>JAUCBN010000012.1:3541250-4977500 GCA_035048815.1 Abelmoschus esculentus
CATAGGGTTTGTTGGGCGACCTCCACCCTTTTTCGAACATTGGGCGACCTCGTTCGAAGATGTCCGATGTAACATTCCGGGCATAGGATTTGAAGGCGGCCTCAATCCTGAGTGTAGGATCCCGATGCTGTGTGGACGCGGGCCTCGCTCTTGTGTGTTGACTTATATGTTTGTATATGCTGTGTGCGATTGTATACATTCATTTATGCCATGTGTAAGCAAGCATGCTAGACCTTCATACCATGCATGTGATTTATATGTCATGCTTTACTGCTTTGATATGCATGATGTTGGACGAGTTTGGCGTATCCACTGAGCTTGTGTGGCTCAGCGTTCGAAATCTGTTTTCGTGCATAGGTTAGGTGAAGCGGGATTCGTGGAGCACCATCGAGGTTTGGACTTTCAGCATCGACCGTGTTGTCAGAGTACAGTTATTAGATGTAGTGGGCTTAGTACTATGTTGAACCCTATATGTATTTGTAACTCTGTTATTTTATTTGGGTCGAATGTTTTAAATCAGTCTGTAAAATATTTTGGAGCTCCGTTTTACTTTGAATTATTTTGGGCTTGTCTTTATTCATTTGGATTATGAACTTGGTTTTGGACTTTTCGTGATTTTATTATTAGACTTTTAAAACGAAATTTTGAAATATGGGTTTTGGGCCGGAGGCCCATTGTGACATCCGGGTCGGGTGTTACAACAACCATCAAAGGTAAGATTTTTGAGGGTTTAATGGTGGAATCTCGTTTTGTTTATGAAGGGTAAGTTTTAGGGCTGCTAAGGATCTATCTAAAGAGGTAAGAAATGTGTTAGTTGGTGAGGAAGAAGGTTTTTGAGTAAAGGTTTAAGAGAAAAACGGGAATGAGGTTTAAGGGCTTAAATCTCAGCTTTCTTAAGTTTTGTGGTTCTGAGAATCTTCTTAAGGGTTGTCTAATGCTTGGTTTAACATCTCTTGTAGAGAGGGAAGTTGGAGAACCTTCAACAAGTCTTGGGAAGAAGAAAGCTTGAAGAAGGGCTGGAGGACGTTTTGCTGTTGTTTTGCTAAGAGGTTGGTACTCTCAACTCCTTCTTCATCATTCATTTATGGTAGAATGCATGACATGTAGAGATAATCATGTATGTGTGTTGTCTTGCTTGATTTCTTGCACATGGGTCATTAATGGTGAAATCCAGAATTATATGGTTAAGGGCTGGAAATTTATGTTAAAATACTCTAAACATCATTAATATTGAGTAAGAACATTTTAGAATCGATTAGATTAAGTTTGGGGTTGAAAATCTAGAATTTCTAAGTGCAGAACCGTCCTTAGTGCAGGGGGTATCGATACTCGGGCTACCAGTATCGATACCAGTGAGTGTATTTTGGTTTGTTGTTCAGGGGTATCGATACTCGTTTCGATATCGTGGGTTGTAGAAAGTTTTTGTATCGATACCTGTATCGAAACGGGTTCTCCCCTTTCCGTTGACTTTTGGGGTTAGTCAATGGTATCGATACTTGTTTCGATACCTGTGGTTCGATACCCTCTTTGGGTGGGTTTCGATAAAGGGTGTTTCGATACCCTACTTAAGGGTATCGATACCCCTGTGTGTTTTGGTTAAGTTGGGTAGAAATTAAGGCTTCGGTAGTCTTAATAAATAAATACTTAAATCTAAAAGCTATGAAATGAAATGTCGTACTAAGTTGAGGTTATAACTCCGAAAAAC
Organism: Abelmoschus esculentus; assembly: GCA_035048815.1. Classification (NCBI taxonomy): domain Eukaryota; kingdom Viridiplantae; phylum Streptophyta; class Magnoliopsida; order Malvales; family Malvaceae; genus Abelmoschus; species Abelmoschus esculentus. The sequence goes on from JAUCBN010000012.1 coordinate 3,542,956, forward strand.
CAATTAAGGTAAGACTTTAATATATCTTGTCGTGATGAGATCCTAGGTGGATCGAATGTGTGGTCGAGTCTTTGTGTGTTGGAATCCGGATATCCATAAGTGTTGCAACACGTCGAAGGCCATCCGATGTAACATTCCGGATGATGATTTGACGACTATTCTGAGTGTAGGATCCCGATGCTGTATGGACGCGAGCCTCATTCGAAGATACTCGATGTGACATTCCGAGTATGGGATTTGGAGGATCCCGATGCTGTGTGGACGCGGGCCTCAATCCCGGATGTAGGATCCCGATGCTTGTGAACGCGGGCCTCATCCTTGAGTATGGGATCCCGATGCTGTGTGGACGCGGGCCTCACTACCTCGTGTGTTTCGGTTGATTTGAATATGCTGTGTGCGTTAATATACATCTCATATATGCCATGTGATAGGCAAGCATGCTAGACCTTCATACCATGCATGTGATTTATATGCCATGCTTTACTGCTTTGATATGCACGATGTTGGCCGAGTTTGGCGTATCCACTGAGCTTGTGTGGCTCAGCGTTCGAAATCTGTTTTCGTGCGTAGGTTAGGTGGAGCGGGATTTGTGGAGCACCATCAAGGTTTGGACTTTCAGCATCGACCGTATTGTCAGAGTACAGTTATTTAGATGTAGTGGGCTTAGTACTATGTTGAACCCTATATGTATTTGTAACTCTGTTATTTTATTGGGTCGGATGTTTTAAAACGGTCTGTAACATTTATTGGAGCTCCGATTTACTTTGAATTATTTTGGGTTTGTTTTTATTTAATTGAATTATGAACTTGGTTTTAGACTTACATGTTTTTATTATTGGGCTTTTAAAACGAAATTTGAAACATGGATTTTGGGCCGGAGGCCCATTGTGACATCCGGGTCGGATGTTACATTAGTTTAGTCTTAACCTTATCTAGATAAGAGAGGTTTTTAATGAAATAGGTAATTTAGTGAAATGACATATTCATACTTCAGATATTTAATGATGATAATAATAACATAATCATAATAATAATTTAAAATCTTATTTCCATACGTAACAAAATAATATGAAAAATATGTATGTAGATATAAAGAGAAATTCGTTCAAATTATAATTAAATTATATTATAGTATTATAAATAGTATAATTAAAATTTATACGTAAACTCGAAAAATCGAATCGATTCGAACTCACTAAAATTGATTCAAACTAAAAAAAAATAAAACAAGTCAAGTTGTAAACTATGACGACTTAAGTTGAATAACTCGAAATTTTTTTTAACTCATTCGACTCATCGAACACTCACCCTACCCAATACGATTAACAATTTAACATTCAAGGTGCTGATGATCTAAAGTGAATCTTCATCTCTTTTTTTTTTCGTTTTTTTTTCATAAATTTCTATGTTATTTATACTTGGGATCAAAAGAGAGGGGAAGATTCAATGTTCAAACATGTGGAATACATAATTCCATTGCAGTAAAAACATAGTTAAACACAGATATTAATACAAACATAACAGATATAAACTGTTCTAGACATAATTTTTAATGGCAGAACTGTATCCACTTTGATCATCATAGTACTTAGACCACAACATTACGCCTCCATACTTGGCAGAACCTTTGATGGCAGGAAGTACTTGAGAAGTAAGATCCGATACAGGAATAAAGCCGCTACCGGCTGCCTCGGGTGAGGCCGGGAGTCCCAAGAAAATTTTGGTAGCTGGAACATATGTAGTCCAATTCTTCCATGCATTCTCAAGGTTCCCAATATCATCAGCTGTGTATTGGCATGGAGGGTTGTTATAGAATTGTACCCAAACATAGTCAAAAAGGCCAGTTTTAAGGGCACCTCCAACCCAAGCATCTGGGAATGGACACTGAGGGGCTGCTGTCAAGTATACTTTCGGTCCGGTTTTGCTGTACTCGGAGAGGTACCTTGCAAGATCATCCCAATGTTGGTTCGTTCCGCCTTCGATATCAAAATCAATTCCATCCAAAACAGCATCACCGAAAGGTCGAGAAACCGATTGTCCACCCAAGAAATTGTTCCACAAGTAGGTCGCAACCTGTCTAGCATCATCAGATGAGGCAAGGTAATAGCTCCCCGCTCCTCCACCAATTGAAAGCATTACTTTAATCCCCTTTGCTTGACATGATTTGATGTCTGAGCTTAAATTAGTACATCCATTGCTATAAGGATCACAATGACCAGCAAGGTTGATCATTGGAGTCTGACCATTGCCGAATGTCGGAAGGAATGCTAAGTTTACAAAGCCATAGTTTCCGGTCGCACACGTCTCTGCCAATGTGCCTTCGTTTCCGTTCTGACCCCAGTAGATCGCAATGTCACCGGCATCTGTACCCGAAACAAGCACCAGAATCACTGAGCCGATGAATGCAAGTGAGATTGCAGACTTAATAGCCATCTTTCTTTTCTTGTCTGTCAGTGTTCGAATCGATTCGTATGCTTAAATTGCTCAAGAGATCATCCTTTTATAGGTGATGAGGGTTACCAGAAACTAAATAAAAATTTAAGTTCTTTGAACTACTGCATGAAACTCAAGGCATTGTTTGCTATTTCAGTAGCTTATGCTTGTTTCTTTTCCCTTGAAATGCTGATATATATCATATATATTTAGCTCTAGTTTTTTCTGTTGATTTTTATTGTCTGTTTTGTTCAATATAATTGTTTAGAATATGACATTTGAAGAGATAAACCCAGGTTCTGTATTGAATTTTATAAGTCCTGTGACTCTTGTTTTGTCAAGTTTATAAACAGATGTATCAGACATGACAAGAGCTAGAAACATTGAAGTATATGAGAACATGAATTAGTAGCCGATGATTTGAGCAGCTCGCAAACATTTTGAGTTCGATTCGGTTATTGATTCGAATCGAATTTGAACTCGACTTAAAATTTTACCGAGTTGAGTCGAATAAGATTTAACTCGACTCGATAAATTCGCTAGTAGTTCCATAAATTACACTTAATGCGAACTTTTAAAAGGTTTAAAAGAGAGTTTAATTAAAAATATTTTAAAAAAATAAAATTTAATAACAATTTTAATTTTTTTAATATGCCAAAGTAAAATTTTAAAGTGCTAAATGTCAATTTGATAAATCTTGGTTGTCAAGACCCCCATAATCTTGTATAAAAATGTGTCTTTGTTTGTCTCACGGAAGCGAGAGATCTTGTTCAACGACGTAACTATATGCGAGTGAAGTTTATTCCTAGATCGGCAAATATGGCTGCACATGAGTTAACACATAGGGTTTTTAATGATCATTCTTGTTTTTTTTTTTTAATCTGATTATTCGTATACTATTGAACATATTGTAATTGATCAGATCAGGTAGTCTTTCTCAACATTAGATATTCTAATGTTGATAGTAGAGGATTTTTTAATAAGGTTCTTTCTTTTCTAAAAAAAAGAATATGCTTTATTTACTCGGAATCTTTAGTTTTTATAAATATTTTGTGGTAAATGAACTAACTGTGTTTACTTAAATCCATTTGATTTTGTTAAGTATTTTTGTCTAAAATATATGAATAATTGAATATAAGTATCGAATATGATCTGAAGAAACCGAGAAAATAAATTAAAATCTCTCTGTATTATATACATAACCCGAGTCCAGGGTGGTACTTCATAAATCAATACAATTTCTACAAACCGGGCACGTTCTATGATTCTGGAGCCATTGAACAATGCAGCCAGAATGAAACATATGATTACACACCGGAAAACGCCTATATGATTCACCAACAGCATAATCATCCAAGCATATGGGGCAGTCATCGGAATTCAACCGATGTTGATCGTCCTCGTAGATCATGACCGAGGGTAATAGTTCCTCTATGACCTGCACGTTCAACACCAATTCATCGTCGACTGTATCCGGTGTTGGCAAAAAGCTACGGAGTCTTGCTTCGTAAGCAACAATCTGAAGGTAGAAGGCGAAGGTGATGAGTAACGAAACAATGACGCAGGCTCCGATCAAGCAGAAAAACAAGAGTGCGGCCATGGCAAGTGCTGTAACAGAGTACGTAACCAGAGGGTAGCGTAAAGACTTTTGAATGGCTAAACGTAGCTTAATCATGTTCGTCGATGGCTGATGTCGGTGCCGGTTGAAAACTTAGGTTGATTAGAGAATCATCCGATGCTTGAACATGAATCTTCTGGAGTTGATTACATATATAGCAGAAAAATTATGACAGGAGATGCTGAAAATCTGGTTTTGAGAACAGTAGAAACTGGTATTTTGGGTTGTTTAAACTAAGCTGTCAAAGTAAAACCATATGACATTTATAAATTAATAAGCTGTGGAAAAACTGAGATCAGTTAATACTCATAGATTGATCTAATGGAGGTTTTAACAACATGATTGAAATTTAAGATAAACATCCTTCAGAGAATCAAACAGTGAAGCAAATGAAAATAAATTAATTTGTTTGTATGAAACAGGAAAAGAATGTTATGTTGTACTGGTAATTGTTTTGAAACACAAACATAAAAAGATTAAAAAATTCTCAACTCCTTCCTATACTAATAGTAATAACAAAATCATTCAGTTTTAAGACATGTTTCTGTCACGCATTAGAGATTCAATCTTCTCCACATCTTCAGGTGTGTCAACTCCATGAGCCTCATGCTCAACCTTTATCACCTGTACGAAATCATTCATTTTTAAGTAAATCCAATATCTCTGCAAATTCAGATGCATGAGGTAAACGATAAGCCGGTTTTGGCACAAGCAAAATGATGGTCTATATGTGATAAAGAATACAACGATTATATGCATGCAAAGTGGTATTCAAGGTTTACTGTAATTTTAAGTTACCGGAAGGATTAAACAAGATTTTCTACCTTCATCTTATAGCCATTCTCAAGGACTTTAAGCTGTTCCAGGTCCTCTTCTAATTGCAATGGTGTAGGCTGAAGTTTTGGATATATTTTCAGAAACTCTGTATCGTAGCTCTGTTTGGACATTAATCAGTATTATTAACAGAAGAAACAAAGAATTCCATTATAAAAATTAAAAATATGCAAAATAGCATCTTGATACCTGAATTCCAAGATGAAGCAAGTAAGGAAACCGTGGATTAACTTTTGCTGATCTATATCAAGTTGATTGACAAAAACATTAGAGAAAATGCAATTAAAACAAAAATGCCATAACTAAAATACAGACGTATGCGCACATATAGATGATAATCTTACTTGTTAAATGGTATTAGTCCTCTTGAGAAATAAATAGCATAACCACGGTTATCAACCACACATTTCACTCTATTTGGATCAAAAGCATCTTCAGGTTTCAAAGATGTTACAGCAGTGCTAAACACAGCATCTGGTGCTGCCTGCAACACGGATAGATCATTTTGATGCCACATGAAACAAGCACTTCTAAAAGGAACAAGATAAGTCGAATAAACAACACAAAAAAGGCGGCAGTTACTACATTATGAAATTCAGAATAACAAACCTGCAGAGCTTTAACAATTCCATCTATTATTTCAGGTTCAATAAGAGGTTCATCTCCCTGAATATTCACAACAATGTCGTACTTCTTCTCAAGCTTTTCAAGAGCTTCATAACATCTTTCGGTGCCTATAAGTTACAAAAGAAAGGATCCACAATGTCAGCAAATCAGAGAATGGAAAATAGAAATATGATGATAATCATCGTCCCACCATTTTGACAAGACTCTGATGTCATGATCACATCAGCACCAAATCCTCGACAGCATTCTGCAATCTTTTCATCATCCGTTGCCACAACTACATGAGAAAGAAACAATGCAATCAGTGATAAAACCAATTCAGACAAAAAAGTTAGAGGTCATAAAAAATTCTGACAATTCACTAAAACCATCCAACTCAAATGGTCAGAAGCAACCACTATTACATCCCTATTTATTATGCTCTCATATTTTGTTCATAACACCAATCATAAAGTATAAATCACATATGCAAAGGATACTGCACTATTCAATTGCTATATCAAGCAAAATTTCATGTCTTCTACATGCAGGCAAAAAACAGGGCGCTTATGCCAATACGAAGTGTGATAAACAAGACAGTACATAGTTGAAAATTTCAGTCATCAATCATTGCACTAAACCTAAATTCATGTTTTTAGATTATATCATCGACTTGGATCTTTCCTCCAAAATATCTTGAATCACCACAAAATTAAATGGAACTCAAGCAGCAAACTTACCTAGATGGTCCAACGTGGATGCTAGTTTTGATCTTTCCCATGTCCTCTGAAAAGACCAACAGAATGTCAACAAACAGAAATATGTAATAAATAGCATCAGAATTTGCACAACATGGCTCAAATACTTAAAATTCAACAATAAAACTTCAAATACTTAAAATAAATGAGGGAATACATAATGTCATGCTTTTGAACATAAGCAAAAGAATGTTCAATCAAGAAACTAATTTTCAGCAGCATATAATGTCCTTCCTTCCCCTGTGGTTCGTACTCTTCATTTTTCTTCAAGTATGTGTCCAACACTCGAGTTCAACATGGATATGGGGATATGACCTCCAAAATTCCTCCAAATGCAAGAAAGTTTTAGGAAAGTCTAACCATACACATGATGGATACATTCTATTTCTCATATCTAATGCTCACACTGAGTCCAAGTAAAATAGCTTCCTACACATGTAACTAAACCCAGATCTTTGTCCACGCCAATATCTTAAGATCAATTGTAGTCAAACAAGCCGGAATTTACTAGTTCAAGTATAAATCAGCTTATTCAAAATTTTATATAGATCATTTTCCATCTCAGACATACCCCAAGCAAATCTGCAATACTCGATCTCTCACAAGCAGAATTGTGATCCATGGTCCTTAGGAAAGTACTTAAGCCTGTAAATGTTAACTAAAATGGTTCATTGCATAACTAAACTTAACATCTTGCACATCATAATACGGATCTGTTACTTTTTCTCTAATATCTTGATCCAAATGTCCAAACCATCAGAGATTAAAAATTAACTCCCTAATCTCCTGAATTACATTAAAAAGAAAACCCAACCAAACTTCCTAGGGATCCAAAGTCCCTAACAATGCAACAAAAAGAGAAATATAAATAAAAATTGAAACTTTAGATAAAACCAAGGAGTTTAATTTTTAACCAAAAGGGGTACCTGGATCATGGGTTTCCCAAGGATATGAACCAAAGGCTTTCCTTCGAACCGAGAAGAGGCATACCTGGCGGGTATAATGCCGACGACCCGTGTCCGGAACTTCCTTACTTGATCTAGATAGGCACGGGCACCTATGGCCACCGCTAGTGCTGTCCCAGCTAGAATACTCTGAACTATCCAAGCTTTACCTGTTGAAGAAGACGAGGAAGATGAAGAGCAGATTGACATTCCGAGAAAAAAGGAGGAGACAGAGACCTGAAGATGAAGAGGATAACTGTGTTTCACTACGTATGAAAGCTTCTTCGATACAAAGAGAGAAGAAAAAGAAACTAATTAGATCTTACTATTACAATAAGCGGTAAATTATAATATAGGTCATTCAATTATAGAAAATATTATATTTAAGTCATTTAATTATAAATAAAATTATATTCAGATCACTTCTTATGCTTAAAATATAAATTATTGAAATGTTCATTTATATTTAGTAAATATATATTTTTGATCGTCAAATTTTTAAAAAATTAATATTATAATCACTCAAATATTTTAAATGATCACTCGAAAATTAACATTATGATCGCTCAAATATATATTTTTATTATATAAATTTATGATCATTCGAATAATTTTTATCGTTCAGTGTTAACAGAAAATTAATCTAACAAGAATAAAAAAATAGAATAAATTACTAAAATGATCGTTTATGTTTAGTAAGTGTATCTTTTATCTTCGATTTTTCAAAAAATGAATATTATAATAATTTATATTTTCGTTGCGTAAACTTATGATGACTTGATTATTTTTGTTGTTAAATATTAATCACCTTTTTGTAATTCACGTGTAATCATTTTATGGATTCAAAATTGTTAACAACACATTCTTAAATCCCCGAATCCTATCTTCATGAGCCGCGTTTGTTAAAATTTACAGTACCATGATAAAGGATGTGACTCATAAAGATTATGTTAAAATTTATACCATAAAAATATTAAAATATCCTAAATTGACAACATTTTTTATAAGTGATCATAAAATTATTTTTAAAATTAGTGACTAAAATTAAATAGACTTACTAATTATTAATGTCTATTTTGGTGTTTATCCCATTGACTAATTATAAATTTACTATGTTTTTTTAGCTTGATTGGTTGCTCTGAAAATGAAGGAAAGTGGAGAAGAAAGAAACCCTGATTTTACCTGTTTAATTGGTTTATAAAGATACAAACTCACTGATTTTACCTGTTTAAACTCGAGATGTTTACATTATAAGTTTTTACTAGAATTAATGGGTTCTGTTTGTTAGGGATGGTAAATTGCTTTAGGGTTTAGGTTTAGAAAAAGGAAGTAATTGTCTTACATCCCAATAAATCCCTAATTCTGTTGGACAAGATTTGAAATCAAAATCGAAACTTGCAAGTTGAGCTTTGAAGCCAAATGTTGCTATCACGATCAGAGCTGTAACCGAACTTTCAGTGAAATGTTCGGGTTTGATTCGACGGGAAGTTCGTTTATCTTCATTTAATTAAATGAATGAACATGAACAAAATATTTGATCGTTCATTTATGTTTGTGAATATTCGAATTAAATCGATTAATTAATTGAATTAATCTAACTAACCCAAAATATTAAATACTTAATAAAATTTTTATGTTTGTTTATATTTATTTGTGTTCGTTTATGTTATTTGTATTCGTTTATCATGTTAACGAACGAGCATAATAAACAAACACAAACGAAAAATTTTGTATTCGTTTATGTTCGTATTTTTTTCGTTTGTTTGGTTAAAGCTAAACAAACGGATATGAACACGCTCTTATTCGTATTCGTTCGATTCTATGCTCCGAATTGGTTTGCACAATCCAGAATTGGAAATTCTAATGACTAATGATTCCATTAACATATAGTTTATAGAAGTGAAAGAAGATAAAAGAACAACAGAGAGTTGAAAGAAACAATGTTCCTTAAACTTTACCCCCTGTCAATGATAATCATTAAAATAATAAAAAATATTACTTTTCAGTTTTATTTAACGGTTTATATGAATTTCGTCACCTATAATTAACAAGGTTCGATAATAAAATTCAAAGACCATTATCTTTTTATCTATTTTCTAAATATTTTTTAAACACTTAATAATTTAATATTTTTTATTCTTATTATTAACCTAAATTTCCCGAATCGTAGCATGCAAGTCATGAATACGTAATAAATCATGCTGATGATCTAGAACTAGAATTAGAAATCCCGCCTTTACAAATTCAAGAAAAGCCCAAGCCCATTTGGGTTACAATAGTTTAGCCCAGCCCAGTCTTTTATCTACGTTTTCCCGACATCCAAAATCATTTTTATTTTTCTTTGCACCCAAACACGCCTCCACCTCCAAAGTCAGTATTAAATCCCCCGCTTTCTTCCTCCTCGCAATCTCAAAACCTCAAAGAAACCGACAACATGGGCAAAGATCGAAACGTTTCTCCCTCAGAAAACACCGACGAAGAAGCGGGCACACTATCCAAATCCAAATCCGAGTCAGACTCAGAAGATACAAAGCCCAAAAGCCATAGAAAAAGCGACAAAGGGAAAAGACCAAGCAAATCACGAAGAAGATACAGCAGTAGCGAGAGCAGTGAAGAAGATTCGGATTCGGATTCTGGGTACTCTGATTCGGAGGAGGAGAGGAGGAGGAGAAAGAGGAAGAGAAGAGATAGAGAAGAAAAAGAAAGGAAAAGGAGGAGGAAAGAGAAGGAAAAGAAGAAGAGAAGGAAAGAAAAGGAGAGAGAAGAAGAGAGGAAAAAGAAGAAAAGAAAAGAGAAAGAAAGGAAAGCAAAGAAAAAGGAGAAGTTGGAGAGAGGAAAGAAAGGTGCAGTTACTAATTCTTGGGGAAAATATGGAATTATCAAAGAAACTGATATGTGGTAAATTTCATTTTTTTCACCCTTTTATTTTTGGAGAAATTGGTAGAAATTAGACAATTTTTCTTATGCGAAAATTGGAATCAAAATTTTAGCTTAATTGAGTAGGAAATGCTTTTAATGAAATTCTCAGTTGCCATGGTTGCTTGTTTGAAAATATAAAAATGCTGATTCCAAGTTTTTACTATGGTTGGGATTGAAATGGGAGTGAAAATTGTAGCTTAATTTTGAGATGGAGATGTTCTTACAGCAATTCTGGGTATGTTTCTTGTTGATTGTTATAGTTTTTCAATCGCCAAGATTGTCCTTTTATGTTAGGAAAATGCTGATTCAAAGGTTGTACGAGTATCATGGTTGAGATTGAAAATTATCTCATGAATGTGAAATTTGGAGCCTCTCCAGTCTCCACCCATATATGTTAAAATAATTACTGTTTCTCTAATGTGTAGGAATAAGCGACCTGAATTCACAGCATGGTTAGCCGAAGTGAAGCAGGTAATGTTTGTTTCATCTTTTTCGGTGTTGCTCCCTAGCATTTCCTTGTTACAATTTTTGTTTTACACCGTGATGAAAAGACGGATTTTCCATGTAATGGACTATTTTTTGTGTTGTTTATTGACTGTAATTGTAATTATATTTGTGATATCTCTTAACAGATAAACTTGGAAAGTTTGCCCAACTGGGAGGAGAAGCAGTTGTTTAAAGAGTATGTGAAATGTTTTTTTGATTCTCTTCTCAGATCTCTATGATTATGCATGCAAATTTAACTCTATTGTTTAAATTAAATTTGCAAATCTGAGAATTTGTGTTTATTTTTGCAGTTTTATGGAAGATCACAACACAGCTACCTTTCCTTCCAAAAAGTAAGGATTTGTAATTATATCCAATTATAGATTATTTTTCAACAAGAATGTGCAATAAAATTCTTATTATAAAAAGTGACATGGATTGGTTTTATGCATTTCCCCCTTTTCTTTGAAATCTATGTTGCTTCAACTCTATTTCCCTTGAAGTACCCATGTTCACCTCATATCTGAACATTAGTTTGGGGATATGATCCTCCAAAATCCTGCAAATATATGAAAATTTTGGAAGAAATTGAACACATTGGTGTTGGACACATATCTATGTTTTGACATCAAGTAACATACCTTGAAAGGATATATTCCATTGTCTACTTAGGTAAATAATGTCCCAGAAACATAAAAAAGAGTTAAAGTAAACCGTTTCATCATTTAAGAAATGGTCGCTTTCTTATCTATCGTGTTTTTGGTTGTATTCCTGTGAATGATGTCAGTAGACCTTTATCCCCTCCAGATTTCGGGTCCTGTTCAGCTTTTCTTTATTGCAGATATCATTCCAAGATATAAAATAATGATAATTCGGCATGTATGTTGGGTTACCATGGAGGCATGAATGTGATAACTTCTTTATTGGTCATTGCAGATATTATAATCTTGATGCTTATTATAAGCGTCAAATGGAGAAAGAGAGCAAGAAGGGTGTTAAAAAGGTTCTCCGAGCAGAGCGTACTGTATTCAATGATGAAGAACAGCGCCGGTATGTTTCGATGCACACTGCATTATTTATGCTATATTGAAATAGAAATAGCTGATATCCTAGTTTTTGCAGCTTTCTTGACTATAGCTTTCTTTGAATAGGACTTGTATTCGACTATTCATGCATTCTTTTTCTCGTAAGTTCTATTCTAGTGATCAAGTTTGCAATTGATTGCTATGCTTGCTTAAAAACTGGCCTTTGTGCTATCAGTTAGCACTGTTATTACACATCATCATATGAACTTCTAATTTAGGTAGTTTCTTTAATGCAATGTTTTACTGTATGTTTCTTGTCAACTTACAAGAATTTGCATCTTATAATAGATCATGGCTTGTTCATTTACATATCCCTTGATCATACAAAGCAAGGATGATGCTATATGTGTATCTGAGATGCTCAAATTACGATGAAAATGTCATTGACCCTAAACAAAGAATTGTTTGTAAAATCTCAACGGTAAAATGCTATCCAAAACTGTTTGTAGTATTACTAAGAAATATATTCTGCTCCAAGGTTTATTTCCGCCTCTTTGGCGGACAAAGTAATATTGGATGTCTGTTCTCTTCAGTTCCTTGATACGGGAATTTGAATGTTAAAATCTTGGAACATTTTAGCAATGATAACCTTGTTAATGTTACAAGAATCATATACTTTGTGTTGGCTCATAATCTCAATTCTGCACATCCACATTCAGCCAAGAACTGCTTATGGCTCGTGAAAAGCAGAAGGAAGGAGAGGTTGAAGCTTTGAAACGTGCCATGCAGAGTGGAATGGTAAGCTCTTTCTTAGCCTTCTTAACATAGTAACTGTTTTGCTGCTGATCTGTTGAACCCCGGGCAAGTTATGACCTCCATCTATTTGAATTTTCGCAGGCACAAGCAATGAAAGAACAAGCTCAGCTACGGGAAGAGATGGCTTACATGTACAAAATCGGCAACTTTGAGGTGAGGATGCAATATCAGTTTTATCTTACCTTTGCAATCTTTAATTATTTCATCATCAATGATTGATGTACTATTGCTGTTTTAAAAATTTACAGGCTGCAGCTGCCATACAAAAACGGCTGGATCCAGATGTTGCTATGTAAGAAGAATGTCCTAGACGGTGCTAAAATTACTCAGAATTCATGGATCCGTATTGGGTATGTAATCAGCTCTAAGCTTTTACATCGGCTGCCTACCGGAGAACGGTATCACGAGGAATGTGCATTCCTGTTTTTATTCGGACTAGGTTTATTATAATCTATCCATTTTACCAGGATAACAGATTCTTAACTAGCTTGCGGTTTCGTTGAAACTATTTTCCTTTGTAGGAATAGTATGTTTTGTGATCCATGTTCATTATACAAGAAAGTAAGATTATTGTGCTACATTGATCTCTGACAGGCTCTTCTATGTTCAATTAGGTCATATTTTATGCTTTAAGAATGTTTTTTCCTCCCACAAATCATGCTTCAAACTCTAAACAAAGAGTGATAGTTGTAATGTTGTTGATTAACAACTGTCTTATTTCCTAATCTCAGCCTCTAAAACATTTTTAAAAGCTCTAATATAGATTGTATAAAGACCAGATTACACTTGTACTGAGTTTCCAGACATGGGACACTCTAGCATGTTGAAACCGCAATACATCTTTATTCATGCAACAACCAATGGAGTTTGCATGGTTGCAAATAGGTGAAGTCGAGCTTGAGTAGTGTTAAGTTTTTTTCGTCGTGTTAAGATTTTGAATTGAGTTCGAGTTTGAGTAATTTTAAACAAACTTAAAAAATTTAAACTCGGTTCGGTACGTTAAGAATTTGAGTCAAGTTACTCGAAAATATAAATATGCTACTTTTTATTTAGAGCTTGAGTCGAGTTACTCGAAAATATAAAAAATCTAAACTCGGTTCGACATGTTAATAACGGTTTGTAATGCTCCAACGGAAATAAGAATCAATATGAAATTCTTTTCGTTTTGGTCAAAATAGGAAACCAGAATTTTGAGACGAGCAGGAGGCTCCTGATAATACAAAACAAGATTACTAGAACACAATTTTTCCGAACTAAATTTATAAAATTACGAGTTAATGTTGGCTTGATTTTGCTCGTCCGAATGTTATTTAAGCTCCCTCTAGATTTCTTCAAATGTACATACAATCAATCTTTTAATGATATAAGATAACTTTTATTTCAAAAATTCTCCTAGTATTAGATGTATACATTTTGGAAGGCAATTTCTTTTTTATTTGAGAAATATATTAGAAGGCAATAGATTGTCGTGCAAAAATTGTTTACTTCAAGTATAATAAAATATTAAAATGAAATTTATCCGCATACCCCAATAGTCAGGATGGCCGAGTGGTAACTACATGATTCTGGGAAGTATACGAAAACGCTCATCTTCGAGTCCGGATAACATAGTAACGTTAATCGACATTTGATCTTGTTCTTGTTTAAGGTTTCTCCGTTTTGGGTTTTATTTTTTGATGTCTATGCCAATGCTTGGATTTCCCAGAAAAATGCATATCCATTTCATTTAGCCGAGCATCAGGAATCGTTTCAAAATCTCAGAAAAAGCAATGAGTCTAAAGGTATGGTACCATCGTCACCATGCTTTCAACAACTCAGTCATCTGCAGGACTCAACAAGTCACAGTCGGATAGAATTTGGATAGATCGGATGGAAGGCAATATAGATTCTTATTAACGAGGATAAAAGAAATACCAAAGCAGCACTTGTTTACTTCCACTATATAGATTGCAAAATAGCTAAATTAGCTGTGCATTCAGTCAGGATGGCCGAGTGGTCTAAGGCGCCAGACTCAAGTTCTGGTCCTCGGGAGAGGGCGTGGGTTTAAATTTTGATTACCGCATTTTCTGATGTGGTAAGTATGTTTTATATATATGATCAAATAAAAGATTTTGGTTTAAAAGCAACACAAACGTACAGAGAAAATAAATTAACTGAACTAAATATCAGAGTTTTAAGGACATATTGGATGGAAATGAAAATTTGGGATGATAATAGGATCATAAAAATACCCGTTCTTGATCTGATACGTTTTTTTTTTTAATTTCGAGATTAGAACAGGATGAGGCTTAAAAATCATTAAGTTAGGTCGGGTTAAATTTGGGTATTTGTTTAAATTTTTTAGTCCATCTCGGTAGTTTTTTTATATACATTTTATTATATATATAAAAAATATCATTATACATAAATATTTTTATGGGTTTTAAATAATTTGAACACTTTTGAGGTTTGTTCTTATGATGAAAAATTATTAGATGTTGTTCAAGTTTTAATATATTCGACACTATTAGTTGATAATTTTTTTTAAATATGTAAAGTAACACATGAGTAATTTAAATTGTATTTTATTATATGTTTTACATAAATTTAAAATTACTTAAAAATTATAATTTATGATTGTGATAAAAGATCGAACGAATCTAATTTTTAAATTTTTCAGATTAAATCAGATCGAATTTAAGAAATAATATATAAAATGGGACAGATAAATTAATATTTTAACCCGTTGACATCCCTAGCTGATAGGGATATCAGACCCGGGTATAACAATAGAACTGGAATCATTGTTCATCTTCAAATACAGACTCTTTGTCTTGATAAAAACAAATGTTCATATATCATAATCAATATTAAAAAATTCCTTCTTTCTTGAATTACAAAGAAAAAAAACAGAAAATTGAAGTCAGCAAAACATCTGTCAGATTAAGAAGAAAAACATATTCCACTTAAGTTACAACACTGACTAGCAAAAACGAGCCTTTGATCTCTTCCCAAAGCAAAAACTCTAAGCCTCATCTGAGATGCTGGCTCCGGCCTCATCATCAGAGGGTTCAACCTCACCAGCCATATCATCATTGGATGCCTCACCAGCGAGTTCATTGTCGCTGAAGAGATCCGTCTTAACAGGTACGTTTTTCTGCTGCTGGAACAACATGACATTTGCAATGGCTTTAAGCGCAGCATCGGCCTGAGTATTATCAGCCACAGCATCCTTGTCTATTCCATGAACGATGGGCTCCTCTGAAGAATCATCAACTTCTTGTTTCGGGGGAGGAACAAAGAAAGGTATTTTACCTCTCTGCCAGTCATGAAGTATCATCTTCGCTCCAGTTGTCAAATCAGGTTCGCCACCCTATACATCAGACATTTAGGATAAGAAGACAATCACTTGAACACCAACACTTATCGGCATGTAATTGAATCTCTTTGTAGACTACAAATTAATACGAACAGGGTTTAAGGCTAAAACATACCTTCAAAAGTTTACCACTTGACTGGCATAACCGGACCAAGAAATCATTGTCATCTTCCCTGACAACACAAATATAATAAACATGATAAACGAACAACCCTCTCGTTGTTATATGATTATACCATTTAAGAGTAACAAACAAGAACAACACTTGATGCAAATGCCCCACGGGAGACCATCTTCTTCTTAAAAGGCTTGCACACACCCCAGAAAAAAATGGATTGAGCAATAGTTAACTAATAAAACTATCTTACGGATCATAAAACCCCACAAAGTAGCTCACCAGTCCTTTATCTTGTATGCTCTTTCCAAGTGCTCCTTTTTGACGCGTTTTAGAACTTCTCCGATGTGCTCGGCAGCATCCTCTAGGTTCGTGACACGTACCTACAAAAACCAAGAGAGTTGATTTGATCCTTAAATATTACGCATGGTACACCAGAAAATATTGAACATAAATGAAAAACAAAATGTTGACAACATTTACACATAAAGAACATACCACACCCTTCAGCACAATATCTGTTTCTGAATCACTATTCTGGTAAACAACGCCAGGGCAGTCGATTAAGTAAATCCTTTTAGTGAGTGTTATATACTGCCACACCTTAGTCTCCCCTGGGATCGGAGCAACCTTGCAAACCTTCAGAAAATTGAAGACAAATTATAGACCAGACCTAGAGCACCATATATATGTATATAAAGATAAATTAACCAAATATAGAACATTATTTACACCCTAGAACTAAACATGATGAACGTTATAGATTAGGAAAGGGGAAGGTGACAGTAAGAGGTCAGGTGCTGTGCTATTAGAAAGTAAGATAACCTAAAAACCGCTTATGCATAAGAAAACACAAGTACAACACACTTTAATATATCACCATAATACTATGTAAGAATAGTATAACGTACAAAGGCATAAAATAAAATAAAATAATAAAAAAAAACTTTACATTTTTAGTGCGGAGTGTGTTGATAACTGAAGACTTGCCAACATTGGGGTAACCAACAAATCCAACAGATATTGCTTGCTTGTCACTTTTTAAGCGGGCGAATTGTCTTAGTACTGATAATAGAGAACCCTACATTTGATGCAAATAAATTAGACTGAAATTCCAAAACAAAAAATTCAAAAATGAATAAATGTCAACCCAAGTATACCAAAAGTAGTAAAGCAACAGAACTAAAGAGGATGCAAATGCAATAATTGTAAGATATTAGAAGGTAAGAAAATTTTATGTCCAGATTAGAGATTAGGGCATCTGATGTCATACGTGTTGGAGGGAAGGATAATGTAACAAACTAGCGGCACAATATAATGTGAGAAAAGGGCCATGATAGCCGTAGGTGTAACGGAAAATGATATTTTTCGGAGAGAAGAAAGTATTTCTCTGTATTTTCTTATTATTCACTATATCAAATGATTACAGAGTAAGCCTTTAAATAGGCTAAAATAGAGTTTTAATATAATTAAAATTATACTTTATCTATAATTTAAATAATATTTATTCCTAATTTAAATAAGATTTCTAATAAATCTAAACTACTTAATTAGGAATAAACTCTAATTAAATATTAAATAAAAACTCTTAACACTCCTCGTTAATTTAGACTTCTCCTCAAGCTCTAACACTTCTTAGATAACTAACATATAATACAAACTCTAAATATGGAAATTGGAACCAATGGAATGGAGTGAAAACTTCAACCATTGGCATTTTAAATCCAAGGACATCATAAAATGAATTAGAGGTACCTTTCCAAAGGACTTGTTAACGCTTGCATGGAATGCTAGGGTTGGATATTCTTTGGATAGAACTCTAAGCCACCCTTTTGTAGCCCAAGCAGGAACCAGATCACACTGAAAATAGGCATTAGCAGTGGTTACCAGCAGTTTTACAGAAAACATCATGGAGTAAAATAAAATAATTCTAGGAAGAATCTTAGAGAAACTTCCACATGAAGATGAAACTAACCTTGTTTAACAGAAGAATCATGTGTTTATGCGTGCAATGCTCTTTCAAATGCCTCTCTAAATGACGACATCTTGTACCTTGTGGGTCCCTAGCATCCAAAACCTGTAATGCAAAAGAAATTTAAAAAATGCGAAGGCAAATATTTCTAGTTTACTATTGTATCTTCTTAAGTGTAGGGGACAGATGTCATGTATTGTCTAACAAAGATACATTTGAATTTTTTAAAGGATTGTATATTTACGTTCTGGTCTATTTGCAAAATGTTTGAAATGCTCCAAAGTCCAATCAATTAAATAGAAGTAGCAAGAAATAACAGGAAATAGGCTGTCATACAAAAATTTATCAAAAATTAGGCAAGGCAGATTAAAGGATTGCTATTTTCTACAGAGATCAAACACTAATATCAATAGAGGATGGGCACGGACTGACCTGGACAACAACATCCGATGAGTCTATTACTTTGTAGAGTTCACCCCATATCCGCTTGCTTTGACCCTTCTCAAACATATTGTGCCGAACAAGGTCACGGAATCCGTCTACCTCACCTGCATCTGTGGAAGTAGAGGCGCCATACTTCTGCTCAAACGCATCTGCAGTTTGATAAAACAAAATGTGAAGTACATATAGAAGCTTCAATATTGAGTTCCTATAGAAGTTAAGAGAAAAACAGCTTATACTAATGTCAGACTCATATCCCCTAAACAAAAACTACTAATAGTAACACCAATGATTTACCTTGAGAACCATCTGCTTTCTTAACTAAAGATTCATAATCCACAGCTAGGAGCTTTGGGCGCCTCCTCTTTCTCTTAGGTCCGAATGCATCCTCAAAAGGCTCTGTGTCGAGAAGATGAGCTCTCGCTTGCTTCAAACACATATATTGCAATAAAGAAATACGACATAATCAGAAGTATGGTTTTAATTTTTAAACTCAAATGACAAAGAAAATTCTAAAATCAAATGCCAGAAGGATTCACTTTCCAAGACTTCATACCTTCGCATGGTCCTTTAAGAGAGATAAGGGTAGCTTCTTCTCCTTCAAAATCACATTGTAATTGCTTGACATACGGCTTTGAAGCTCTTCTCGAAAAAATTCCAACTCTTTTTGATTCACAACTCGAGTATTCCCTGCAAAAACAAAGGTACAATGGCACTATTGTAGCTTCAATTATTCAAAAACATACTTTGTGTATATTTCCAACATCCATAAATAAGTAACCCAGAACTAACAGCTAAATCGGATCTAATTTGAACCAAAAAAAAGGTGATTTTTTAAGCTTACCGAACCAGCGTCGATCGGGCTGGATACGTGTATTTGGAAGTTCTTTAGACTGAAACTCATTGCTCAATATTTTCCCTTTGGTGTCACGTTTTGGCCGTGTGTTGTACATCTTGAGGCGGCGCACCGTGGCGGCGGTTCTCGAATTGTTCTTTCCATCGCTTCGGTTCACGTCTAGCGAGTGCTTAGGTTTACCGGATACGTTCACTTTTCTCTCCTTGTTCTTCTTCACCATCTTACAAGATGGGGGGGGGGGGGGGGGGGTAGTGTGTTTGGTTGGCGAGAAAATGAGGCGAAATAGAAAAATTGAAGTCTGGTTTAGAGAAACTTTTTTTAGGTTAAAGGTATTTTATTATATAGGTGGATCCTTTTCAATCGGATCGGGTTAACAGTATCTCCGATTGAATTGCGGGTCATGTTTTTTAATGAAAAAGGAAAAATATAAAAAGGTATAATTCTGATAAAACCATGTATTTATAGGGCTAATATTAATTGAGTCCCCCCAAATAGTCAGAACAATATTAATTTCATTAAACTTTTTTTCTTTATTTATTGTTAATCGAATTGATTTTTTTAATGAAATTAAAAATAGTTTGATTAATTTAATTAACCGAAATTTGTTATAAAATTTTGGGTAAATTACATAAATGATCATTAAATTATGTTAAAATAATCTTTTTAGCCATTGAACTTTCAATAGTTATAAAACAACGATTAAACTTATTGAATTATTTATAAATTATTGGTAAATATTAAAAAATTTAATGATTATTTTTAATAATATTTAAAATAATTAATGATTATTTTATAATTTTTAAAAGTTTAGTGATCAAAAATCAATATAAAATTTTAGGTTAATTTAGCTAATTAATCGATAACCGAAGTTTGAAAAAATCATTAATTGTTAACCAACTAAACCTAAAATTAATCGAAAAAACTATGATTCAGTCGGTTAATCCGGTTAACCAAAATTTTAAGCACACCTAATTGTTTGAGATATACCAAATCTTCATTTAATGTGTAATGTCAGACCAGAGAGACTTATGTAAAAACCAAATTTTTAGTATAATCTGATGAGTTGATTTTGAATTTAAACCGTTATTAACGTCATGGCAATAATTTAGTGAGAAGTTGCTGCATCTTCTTTTGCATGGTTTCAGGTAGCTGCTGGACTGAATTTTACTGTGTTTCTTACAAGACAAGGGTATGCTTATACGTGTGGAACTAACACACATGGGCAGTTGGTTCATGGTGACACTCAAGACCAACCAACCCCCCAAAATGGTTCAACTGCTAGAGAGAATTGGTTCTGTAGTTCAGATTGCTGCTGGCCCAAGCTATGTTTTAGCTGCAACTGACCATGGAGTAGTCTACTCTTTTGCTTCTGGTTCTAACTTTTGCCTTGGCCATGGGGAGGAGAGCTAGATATCCTTTTGCTGGCCCAAGCTTTGCATGAAACAAAACCTGGGGGTCTGGAAAGGGTTGGGGTTGGTTTGGTATTGAAGGTCTATCTGCTAGATATCCTTTTTCATGTTACTAATATTTTCTGCACTAAAACAGAAAAAACCAGCTGGGTTGATAAAGACTGGATCTTGCCAGATGTGGCACTACCATTTTTCAGTCCTTGTGTAACTTAACTTTTGTTTGCTTAGGAGTAATGAGATCACTGATAGGAACTACATTCAGTAATGAGAGCGACCGTCCAAGCCGTAGACTTACACATGAAACTGTCACAGCCACACAGGCATGGAAATGTCATGGATCTGCTGTGGAAGTCTAAGGTCCGGACGGTCGCTCTCGAATTCTATCGCTGTTGTGAGCATGATCGATGACTCAGAACTTCACCTAAACCTTTAACCGTATTAGTAAGAGTCCAAGGGAAGTAGCTGTCTACAGGACTGACATAATCCCACAATAATAAACAGTGGAGATGTTTGATCTTTAAACATTTTTAGCCGGATTTGAGTTGTGTCTGTTTGTTTCTGGTGATCACTTTCAACAAAAAAAGATCAAATATTCACACAAAGTTCTGTTTATTCTTCTCTACCTGCCTCAGCTGAGCTCTGTCAGCATGGTTAGCATCAACAGAAGCCAATGAAAAGATGATCAGCAAGAATTATTAAAACCAAAAAGCTGTCTCATCTCAGGCCATGGTTTCAAAATTTTCCCGGAAAACTCTTAACATATCAGAAAATGTGACAATCCCAACCAAGCTACAATCCTCCTCTATGACCCAAACATAGTTCACCCTATGAGCAATGGCTTGGACCATTACTGCAACAAGTGAGCTCTTGGGATGGCAAACAATAGCCTCAGATCTTCTTACCATCCTGGCAGAATAGCTCATCGACCTGCTCAGCCTCCCGGGCCTCGGCGACGGTGAAACCGGAGCTGCCATGGAGTACTCCTCGTCGGACGATGAAGATGCAGATGAGAACCCACCACTAGACATTGAAACAGTGAAATGTTGAAGCATCCCTTTCAGGTTTTTCTCCTTCAGCTTTGCAGAAACCACCTTGACAAGCTCCTCCGGGGGACCCCCACAGTCGATGTAATCCATTAGATCCCCGGATGACAAGGTCTTGACCGCCGCTGCCACTGTCTCATCACAGCAAGTCAAGGTGAAGGGTGAAATCTCGCCGATCAAGGCTCCCTCGCTGTCAACAACAGCCACAGAGGTTTGCTCCACCAGGGCTCGTGAGATGGCTTCAATAGCAGCCGATGCAGGTGAGTGGTACTCGATAGTGATGGTGTTGGGGCTTATCATGTTAAGTATCTCGATGGATAAAGCATGGATTGGTGAAAAGAGACCGATTGAGCTTAGTAGGAATCTGATAACATCTTCCTGAGTTATCCAGCAGAATTCACGGCCGTTGTGGTTGGTCACCGTCGGCTTTTGCTGCTGTTTTGATCTCTTGTTGCTCGGCTTCATTTTGATTGGCACCACAAGGTTTTGTGCACCTTCTAGCATCAGATCAATTGCTTCCAACAAGCTAAAAAAGAAATCCAAAACCCAACATTTAATTTACAGTCTGACAACAAACTCAAACTTGTATCTTGATGTCTGAAGAAAAATCCAAACAACTTAAAAACCAAAAAATCATGAATACCTGCAAGTCGGTTCCACATGCAAAACAAGGGCATGAATCTTCTGCAGAAGTACAGAAACAGGCTGCTTCAAAGCAACCGTAGGGGACACCAAATTTTCATCTCTGCAGAGATAACAAACCACATCCACGATTCAAATTTTGCCTACACATCGACACTCATCGGAGAAAGCAACAGCGGGTTCAAACCCTGGGCTGGTTTCGGTGTTATGTTCGCAGCTCCAGACGCTAATAAAGTTATCATCTGAGGTTCTCAAGACCTGGAGTGCATCGGCAATGGTGGATGTTAGAGAAAGTGACCTCAGAGCTGGCTTCCCAAGACACAGGTCAGACAACTCGTGCGACAATAACCTCCCTGCCATGCAAAAGATATGGAAACTTGAGTGACTGAAAAGGGTTTCCTTTTCTTTTTCTGATGATTTCTTAAAACATAGATGCTGAAAGCCTGAAACTGGAGATATATAGAAATAAAGGTGATGTTTGGAAAAATGCAGAGAAGGGTAGACTATAAACATACCAATTACCAAAGGGAAAATAATAATAATAATAATAAATATTAATAAAAATGTGGGTCCAAATTATTTTGTTTTATAATGTAAAATAGTTAAATTAATTCATATTACAGCTGTCTAATTTATTTTTTACAGTGCTTTAGGTCATCCTCAAGTGTGTGAGTTTATGTTTTTTAATGCAAGTTAGGTTTACTTTGTGCTCTTCATCAATTAAGAATTTTTGAACGTGTGAAATTTTAAGATAGGTATATACGATATAATATGATAATTTTATATTATTGAAATAATAAAAAATTAAATAAATTTTTTATTAAAAATATATTTTTTATATAAAATATATTTTTTATTCAGCTACAATGGTTACGGAAGTAAATGTTACAGAGTATATTTCAATCATTTGACATTTATCGTTCAATCACTATGCTGGTATTGCTGGTGTTTGAACTCGTGACCTCTAGGAACAACAACAACTGTATCTTTAACCAGTGACGGATGCATGAGAAAGATAGGGTGAGCTTGTGTCCACTCTAATTTTTTTAAATTTCATACATTTGATATTGATTTATTAAATTTTTATAAATTACTCTATTTTTTAAAAATTTTATGATTATGTACATCCTAAAATTTTATAATTTTAATTTATATTCGTCTTAAAAATATTTCTGAATTCACTACTAATCTTTAAAACATATGGTTGAAAGTTTTTAATTGATAATCATTTATTTTTTTTAGGTTATAAGTTTAATATTTATAATGAGTGAATTTTTTGCTCCCACTTTCTTAATTAAAAATTATTCAAAAAATCTATAAAAATTAAATAAAATTGGTTTCTCTTTTTTCAATTATTTTTGGTTTAGGTGTAAAAATCCTCAATTTTTTGAAAAAAAAATAAATTAACCCCTAAACTTTAAAAAAAAAAAGTATGATTTTTTATGAAATGAAATTAGGTGGAAAAGCAAGAAAGATGAAAATAATTTTTTTTTTATTTCAAGCTAAAAGTCAAAAAGTTTTTAATTGAAACATACAAAAATGCAATTTGTTTGATTTATTGTACCCAATTAATTTTTTAATTAAATATTTGATTTCTAATGCCTAATATTTTTTTCTTACAATCCGAAGTTAGGTAAAAATAAAACATAATGATAACAATTACTAAAATTAAACATGTGCATATAATTAGCATGATTATTAAAATAAATTAATTAATAAAACTGATTTAATGTAAATCATATTTCATAAATTGAGTTTGAATTTCTATATTTTTTTATATTTATTATATATTACGATTGTGACTGATGTGATATTACGACTTACGAGTTAACAAAGAATCAAGTAACCAGTTAAAATTTATATAAAAAATATCTATAATATTTTTAGGAATTGTAATAAAAAATTATTTTAAAATAAAATTAAAATTTTAAAGTTATTTATTTATGTTTTATAATATTTTTAAAATCAAATCATTAGTCCTCCACGTACACTAATCTCAATAATAACCCATATCATTTATAAGATCAATCAATTAAAAATGTCTATTTAATTATTTGTTTTTAGTTTTTTTTATCAAGTGAATGTTTACTTGGAGAAAATTATTTTAAAACTTAATTTACGATAAATGTTAGTGAATATTCGCTTGATAAAAAAAAATAAGGTGTATAAATAAATAAATAGATAGATAGATGCATTTAATTGATTGGTCCTATAGAAGATATGCCGAGAATTACCCATGATATAATTTCTCGAATAAACATGAGTATTTTGAGGGATTTGTTTAAACTTGGGACCTAGGGATGGGCAAAAATCGATTATACAGTCTCAGACCTGGTAAGACACGGTGAATTTTTATCTGATATTGATTTCGGTGGGATCAAAACTGTATCCAAAATTTAGCTCCCGATCATAACCGGGACATGATCTTGATTTCTTGGACCCGATATGATCGGGACTGATTTTAATTTTCAAGAACCGATGATTACCGAAACCTAGATCAATTCTATTCAAATTAACCGAATACTCAATCTTGCTGAACCTCGACCGATAAGTCCTTAATTTTAGGGATTGGGGGGCCATACGCAAGTTTTCCAATAAAAATTCAAACATTTTGCCCTTTTTTCTTCCATTTTTTATATAGTACGTTAAAGTTTTGAATTTTCAAATTGACTAATAATTAGTGGAATATAATCTAATTAGATCCATTCTCAAAACATTATTATTGGAGAAAACATAACATAACTCATATCTAAAAAAATGATTATCCTTCACATCTATAAT
The DNA here is from genome assembly GCA_035048815.1 of Abelmoschus esculentus. Lineage (NCBI taxonomy): Eukaryota > Viridiplantae > Streptophyta > Magnoliopsida > Malvales > Malvaceae > Abelmoschus > Abelmoschus esculentus. Next base: position 3,568,012 of record JAUCBN010000012.1, read on the forward strand.
TAATTATATAATGCATGGCATTTATAATATATTTGACCAATTGATAATTAAAAAATATTAACTTAAAGTTTCAATTAGCATCCCTTTTTCATGTTTGGTAGGGAAGTGGTGAAATAAATTAATTCACACTTTGAAAATTCATTTTTTTGAATTTTTTAATTTCTTTAAGGTAAATACATGTGTTCATAAATATTCTTCTCTTTGACAATATAAATACTTTAAGATAAATTAATTAAATTTAAGTCTTTTAAAATAAATAACCTTTTTTAATATGACTTGTTGGATTTTTTTTATGATTTTTTAAATGTAATGATCCCAAGAAATTGTTCGAATAGAAAAGAAAATATCATTTTTATTACGAGATTTGAGTTTAAACATTTTTGATTGTACGGTACGTTAAGGTTTAATCGAAAAAAGTTCAAACTATACCTCTTTCGTATAGGCGTTAACTTTTTTTAGTCAAAATAGATGTAACATTAGTATATAGGTGTCTCGATATTAATGATCGTTAAAAAATGATTAGTCAATTGAAACGTTTATATGTAATTTTGTATCAATTTATATATATATATTATTTTTTAAAATAAAAACTTAAAATCTTTATTTAAAAATCCTCTAAAAACCCTAAAATATAATAAAATAAATTCATTCATTATCATTTTCGAACCAATTGTCAGAGCTCGTCCCTTCCTCATCGTACCCCATTACTGAATACAATTCTTTTATCGTCGAAAACCGATAAACACCACCCCCTATATGACGCTGAACTACAAACCTTAAAAGTTTCCAATCGAATAACGAGTGATGTACGACATATGACTGACTTTGTTAAAAGGATGAGACTTCGTTGCAACGATGATGGTGTGACGATTGATGAAAATATAGGATGAATTTGTGTATTTAAAGTTAAAAATTTTAAGATTCAAGGTGTTTTGTGCATTTATTTTTTAAAAATTAACAGAGTAAGATTTTAAAAATAAAAAATTAAATTGTAATCAAAATTAATTAAATATTATTTTATCATAAGACACTTTAAAATTAAAATAAAAAATACATTAAATCTTATTTCATTAATACAATAAAATGATATTTAAAATTTTAACGTAATCACGGAGATTCGAACACAAAATAAAAGAAAGCAATTTTTGTCTTTTTTGAACAAACTAATAGTGATTACAATTGTATTTGTTCTACAATATAATCTTTATCACTTGAGGTTGATCGATCAATTATTCTACTAATATCGTTGGTGCTCGAACCCGTCAATCCTAAAAACAACAACCGTTTTTTAATTACTTGAGCTAATGTTTTTCGCAAAAATAGGGCAAATTTAGTACCTTTGGTAGTGTGGGTCCTACAAGGGATGGTCTGAAAATAACGTTTTTCTCCACGGTATGTGGGCCCCACTAAAACCACCATCCCATTTTAATTGATTCGAACGGGAAGTTTTACAAAACGACATGTTAAAAAATGATAATAAATATAAGAATTTTAGTATTGTTTTTTTTATATATTTATTAATTTTTTATATAAAAATATAAAGATTTTGGTATATATTGAATTTTTTTAAAATTATAAAAATTTTGGTTCTATTAAATTTTTAAAAAATATATAAGAATTTCGATATATATTAAATCTCTTATAAAAAAATATAACAAATTCGATATATACCGAAAATTTAATACCAAAATTCTTATAATTTTATAAAAGTTCGATACAACTATTTTTAATTGTTTTTTAAGTTATCGTTTTTTAAAAATTCCAGATTTGGTATCCTTGCCTTTTTCATAAAATAATTGATATTATTATTTTTTAAAATCTATAGTATTTAATTTCCAATATTCAATTTAATTCACACTATACTTAATTTAAACGTTTTATGAAAAATATATTTGCTAAAAAATAAAAGGGGAAAGGAAGCGTAGCGTACAATCAACAAAATTAGATTGCATAACTGATATAAAAAAAATCGAAAAAGGGCAAAAAAATTATTTGTTTGACTATATACATAAATACATAAAATATAATTATTATTGGGAATAAAAAACTTATTCCTTTATTTAGTGTTTTTTTTTATTAGTTTATGATAGTTACATTTACTAATTATTTATATTTATATTTATATTTATATACATACAAAGTTAGGTAAGCAAATTTCTATTTTTCGGTTTTGTTTTAGTATATTTAGTCCTCTATATTATGCAAGTTTACTTGAGTATTTTTAAAATTTCCTCCAAGCTCACATTTATTTTAAGATAAAATATAAATATGATCATTATGTTGAAATAATTATTTTATTCGTTAAATTTTAAAATTATAAAATAATTATTAAAAATTTAATTTAAATTTAAGTAAAAAATATTTTAAACCAACAATCGGTTGATCTTGGGATGAGTCATTAAATTTTTTAATCAAGATCAAATATTTAAAATCTAACGTCATGAATGAAGTAAATTGGTTTGAAAAAAATAATCTCCGAAATAAACCTCTATTGTATTCAGCCTGAATTAATAAATTATTTATTATTGTTAAAAAAAATCAAACCATAATCCAACACGTTTATGAACATGTCTAGATTGGAACTAGTTCTTAATTGATGTCTAATCAATATGGTTATCATAATGACGTCCCAACTCCCAACCCTTAGATTTACCAAACATGTACAAAAGCTATTATAATCAAGGTAATCCAGAATTTTATATATCAAATATAAATTATCAGAGAATTTATATTAAAAACGTAAGAGTTTAGGATATAGAATTATATTATCAATAAAAAATAAAAAAATAAAGATTTTAGAAGGTGCAGTAACCCTAATACCCTTTCAGATTCTCCGATACCCTTTTAGATTCGTCTCTTATTTCATTCATAATCAATATAATACATTTTTATTGCATTTTAAATGTTTTAGCCAATGAGCTGATTTGTTTGTCCAATAAAATTGACAAACTGAAGCATTAGATTTGAGTTATATTCCCTTTTCAACTTTAGATGACAGATTATAGTAATGCAGAAGTTAAATATTTTTTGTTGAAATTCTTTATTAATACCCTACTTGCCATTATTTAATTATCCCTAATCACGCCATTAAAATGTTGATTAATAATCTATATATGAGATGCCTTTTATGGCGGCCATCATTTTGTTTTAGACAAGTTGAACGAGTGGAGTATTATGGCGCTCGGACTTGTTTAAGTTCATTTAAGTTAGCAACTCGATTGATTCAATCTTGTTTTTTCTTTTTATTTACTTATTGGTATTAGATTTATTAATCGACTAATATTAGATTTATTAATAAACTAATTTAAATCAGTTTTTATAGAGAAATAACATAAGAGTCACCCTTTCAATTTAGATTTTATGTTCACAATGTTAAGATTTAAGTTTTTAACCTTAATTAATTAAAAGACTTTACACCTCATCCTGTTAAATCAACAGATAATTAATTGGAACAAAAATCATTTTCCCATAACTATGCTTCCTTTTATGCCTCACACAAAAAAATTTAAAAATTAAATTTTAAATTATTACCCTAATTTTTATATTATAAACTCTACACCCTATCTTTAATTCCCTAAACCCTAATCATAACATCTAATTTTGAATCCATTTCCTAATGGTTTTCTTTGATATCCCCCAACTCAAACATCATAGTATCTGTCATTTCCTATGCTGCCGAGAAAGAATTTGAAACTAAGGATCCAAAGACTAATATCCTACACTTGCAGCTGCTGCATACACAAGTTGGCAAGAAATATCTTGAGAGTAATGTCTTGATTGATGATCTTTTGCAGGGAATTTGTGCTTGTTTTTAAGGTAATTAAAGAGACAACTTAATTGTTTTTGCCCTTTTTCATGTTGAGAATGCTTGGTAATTTTATTGACAAACAAAGTAATCTACACTCATCAATGGGATCAGACCCTTAAACCAGTAGCAAAGCTCTCCCGCAAAGCAAAAGATTTAAGTGGCAAGGCATCCTTAAGGCTCTATGTTTAGGCCAGGCCAACGAGTTTCTCGCTCAGCTCCCATACTTTGCGTGCTTTCTCTTGATCACTGGCTTCCTGGGATAACTGGTTCTCGAATGAAGCCGAAGACTTGTTCCAGCTCCAGTAAACACCTGATTTCGTCAAGCTTGGATCACTCACAACCTGCATTACAAGCAATGGACTTATCTTAATGCACTAGACATAAAACGAAGTGTATGCAACAGAGTATTTGATGTCTCAGCCTTTGCTTATACCTGAGCAAGTCTTTTTCCAGCTTCATCTTCGGACACGAACCCCTTGGTGATGTATTTCTGGAATGGAGGGAAGAGGAGCCTGAACAATGGGATGTGCTCCCTGAATAAACCGGTGGTAGCTATGCAACCAGGGTACAATGAAGCAAATGTGATGCCTGTGTCCTCATGGAAACGCCTATGGAATTCTTGCATGGTGAGCATATTGCAGACTTTGCTGTCCTTATATGCTTTGGCACCATCAAACTCTCCACCATCAATCATGGTAGAGGTGTTCAGCCCATTTAGTCCTCCAGCAAGTCCCCTTAGATCCCCGAGGTTCGCCTTCGGAGGTACATTTCCAGCCAAAGTATTAGTGTTACCTGGTTCATTATAGAAAACAACTCAAAGTTAGTACATCAATACCACAATCACTTTACCTGTAATGGTTGCAATTTACCTGTAATGGAACCAACAATGATGAGGCGTTTCGATGGATAATCAGATTGCTTCAAGTCATCGAGCAATAAGCGCGAAAGCAGGAAGTGACCAAGATGGTTAGTCCCCACACTAAGCTCAAATCCTTCAGCAGTGAATGAGGGTTCCTTGGCAGTCGGCTGATACACAGCAGCATTGCAAACAAGCACATCAAGGGGCCTGCCAGATCGCTTGTAGCTATCAACGAATTGCCGGACACTGTCGAGCGAGGCAAGATCCAAGTGCATGATGGTGTAGTTTTCTTTGGACATGCCAGCAGATTTTGCAGCTCTTTCAGCCTTGAGAAAGTCCCTGCAGGCCATTATGACATGCCATTTCCCAGTTTCAGCCAAGGCCTTAGCAGTGGCTAAACCCAATCCGGAGGAGGCACCAGTGATGATCACACTGCCCTTTCTTAGAGTTCTCTTTCCATCCATTGAAGATCTGGTGATTGCAGGAGCTGCAGTGGCTGTTGTTTGGGCCCTAACAGCCCCGGATCTTTGGTTGAATTCCCTCTACAAAGCAAGAAAAGGGATCAATTACTGGCAAACAATACACTATAAACACCATTGTTATACTATTTAAAGAACTAAAGCTGCAAGAAGACAGGAAATGATGGTATAGTCAAGTACCTTGCATCTTAATGCAGAAGAGGTGAATTCAGCTTTGATATGGTCAGAAAGTGAAACTCCAAAGAGAGATGAATCCTTGAAAGAAGCACCAGACTTTCCCTAGAAGAAAAACCCAAATTTCAAACACCATATTTAAACCATAAAAGAAAAAATAAGAAGCATTTCATGGATGGAAAGCTAAAAACAAACCTCTTTGGGAACAGAGAAAGTAGATGGGAGCAAAGCAGCAGCTTGTAGAGCCATTCTCAACCTTTTTGAACCGAGTCACTTCAATGGATATAGTGTAGACCAAAGTGAAGGTGAGCTGAGTAGTGAGTAGGAAGTGAAAGTTATTAAATAGTGACAGGTGGGGATGATAAGATAATTCAGTAGGGTTACTTATCTGCCACATCAGTTTCATGTAGCCAATGAGGGTTTGAGTTTTTGATTTCCTAGTGTTTTTTTAACAATATATATTGGTTTAGAATGGGGATATTTTGGGATGGGGTTCCACTCCCTTTGGTTATGGGCTGGTTTGGCAGAGGATTGAAAGTGATTGGGAGTGGCCTCAGCTATAGTACAATGCAATGGATTGGTGGTGTGATGTTTAAATTTGAGTATGGGGGCTTTGGGAGCCTTTGTAAAGCACATTTGTAAACTATCTTTTAACCTCAATAAAGCATTATTTTTTTAACCTTTCTTGCTTTTTTTTTCCTCACTTGTTTAGTCTCTTAATTGTGTGTAAGTAAGGTTTGTTAACATAGTTCAAAAAGTGCGAACGTCACACGGATCGTTTTGAGTGAATTAAGTCCGTGATACTATGGTCACATAAAACAGGGTTGATAACGTTGAAAAATTATCCGTCAAACAAAGATGAGATTATCAATTGGATTGTAGTTTGAAAAGTACACAAGTAGCCGGAATTAGAACTAATATAAAATAAGACAATATAAACATCATCACTTATATAGATGATATATTTTCGATTCGATCTGAGATTTGGCTATTTACATTCTCAACATTAGGCCTTCTAAATCTAGCTTGGGTTCATTGGTTAACAAATTGAAAGCAACCTATCCAAGATCATTGTAATTCATTCAAGAAAACACACTAGCATTGCATGTGAACTGCAACACAAACACCAGTTTTCTTTTATTTGCTTGCTAACAAGAAGCTTCAAAATTTTCTACAGAATTTTGAATTGGGGAAGAAAACCAATAAAAAAACCATGAATCTAATACGAAACACCATCGATCGCCTATGTCGAACCCTTCAGAGTTAAGAACATGAAATGTAACTCAAAAAACCAGATAGAGAAGTAACCAAGTTAATAACACTAGTCACATAGTACTGCAATAACTTTGAAGTTCCATTTCTTTTCAGATAGAGAAGCTTCCATACCGCCTCCGGCCTCTCGGCCGCCTCCTTAAGGTTGTGGAAGCTGTTTTCCCTAGCATTTGAGTAGGAAATATAGTAAAACTTATTGACCACGGCAGCTAAGAAAATGAAGGCTACCCCCTGCACCAAACACTCCTTTTCTCACTGTTTCACAGGAGGGAGGCAGCTCACTGAAAATGGTCCGATATTTGGTGTCATTCCGGCCGATCCGGCCACCAAGCATATCTCGGCTATTAGGAAAAACTTCCTGTCAAAGGCAATTCAATGAATAAGTGAAACATTCAAATCTGCAAATTTTAGTATACAAATGCAGTTATAACTTTTTCGCCTAATTTTGGTTTTAGTCCCTTTAATATGCTCAAATTTTGGATTTAGTCCCCATAATTTAGCATAATTCGGTCCTTTACGTTTATAATAGTCATTAGTGAGTTCAAATAATTAAACTCTTTAACTCGTGATGCTGACATGGATTTCTTCATGTCAGAAAGGATTTTTTAGGGGAAATTACGGTAGTATTTTAATTGGAATAGTTAAGAGTGTTAATAAGATACGATTAAATTATAAATTTATAAATTCGATTTAAAATTTTTCAAATAAGATTTGAGTTATAAAATAAAAATTCGAATATTTCAAGTAATTAATTTTTTTAATAATTAGTGGATTAATTTTTAAGTTTAAGTTAAATCTCTCGAAATTTCAAGTATTATATAAACAAATATTAGAAAATGTATATATGTATATTTTATACCATTAGATAAAGTTATTTAAATTAGAATCAAACCGTACTATGATATAATAAATAATTCTAACTAAATTTGTATAGAAACTCAAAAACTCGACTCGAATAAAAAAATTTAAATAAAATTCGATTCATAAAATATGATGCATCAACTCGAATAATTTTATTTTTTTTAATGAGCGATGTGATCCTCTTATATACTAGGTAAAACTTGAAAGTTTTAAAAAAAATTTGAACAGTTAGATGAAAATAAATGGATGGTCGAAATTAATAGTACAAAATTAAAAAAATATCATAAAAATATATATAAAAAAAACAATCTTAATCATTTATTTGTCCTCAGACAATAATTCCAAAAGCATATAAAAGTAATTGTGTTTTACATAATATAAATCGATCTTAATAAAGAATTAAAAATTTAAAATAAAAATATATAAACTTATTTATTTATTTATTTATTATTTGTACCGATAAAAATGACATCTTCCATATGTTTATAGAAAGAAGAAGAAATCAAGAATCTTCAAACTCTATGACAACTACAAATCCAAGTACTCTAAGCACTTATCTCCCACACCCAATAATTTTTAAATGATTTTTTTTTCATGTTTATGATTCATAATAAAAAAATAAATTTAAAATTAATGCTTATGATTATAGTATGTTCTTAGGGTTTACGGTTAAATGATAATATTTTTTATATGAGCTAAACCTCAGTCACGTGTCTGTTTAACCTCAGTTATGAATTGAATGGTATGATCGTAAGTTAGTATTTATTTAATTTTTTTAACTTTCAATAACGTGCATAAACCGTACATATAATATTTAAATCCGGTTCACCTGAATAAAATATATTGTTCTCTTAATTACTCTACAGGTTCAATCATTTAATTAAATCCAACAGAAAGGTTAACTCTTTGGCTAATCAAAATGTATATTTGTTTGCATAGGTAAAGCTACATCTGGTGACAAAGAATGGTATTTTTTTAGTCCGAGAGACCGGAAGTATCTGAACGGGTCACGACCCAACAGAGTTGCCGGTACCTGGTACTAGAAAGCTACCGGAACCGATAAAGTTATCCTGACGGCTGGTCGGAAAGTTGGAATAAAGAAAGCTTTGGTTTTTTACGTCGGAAAAGCACCTAAAGGAACTAAAACGAATTGGATTATGCATGAATATAGACTCTTGGAAACTTCCGGACGTAATTTGGTAGCTCTAAGGTAAATATATAGTTTCTCATTTCTAAACTTATAATTGGGAGACTAGGACGGAGCCAAGACTTAAAGTTAAAATTTAAAGTTAAAGAGGTAAAATATAAATATTTGAAAATAAAAAATTAATTCATAAAAAAATAAAATTTTAAAGAGATTATATAGGAGAACAAATCATTACCAATTATCCATATTACGTTTATACATATTATGTCCGCAACCATAACAAATTTATCAGAACGGAAAACACGATCACACTCGTATTTTAAAATTTATATTTGTATAATGATATATTTGGAATTATTATTTAATATTATTTAATATTTCATTTTTTTTTTCAGTTGGATGATTGGGTCTTATGTAGAATATACCAAAAGAATTCAAGTGCTCAAAAATCATTGCCAACTGTTCCAACCAAAGAGCATAGTAACAATGGCTTATCTTCGTCTTCCCAACTCGACGACATGCTTGAGTCATTCCCCGATTTAGACGGTCGTTTCTTTGCTCTGCCGCGAGTGAACTCGTTGCCGGAGTTGGTACCCAATGTACAAACTCAGGGGATTCCGAGTTATTGAAATAATGATTTGTATGTTCCCACGATGCCGCCTACACTAAGCCAGGTGGATATGTCAACGCGTAAAGTTGGTAACTCGGTGGAAGAGGAAGTACAGAGTGGAAACATAACTCAGCGAGTTGATAACTCAGTTCATTTTCAACAAAACTCTAGTGGGTTGATGACCCAGAACTTCTATAACTCAATCGACCCGTATGGCTTCGGTTACTGGACTCAGTCGGGCGGGTCTGGGTTTAAGCAATGAATAGTAGAGAGAAATTTAAAAGAAGATTTGTGTAATTGTTTGAGCCGGCTAACCAATTGTTTCAATTTTGGTTAATATGATTGGTTAAAGCGCTAAACAATTTGGTATATCATTTAACTATATATTAAATTTAATATGTTATATATGAAAATCTTTTTATTTGTAGACTCACTTATTGAAATTAACTGTACGACACGAATCAATCTGAATTAATCAAGGTGAAGTGTAGAAATCTCATACCTCATTCGTGCCTTCTTCTATGCCTTTTACTAAAAAACCTAAAAATTTGAATTCTAAACATAACCTTAATTTTTTATGTTTTAACCCTACACTTTAAAAAATACACCCTACCCTTAATTCTCTAAACTCTAACATTAAACCCACTAATTTAAAACAAAAACACTAATAAAAATACGATTAAAAGACAAAATTTTACACCCAAAGTGAAACCTTAAAAATAGAAAGCTTAATAAAAAAAATCATCCTACATATTGGGAAACTCATGTGTGTTGACGGGGTTAAGAAAATTCAATGTTCAAATATACATTATTGATTCGGAAGTACATAAATTTTATTTTAATATCATTTAAATTAATAAAAAAATTTAAATATTATTGTATAAAAAATTGTTTTGTCCCTCCCACAAAATATATATATATTCTTGTTGATCGTCAAGTTTTAAAAATGAATTTAAAAAACGATCTGGTGTTAGATTATTTTAAAAGAATAAAAAATATTTATTTTTAGTGTCTTTATATTATTTATACTTTATACTAAAAGTTGTATTTATGTTATATGATTTATAATTTAGGGTTTAAAGAATTTAAGGTATGGTGTTTTTTAAGGTATAAATTATAGAATTTAGAACTTAAAATTTATTATTTCAAATATTTTTTAGCGTTGAAATATAGAAATAATGAGCGAAATAAAATGGTAAAAATCTTTTATCTCTTTATTATGCCTTCATCCACTCCTATTTAAAATTTCTAAAAAATTCAATTTTAAATTCTAACCCTTATTTTGTATATCTTAAACCCTAAACCCTATAAATACATTATACCCTTAATTTCCTAAACCCTAACTACAATCCCTAACATTAAACCTAACACCTTAAATCCTCTAATTTGAAATAGAAGTACAAGTGAAGGTACGGAAATGAGGTAGACAATTTTCGCCCGAAAAAAAAAATTTAAACATGAAAAGCAATTAGCCTCCAGGATCCTCGTGCATTCGGCCCCTAAATCTAGAAGTGCTAGGTTGCTCTCTGCTGCTTCGGTTCATCTCCGCACAACTCGACTGCTCTTCATGGACTAAGGATAATAACTCAGGCAGGGGGACAAGAAGGTACAAGTCCCCATAGATTTACCACGACCCAAAGCAGCAAGCCTGTCGACTGTTCTGTTCCGCTCCCGGCTTATATGGCGATAGACCATGGTCCAGTTCCGCTTTCAGAATCCAAATATCGACTCAACAAGCGCACTACCAACCAACACAGTCGACGAGTGGTTAAGAATACTGACCCCCTCCAGACAATCTGTTCCCAATTCAACATGCTGAAACCCCAAGGAGGCAAGGACCATGCATCAAGAACAGTATCATGAAGTAAACATTCATTAAGAAGTTTGTAAACTTATGGCTGATTGAAGGTGCCAACTGCCAACCTTAGTCTACAGTTTTCAGCTAAGAATTATTCTAAAGAAAACAGAAAACATCAAAGTCTTCACAATCCTACAACAAATATTGGAACAGTTTCGATTTGGGAAATGATAGAACAGCATTGAAGTATAGGAAGGATCATGTTCAGTGCCTTGTTACAGCTCAACTGCTCATGGCTCGGCATTTTGGACAAAGTCGACGCAAGTGCGACACTCACAATCGAGGAAACGGCACTTGTGGCAGCCGAAACAGACACAAGCAGTGCAACCTTTGCACGTAGGAGACTGAGGGCAGCCCCTGCAACTCTTCCTGCTGGCTCGTTCTTCATCATCTTTGCAGGTGATTCTGAATTTATAAAATAAACCAACAAATTCAAAGCTACACGTTAGGGACTTTACCGAATCCGGAAACCGATTAGGCCAGTTGAAACTTACTTGTCATATGGCCAGTTAGCACAGTCCCATCTCCTTGCATTCGAAGCATCATGGTACGTACGGCATTCCTCGTCAGTCCGGAGTCGAAACCGGCGTTCTTTCTTGCACTTCGAGCAACGGATGAACTCGTCGCGATGGAAAAGGCGCTTAGCTCGCAATCTCCTCAACTCATTGGCTCCGTTCGATGCATGTTTATAGTATTTAAGAAGAACAGTCCTCCATAAAGGAACCTTCTTATTGTTCATCAACACCCAAATGTGATTCTTCCATTTCCTGGTCCCTTCTCTACCAGAATGTTTTTCGAAATCATAAGGCGTCAATTTCTCTGGTACATTCAAACCAAAGAAGTGAATCTCAACGAAAGTACTAAACACAAAGATCTATAATCGAACAATTAAGAGACACCACAAGTATCGAGATTTAAACTCATATTTTCTTAAATCAATCGAATCAATGTTATAACTAAAATCGAACGACAGGAAACTCGATTAAAGAACCAGAAGTCAAAGTTGCATTCATACACAAAATTAAGGCAGACAATCTTATGATCTATTCCTAAACAAAAACCGAAACCTATACGTATACCGACATAATATAATGTGATATAAACGAATTACCTTCGTCACAAGCCGGAGTGCATTCGCATGATATCAGAAACTGGCCATTGGTGAAAACCCTAAGCCTCCCGATGGTATCGCCATATTTTTGGCAGGTGCATCCACACTTAACCTCAATGAAATCTGGTCCTCTTTCCAACCCTTCCATGCCTTTCAACTCTTCTTCAGCGAACATATTAGACAATAACCTTAAAAAAATCAAAATAAGCAGATAAACCCTGACGACAATGCCTTTATTTATATAAATAGAACAGCCAAAAACTTGAAGTTATGTCGTCTGATAAGAATTTGAAGAAACCCAAGTCTGGATTTTTGATGTTTATATATATATATGAATCAAAGAAAAGGGTTTTCTTCTGTTTATTTAAATGTGTACTAAAATTAAACCTTAATGGAGGGTATTGAATTGCTGGTTCTATGTAAAAAAAAGAATCCGAAACTCACTCATGCAACGAAGCTAAAACGTGTAAAAGATGAGAGAAAGAGAAGGGAATTAGTTTGGCAAAAGGATAATGGACAAGTTTTTAAAATTTCCCAGTTGCATGATTGATGAAAAAAATTAAATCTATTAAGGTTTAAAATTTAGGATTTATTAGATTAAATTAAAATTTTTGAATTAAAGGTTTAAATTTTAATTTTTAAAATAAAATTAGGTATATTTAGAATATATTTTTTTTCATTATCAGTTCATGAAATAATAAGGGCCCTGTTATAAAATTTTTAACATTCAATGAGTTTTGGTACAATAAGAATTTAATTCTTATAAGAATACTTAAAAATTAAAAAATACAAAAACTAATTAAATAAAAGTCGGACTAAAAAAAAGTGTAACGATAAGATATATTGTTATTTAACATGAATTAAAGAATGAATATATACTATACCAAAAAGAGGATGAGCTCGTACACCTATTTTTTGTGGTCTAATAAAAATAAGGTCTCTATAAATTTAATAATAAAATATTTTTGTTAATAATTTAAGTCCTCATAAATCTAATATATGAAATATTGATGTTCCGCCAAAGATCACTATTTCTATTAAGGGATAGGGGATTGATTTTAGGGATGATAATTTGATCTGTTTTTGTCAGGTTTTAATCTGATCTAAACTCAAATTTTAAATAAAAAAACTCGTCTCGATCGGGTCGGATGATTAAAAAATAAAATTAGATCGGGGTTGAGTTTAGGGTAAAAATTCCCCGACCTAACCTGACCCAGTATATTTATATATTATATATTTTTATATATTATATTTAATAGTTTTATTATTTTTTGGGTCGTGTCGGGTTTATTCAGGTTTTTTATTAAAATATTGGGGTCGGATCGGTGTTGGGTCAAAAGACTTAAGTTTCGGGTTGGGGTCGGGACGGCCAAAACCCCGACCCATTGCCATCCCTACATGATCCATCTTGTTTTAATAGTTAAGAGAACAGTTGTTATTCCTGCAGGTCACGAATTCGAACACTAATATTGCAACATAATGATCGAGCGATTAATATTCAATGGTTAAGAGTATATTTTAAAATATATACTATTGTAATCACTATAGTTAATTAAAAAATGGCAATTATCTTTGTTAAAAACATCTCTATAAAAAACTAATGTTAAGATTATGAAAGATAGTTGAGTTACTCCAATATACAATATATGCCAAAATCTTAAATAGATTTGATTAATTAATATACACATAATATAATTTCTCGGTTATATATGATTTAATAAAAAAAATAAAAATAATATTAGAAATATGAAAGAGGCTGATTTACTTTTCATATAAAATTCAGTCGTTAGTTTTTTTTAATTACGCCGATAATTGAAAAAACATGTTAAAAATAAAATTAATTTTAGAATTATTATGAAATCAAAATCTTAAATTTATCTATTAATTATTGATTAGAAGTAAGTATTTCCTAATTTGAAGGGCTTATGGTTGATTAAATAATTAAACTGTTGGCAGCTCAACTAGTTGGGAAATTAATATATTAAATAAACACCCAACATATTTATTTACCATTTTAATCCATGGCATTTATATTTTAGGTTTAAGTATTAAATAAGTATTTAATATATATATATTTAAATAAGTATCTAAAATATATTTCTGATCAAACAAATATTTAATATTTTTAAAATTATTTAAATAAGTGCATGTTGTTAATATTTATTAAAATATTGTTAATTAATAAAAGTATGACACACGATATTGTTAAATGATTTTATAAAATTTTTAAAAATAAAATATTTTTTAAAATACTCTAATTTTTTAAATAATTCTAAAATAGTTTCCCAAATTCTTAAATCACCTCAAATATGACAATTCTCACTTACGTTGGTTATATTTTTGACGACAGAAAAAAAATCCTCATCAAACGACCCATGCATCATTTGTCGTTCGTTATGTTATTATTCGTCGTGAATTATTCAAATGAATAATAATTTTATCATTTTTGTACAATTTCGATTGTTTCTCAATGATAAGATGATAGGGTAAATCGTCATTATACTCTGACGACGAATATGATTACAATTATACAATAATCAATGACGAAATTAAATCAAATCGAGATGAAGATTACAAATGCTATAAATTTTAAATTATTAGGTTAATTTGGGGTTATTTTATTATTTTTATTTATTACATATAATTTTAAAATTTTAAAAAACTGACAAATATTAAATTACAAAAGTTAACGATAAAATATAAAAGATGTTGACGACGAATACCTATTTGAATAACTTTAAAATCATTAAACATTTATCTAACTCAAAACTTATTTCGAACACCTATATAAAAAATATACTTTAAACAATTATTTGATGCTTAACCTTTATTTTATTATATATAATTTTACTGTTTTTATTTTTCTAGCTATAGAATATTTCAGTATTTTTCTAACAAAATTAAAACAAGCTGAGGTTCCATTGGTCAAATTTTGATTCTCGTTTATATTTATGTTCAAGTTTGAGATTTAGTTTTATATTTTAATTTATTATAATTTAATCCTATGTTTTCATAATATTATTGGTTAATTCAAATAGACCACTGACTTATCTATCTTTTGACTAAAATTTAGATATGGATTTATTTTTATAAAAGTACCCTTCCAACATACAAAAACATATGTTAATCAAAATAATTAATGATATTTGGACTAAATAAAAATCATAGCATAGTAGAGGGACTAAACTATCATTTGACCATTTATTTCATATTTTGTCTCGCGAGTGGCATAAAATTCAGAGAGAAAAAGAGGGAGCACATAACGAGAGAGAGAGGTGTGATAAAAAGACCGAATTGACCTTTTCTTTCTTTGAAATTACCCTTTCTTCTTCGTCGGGGTCGTCGCCGACGCTGTTGTCGTCTTCGTCGGCATCATCTCCGATCTCTCTTTCGTTCGTTGTAGATTTCTTTTCATATTCCAAATATGAACGAGAAGGCCAGCGTTACCAAGGAGCTCAACGCAAGACATCGAAAGGTGATTCTCAAAACCCACCTTTTTGACCTTGTTTTATCGTAATTCCAAATAGATTCCTTGTGTTTCGGCTTTATATTGATTTGATCTGTGTTCATTATATCAAGTTTTGTTGCTTTTCACATGGTTTTTTATTCCTCTTAATTTGTTGTTTGTTTGATTTAAATTTCTGCTTTTATGAAGGATTTGATCAAATTGAATGTGGAATGGAGAATATGAACTCATCTTAGGCGTTTCTTAATATGAATAAATGGTGATTATGTTAAATTGTTATTAAATTAAGATCGGTTTATATAGATCTTTCATTGAGGTTAATGGAATTTCATCAGCTAAAAATTGCGTTGCAAGTAGCATCTTACAATTTCCGAGAACAAAATTCAATTTTCCTCAACCGATTTTGTTTGAGTTTGGAGTTCCTTTTGCCTAATTATGCTTTTCCCATTTAAGATCTTCGTGGATTTTGCTGATTATAGTTGATTTGTTCATATGTGTGAAAGCTTTTGGAAGGTTGCTTTTGGACCACAGGAACAATTTTACGCAGTCTTCCTAATGTGGCATCAAGGTTTATGCTTTAGGTTGTAGAGGGTGTTAAATTCCTCCATATTCTTTTCAGAATGTATATTTTCTCCTGATCTTTTAGGTTATTGTGTATGTTAATCTGTATGATATAATAGACTTGTTCAATCAATGGTTTTTGCCAATTCATTTATTGTGTCCATAATTTTGTCAATTTTGATGCCTGGTCAGCCTGTTATTGGAATTGAAGTTCTTATTTTCCACTTCCTATGCAGATTATTGAAGGTCTTCTTAAATTGCCAGAGAATAGGGAATGTGCTGACTGCAAAGCCAAGTACGTTACCAAGGATTTTGTTTATGTCCTAATAGCAAATACTGAAATAGAAATCATCTTAATAAAGTTTTAACTTTTTACAATCTGTATGAATTAGTGATAACATTCATTTGTATCACTGTGCTAATAGTTGCCTCCTATCTCTACAGAGGTCCAAGATGGGCTAGTGTGAATCTAGGTATCTTTATATGCATGCAATGCTCTGGGATCCACAGAAGTCTTGGGGTACACATATCAAAGGTGCCACTGTTACAACTTGTGTACTTTTTTCATGTATATTTTCCATAACACACTAATTCTAAAGCTTTTCCTAATATGGATATGGATTTAGCTCAGTTAGATCAGATGTTGGGATTTCTCTTTTTTGGGCAACCTAAGATTTCATCTCTTTTTCCGTGCACTGTATCTAGGTGATTCCAAAGTTATCCGAATTGTCTGTCTCTCTGATACCAACTGTTATCCGGAAAAAAAAAACTTTTACCTGATAGTTCTTGCAGATGTTTCTTCTTCTACTATGCTTTGCTTTTATGATTAGCGGAATACAGTTAATATTTACCAAATGTATACCTACATCTTACCGACACTTGCTGCAGGTTCGATCTGCTACACTAGACACATGGCTTCCTGAGCAGGTTGCTTTTATTCAATGTAAGTTATTTGTTAGGTTATGAATGTGTATTATTATGATGGATAATGGTTTGTGTTAAGATGGATAAGACCCTACAAATTATGACAATGATTTATCTTGTTATACAGCAATGGGTAATGAAAAGGCAAACAGTTACTGGGAAGCTGAGTTGCCTCCTAATTATGATAGAGTTGGAATTGAAAATTTTATCCGTGCAAAGTATGTATCATAGAGTTTTCTTTATCCCCATTAACCTTTTTTAGGTTAAGTGATTTTTTTGGGTATTATTGTAATAGTTGTATATTCTCTTATTGTAGGTATGAGGAAAAAAGATGGGTTCCTAGAGATGGAAGATCCAAATCACCATCTAGTGGGTTGGACGAAAGGACTTCCTCACGTTGGCAGAAACCTATTGAACCAAGTGGTCATGGGCACGTTAGTAATAATGGGAATTCATTTGAAGAATGGAGGAATAAACAAGCATCTCGTCATAAAGAAAGTCTCCCTGCAACAAGAGTCAGTCTTCCTGTTCCTCCTAAGGGACCTGATCAGGTACTAAGTTCTTTTGTATGTGCTTTTGTTGCTAATTCTTTCTACAAAATCAGTCATTTCTTTTTCTTTGAATGCATTTACATGGATAGCTTAGAGGTATTAGCAATAGAATGAGCAAGTACGAGAAAAATGCCATATGAAAAGAAAGATAATTGCTTGCTAAGGTAGCAAATAAATAGTATCAATTAGAACTATGATCTTGAACTTGTTCTGTATGCGGTTTAATATATGTTCTTTTCTAGTAGTTTACCTGTCTTATATATACATATACACATATTTCAAAAAAATAATGTTCATATCATATAATGTGCTGCTCAAATAGGTTACACCCATGCAGAAGCCTGAACCAGTTGTTGCATCAGCTGAGGCAACAAAGTCGGCTGTGGAGACTACTCCCATAGTCGCAGCTCCTAAAGTCGATTATGCTACAGACCTTTTCAACATGCTGTCCTTGGACGATGGTCCAAGTGAGAATGGTTCTGAGGCAACTTCTACTGATGATTGGGCGGGATTCCAGTGTATGTCCTAACATATCTCAAAAATTTTTTATTGACATTTTTTTCGTTATTATCTGGTTAATAGTATTTTTATCTAGTGCTTAACCTCCCGAGTATTGAGGGTTATGGTTAGAGCAGTTTATTATTTCTATTAATTTAGACACGTGGTATTCTGTAGCTGCTGAAGGAGCTTCCACAGCTGACAAACCCAATCCACCAAAAGCTGCTGAAAGTAATACCCAGTCTACTACTGGAATTGAGGATTTATTTGGGGATTTGCCTCCTTTGACAGCCAACCAAGTCCCGGAGAAGCCCAAAAAAGATGTGAAAAATGATATTATGAGCCTTTTTGAAAAGGTATATATTCAACAGCCTTTACTTGTATCCTTATGAAATCCTTGATGTTAAACTTATATATTAATCACTTTGTGGTTGGCGCTAACTGGTAAACATGACTTTGTTTAATTTTGATCCTTTCTTTTCGCCTTTTCTGGGTATATCTTTGTTAATTTCATGTTTTCAATCAACCACAGACCAATATTGTGTCGCCCTTTGCAATGCATCAACAACAACTAGCTATGCTAGCACAACAACAGTCCCTTCTCATGGCTGCTGCAGCTAAATCTGCTCCTGGGAATAATCAACAGCCTCCCTCCAACAGCCAAAGCATGCCCACTCAAAGTTGGCCAAACATGGGCTACCAAATCCCTGGCATGATGATGCCCGTTGCTGGGCAGGCTGATCTGCAGAAACTCATGCAGGTAGACTTCATTGTGTAGTTGCAATTTCTTTTAAAGAAATATTTCTAGTAATTTTCTCATGTGTAACTTCTTTTTCCATTTGCGTTAGGCTATGAGTATGGGACAGACACCAGTGGCAAACTCTGCTGCGTATCCATCATCCAGGTACATATTTAATCTCTTTATTATTGGTTGTCTCCTGTCTTACCGTCGGCCTTGCCATGAATTTAGATGGTTATACTTATGCAATACACCAGTGCCACTGGCATGCTATGATAAATAACAATTCGGTAGATTACAAATTTCATCCATAAACTGTTCCATGCTCCTAAAGTACCAGATTTATCATTTCCTGTAGCTTTTATGCATTGGGACAAGTTACCCCATCAAACGGTGTTGCTACGACGGGAGCAATTAAGCCCGAACCAGCTTCCCCTATTCCGTCAGCGAATTCTTCGCAATCAGGCAAGGATTATGATTTTTCATCGTTGATGCAAGGTATGTTCACGAAACACTGATCCTGTCTCGTCTTTGGTGATATGTGGCTTTGTCATTTCTATACCAAAATTGTTATTTTTACAAGAATTTAGAGCTTTGGGAGGGGTTTTAGAGGGGGATTGTAACCTGTGTAGATTCCGTTTCATTTCCTTTTGTTTTCTCCATATTTGAGTGACGATTTCATTTGTATGAGTAATTTATGCCAACACTAAAATAAAAGAGTTTAGATTGAATATTGAAAATTTGGCACTAGATTCTAATTTTTCATTGTATTTGTACTTTGAGAATATATATGCAAATATGTCCATTTATTTTATGTTAATTAATTTTGCATTAGAACTTGGTTTATTTAGGAAAGAGGGTCATTTATTTTTAAAAAATGGAAAATGCTGCATATGAAAAGTTATTTAGGGAAATGGTCATTTTTTACTGTACCAGAGAGGAGTCGTCTTCAACTGGTGACGTCTTCCATGGTGTTGTAGTAATATTTTTCATTTTAGGACTAAAATAAAAGGAATTAAATTTAGAGAGATTAAAATAAGAATTTTTCAAAACTGGACTCTGATTTATCGAGATTATACTGCATTCTGAAACTGTAATTTTATTGCATTTTAAATATTTCATTTTGGTCATGTGGTACAATTATAGGACCCAGTTGAAATGAAATTAAAATTACAGGGATTTATTCACAGTCTGGTTGGAAAATTCATGACATTGAGAAAGAGCGAAACCCATTACTAATTTGGAAAATTCACAGTCTGGTCCCTAACAATTTCAAACTGGACGTGTTGATCATTAAGTCAATTTCTTTTCTTCTATCCATAATCATCAACCACAAAGAGGGAAAATACCAGAGAATTTTACCTTCTTGAGTCCTTCATAGTAATAAATTAAGCTCTAAACTCATAAACCTGGAAAACAAACAGAAAATGTCAAGAGAATGTGAAATAATTAAAAAAAAAATCAAAATATAAAACCTCAAGAACAGAAAACTCAACAGCAAGTAAATCAAATACAAATTGGAGAGAGATTACCTGCCAAATATGTAAATATGAAGTGTAAAAATTTCCTATTTTTATTGAGATTTGCGAGTTTTACAATATTTAAACTATTAGATTTAGACTTGTCAAAATAAATCATCTGATGCAGTTTGGGATCAAACGGCTAACGAAGGTCGTCGTTGGTCATTGGCAATGATAAACGGCCGTTAAGTTTGGGGTATGATTTAAGGTTTTAATTTTGATTTTTTTATTTTAAATTATTTTTGTATTAAATAATAAAAAAATATATTTCTATTTTTACTTTAAATTATTTTCTATATTTAATAATAATAAAATAATAAAAAAATAATAATAAGCTACCAAAATAGGTCAATATGTAAAATTCATTGTTTTAAAAAATTTATGATCAGAATATATAAAAATAAAATTTAATTATAATTTATTCTAATATTTATTTTATTCTCGTGTGATGAGCTTTACTTTTTAAAAATTGTTTGCTTGTACATGTATTTATAGGATGAAGACCGGATATGGAAAAGTCTTGGCCGAAAGAGAAAGGAAATAAACACATGACCCAAGTTGAAAAATATTATTTGCGTTAATTGTGATGAAAAAATTACTTAAATGTTGTTGTTTAATTTTTTATTTTAAAATATTATATTTTGAATAAATTATTTTAATTTTTAAAATATTATACTTTAAATAATAATATTAAAATTGAATCTATTAAAATTCAAATTGAATAATAATTTATTTTTTAGATTAAAAAATTAAAATCAGAAGCAGAAAACTTCGACTTTAAATAATAAAAAAATTAAAAAAAATACTAAGAATGGTGACAAAAGACTTCGACTTTAAATAATGATTTTTTATTTTTATTTTTATTTTTTTAATTCAATCACTGTTTATAATCGTATCCTAATAAGGAAAACTTCACTATATTGTTTAATATTTAATATTTATGAAATTAAAATAATTTGCATTTTAAGTCATTTCTCCTACAAAGCATATAAAAATGTGCACAAAAGGGGAAGAACTTATAATTATGTACTGCTTTCCCTGTTTCTAAAGTACATTCAACTGGTTTGTCTCATCCTCCTGAACCGACGAGCCCTTGAACAGCAAAATCGCCAGGCTGCCAATGCAAAAATAAATGAAACACCCGGAGCTGTGTGTCACGAATGAACCAAAATCAGTTCCCACAATGCATTGCCACCCGGGGCCATGTGTTCTGTCAAATTCCTGCACCAAGCACCGAGCACAACTCAGAGGAAAAAATCTCAAAAAACCCACATGTACTGGTTATCTTACCTTCTTTACGAATCGTGCTATCCCGGTAGCCTCGTTGACGTCGAAGAAATCGAGTGCCTTAGCTGCTAGGTCAAGAGCATCTTGCTGCATGGTTTGAAGCATATCAGTGTCTGCAATGACTGCTTTGCCTTCGAGCATGGCTGATATGCAAGGAATTCACAGAAAGATTTCGTTTTAGCACAGTTTGGGGTGGTGAAAACGAAGCAAAAGAAGCCTATTTATGAATTATACACGAGTTGCGGATGAGGTGGCTGAGATTATTTGGAGATAAAAGTGCCAAGTGCCTATGGGTGAACCAGACAGATTTCAGATTTTGTGGTCACCAATGGATTCCATGGGATATACTATGATGAACCATTTTGATACTGCACAACAGAGTGGATTCATACAGACAATATTGTGGTCCTCTATGTTGGAAACACGTGGATAACTCTTTGTGGATAAGCAATGAAAGTTAGCCATGTGGGAGGCAGGTGGATATAGGATGTTCATAGTCTTCTTTTCAAAGATCACTGTCATGCATTTCATGTTAATCTCCATTGACAAATAACCAATTCTTCTGAGATATCAAATAAAGAACTAAATATTGTCTGAAACAGGCTAATTTTCAGAAGCTTACATCAGAGTCATTGCAAGTGATCCTAACAGGAGCTTTGAGGTCTAAAGTAGACAACAATGGTGTCGATGAAGTGGTGGCCTTGTATGAGAAGGGGCTGGTGAATGACTGGCTGGCAGGAGAGAACCAAGGGAAAGTCCTATCCAATGATTCTGTTGTTAGAAAGCTTGACAAATTCTACACCGTCGAAGACATATCTACTAAGAAGACGATATCAGACACGGCTACTTACACTCTGTGGGATGGTTTCAACAGTAACAGATGTGTTCTTGCTGTCTTTGTTCAGAACAGCTCCCACCAAATTCTCGGTTTACAAAAGTTTCAACTGCCAGATGACTTGTAAAAAATATAGAATTAGTTAAGTATTTTGCATGGCTGGTTTAAAGATTTTAGTATCCGTACAATTTATTAAAATGTCACCCTTAAAAGTAATTGTTCGTAACTCCCACTAGTTATAAAAATGTCACCCTTAAAAGTAATTATCTTTCTTAGGGCCGCTATGCGGTCGTTTCTATTGCGCTTGTCAAGAACCTTACTAGTTCTATAAAAGCAATAGAAATAAGAATAGTTATAAATTATTTGAAGTCCAAAACGACGAAAGACCATCTTATCCCACCATGAATTTGTTTGAAACTTGATATTTTAGAGGTTAAGGATGAAACTACTGAGGTGTATTAATTTTTAATCAACTACAATAATTATAAATTATATTTATTTTAAAATATATTTTTAATCATTGAAAATTGACATTTTAATCACTATGATAAAATATTGGTGTTTGAATTTGTAGACTCCAAGAACAATTGTTCTTTTAACTATTGAGATAAGATGGTTCGTGCTTAGAGATGCATTAAACTTTTGAATTTTAGGGTGTTTATTTACGGTGTAGGTTTTGGACAGACGTAATAAGAATGACCGCAAAAAACCCTAAAATAGAGGGGACAAAATAAAGAAATTAAATCAAATATTTATTAAAAATATATATAATTATACGTATATATAATAATTATCTAAGAATTAAAACATAAAAAAGTTTTAGGTGAAAATTGAAAATATTATATTTTTATATATTTAATAGATTGTATGATGCCCAAAAATCTTTAGAAGGAATAATATTTTTAATAAAATAATTAATAAATTGTACGAACACCCCAAAATCTTTGAAAATATTTGATTTTTATATCTTTAATAGATTATATGATGCCCAAAAATCTTTGAAAGTAATAATATTTTTAATAAAATAAAAAATCTTGTTTTAATAAATTGTACGAACACCCTAAAATCTTTGAATCGTCCCTGTTTATTTATTAAATTGGCTACTTGGTTTCGGATATAATAGTTTAAAATAAATAAAAACATTAAAATGTAAATCGTGGAATAAAATTAGAGAAGTGCGTGAACGGCAGGATTCGAACCTGCGCGGGCAGAGCCCACATGATTTCTAGTCATGCCCGATAACCACTCGGGCACATCCACGGGATTGGCTTAAAGTTCAGTCATTATATTTATTTTTAAACAATTAGAGCTTCCACAATATCTCTTGGCAGCTATTAATTACTAGAATTCTAAAATCAAATAGTAATAAGTACTTGAGCTCCAAATTATAGTTTTTTTTTTTTTAAAGAAATCAATTTATAATTTTTTAAAAAATTCTCATTTATCAAAGAAACTTTCAAACTTATAGACTAATAGTAAAATCATATATATACTAAAAATAAAAATTAAAAAATATTTTTATAAATTTTAGGAGCTTATGATTTAGAGGTTTAAGTTATAAGGTTTGTAGTTTAAAACTTAGAATCAGAGATTTAGAGTTTAGATTTTATAGTTTGCACAAACATGACTGCGTACATTACATATCAAAATCTCAGCATTTTTTTAGTGAGATACATGAGCGGAACTTAAGGGGTTTAAGGGTACTCGGTCCCTGCATTTTTATGTATGTTTTTATGATAGAGAAAAAAAAAATTAAATCACAGTTTGTATTCACTGTATTCAAAGTGACTTACCGATACTAATGAACCAGGGGCAAGATAAGAATCAACCATAGAAGATTCTGTCAGCCAAATTGTACAGCTTCTGGTTTCAGAGTCAGTGTGATTAACTTGACCAATGAAAACCGATTTTCCAATAAGAGAAGGATATTGCCTCGAAACTTCATCAAGAGAGCATTTAAGATCTTCATTAACTTCTGCATCTACATAAGTCACAGATGGTGTCCCTGGAGAAGCCGACGGGTCAGAATTTGACACAAGTTAGAGCTAGCTAGAGTCTGGTTACTTATATACACAAGGTTTAGGATTAGAAATTAGCTTAAAATTTAATTTTGAAGTATTTTTTAGTATGAGAGACATGGTTTTAAGTATCTTTAACGTCTTGGTTAGATCAAAAAGACCCAAATAAAGTGGATCTTGAGTTGAAAATGGATCCTACAAAGTAGAATGGAGTGTTGCTGGTGAGGGGTACTGAAAATGGAGTAGTGGGGCTTGGAAGGGTAAAGGTACTTTGATGACTGAAATGAGATTGAATTACATCTTCAACTACACCATGTATACCGATGAAATCGAAACATATTTTTCGTATTCACTGTGTCATATAACTCGATTCATCATCGATGTCTCCGGACATATTAGAGAGCTTGTATGGCTTGAAATTTCTCAACAGTGGGGGTGTTGATTTGGTCTCAACCAACAAATTTATGACACTTCTAAGTCTTGTGCTCCATTCAGCATCTGCAGTGAGGATACAATAACATGCCAAAAACTTGCTTGAATAACTGCAGACCTATCCATCGTACCCGTTCCCATAATCCCATCGAGTCCTCAAGTTTTAAGCTCCGATGCAATAACATGCCAAGAAACTTGGTTGAATAACTGCAGTTGCGGTGCATATGCATATAACACAAGTGTGAAGTGGCCATGGCTTAAAGTGGTATGTGAAGGATCCTAATGGAGGTACAATCTTTATCAAACTCGCAGCTTCTGAATGTGACAACGGAAGAGGTACTTTCATCTTAAAACTTTTAACTAAACAGTCCATTAAGTTGTTTCAGATTTTTACTTTCTTGAATTCGATTCCTAGGAGCCAATAAGTACCTATGGATAATCTCAATTGTCATTGTTCTATTGGTGTTTCTTCCTGCATCCTTCATTGTTTTTCAGAAGACAAAGAGTCTTAAAAACCAAGGCATTGTGTTTGATATTAGTCCTTGTTAATTGTTCCATATGCAGATGGATGTACTTACATATGCTAACCTCTCTGCTTCGGAAACAGGGGAGATGGATGATATACAAGCCAGGATATACTGCTCTTTGATGTCGAGATGAGCATCACAAGTTGTATCAGAGAATTTCCGGGTTCTGAAAACTCCGGAAAACAGAAGAGTTAGGACATCGCATTCCCATTGTTCAACTTTGCTAGTGTATCAGTAGCAATAAGCTGGGAGAAGAAGGATTTGGACCTGTATATAAGGTATTAAGTCTATCATCTTTGAAGACTATTAGCAGAAATTGAGTTCAAATTTCAGATGGTTTCTGTTGCAGGGAAAATCTTTAAATGGACGAGAAATAGCCGTGAAAGGCTTTCGACACGGTCCCGACAAGGGATCAAAGAGTTGAAAAAACAAGACAATGCTTATAGCAAAGTTTCAACATAGGAACTTGGTCAGACTATTAGGTTGCTGTTTAGAGAAAGGAGAAAAGATATTGATCTATGAGTTCATGCCCAACAAAAGCTTGGATTCATTTTTTTTTTTTTTTGTGATTTATGAATCCTTATAACTTCCTCTTTTCCCCCTAGATTTGGTTTTGGTATGCAACATTTTTGCAAATTTGTAACAGGTTCACACAATCAAGGATTACTAGACTGGGGAACACAAGTTCGAATAATCAAGGAGATTGTGCAAGGGATCCTATATCTTCACCAATATTCGAGATTACACATCATACATCAAAATATGAAGACAAGCAACATCCTGTATACAGTGAAATGAACTCGAAAATATCCGATTTCGGGTTAACAAGAATGTTTGGAGGTGACAAGTTACAAGCAAGTATTAATAGGATAGTAGGAACCGCTTTGTTACCTATGAGCACACAGTTCTAAATTCTCCCAAGAAGGCTGCTTTCTGTAATGCCAGAAGTGCAACCAATAATTCAAACCAGCTTTCAAGCAAGCCTGCAACATTTTCGGTGAATAACATCACAGTTTCTTAGATGGATCCTCGATAGTGGGCCGTCCGTAACATTAAAAACACCGAAAAACTCTCGAGCAGCGACGTAGATGTATCGATGATTATAAGATCTATAGTCGTTTTCTGTATCTTCACGCTACTTGCTACCTGAATGATAATCAACTTAGACTTTGACCATTCTGTTGAATTTAGTGATTATGTTGGTTGAATTGATTGGTTCAAATCCAATATTTTTCCATGACAGATCCATCAATCTGTTAAAAAAACACCAGACTTCATTTTTCAAAGTCTGCTAAAATCATTATCTAAATTACACCAATCATATATCTTTACTTGTTCTCTCAAATTCAACAGCAATTAGGAAATGAACTAGATAGGAATGTAAATGCACATTTCTGTCAAAATCATGGACTTTTGATATTTTATATTTTTCTTTAGAATATCATGGACTTTTGACATTTTATTTATTTTCTTTAGAAAATCTCTCAGATGGCCGGCCTTTTTGTTACTGTTACAAGAATAATTTTCCGTTTTGGTACATCAGATTTTGGATGGCACCATGGTAGCTATATGTTGCAGCTTCAAGTTTTAGAGAATCATATTTCAGAGTTTCTCTAACACAAGTTCGAACCGGCTTTTGTCATCGTCGTTGTTGTGTTCGGACTGCTAACTGGAAACAAAATGTTTTTTTTGGACATCCGATTTTTATGTCCTTTTGTCCTACTGATGTTCTCAAGATATATCTTGAAATATCCTGAGGCTGCTGCAATGGACACAATCACGCCGGGCAATCAATTGAATAGCACGGCAACAATTGTATCAGCTGGTGGAATGTTTGAGTTAGGATTTTATCAGCCTGCAAATTCAACGAATTACTATGTGGCAATTATGTACAAGAATATCTTGGAAGATCGAGTCGTTTGGATAGCGAACCGGGATTATCCGGTCACTGCTTCAGCCATTTTCTGCGTAGGCGACGACGGGAACCTTGTGATTAGGCAAGGTAGGATCATTTACATGGTGACAGATTTGCAATTAACTAGTGCAAATGTGAGTGCTACATTATTGGATTCAGGTAATCTGGTTTTTAGAGATGAAAATTCTAGGATCTTATGGCAAAGCTTTGATTTCCCTTCCCATACTTACTTGCCCGGGATGAAACTCGGATACGATAGGAGGATCGGGAAAACTTGGTCGTATGTCTCATGGAGGAGCTCTAATGACCCAAGTCCTGGAAATTTCACCCTCCAATTGGATCCTGGGCCAGAAAAGAGGACTGTGATCTTGAACGGAGATGAAATATACTGGAGATCATTTAGGTCATGGGGAGATGACAGCAACTTTTTTGAATTCCCCCCTGATACAAGGATGAACATGTACAACTTCACCTTTGTTTCGGAATCCGATACAGCTTATCTCACGTACACACTCTATAGGAATGACACGATTAGTCGGTTTACACTCGATGCAACAGGACAGTTGAGACAAGTCTTATGGTTAGAAAATGAATGGAGCTTGTTGAACAGTCAACCGAGACAACCGTGCGACGTATATGCTTACTGCGGTGCCAATTCAAGCTGCAGCATTGTTTCGTCCCCATATTGTAGCTGTTTACCTGGATTTGAACCAAGCATGAGCGGTCTTTGGAACAATGGAGATTTCAAAGATGGTTGCTCGAGGAAAAATAACTTACAATGTAGCATGGATGGTCTAGGGACTGCAGAGGATGGATTTCATGAGCTTTCTAATGTAAAATTGCCACACAATCAGCAAACTCTAGAGGTTCACAGCATGGATGAATGCAGGTCAGCTTGCTTGAGTAACTGCTCATGTTCAGGTTTCTCGTATACCAATCGGAATTGCTCGACATGGGGCGGCGATCTTATCAACTTGCAGCAGCTTCCAGCTGATGACATCTCTGGAACAAATTTTTATCTCAAACTAGCAGTTTCAGAATTGAGGACTAACAGTAAAATCAATTATAACATTTCCATATAGTGATCCAATCTTTTAGAAGCATCCAATGGTGGAAAATGATGTAACTAATTTGTTTGTTTCTTCAAAATGCAGGAAGCACAAGTAATATAAGGAATACAATTATTTTATCGATGACGATTTCTATGACAATTTTTAGTTCAGCATTGTTCATTTGGCTAGTGAAGAAGAAAAGGGATAAGAGAAGAGATAAAGGGCAAGACTTGTTAACATTTGATGTTACTATGAGCCCAGCATGTAGCGAAACGAAACCGGTGAAACGAAGACGACAAGTAGAACACGAGAATGAAGTGGAAATTCCATTGTTCAGCTTCTCAAGCGTATGCACTGCTACAGATAACTTCTCCTTCTCAAACAAACTTGGAGAAGGTGGTTTTGGACCTGTTTACAAGGTATAATTCATGTTCAAATTCCATTGTTCATTAGTTTTTTGGTTTTTATGACATGAACACTCAACACATTCAACTGGGAGTTCTGTCTCCGGCAGGGGAAATTATTGAAAGGGGAACAAGTGGCTGTAAAAAGGCTGTCTAGAACATCTGGACAAGGCTGGGATGAGTTAAAGAACGAAGCCATGCTTATCGCCAAGCTCCAACACAAGAATCTAGTGAAGCTTCTTGGTTGCTGCATTGAAGGAGATGAAAAGATTCTCATCTATGAATATTTGCCAAATAAGAGCTTGGACTCTTTCCTCTTTGGTAACCATTTTTTTCGATATACTTGTCATCGAATACCCGATGTTCATATCCAAATACATGTCACCATGGATACATTTTGAGAAAATTCAGAATCCCTGTAATATTGATTTTGTTTGTGTTAAATCCATGAAGGCACCAATGCAATGTTAGGACTACCATGGGAAACTCGAGTTCGAATCATCGAAGGGATTGCTCAAGGCCTTCTTTATCTCCATCAATATTCCAGGGTTCAAATTATACACAGGGACTTGAAGGCCAGCAACATCTTGTTGGATGCAGATATGAACCCCAAAATTTCAGACTTCGGGTTGGCTAGAATTTTCGGAGGCAACGAACAACGAGCAACCACTCGAATCGTTGGAACATAGTAAGTACTTCCACTTCCACATGCATCTATCTCGTTTACCTCGATTGCAGACATTCGAAACAAGCTGAAATTTCCCTCGGATTTTGAAAATGCAGTGGTTACATGGCTCCGGAGTACGCTTTGGAAGGTGTCTTTTCAGTTAAATCCGATGTATTCAGCTTCGGAGTTTTGTTGTTAGAGATTTTAAGTGACAGAAAGAACACTGGTCACTATCTCAGCAATTCTCTCAATCTTATCGGATATGTAAGTGCTGTAAATTTAGTAACATGTGTTGGAACATACACCGGAGTCGTTTAAAATTGTTTCCCTTTTCAGACATGGGATCTTTGGAGAAGCAACAAGCCGCTGGAGTTGATGAGCATCGACCTACGAGATAAGTATTGTCCGAATGCAGCAACTAGATACATCAATACTGCACTCCTTTGTGTCGAGGAACGAGCATCTAACAGACCGACCATGTCCGATGTTGTCATGATGTTGAACAATGAACTTACCGTCTTACCTTTCCCGGTGCAACCGGCTTTTTCGAATGTCGGAAGTGGACTAGATTCGAGCCAGAGCATACCAGAGATCTCACAGAATAAACTTACTGTCTCGGTTGTTGTTCCTCGTTAAAACTTGAAACGTTTATGTATTTTATTTGGGCTTAACCGTTAAATAAATATCTAAATTATATTTTTCAGTTAAATGTTTAAATTATTTTTTGGGTTAACTAAGTGTTTAACGTTTTATTTTATAACTCAGTTAAGGTTATTTTGTTAATTTTTACTGTTAAAAGTATGTATCAGCTTCTAAACATTCTAAAATTATGTTAAAAATAAATATAATTATTTAATTTAAAAAAATCTTTAAATTTTTTAGATTTTATAAAACAACTCCAAATTTTAAAATTCTTAACTTCCCAAATTTAAATCCGAATTTAGTTTACTTACTATTTAAAAATTTACGACTTTTATAAATATATAATTAATAAAATATTTTTAGTTTAAAAATTATATATATATTAAATAAAATATTTTAATTTATTAATATTTTTATATAAAACACGTATAATTATTAGAAAAATATGTATTTATTAATAAAATATTTTATTTATAATTATTATTTACGGTCAAGAAAGGCTGCTGTCTACAATAATCAATAAATTTTGACTTTTTTTGATGCTTTTGATTAATTTTCTTTTGAAGTCCTTTTTGGTTGATTATTTTATTTCAAACTATTTTTGTTTGATTTAATCGCATAATTATCTGTTCAAGTTTGCTGAAAATTTATTCTGATTTCGTTTCTCTGTCGTAGATTATTGGAAAGTTCTTCTCTTAAATATTAAATAAAAGACGATTTTTTTAAATAAAATGTGTATCGTACGGTTATAAAAAATATTTAAATTAAAATTAATTACTAATATAATATTATAAACGTTTATAATTAAATTTAAATAAAAATTCAAACAGTTTGACTCTAATTTTATAAACTCCAATTAAATAAAAAAATTAAATGAAGTTTGAGTTATAAAAGATGATTTGTAACTTGATTAACTTAATTATTTTTACTAAGCTCGATCGAATTCTTACCCGTAACCCTAGCTAAAGCCAGTGGAGTTTGATGCAAACATGCAAAATTTTAATGGTAAAAATTAAGGTAGATATTTGATCGAGTTAAGTTAAAAATTTTAGAGTTAAACGAGATAAATAATTATATTTTACGACTCAAATTTTAATTGATAATTTTTTAGTGGAGTTATTCAAGTTTTTTTCAAATTTAATAATAAATATATAATATTATTGTACTAATTATTTCTAATTTAAATGGTCTTTTATAACCATATACGATATACATATTTTATCAGTATTACATATATATGATAAATTTAAAATACTAGACTCAAACTTGAAAATTATCTATTAATTAAAAAATTTTAATTATTTAAATTTTAATTTTATAATTTAAACTTTATTTGATATTTTTTGAGCCGAATCTACGAAATTACGAGTTAAATTAAGAAAAAATTTATTTTCACATCAAATCAAATCGTTTAATTTTTTAAATCAAATTAAATTTTGCCTCACTTAATGGCAATCAAGAAAGATGACCCTCAAGCGAAAGGAAAAATTATATCTAGGTCATTCTCGTTATATATTTTTTATCTTTCATTTAGTAAAATCTGTTTTTAAATTTAATTTACAGTAAATATTAATAAAAATTTACTTAATAAAAAAATAATAAAAAATAATTAAATAAATATATTTATTTAGTTAATTTCATAGATAATGTGACGAGAATAATGAATAATATAATTTATTCATATTTAAAATATTCTGATTAACGATCGAATACACCCCTAACCCAAATCAAAACCATTGAAGTTTGCTGCCGACAAAATTTAAATGGTGGCCATCAATGAATTGGATGATCCTCCGGCGAAGCAATTTCCTCGACACTACGTAAAACCGTGTACGGTAAGCAAGGGTATTTAAAATTGTCAAATCCGATTAATCTGATTTGATAATCTAAAAAATAAAATAATTTTAAAAAAATATTAGATTAAAAAATAATTAGATCAAATTTGAGTTAATTTTTTTAATTAAGATATTTATATTATATATTTCGAGTTTTAAAAATTTTAAATATATTTTTATTAATTTATTAATACCAAATAGAAAAAACGAGATTAATTATTCGATTAATCGGATAATACTCGTAAAAATAAAATATTTAATTCTTTAAATAATAAAAAACGAATATCCAATAATAATCACCCCGGTAATAAGGTCATTTCCCTAAAATCATGAATGCTGATTAGTGTCATCAATGTACAATTAAACATTTATCGCAGCATTAATTCATTTGTAGCACCATTAATTCATATATTAAAAATTTATTGAAAGGTAAATATATATAAAAATTTAAAATTTTAAGTGAGCATACATTTTAAATATTATAAAAATTTAAAATTAATTTATAAAATTATAAAAATTAAAAATAAATATATTAATATTAAAAAGTTTAAGGTGAACAGTGACTCACCTACAATAAGAATGAATTCGTCGCTTTTTATAACGGTTTACACTTTTTAACCCTATCATCTCTTTTAAAATTATTTCGCCTACAACTTTTATTTTATTTTTTTATCGAAGGTTGATAATTAATTTTAATATTAATTATTGATTGTTGAGTTTATTATTATTTTTTATATTTTTAATAAGATTTTTTGTCTTTAAGACATATATTTCTCTATTCTTATTATATTATTTTTTTGTGATTTGTTTTATATATCACTGTGGTAAGATTTTAGAATACCTTAACAATAGTTTATTGTTCGTACAGAGGTAACGACGTTAGTTTTTAATTATGATTTTGTCGATAGTCGTAGAAAGTTAGATCATCACTCTTGGTTGATGGTTGTTTACCGATATAATCAATAATGTATAGCAAAACATTTTGTAAAATATTAAGAAAATAATTTCTTTATATTAAGAAAGTAATTTCTTTATACCTAATTGTTGCGTAATTTAAGAAAATATTAAAACATTTAAACAACATAAAAAAATAAAAAAATATTTAAAATATATTATATTAATTAATATATGATTAAAAATTAAAAATATGTATTAAAAATATCTAAAAGTAAGTGAAAATTATAAAAGTTAAAATATCATAAATTAATAAATTATATTTCAAAACAGATATTATTGTTACCACAATAACTTATTAAGAAATTCTTTCATATATATTCTTTTGATTTTAAGAGGGAAAAATCAAAATGTCCAAACCTTTTGTTGATGAAAGTTTTCAGAATTTTTAATATTTTTAAATAATTTTAATTTTTAAATAATAATTTATTATCTTATGATATTTTATTTTTTTTATTTTTTAGTTGTACGTTGATAAATTATTTTATTAATTTTTAATATTATTTTAATATATTTTTTAAATATTAATAATCTTTAGAATAAGTGGTTAGAAACTCTGAGTTGATACATTCTTGCCCCTAAGATAAAGGTTCTAGATCTAATAAAAGTCATTTTTCTTCTCTTCCCTCTAAATAAGAATTGTTCAAAATAATATATATTTTTTAATTTTATTTTTTTTCTAAAAATTAATTTTATCATCGTACTAAATTAAAAATTCAATTTGATCCCTTCATCACATTTCCATCAATATGAATTATCACGTTAACATCGTCGATTATCACGTTAATACTGTAATGATTATAATTGACTTTTATGGAATAAATAATGATATAATCTAACTAATTAAAAATTAAATTAATACGAAAATTCCATACAAAAGAAATCAATAAATTAAAACTATAAAAAAACAAAAATAACCCTTAATTTAAAAAAAAAATAATTAAAACTCACCAGACCAGTTCTAATTAAATATTCTATTAAATATCAGCCTAATTAAATAATATTAAGCCAAAAAATTAATGTTTGATGAACTCGTCAAACTAGCTCGGCAAGTTCATTTTTAGGGTGCTATATAGTTAAATAATTTTGCATGGTGTCAGATATGGTAAATAAGTTTTTCGAGGGTGATATTTGTGAAAAACTCCAGTAAACTAAACCAGCCGTATGCAACTATAAATATAGCTTCTGCCTTCTCGTCTTCCCCCCATTTCCCTCATTCGTCCACCATTATTTTACAGATTCAAGAAGAAAAACCAGAATATTTGGTCGTGATTTTCAGAGGAACATATCCATGGCAACCAAAGTGTATATTGTGTACGTATTTCAATCCATTTTCTCTCTTTTTCATTAATATTTTAGATTCTTCTACATAGATTCATCTGTGTCTGTCTGAGATGATTTAAGAACTAAAACATATAATCCATGGAAGTACGCTGGATGCTTTCATTAGTGCTTACTTTGCTCTCATCTGTTTTGTCAGAACCTGACAGCAATGGCATCTGTCTTTCTGTTGTTACAGATACTATTCCATGTATGGACATGTAGGAAAACTTGCAGAGGAGATACAGAAAGGTGCTGCATCTGTTGAAGGTGTTGAAGCCAAATTATGGCAGGTAATAATGGTGCACCGTATGCTTAGCAAAAATCATTCACCCCTCTTTATCGTGTATCTTTTATGTCTCTCGTTAAAATTTTCTAAAATTTGAATTTTAAACTTAATCTTATTTTCTATATCATAAACCTTAAAAATACATTCTACCCTAATTTCCTAAACCCTAATTACAATCCCTAACCTTGAACCTTAAACCCTCTATTTTGAGGTGGAGACACGAATGGATGCATAGGAAAGAGGCAAATGATTTGCACCTTATATGCTTGTATGGTTTGAATAACATTTAGAATTTATATAGAGAGATGTGTTTGAACCAGAAATATATTCATACGAATAATAAACTTTAAACCCATACATGTCAAACCATTAATTTGTGTAAGCGTACCTAAATCTATTAATTAAGAATTTTATAGTGTGTTCGATTTTCTAACAAAATAGATTATCTTTTGTCACAAAACTCTCAGACATGAGAAGAGATACGAAGTTTACCTATATTTCGGGACTATTATCCCTTTATATAAATTGAATTAAAATAATATATTAATATTTATAACTCTACTCTTCATTGAGTTATAAATCTGATGTATCTACATTTTTAATTTAATAATAATTTAATATTTATAATACGGATAACATAAATCATCACTTAATTTTGTATTATACTTTATAATTCTGTGATAATTTAATACTTATAATACATGATACAGGTCCTGAGACTCTATCAAAAGAGGTTCTGGGAAAGATGAGTGCACCTCCAAAAAGTGATGTACCAGTTATTACACCGGAAGGTCTTGCTGAAGCTGATGGGTTTATTTTCGGGTTCCCGACAAGATTCGGAATGATGCCTGCTCAATTCAAAGCTTTTCTGGATGCCACAGGAGGTCTATGGAGAACTCAGGAACTTGCAGGAAAACCTGCTGGGATCTTCTATAGCACTGGAGAACAGGGTGGCGGACAAGAAACTACAGCGTAAGTTTTTCTCATGTTAAAAGACTTGCTGCACCCAGGGCCAGAAACTCTCTGAATATGTTTGCTGATTTTAACCATAGGTTGACTGCCATCACTCAGCTTGTTCACCATGGGATGATATTTGTTCCCATCGGATACACGTTCGGTGCAGGCATGTTCGAGATGGAGCAAGTGAAAGGGGGAAGTCCCTACGGTGCTGGAACCTATGCCGGGGAGGGATCAAGGATGCCGTCTGAACTTGAGTTGGCACAGGCTTTTCACCAAGGGAAGTACATCGCCAGCATAGCTAAGAAACTCAAGCGAGCTGCCTGATTTCAGTGATTTGGATGTACTAAAAGATCAAAATTTGTCCTGTCATGTTATGAAAGTATATTTTACGTATTCTGCAAAGTTTGCAAAAACAGTAATACTTGACGTGTATTGCATGGCTTGTACGTGTGTTACGCCTAAACCCTGTATTAGTTTCGATGAATGGTTATAAAGTGTGCTAATATTGTACTAGTGTTCGAGTAAAAATTCTTTGCCCCTTAATCATGTATTCTTTTAAACCTCATTTTAAAAATCCTTTAAAACTAAATTATAAACTTTAACCTTAATTTTCATATCTTAAATCATACATCCTAAAAAATAGTATACCTCTAATTCTCTAAATCCTACTATAGCCTCTAACATTAAACTCTAAAACCATTAATTTAAAATGAGAACACACACAAAAAAAATAATAAAAAAAAGACAAACGATTTACATTCCAATTACTCTTTCCAACTCAGGCAATTCTTCTCGGTCTCTTTAATCTTTTAGCATTCTAAAAGACATAATATCAAAATATATTGTTTTATAGAATAATCATTCTGATTTTAATAATTTATTTTTAATTAAAATAATATTTCGTTAAACAAAATCATTAATTAATTAACGGTCAACGTATCTCGCTAACTAAACTAGTAACATATGAGCAAAAATGATAATGTGACATGCCAATGTGATAATTCTGGCATGGCATGATAATGTGTATTCGAGATGTAAAAAAAAACAAACTAAATGTATATTTTTATTAATTTAGATCATAAATAATATGATAAAAAAATTTATGATATGATTTTTTATTTAATAATTTATATAATTAATAAAAAATTAAAATTTTTATTTATTAAGTTATTTATAATTTTTAAATAAATCTTTATTTATTTTTTTATGTATTATTAAATGAATAAATCTTATTAAAAGTAATTCAATAATATATACATAATAATTTTTCGTAGTTAAGCCATTTATTATTTCCCTCCATAACAGACAATCAACCAATCAACTCCTGACGCATCACCAAAGTCAAATGCACTTTACCGTATCCCGTTCTTCCGCACGTGTCATCTCTCATCGTCTTCCCCACTCCCCTCTCTGCTCTGTTCCAAGTTTCCCTCACCTGAAAACTAATAATAATTTTGAAAAAATAAATAAATTCCGGTAATTAATCTTAAATCCCCCCAAAAGGATCGGGTTATTCCCCCTCCAGAAATGAAGATCGATTTTCTTCCATTCTTTTTAATGAGTCTTTGAACGAACTTTCGTAATATTTTTTTCTAGAATTTTTTATTTTGTTTGTTCGATCTGAAAATGGAATCGATTTTAGCTCGAGCATTGGAGTATACTTTGAAGTACTGGCTTAAATCATTCTCAAGGGATCAATTTAAACTGCAAGGACGTACCGGACATCTCTATAATTTAGGTTACTCTTTTGATTATTTGGATCTAAAATCAGCCTTCATTTTTCATTTTTATTAATTTTCTTTTGGATTTGATAGATATAAATGGCGATGCTTTGCATGCGAGTATGGGTCTGCCGCTGGCTTTGACAGTGACGACAGCCAAAATTGGGAAATTGGAGATAATTGTGAGTTTCTCACACACACCCTCTTGGATTTTGAATTGGGTAATTTAGTTTAATTGTAGTTTTAAGTTGGAACATATAAAGAATTTGAGATGTTAAATTCAGAAATTGATTAGATTTATTGAACAAAACAACAATAAAAAAAGATTAGATTTCAGTTTACATCAAGATACACTTGTATATTTATTTATTATTGTGACAATTCAAAGTGGAATAATGAGGCTTTTTAATAATTACTAATACAAGAAGTGAGGTAGAGTAGCTTGGACTAATGACAGTGGTTATGGATATAATCGATATCCATTCAAATGTGGGGTGGAGGTGGTTGAGGAAATTGGTGTTCTCCATCTGTTGACATCCCTATTCCTATTTTTCTAGAAATGATAGTTTTCTCTAAACTATTTATTTTTTTTGTGCTAGCTGCCCAAAGTCAGTAATGTACAGGTCAAACCAATTGTTTTACAAATTGATAGACTTGATCTGGTTCTGGAGGAAAATCCTGATGTTGATACTTCTAATACCTCAAACAAGTAATGTAGATTCACCCTCCATGTTATGTTTTCACAAATAAAATCATATCTGTAAATTTGTAATTTTGGAATGTTGTGTTCTTCTTATTAGCCACTTAAATTTGCTTCTGTAGTTACAACATGCAATCACCCACCAGCTCAGGGAAAGGTAGCGGTTATGGTTTTGCTGACAAGGTTAGATGCTATCTCTGTTAAGGTTGTAGAAACTCTCCACCTTGGAATATCAAACCATTTATGGATTTAAACGCCACAAGGTTAGCACATCTGTGGTGCCTACTTCGTCTCCTAGTCACTATTCCCTTGTTATACTTATGGAAAGTAATTTGTCTTCAGCTTACATTAAATAAGTGAAATAAAGTTCCTATACATGAATCTTCAGCTTATGCATGTCACTTACAACATGGAAAAATGTTTAGGTGCAAAATCTGTACTTCATGTTTTCTCCTTCTGTTATTCCAGATTTCAGATGGAATGACTCTACAGTTTCAAACAGTCAATCTTCTACTTGAAACTCGTGGAGCTTCTTGTTTCGAAGGGGGAGCAGCTTGGTGAGTTCTTTTGTTTTCAGCTATTATGCTAATTCTTGATCACAAAATGTCAAGTTACTTGTTTGACCAGTTGAGATATGCGGACAGATTATTTTATTATACTTTACTCTTTTTTTTTTAAATGTATTTTTTATTATACTTTACACTTGGTTGTTGTGAGTCACTTCTTCTAAATATAGACTTGTCTCCTTTTGTGTACTGTCACTTGCACTGATAGCTATATTAGAATTTACTTTTACCTACAAAGAATTTGTAGAATTATGCTCACTAAAAATAAGATTTTCCATATAATGAAATTGCTCATTTTTATTCTAGGTTTACCCATAGATTATGTGTCGCGACCTCTTTAAAAAAATGCGATTTTTAGGTGAAAAAGTGTTCGACGATTGATTTTCAAAAATATGAATTTTATTAATCTCAAAAAACCCAAATTTTAGGAAAACATAATTTAATTTTGAAAAAGGTTGACTTAGAGTCGCCACCGGCCACTTAGATAGGCCAGACACCATAAAAATAAACCAGAGATTTATTTTAAAAACATTGGGTTCGGGAGTCGGTTACGTGTAAGGACAACCCTTACAAAGGCCCAAAAATTGGTACCTTGAAAAACATTACGTGGCATTGACATTTTGAAGAAAGATATTAATTTAATTTTCCATTGTTAAATGAACATTATTTGAATTTTGGATATCCTTTCGATTTAGAAGTTACACCACTTTTAAACTTGAGTTGATCGAGACGTCCTCTAGATAGGAAACCTCACCCAAATTTAAAAGAATGTAACTTCCGCCTCAAAAGGTTAAAGTAAAATGCATGATTATTTTTTATCTTGTCCATTTTAAGTTCTAATCCTAAAAAGGCTCCATTGCTTAAGTTTTTAAAACCTAAGTTACTAGCGTTACTAGTTATTTAACTATCCATTTATTTAATTTTAAACCTAAGTTTTTTGTCAAAATTCTAAGTTTTTAATAACACACGAATTCGATGCCAAGGTACACTCTCTAGGTCAGCATCATGGTGCGTCAAAATACCAATCTCTTTAGTGTATCCGAGACATAAGATTCACATGTTATGTTACTAGATTTTCTCCCTAATTAATTTAATTAATTTAAGTGACTAGTCCTAGAAAAGGCTCTAAATTAATTAATCCTAAGTTATTAGGTGTCCTTCCTAGAATATGTCATGCAAAACATAAAAATAAAGTGTACCCAAGATAAAGAACTTTATCATTTTTATTAGAAACATCGGTGTACAAAATATTACATCAAAAATTTCTCATAAAGAATACAAAGGGACTTGAACGAAAAAAGATCAAAAGGGACTCGAGAACAAACCTTGAAAGATCGATTAGATTTAATTAAGTGTGAAATTAAATTTTAAAGTTTTTAGAATTTTTTAATTAAATTAATTAATTAAATTTCCCTTAACTTCAAATTTTAATTAAAACCTAATTAAAGTCTGGCTTAGTGAATTTTAGGTTCAAAGGTTTAATGTTGGATTAAACTTAATTAAGTTGATTCTTAACTTAGAAATTTTAGATTAATTAAAAGTCTTTAATTAAAATAATTTCTAACCTTTTAAGAATTTAATTTTAACTTAATTAAAGTTTAATTGGTGAAATTAGGGTTAACTAGACTTAAATTAGTTTTAAATCTTATCATTTAGAAAATTAATTAAAATTAATTAAATTAATTAATTATAATTATCTTCTAATTTTTTAAGAATTAAAAAGGCCTAATTAAAGTCTAAGTTGGGTGAATGTTTTAAGGTTTAGGGTTAACTAGACCTAATTAAGGTGTTTAACTTTAAAACTTTAGAAATTAATTAAAATTAATTAAAATAATTAATTAAAATTATTTTCTAATTTTTAAGAATTTTAAAAACCTAATTAGAGTCTAATTTGGTGAGTGTTTTAAAGTTTAGGGCTAAACTAGACCTAATTTAGTTATTTTTAGAAATTAAATTAATTAAAATAATTAATTAAAGTTATTTTCTAAAATTCAAGAATTAAATTAAATCTAATTAGAGTCTAATTTCAGATTTTAGGAATCAAATTAATTTATATTAGATTTAATTAGATTTAAATGAATTTTAAAGTTTATTAAAAATTAAATTAAATCTTAAATTAAGACTTAATTTAAATTAGGATTTTAGGGCTTAATTGCATGAATCCTAAAGTTCTAGGGGCTAAATTGGGGTTTAGGGGACCTAATTGCATGAATTTAAGGGTTTAAGGGCTAAAAACTACTACAGCTTAAAACTGGAGGACCTAAAGGGTGATTATCCCTATCCATTTAAAACACGCGGATCCGGGTTAAACCCGGATCCGGCCCGCGTGACCCATTCCCCTAAACGACGCCGTTTTAGGGGAGGATAAAAGCCTCCTTCTCGAGTTGACTCGGCCAGATGGGCCTTCCCCCCAACTTGCTCAACTCAGTTTTCTCTGACATTAACACCAAATTTCCAGAACTCACAACCCAAACGGATCAAAGCCCCCCATATGCTTGGTGTTCATCTTTGTTCATCAAGAACAAAGATGAACATCAAGAACATGCCCAGAACCGACGTGCCAACCACCGCCCGTTCCGTCGCCGGCCACCGTCCGACCGCCGGAAACCTCCAAATTGCGCCGAAAACACCCAAAAAATAACCCTAAATTGGATCTAAACCCTTAAAATCAACCAATCTAAACATAAACAGTCGGCTAACTATCCTAAAAACCCAACCGAAACTAAACAAACACCCCCCCAAGCTTCAAACAAATCAAACCGGCAGAGATTCAAAGATTTCAAAACTAAAAACACATTTACCTCACAACTTGATTGCTCCGATCAGATCTTTGCCGATTCCTCCGATCTCCCATGCCGATTAAAGCTCCAAAAATCGCCGATTGAAACCAAGACCTTCAGTCGAATCAAATCTCCTCCTAGCTGCTGCCAATCCCCTCCAACCGATCGAATGAATCCCTTTTAAAGGGATTCAACTTGGAACCCTTAACTCAGTCCAATCCTAGTCCCCTAAGAATTCTATCCCATAACTCCATCCAATCTTCAACCACCTAATCGGATCAAAAACTCCCTCAAAAACCGGCACCAACCCTTGTTCCCAGATTCTTCACGATTCTTTTTCATTTTTTTTTCATTTTTTTTAATATTAATATGATATTATGTTATTATATATTATTTATATATTATTAATTATTATTATTTATTATATTAATTATTTATATATATAATACGTGAAATTCGTGTTGACATTGTGCTTTTCAAATTCTTATTATGATCATTTTAAAATAAAAAATAGAGCTATTGTTCAAAATGTATTGGTGACATAAGAAACTTCAAAGATGCATGTACTTGGTGTTCT
The DNA here is from genome assembly GCA_035048815.1 of Abelmoschus esculentus. Lineage (NCBI taxonomy): Eukaryota > Viridiplantae > Streptophyta > Magnoliopsida > Malvales > Malvaceae > Abelmoschus > Abelmoschus esculentus. The sequence continues at coordinate 3,609,931 of JAUCBN010000012.1, forward strand.
CTCCTGATTTTTGGAAAAAGCTTTCTAACAGTTGGTTAATGTCTACATATCACATCCCCGCAAATGCATTTTTTTACCATTAACTGATAAGTGGGATCATCATTAACAGTTGCTTATATTGTACATATTCTTGCATGAGACAAGTTTTTCTTTTATATCTATTCTGGGTGAAACCAGGTAGATTTCTCCATTTTATTTCTTATCATTAAGATTTCAGTATTTGCATTGTTTATGCATTGCTTGTTCATGACAAAAGGTTAATTTGTCCAAATGGTTTTGACGGTCAATGAAACTTCCATGGATCTTGTACCTCATTGATTTTCTAATGTTTTTCATTTTCAGGGCACCACCTATGGCATCTATCACCATGCACAACCTTTTATTTTATGCTACTAATGAAAATTGGGAGGTAATTAGTCATGTATTATAGTCATATCTTTTTAATTGTTCCTATTTACAAATTTATTTTCTTTTTCCAGGTTGTAAATCTTAAGGAAGCACGAGATTTCTCCTCAAATAAAAATTTCATATATGTTTTCAGGGTAACATATCATAGACTCGTGATTCCTCTGTTTCTCCATATATAAGTTCACATATGGACATGCACATTCATCATGTGCAATGCTTTATCTTAAATTGTTTTATCCTTCTGTTCTTTTTTTGGATTCTGTCATTAGGAGTTTAATGGTTGTACAGTTCATCTTAGTGTCTTATCATGCTACATTCTTTTCTTTCCAGAAACTTGAATGGGAATCTTTATCTATTGATCTCCTGCCTCATCCTGACATGTTCAGTGATGCTCATTTAGTTGAAGGGGGAGCTCAAAGAGATGATGATGGTGCAAAGCGTGTTTTCTTTGGTGGAGAACGTTTTCTTGAGGGCATATCAGGAGAGGCTTATGTAATCAAACCATACATTTTCAATATTTTGAGAAACTTTATTTTATTTTAAACTGTGGTGTGGTGGTAGAGAGCATTTTCCAGTTTTCATTGTTCTTGTACTCCTAACATTTTATTCTTAGTATTTTTACCTGTAGATCACTGTGCAGAGGACAGAATTCAACAGTCCACTTGGCCTTGAGGTTCAGTTACATGTTACAGAGCTTGTTTGCCCTGCATTAAGTGAACCAGGTGATAACCAGTTTTCTAACTGTTCTTTTCTCTTTTTGAATTAAATGTATGGTACTAAACAGCTAGTAATTGGTGGACAACCATGTGTGCAGGTCTCCGAGCATTTCTTCGCTTCTTGACTGGATTATATGTATGTCTAAATAGAGGAGACGTGGATCTAAAGGCTCAACAGGTTTGAAGTTTATCTACTATCATTCACTTCATATTTCTTATTAAACTTGCTATGGGCAAATTTTACCTGAGTTGTTTTTCTATTACCTGGCAGCGTTCCGTTGAATCAGCAGGACAGTCTCTTGTTTCTCTTGTTGTGGACCATGTATTTTTTTGCATCAAGGACCCGGGTTTGTTTCCTTTTTGTTTTTCTTTTTTACACACATGGACACATCTAAGTTTGAAAGTGAAATCAAGTAGAGTAAACAGGTGGTAATGTGAGGAGTAAGACTGTAGAATAAAGTAATAAAACACTATCTACTTGTTGGGTGTGGAGAGGGGAGTAAAGTTAAGTGTATGCTCTATTACTATTGCAGCTATTTCTCGTTAATAAATTGCAAACAGGATAGAGCAAATTGTTTACTCTCTTCCACTCTTCCACTCGACTCTCTTTTCTCCATCAAGCACACTTCTCATCATTTCATTAGAAACATTTTCCATGGGTTTGAATTTACATGCAGAATTTCAACTTGAACTTTTGATGCAATCACTTCACTTCTCTCGGGTATTTTTCTATGACTTTTACCTTTTTAAAACTTAATATCACCTTATTTTCCGATTAAACTCTGGTTTTATAGACGTATCTTATTTATTTTTCTGCAGAAAAATTTTGTATGATTATAACTTGTCATATTTACAGGGCATGTAGAAAATAAAATTACATAACTGTATATTACAAAGCCCAAATTAGAAGACAACCATGTTTCATGTGAAAGATTGAAATTATGCAATATTTTCTTGTTTTGCCATAATAGTCTTATGGAGGTTGATCGCTTATTAGTTTATTTGATTAAATAAATCCAAGATCCTTGACACAATCTCGTAAATATATGAAATTATATATTAGTAACTTCTAATTGCTTGTCATCACATCAAGCTATAAGCCCATTCTACCTTTATTAGGCATTATTTCTTTATTTTATATGAAAATGGTATGAACGTCACGATATTTGTTTCCATGGACTTCCTAGACTGCTAGTATGGAGTCATATTATCCTGGGATGTAAAAATTCTTATGTTAGGATATTCTGTTCTTGCAGGCCAGTGTCTCTGATGGAGAAAGTTCGCGTAATTTGTCTAAGGTTATGATTGGTGGGATGTTTTTAAGGTACATTTGTTATATTTCACATTTCTAATGATTTGGATTTGATTGTTTCAAACTGGCTATGTCAAGTCCATTTTTTTTTTTCTGTATTTGAAGATTTAAGCATGTTTGAATGTGGTATTCCTTTTCTTTTTTGGGTAGTATCACCTGATAACTAGATTGTTTTTTTAACAAAGATTTACTTTATTCTTAGAACGACCTATGATGTTGGATAAATCAGCTCGACAACAGGAGACCGAAACCTCTCAACTCGATGAAGGGAGAGCAAAACCTCAAGACTCTTTAATAGAGGGGTAATTTACATTTTATATCATTAAACTTAATATCTACGATTCATTTACATAACAAATTTTTAATTTTAATGAAATTACATCATTCAACTTTTATTATTTATAAATTAAGTCACTTATATTGAAACTATTAAATAATTGAAATGGAAAAAAAATGAAATTGTCAGTTTTATTTAACATATATTTCACATATCATCAGTTAATAATGTTGAATTGGTTATTTAAATATATTTTTTTATGATTTATAGAAAATTTAATATTTTTTCTTAGAATTTATTAAAATGAAATGTTTCAGAAAATTCTTTAAAAAAATATTAAAATTATCAGTTAAATATTATTTGACGATGATATGTGATAAATATGTTAAGTAAAAGTGTCAATTTCAGTTTTTTTTGGATTTATTTAACAATATTAGTATAAGTGACTTAGTTTATTAGTAATTAAAGTTCAATGATATAGTTTAATTAAATTAAATGTTTTTGATGTAAATGAGAGTAGATGTTAAGTTAGTGATTTAAAATGTAAATTCCGATTAAAAGAGAGACCATGATCTTTTTTTTTTTTAATTCAAACTTGTTTTATTCAGTTATCTATTTGCCTCTTAGAGGTGGTCACACAGTTTCAATTGGAAGACTAACTAACGAAGTAATCCTTCTAAGGAAATACTCAACTAAAATATTAATATTTTCCTAATAATAATAAAACTGTTATCTCCTAAAATATTTATATTCTTTTTCCTAAAAGAAAACATCCTTTCCTAATAATTAAACCTTATAATTAACATGAAGATGTCAAGAGTCCAACCTTTACTTTTTCTTGTTGATATATTTTCGTACTTAAAGTTTCCAATAAGCTCAGCTCAGAACTTTGAATTTGGGAAATGATACTCTGATAAACGATATTGACATGACCATATACGTGAATCATTCAAATATCATCTTGTCTTTCATGCTTAGCCGTCTTCATTTTGGAAGTATTTTTGTTTATTTTAAATTTAACATGTCAACTGGTATGATGCAGGGATACCTTTTCACGCCCTCCCTGTACTTTAGTGCAACCATCTATGGAGAGTCTTGCTGATTCTAGTCTTCATATTCCCAAATCTGGTATCAGTTAACTACTATTTGTATTAATTACAGAGAAAATTTCATCACACGGATGTGTGAAAAGAGGATGAGAAAAGAACGATACTTTCTTGAATAACTATGCATTACCAGGATTTATGTTTCAATTTTCTGTATTGATTTATCAGGTGAGAATTTTTGCCCTCCGATATATCCTTTGGGTAAACAGCAATGGCAATTACCTGTGGGTGTTCCTTTAATATGTCTCCACTCTCTTCAAATCAAACCTTCTCCACCCCCTCCATCTTTTGCTTCTCAAACTGTAATTGGTTGCCAGCCTCTTATGGTATAAATTCATAATTTAGATCAACAACTACTGATATTACATCAACTTCTCTTTGTCATTCTCATTTTTGGGTTCATTATTCAGATACATCTTCAGGAAGAATCTTGTTTGAGGATATATTCCTTCTTAGCTGATGGAATAGTTGTCAATCCTGGTTCTATTGTACCAGATTCTTCTGTGAATTCATTTATGTTCACACTCAAGGAGTTAGATATTAGTGTTCCTCTGGACACTGGCAAATTTGATAATCCTGGTGGCGGAGAAAACCATGTCATGCAAAACATATTTGCTGGAGTTAGGCTTCACTTTGAAAAGTTGTTTTTCTGTGAGTCACCAACACTAGACCTCAAGCTACTGAACTTGGAGAAAGATCCTGCTTGTCTCTCTCTCTGGGAAGGGCAACCTGTTGATGCTAGCATGAAGAAATCAACTGCGGAAGTATCACAACTCAGTTTGTTGTTGGAAACAACCGCTTGCTTAACCGGTTCTCCTAGCTGGTCTTTGGACTCATGGAAGTGTGTTGAGCTGAAAGATACTTGTATTGAATTGGCTATGTCATCTTCTGATGGAAACCCATTAACAGTTGTGCCTCCTCCAGGTGGTCTAGTCAGAATAGGGGTTGCTTGCCAACAATTTATGTCTAATACATCCGTTGAGCAGTTCTTTTTTGTGTTGGATCTTTATGGGTATGTTGGTAGAATCAGTGAAAAGGTTTCAATGGCTGGAAAGAGTGAAACGTCAAAGAGAAACAAGGATGATACTTCTGGTGGAAGACTAATTGAGAAAGTTCCTAGTATACTGCTGTAAGTTTAGCATTAAATTTCCTTCAGCTTAGGTTTCTCGAATCATGCTCCTTGGATATCCAGGGTATGCCATTAGCTCAGTTTATGGGAAACAATCTGTTCCTGAACGTAACTCACAGAGTTCTTGGTGGCGCTATGGCTGTTTCATCGACTTTGCATTGGGAGAGTGTTCAGGTCGAGTGTGTATACACAGAGGGAAATATTGTACACAATAACAAGACACTATTAGATTCAGCTGACAATGGTTCATTGGTAATTGGGAATGGATTTCCGCAATTAAGAACTGTTTTTTGGGTACACAACAAGCAGCAGCAGCTATCTAATAGAAAAGCCTCTGAAATTCCATTTCTGGAGATAAGCACTGTTCATGTCATTCCTTTTAAAGAGCAGGACAAAGAGTGTCATACTTTGAGTGTGCCAGTTTGTATATCAGGTGTGCGCTTAGGTGGAGGAATGAATTATACTGAAACTCTACTACATCGATTTGGAATTTTTGGACCCGATGGTGGTCCCAACATGAGGCTTTCTAAGGGAATAGAAAACTTATCATCTGGGCCACTATCAAAGCTTTTAAATTCTTCAGCTTTCATTGATAATGATCTTGTGGATGGTATGTGACATTAGTTGCTCTTTTATAAGTGGAAGTAAGGTTCTGCTTTGGCATTTTATTCCCATAGTTTAACTGTATGCTATATGTCCAAAATTTTTTCCAGGTGAAACGTTTGGAGGGGTGAAAGATGATACTTTTTGCAGCTGGGAATCCCAGATGATGTGGATGTATCCATCGAGTTACAAGACTGGTTATTTGCACTTGAAGGTGTGCAAGAGATGGCTGAAATGTGGTGGCTCGAGAAAGAAGACGTAGGCAGAGAGATGAGGTGTTGGCACATGACTTTCCAAAGTTTGATAGTAAAAGCAAAAAGTAGGCCGAAGGATGTGCAGAACGTGAAAGTGATTTCCCATGTAGTGCAGAGATACCCTGTGGAGTTGGTCATAGTAAGAATCTTTTTACAGTTTACTTCTAGTTCTCCTGGCCCTTCTAATGGTTTTTATTAGTTTAGAAGTTACTGGAACCTACAATATTTTATGTGAGCAACAGTGAAACTGTTCCATATTTCTCTGCATTTTTCTTAGTCTTAGAATCATGTATACTGCATGTCTGGGTGAGTTTCTTCCTATGGTTGGGAGGCTATGGGAGATTTTGGCCCTTGAAATTGTCTTGGGATGGAAACAGGGCTGGGGAGTCTTTTACTTGCCTCGAGATTGACCCGATTTTTACTTGTATATACCTGAACTTGCCCTAACCTTAATCATATTTAACATTTTAGTACCACTCTGACCTAGAAATACTTTCGCTACTATAGCTCCAACCCGCCCTAAAATTTTAGATAATGTTTTACGTCATATTAATTTTTACAAAACTAAACCAAATATATGTTATAAAATCTTATAGAATTAAGAAATTGTAATGAGAATATACACAATCTTTATAAAATTAAGAAAGTAATTCAAAATAGTTATAAATTAAAAGAGGGATGTTTTAGCAAATATATCAGGGTGAGATGGAACAGGTACGGATTTTACCTAAATCTGTCCCAAGACTCCCCTATAGGGTCCGGGCAGGTTAGAACCCAGCATTTTCGGACTTCTTGCCATCCCTAAACTTATATGATGAAAAAGTGCTTGGAAAAAAGTTAGAACTTTTGGATTTTACATTTATATTTATTTATCATCTGCTTTTTTTTAGGAAGGTTTAGATTTAGGAGCTAGGCAGCGCATATTGCATAAACTCTGTAGAACTCGCTGACCATTTTCATTTCTCCACACCATTAGAAATTTGTTTCAGTATTGTTGCATGGCCAGCAGATGACAGAGGGAATTGTAAATTTTGGTCGGAGACTTTTGTTTGATAAGCAAGTGACTTCATTTTGTGTGAATGTCTGTTTCTGTCTTTCTTTTATTAACATTCGAAAACCGAAAATGATTGTAGGCTAGTGTGGAAGGCCTGCAGACATTGAAGCCTCGGGTCCAGAGAAGCACTCTTCAAGATGCTTCACTCACAAACGGCTTCAAAGAAAGTTTTGAGATATTCGGAGGAATTAATCTTGAAGTTCGTATGGTGATATCAGAAGATACCGTTGAGAACAAAATGGTTAACTGGGTGGTGGAGAACTTTAAATTCTCTGTCAAACAACCGGTAATCCGATCTTACTTATGAAGAACTTGATTTCAGGTAATAGTGTTCAATCACTCTTAAATAGATGTTTCATTCCCTCTGCAGATCGAAGCCATCATAGCCAAGAATGAATTTCAGCACCTTGCTTTTTTGTGTGAATCTGAAGTCGATTCAATGGGTCGCATAGCTGCCGGAATCTTGCGGATGCTAAAGTTTGAAAATTCACTTGGCAAGGATGTCATAGATAAACTTGCCAACCTTGGTAAGTACAATCGAGCTAAGTTATTTCGTTCGATGACAAGTTAACACACCACCAGATGTGGTATGAGTTGTAAGTTCTAACGACTTGTAGGAATCAAAAAGATTTTCTCACCAGATAACCTCAGTCAAGGCAGCGATGTTGTAAGTATTGGACCATCTCCATCATCATCTAATCCGATTACCGAAGGCCAGCATACAACACTGGCTTTGCTTGAGGAGGTGATTTTGGATTCACAGGCCAAGTGTGCTGTTCTTGTTGCCGAATCATCTAATTCAGAGATTTTCCAGGTGAACCTTACTAATATTAAAGAACTTAAACAGAAACTGGATAACATGCATAGTTTACTGGTACAATTGCGGGGTCAAATTTGAACCCTGCAATTCTCGTTCTTTATTCAACATTTCTCTTTCCTTTCTAACCATATAGTTTACTCATTTTTTATGCATATAGTTTACGTATAATAATTTCAAGTCCGAGTATATGAGAGAAATTATTTGGTATAAATCCGAAATTTTGTTATTCTTTCCCCAGAAACATGTAACCAAACATGTTTTGTAGTTGAAAGCAGCTCCAACGCCTTGACTTATTTCTGAAATTTTAGCCATATTCATCCCAAAGTTTCATTTCAGCTTTGGGGCCATTGATGCTAGATGAAATCGTAGAATTTTACTTGGAGTCAGAGTTGTAAAAACGTGACTGCATTAACCGGTTCAATCGAAAATCGGTAGGTTTGGCAGTTCAACCATTTAAGTTGAATTAGAAAATCAGATAATTGGTTTGAGTTTGAATCCCGATATAAGAATATAATCTTATTAATATTTTCGAAAATTAGATAAATGGTACGAGTTCATCACTTATTTTTATTAAATCTGAGATATCGATGCCGGGATCGTCGCCGACATTCTAATTATCGTTTTTTCCGATGGCTGACATTCTAATTATCGTTTTTCCGAGTTACGTATCGAGGTCCTTTGTTGGTTCTTATGGTAATAAATGGGTCATCGTATTTGCTTTGCTTTTCATGTTTTATTTATTCGTTAAGACGATTAATACGAGACCGTTGCCTTGGGGTTTAGCTTCGGCGCTTGACTATTTTTATATAGTTTCAGCTCGGGGAGATATGTTTTTATTATTAACTTGATCCCGCCGTATAGGATGGTAGCTGGTCGGGTTTTTAGCCGTTCCGATCCGAAATTTAAGTATTTTGATTTGACCCCGACCTGACCCGATTTGATTTTATATTTTATATTCCCGACTGACCTGATATTATAAGAATCATAAATCGATTTTGATCTGACTCTGATATTTTAATAAAATATCTGAATAAACCCGACCTGACCCCTAAAAAAATGAAAATAAAAAATATATATATAAATATACCGGGTTAGATTGAGAAGTTTCACCCTAAATTTAAACTCGATTTGATCTGATTTTATTTTTTAATCATCGACATAATCCGGACTTAATTTTTTAAATTAAAAAAATCCGTTCTGATCAGGTCGAGACTCGACGAAGATGGGTCAAATTACCATCCCTACCGCCATTTTTTTTGGGCCTGCTGCTTGCGATATAAATTCTGTTTGTCGGGTTTCAAAATGTGCAATCTAGTGAACATATGGCTGACATGGGAGTCTTCTTTTTGAATGATGGTGGGACGATGGGGAAGAGATATTTAAGTAAATTAATAGATATTTATTTTATTTTATTTTAAAATTAAAAAAATAAAAAATAACGTCCACATTCTGATTGATCGATTTTTTTTTAACATGGTTATATTTTTGGGTAAAATGGGTAACAAATTAAAAAGGACATTAAACTTATTTTTTACTCATCAAATGATAATCGTTATTTTAATCTACCACTGCATCCAGTGGGTTTAGGACAGTTACAATTTTTTAACAATTCTGAACTAGATAGGGAAATTTATTTTTATTAAATCTAGAATTTATAATTAAAAAAAATCAATAAATTTGGGTTTAATTGTAGGACACTGCTCTTTAAAGAATACTCGAGTTTATAACTTTTAAAAAAATATATTATTAAAAAATTATGAATCTCAAATATCAATTACCATAAAAATAAATATATAATTTATAAAAAATATATCAACTTAAAAACACTCCCAAAGCCACTACGCAATCACGACAGAAAAGAAGCGAAACTAAAACTTTAAGTTGTGTATAATTTTATCTAATATAAAATAATAAACTTAAACATGTTTAATTATAAAAGAAAATCTAACCCACCCAAAATATAACTAGCATCGGTTTCGTCCATTAAAATTCATCTACTTAATTTTTTTCATATAATTTTTTTAAAAAATAAATCTTTATTTTTATACCATGTAAATAGGAGAAATTATTGTATGCATCGGTTTTACCACATCATCTATGATCCTTAACCACTAAAAATTAGTCAACTAATTTTATATTTTTTATATTATTTTTTAAGAGTGATAATTGTAAAAATATAAATAGTTAATTAGAAAAAAATATATAAAAATATAAAATTAGTTGACTAATTTTTAGTAGTTAAAGACCATAAATAACGTGGTAAACTGGTCCATACAATAGTTTCTTTGTAAATAAGGAAAGTATGATTATGAAAAAATAGATTATAAATGAATAAATTATATAAAAAATAATAAATAATCGAATTTTAACGAATAATATGACAAATAATATAATAAAAATCTCTAGAATAATTTCTCCCCGTGACGGATCGCCGCCTACGCCCAAAACTGTTGACAGTTTTACAAGAAACCAAATAAACTGTTTTAACCCCATTTGCATGCAAAAAACTACGTGTTGAAACCTTGCATTACACGTAATCGACATGCAAAGGCCAAAATCAATTATAAAACCCCTTGATTCGCCACCCCATTTCTCACCATCAAAGCTAATCTATCCACAGCAATATACAATATCCTTTGAACTCAACACCCATGGCAAAGCTCGCTCTCCTCGTAGCAACCTTCGCTCTCGCTTTCCTCGTCGTTAATGCCTCCATCTACCGCCCCTCCCATTCGGGCAGCCACTCTTGTGAACGTCAGATAAGGCAGGAAGACAACCTGAGGCAGTGCCAGAGATACTTAGAAGAAGAGAGCTCGGACAGCCCATACAACAGGTATGACAGATACCTGGACCCGTGCTGCCAGCAGCTGGAGAACCTGGAGAGGGAATGCCGGTGCGACGGCCTGAAACATGCTGTGAGGCAACAACTGGAGGAAGGAGACTGGGAGAGAGAAGATGCCAGAGAGCTGTACGAGGTGGCTCAGAGGATATTCAGGAAGTGTAACGTGGAGGAGCCTAGGAGGTGTGACATGTCATCTCGAAGATGGTTTTAGAGTACATGAAACAAAAAATGGTCTATTAAGACCTTAAGAAAAATAAAAATGCCACTACAATAAGCTGTAATGCATGCTTTTCACCACTAGTGGTGAAGGTTTTGGGACTGAATAAGTGTGTAGTGTAGGTGTAGCATCTGTCATAAATAAAGCACATGGACGTGTGCAGTGTTTGCTTATATACCAACTTTTTAAATTAGGAGTAAAAAAATTTTAAAATTTTAAATCCTAGACACTAAACCCCGCACCTTAAAAAAAAAACATCATACTCTTAATTTCTTAAACTCTAACGACAACTAAGGGTGTTCAAAACTAGCCCAATGGGTACCATCGGCCCAATAAACTTATAACGTAAATTAAAAAATTGAAAATAACATTAAAACATAATAATAATATAGTATCGATACTGAATTATTGGGTACTCATTGGGTTGATTTTGAACACCCCTAACTACAATCTCTAACCTTAAATCCTAAACACACTAATTTAAAATAAAAACACGATTAAGTGATAGACGATTTACGTTCAATTTATGATGCTAATAAAATTCTTTTATTTGATGATATATATATAAAAGTGAATTTTCACCTTAAAAAACAGTTGGGATTCGCCTTGAAAAACTGTAATCCAATAGTAAACATTAATGCAACCTTATAATGAGGAAAAAAAACTTTAAATAATGAGGAAAAAAATTTCATATTCTCTAATCATGTTATATTCTATATTTTACTTTAAAAAATATTTATTAAATATTTTATAATAACAACGATTTAAGTTGAATTAATATTCTCCTTCTAGAAGTAAACATACTTAAATAAAAAGAAGAAAAAAAACTTAGTTTTAGATGGTTAAAAGAACGATTGTTGTTCCTATAAGTCACAGGTTCGAGTACCAGCGATGCTAGCAGAGTGATTGAGCGATCAATGTCAAATGATGGAGATTATATTTTAAAACAAATACTACTGTAGTCATTATTAGCTTATTAAAAAAATATTACAGTAACAATGATGTCAATTAAACTAATGTCCAATAATATTAAACTTTTCTTTTTGACTTTTGAATTTATCGATATCCATGACTCGTATTTTTTTTTGCACGTGAATGCAAAAAAAAAATGTATACAGAATTTCAATGGTTTAACCCGAAGGAAAGACATGGATATTCTTGTTTATGATCAAGCAAAGCATAAAATTCGATATAAAAAAGATTCAAATAAACTTTAAGATGTTGAAGATTTATACTTTGCCCCAGAAACCAAGAAATCCAAAAGAAAAAAGGACAGAGAGAATGTAAGGGAAAGAAACAAAAGCTTGTCTACCACAGCTTTTAAAGTTTTGGGTTAATTTTACTAGACAATCTCAAACTACAGCATGTATTGTAAAATGGACCCAGAACATAAAAACATTCTAATTGGAACTCCGAAATATGTATATTGTATCGATCGAGTTATTTTGTCAGTTCGGATACAAATGGAGAAGATTTAAAACATGAGAACACATGAATATCTATTCCATATCAAATTAAGAAAATAGACGGAGGCATTAAAATTTGGGAGTGTTGACAGGGACAAACGCAGAATTTTATGTAAGAAAGTACAATGTATCAAAATATTATATTAAAAATGTATTGGGTATAAAATTATAAGAATTTAGGGGCTGCAGAATTAATATGATACTCAATTTACAAGTTAATGAGTAGGGATATCAAAAGAGCTTGATTAATATGATACAAATACTTTGATGATTCAATTAGATTGTTTTGAAAATCGAAGATCAACTTAAAACACGATTCATAGATCGAGGACGTCTGGTGTAATTATCCCTATGCAAGTTGCCTACAAAAAACCTAGTCATTGTACCAATTGTTGCAATTCAAAATTTGAGTTCAGTTTTTTTCCCCAGTTATTGTGGTTCAAAATCCATTAATATTCTTTGTTATTTTCTTGGTTTTCAATGTCTAACACCATTTTCAGACATGAAAGCAGAGCTTTTATAGCATTAGGGCTCTTTTGTTTCATGCAGATGATGATTCAAAAGGGTTACGCAAGAGAATTCCAAGTGAATTGGGGTCTCCATAATGCTGAAAACTACAATCAATGGGCTGAAAAGAACAGGTTTCAGATCGGAGATTCACTTGGTATGTTCATCATATCGTATATTGTTCGATACTATCGCTAAAATAATAATTTATATATATAATATTTAAAATTAAGCAAGCTATAACATTGATGACCAGTTGATCAGAGCTTCTCATCTGCTCTCATCCTTTTTCCTTAAGTCTCGGATTTAAGATCCATCTGATTGGATGGAATTATAGATGGCATAGTGAACCGGGACCATGTAATAATTTTTCATTCGTATATATAACTTTGTTTTTGACGTTATGTATGTGTCTGATGATGTGTGACAGTGTTTAGTTACCCACCCAATGATGATTCAGTGCTACATGTGACCGAGGAGTCCTACAAAAACTGCAATTTAGAATCACCAATCGCCAAATACACCGACGGCCACACGGTTTTCTCATTGGAACATTCAGGTCCTTACTATTTCATCAGCGGAAACAAAGACAACTGTGGAAAGAACGAGAAGTTGGTGGTTGTCGTCTTGGCTGATCGAAGCAACCGTTCTTCGACCACAACCATCGCTCCATCTCCTCCTCCTCCTCCATCCGGTTCAACCGAGCCACCGTCTCCGGCACCTTCCGCTGAGTCTCCACCAACTGGGAGTGTCGATATTAACCCAACACAAGCACCAAGTGAAGAGTCTAATCCAACAAAGAATGCTGCAGCTGCACCTTGTTTGGTGTTGATGAGTGTTACTGGTTCTGCTATGGGAGCAGTGTTTGTGGCTTCAAGTCTTGTTTTAGGGTTCTAAGAGGGAGATTTCCTTTCTTGAACTGGAATCCTTCCTTTATTATTTTTTTGATATATTTATTTCTTTGATTCCTCATCTGGTTTACTTTTCTTGATAATTGAGTGTTAAAAAAATAAATAAAGAACCAAGGTTATATTTGTGTAAAATTTGGTGTGCTTGTTTATAAACACATGTATAATAAATAAATGGAATTTTATAATTTATGTTGCTCCAACTTTTTTTTTTAAATATTCGTATCCGACATAGTTTACGGAGATATTATTTCCAAAAATCTTAAAAAACAAGGAAAAAGTTAGAAAAATCTAACTCTACCCATATTGGATAAATATCATATCCAAAAATCTTATAAATCTTATTTTTTCGTTAAAATTCGCATGCTATTTTATTATATTTATTTGAGTTTCTTAATTTTAATCGGTGAGTTTAGAGTTTAGGATTCAATGTTAAGGGTTGTGATTAGGGTTTATTGAACTAGGGTAGGTATATTTTTAGGGTGTATGGTTTAGGGTTTAAGATGTAAAAAATTAAAATTAAGATTTAAAATTTAATTTTTTTAAAAAAATTTAGTAGACAGAAGGAAACATGATTAGAGGACATGAAATTTTCACTCCATTTCTACGATTGCAAATCGTCTACTCCTAATCGTTCACCACTTTAAATTAGTAGGTTTCGGTTTTAGGGTTAGGATTGTGGTTATAGTTTATAGAATTAGGGGAATGTTGTATTTTTAGGGGTGAGATTTAGGGTTCAAGGTTAGGTGTTGTGGTTATAGTTTATAGAATCAAGGTATGGTGCATTTTAGGGTAGGATTTAAGGTTTATGATGTAAAAATTAGGGCTATGCTTTAAAATTTAATTTTTTTAATAAAAGACATAAAAAGGATACAATCAAAGATATAAAATTCGGCTCGTTTACTCCCCTAATCCGACTAACCGGTTGAATGAAAAAAAATGGTTTGTTGGATCAACTACCTATGTGCATTGAGATATTTTTGTAATTCAATATTTAGTTTTTAATTATTAAATTCACTTATTTTTCTTATCAACACTTGAACTATATTAAAACATGTATAGTTTCAAGCTTGGAGTGATTGTGAACCACTCCACCTAAAACTCCCCAAGTAGAGATCTGTCCATCCACTTTTGGATGTTCTGTTCCTTGGATTTCTTGTCTCTTTGTCTTAATATAAGAAGATAGAAATGCCAAATTTATGGTCTTTGTTTTCTTAGGGTTTGAACCCAAAACCAAACAAATGTTTTGGAACCACTTTGGTGAGCTTTCATGCATTTCCCACACCTACCCCACGAGGAAACAAAACTGAGGCTGTGTTTTTTTTTGTCTTTGTTAGGGCATGTTTGGCTCCTTTCAACCTTTGGGAGTATGTTAAAGGTAAAAATCCAAAATCCTTAATGAGGTCTGCCCTTAGATTCATATCCACCTAATGCCAAGACAAATTTAAGTATCAAGTTAGTGTCATATAAAATAGAGTAAAAATCTTTTACCTCTTTGTTATACCTCTATTCATGTCTCCCGTTAAATTTTTTTTAAAAGTTGAATTTTAAACCATAACTCTTATTTTTTAAACCCTAAACCCTACCCCTAAAAATACATCTTACCTTTAATTCCTTAAACCCTAACCTAAAACCATAAACTCTATACCCTAAACCTTTTAATTTAAAACAGATACACGAATAGAGATATAGAAAAGAAGTAGACGATTTACCCTATAAAATATATGCTTTTGGGGCGGCAAATTAGGTAAATAATTCCTTTACATTTTATATTTAGGGAAATAATCCCTTTGGGGTTTAAATTTACTTATTTTTAGTGTATTAATAGTAAAATATTTAAAAAGTCGAGATAGGAGATCGAGATAACTTTTTACCAAAGTAATCATATTGTAAAATTATCTATACATTATTAAATATTTTATGTAATATATTTGTGTGAAAATACATTGAAATGATTTAAAAACATAAAAATTATTTTCATTTTAGATTATATTTTAATTTCTTCATTGTATTTTTAAAACATACAAAATGTAGAGAAGTTTGTAGGGAAAGAAAAAAAATTCAAATGAAAAATCAACCGTTAAATAATATTTTTTTTAACTTTTAAATTATTTTTTGATTAAAATTAGTTAAAATATTATTTTTGATTATTTAAATTATTAAATTATTTTTTATTAAAATAAATGTTTAAATTATTTATTTTTTATTTTTTAACTGTCGTTGGTAAAAATATCTATGTGTTGTGTTAATATCTTATTGATCAAAATAATTATTTAATTTAGATAATTATTGAACTTAAAATGAATAAAAATAAAAATTTAAGAACTAATTTTAAGTAAAAATAATTTAAAAGTTTAAAACAAATAAAATATATAATTTAGGGGTTTATTTTTTATTTAAGTTATTTTTAAAAATTCAAAACAAAAGGATTAAAAGTAAAGGCTCAATTTTTGATAAAATTCCATCTTCCACTCAAAGAGGGAACGACAACGAATCATGAAACGACAAAATCTTCCTTCACCCATTGTTGTCATCAACGTTGCAATGACCAAAGATAACCCTTTTCCCTTCCTGCTCCATTACTCTGAGCTAAGAGCTTTAAATTCGGATTCTGAAACCCCATATTTTACTCTCTCTCGAGCTAGTCACCCCCAAAAAACCCAGAAGGTTGATCATCTGCAATACATTACCCAGTAAGGATTTGGTTCAACTCTTCTTTATTTAATCAGCTGCTCTGTTTGTATCTTTTTGTATGAATTTTCTGTGAATTTTGGGTACTTTTAAATTTTAATTCATGGAACTCTGAATATTGCATAAAGTTTGATGTTTTTAACCTTAGAAAGACCAGAGCTTTTTGTTCAGTGTTGATTCTTATATAAAAAAAGCTTAGAGCTTTGTATTTTAATGGTGGTGTCAATGTCCCAAGACGAATCATCGTCTCTTCAAGTTTTCTCCGGAGAAACAAATGGATCAAATACATGGCTTCAGCCTCGAGAGTGCTGATATAGCGTTTGAGCAAATATCCCAACTTGCTTCTCCGGACGGTGATGCGATGCAGCGCCTCGCTGCTTACTTCACCGAGGCGCTTGCTGATCGAATCCTTAAAGCTTGGCCTGGTCTCCACAAGGCCTTCAATTCCACTAGGGTGACTTTGGTTTCAGAACAATTCATTGTTCGAAAGCTGTTTTTCGAGATGTTCCCCTTTCTGAAGGTGTCGTTTGTTCTTACTAACCAAGCTATAATTGAATCTATGGAAGGCGAGAAGATGGTTCACGTGATTGATCTCAATGCAGCTGAACCTGTGCAGTGGATTGCGCTTATTCAAGCTTTGAGTGCGAGGCCGGAAGGGCCTCCACATTTGCGGATTACGGGGATACATCAACAGAAAGAAGTGTTGGGTGAAATGGCTCATAGATTGACTGAAGAAGCTGAGAAATTGGATATCCCGTTTCAGTTTAATCCCATTGTTAGCAAATTAGAGGATCTTGACATCGAGAAATTGCGTGTTAAAACCGGGGAAGCTCTGGCAATCAGCTCTGTCCTCCAACTGCACTCCCTTTTGGCTTTCGATGATGAACTCGTGCGGAACAAGTCTCCGTTAGAATCGAACAACTTGAATGGAATTCACCTGCAAACAGCCCTCCCAATGAACCATAACACCCTAGGAGAGTTGCTCGAGAAAGATGTGGTCAATGCATATAATCTTAGCCCGAATTCCGCCTCCTCATCACCGGTATCTTCTCCGGTTTCGACAAATATGGATGTCTTTCTCAATGCATTGTGGGGTTTGTCTCCTAAACTCATGGTCGTAACCGAACAAGATTCTAATCATAATGAATCCACTCTGATGGAAAGGCTATTTGAATCTCTTTACTCGTACGCAGCCTTGTTCGATTGTTTGGAATCGACAGTCTCAAGAGCATCATTGGAGACTTAAACTCGAAAAGATGCTATTCGGTAATGAAATCAAGAACATAATATCCTGCGAGGGAACTGAGAGAAAGGAGAGACATGAAAAGCTGGAGAAGTGGATTCAAAGGTTCGATCTGTCCGGTTTCAGAAACGTTCCTTTGAGCTACTCTGTCATGTTGCAGGCAAGGAGATTGCTGCAAGGCTATAATTGTGACGGGTATAAAATGAAGGAAGATAATGGATGTGTCGTGATTTGCTGGCAAGATCGACCGCTGTTCTCGGTATCGGCTTGGAGATGTAGGAGGTAGTAAACTTATGAAAATATGTTGAATTTCCTTGTATATGAGCTTTTACTTCCAGCTTTTCAAATGAAGTTTATATTCAATTTTACTCATTTTTTTCATTTTCCATCTATTTGTAGTTCGAATCTTAAGATTATCATCAAACTGAAATTAAAAATTTCAAATCAATCAAATTGAATATTGATCGAGCTTTAATTGAATCATATTCGAATAACTCACAATATATCTCGTCTCGTTTCAACTCTAATAATATTTTTGTTCACTTCAATTAAAAAAATCAAAAGATTTAATATATTATATTTTTCGAGTTGTTCACGAGCTTTTCGAGTTGGGTATTAAGTACTCGGCTTGACTTGTTAAGAACTTGAATTGAGTCTAAGCTCGAGTCAAGATTCCATTGAGTGTTAACTGAACTTTGATCGAATCAAATTTTTTATATCCTCACTCATCGATAAAATTTTTGATTATTTTTAATTTTAACTTTTAAATAATTATATTTTTTTCTTTATATGTAGAAAACATGTAAAAATAATATATATTGTTAGATGAAATCATGAATGATGTGATGAGTCAAACCCATTTAATAATTTTTCGACTCTGAAATAATTAAATAATTATTATAATAATGATTTTAAGGTACTGAAACGCAATTACTCCATTAAGGATTATAAGTATTTTAAAAGGAAAATACTATCTTAACAATATGTAAAGAATTATCCATTTAAATAACTTCTAACTGTAAATTTGAAAATATAATGAGGTAAAGAAATAACCAATTTTAAAATGATTAATATTTGATGTATAAATAGTGGAATTCCAAAAGCCCCTGAGTTTTAAAATTTCAAATCCAAATTTTAAGTTTTAACCATAAAAATTTATACATTAATTCAAAAAAGGCATAAAGATACTTTTAACCCTTAACGTTTATAAATTTTATCGTTTTGTCCCTTATTTTATTTTTTGGATAAATTTAAACTCTAACTTATATCTTTTTGATAAATAGCTTATTTTTTAACTATCATGATAATTGGACCGTTAAAAATCTAACAATGATGACATGTCATATGCATATGATAATATATTTTAAATAACATGACATCTAACCTAACAAATATATATACGTGTGAAATATAATTTTATTCTAATGTGAAATATAATTTTATTTTAATATAAAATATTTAAAAAAACAATTAAAATTTAAATAAAATATTAAAAATTAATTAATTCTAAAATAAAATACTACTAAACATTCTCAATCCTAACTACGATAGAATCAAAATCCTACCTTAAAAAATTAATTAATTTCTATCGTAGTTAAGATTAAGAAAGTTTAGTAGCTTTTTATTTTAGAATTAATTAATTTTTAATATTTTATTTGAATTTTAATTATTTTATATTAGAATAAAATTATATTTCATGTATATATGTATTTGATAGGTTAGATGCCATTTCATTTAAAATATATTATAATATGCATATGACATGTTATTCTTGTTAGACTTTTAACGGTTCAGTTATCATGATAGTTAAAAAATAAACTATTTATCAAAAAGATATAGGTTAAGGGTTAAATTTATCCAAAAAAAAATAAGGGTCAAAACGATAAAAATTATAAATATTAAAGATTAAATATATATGTCATTCAAAAATAAAACTTAAACTCTAAATTAAAATATTAAATCCTAAATTAAACTTACTTAAAAAATCATAGTCAGCATAGATTTTTTTTAAACGAAGAAAGTACAAAATCGAAGACAATTTATAGATCATAATGTAATAAAATGTCATCCAGAGGAGATGGTAACAATGAGATGATTTTCGCACCTTGCAAGCTTAGTCATGACATCGACAACTGAATTAAAATTTGGCGTTCGAAGATAAAATATGAATGTTTAAAAATAAAAAATAAATTTATAAATAAATTAAATTTTTTAAAATTTAAAATAAAAGGACAGAGGTGAATCCATCCCACCTCCGCTTAGTTTTGCCCCTTTGGACAACACAATTGTCTTCTTGAAGAACATGATCACACTTCACCTCCTATGGACGTTTCAAAAGCAAGAGGCTATGAATTATTCTTCAAAATTTATTTATAGCATATATTTTTAAACAAATATAACATCATTAATATACAAGATTTTACAATAATTTTTAATAATATTTCTTTAGTATTATCAACTGTCGACACTCGACAAAACCATAGTACAAGGTGTTGTTGGTTATTTTATTTTATGGAAATCATCCATCTTGTATTTTGATATCTGTCATGGAAATTACAAACAAGACATGTTCGTTATCGTGTTACGTACTGGCATGCGATAATTCCAAGCATGACCTGCGAATTCTCATACGGTATATCCTTAAAACATCAATAGGACACCTTGGTTTTCATCGTAACATTTCAAATACAGTTTCATGTCTGTCTCTATGTCTATGTCTGTGTCAGTGTCTGTGCAGATATATATATATCTTGCATGCAAGATGCAGCTGCAGGCAAGCTATCTTCGAATTGAAGTGCAAGATGCAGCTGCAGCCTTCAATGGCGTTTCGATCCGTTCTCATCGTCGCTTTACTCTGTGTATGTTGACTTCAACTTCTTTTGCTCAGGTTTTACACACAGTATTAAATATGATTTGACGAACTATTAGCGAAACAGTTTGCATTCGGACGAAGCCATGCAATTCGGACAAGAGAGGAGCTTCATTGGATATCTGTGTTTCCACACACTCCAATGCCAACTGTTTTGCTAGACATTCTACCAATACCTGGTTTGGTTTTATTTTATTTTCGCAACCATTTGAATTCGAATGACTAGTTATTGGTAAGCTAGTTAATTCGTGACTTTACTAACGAGTCATGTATACAGGTCGGAAAGGGGTGAAGGATCCGGTGTTTTCGGACGAAGGATCCGACACCGAAGATTCTCCGGACAATAAAGGAGTAGATGATCCTGTATTTGGTGCTTATTGGTATGATTATACGTACAAAAAATCCAACACTAAGGATGATTCGGACAAAAAATCCAACACCGATGATTCTCCGGCGAACAAAGGAGTGGATGATCCTGTATTTGGTGCTTATTGGTATGATTATACATACAAAAAATCCAACACTAAAGATGATTCGGACAAAAAATCCGATACCGATGATTCTCCGGCAAACAAAGGAGTAGATGATCCTGTATTCGGTGCTTATTGGTATGATTATTCATACAAAAAATCCAACACTAAGAACGGTTCGGACAAAAAATCCGACACCGGTGATTCTCCGACGAAGGAAGTAGTAGATGATGATGATCCCAGGCAATATACTTCGGCAACCAATAATGGTATGTATGCTAACATTCCAGATTTCAGTAACTATATATATAAAAAGTTACGAAATTAATTATTCCGACTAACTAATAACATTATAAAAGTAGATTAAAAACGTAATTAGGCATTTGATTTTCATGCAAGTTAGTGATTTATTATGTAAATTAATGCAGTAAACAAAGAAAATACAGCTACAAATGAAACCATTTATTTCCTCCAAGAGACTCTATTTCCCGGTACGAAGGTGAACTTACCAAGACTCCTAGAGAAAAGGGACATGACGACATTCTTGCCCCGGCAGATTGCGGACTCGATGCCGATGTCGGACGACACGTTATTACCGGAGATCTTGAAGAACTTCTCGTTGAAACCCGAATCAAAGGGCACGAGTTATGTGAAGATAGCATTGACAAACTGTGCACGAGATGAAATGAGAGGGGAGACGAAGTACTGCGCATCATCATTAGAATCCTTCGTAGATTCGGGCGTCTCACTCCTCGGGAAACATATTCGATTGATTTGGCACGAGCTCGGGGATGAAACGAAGAACCCGTCGTTCACGATCGGTAAAGCTCAAAAAATGGGAGAGCACAATATCGTTTGCCACAAGATGAAGTACCCATATGCGGTGTACTTATGCCATTCAATAGAGAAGACAGTGGTATATAAAGTTCCGTTGGTGAGCGACGACGGAACGAAGGCGGAAGTAGTATCGGTTTGCCATCTAGATACATCGGCTTGGAGCCCTAACCATATGGCCTTCAGGACACTCAAAGTTAAGCCCGGAACTGTCCCCGTTTGCCATTTCCTTGCTCGAGATACCCTTGTCTGGATTCCATACTGATCAGTTGAAACTAGAAGGACTAGCATAGGGTTACATGGTATTTTACATAGGTAACATGACTGAATAATGTTAAACTTGTAATAAGAGTCTTGTTGGAGACGATAATTAATTCGAATGAAGGTTATAACAATATATATTTATGTATATTTATGATATATATATACACACGTGTGTGACAGTTGTCTGAATCAATGGTCACTAAGAGAATTATACCACTTTATTAGGTTATTTATCTCAACAAATCCGGTAGGACGATCAAGATTTAAATTCAATAAATGTGGTATGTAAATCATTCTCTTGTTCTAGATGTTCGATTGTATTTTAACAGAAGAATAATTCGATCATAATTTTTAATAATTTAGTGACCAAAATATAATCTTTTAATAATTTAGTGACCTTCAATGTGTTTTACCCTTACATATTTTTCCCTACTTTCTTTTGGTGGCACCCCCTTCCGCTTCGTATTCCAATTCTTCGGTTCATAGATTGGCATTAGCAATCAAATTTTCTGCTTCCAGAACAATGCAAAAACTCCTTTCATGTCCATTCTCCAATCCCCCAAAACCTTCCCTTCCTTACATCTTCTCCCACTTTTTCTCCAAAACCACTTACGATCCTCCATTTTCCCCTATTCCCAAACCCCTTGAACCTCCAAAACCCAAACCAAAGCCACCAGACCCAACGCCAAACCCGAACCATGCTGCTCTTATACATTCAAGCCTCCCATTTGACTTCAGACACTCGTACTCTGAAACCGACCCGAGTCTGGAACCCATCGGGTTCCGAGAGCCTAAGAGGTTTTCTCCATTTGGACCTGGCAGGCTTGATAGGGAATGGACCGGGACTTCAGCGCCGATACGAGATGAAGTTGATAGTGTTCGGGTGGAAGAGGAGAGGATTCGGGTTCTTGGGGACCCGCTTACGAAGGAGGAAGTTGAGGAACTGGTTGAGAAGTATCGTCATAGTGATTGTGCTCGGCAAATCAATCTGGGTAATTTTGTTTTTCACCTCTTCTTCAATTGAAAGGCTGTTTTTTCAATACAAAATGGAAGCTTTTTCATTTTTTAAGTCACATTAAGCTGAAAAGATAAATCAAAGACTTATAATCACAGTTTAAATCTGAAAAATAAAGTACCCGATTTTGGATAGGGTTGAAAATCATGTAAATTCCAAGTTTTGGGGTTAGAAATCACCCGATTTCGTTTAGGGTTATTTGGTATTGAGGAATAGTTTCTTATCAATCCATATCATATAACTATTGCTTGGAGTTTAATGTAAAGTTGGTGGCAAGTGTTTCTTATATATCTGTCATCACCCGAGTCGGATAGATAGCTGGATTCGACACTTACATTGAGTTCAAGTAATGTAGATGAAATGAAGGGTGGGATTTAGAGAAGGTTTTATGTTTCTTATGTATTTACCTGCATTAGACTTTCTCCTATTTGTTGTTGGAGCTTTATGGTGGTTCAACTTTTTGTCTACCTTTTAAAAGTACTCGTATTGGATATATATAGTCGGATCCTCTGAATAACATAGATTAGAATGAAGGGTTGATGCGTGATTTTGAGAAGGTTCCATTGTTATGTGTTAGGGAAGAATGGGGTCACGCACAACATGTTGGATGACATTCACAATCATTGGAAGAGAGCTGAAGCTGTGAGGATAAAGTGCTTGGGAGTGCCAACTCTGGATATGGACAATATTTGTTTCCACCTTGAGGTTTGAGCTAAAACAGTCTCCATTAGCATTTGATGGTGTGCTTTCATTTCTTTCGGATTATTATTAGCTGATCTTGATGGTAGAATCTCTATAGGAAAAATCTGGGGGGAAAATCATCTACTGCCACATAAATATCCTCATTTTGTATCGGGGTCGAAATTATGATCCCAAGAACCGACCGGTTATACCTCTTATGCTATGGAAGCCTTATGCTCCTATATATCCAAAGCTTGTGAAGAATGTTGCCGATGGCCTAACGTTCGAAGAAACCAAGGAAATGAGAAATAGAGGGCTCCACTCTCCTGCTCTTGTGAAACTCAGTAAGTCCTTTTCCAAGAGAGTTTTCTAGCTTGGTCATGCTATTTATAGTCAGAACATTGAATTAAACGTAGCCGTTAACAATCATATTCATCATTTCAATGTAGTGGTCGAAGATATTACAATATATGGATATGGTAACTTTAAAGAGTGCCCCTTGTACACTTGTTAGCAAAATCATTGATAACACAATAAATGGATTGTTAGACTAAATACTGATTGTGCAATCTTATGTTTCAGCAAGGAATGGAGTGTATGTAAATGTAGTGGCCCGGGTTCGGGAGGCCTTTGAGACTAAAGAGGTGGTTAGACTAGACTGCACCCATGTTGGTACAAGTGACTGCAAAAGGATTGGCGTAAAGCTAAGGGTATTACTTTTACTTCTCATTGTTTCTGGTATTTACATGCTTTTTATAAATGTTGATGGTCTTCAATCACAATACGAATTTCTGGTTTTGTTTCCTTTCCTGTAAATGTAGGACTTGGTTCCTTGTGTACCTATTTTGTTCAAGGATGAACAGATTATACTCTGGAGAGGAAAAAATGATCAGGAACTAAACTCCAAAATTTCAGATGCCAACGAGAAATCTTCGGGTACATAGTTAAGTTTTCGAAGTTAACTAGTTTGCCATTGTCCTGAAATTTAAAACCAGTCTTCACAATGTTAGAAAAGAAAATAAAAACAGGTACATTTTTGGAAAGTTTATTGCCAAAGGTATCATCCATTAACTGAAACAATGGAATGAAAGAAAGTTTTGCTCTAATCCCTTTAGATTGTAGCTATGGTAGAACCTTTGTGAGCTTCACAGATGAGATGACATGTAAACCTATTTGTTCTATCCGAGAATCATGAAATTTAAAACCAGTCTTCAAGGGAAGTGTTTACGAATTATTTCTTATCAAGAACTAGAAGCATATTCCATACACAGTTTTATGCTCAAGTTGAAGGACTTTGAACATGATATAAAAGACAACATAAATCTAAATGCAACGTGATAAGAAACTAACAACAAAACTGAATCATACTAGTCAAACTAGGCTAGATGCAACGTGAGGAAAATAGGATTTAAGAATCATCATGATTGCAAAAACAAGAATCATAGGGACTAAAATGTTAAGTCGAAATAATTTTAGTACTCACTTGTAAATCATAATTTCTCAGTTTCAGTATGAAAGTAAACTCAAATTAAGGTCACTATCAAAACCGAGACCATATAGTTCATTTCATGTAACTTTTTTACTTTTTAGTGCACTGTATGTTTCATTTTAAGTCTATGAAGTCACCCAACAAGTCAAATTATTCATTTTAACTATATCAGCCATCTTGCCCAAACCATCATTAATACATAAACACTAAATTTAGCATATTAGCTCAAACATCATGTTTGAAAAATACTATTCATGTTTTAAATCAAACATAATCTAAGAAGAGGTCGAATGCATGTATGACCAAATATTTTCGACCTATTTCCCTTTTGTTCCAGAGTCTGCAAAACCATCTCAAAGATCTTGGTTGGTAGACTTGAAACTTCTCTGATATGGTCTCTAGGAGTCAATCTGCTATTGTTAAAGGAAGAAGCATTGTTGAAAATACTCTTCCAGCTCAAGAGTTTGTTCGTTGTTATTTTCGGAGCTCCCTTTCACCTAGGTGTGCTTTGAAGTTTGACCTACAAAAAAGCTTTTAACTTTCTCAATTTGGATCTTTTGTTGCTTGTGCTAGAATCTATGGGTCTGAAACGTTTTTTAGAGGTTGGATACAAGCTTGAAGGTATTTCAAAGTTGGATACAAGCTTGTATTACCTCTTCAAGGTTCTGTCTCATTCAATGGTAGCTTAGTAGGATATTTTTGAGAAGAAAAAAAGATACGACAAGGGGATCCTCTTTCCCTTATCTTTTTGTCTTTTTGATAAATGTCCTGTCTTCCATGCTGGATCTTGCTGCTGCAAAAGGATTATTTCATTTTCACCTGAAATGCAAGAAAATGGGTTTGACTCATCTTTGTTTCGACTTTCACGGATGACCTACTGATTTTTTTTGTAAGGGTTCGTTGGAGTCACTTTTGGGTGTGAGAAGTGTTCTTAATGCTTTCTAGTATATGCCTGCTCTTCAAATTCATGTCTCTATGACATAGTTATTTGCTTATGGTATTTCTACAAGAAAGTTGGATAACATTCATTTGGCTACTGGTTTCTTAATAGGTTACCTACATATTTGATACTTGAGAGTACTTTTGATGATGAAGAGATTGACAGAAAATGATTGTTTGTCTCTCATTGAGAAAATTAAAAGTGGATTGGCAACAATCTAGAAAGAAATTGAGCTTTGGTGGGAGATCGCAACTGATTTGAGCCGTTCTATTTAGTATTTGAGCCCTCTAGCCCAAGTAGTTAAAGAAACAGTTGTTCTTAAAGATTACAAGTTCGAGCACTAGTGATGCCAACAGAGTGATTGAATGATCAATATCAAATAATGAAATTATATTCTAGAACAAATACTACTGTTATCACTATTAGTTAATTTAAAATAAAAATATACTGTACAGATACATATAATGCTAAAATTACTCACAACCCCAACCTCAAGTTAATTATATTGGAGGAAACAAGTAGGCTCGAACCTATTACTTGTAAATTTTTGAGTCGAACTATAATGTTTAATCAACCATTTGGATATATATTCTTCAGCTTGTTTGCAGTTTTTTTAAACTAGGAATGTTGTTAATCAGTTCTTCAAACACACCAATGGCCAGCCATTTGTTGGCTGCTTCCGTGTAATGGACGCCATCCCAGCTGACATACGAAGAAGGGTCACTGCAGCATTGTCTTACCGGCGGGTAACCACACGTGCTCGATGAAGTGTAATTGTACAGACCCCCAGCGCCACAGCATGCCCTGATAGTTTCTCGAAATCCTGAAACCATCCTCGAAATTAGACGTAAACGAAGCCGAATTTCGAGGTCGGAGTTTGTTGTTTTAAAGAAGGTGAAGAAGACTTACCAAATTGCTTTGGAGAGCGGTAAAAACGCATTGCAGTGTTGTAATTGTCGACGTAAATAATGTTAACGTCGGGACGACGGTTTCTGATTTTTTCGACTTGTTTTTGTAGTAATCCGTTGTGGTATTCGGAGAACTGGTTCAACCATGTTAAACAACCGGTTGAGGGGTCGTATTTATCCTTGTCTGAACCCTGAAAATATGTCAGATAAGCCGGGGAGCATCCGAGTGGGAAGTTTCCGGGGACCAGAAATGTCTCCGCCCCTAACGCGATCAACTCCTGCATGGGAAAATGTTGATGGTAATTGGTGAATGGAAACAATAGTACGACGTTGATTGAGAAAATTTTCATTCAAAATTAATGATTCTTACGTTGATTGCTGCAGCTATAATTTGAACCGAAAAAGGAACAAGCTGTCGAATTTTTTCGATGCTCATTCCTTGCTCGAATGCATGGTTGTAATCGTTTCCTCCGATCTCTCCCATCACAATCAAAGAGCTACGGAGGAGCTCCTTGCACTCTGTAAATCATATATTAGCCAAGTAAGAGTTGTTCTAGGGAGTTAAGATTTGGGATTAGGTTCTTAAATATTTGCAAGTGGAAGGTAAATTTAAAAATAAATTATATTTAAGATAATATATATAGGAGGATCAAATTGAAAAAATATTTTTTTTGTGTGAGGGTAATTACCTTTCTTATTCGAGTGCAAGTCATCTACCTCTTTTTTATGTCTTCATTCGTGTTTTCGCTTTAAATTAGAGGGTTTAAGGTTTAGGGTTTAAGGTTAGGGATGGTGGTTAGGGTTTAAGGAATTAGAGGTATGGTGTATTTTTTAGGGTATAAAGTTTATCGTTTAGGATATAAAAAATAAAAGTTAGAATTAAAAATTAAATTTTCAATATGAAGCATAGATGAAAGCATGATAAAAAGGTAAGAGATTTTTACCCTCCTCGTCCCTTGATGCTTTTGCTTTGGATTATATGACTTTACCCTAAATGAATAGCTATAATATTAAAAAAATCATTTAAAGTTTACCTGGATAATTATTTTAGTTTATTTTTTAAGCATTTTAATTTTTAATACTTTATTTTAGCTTAAATATCTTTCATAGATAAAATTTATTAGTCAATTAATTGTAAATGATGTATATATAATAATTAACGTTGACATATAATCCAAAGCTTAAATATCTTTCATAGATAAAATTTGTTAGTGAATTAATGATAAATGATGTATATATATAAAAATTTGTTAGTCAATTAAATATCTTTATTTTAGCTTAAATATCTTTCATAGATAAAATTTGTTAGTCAATTAATGATAAATGATGTATATATAATAATTAACGTTGACATATAATGATTAACGTTGACATATAAGTATTGTATTAAGAAAGATGTTAACTTAATAAAATGATAAATTAATCAAAAAAATTATAAAAATATATAAAATATAAAATTATTTTTTTAATATATTTTTTAAGTTATTTTAAATTATTTATCATTAGTTTACTAACAGTTTTTATCCATATATAATCGTTTTGATTATAAAATAAAACGTTGAAAATTAAAATATTTCAAAAAAAAAATTAAGAACAAAGTGACTTAATTTAGTGAAATGTGATAGGCTTACTTCATCCGAATCGAATATAAAACTCTTAATTACCTGAAGAAGATGAACAAAGAGATGACAGTAACTCTTTGAACGACTGGATCTGATCTCCCAAAGACATATTTGTTGTGGGATTAAAGATCCCTCTCTCCGCCAGGAAGGAAGAACTGAGAGCAGTAGCACCCGCCACTGCAAAATTCACTCCCTTCTGAAATTTCTCCACTCCTCCATTTTTAAACCTGTAATAGGGTGGTAGAAACGGAAATCCCAGCGTTTCAGCTGCAAAAACGTGTTCATTTTCAGACAGCATCGGAGACTTACAGTATGAATATGATACTATATCAACATAAAGACGCTTTGTTGTTATTTTATTTTATTTTAAAATACTTTACGTTAAGAATAATAAGAAAAAGATATTTGTTTTCTTCACGTTAAGACTATCGATGCTGTTCTGTCGTCAACTTCACCTAGTTGACACCTTTCTTGTTCTTCTTTTTTCTTGTCGACAGGTTCAACAAATCGGACATAAGTGACGTAATTAATATTCCATGGTTTTGAAACATTTTGTACGTTGTTTTTCAAGGTAAAAATAGAAGCCTTTTTATCATGACTCTAATTATCTCATGTTAAAAAATTTTAAAAAAAATAAATTTTAGACTCTAATCTTTATTTTATATACTCTAAACCCTAAACTTTACACCTTAAAAGTACATCTTACCACTAATTTTCTAAACCATAACCATAACCCTATACTTTAAACCTAATTTAAAGCGGAGACGTGAATAGAGGTATGAGAAAGAAGTAGACAATTGACGGGGATCGTACCCCAAAACCCCTATGTTCCGCCCCTGATGAGCTCCAACGTTTAAGGTTAGAGTTTGAGTTTATCTTTTTTTGATGTTATATATTTAGTCGATTGAGTATTAACTTTCATTTGCACTAATATTATTACAACATTCAATAAATCGTAAATTTATCTTTTATTTTCAAACATTTATATTTAAAGCGTACACATATTAAGAGAAAGCTAACATCCAACGTTCATCATGCATGCATATTTTCTTTTTCTTCTGAACATTCTTAATATGATTTCATGACAATATTAAGACAAAGCTAACATCCAACGTTCATCATGCATGCATATTTTCTTTTTCTGAACATTCTTAATATGATTTCATGACAATTTATATTGAGTTTTTAGTTTTTAATAATGCGCGTGCACATATTAAGACAAAACTATTCGAATTCATTAAATTTTTACACATAATAACTAAAAAAAAAAAAGAATCTATATACTAAACATGTATGTTACCAAGGAAATCGATAGCTAAACGTCCATCACAACGTCGTCCGGTTGGATGATGGAAAAAGGTCCGACCATTCGGAGGAAAAGCCGACGGCGGGAGCTTTTTAGATTCGGAAATAGAAATCGCAAGTAAGTTGCCGGTATCCGTCAAGGAATCTCCGAAACTGAAAATGGACGTGAAGCATCCATTCACCGGTGAAAACATTACAATGAGAAGGCTTACAAAAATCACGAACGGATGTTTCAATGAAGAAGAAGAAGCCATTAAAGCTTATCTAAATTTAACAAGAAAAGAAAAACAATATTGCACCATTAGCTTTGAAAATATGGATATTTATATTAACACTTCCTCCCCCAATACACGCATACAATGCATCACAACATCGTACTATATTAAAATACGATTTTTTTTACTAACAATGATCAGTCTAAGTGATAAGTAGTTTAATTTCAGTTAAACGAATTTTGACTTCGAGATGTTATGTATACAGAAATTTTTACTGAAAGATTTACTCATCAAAATCAAGTGGGGTAAAAATCTTCTGCCTCTTTATCGTGCCTTAATCCATGCCTCCTATTGAAAATTTCTAAAAAATTGAATTTTAAACCATATCTCTTATTTTTTATATCCTAAACCCTACACTTTAAAGTTTACATCCTACCCCTAATTCCCTAAACCATAACCCTTAACTTTAAACCCTAAATTCTACACCTCTAATTTAAAGCGAATGCACAAGTAGAGGTATGAAAAAGAGGTAGACGATTTGTATTTAACTAGATGTGCGATGCAGGTCAATCTGATTTAATTCGAACGAAACCTTAAAAATTAAAAAAAATCAATTTTTTTTAAAAAATATTGTTGATATGATCAATATGTTTTTATTTCATTATTAATCGATTTTAAATCACATGGTGGTAGGTAGCTTTCATTCTTTATTCTTTTGTGTAAATAAAAATATATAAAGCTAAGTCAAGTTTATCATTTTTAATGATGCCGTGGTAGGTAATGTGGATATAACTTTAGCTATGTATACATTGATGTATATGTAAGATGTGACAATGATTTCGACGAAGGATTCAATGTAGAATTTATTGGATTTAGCTCCACAATTATGTGGACATATGTAATGTATAATGTTATTTTAAATTGTGATTAAAATTAAATGATGGATTATATTATTAATAATTACTTGATTTTTAGTAAAACAAAACATTAAATTTTTAAGATTAATAGTTCAAATCATAGTATTGATGAATAGAATAATTAGGTGAAACGAATTGTTCTTATCATAAAATTTTATAATACTCGATTTGAATTAATTAAATACTAATAATTAAATAAAAATAATTAATTTTATTATGTCAAAAATATTAAATTATGACAAAAATAATAAAATGTCAAAAAAAGTATTTACAAATTAATGTGAGATTAAATTATAAATATTTAGATTAATAATAGATTATTTAAAAAGATAGTGACCCAAAAAATATATCTTGTATTTATCTCTATACCATGAAGGAGTTATATAATAATATATTTAGATAATTTTTTTGGGTTCATATTTTATTCTAGATGATATATATATGAGTATGACCTAAGAAATTGTGAATTATTAGATTGAGTAAATTACGAGAGAGGTCATTTAATTATGGATATAATTAATTGTATTTAAGGTTTTTAATTATTAAAAGTTGTATTTTGATCAGTCATTTATAGATGATGTTATATTTGGATCATCTAACTATTAAAGATTATACTTGAGTCACTCTTTTATGAGTAAATTTATATTTTGAGCATATTTCATATTTAAAAAAGCACATCGATTTAGTAATTTAACATTAAAGTACTTTATTTGAAATCATTAATTAGCCTAATACACGAATTGATAAAATAAATAAATATGAAGGGTGACCTAAATATAACATTATCTATAATGAGTGATACAAATATAATATTTATTAATTGAATGACCCAAATATAACCTTACACATAATTGAATAATCCAAACTTAATTTTTAATAACTGAGTGACCAAATATAACTCTACCAACAACTGAGTGACCATTATTATAATTTACCCTTTTTGGTTTTATATAATATTGGTTATTATTCTAACAATTAATTAGAAACAAATTAGCTTTCCATTATTTTAAAATATTAAATCTATAGGCAAATTGATTCAAAAGAAAAAGAGAAAAAGAATGTTATTAGCATGTCATATCTTTTTGGTTAAAATAAATAAAATATTATTTTTATAGATAAGTGATGGTCTCCCTCCATGATGTTGACATTGTGGAAAAGCTTGAAGATATGATGATAAATATTTATATTTTTTTAATTATTTAATAAGATATATATTTTATAAACACAATAATTTAAACATAATTTTTTAAGATAAATATTTTTTACTAAAATTACTTTTTAGTAGTTCTGTATTATTTGTAAATTTAATTGTATTATTTGTAAATTTAGTCACTAATAATCAATATTGTTGATGTATAATATATGAGGTGGTAGTGTACTCGTCGTAATTTTGCTACGATTTTAATAAAAATTATATATTATTAAAATTTATTGTACATATACAAACGAATTTACTATAATAATATTAGTTCGAAAAATATGGATTTTAAATATTATTTTAATTAACTTTGAACACAATTCAACAAGAATATCAAAAACTTCATCCGAATTTGTCCTAACAAGTCGACCGACCTATATAGCTAGGTGTTCTCTTTTGTCTTGACTAAGACTATAAATGAGACGAGATAGATTGTGAGTTACTCGAGCTTGACTTGGTCAAAGTTCGGTTAAAACTCAATTCAATTAGACTCGATTTAAATTTAAACTCGACTTAAATTCTTAAGGAGTCGAGCCAAATTACTTGATACTCAACTCGAAAAGCTCGTAAGCTACTTGTAATCAATAATAATAATAAGTATTAAATAAAGGGTTTTATACTTTAAATTTTATATATTGATCAAGTTAAACACAGGGAGAAGTTTGGAGGACTCTTGATATAATTCTCTCTTTTCGCATGATACAAAGACAGACATAATTGATCTACAAATAGTAATCCTGTATTGCTTTTCGAGTTTGGGCTTTTAAAGTTTGAGTTTTTCAAGCTTCTCGAGTTTGAACTCGAGTTTCGAATTTGATTTCAAGTTTAAGCTTGAGTTCAATAATTTTAAACTCACAATTTTTTTAATTTTCGAACATTTCAAGTCGAATTCAACACTATTCGAATCCGACTCCGCTAGTTTATATCTTAGTCTTGACAAATCGATGGGAAATGGGGATTGAGTAGCATTGAAGCTTGAAACATCAGTGGGCCCCACACTGGATATTCTCTTCACTTATCTTCAATGATTGGTTGTTCTGTTTATCGCCGAAAGGTGGGAGTTGTTGGGGCTGGTAAGCGGAGACGGAAAAAAAAAATATTAGGTAAATTTGATTTATTATATTATTTATAATTTATTTGATAATAAAATTTTATTAAATAAAATTTTAAATAATATTATACGTTATTAAATAAATAAATTTTACTAAATAAAATTTTAAATAATATTATAAATCGAGATCATATAATATTTTTTTTAAAAAATAAAGATTCCAAATCTTTATCCACCACTCATCACATGCCACGTACCCATTTTCTTCTCCCTTAAAACCTAAGACCAAGCATAGTGGATGTTTCTTTAGACATGACTTCTCAAACCCCCAACTTTATGACACTGAAATCTCACCTAAGGCTAAGGTACGATCATAAATTAACAAGTTAAATATATATATAGATGGGCACATGATCA
This sequence comes from Abelmoschus esculentus, assembly GCA_035048815.1. Lineage (NCBI taxonomy): Eukaryota > Viridiplantae > Streptophyta > Magnoliopsida > Malvales > Malvaceae > Abelmoschus > Abelmoschus esculentus. The sequence goes on from JAUCBN010000012.1 coordinate 3,643,679, forward strand.
TTTTAAATTAAATTTGTCCATTGTTTAAGTTAAGACTCAATTCTATAATTATTTTTAAATATGATTTAAAACGATAATACATCATTATTGTTTTACATAGAAAAATGGTTTAGCACATAAATTTGTGTAAATTTTAGAGTTCAGAGATTTAAGGTTTATGGATTTAGATTGTAGGATATAAAATTTAAGGTTTAGGGATTTATATTATAGTTTTAGATTTTATAACTTAAATATGAAGGGTTGTGTAATTTTTTATACAGATTGTATATTAAAATATACTCATTTATATAAGGTTAGGATCTACTTATACAATATAAAACCTATTTAGCTTTATACTAATTTTAAACAGTTAGATGATATTTTACATTCGTAGTTTTATAATTATATTTTTTATATCATTAGAATACGATACGATGAATTAGACGTAACAATTATCTTTATTCAAATTTTATGGTTAGTACATGTATTATATGAATAAGTTATAGGTTTAATGTTCTACTCAATTTTATAATTTTAGTCTATGTTATTCTCAAAACTTGAAATTTTAATTTTAACTCAAATATAGAAATAATATAATTACATATATTTAAGAGATTGGACTAAATCTATAATTAACTATATTATGAGGTTCTAATGATAACTTAATTTAATAGATCTCGTAGATATCTTCTGAATTAAGATTAAAGTTTTTAAAATTTTTAAAAGTACATATAATAAATATAACCAAATTAAATTCGACTGAGTCGAGTTGAAAAATTCGAATTGAGTCGAGTTTTTGAGTTTTTATAAATATTTAATTGTGATTATTTATTATATTATAGTATGATTAGATTGTAATTTAAACGACTTTCACTAATCATATAAGATATGTTTATACTTCATTTTTTTCATATATGACGATATTTTTTCATACTTTTATATATCAATATATATATATATATATATATCATAAAAAATTGAGAGACTCGTTTCAAGTTTAAAAATAAATCCTTTAATTATTAAAAATTTTGAGTTATTTAAATTTTTATTTTATAACTCAAACCTTATTTGAATTATTTTTAGTAAAGTTTATAAAATTTTGAGTCAATATTTTCATCGAGTTATTTGATTTTTTTTTGTATCAATTCAAGTTTTGCTCGACCCAAACATCTCCATTTATATCTTGTTCTTGGTTCATCGTCAAAGATCACCTATCTCCTTATTAAGGTCACGCCTACATGGTCTAGATCATGCTATTATAACTAGTTTACTTAATCCTTCGTAACTCCAAAACACAAATAAAAACTAAATTCGATCGATTCAACTGATTAAAGCGAATGATATTAAAATTTCAATGAGATAATAAAATAAAAATCATCTCTCCGAAATAAATACATGAACTAAACTAGATTAAACCCAAATTTCCTTCTTCGATGATGCATTTCTTTCTCAGTAACTTTGTTTGTTCACTGTAAATGGAAAACAGAAGTTCTTTATATAAGGATTACCATATAATTCTCGTAAAACAGCCTTTGAGATCCATTTGTAGGTTGCCTCCGTGTAATGTAAACCATCCCAACTAATATAGGAGGAAGGGACATTGCAGCTGCTCGTTAATGGCGGATCCCCGCACGACATCGACGAACTGTAATTGTATCGACCTCCTCCTCCACAGCATGCTTTTAGGGTTTCAGTAAACCCTGCAATCATACAGAAAATAGCACGTAAACAAGCAAAAATTTCGATATTTATGTAGATAATCGGATTGCAACACATTTTCGAGTCGGATATTGTTAATGCAGGCATATATATGAGATGTACTAAAAGCTTTAGTCTTCTGCAATATGGAAGTACCAAACATCCATGTAAACAAACCAAAATTTGATGATTGTGCAGATTATGCAGATTACAATACAATATTAGAGATGATTATGGTTAATATAAGTATTGTAATTGTTCGATAATCCGTATGCGAGACGGAAATGTTCTTCAAACACCAGTTCAGATATACCATAAGCCTTACCAAATTGGTTCTGTGAATAGTAAAAACGCATTGCCATGTTGTAATAGTCTGCATAAACGATGTTAACATGTGGATGAAGCTCCCGGATTCGATCGAGTTCTTTCTGAAGCAATTCATTGTGGAATTCGGAGAACCGGTTCAGCCATGTTATGCAACCTGTTAGAGGATCATAATCCGCCATATCGGAGCCGTGGAAGTATGTAAGATATGCTGGGGAGCACCCAATTGGAAAGTTTCCAGGCACCAATATGGTAACTGCTCCAAACTCTATCAACTCCTGCAGATCATTGCCAATTAAAAACAAGTTGAAAAGAATCATCCATACCAACTCTTTATAGTTTTCACATGTATTTGAAGGATGTTTCGAAATCGTATCCCATATCTATGTACCAGACACGAATATCAGACATAGATTTGGAAAAGAATGAAGAGTGTGAACAATATGTAATAAAACTGAAGCCAAATCTCTTACAGTGATTGCTTCTGCAATTGTATGAACAACAAAAGGAACCAAGTGTTGAATCTTCTCGGCGTCTATCCCTTGAAAGAATGCATAATTGTAGTCATTTCCTCCAATCTCTCCCATCACAATCAAGGAGTTGCTGAGGAGTTCCTTACAATCTGTGAATCAAAGTAGTTCGGGATTTGAAACATAGTTAAGCTATGGAGTCCAATACTAACATTTAATTAGGGGTGTGTACGAGCCAAGTCAAACTCGAGTAGTACTAAATTCGATTCGATTCGTTAAGATTTCGAGTCGAGTACAAATTCAATTAATTTTTAATGGGTTTAAGAAATCTCAGCTTCACTCGACTCGTTAAGAACTTGAATCGAGTTCGAGTTTGATTTTAGCTTAATTAAGTCAAGTGTTAAACCGATTTTTGATTGTGTAGAACTCGAGTAGTTCGTTATATGTCACGTCTCATTTAAAGTCTTGAGAAAAAAATAACTTTGATATACAAGTTATGCAAACTCAAATATGTTAATTTTAAGATATATGGTGTTAGTTTATTTTAGGGGTTTAGGTTGTTGGGTTTAAAATTTGGGATTTAAATTTTAGGATTTTAAATTTAGTAATTTAGATTTTAAATTATAAAAATTAAAATATATATTATATTCTCGAGTAACTCAAGAGTTTTTTTTTTAGTCTTATGGAAAAATTCGAATTAAGTGAATTCGCCTATTATTTTCTTCACAGACTACTGATTATGTTTCTTTCCCGACACTGACAACTTTATCTACCCTCTCATTTTCCTTCCATCCAAACAGAATCTACAGAAGACACCAAAGAAAACTTACCTGAAGAAGATGAGCAGAGAGAAGGCAAAGCATCTTTAAAGAATCCCAATTCAACACCCAAAGAAACATTCGTAGAGGGATTATAAATTCCTCTTTCTTTAAGAAACCCATCATCAAGAGCCGTAGCACCCACAACAGCAAAATTCACACCCTTATCAAAGTTTTTGGATCTTCCATTTTTAGCTCCAAAATAAGGAGGCAAGAATGGAAATCCAAACGCTTCGGCTGCAAGAAAACATAGAATCAAAACAAATGAAAACAAACAAAACCCATTTTGAAAGCAAGCAAAAATACCAATGAAATCAATAACCAGGCGGCCATCGGAGCATCTCCCGGTGGGGTGGTTGAAAAATGACCGTCCGTACGGGGGGAAATCATAGTGGGAAAGTTTTCTGGATTCGGAAAGGGAGATTTGAAGTAAGTTTCCAGTATCAGCTAAAGAATCACCAAAGCTGAAGATTGATGTAAAGCATCCATTGACATGTGAGATTAGGATGATGAAAATGGTAATCAAATTCAACAAAGAAAGTGATGAATAAAAACCCATCTCAGAAATGTATGAGGGAAATGAAATGGCTGCAGATCAGTGCTTGTTTCACTGATTTGATGCTGGAGTTGGTAAACTGTTGACTTCAAGCATGTTTTTTAATGGAGAAATCTGAATTTTTTTCATATAGGTTTAACAGGGTAAAATCTTGGGCGAGTATCACTTTTTTATGGCTCATTTTATTTTTCTGTTTTAAATTAGAGATTTAAGGTTTAGTGTTTAAGATTAATGTTTAAGAATTTGAGGTACAATATATCTTTTAGAGTATAAAATTTAGAGTGTATCTTTTATCCAGAAATCATTTGTCTTTTTACTGCGTATCCTTTTATGTCTTTTTTAATTTTTTTTAAAAATTAAAATTTTAACTTTAACCCTTATTTTTAATATCCTAACTAAATCTTACATTCTAAAAATACATCTAACCCTAATTCCTTAAACCCTAACCACAACCTCTAACCTTAAACTCTAAATCTTAAATCCTTTAATATAAAACGAAAATACAAAAAAAGACATAAGAAAAAGATTAATGATTTTCACCCCATTTAGCAGGATATACAAAATAAACATAACTTTTGACTCGATCATGTTATATTTCATAGATTAATTTATTTATTTCAATTAATAATTAATTTAGGCATAAAGATAATTTTAACCCTTAACGTTTATAGTTTTTGCCGTTTGACCCTTATTCTTTTTTGGGGATAAATTTAGCCCTTAACCTATATCTTTTTGACAAATAGCTTATAGCTTGATGACTGGACCGTTAAAAATTTAACGATGATATATATGGAATATAATTTTAAATGACATGGAATGTAACCTATCAAATACATATATATATATGGAATATAATTTTATTCTAATATAAAATATAAAATAATTAAAATTCAAAAAAAATATTAAAAATTAATTAATTCTAAAATAAAAGATTATTAAACATTAACTCTAACTACGATAAAATCAAAATCTTATTCGAATTGTGTTTATATTTTTATTTTAGAATAAATATAATAAAAAATATAAACACAATTCGAATATAAAAAATATAATAAATATAAAAATATAATAAAAAATATAAACACAATTCGAATAAGATTTTAATTTTATCGTAGTTAGGGTTAAGAATGTTTAATAATCTTTTATTTTAGAATTAATTAATTTTTAATATTTTATTTGAATTTTAATTGTTTTATATTTTATATTAGAATAAAATTATATTCTATATATATATGTATTTGATAGTTTATATTCCATGTCATTTAAAATTATATTCCATATATATATCATCGTTAAATTTTTAACGGTCCAATCATCAAGCTAGTTAAAAAATAAGTTATTTGTCAAAAAGATATAGGTTAAGGGTTAAATTTATTCAAAAAAAAATAAGGACCAAAACGATAAAAACTATAAACATTAAGGGTTAAAATTATCTTTATGCCATTAATTTATAAGCTAATTTATAAATATTTTTTAAGTATAAATTTTGATATTGCAGAGAAATTTAAGTCAAAGGTTTAGTACTTTATTACATTAAGGCGTTGATAAATATTTAATTAATTAAATCAGATTATGTTGACAGACTATAAGTATTTTGTATATTTAAAATATTGAATTAGATCGTATCTCATATCTAAAAATGTATGTCTCTAACAATGATTAAATGATCATTTTATATTAAAATTAAAGTTTAATAATTATTTTATAGTATTTAAAAGTTAAATAAAATGAACATTTTAAGATAATTATTATTTGATGATTAGTGGATAACTGATAATATATTACATGCATTAGCGGATACTGATAGTTTATTATATTAGTTATTTGATTAAAAGATTACATTAATTAATTGTATAAATGTTTTTGATAAAATTAACTTCTAGATGATGTATATCTAATTATTTAAATAAAATAAAATATAAAGATATAATTATATTCAGTACTTATTTAAATAATTTATTAGTTATTAAAATTTTATATTTATTAATATTAATTAGATTATAGAAGATAATTTTTCTTTGCAAAATGATGGTAATCGCATATGATTTATCATTCATGCATATGTTTACAGGATGGTGAAATCAACAATGAAAAGTTCAGAGACATGATCACATGATGAGAAGCGGAACCCATCAAGGGAAACTCTTCTAAGTTTTTGTATATATAATGTATCATTGATGAATCAAGCTCATTATGAGTTATTCCGAGTTTATCTCGAAAACTCAAGAATGTGATTAAGAGTGTGTATTATTCGGTTTTAATCAAATTAATCGATTGAACAAAAATTATTTTGGTTAATTTGTTCGGTTAATTTTAAGTAATTTCAGTTTAAGAGTTAATTTTTAAGAATTTTAGTTATCAGTTAATTCGATTTAAAATTGATTAATTAATCAATATTATTATTTATTAAATATTTATTTTTAATTATTTAACTTTAAAAAATTATAAAATAATAATTAATTTTTTTGATATATTATAAAATGATCATTTAACTTTTATCAAATTAGCAAAAAATGAAAATTTAGTGACTAAAATGATTATTTTAGCACAATCTAATGATTCATTATGTAATTTACCTAAAATTTATAATAAATTTCGGTTAATTCTAAAACTGACCGAATTAACTAAAATAATTTTGATTCGGTTAATTCAATTATAGATAATTTGGTTCAATTAACTGTTAAGGTTCTAAAATTTTCAGTTAATTCAGTTTGAACCGAATGTTCACCCCTAAACGTGACTTGATCACTTTCAAGTCAAGCTTGAGCTTAAATACTTTGTTTTTAATCTCAAATAGCTCTACAAAAGCTTTCAAGTGATCCCTATGGCAAAAGGAATCTCTTTCACTAGCATTAAGCTATGACACACAACAAGCAATTGACCAAGGGATCGGATTGAATCGATAAGTACTCGATCACCGATTGCAGAAATAAAAAGAGATGATACTAACTATTCAAAGGATGAAACTGAAGGATCCGAAAAATTATGTGCTCGCATGATCCGGTAAGCGCTTGAGATCCATCTCGACTTGGTGAATGGTCCATTGCATGTTTTCTAGTTTCTGTACATAAACTGGCAATGTTTAAAGTTTTGTCGAAAGGAAACTAGAGTGGAAAACTTAACTATTCTCAAAGCTGATGTTACCTTAACTACATCATGGTACTGCCTTGCAATTGTATCGAAGTGAGGATCGACACCTTGATACTCGTGTAGGCGTGTGACCTATTAAACGACAGTAACCCAAAGTTGGCTCAACAAAGATTTTTCCCTTTGAGACAGATTCATTTTGAAAATAAGCATAGATTTGAATGCAAAACTATGTATGTTCTAATCTAAGAATTGACTGTTAACGGAAGATAGAAGATGGAACATACAGCTTTATTATATGCGGCAGAAGCTTCTTCCGTTGCCTCGACAAGATATTTCCTGGAAACAAAGTCGGACAAGGTTGTGGCTCAATATTGAACCGTAATTCGTATTGATAATTATGTAAACCGCCTTTAAAGGTACCGTATTTTATGTAGTGCGGGTATCGACTCCTGCGTATAAGTTTCAAGCAAGAGAACGTGCTCCAACACCCTGAGATTATAATTGGACATATCGAAGGTTATGATAAAGGATCAAGATCAACCGAAGTAAGATATGTCGGAGATTTAAATCAACAAAAATGTAAAATTATGATTCCTAGGCTATTCCCATTTTTCTTTTAACAAAATGAACAAAAAAGTGCTTGAAAACACTAATAGAGGAAACAATCCACAATATAGAAAGTAATATAGGGAAACAAACCTTAATTTTGCATTCATGGTCTCACATCTTTTGCAGAGCCATGTCTTCTGTAATTCATCCTATAAAATTTGTAATAAAATGAGTCTAGAGATTGGTCCAAGGAAGAATAAAGAAAAAACATATGATACCCTCAACAGACACCAATAATAGTATATACTCTTACTACTCGAAACATTAAAAGAATTCCCAGATTATAAATGCTTACATATTTATGTTGATGTTGCAACTTCAAATCTTTGACAAGCTTAATGAGCACTCCAAGTATTTGCTCTAGGACCTGGTTAGAGAGAGTTGTTTTACATCACATGTCATGCGAAATTAAGAAAAGAAAGGCTGTTCAGAACATGATGTGATCCAAACAATTTTATTGCTCAGATGAGGAAACAGTCTGATAAAATAAACTGGCCCAATCTTATATAGATTGCTATTAACCTACATTATTATAATTTACTTTCTTTGAGAAGTATTAACCTACATTATAATATTCTGCAAATTTCCTATCTGCGGAATAGAGATCCTCCCGCAATGCTGCTTCTTCCCTCTCAATCTCTTCAATTATAAACTTAACCCTGGTAAATGAATATGACTAAAACATGGTCAACATCAAGCATATAAGAAAACCACATCAAAAAAGTAGAGAAAGTAACTAAAACCTTTCTGGAAGCCGAGAGCTTGAACTTTGACTTCCTGAAGATGAGCCTGCAGCACAAGAACGGGAGTATTAGGGACACAATCATTTAAAGAACCAAAATATGCTTCATATATTTGTGATCACATTCTAGTTTCATTGCCAGTAATCTATGCTTTTTGACTCTAGCAACAAGATCTATGGATTAATGTCAAGAACCAGTAACGAATTTTAGGGCAGAACATTATGAATGATGAATTTTATCAGGATTCAGGAAAACAACTAAAACACATTGGCATATATAAACTTCTACACATATTGAGAAGAGAAAAAGGTATAGGATATATGAACTTACCAATATCATCCACAAAAGCATCTGCTAACTTGTCACATTTAGATTTCAAATGAGCATCCATATCCCTTGAAAGAGCTAACTGGTAGTCAGCCATATCCTAAAATTGCAAAATCAAAAAAAAAAATTGTCTCATTTTCTTGTATGAAAGTTTACGACAACATAAGCAAGGACCTCAAGTAAATAAAGATTCTGAAGATTTCTAAAAAAAATCAGATCTCTTTCTGCTATCATGGAACAAAGTTTTCATACCATAGACAACGGTATACGTTGGAGCTGAGTTTGCCACAAATAAGCAGGTGTTATTCCAAGAAAACGGTTAGGCACGCCACCAACACCTGGTTCTCCTGAATCAACAGCACTATTCGCAGCTGCACCAGTGGTTGTGGCACTATTTGCATAATTCAAAGAGTTCGAACTTGAGCTGATAGTGAAACTGGTACTAGTACTATCAAGCGAACTCCGTGACATTATACTCCATTTCTCAATTTCTTCCTCCTGTATTTCCCCATCTTTAGATATAAGTGGAAGTCTCATTTTTTGAGCTGCTTCTGCAACAACCAATCGGTGCTCTAGGGTCTCATAAACCTAAAGTTCAAAAAAAAACATAGTTAATCCCTTTACCAGATTCCTGTCCATGTTGATTGTTTGCTCATCACTTTTGCTGCTTATTTTTCATGATATGTTTTTTTTTTCTTAATTTCCTTCTTAACAATTGGTTACTACAGGGAAGTTGTACACTATGTTATAGTACCGGACCCATTATATTCGATTCATTTTCAAGATTTCATTTACACAACTGACGAACATTATTTCAAACCTGAGGAGAGTTCTTCAATCCAAGCTGCGGATAAAGACCTTGAAGATCTCGAATCCCTCCGAGATTCGCCACCGAAACCGCTTGTTGATACTCCTCCACCATAGCTATTGCTTCACAGTAAACTGCCTGCAAAACTTAAAACCGATTTTACAATTCCTTTTCTTACGAAAATTATAACCAAAAATTCAAAAAATGAAAATTAAATTAGAATATTACCATTGCTTCTAAGTAGCGTAATCTTTCTCTCGACATTTCTTCTCTCGCCTGAAAAATGGTAAACCATCACATTACTTGGAGGAAAAAGGGAAAGGGAATAACAAAATTCATCAAATTATTAAAACATTTTTTAAATTTAAATAGAGAATACGAGTTGGAGATCGTAGTAGGCAGATTTTGAGATGAGAGATCCATCGGGAGATAAGCAATGTCGCTCTAGCTGATCGATTACTTGGATTACGTCAGCCGGCAAGTTTTTCCCTCCTTTCGCCATGAATTTAGTCTTGTTTGGCTTCGAAACGATGTTAATCCGTTTTGTTTGTTTACTGAGAAAATGGTTAAAAGAAAACTAAAGGAAAAAAGGCCGGCCTTTGGATTTTTAAAACTTGAATCAAGAGTGAAGAAAAATGTGATTGCAGGAGTGAAAATACAAAATTAACCCCCCATTCCTATCTTGATAACTTTTGGTTTAATTAGTAAATTGACCTCTAAACTATAATTAAATTCTCACTTTGACTCTTTAATATTTTCGAAGTGGTCTTTAAAGTTTCATTCCACGTCATTTTTGGCCATTTTGTTTTTGATGCCGTTAAAAAATCCAAACGATTATTTGAATTAATTATTGAGTGACACGTGACGTGAAAGTTAAATTGAAAAAAAATACAGTTCCTGTGTAAACCTAAAAACTATTAAAAAAGTTTTACATTATTTTTTCTTTAAAGAAGTTTTATAAAACTAAACTAAAGAAATTTTAGGAGTGATGAGAATGATGACGACAATTTTGACGCAAAAATCATATAAAAAAGAAATTTTGACGACAATTTTAGGAGTGATTAGTTTTATAAAACTAAACTAAAGACAATTTTGACGTGAATTTTTCGAGCCAGATATCTGACTCGTATTTTTTCGAATAGTTAGGTTGGGTTAGAGTCGAAATTTTTAAAAACCGGGTACCTGATCCGACCCGGTAATTTTAATAAATATATATTTTTGAATTTTATTATATATTTTTATTATTTTTCATTAAAATTAATTTTAAATCTTTAATTTTCTTTTATACTTGTATTATATACTTTTAAGTTTTGAATTTTTTATAAATATTTATATTAATTTGTCAATATGAGATTTGAAAGAAAAATTATGATCAAGAATAATATATTTTTTGTCGATAAACTTTAATATACGCATATATATCCAAATATTTATCTTTAAAACCTATCTCAAATTAATAATTTTGTGTTTAAAACATATAAAAAATAAATTTAAAAAATATAAAAAAATTAAATCAGGTACCTGATTTTGCGGGTACCCGAATTTTGCATATACCCGATTTACAGGTACTCGATTTTTATGGACCGAGTCATGAACCAATATTTTAGTACCCGATTATGAACACCCCTTACTCACTGAGTTTTAGACGTTGTAATAAAAAACGAAGCCTAAGTAATTTTTTTTCTCTCTCTTAAATTATGGTTTATTCTTTCATGTATCACTCATTAATTAGTTAGAAGTGTATTATCATATTTTTAATAGTGAATAATCAAAAGTGGTAAAAAAAATGAAACTTTGAAGGTCACTTTTGATAAAATAAAAGATCCAAAATCATCCAACGATCCAAAAAAACTAACATGAATATGGAAAAGATCCAAAATCAACTTGACCCACCCAACTAACAAGTATAATTTCAAGGATTTGTTTTTGTAGCATTAACCATCTTTAAATCTAAAGAGCCATTGTTTGATTGCCTTGAAAAGGTTCATCCAGGGGTGTATTTAAACCTTTCTGAAAAGAAATGCTCAATGAGTTCTTAATTCATTGTCATCTTCAATGTCAAAACTCAATCACTAGATCATGGGGGGGAAATAAACATAGACAAAAGGATTGCAATAAGTTAAAAACAAAACGGCTCTGCATTCAACTAACAAGTTCGAAGCCAATGACCTTAAAACGCTCATGCTTTGCTTAAGAAATGTCGATCGTATCTTCATGAAATTCATAACCGATACCTGGTTAATGCATCCTGACAAAATCTCCAATGGTTTCTGGAGTTCATTGTCTACTAACTTCAAGCTGCCAATCGAAGGATTTATTTGAAGAGATCCGGATTAAGCCAGTCCCTGCAATCAGAAAGATAACACGTAAAATTTGCATTCTATTAGAAGAGAAAAGAGAAGATCGTAGGAATTACATCTTAATGTCGTCGAGGTGGTCATCAAAATCTACAACATCCTGCCATTTTTCAGATGAAATGTAATCTGACAAAACAACATTAGCCGCTGGCTCCTTCATTACCAATCGGCTGCCTCCATCCGGTCCGGCCAATTTCCAGTTCTTGGATGCATCCCTTATATAAAGCTTATACGCGGCAAGAGAAAAAATCTCATTAGCCAAAGGCATAGTATAGGTTTGGACCATGAAAAAACTTTTGAAGGAAAAAAAATCAAAATGACCAGAGAGTTGAATCGAAAGTAAATTTCAAAAGATCTGATTGGTCTTAAACAACAGCTATTGGGGAGGCCATATGCTGTAAGTAATGCACGATATGAGTCGAATTGAAAGTAGATTTCAAAGAGAAAAAACAATATTACTTGAAACAATTCCTATGGGAGGCCGTTCGATGTAATTAACGCACAATATCTGATGGCCATTACAAATATTCAACGCAAAATAAAACAGTTTCACATTAATGGGAAAGAAAAATACTTCGAGTACCTTTCTTACTAATAGTACTGATATCATTATGCTTGGCATGTAGCATCATAGGGGCTAAATAAAGTTTGAACATCAAAAGCAAGAAATTGGGGATGGGGAGAGGGGGGGATTTGGATGATTCAGAAAATAAATAAATAAATCAGGTAACTACAATCTAAACACTCATATTAGCTTCACTGCTATTTAATACTTTAAAAAACCGAGAATTGACATTGCAAAAGGCACTGGTCCCTTGTTCCTATCAAGCACTCTGATTCTAATTCGGGGAGATGTAGAACTTTAGCAATTGTATTTGCAGCCTATACCATCGGTAGGCCTACATTTCTACGACACAGACCAAAACACAAAGTATATGAAACCCCAAGGTCATCCATGTACTCGGAATATGATTTTGACAGCTCCAGTCATGAGAAGAAAAAAAAACTAACCGTATGATGCTACATGCCAAGCATAAAAATATCAGTACTAATGCCAATAATCTTCTTGACCTGTATATAGCAATTTCCCCCATAATCTTTTCTCCATACTGTAATAGTGCTAATTTCAAACTTGTTACAACAGATGAATAGGATCTCACAGCCTCACAGGCAGTGAAGTACTATGTTGATCCTACTTTAAAGTCTTCTTAAAGTACCCAGGTCATGGATATGAAAATATGACCCTCCAAATATATCGAAAAACTTAACAAGACTAACTAATTGGAATACCCATATCTGACAACTCATTCCCAAGTCCAAGTAACATAGGTGGAGTCTTACTCCCATCACTTCCCCCAAAGCAACCAAAAACAAGAAAACAACATTTAAACTAAAACTTAAAACATCACAACACACACCTGCATTACAGGACTCTGGTCTTTCCCCTTGGGCAAAGCTTCAAGCTTTTTGTTATCCAACTACAAAAGAGATCACAAACTTGAGAAATAACCAATAGCCATAACCACCAAAGCAGCATATCATAACACACACACACAGAAATGCACACGAACACAAATATATATTCGAATAGCTATTAGTATTTAGTAGAACAAACAAAATACATACCAAGAAAATAGCAGCTTGGGGAAAGTACCGAGAAATATGATCACCTATATTCTTAGCCACAATGCCTAGCTCAGCATCATCAAACCTCTCATTTGCATGGAAATAACCCACAATTCCCAAGCCCTTGGATCCATAATGTTCCTCAATCTGCTCAAAACCAACCCATCAGAACACTTCTATATGTACATTTCAAATTGCAAAGAGAATATACCAAAAGTGTATTTTCTTCCTTTTTAAGGGGAAAAAGTACTTTACCAAAACAAAAACTAAAATTAACAACAAAATTGAAATCCTTGATCAAAACCCAATAATCAAACCATCATAAACCTCTGTTTTTTAAAACTAAGTGTTCCAAGGGAGAACTTATTAGAAATAATAATAAGAAAATATCAATATATTTAACCCTATAAAAGAATATTGATACCATGATGAGGGCGATCTCAAGAGGAGGCAACAAAGCAAGATTAGAGTGAAATAGAGGGACTGATTCGATGATCTCGACGACGGTTTCATTTTGCGGGTTGACTCGGCCAAGTAAGATGCCGTTGACCGCTGTAGTTTTGTGCTTGAGAGCATGTAGAACCAACTTTATGTAAGCGTTCTGTGAGATCTCGTACTTCAACTCGGCCACCATTTTTTTGTTGATTGCTTAACCCACTAAGTCGCGGAGTTGATTTGACTGCAAGAGATTGAACAAGAAGATGAGACAGTGACGAGTGTGAAGACCCTTAGTGCCAAGTCCAACAACTTCACTCCTGGTCAGTTTCGTAAATTCTTGAGATCGATGTTTTTAAGGCTAACAAAGAAAAGTTATCCTTAAGGTAGTTCCGGAGAAAGCATTACAAAAAAGCCTAAAATAAATCTTAATCGGTTTACCCGGTCACATTGTATACATAAAATTATATACACAATTTCTTATAAAGCTGTAAGAAAAACGCTACATACATAAATTAGCACAAAAATAGTAAGGATTTGTGTTTGTACACAATTCCTTACAAATTATACACAACGGCTTATGAAAACTGTAAGAAAAAGGTATGTACACAAATCCTTACCACTTTAAAACCATGAGCTCAAGGAGGCTTCCAAGGGTAAGGATTTGTGTACATACACAATTTCCTACAAGAATACACAATATGACACGAAAACGATAAGAATTTGTGTTTGTACACAAATCCTTATAAAGTATACACAACGGCTTACGAAAACCGTAAGAAAAAAAGTATGTACACAAATCCTTACCATTTCAAAATCATGAGCTCAAGGAGGCTTCCAAGGGTAAGGATTTGTGTATATACACAATTTCCTACAAGAATACACAATATAGCACGAAAACGGTAAGGATTTGTGTTTGTACACAAATCCTTACAAAATATACACAACAGCTTACGAAAATCGTATTAAATTGTGTATGTACACAAAATCTTACCTTTGGATGGCTCTTTTAGCTCATGGTGAGAAGTTGTAAGGAATTGTGTACATACCTTTTTCCTTACGATTTTTGTAAGCTATTGTGTATACTTTGTAAATAATTGTGTACAATATTTATTCGTATATTTTTTATTCGAATATTTTTAGTCAAGTATTTTTATTCATATACTTTTTATTCGTATACTTTTTATTCGAATATTTTTATTCAAATATTTCTTATATGAATATTTTTATTCAAATATATTTTATTCGAATATTTTTATTCCAAATTTTTTATTCGAATTTATTATACGAATATCTTTATTTGTATATTTTTTATTCGAATATTTTTATTCCAATATTTATTATATGAATATTTTTATTCGAATATTTATTATACAGATATTTTTATTCTAATATTTTTTATTCGAATATTTTTATTTAAAAAAATTTATTCGAATATTTATTATACGATTATTTTTATTTATATATTTTTTATTCGAGTATTTTTATTGCAATATTTATTATATGAATATTTTTATGCGAATATTTATTATACGAATATTTTAATTCAAATATTTTTTATTCAAATATTTTTATTCGAATATTTATTATACGAATATTTTTATTCTAATATTTATTATAATAATACTTTTATTTGAATATTTATTATACGAATATTTTTATTTAAATATTTTAATTCAAATATTTTTTATTCGAATATTTTTATTTGAATATTTATTATACGAATATTTTTATTCTAATATTTATTATAAGAATATTTTTATTTGAATATTTATTATACAAATATTTTTATTCGTATATTTTTTATTTGAATATTTTTATTCGTATATATATTTATTCAAATATTTATTGTATGAATATTTTTATTCGAATATTTATTATATAAATATTTTTATTCAAATATTTATTATATGAATATTTTTATTTGAATATTTATTTTATAAATATTTTTATTCAAATATTTATTATATAAATATTTTTATTCATATATTTTTTATTTGAATATTTTTATTCGTATATATATTTATTCAAATATTTATTGTATGAATATTTTTATTCGAATATTTATTATATAAATATTTTTATTCAAATATTTATTATATGAATATTTTTATTTGAATATTTATTTTATAAATATTTTTATTCAAATATTTATTATATAAATATTTTTATTCATATATTTTTTATTCAAATATATAAAAATAAATTAGATAACTATTATTTATAAAAAAAAAATTTAAATTAGAACCGGCTGTGGGTTCCCCATTCCCCCCCTAATAGGGACTCTTTTTAGGCTCATTTTAATGAGCTTTTTTTAGCCCCACCCGTATCCTTAAAAATGAAATGTATAGATCTCAATTTCGTGTAAATATATATATATGAGTAAATTACGTGTAAATAATCTTTCGACTATATTTTAATTATTTTTAATATTTTTTATTATTATAAATTATAAATTAGTTTTATAATTTAAAAATTATAATAAATTGGTTTAATACTGTAAAAAATAAGGACCAAACAAAAATTTTTATGAAAAGATCAAAATATATCTTTTAAATTTTTTCTTGATTAAAAAAGATTTTTAATAATAAATTATATTTTTTAAAAAATATTAACTCTATATAGTATACAAAAATAACAATTGACAGAGACTAGACCTCGAAAACTTCTCCTATATTTCGTCCTGATTAAAAAATTAGCAGTCGATAATATCACGACAGTTAATATAAATTAATATAATTACATAATAAACTCTTAAATTCTAGATTTATTTTCATTTGACCTTAGTTATAGAAATTAACTCGTTTCCTTTTTATCGACCTCGAGTCTTGGTCAATTTTGTTGTCTTAAAAAAGAACTCTAGAACTTGTTTAGGTCTTCGTTTCATTGTCTGTACTATCTCTACATTTTTTATATCTTTACACTTCATTTGTAGTATTTGTTTCTGTTGACCCTTTGCTGCCATTTTCACTGGTTTTTCTTTTTGATTCAGGATTTTGCATGGGAATCTGCTTATCTGAACTCTCCTTTGATTCTTTCAGGTTAAAGTACTGTATAAGCCGACATCCCAGCGAGCGCAACAACGGCGCCGGAAAGGCTCACAGGCCATGGATCAGAATCCAGAAGAAGATATCCTCCCAAAAGTATCACACAAGTTTTGATTTGTCCTAAAACAACATGAGATGTTGCAGAAGTTGCTCTACAAGAAAAACAAACCATTGGCCTTCCATTAGTTTGCTTTAAACCAAAGTCCAAACAAATAGACAAAGATTGGTTCAGAAAATTAAGTTGTCCTCCAGATCTTTCAGTTTGGCAGGTTCGTCGGTTTCAAGTCGAATTAATTTGGATCAAGTTTGTTTAGTTAGGGTCGATTTGGTGTTGGTGTTACTTTAGGTTCAGGTCATATTTGAATTTGGATTAGTTTCAGGCTAAATTTGACTGAAATTCGAGCTATTTGAGCTTGAGTTTAGACTTTTTGGATCGAGGCATTATTGATTATTGATTCAAATCATTTCGGGTTATGTAAGTCGGGTTTAGATGTGTTCCAGAAACTTACCCTAATGCCAGAGCACCAGACCATTGTAGGAGAAAACCAAGCAATGCTGATACAAGAATTGCAGAAACATTGTTTATATCCCATTTGAACAACAAAAGTCCTGGTGGATCCAACCATGGCATCAATGCTACTAAGAAGCAGATTGTGATTGGTGTTGTCTTCCACGTCAACCTACATTTCAGACAATTCTTTCATATGACAGACACAGGTAAGGAACAACAAAACAAGGCAAATTACTTGGTATGACTTACACAAGTGCAGTCCAGTTAGCTTGTTGCTGTAAATTAGACCACAGAATTTTGTTTATAGCACTCGGGATGATCCATGCAATGGCGATACACGCTCCGAAAGCACTGAACTCTAAATCTGTTACAGTGGCCACTGCAACCCTGGCCGGAACAACCACTAGAGACCATACCTGCAAAGTGATGGATTCTGTAAGAACAAGAAAATCGGTAAGAACAGAAGGATATGGTTTTCCTAAAAAGAATGAATTCTGCAAGAACAATTGTAGGAGTGACTGCAATTTTAGTCATTTGGTAGAAACCAACACTGCAAAAGTTAGCTTAAATGGTGAGGGGAAATCGGATTAATGACCGAACTCAGATTCACAGACCTGTTGTACTTTAGACTGGTATTGGCAAGGCCAGATGTGAAAGCCATTATAGCCCCAACGTAAAGACGGAGTTGTTTTCGACGGAGGTGAAACCGGTAGCCATGTTAATGCCTTGAACAATGCTAGTAATAGCCATGCTACGGTGTAATGTATTAGTGTTAGGAAGATTGGGAAATTGAATCCAACTTTTCCCATCACCTGAAAAATCAAATATGATTCATATAAGAGACATATTGAACACAAAGCAGAGGTGGCATATAGGACGAGTCTGGATTCTAACAAGCTTGTTTGTCAAAATAATTCCGACAGCAACGAAGAAATTGAACGACATGGCGACCACCAGTCTGCAAAATCGTTGCTGTTGGCGCTTGGCTCCTACTGCGGTTCTAAGTTCATTGTAGAGGGAACCTCTAAGCTCTTCCAATGCTTTACCAGGGAAAGAATAAAGGAATTCTTAGACCCCTAAACTTTTCCAAGAAAAACGAACTGTTAAAACACAGAGAATGAACAAAACATAGCAGATTACATGCACAAAACAATTCAGAATTTGACTTATTTTCATTTGTGTCGTGTTTATCGTAATTGCCGATCAACCGGAATATAATATCATCAAGGATTCAGGTTAATTATTACAATCATGTGAAGAAAATCC
Organism: Abelmoschus esculentus; assembly: GCA_035048815.1. Lineage (NCBI taxonomy): Eukaryota > Viridiplantae > Streptophyta > Magnoliopsida > Malvales > Malvaceae > Abelmoschus > Abelmoschus esculentus. The sequence goes on from JAUCBN010000012.1 coordinate 3,662,343, forward strand.
CATGTCTTTCCTTACAACTCCAGCAGGTTGTCTGTTTTTTTACCCAAAATAGAGCAACATAAATAACTGCAACCTCAATGGCAAAATAAAAAACCCAGATTGAGTTAACATAACACAGCAAAAGATGAAAATGATAACCCATTTCAATGGCAGAATATCAAATCAGAATGAACAAAATAAAAGAAATTATGAACACAATCACAATAATCTCTCATACTTTCCAATTTTCATGTTTTAAAATTGTCATATCTTTTTAAAAAATTAATAATTTTGTAATAAAATTTGTAATAAGCAGGTTGATCCAACTCAAAATTTGTAACAAAAAACTGATATAGTCTGTCTCGAAACTTATTTTGTTGGTCTAATCCGACCAAGTTGTCTCCGAGGTGTTAACGTTTCTGTAATAAACCTGTTTCGAAGCTTCATCCCAATCTGCCTGGAGAAAAGAGAAGTCATGAAGGATGAAATTCAGATCCAGAAATTCGATTACCAAAATAAGAATTAAGAACACAGCAATAGCCATTTGTTGCAGGAGGTTCCATAGTGGCAAAAGTAGACGATCTCCCTCATTGATGCTACCTCAGTCTACTCATTACCAGTAGGATCATCAGCCCTCAGACTAGGAACCAGGTCATCATGTTCAGACCAGGAAACATTCAAAGTGCCATGCTCTTGTCTTTTATCCGACTCATCATCACTATACTGCCCGAGTAAGAGCAAAGGATTTTGTGGTGGTTGACACGAAGAAGATAGTGACTTGGGCAACCCAGAAGGATGTTTTGGTTCCCCATCAATTTCTTACTGTCCCGAGCGAGAAATTATATGAGGGGTAAGTCTTATTATATCTAAAAATCATTTGTCTTATTTTTTTTTTTCATATCATCACTTATATTTATTGATAATTTATTTTAAAAACAATTTCTTAAGTAAAGATTTATTTGAGAAAAATATGACATGAAAAAAAATGATGAGATGGATAGAGTTATAATAAATGAAACCAAAAGTCAAAACATAATAAATTTATAGTCTTACTCACTTTTGGGTAAACTACAACAGAGGTTACTCATTTATGAATAGAGTTATATTCAGATCATTCAATTATTAGAAGTTATGTTTAGGTCACTCAATTATAGGTGGGTTTACATTTGGATCACCCAATTAATAAATGTTATATTTGAGTCACTCAATTATAAGTAAGTTTATGATTAATTCACCTTTTATATTTAAAAAAGTATATCAATTTGACTGTTTTTCTTTCAAATCACTTGTATACCCTATTAATATTATATTACTTTATTTAAAACCATTAATTAATCTAATACATATATATTGATAAACTTCTTTTAAATATAAAAGATGACCTAAATATTATTTGTATCAAGTGACCTAAATATAAATTTTAAAAATAAATAACCCAAATATAACTTTACTTATAATTAAATCATTTTTATTATAAATAAATAATTATGTATCAACATCTAATTAGAGATAATTAATATATTTTAAAAGATACCACACCAATTGTCCTAAAGTGACACGCCAGGGCATCATGATTCAATAACAAACGTTAATGATTGAGTACCGTTTTGTTGTTTTCGATAACATTAGTGATCGTTATAAAACTTGTCAAAATTTAGTGGTCAAAAAATAATCTTACTAAAACTTCGCTGATCATTCTTACAATTTACCTTATTTTAATCCATAATTAATTAAATTAGCTTTTTATTCTTATTTTTCATGTCTGCATAAATGATTGAAATCTCCGGCTCATGAAATATTCCCCCTCCGATCACCATCTTTCATCCCCGATCAACTCCCCGCCGGTTCTATTGATTTTTCATACTACCACAAATCACTCTCTCTAGGTATTAAAAAATTTTCCTTAATTTTTTCTCTGTTTGTTTCCTGAGAAAATCATAAGGAAACTACCATGTTTTTTTTAATCTATGTGAGGTTAAATTAAACATCTCCAATCAAAATTTCCCATCATCCATCGATCTATTCACGTTGTGTTTGCTATATTTTAAATTTTTGTGAAATTGATTTGATTGGATCTGATCAGGTTTAATTTGTAATAAAGGTATGATTTTTGGGTTTGAATTGGAATTTTTAATGTGTTTGATTTTAAGGGTATTTGTTTTTGAACTATTTCTTTTATTGGGAATTTCTGGTTATACATCCTTTTAACAACTTCATTGCTCGGTATAATTTAAAAATTCTGATATTAATGGAGGCAACAATGCCTGGTGTGTTGTGGTCAACCTGTAATCTTTGTAATTTGCATAAATTTGACAATTTTTGTTTCAAAGGATTCTATTTGGCATTTCAGCATACATCTGGTGTGCATTGCTTGATTGTTTACTTATTACCCATTGCATGAAGAATGAACACAAAAGTGTTGTTTTCTTATTCATGTATATCCTTCCATGCACAAGAATAAGGGAAAATATCATTGCATTTGAGATTGCTAGGAGAAAAGCATCAAGCAGTGACTGATTGAGGTTTCAGTTTCATTTGTAAAATAGATGTTGATTTGATTTTGAGGGTTTTTTAAGAATCCGCACACTTACACTTTGAGCTTCAATCAGCAGAATCAGGAAATGGTTAAAAGGTTTGTCGTGTTATTTGTCTCGAGACAGATTATGCATCCAACAAAGAACGATGTGGATGTGATTTTTTTAACCTCGGTTTCATGATATGTAGGTATGGAGTGTTTTGATGTGTGGAAAATATCATGTTCCAGTGTGTAGATGGATTGAAGCATTTATTTGCTTCTGTACTGCAGTGCTGTAATATTGATTTGTACAAACAATCTAGAGGTCTAGATGATCCCGAACTTCTTGCAAGAGAGACTGTGTGTATGTTATCGTTTTTTTTTTCTTCTTTTAGTTTATTAATATCGTTAAGCTTTTGAATGAATTGATGTAGTATTCGCACTTCTCCTTATTGTGCACCTTAATGCAGTTAGTGTAAGTGAAATAGAAGCTCTTTACGAGCTCTTCAAGAAGATAAGTAGCGCTGTGATAGATGACGGATTGATTAACAAGGTCTTTTTTTCTATTATATTTTACTTCACATTTTTATGGTATTTGCCAAGTTTGGGGCCTTAATGATCACTTCATATGATTTTTTGTATATGAATATTATTTTATGTTTGGTAGGAAGAGTTTCAATTGGCATTATTCAAAACAAACAAAAAGGAGAGCTTGTTTGCAGATCGGGTATTTTTATCTAATGTTAACTAATATTGTTTCCATCCTTGAGAAATGAATGCTCAGAAATCTCATCATACTGATATTTGTGGTTATTAGTATCTTGCCTGAGCTGTTTTCATGCATTTCGTATTTCGTTGCAGGTATTCGACTTGTTTGATACAAGGCATAATGGAATTTTAGGTTTTGAAGAGTTTGCTCGTGCTCTCTCTGTCTTCCATCCAAATGCCTCAATTGACGATAAGATCGAGTGTATGTTTCACATATTTCAGTCGTCTGAATCTAGATGTTTATTGCATCCTTGGTCACCATTCATAATCCCCGATAATTTGGTGGCAGATGTAAAAGACTAGCATGGAAATGGAATTATGAATAGTTTTCGGTTGTCCGTCTTCGACTACTTTGTCTTCTCATGATTCGTTTATGCCATTTTGCAGTCTCTTTTAAACTATATGATCTCAAGCAGCAAGGCTTTATTGAGAGGCAGGAAGTATGTACTATATTTCCAAATTTAATATATAATTTTTATATTTCTTTGATCCTTCTTTCCATTTTTTATATGTATTTTTACATACAGGTGAAGCAAATGGTAGTGGCTACGCTTGCTGAATCGGGCATGAACCTTTCAGATGATGTTATAGAGAGTATAATTGACAAGGTGATCGTTCACTCAAATCTGATTCGATCTAAGACATGTTTTGTAACTTTCATTTTCCTCTGTTCTAGTTTATTCACGCTAACTTTTCAAGCTTTACAACAGACCTTTGAAGAAGCAGATACAAAACATGATGGGAGGATCGACAAGGAAGAGTGGAGAAGCCTTGTCTTACGACATCCGTCCCTCCTGAAAAACATGACCCTGCAATACCTCAAGTAAGTCCTAAACCTGCTCTAGACTTTTTCTTTTACCCATGTCTACCTCATTATGTGAATCTTGTTTCGTATACCTGAAACAGGGACATTACCACAACATTCCCGAGTTTTGTTTTTCATTCGCAAGTTAATGATACCTGAAATTAGCAATCGGATTCAAAGCTTAACTAGACACCATTGGTTATGACTGGTTCCATTCTAGAGGGGATTTCAATTCTTAAAAGGTGCAAGTGTGAGTTCTTATGATGTTTTGGTTCATTGGTTAAAATTTTATTTCTTATGTGTGTTCATATTCAATTGTTGAATATTCTTGTCTCTGTTTTAGGTCAATTGGCCGTTTGAGTCTTGAACCTGCTGGAATATTTAGTTTATTTTTTTCTATATGTTTATGTGTTACAATGTAAATAAAATATGGCTACTTTTGATCTATTTTAATCTAAAAATGTTACACTTTTTGTTCATGTAAAACTTGCATGTAGCAAATATTTTTTTAATCAAAACGTTTGAATAAAATTTGAGATAACATAAAAATTCAAAATTAAATAATTTTTTATTTATGAGATTTAAGTCTTAGTCCGAACAACTACAATTTACAACATTTTTCATCAAATTTTGTCATTTATACATCAATGTAACCATACCAACTTTGTAAGTGCATATCAGTGCCTTGGAGAAGTTTAAGTTCTCATGCAGATGACATAAGTCTAGTCAAAACAATCCAATACTAGAACACAAAAATATGCTGCCACCCACATATAGTTCTCAAGACTATAGAGACAATATGCATAAAGAAAAACTCAAGCAGTTGTGTTCTGTAACTTGAAATACTTGGTTTTCAGATAGTAAAAGTACCTACAGATTATGTTAATTGATTGTACAATCCTGCAACACAGATAGGTTGACTCCAGTTTCCCTCTCTAGTATTCGATATATATGCTAATTCGCTCATCGAAAAAACCAACAATAGATTACAAGCAAACCTGCTAAGTAATATAGCTAAAAAGTACATATTTGCACAGGACATAAACACCTACACGATTTTGTTTTCCATGTTATGATTCCATCTTGTAGGATCAGGCTTGAACCTCTTGACCGGCAGATTGGGTTTCATCTTTCTCAGCATCACCTTCTTCGTCTTCATCATCAGCTTCATCGGCTAGTTTCGTAAGCTCTTCCTGGATCATGAGCTTGATTGATGACTTTCTTGGGGTGAGGTCGGTATTGAAATGTTTCGCTGAAAGGAAAGTCATTTCTCCATTAGGACATTGCATAGAAGAAGTCTATATCGTAGAAATGTGGGCATCACTTCCATAAAACAAAGCATTTCATGTTCCAAGCCAAGGTGCCATCAAAATATTGCAATGAAATTTAAAATGCAAAGCGATTACCGAGACTTATCTGATAAAGTACAAAATTAGCCATTTAAAAGTATTGCTTTCGTTTTCAATTTTCATATTTCAATGCTGAGCCTCAGAAGTGCGATTATATAGAACCGTTAAAAGAACCAAGTGAAAAGTAAACGCTGAGCCTCAGAAGTGTGATTATATAGAACCGTTAAAAGAACCAAGTGAAAAGTAAACGATTCGTACCAAGAAGCTTCAGAATGTCGGTAAATGTAGCCTGCAGAATAAAGTAGTACAATTTATGTCAGCAAGAACATTAGAAGTAGTATCTATGATGGAAAGAAAACATGAGATAATTTTCAAATTCCTTTAAGCAAAAAGAGATTAGAAATGAAATGATTCGAGATACTCATGTCTTATCTGCAATCAAATCAACCAACAGGGATCAAGGACAGTGTGTTTCAAAAAACAAGTACAAAAAGCAATATTTTTGTCAACAAACATGATCACGACTACGATGGAAAAATGTCCGCCGCATTTCAAACTGGCAAGTTTAAGTAATCTTTCCGGGACAAATTCTTCAATCTTCAGTGAAATTACTCAAAATAAAACATCAACAGCAGGGTTGACTCGATAAAACAGCTATGAATGTTTGGTTCCGATGTAACAAAATCAGACCAAATAGTCTTAGCAGTCAATCTCAAAGATTATTCTAACTTTCCAGGCAATGGATATTACAGTTACTATCCATGGGTAGCTCATTTAGCACAGAGCTCAAAGTCCTGATAACCTGACTTTCCAATTCACAAACCAAAATAGTCTTAGCAGTCAGGGACATACCAGAAAATGCTGTTAAGAAAGTCTAGTAAAGGATGCAGCTATTTTGGTAGTATATTAATAGCAGCTCTTACCGTATTGAAGTCCACTTCCTTGAGAATTTTACAAATTGTATCCCTTAATTCATGATCACTTGGCTTTAGTTTCTGCTCTTTAACTTTGTCCTTTCCCTTTACAGCTCTTTTGCCTTAAAAGATAGAGAAAAAGATACCACGGTAAACACTCGTAACCACAAGTCAATCTAGCAAATTTGGCCATGAGAAGCAATTATTCAGTTTCCCTGACATTCTGATAAGGTATCGACAAAAACAAAATACAGAAAGGAGGGCACTATCTTACTGGTTTTCTCCTTGGAGGCAGATTTCGTTGGTGTAGAGGACTTCTCCTTGGTGATTTTCTCAGGTTTCTTCCTTGAAGACACCTTTGGACTTTCATCACTATCATCATCAACCTTTGAATTTTTAGCTGATGATGTTTTGGGGATTCTTTTCTGCGGGGTAGACCTTTTGGGAGTTGTGACTTTCTTGGTTTTAGCTTTTCCAGCAGATTCCCTCTTTCTGGATGATATTTTTGAACTCTTTTTCTTCTTTGCATCTTCTTCAGATTCATCTTCAGTTTCATTTTTCTCCTCACTTTCAGAATCCTCGGGCATCTCGTCCTCAGATTTTTCTGCAACTCCATTTTCATTTCTCTCTTCTTCATTCTGTTCCTCTTCCTTTTCTTCTTTTTCTTCTTCTTTTTCCTCCTCTTCTTCGGACTCATCCTCTGAATCAAGGGTGTTCTTTCCCCCTGATTTTGGAGTATCCTCGCTCTTTTTCCGACTCTGCATAATACATACAATAGGGGGGGAACCTAATAAAATAACTAAGAAAATTAACTTAAAAAATAAGTAAAACCACATGCTGACCCCTAAGTCTCTGGCCAAAAACATAATAGTAAGCACTCATATAGAACAAATTATTTACAGTTAGGAGACCTGATTGAATGGTAAACTAGAATTTCCTTAAAAACACGGTAACCAAAGGCGATTGCCCTAACAAAAAGTTCCAATGGTTAAACAAATATCAGGTTTCTGATGTCAACATGGAAGAAATAATACCTTTGCCAATTGTTTAGATGTAGTTCCAGACTTTGCAGCCCTTTTGCGCTTTGTACCCTTACTTGACTAGATGAAGAAAATAAATACTACAGGTTAGAAAAATAAGTACGTGAAAAAGGAACTTTAGCGAAAGCAGTAGGTAAAAATGAAACCTTTTCTTTTTCTGCAAGTAGAACAGTAGTCGTAGCATGAGGGGCCACCAAAAAGTCTATCAGCTTTGTAATGATATCTTCCTGCGTGTCCATTTTAGTCTTATCAACACCAGTTAGAGATTTTTAATTTCTTCAGAAATTAATTAGCAATTTGTTAAGAGTGTGAAAGTCATGTTATTAATAAGTTCTCGTATAAATTACACTCCACTCAGCAATGGTACTACTTTTCATGTTAATAATAACCAGAATATTTGAGTACTCCAAAATTCACCCCTTCCTGTATCAAGATCTTGCTAATTATAACGTAAATGAGGGTTTCTCAGCTTAAGACAAAAAATATAAATAGGAAGGAAACAACCATCCATAGTTCTGTAATTTTACAGCAACATTTTACTGCACATTAGGTGAGAAAAAAAAACGGACAAGTCTGTCTTAGTAGGGTTCCTATTGACCAATTTGCATGAAAATTAAATAACTAACTACTATGAAAATGCTCTTAACTAATCAAACAGACTAACATCATTTCCTTGACATATAGGCAGAATTAAAGGACGAATTACAGTAGTACGACAAACCTTCCTTGTAGTAGCCTTCATAACAGGTATGTCAAGCACATCACAGAACTCCAATAGCTTTTCTTTATTAAACTTGTCTAACTTTTCTTTTACTTTATTTTGTTGCTTTTCCTGCACTTATCATGACATTTGAACGAAATAAGCTCAAGAAACCTTAAATAGTGCACTAATATCAGCCATGTAGGCAACTTAACCAAGTAGAAAAACTACAAGCCACTTAAACGGTTTAAAGCCCAAAAATTCAATTTCTACAGAAAAATCAATTATACATAACAAACATATAGCTTCAGAATTTTATAATCTTCTTACCTCATTATCATGCCACACAAAACCAGAAAATCTGGAAATATTACTCTTAATCTGAACAGCCTGTAAATAGCAAGGAATGTGAGTAAACTGAAAGTAAAATCAGCAAAGTGCTACTGCAGCAATCCAAAACCATCAAAGTATTGTTTCTTTGCGGTGATTCATGCCCCAACTCATTAACAAAAGCATCACTACAAACTCTGTTTATGCATGTTTGCAAGCCAATAACCCCTTACAATCAAAGCAAGAGGATGAAACAACACATTGGAAATGCTAAACAGTAACAAAAAAAAATTTGAAAGCAAGCATATTACCTTTCCTCTCCTCCCGAAAAGAACAGTATGAAGCAGTCTGAAAGTGTCATCAGTCTTCTTTCTTGACAACTTGAATGCCACTGCAGAAGATGACATAGCAGATGTTATTTCATTCAGCTCATGGTTCTAAACTAATGTTAAATACTAGAACATATTCAATTTTAAAGCAAAATGAATAACAATACACATACTCAGTCGAAATATGTACAGCAAAGAGACAAGCAAAATTAAACTAAATAAACAGCATCTCAGATGTTTTCTTGACAGTGCAAACAGTATGAAATCAACATTGAACAACATTAGGAGAAATGAGTTGTTAAGCTTTACAAATATAGCATCATACAAAGCCATTTTAGGATATTGTCTATGTAAAAACTCAACAATTTGAGTGATATATGAACTAGAAAACACACCATTAGGAATATCTTTAAGTGGAGTACCCTTGCCCTGCAATTGCCAAAGCAACCAATTAATTTCTAATGCATCGTCAAAATAGGGATTTAAACATATATATTGTTAAAAAAAGGATAGCCAAGAAAAAGGGAGGGTACCTTTTCAATTTGGAATTCCCTAGAAGCATCTTTTTCAATAGACGCAACCAGTCTTTCAACAGATTTCCGCTCACGTACAGGTCGATCAGTGAGAGGAGTTCTTTGCTCTGGCTCCTTCTCCGCCGACTTTTTTGTCTTCCCCTTAACTTTCTCCTCAGTTTTATTAACTTTCCCGCGCTTCTTTGAACCTTTTTCCTCCTCACTTTCTTCAGTCTTCTCTTCCCGTTCCTCTTCATCTTCTCCTTTTGATTCATTTTCAGCCTTCTCTTCATCATCTTTTTCTTTCGATTCATTTTCAGCCTTATCTTCTTCTTCATCTTTTTCTTTCGATTCATTTTCAGCCTTATCTTCTTCATCTTCTTCTTCAGCCTGCTCTTCTTGCCCCTCTTCATCTTCTTTCAACTCATTCACTTTATCATCCGCCTCATCTTTGTTTTCCTCCTCAGCTTTCTTGACATCCTCTTTTACATCAGTTTCTTCTTCCATTGCATCAGCTTTAGGTTCCTCTTTTGCTTCACTTTCCACTTCTTTGTTTTCCTTGTTTTCCTTGACCTGTTGGTCTTCATCCATCTTCTCAGTTTCAACTTTCTCATCATTTTTCTTATCTTCTTCCATTTCCTTTACCCCATTATCTTCTTCCTCTCTTTTCTCTGATGCAACTTCAACAGATTTTTCCAGAGGAGAAATCCCATTAGCCACAGGGTCAGGGACTTCAGTCTTCATTTCTTCTTCACCCATAATCCAACCAATTCAAAGTGAATGCTTTTCTCTAGCCTTCCAAAGTGGTAGGATCAAATAACAAAATTGCTGCAAAACAAAATAAAAAACAGTAATAATAATGACAAAATAAAACAATTAATTACACACAAAACAAAAGAACCACTAAACAGACACTACAACACTCAGCAACAAACACCATACCCACACTAGAATCAAAATTATTAATAATTCGGAAATAATTGGCTGGCCATACCAATTTTTCAAATGAATTTTCCGTTGCAATCTTTTCGCGTAACAAAAGGAATGTCTTCTTTCACACACAATAAAGGTCTCCTAAGCTTCCCATGCAATACAATGAGCAAATAGCCGAAACAAAGAGAAAGTGTTGCAGTCTCCATACAAGGTTAAAAACAAAGCATTTCCAGACTTCAACTGTAACATTAGAGACCAAAAGGACTGAACATGTTGAAAAATGGAGAAAAACCCAAAGTTGACCCACAAGAACTGAATATATTCGAAACAAAGAACCCTATTTGGTTCCTAGGAGAGGACAAAAAAATTCAAATCTTACAATTTTTCCTCTCTTGTTTCTCTACATATAGAAATCATAAATCACAGTTTAACAAACCTAAACCAAGTCTATTAAGCTTAATTTGATGAGATTTTCAATTTGAACAGGAAAAAAACTAAATCTAAAAAATGAACAAAAAAAACTCGTAAATTTTCAATATTCAAAGCAGCCAATTTTCCCACAAAAACTACAAAAAGAACCCAAAATTTTACAATTCCCAAAACATTAACACCCAAAGGCAAAATTTTTAGCTCACCCAGCAACAAAAACAAAACTATAAATTCTAAAGAAAACACACAAAAAAAAGGGAAATTGAGGCGTAATTACCATATATATCAGCTGAAAATCGAACAAGAAGATGAGAAAACTTACAGTGATTTACGAGCTCTTTATAATCTCATTCAAGAGCCTGACACAGAGAGAGCAGAGTGTATTAAAGTAAGGAATTTTAACTTGGTTTTGCGATACCCAAATTAAATTAGCTTCAATTCTTTCAAAATCCGGACTTGAAACCCGGATTTCAAATGCAGTTAAATTACACGTCGGACGGGATCTTGTCAGAAAATGGGCGAAATTCGAGATGGGTTGGAATGAACGACTCTGATCTCTTTCCTCCTTTTGCAATGTAAATCAAAGGGATGAGATTTTCTTTGGAGGTTGATGGGCCCACATTTTGGGGGTTTCTGGTGGGGACTATTTCGTGGGCTGATGCTGAGGTGGTTTTATTTGCAGAAAGTTATTCTAAATAGTTGAAAGCACCTGTCAAGTCCTTATATTATGAGAAATATGTCAATTTACTCCCTTTATTTATAAAACGGATCAATTTATTACATAGATAATTTTTGAATAAAATATAAAAAGTGTTAACTTCTTAAAATTTCATGGAATGCAATGATTAATAGGGGTAGGTGTTGAATCCGATCAATGTCAAATGGTGAAGAGTATATTTTAAAATAAATACTACTATAATCATTTTAGCTTGTTTAAAAAAAAGGTGTTCAATCCAATCAAGTTGAATAAAAAAATATACTTGAACTAAAAAGTTGTATTTTAAAATTTAAATTTTATTTAAATTTGTTTAGTAAAATCGAGTTATACGCGTTTTTGTTTAAATTTAATTATAAATATAAATATAAATATTATTATGATACTAATTAGTTTTATTTAAACAGTTTTTTATACATATTTAATGTATGTGTAAATTTTTATAAGTTTTATATATTTTTGGATCATTAGATAAATAAAACAAGCATAAATGGATTTTTTTTTTGTTTTTTTAAATAACTTCTTTCAAACTTTATTTTGAAGAATATTTTTTTGTACACGTAAGCGTAGTTCGTATTGTGTACAACGCAAATTATTAATTCGCATCTTGCAAAATGGGAAGTACAATTTATTTGGATTATATGTTATACACTTTTTAAAAATACTTTTAAATTTTTTTAAAATTATAATTCACATATTGCGGAATACGAATTATTCTTAAATTTCAAAAAATTTTGTGCTATTTTTTATAATATTTTAGGTCTAATTCACATATTGCAAGACACGAATTATCCAAATTCGTATCTTACAAGACGAGAATTACCCAAATTCGCATCCTGCAAGACGCGGATTACATTTAAAATATTTTTAAAAATTAAAAAAAAAAAGATAACATATAATTTATATCTCATACATCGAGTTCTTTAAGATGTAAATTAATAATTCGCGTCATGTACGATACAAATTCTATCTACGTGTATAGTAAGAAGATGTTCTTTAAAATAAATTTTGAATAAAGTTATTTTTTAAATAAAAAATAAAAATATATATTTATCTCATTAAGTCAATAAAACAAATAATTAAAATTAATAATAAAATATATAAAAATTATCGTTAGGAAAAAAAATATACTGCTGGTGGCCGGATGTATATCAGTACTCACCCAACGTTGATTGTCCAGGAGATAGAACTCCTTCAATTTATCAACATTAATCACTCGCAGCAACAAAAGCACGAGCCACTAGGCATTTGTCACGGGCGTCACTTCAAATTTAACTTATATGTGTAATTAACTGTTGATGGGTTACGATAGAAAAATTATATGTGAAAAAAATCAGATTTGACATGATTCAAAAAAAAAATTGAAATATTTTAAAAAATATATTATTTATTTAAATTTTTTAAAATAATTTATTTAAATAATATTAGATATAATTAGATATATCATAAAGATATAATAAAATCAATTTTAATCGTCAGATCGATGGGCGTTTAACTATAAATAAAGACTCTCATCTCAATTATAATAATCAGAGTAATCAAGGCATTCACTTTTAGAATAATCTTCCAGAATAAGAATTAAGACTTACTTAGTCGTTTATTTAAAGACTCAACTAAAATTGCACGGTTTAATTAGTTCAAAAATTTAGCCCGTCACACATTTTAATATTTTTTAATTTGTTATTCTAAATCATATCGAGAGTTAGTTAAAAAGCGGGAAAAAAAAAGGTTCCAAATTTAAGATTTTTCGGCTTTTATCATATATATTTATATTTTACGCAATTTCAATATATTTATATTCTAGTTTTGGATTCGGTCTGCTGATTTTTGTTAATCACTCTATCCGGTCTCTATTGCCCTTTCCCTATTGAAATTATGCCGGTTTACACCACTTCTTCACTCCATGAACCAGAAGATGAGTTGGGTATATTCTTTTTAGTTGTTTATTGGAATTTATTTTGATAAATGAGATAATTTAATATTTAGATAAAAATCAATATTTTACAACTGAGATTTTATTTATATTTAATTTGTAGATTTTTTATTTTTTTAAATTTCAGTAATATATGCGAGAGAATTGTGTGTTTGAATCGATTATCAATAAAAAATTATTGGCAAATTAATAACCTTTAATCATTTGAAGTTTACATATTGTAAACTAGAATTGCAGTTCACCATCATTACCAGTAATTACATCAGTCACAGAAAGTTTTCATATTTTGTTAATCAGTGGTCCGAATGCCCCCAAATATTAAGGTCAACTTGGCTGAGTTAACTACTGAAATTTCCGTCGACAAACGTGACTTAAATGAAGAATGTATGAGTTGAAATCTTTGCAGGGTTCATTTGGTGCTCCTGAACTGTAATCCAGATGCCGTTGGTGTCAATCCATACTGTGACAGATACTTGGCATTGTAAAATTTGCTTAGATGCCTCATCCCACTGTCACATAAAATGGTTACGATAGTGTGTCCGGGGCCAAGAGCCTTTGCCACTCGAACAGCTCCAACGCAGTTCATGGCTGAAGAACTCCCGAGAAAGAGACCGTCATTCTTCATAAGGAACCTGAAATGTCAAGCAGATAAGATTACAGTTCGCAGTCCAAGCATACATTCTAAACCACAAAAAGAATCTGTTCATAGTGCCGGGCAAGACATATCGGATTCAACATAAATAAGTAGTCTTAGGATATATGTGATGAGATAACATCACCCAGGCACAAGTACTATGCCAAAGGTTGTATGTTTGGGAATGAAAATGCAAAAGCGAGAACACATATAAAAGATGATAGATAGACCTCGACATTTCAACTGCCTCCTTATCCGTGCCTCGAAAAGCCCCATCAAGCTTCGCCATCATAAAATTTCTAGTCAATCTGTTGATTCCGATCCCTTCTGTTATGGTGTCAAATGGATTCTTAAGCCTCCGCCCTTCCGCTTCCTCTTTAGTGTACATGACTCCCCTAGTTACCTTATTGAACAAACCAGAACCAGGAGGATCGATCAAAAAACATTTGATTCTTGGACTCTTCTCCTGGCGGACATTCATGAATTACATTAGTCCTTAGCACAAAGATGTACAAGTGGTTGAGACGAAGTTATAATTTCTACCTGGAGAAACTTCGAAACACCAGCCACAGTACCACCAGTACCTGCAGCTGCAACAAATGCATCTAGACTGCCACCAGTCTGCTCCCAGATCTCGGGCCCGGTACCCTCATAGTGAGCCCTGAAGTTTGCCATGTTTTCAAATTGATCAGCAAAGAAACCACCATTACAACTCAAGAAACTCAGATTTTCTTTCTCCTGCTCAGGTGTGCAACCTTCCATCTGGCCCCAGTCTTTTGCATCGACCTGGCTGGCCTTTTTATTCTTCGCAGCTAACTCATTTGCCTCTACTGCACGCCTCCTAGCAATATTAACATAATGGTCTTTGTGTGTAATCGATACCGGTCTTACTCTTTCGACAGTAGCTCCCAATGCTTCAAGTATTTGAGACTAAGAGAAGTTTGCAAGAGGCAATAAGTTCAAGTTATGTTGCAATCTCAAAGAAATTATAGAGATGAAAGTTCGAGGAATATGCTCATCCTCAGTATATTTTACACACACCTTCTCGATAGCAGCATCGTCCGGGATGACAACATGACATCTGCATCCAAAGGCAGGGGCCACCGTAGCGAGGCTAATTGCAGTACTTCCAGCACTCCCTTCTGTGACAACTCCTCCAGGAGCTAGATCACCAGATTCCAGAGCCTATATTGTGCCAGAAATCGGAAAGCACAAGGAAGAAAACAGACAGATTATTAAACAGAAGTGCCAAGACTATAAACAAAACATAAGCAACTCTATCTTGAAAATAGATTTATTTTTTTCTCATTTATTTTACTTATATAACCAGATTTGAATTGAAAAAAATTATAAAATATAAATTACCTCTTCAATAATTTTCACAGCAACTCTATCTTTCACGCTTCCTCCAGGATTCAGGAACTCACACTTTCCCAGAATCTGAAAAACACAAAAGAAAATAAGAATAAATTCAAAGCAATTGAAACAGTCACTTTTCTTCATATTCAGGAAATCAAACCATAAAAAACATTGATTGATCTTACAAAACATGAAAGACCCAGATTCCAAAATCAGACAAAAACAGTAACTTGAAAGCCAGACATGATAAAATCGAAAATACAAAGCCAGTGAAGATCAAGGACACAAATTCAAACAAAAAAAGAAGTTTGAATTAGAAGACATATTACTGAAAACACAGACAAGCTTAAACATGAAAAAGGAAATAACTTAGAGATAGAGGGAGATGAAAGTAACCTCACAGCCAGTGGCTTCGGAGAGGTTGTTGATACGAATCAAAGGGGTGTTACCAATGGCATCGATAACTCCATTTCTGGGCTTTTTCTTCTTGCTGGGATGAAGGGTAGAAGTGGTATTTTTGAATAAGAGGAAGTAAGAGAAGACAGCCATCGAAATGGAGATGGCGGCAGTTGCAGCGACGACAGCGCCTGTGGTTCCTACAGGCGCCATTGTGGCGGCCGGATCACTAGGCTTGAGACAAAGACCAGTTAGTTAATGACACGAGTTCTTGATTGGTTTGGTTGTTTCTAGAGTTTGCAGCTTTGGAGCCGTAAACAAGTTTACAATTTGATCCAGGCCAGTGAAAAGGTATTATTTTTACAAATGACTTTAAATTATTATATATTTATTTTAATCCTAAATTTTAGTTCTAAATGAATGTTTTATCGACACATTTAATATTTAAAAATTAATTTAAAATTTAGAGATTATAAATTTAGTTTAGGTTTAAGGTTTAATATGTTTAGATATTTAGTTTAAACTTAGGATTTATAGGTTAAATTTTAAATTATTAATGTAATTAGATATCATATTTGGACCTTAAATCTAAACTATTGTTATAAAATTTTAATTTAATTTAGCTCAAACCACAATATTATCTATAAAATCCATCAATTTTAATAATTCTAATATAATAAATAATTGAAAAATATTTACATAAGTACTTCATTTAAAATTTTATATTTAATGCATTCGATTATGTATTTTAAAATTTAAAATATAAGTTACAATACAATTAATATCCTACGTATACACAACTCTAAAATTTAAGTATTAAACTTTGGTAAACGAGACGTTGAAATTCGTCTCTAATAATGTTTCTCCAAAACAAGCAATATATCAAACCTACTAATCTGTGAATGAAAATAACGATTCTGAGTGAAACTCATCATCAATCTATAAATATATTAAATCTTTCACAACAATCATAAGCATCATACCACAAACCTAGAGTAATACACGAGTACACACAACATCGGGAACTTATATAAATTTTTCATAACCCGAGTGATATTAAGACTACACAACATCGAAAACATACACTATGAACAAGACTCGGGGCCATACAATTCTGAGACGTACGTTTTATACTCAAAATTTTCCATCAAATATCTTTAAATGAGATTCAGAATCACACAGTGTCAGAAACGTACATTCAACATCAATTATCAAAATAATATCTAAATCACTATGCTTAAACCTTAATCCTAAACTTAATTTTTTAATATAAAAACATAAATAAAATAAACAAAAAAACAGATACTTTTATTCTTAATCAAATCCTAAAAAAACAACCTTATTTTTTAAAATAAAAATATACTCCTTTGATAGGGAAAATATCTAAGTTTAGTGGAATATTTGATTCACTAACCATGTATAATTTCGTACATCATCAATGAATCAGATGATGTAGAACATCAAGATTAAATTTAAATAATTTAATTTTATTATTTTAATGATATATTATCATCCGATCAATTAATAACTCTAATTAATATATCAAATATCAATACATAAGTTTAAAGTACTAGTGGTATATGGTTTTATACACCATCAATAAAACCAAATAATAACACATTTATAAAATAAAATTTTGGTTCATAAACAACTAGTGGTTTCAAATTTAAATCTTACTGTACAACATTTTTTAAATTTTCCTTGAACTATTACTTTAATTAGGTATATAAAAAATTCATTTTAACGAGATTATTAGGCGGACATTGTTCACCATGTTATCCATAGTCCAAACAATCAAGATCGTTTATTTTTAAATAACTATCTAATAACTGTTTATCCACTAATTACATGTAGGATAGAGGTGACGGTTCACCTTAAAAGATTAAGATAAATAATCATGATTAATTGAGACCACGAATGACGTGGTGAACATGATTCATCTAATAATTTTTTCATTTTAGTTATTTTTTAAATAATTGAAATAATTATAAGTGGTATATTTTCTTTAAAATTTTGATAAAATACATATTTTTAAATAAAATTATTCAAATTTGAATCAATTAGAATAAATATTATTTTTTTATTGAGATTATCTTTTGATGTTTTATCTAAAACTTTTAAAGATAAATAAGTAAAATAAGTTAGGGATCAAAATCTCAACTATTAACCTCTTTTACTACTCTCAAATTGTTAGAAATTGAATCTTTATGGCAAGTAAACCAAACTTTAAAGATTTATGTGGTTTGCACGTGACAATTGAATATTGTTATTGAAAAAAAAAATAAACGTATTTTGCTCTCCAGATTATTTTCAAATCTATTGCAGCTTTTATTATAAATTTAAAGTCAAAATTAATATAACCCAATTTTGAACAGTATTTACATTTTTAAAAAATAAAGATAAATAATATATAACCAGTGACAAAGTACATATGAGCGTAAAAGAACAATTTTTTAAAAATGATTTTTTATTAAATTTTATTTGGCGTTTAACATAAAATCAAACATGATATATTAATATAATTTATTACGTACTCATTGTTCTCTTTTTAAAATATCTTTATATACGTAACAAGATAATCACTTACAACGTATTTACACGAGAGATTTTCAAAAAAATTATAACAATTTTACGTATTTATTAATCTTACAATCACATAAACATTTACATAATTTCCTAAAGAGCTGTATGTTAAAAAAAAACTAAAAAATGACTGTATCAAAATTATTATAAAAGATATAAAAACTTTAATATCAATTTTTTTATATATTTTAAAATTCTTATCTTTTAATAAAATATTTAATATATATTAAAACTTTTATATTTTTTAAAAAATTCGATATGTATAAAAAATTCAATATATACAAAAAAAAATCAATATCAAAATTTTCATAATTTTGTTAATAATTTCAGTACGACAATTTTTAACCTCTTTTCAAGCGACTAGTTAAGAGAGAGTGCCAGAAAAAACACAATTTAAGATTCCAAAGTATATTAAAACACCACGTTGTTGGGAATTTTCACATCTTTTTCTAAACAAAAATAAAAATAAAAATTGCAAGGCAGTAATTTAAGTGTCACGTACAATAACTTGTTTTCAACTCAAATTGTCAAGCACAGTAATAACGAATAGCTAGAACCACAGGTTTTCTTCTCCTTCCCCCCCTACTTGTTGAATTTTGTAATGAACGAAAAATTCGATTCCTGCAAATCTATGGACTGATCGGATCTATCCATTCAACTCGTTGGGAAACCAGACAGGATGAACTCACGGCATGCCACGATGAACTGTGGAATTGGAGTAATCGGAATCAAAAGCAAATCTTGATGCATTTCAATAGAAAAGAAGTGCGAATTTCGTACTCCGTTAAGTTCGAGAAGATTCGATGAAATGTAGCAAACTCCCAAACAGTTACCTGTATATAATCAGTTTTGCTGGACTTGTCGGTGTATTTGTGTTATCCAATCGACGTAACCGGCGGTACCACCCATCTGGTCCTCGATAAGATTAACAAGCAACAGTAAACCTTCCCTGGGTTGTTCACCTTGTCTCGTAAGATAAGGAAGTTGATAATATGAAGGGTCACTCTCTCTTAGGTTCTTCAATATCTTCATCAGCCTTCTCGACATTTCATTATCGTTCTCGGTAAGCGACACCTGATTTTAAATAGACAGCATGAAGAACCAGTTAAAGAACAACATCATCATCGGGCATGGCAAGGAAAGGTCGAAGGAACAGAACCAGATTAAATTCAAATAACATTATCATGGCCAGTATTTGAAGCAAATCTTGTATATGTTGAATACTGACAATGTATGAAGCTTCCTTTACACATTAAATAGTCACGAGAACATAACAAACATTTAATATTTCAACAAACTTGAAACGATATGAATATAGCTTTGTCGACAAGAGATCATACCCTTGATAATTCGGCGGCAAAGTCTGGTCCGAGTAAATTCTTAGCTATATCGGGCGACAGCATTCTGCCAAACCAAATAACAAAGCGGAAACCATCATCATATATATAAAGGCCTCTTGAATCTAGGCTTTCCGCAATCAGAGGCAACCTCTTCATGATGTTTTTGAAATCGTCAGCTTGAGCAGATGGCTGTGCAAATATAAGACAGAAGTGATGTTCAGTTTGCAAGCTCAAAATCCTTACAGAAATATTAAAGGTTTAAAATCTTTCACCTTCATAAGATACTCATCAATTCGAATCAAGCTGGGATATAAAAGCTTCAACAACTTTTTAACAGATAATGCCATCATCGTAAAACCTGCTGCACAGCGTTCATCAAGCTGAGCATCTGCATACCCTCCTTTTAGAGGCACCGATTTAGAGAGTGCTAATCCATACAAACATAAGAACTTTAGAGACTCCGGATAAATCATCCTAGCTCCTAACCTATGCTGCACAGCATAGAGATTACGGTATTCTCTGAGTGCTTTTACGATTCTTAGTTGCAAAGAATTTCTAGCGTCTTCAAGTTTACTTGTCAAAGTTTTCTCAATTGCTGCAAAATCTCAGTTGGTTAGAAAACATAAGAATCCGCTGAAAACTAATATCCACAAAAACATATAGAATTTCTTGCAAAGGGGCATTTGATTAAGTTTACCTAATCTACAAAACAAAGAAACAATGGCACCAGTGTCAGCCAGGCGGTACATCTCCCCCAGATCAGTAACAACAGGGGCAGCTGCCGTATGTACTCTGATACGCCTCTCTCCACAAGATGCAGTATATCTTTAAATTATTAAAGAAACATCAATAACCTATGTCCTTTTCCACTTATAAAAGCACCAGTTTCAGCCAACAAGGGAATAACCAAATAAATTAGAACTGATATATAAACAAGCCAATAGAAGGATACAGTAAAGCAACTTGGAAATATACTGTTTGAGTTGTCAGCAGTGTCTCCTCAAGGGATAACTGCATTGCATATGCTTTATCACAGTCCACAGCTGGAAGTGCAAGTAAATCTGTGGACCTCAGCATAAAGTTGCCATGATAAGATGTAAACCGGATCCCTGAAGCGAAGTAACAAACAACATGAATCAATGGCTTTGTTATCATAAAATCATGGGGGAATATTACAAAAACTACAATAAAGATTAACTGCATTTTATATAAGAATTGACCATGTCAGAATATAGATGGAAAGGGGAATCATGTAGCAAAACCAAATATGTTGGGATTATGGCTTAATAGCATTCAATTATGAGTAGATAAAACAACAAATAAAGAGAATCTGCAGACCTTTTCCACATCTTATGCGCATAACAGCTTCCCAGGCTGTTTCCCTTGTGAGATCTCTGGCTAATTCATGCCTCAGCTTCTCTCCATGAATGCCTGATTGGAAGCTTGGATAATAATATACCTGACCTCCAGTATATTTTGCCAGGGTTCCTACATTGAAATTCATAAACAAGACATCAAGTATCACTAAAAGCTCTTCTAAACATCTATATCATCTATATCAAAAAGAGCAGTATTTTTTTCACCTAATGAAGCTATGTCAGTGTACTTGTCACTGAAGGCATAAATATTAACCCCAATCTGGTACTTTGTAAGATCAGCAGCCATTTGCTTGTAGAAGGGATCTTCTGGTAATCTTAATATATGTTCCTTATCAGTTCCATAAGCACGAAGATCATCCCCACGCAACTTCAAGCGTCCAACTCCCAGGGAAGGCAATGAGTTCTGGAATATTAGCAGCTTTCCCCCAAGTTGACTCTGCAGTAAATAGGTAGACAAACAACCAATATACAACACAAACATCAGCAAGAAACTAAAAGGAATGTTATCATTGATAAAGGCTAATAGTAGTAATGGTGGAGAAAATAACATACCATAACCATGAATGCAGCCTTAAGTGCAGGACCAAAAACAGATTCCACATTCACGTTGTCCTGAAACATGGAAGGCAAACTATCCAGGAATGTTTCAACCACATTTCTAGATTCAGACAAGTTAACAAGGAGATCATCTGGCAATGGCACAAATATATCATCCAGATCTGAAACCACCATCATTTGAGGCTGTGTAAGAGATGACTGCAAAGACAAAAAACATAGAAGTTATATTGGAAGTACTTGATTGAAATGGAGAAAATTTTATCTAAGAAAAACAATCCCACTGATCTCAGAAATCACTTGCCTTCATATTGTAAAAATGAATGGTGCTATCATAAGTAATGAAACCAATCTGCGTTCTGGGGAAGCCAGGCAGCTCATCCAAGCATGAACGAATAGTTTGAGCAACAACCTAACAGTTATGTTATAAATCAGCAGAAACCATTACATGGATATACACTGCAAGTAGAAAAAAATAGAAAGGGGAGAGGAGAAGCATGGCCAACAAAAGTACAAAAGTTATCACCAGAATTTAATCTAGTATGATCGGAAAATGCCTAGAAGAACTAGGATGAACAATCAGCTAAATAAGTTTTACTGTCCAACAAACCCTGTAATAAAACAGTAAGGCTAACCCATATTTCTCTCTACAGATTCCATGGCAAGGCAAAAGATTCTTGCAGAACTCACTATATAAACATATTTGAGATCAAGTTGTGCCAAATCCCGCCCATCTATCACATTCAAATCATACAAAATACACAGGCAGGCAGTATATAACCCATGCCGGCATTTTACACAGAATATCTGAACAATTATTGAGCACCAATCGCTGATCAGAAAAAGTGCAGCCTCCTCAAGTGTAATTAGCATGCTTTTAATTCACATTACAATTAGAAAATTTTGCCTTCATAAAATCCCTATTAGAATAACACCATGCTTTATGACAACAAATTAAGGTATATAATTAACTTCTGTGCAGGAAATGCTTACCTCAATCATGCCACTTCTTACTGCAGATATTGAAACATCAATGAGAAAAAAGTACAGTGGCGGCATTGGAGGCCGCACCATGTATTCAGTTGGTGCAACAAATTCCACACTGCCTTTTATAAGCTCAGGACGCTGATCCAAATCAACTCTTCTTCCAGTGGCATCCAAGTTGGCAAAATACTCACCAGGAACTGAACATGGAGGATGAATCAGATAAGCATATCATTGTAATTCTAACTATTAAAGAGATCTAACTAGAAAATAAAACTAATTGGATACAACAGAAAAACAAATAAAAATTACATTCCCAATAAAGAACGGTTAGTTAACAAGTTATGTGAAACCCCATACCACACCTATCATCAACTCATAAGTGCAAAATGCATTTTTCACTTTACCACTAACTTGAGAAGTCAAAGGTAAAGTTAGGAAAGATGACCATAACAATCAATCTTGCAGAAGATCCATATATTTTACAGCAAGTCTATATGAGAGAGTCACGCCATCATTACTCTCCAACAATATTTGTCATTCCCCAAACAAAAGAAATGCAGATAAAAGAGAAGAATATACAGTATGGAAAATGATGCCATAAACACCAGTCACAACTAGAAATGTTGAATTATATCTTTGCTTCCTATGTCAGTTGAGTTTACCATCATTTAGTAAAGAACAAATGTTGCACCGCCACTTTCTTCCAGCATCTGTAAATGTGACATAGGGATTCACATAAGTGCGGCATCTTCTACAACGAATAATACCAGTTGAAGCGAAATTAATGACAGGTACTTCCTCCTGAAAATAAAACAACAGTAATTGACAAGAAAACATAAGTCTTCAAGAAAATACAATTACCAAACACCTAGAAGTAAAATATTATTGATTCTTGAGATACTTACCCCCTCAGGAGCCTCTGCAAGAGGACAAACAACTGCTCCAAGAGGCAAATGCCATCTTGAAACTAAAGACTGGGAATTTGGTATAGCACTTGTAGTAAGCCGTAGGTATCTGGGATCACAGTTCATGGGATACATCTCAAGAAAAGAACTTGGCACCACATCACCATCCAACGGCCTAGGAAGTGCTCTATAATCAAGTCCTGGCTCAATTGATCCAGGCATAGATGCAACAGAGAGTGAACTAAAATCTTCTGTCAAGCTTTGGATGCCGCCAATAGGAGGGGCAGAGATTGGATGTTGCATTTGGTCCCTTGATGGGTAGCCCAAGTTAGTTGCTACTGGTGTAGGACCATAACTTCCCTGCTGACCAGGAAAGGTAGAAGGCGGTGCAGGTGGAGACATAAAACTTCCTTGCTGGGCATGAAAAGGTGATGGCGCTTGTGAAACTACAGGCTGCTTGCTTGGATATCCAGGAAAAGGAGGCTGGAAACCGGATCTGGGCCCTGACAACAATGAATCAGATGGAGGGAAAATTGCATTTTGTGGTGGTGATCCCATTCCCACAGGCGGTACTTGTGTCAGTGGTCGGAAAGAAGGTGGTGGGACTGATACTTGACTTGTAGGAGGTTGAAATGGTGGCTGCCCCACAGGTGGTGCACGGTTAGGGGGAGTTTGAGCGCCTGAAGGGAATGGTGGTGTTGGAAATCGCTGATAAGGCGCCCCAGAAGGGGGGACAGATGTTATGGGTGGAGATGGAACCGATGGATCAATAAAACGAGCAGGCGGGCTTGGTCCAGCTGCTGAGAAAGGCGCCATAGTCTGGGTTGCACCAGGTGGAATAGGCCTAAAGTTGCTGGTTTCTGATCCTGCTGCAGGACCAGAAGATGAAAAAGGTCTCACTGTTGGAGGAGCAGAAGCAAAAGGGGTAGAAGAAGGCCTCATGGGAAAACTCGGACGACCAGGGTTTTCAGTCCCCATTCTTATCAGTAATATGACTATGTCTTTTATGAATAGGCACTCTCACACTAAGCCTGCCAGAAGAAGTAATATCACAATTGTGAGCAAACAAAAGACCAGTACATTTCAGCTGAATCACCCAGAAAAAGCAAGATTTTTCCGGACATGCCAGTGATTCTTATCACGAGTCAAACAGCACCATACAAACTAAATATTTCAAATTTTCACTTTTTCATAAACATTAGCATCCTCGTCAATTCCATCCAACAAAGGCAAGAAATAGTACAATAGCCTCCACAAATCTACAGAAAAATTTAACTAAGAATACCGCTGATTCAACTTGCACTCCTTTTGGCCACACACACAAAATGGGGGGAAATCAACCACATCCTTGAGTCTAAGGAAAAGGTGCTATATAAAAGCATACTCCGAGTTCATAAATTAGCTTCCGAAAAGAAAATACCTAAATATGATTATTTAAAGATCACATATAACATAATTGAACTCGAAAAGAGCTTGAATTCTTTATTTTATCAAAATTTTATTCAGTTTTAAGCATTTGAACAGTAATATACAGTTTAACAATAAAAAACCCTTCCTGAGCACTCTAGAACAATCAAAATTCAATTCAATTCCAACTAATTCCCAAGATATCGACCTCCTAGAATTTAATATGCTAATCTAAATTCAAACAAAAAAGAAACAGTTGAGATTCAAATTTACAATCATCCCCAAACTGAATTCCAATCAACTAATCCAAAACTCAATTTCCATTTGCACTACCTTAGCTTCAGCTTTGACTTCAAAATCTATTGTTTCTCAAAACCTTTCCCAGAACAATCCAAAGCAACAAAAGTAAGACTAACCGGCGTCGCTTTCAGCGGCGTACACCTACGGTGGCAGGCCGTCGAAGATCTACACGATGATTCTGAAGGAACCGCAGATCAAATTAAAACCTACGGCGTCGTAAAGGTGATTGCGGAAGGAGAGATCTAATGAGAGAAGAGCAGTTGCTTTAGGAATTGCAGATCGAGGAGAGAAAAAAGAAGATTAAAATAAATAAAAAGGAAAGTGATTTTAGGTCGTTTGTTTCCCTTGTTCTAATGAAGTCGGTTTGGACAAGCCGGGTTTTTTTTATATTTATTTTACAATTTTCTATATCGACTTGGCTGGCCTGCTGGCAGGAGCCGAGTTTCTCCTATTTTTGCTCTCTTTTCCCCCTATAAATACTAATAAAACTTGCTTTGGGCTTATCAAAGGTTTAAAGTTTAAGCCCAATTCATTTTGGGTCAAATTTTTACACCTTTAATGGGGCTATTAATACCCGAAACATTGTCATTCTAGATATTAATCTTTAGAGACGTACATGGATATCAACAGGTCGGATCGGATTTTTGGTCGCTCTCGATCTCAATTTAAAATTTAAATCTTTCGATTCGATCTTGATCCAATTCAACTTTAATATTTTTTATTTTCAATCTGATTTTGACCTGATCCTAATATTTTAATAAAAAATCGAGAAAATTTGACATGACCTGAAAAATTAATAAAAATATTAAATATTATATATAAATATAAAATATATATCAGGCCGGGTCAAAGAATTTTAACCCTAAAATCAACCTGACCCGACTTTATTTTTAATCGCCCAATTCAAACCTGATTTTTTAAATTAAAAAAAATAATCAGGATGGGTCAGGTCAAATTGTCATCCCTAGAAATTAATTTTGGTACTAAACTTTAATACAATTATATTTTAATCATTGAACTTTATAGACATATCAATTTTGTTAATAAGCTTTAAAACTATTCTACTTTACTTATTGAATATTTTGACTGTCATTCGTCATTCGTTATTTATTAACATTAGTCACTTGCGAAAAGACTAATTTTAAAATATTTGTATTTTACTTTTGTTCTCTTTTCATTAAATTAAATTTTTATAAAACTCACTCAAATTTGATAAAAATTCATCAAAAGATTCAATATATTAATATTTTAATCTCTTTTGATGATCATCTCATGATGCTAGTTTTAAGATATATTATTTTTCTTCTCAAAAGAATGCTTCTCATTGTTTGGATTTTTAAATAAACATCTAAAACATTTAAAAAAATTCTTAAAAGGATAGATTTTTTGTTTACTTTCATTAATTTCGAGTGGGCTTCGTGAAAAACAATATGATGAGAAAAAAAAAAGTAAAATATGAATGTTTTATATTGCGCCATAAATTTTAATTAATGTCGGATGACGATTGACCGATATTGACAGACAAATTATTTAGTGGTTAAAATAAAAATATTTTAATGTTCTGTAGAAAAATGAATATATCTTAAAGTTTGGGGACTAAAAGATGGTTTCTCCCTTGCTAATGTACCAAAGGTTCCATTTGATTTAGGCCTAAAAGGACTAGGCCATAGATCCAAACATTGTATTGGGGCGATAGCTATAATTTATCCATTAACATAAATCCAAACCCAATTAGGACAAGAACAGTACTTTCAGGAAAACTAGGGTTTTTGTGTACAAATATAACCAAGCTTCAAATCTCAGCTTATCGCTTCCCCTGAACCTTGCTTGCTTCGACGAACAAAATCCCTACCAAAAGGCTTGAGCTTTTCCCTCAGCTAAAATGGGTATTAATCTCTTCCAAATGATGCAATTTTCTGACTATTTCTCTTGTTTGATGGGTTTATTTATTTTGTTCTGATAGGTATTTCTCGAGATTCCATGCACAAGAGGCGTGCAACTGGTGGCAAAAAGAAGGCTTGGAGGAAGAAGAGAAAGTAATCTACCGAACCCCTTTTTTCTGTCTTTTTCCCGTGGTTGGTTGCTTAGAAAGTTTATTTAAAATGATTAATAAATGGGGATTATGTTCTTGTGATTTACTTCAAGTCTTGAACT
The DNA here is from genome assembly GCA_035048815.1 of Abelmoschus esculentus. Lineage (NCBI taxonomy): Eukaryota > Viridiplantae > Streptophyta > Magnoliopsida > Malvales > Malvaceae > Abelmoschus > Abelmoschus esculentus. The sequence goes on from JAUCBN010000012.1 coordinate 3,689,593, forward strand.
GATATTCTAATTTTGGCCTTTAGTTTTAGATATAGCTTCATTTCACTGTGATTGAAAATCTTGGAACATTTTTATCAAGCTTTATGGGGATTGGTTTTGGTAGAATAGGTTCAAATTCCTGATCATTACCATCAACTATGCTAGTTATTTTATGACTGTAAAAGTTCAACCTTTCTAGTATGTTTAGATCCAGAGAATCAGAGACCTTATCTGTTTTTTCTCGTATTATTATTGGTTGTTTCATTTGATGTTTTCTGTCTGAAATTATCCATTTTTCTAAATTTTGTGGGTTTATCTTTAAAGGTATGAGCTTGGAAGGCAACCTGCAAACACAAAGCTGTCGAGCAACAAGACTGTTAGGAGGATTCGTGTTCGTGGTGGAAATGTGAAGTGGCGTGCTCTGAGGCTCGACACAGGAAACTACTCATGGGGAAGTGAGTCTGTGACTCGGAAGACCAGGATTTTGGATGTGGTCTACAATGCATCGAATAACGAGCTTGTTCGTACTCAAACTTTGGTGAAGAGTGCTATTGTTCAGGTTGATGCTGCTCCATTCAAGCAGTGGTATCTTCAGCACTATGGTGTTGACATTGGTCGCAAGAAGAAAGCAGCAGCTGGGGGAGCCAAAAAAGAAGAAGTAAGACTTAATTTTTTTTAATGTTTGCATCTCATAGATATTGCTTCAATAACAGATTAGTTGCTGTTTTGGCGAATCATTCTTCTAGTACCAGTGGTAGTAATTTTGCTGTGTTTTTCTTTTAGTTTTTTCATGTCATCTGGAAGTGAACCTTGTTGTTGCCTACTTTAGTATGTCTTTATTGTGTTTGTGAGGTGCTGATTTTAGTTTTTCTTTACCTTTTCGTGCAAGTTGCTATTTGTCTTTCTACAGATGTTCTTGTTGTTAGGGTTATCAATGAATATGTAAGGTTAATTCCGTCATGCTATCATAAGTGTATCAGTTAGGTTCTGCACTTTCTTGAACCTGGTTCCGCACGAAATAAAAGTTGTATAGAAATCCAAGTTAAACCTTAGGCAAGGCTTAAGTTTAAGCCTAATGACGTGCTTTTTTAGTCCACAACTGAGGTATTTCTCTCTACAGTTTCACATTGCTTTACTGCATTTGCCTACAGGAAGGTGAAACTGCTACTGAAGAGGTGAAGAAGAGCAATCATGTCTTGAGGAAGCTGCAGAAGCGTCAAGAGACTCGCAAGCTTGACCCCCATATTGAGGAGCAATTCAGTAGCGGTCGTTTACTGGCTTGCATTACTTCACGGCCTGGTCAGTGTGGTCGTGCTGACGGGTATGGCATCTCTTAACTCTCTACTTCCTACTGAAACCTTATATCATGCTCCCCTAACTTCTTACCTTCAGCTATAAGCACCTACAATTGCTCTGTTAGACCTATTAATTGTTACTAGATAGCCTTCATAATAGCTTTTCAATTCACTAATCTCTTGGATATGCTGGACATGTAGTTCTTAGGTAACAATAACTATTACCACTTAATTTTTAATATGATGTCAAATGGGTTTTACAGGATTATCTTGGAGGGAAAAGAGCTGGAATTCTACATGAAAAAGATCCAGAGAAAGAAGGGAAAGGGAGCTGCCTAAAGTTTCGTTGTCTTTCAGATCGAAGTGCTTCGTTTTTGCTTTACTTTCACCCTTGAGAACATTTGAGCTTGAATGTCAAGTAGTGGGTTGTCCCTATACAACTGTATTCTGATAACTTAAGTTGCATGTTACATTTTGTCATTTGAAGTTAGTACCTTGAACTTTATAAAATTAGCCTATTTTTGTTGATATGGATATGAGACTGGTAACCTTGATGTCATTTTCCAGATTATGTATGTTCCGACAATCAACTTATGTACTTCACTTTAATATGCATGAACAAGACTGTTCCCTAAGCAAAGGTCACTTGGCATTAGTCCTTTGTCTCGGCAAGCAATCAGTCTCTAGCAAGTAGTAAGAATCTATGATATCAACTAGAGTTTATTTGAATCTCAATGCATGATGAAACCAGATGAACAAAGTGAATTGTTATAAACCCAAAGTAATTTCACAGCAGTATACGATGGAGCTACGGTGCAATGCTGGTTAGCCATATTTCTTCCTTAATTGCTCCTTAACAAAATCGTTTCGAGCTTGCTGTGACCTGTGGGGTAACGTTTAGGCAAGAGAAGTGTATGCCGAGTGCAAAAAGGCCTGCACCAGCAAAGTACCGCACAGTCATTGCCAGCTTCTTAGGTGTGGATGGAAAGCAAAAAACCATCTTTGCTGATCACCAAATCAATAGCTTCCACTGATTGAACCAGAAAATTACCTAAAAAGATAAGCCAACCTTGAAAATGTTCAAGTTAATACATATAATATACCCACATTGGTCTCTAAACTTGAATTTTGGGTTCAAATGTGGACAAAAAGGGGGACCAAATTAGGAAAAATTAATAAATTCAGAGCCTAAAATGACAAAGTTGGAAAAACAATTCATCAAATTCAACAAAGAAAAAGATGATCCTAGGTGCAATTGAGCTTGATATATTCGCAAACTATTCGAATTTCTTTCCGTAATTATTCGAACTTGATTTTGATCATTTGAATAGAATTTGAGTATTTTTTTTAACTCAAATAGCTGGCGATTCCATATCTAGCTCAAGCAAAAACTTTAAATCAAATCCGAACTTTCTTTATCCATGTACGAATTCATGAGCACTGTGTAACCTCTAAGAAGAGGTGAGGTCATTAATTCCATATCATAAAAGAAAAGTGAAGTTTTGAGATTTATAAACGATGATACTGTATATTCTATTAGGCATATTTTTTTCGGAAGAGATTAATGATTTCATGACTTTTTGATTGTTCTATTTCATGTCCAGCACTCATAAGTGGGATAGATAGTTAAACAACCGAAACAATTGGACAATCACGAGAACAGAAAACTTGTGATAAGAGGGTCACAAGGTTGACGGTAATACCCGTGAAAATTGCCTATATTCATCATCAGTCAGAATGGTTCCAAAGTTTCCTTTATACATAAATGGAATGAACACCTCTCAAGTGTAGTAGACGTTCTCTTCTATGTTTCTCCGTGTTTGTACCCCAAAAAGAAAGCAAAATCGTGTCAGGCCATCTCTAACAGGCAGAATGAAAGTATTACCCTTCATTTAGCAAACGAGACACCTTATTATCCTGTTAAGCCGAGTGATGACAGTTTGAGGATTGGCATATGATCCATGAATGTAAAGGCCATAAGATTCCAATCCTTTCCATCGCGCAATCGATTGAAAGCGTGGTCGTTTGAATTTCTTGCAAATAATCTCGAGAAGCACCGTATCTGGTGTTGCTGATACTAGTGCATCAGAGCAGCACCATGAGCACGGATGATAACTGAAGCCATCTTGAATGGCTCGGACCTGTTCTTTCATCGGCATATATGCAAGCAAACCATTGACGAGGTTCACTTTGCATTCGGAAGTTTGGCTCGGACCTACTATTCTTTGCCATTGTAATCCGGCATGAACATTCTGTTAGTCTTATTGCTAGTGATTTCATTGTTCCGTTGACAGATAGGTAGAGTCTAAACAATGTTGAGAAGTCAACATTTCAAGTCTCAAGAGTGGATTTAAAACTGGTATTCTTTTGGGGGGGCTGCTCCAACTTTTTATATATATAATATAGTTCTAAATAATTTTTTTAAAAAATAGAGATATTTAGTATATTTTAGGTTAATAATGTAAAGAAAGATTTGAATAAAAAACGATGATGTCTTATATATGTAAAAACTTTTTTATCATAGATAAAAACTTTATTCTGTTGATATCACTTATATTCAAACCTATAATTTTAGAAAATAATAATCATTTTTTAACTATTTAGGCTATATAGGATTTGTGCCTTAAAATATACTTTTAAGGCTCTCATTTCTCAAAATATTAAAATTATTTATTATATTTACCAAAAGAAGCCAGCTGCTCCATTGTCCCTTAATTATTTGTTTATTATATTGAAGCAAAACATGTGCTGTCTGGATCTAAAGTAACGCCAATGGCCATTGCCCAATTATATGACTCATCAAGCTTCAACATCAACAAAAAACAGAAATCAAAAATGGAGGAACTACTTGAAAGCACCGTCAAGGTATGGAGTTTTGCCATAATCTCGCTTTCTTATTGCTTCTGCATAGCATCAAAACTACCCAAAGGCATTCCCAGGCTTAGTTCTCTAACCCCAATTTTTTTAATCTTCTTTTACCTCCCTCTAACCATCTCCTCCGCCCATCTCGCCGGAATCACAGCCTTCTTCCTAGCTTGGCTAGCCAATTTCAAGCTCATACTCTTTGCTTTTGGTCAACCACCACTCTCACCGCCGCCGCCAACACTTTTCCGTTTCATTTCTTTAGCTTCTCTACCCATTAAACCCAAACAAACAAACCCATCTCAAAGCAAATCTAGACCACCCCAAAGATCAAACAACAAAACCCATCTACCAAAATCAATCTTGTTCGCCATTAAAGTGGTGATCTTAGCTATACTTTATCATTCTTATGAATATAAAGAATTTCTCCATAAAAATGTGCTTCTGGTAATGTACTGTGTCCATACCTATATTGAGCTTGAGCTTACCCTAGCCTTGGCCGCAGTCCCGGCCCGTGCCATCTTTGGGTTCGAGCTCGAGCCACAGTTCAACGAGCCCTACCTGGCCACCTCTTTACAAGATTTCTGGGGTCATAGATGGAACCTCATGGTTACTAGTATCCTACGCCCTACCGTATACCACCCAGTACGCCGTATTTTGTCTCGCGTACTCGGACCGGTGTGGGTTTCCTTGCCGGCGATCTTTGCCGTGTTCGTCGTCTCCGGGTTGATGCATGAGTTGATTTATTATTACTTGACTCGCGTGCCTCCTACTTGGGAGGTGACATGGTTTTTTGTATTGCATGGTGTTGCTGTGGCAGTGGAAGTGGCGGTGAAGAAGATGATGCCCGAGAAAATGAGGTTGCACCCGGTGGTTTCCGGGCCGTTGTCACTGGGATTCGTGGCGGTCACCGCTTTTTGGTTGTTTTTCCCGCAGTTGTTGAGGAATGGCGTGGATGAGAGAGTGATCGGAGATTACTCCAAGTTGGTGGATTTTCTAAAGGGCTTGCTTTCATCATGATTGGCTTTAATTTTATATTTTATTGTCATGAAAATGATTGTCGCTTCTCTGTTACGCGACCTGTTATTTAATAAATTAAAAGATATAATTATAAAAAAATTATTGGTATTTACTCGATTATAGACACATAATTATAAAATATTTTAATTAGATTTCGATATATTAAAAAAAAATTCCGTCGTATACAAGTTATAGTTATAAAGAAAATACATAATTAAAGAAAGAGATATTTGATAAAATATAATTTACGATAATTTTTTACAACCGTTGATAATCACATTACGTTTTATATGCGAATATTAATAATAATATGATTTAAATAATTATTACTTGATTTTCACATATATATTTTATTTAAAATTAGATTTTTTTCAATCAAAACATTTATTTATGTCTATTTTATTTATAAAAAAATTGAACTTGACAAAGAAATGACTGCATTCAAGTTGTACTTGATGAGATCATAAATTATGAATAAAAATAATTCAACATATTGACTTTGACTTTTTTTTTTCTTCTGTTGTCCTTTTCCCATGGACCAATATTTATATAAAAAATTAGATTTATTTTAAAATTTGTTCAAATAAGAACCCAGTAAGCAACTTCAGTATTCTAGAAGATCTTACTTCAAGCACTTGTATATATATTGTAAAAAAAATAAAAAAAATATGAATAAATATTATTACGTCCTCACACAATTATATTTTAAAATTAAAAATTTTAATATATACAAAAAAATTTGGTTTCGACTTTTATAAGAAAAGCGATACAACCGTTTTTTTAAGGTTATCATTCCCTAAAACTATCCTATATACACTAGTACAGTTAAACTGCCTTAGCCTAAACAAAAACTTAAAATCTTAAATTATAACAATTATTCTAAAAATATATATAAAAAAATGAATGAGATACTTGTGTTTTTCTTTCTCAGTAGAAAGGAAATTGGACGAAACAGCAAAATCCGAAAACATTTCTAATAAAAAACATGAAATATGGTCTGATTCTTAAGTTGTTCATAATTTCCAAACTCTTACTATAAAAAAAAACTTTACAAATCAAGCCAAATGATTCAAACGAACATTGGTAACAAACTTACTGACCAGCAGACGGAATAGTCAGCAATTCAAGTGATTTCTTCAAGTGCTCCACCGCAGTCGGCACATCGTCAAATGCTAAAGCACCAACCGCGAACCGAGCTGCCTTGTGTGCCTCGACGATCTTCTCAGGTGGTGGTTGGTAATTGCTGTCATATTGGTATTTTTGAGGAGTAGTTGGTGAAGGTTCCGGGATTTTCCCGTTTCTGCCACCGGAAGAGTATTGAGCTGTTGACGTATAGTTTGTCGCAGGAGGAGCTGAATGGGGACTGTAAGGAGTCTCGGAGCCTTGATGGAACGACGGATAGTGAGACGGGACTGAAGGTAAACTACTCTCTGAGAAATTTGGATATGACTGGAAATTAGGGTATGAGTAAGAGGGAGCTTCATGGGATGATGGGTAATTAACTGGCAAATGTGGTTGCTGATCTTGTTGATAGGGTTGAGAGTAGTATGATTGAGGGTATGTGGTGTTTTCAGATATGTTTCCAGGAAATGATGGATGAAAGTCTCGTTGGGGCTCTTGCGGATAGGATTGATTGTTAGAAGGGTAACTGGCAGAAGGAAATGAATGAGGTGACGGAGAAATATTTGAAGAATGCTGGGCATCGATCTTATCATGGAACTGAGATGATGGTGGAATATTAGTATAGTTTTGGTTATTCGCTTCATGGAACTGAGGTGATGGATCAGAACTTTGTTGAGGCCTGGTAACAGCAGGTTCATGTGGACCAAGATCCTACAAGGACAAACATAGATCAAGATTATAGAGAATTTCAGTTATCCGTCGGCGAAATTCTGTTAATACAGTCAAATATTGCTAAAAACTAAAGCATTGTTTTGATTAGAAACATACATATGCATCATGAGGAGTACTCGATGGAACCGACAAATCATCATCACCATTAGGAGGGCCAGGGACGGGCCTCCTTCCTTCTTTTAAAGCTTTCCTAATATCCTTCTTTTAAAGCTTTCCTAATATCCGCAGCTTTCCATACCGCATACTTCTGTTTTTGCTCAAGCTGTAGAAGAAATCAAAAAAGTTTGAAACCAAGCTAACACCTATAACACATTATGGTACTAGTCATAACCAGCATTGCATCGACAATAGAAGTGCAAACTCTTAATCCAAGTTTAACAGCTACAATCAGAAACTCACATCAGGCTGAAGAGGACCGAACTGGTTTATAATCTCGAAGAAAATGCTAGCAGCGTAAAAGAATCTTGTTTGTCTGCCTTTGAGAAGACATTCAAGGCAAATCCCTCTAGATGTAAATTATCTTCAGGTCCCAATTTCACTGTTTTCTTATCCTACAATGCATCAATAATGTGGAGAGATTTAGAGTTTCCATAGAAAATTTATATACAATACAACTAAATGCTAGAATAAACAATCCCATGGTGATGATCAATACAAAGCTGGATGATTCTAGTTAAACAGCTATTCATTCACAAATGCATGCGAAAAAGAGAGCATATTTTTCTTTGAAAATTGAAAGATAACATTAACAAATGAAGAAAGAACCTTTAAACAATGTGAGGGGATTACAGGCAGCATAAAAATGGCATAAAGTAGATGCTGCAAAGCGGATCCCAAGTATCAATTTTGCACATTAAGATTAAGCCAACAGGCAAATTGGAACTAGGAACCTGGAGCCTCAGTACTAGTGCAAAACAGCACGATAAGATCCCGCTAGAGGATCCAATAACACAATTGAGCTTGAGGATGTAACTGAGTTTAGAAACAATGATAAATACCTGTGTGCGCGTAATGGGTTCAAATACAAAAGCGCGAGCTAGGATGAATTAACAGAAATGCAAGGCTTGCTATTGCGGACTCTTGGAGGTGATGTCAGCTTGGACATGTTGGGCCATGGAATCAAAGTGATCACCTACTTGAAAGTTTATAATGACGAGAATCTGAGTACTATGTCAAGCGACAAAAGTCAGATTTCCGTACCAGACCATTTGGGGCAGAATATGTTAGTTTTGCATCATTACCAACTCGCAAGAGGTTGACCATCAGGGTTCCATGGTCTAACTGATCCAAACTGACACCCTCTCAAGGACCCACAACAACACTTGTATTATTTGTTAAATCATCTTAACTCGGCCTTTCGTATTTGAGCCCGTTGACACACTCAAGAGTCAGTCTTTATCATAAGTGCTCCGCTCAGTCATATCCTCCAGCTGAGTTATATTGGACATTTGATCCACTCGTATCATGGTATTAAATCAACTCTCAAAAAGCCAAAATTAGACCCAAACGATTAAACAGTTCTATGAGAAATACCAACATTTTAAAATCGAATATTTTCATGTAAAATCACATGAATCAATCACAAACAAGATCCAATTCGACATTATCAATTAATCTATCTAAGAAAGTAAAGTAGACCCAGAATATTGAACAGTTCAAATAAAATTTCAAAGTCAGTTAATCATTAAAAAATAAGAAAAAAAACAGACCTTTTCTAGCTGATTCATGAGAGAAATAAGAAGAGAATTGGTTGTTTTGGTTCTCTCGCTATTGGGTATCTTCAATCCTTTTTCCATAGCATATAACCGACCTTTTAAAAAACAGAATCAAAGCATAAAAAACGATCTAATTAACTTCCATAAAATGAATCAAAAAAGAAGATTTTGGTTTTACAGTAATAAGCCACGAGAGGGTCGTGTTTTTGAAGCTCATCAGCCCGTTGAAGGTAGGGTAAGAGTAGCTTCGCTGGCTCGTTCTCGCTTGCCATGCCCTTTTTTTTTTCTTCGAGAGAATTAGAGAAGGAAAGAGTTGCGTTTAGAGATTTTTCAAGATGTGAAAGAAACTGAAACTACGTCGTTTAGAACAATAGATTTAGACCCATGAAAGTTTTAAGTTTTGAAAATTATAGGGATAATTTCTGTAGAAGTCCCCAAACTATAACACACACACAGAAAAAACTAAAATTCATTAGCAAAGATAATTTTTATTACCAATCAATAAAATGGTCAAAAATCATTACTAGTATAAAAAATGCAACAAAGAAGATGAAGTTTGAAAACTAAAAAAATCAATGGACTCTCAAACTTCTTTAAAGAATTAATATAATTTTATATGATCGACTCCTAAAATTTTAAATTTCATATATGGTTTATAATATTTTTTAAAAAAATTATATTTTTTTATTAAAAATTTATTTTTATCCCTAATATTTTATAAATCCGCTCCCATTTATAAGTTCATTGCTCCTAAATCCTAATGTAAAATTTTGCGTCTCTACCGTATAATTTTTAAAATGTGTATTGTCACATTAATATTATGAACTGTCATGTCAACATAATTAACAATAACCAATAAAACTATTAAATTCTAAAACCTAAATAGGTGCTTTTTAAAATTAAATTAAATTAATTATTTCATACCAATTAAAAACAAAATTACCGCTTAAGCCTACTAAATTTGAAGTATAAAAAAGTCATTTCGTACAATCTCACGCCTTACGCTGTGGCTGATTCGTATGGTTAAAGAAAATGTTTGGCCGGTGACATTTACTCGTTCAAGTCGAGCATGTTTTTATACTGTTGTCCTGTTTTCGGAAACAATGAAGATCATGCTTGCTCAAAATTGAAAACAAAAACATCAATATGCATTTGCAAATGTTTGGTCATTTAATTAGTTTGCAGTATGTATTAGAGCTCGACTTTGGGTTATTATATCGAATGTTCGGGTTGATTCCGGTTAGAATATCTGTATTCGGAGAACCGGACATTGCCTTATGTAGCATATTCCAGGGCTTGTTTGATAGCAAAGGCAAAAACTACTCGAGCATTCACTCGGTAGTTCGAACTACTCAAGCTCAGCTAGATAAATGATCGAACCAAATTCGAATAGTTTACGAGCAGATGTTTTCTGAGTAGTGAAATAAGAGACAGATAACTCTCAAATGTGTATAATTCTTTATCATAAAAGCAAAAGTTTTTGAAAATTTGTCGTTAAAAACGTTACCTAAACAACCATCAAGCATCAGAGCCTTTGTCACTGGTGCTGTTCTCAGTTGCATCATTATCCGATGCTTGAGTAACACCGACTTCAGCCGGTCGAATAACTCGGTCGTAGAGCATATATCCTGCCTGTAATAAAGAGCAGAAACATGCATTTAATGGTAATTAAACATAAATAAAACAACTGGAACTAATCTATTTCTTGAATCAAACTTCAATTTGAATCAACTATAACAAAGTATAGGGAAATGGAACTGTTCTGATAAGTTCAATTATAAGGTAAAACCTTCAAAACATGAGCAACTGTTCCAGGAGGCTTAGAATTATCTGGCACTTGGAATACTGCATTGTGTCTGTGTGGATCAAACGGTTCGTTTGTAGGATCAAATTTTTCCACTCCGAACTTTCTAAATACCTGAAAGTAATAATATTTCTAACTAGTTAGTAAAATGATATATAACACATGTAGAGGCCAAACTTCGTCGGTGTAATAGCAGAAAACCATATTGTTCGGACTTGGGTGTAGATGTCAGATATGGGATTATATCCAACATAGGTTATCTTCGATCTTTTCACGTTTTTTTTCCCCTCATATTGGGAGGGTTCTTGAAGGGTCTCCTCAAACCCATGATCGAAATGTGCCAAACATGGATATTTCAAGAAAAATGAGGATCAAAACACTGTAGGAAGAAACAGTTCGGATAATTAACTAAGCACATGACCAAGTACAACAAGTGATTTTATGATGGCCCAATGACTAGATTTTAGTTCCAAATTTGGCCCTTTACCAAGGAATTAAAAAGGAAATTGAATAGGCCTTCCGCGATATTCTGCTTCATGAGACCTCTCAATATCATAGGAAGCTTTGAAACTAACAACCTGACGGGTAAGAAAACTGGAAGTTTACCTCTCCAAGCTGTTTCTCAGTCATTTCAACTCCTTCTAGGAGTGTCTTAAGTAGTGGTACAGCTCCAGCAGTGTCTTTGGATTCATCAATCTTAGAGAAACTGCCTTTAACATGTGTAGAAGCCCTTCCTAAATTATCTGCAACATCGAGTAGGCCTTTCGCGAAATTCTGCAGCATATCAACAAATAATTACACTCGCTTTGCGAGACTCCATATAAAAACCAAGTGGTTATTGATTCATCAGCACTACCTGTATGGCAAATTTTTTCGAGTTCTCAGCTTCCCGTCTTGTCCTGGCCATAACGTTCTCCATTTCTGCTAGAGTTCGAACAACTTTGTCCTTCATTTGTTCAATCTCCTTTTGTTTGGCATTCAGGAGTTCTTCTTTCTCCTCCACAAGTTTCACCATATCAGCCAACGATAGGTCACCATCGCTCTCGGAATCTGAATCAGAAAATACAGTTCGTTTAGTGCCACTTCTACTTTTATCAGATTGAGACATTGCATTTTGAGACTCCGAGTTAAAACCTGATTCTTTTGTAACTTCAGCTTCTCCAGGACTCGTGTCGCCACTCGGCTTTGCAGGTTCTTCACCATTATTCTCTACACTACTCCGATGTTCCTTTTCGGAAGGCTCGTGGGAGGCCGATGAAGAGATCCCAAATCTTCGAAAGGCAGAGAAATTGAGGTTTGAAAACTGGAGCTTAAATACATCATTTACAATCACCTGCATAGAAAAAGAAAATGCATGCAAATTTTATGAACTAGATCATGTTTTGTAGTAATCAAAATATGAGTTTAAGATCCAAATTCCAGCATCATCATTCAATTACTGATCTAAATTGAAATTGCAGCTTACTAATCATCAACTTAATGACTACATTGAGGCAATTGATTAAAAAAGGGGAAATATAAGAACAAGTAGAACAAATCTGAAGTATATAGCAGGAACCCATTTTCATATAAATTGAAGCCGTTTTAACTTCCAACCAAAACTTAGAGAACTCTAACATGGTGAAACAAATAATAAAGAATAAAAAATGAGCAAATGAAACAAGTCATAAAAATTGAGGCAATTTAAACAAAATCCTTAAGACCTATCAAAACTCTATCAGAATTAATCAAAAGATCAAATGTTTTATTGATTTGCTTAATATATTGTAAATATTTTTGTACCTTATTTGGAGATTCACGGACAAGAGAGTGAAACTGAGTGGAAAAGCTAGGCGTTTGAAAGCTCTTGGGAGCAGAGAGAAGCAAGGAGCGTGCACCGATGCTCCTCGAGACGCGTGACAAAGCCCTGGACATCAACATCTCTGAAGGATGGAGGAAGAAGGTTTAGGGTTTTAGAGGGTCAATTACGGGAAAGTTTTGATGTTTTTTTCTAGGAAAAAAAACGAAAGTTGATTTTATATGTCAGTTGACGAAAATATCCTTTATTAACATTTGAAACGGCATCGTTTCACTAGGTGGATTGGTGAATTTGAACTTCCTTGAAGGTCTTATCGTCTTAGTAAGAATTTACAATAAAGGTCACTCAATTATTAGTAAGGTTATATTTAAGTTATCTAAGTATTATAAATTATATTTAAATTAATCAATTATGAGTAAAGTTTTAATTATTGAAAATTATATTTGAATCACTCAATTATAAGTAATATTATATTTAAGTCACATATCATGTTTTAAAAATAAATTAATTTAGACATTTTTTAAATCAATTGTACATCATGTAACACTAGAATTTTTCAATTGAAATCATTAATTGATTAATTTATATAAATTAATATTTTAAAAATAACCTAAATATAATATTATTCATAATTAAATAATTCAGTTATATAAATTTATTAGTGACTTAAATATAATTTTTAATAATTAAATGATTTAATATAATTTTATTAATAATTAATTTAACCCATTATAATTTATTTATAATTAAAACGTATTTATAAAATTTATATAAAAACAATAATAATAATAGTACAAAATTGTTGTTAACTTATTTTCTTGAAAAAATATTAATCTAGGATTCATATAAAATAAAATAGTTTATTATTTTAATTATTAGAATATTAAAATAATCCATCTGCGATAATAACAATAAGATCGCAAAGTATAAACCAGAGAAAATACAATCAAGTCAGAACCACTCCGCCTACTCTATAAAAGAACTAAATCTGTAGCTGAAATTCAACAAATCCTGTCCAGTTCAGTTCCCTGTCGGAAACTCACAATTCCCATAGGCTGCAAGAAAAGAATTAAAACTTGAAATTAAAATCACAGGTATTCAAGAGTCGGCTAAAACAAAAACTTAATATTAAATCACATACCAGGACGTTGCGACACAACGTAAGCTGCACCGCCGAACTCGCAAGAACCGGCGGCACGTGTATTCTTCTGATAATAGCTGTTGAAGGCATACGAGGCGTGTGCTTCCAGTGTGTTCGGATTATAACATGTCGCACCGGGTTGAATAGCCTTACAATCGGCCTTTCCCTCGCCGCAAGCATAATCCAGCGCGGCTTGCAACTTCTCCTCGCCGGCTTTTCCGTTGGCCACGCACCAAGTCTGCCCAACCTGCGTCTTCGACACTTCTCCGGTGACAGGAGGCTGACTCGTGGTTGTGTTGACCGGCGTTGACTGACCTCCTTTCAACTCCTCCACTGTTAATGGTATGTTGTATACCTTTTGTTCATTCGGGTAAAATAACCCGTAATTTCTTTCCGATGTCGGGCCGGGTTTTTGGTTCTCGTTGAACAAGGCGAACAAGTAGACGTTAAGTGGGTCCTGAGGTCTCAACGGGGTCCCACTTCCACTCAAAACTTTCCGTACAAGATTACCATTATACGACGCCGCATTGTCTTCACCGGCGCCGACTTCGTTCTCATCCCCGATGGAAGGCCATCCTGTTTCAGTCACCACTATCTTTACGTCACCGTATTGAATGGCCGACAAGGCTGCAAAAACGGCGTCGATTTGAGCTTCGAAAAGGCTTTGGTATTTCAAACCGTTACCTGAATCCACCACACCCGGATTGTTCTTAAACAAAGCGTAATCGAGTGAGATTTGATCCGAATTGGCGGAGTAGGCGAAAAACGGGTACGCATTCACCATGAGGTAAGAACCGGTTTGTTTCAAGAAATCTAACATGGGTTTAATCACCGGCTCGATCAGTTCCTGCTTGAAAGAACCGGCTGAAGAAGGGTAAGAGTTTTGCAACGCACTGAAAGCTATGGGGGAAGAGATTTTAATGGCGGAATCTAGCTTGGATTTAACCAGGGAAGCGTGGATGTTTTTCATGGCAGGTACAAGGTAGTTAGTCGTGTTTTTCGGATCGACAAAGACTTCATTCCCGACAGCTATGGCTTCTATCTTTGTCTGAGGGTAGAACTTGGTTATATTGGATTGAACCCAGTTATCAGCAGCCGATTGGTCGGCGGCCGTTGCAGCCAGGAGTTCGTTGGGAAGAGCAACGACGACGCTGATCCCGGAGTTTGCCAACGCAGTCAGAACAGTGGCATCGGTGTCATACAGCTTCACTTTGTTTATTCCCTGAGATTTCAACAGCTCGACGACTTTTTCCGGCGACGGTAAGTTATTGGCGATACGGCCGTAGTTAATCCCAACCGAACCAGCAGCATCTACAATAAAAAAACAAAAAACAAAAAACAACTTTGGGTTTTCGTGCTTAAGTTCATACAATATCAGAAAACAAAGGATTCGATTTTGAAGCTCATACCTGAGACAACAATGGCGGAAAAGAACAGAATGACAGAAATAAGAAGAAAAGCTCGGGAAGCCATGGCCGGAGCTTTGAAGAAGAAGACTGATTATTGAAGCAATGAATCGGCTTTTAAGTTAAAAATGTTGGGATTTTAACGTTGTTTTATAGGGGATTAGTGGGGTTAGTGGGGAAATCCAACTACTGGGTGTTGAAAATAGCAATGGCAGCCACCAACTCGACCGTTTTCTTCGACAGGCGCTCTAACATTGAGACATAACATCATAGCCTTACACGTGTCCTTTTGGATGCTGACTCGGAAAATCGGTCGGCGATCAATATATGTACTTTTTTGTCATTTTGTGGGTCGATACGTTACCCTTCTGCAACAATAATAATGTTGTTGAAAATAATAAATTTTGCACAATTTATTTTCTTTTGCCCTAAATTCGAACGTTGCATTCACAGTTAATTGTTCTTCATGTTTTGTTTTATTATTCCTAAAGATTCTTAAATGTGGGTATGCTTAATCTATAACAATATTTTATTGGGGAATAAAATATTTTATTATTCAAAATTAATAATGTAATAATTTTATGTATGAAGTTGTATTTGAGATTAAGTTTATTTTAATTTTTTAAATATTTTTTTAATTTATTATTATTTTTAAATATTGATTTCTTTTTAAGTATAATCATATAGAACCTAAAAATAATGAGTTAAATTAAATTAAATATTTATAAAAAATAAAAATATATATTTTTTGAATCAGCTACGGTGGTTATAGTAATATATGTTTTACAGTATAAATTCTAACATTAATCATTGATTGTTGAATCATTATACTGATATTACTGATGTTTGAACCCGTAATCTTAAAAATAATAATTATTTCTTTAACCATTGAAGCAAAATGATTCGTACCAAAAAATAAAATAAAATATTATCATACTTTATATATTTTAAATTATATTATATATTATTTTTATTTAAAAATTACGTATATATATCTTATAAATGAATTTTAATTTTTTTAATAAATAAGATCCCCTGTTTAAAAACCTATATCGTCAGTTCAAATCTGGAGAACTTATCAAGTAGTGAACGTTATCTGATATCTCATTATTACTATCGTTTTTAACTTTTTTTAGAATATTATAATTTGACGTTTAATAATTTTTAATTTTAATAATTTAATTTTTCAACGCTGCAGATAAGATATTAGAATTTCCAGAAAATATATATATATATGATGTGATTGCAATACCAATTAGAACTTGGAATGTGAAAGAGTTTAAAAAGCTTACGCTGGACAAGAAATGCAGAAAAAAAGGACAAAGGTTGAATAAAAGTGGACGCTATAATAACAAAGATTATTATGTGATTTTTTAAGATTTTATTATTTTAAATGATAAATGTCACGTATTTAATTAAAGATATATGAAAATTTAAATTATTTTTTGAATTATAAATAGTGTTTAATTTTTTTTATTTTATAACATATTTAAGGTTTTTCGTTAATTTTAATTAAATTTTAAAATTATATTAAAATAAATAAAACTACTTAATTTGTAAAATATTTTTAAGTTTTTTAGATTTCACAACACAAACTCAAATTTTAAAATCTTTAACTCCTCTAAGCGGTTAATTTAGTCATTGATTATCATACCGTGATCCATTAAATCGGTTATCAGAACTTCATGACTACTTTCCCCATCATTCCATAGTCTGAAATCGACTGACGCTGTGCGAAACGCCAAAATTATCGAATGGTTCCTCGTATGATTTATGACGAATAATAACATAACAGATGACTAATGACGTGTGGGTTGATCGGTGCGTGAAAGACGCTTCATTTTGTCTCCGACAACGTCGGTGAGAATAATCAAATTTGAGATTTTATGGATTTTGTGATCATTTTATGAATATTTGAAAATTTTAAGATATGTTTTATTTTTTATTTTATTTTATTAATTTTATTTATTTTGTATATAATTTTAGAATTCAGGTAATGAATAATCTTAAATAACATTATTAGTGTTTGGACTCGTAACTTCTAAAAATAACAATCGTTCTGTTAACCACCGATACTAAATAGCTTATGCATAATCTATTTATTTTTATTATAATAATTATAATTATTAATTATATTTTATACCAAAAATTGACAATTAATCAAACGATTAAGTTTTAATCAATATATGTTTTCCTTCATCAAGTTGAAAGCAATCATCGATAAGTACAAATTAAGCCGAATAAAACGCTTATTAATAATTTCCAAAACAAGATAATGTTTTCTTTTGCAATTTGCAAGCAAATCTGTAGTCTGAAATCAAATTGGACCACGAAAAGTTATATTAGTTCAAACAAGGGATTAAATATCAAATTATTTTATTTAAAAAAATATATATTTTTAGAGGAATCGTAGAATACTATATATACGTATTAGTATTTTTAACATATTTTAAAGTGAAAAAATTGACTGATTAGGTTAAGTTTGGATAAACAAAATATATTAAATTATTTTTTATTTTTTTATTTATTTTAATCAACAAAGTTTAAACGCTAAATATTTTTATTATTTAATTTTTTAATGACGTTTATTTATCGATGAACGATCTTTTTTATAGTTCGAAAAGTAAAAAGCTTTATCGATATAAAAAAGCAATATACTAAGAAATGAGTTTTATCTGACGGCGAAAGAAGATTGACTAAAAAATTAAAAAAGGTATTTTTATAGGTTGCGAGACACTTTCTGATGAAATAAAGATCATATTTTAGTTTAGGGATAAGATGAAACGACTGATAAAATTTATTATCGAATAACCACCATCTATAGTGTACATATAACGACGTTGAATGGTAGAATGATAAAAAAATATTCGATATCTAAACTTTAATATAATTTTTTTTAATACTTCAATAATTAAAATAAATTTGAAAATAAAATAATAATAATAATAATAATAAAAAAGATATGCCTAAAAGCAACCCTATTTTTTGAAAAAGTTGTATTGATTTGCGTTAGGTTTATTTTGTCAATGCATAATTAACAACCCCTAACTTGTTTTTTTAATGGATGAAGTGTTTGGAAGGGTTATGAACTGCTCCTTTTTTAAATGCCTAAATTATAAATTTTAAAAAATATAAATTTTGGACTGATCGTATAGTATAGAATTATAACCCTAACTTTTACGTTTTAAACCTTAAACTCTACATCTTAAAAATATATTATATTTTTAATTTTTTAAACTCTATTCACAACCCTAATCTTAAACCCTAAATTTAATATTTTAAAGTGAAGATACCAAGAGAATAACAATAAAGAAATAAACGATCTGTACGTCAAATTAGCATACAAGCATTTTAGGAAGTAACTTTCTTTATTTAAGATGAAATGTTAGAAACTTTAACTCGAATTAAATAACTTTTAATTTGTACTAAACTTCTTAATTATTTCTTATCATATAAAAGAGAACATTAAAAACTATGGATTAGTGTATTAATTTTGATCGAAGCAGTTATTTATGTTTTTAAGATAAATAATAAAATTTAAATATATATAAATAAAATAATACGAATATCTTTGATTATTCGATCAATTAATGCATCTCATCTAACAATTGTATGATACTTCATGGCAACGTTGAATTGTGTGAGTTTTTGTTGATAACATTGAATGCATGGATTAGCTTCTAAGACAAATGTGTGTTTAACCCCACCTTTGCCTTGTTGTCTTGTTTCAGACTTGTGGTTTGGTTTGAGGATAGAGACCCATGCTAATTAAGGGTGTTTAAAAATATCTAATTCAATCAATTCAATTTGATTATTTATTGATTTGATTTAAAAATTTAGATATTTGATCTGTTTTTTTATTTTTAGATTAAATATCTGATTCGATTTTAAGTTTTCCGGATTGAATATAAATTACAATATTTTAAATTTTGGATTATCTAAAAATCAAAAAATTCAAATTTTTATTAATAATCTTGTTCTATCTAATAATTTAGTGCTTGTTATATTTAAAAATTTTAAAAGTTAAATTTTTTATATTTGTGAATCTTATTGTATTTAGTAATTTGTTGTTTATTATATTTAAAAATTTAAAATTTTTATAAATACAACATTT
This sequence comes from Abelmoschus esculentus, assembly GCA_035048815.1. Classification (NCBI taxonomy): domain Eukaryota; kingdom Viridiplantae; phylum Streptophyta; class Magnoliopsida; order Malvales; family Malvaceae; genus Abelmoschus; species Abelmoschus esculentus. The sequence continues at coordinate 3,708,581 of JAUCBN010000012.1, forward strand.
AAATTTAAAACATATATATATTTAAATTATATTTTTGGATAATCAGATATCCAATTATCTGATTCAATTATCCGATATCAAAATATATGAATATTCACTTTTTTATATCGTATACAAATTATTACATCATTAATTCTAAATTTCAAATATTCAAAAAATCGAATTTTATATCCGACAATAAACACCTCTAATGCGAATGCCCAATGCCATTGATATTTGATAATAACTTCGTCTTCGTAACAAAGTAATCTCATTATTTGGTGCGGTCAATGTCCCTATACAAGTCGGCAGAGATTGCCTTCAAAGGATGGGCTTCAATAAAACTGACCAATTTATGTCGTAGGTTTTGTATACGTAACTTCTTTTTAATTATCATTCGTATACAATATTTTAAATTCTTATTTTTGATTTGAAACTTTTAAACAACGTTTAATTCATTTGTATAAATCATTATCGATGGATTGATTTATGAAACTTGTAGAATTTGATTAAACTTATTTAAGATTTTTTATATGGGTTTAGATTTGAAACTCAATGTGATATAGAATTTAGGATATTATAATTATAAAAATTAATTTGGAATCGAATTTTATTATAACATGATAATAATTATAATTAAATTTATATAGAAACTTGAAAACGTAATTCGAATCAATTTTTTTAAATAAGATTTTAGATAAAAAATATGACGCATCAACTCGAATAACTTGAAATATTTTTATTTGACTAATTAATAACGAGAAATTTTAATTTATCCACCGAACTATGCTCGTTCATACCAACATGGTGAGACACATGGACTAGTCATATAGGTAGTTGGGGTGTTTTATGACTCTTTAAATTTTTGAAAATTATATTTTTATATGATTTATATAAAAAATCTAAAAATATATAATTAACATTTTTATAAATAAATCAATATATTTTTATAAAAATATTTTTTAAAATATTATTTAAAAATAATATATTAAATAGATTTTTGATTCCGTCTGTAATTAGATATATTCGTGTCGACAAAGATCGACTCATTAGTTTTGTCCGGACGAGAAAAACAGACATGGTTGTCATTTAATATGTGTGCACGAGCCCTCTAGTCCAAGCGGCTAATGGAACGGTTGTTATTTTTAGAGATCATGGGTTCGGGCACCAGCAATGTCAGCAGAATGATTGAACGATTAATATCAAATACCAATAATAGAGATTATATTTTAGAACAAATATTACTCTAATCACTATTAGCTTATTGTCAACACGAATTTCTGTAAAATAATAAAAAAATAATAAAAATAATAAAATAAATAATAACTGAAAAATTAAATAAAAATATAAAAAATAAAAATAAAAATAAAAAAACAGAAAATTTGAAGATATGGGAGAGTTTTAGATTTAGTGGGGATTGTGTTGAGAGATTTGAGGGAGAAATTTTAGGGATTTGGTGGAGTTTGAATTAGTTTAGAATGTTTGGTGAAGAGGAGGAGATCGGTGAAAGGCAAGCACTTGACGGGAATCATCCGAAAGTATTGGTGAGAGCTTTTTCTTGGTTGTTTCTTACTTTTTTTTTCCATGTTTAAGTTAGATTCCGGGAAGATGGATGAGTGTTCTTGAATCCGGATAGATTTAAGTGTTTTTAGGGTGTCATCCGAGTGGTGTTAATTTAATCAAATATTAGATGTTAATTAGGTGTTAATTTAATTTTAAGACTTAGAAATTATTTAATTAGGTTCTTAGTTGAATTTAATTTAGTTTCTAAGATAAAATTTAAAATTAATTTAACCTAATTAGATCTAATTTAGCCGAAGTGAACCTTAAAACTGAATTTCCATCAAGTTTTACTTTAATTAGGATTAATTAAAATTTAAAACTTAGGAAAATTTGATTAAGTGATTAATTTAATTAAAGATTCTAAATCTTAAAATTAATTAAACTTAATTAAATCTAATTCAACCCTTGAAATTGAACTCTTATCTTTTTTTCTTTACCATGTAAGTCCCTTTGTGCTCAATTTTGATCATCTTGGTTGTAATTCGAACTCTCATATTTTCTAATGAAAACTAATCAAGTTCCTTTATTTTTGTTTATTTATTTTATTTAATTATGTTTCATTTTAAAAAATCACATGGCATATTTAGGAGATCACTTAATCATCATTTAGTTAATTAATTTAGAGCCTTTTAGGATTAGTTGCTTTAATTAATTAATTAAATAGGGAGATAGTTAGTAACGATAGTATTTGAATCTTATACCTCAGATACACTAAGAGGCCGATGTTTTGATGTACCATGATGTTAGCCTAAAGAGTGTACCTTGGTATCGAATTCATGTGCTATTAAAACCTAGAACTTGATAAAATAACTTAGGTTTAGAATTAAATAAAATTGGTAGGTAAAAATTAGTGATATTAGTAATTTAAATAGATTTTAAGATTTAATTAATGGAGCCCTCGTAGGTTAGAACTTAAAATGAACAAGATAAATAAATGGTCATGCATTTAAACCTTTTGAGGCGAAATTTATATTTCTTTAAATTTGGGTGAGATTTTCTATCTAGAGGACGTCTCATTCGGCCCGAGTTTAAAAGAGATATATTTTCTTAATCAAAAGGATATCCTCAATTCAAGCAGTGTTTCTTTAACAATAAAGAATTAAATTAATATCTATATTCAAAATATCAAAATGCCACGTGTAATTAATAAGGTACCAATTTTTGAGCGTTTGTAAGGATCATCCTTACACGTAACCGACTCCCGAACCCAAATGTTTTTGACGAATCTCTGGCTTGTTTTATGGTGTCTGGCTTACCAAAGTAGCCGGTGGCGACTCCAAATCTATTTTAAAATTAAAATAAGTTTATTTTAAAATTTGGGTTTTTTTAAGATTAAAAATGATAAAATTTGTATTTTTCAAAACCAATTCGCTAGATTATTTTTCCACACGTTTTCGATTTTAAAACGTTCGCGACACTTATTAAAAAAAACACGTGTGAAATCCAATGTTTTCTCATTACATGACTTTTGTGAAACCATAGATTCTATTTTGTCGTGCAGATATTTATTACCATCTTTGACTTGTTACACACCTGTGTTTCCCTTTGGATTGGGGATAGGTCGGTTTATAAGACTGAATAAGAAAGGAATTCTATGTTGGTTTTAATGGGAACATATTGACATCGGTATAGGAAATAGGGTAGGGAAGGGTAGGTGAGAGTTGGATCTTTAATTTAGGGAGAATAAAATTTAATTTGATTAAAAAAATAATTTTTAATTTAATTATAAATAAAAAATTTAATTCATGTTAATTTAATTCAAAATTTTATAAATTTATTTTGACTCAATTTTTTAAAATAAAATTTAAATCATTAAATAAAAATTTAAATAATTCGATTTTTTTATTAATTAATGGATTGATTTTTAAGTTTGAATCAAGTCTTTTCTTTTTTTAATATATATCGATTTAAAAAATATAAAATATATATCACATATGAAAAATATATATGCATATCTTATATGATTAAAGAAAATCGTTTAAATTAGAATCAAACTGAACTATAATACAAGAAATAATTATAATTAAATTTATATAGAAATCAAAAAACTCGATTCGAATTTCACTCAAATCTTATTAATCCGACTCGAATTAAAAGAATTTAAATAAAATCTAAATTTTATAAAATATAATACGTCAATTCAAATAACTTAAAATTTTTTAATTTGATTCAATCAAACATTGATATTACTTCAAATTCGATCTACGAGTTTTACGATAACTTCAAATGTCCAAAAATACAATTGGACAGGTTCTTGTTCACCAAATTGTCTTTCAAGGTTGGCCAATCTGTTGACTTCTGTCCTTTTAATGTTACCAGGTTGATTATTTCATTATTAAGAATTTAATTGGTAGTTTAAATATTGTTTAATGGAGTAATTACTTTTATCAGAGTTGTTTCTAACGTTTTGACGGCTTTAAGACATTTAAAAATTGAACTTTAAATTAAAAATTTAAATTACGGTTATAATTATATATTCGATTATGTTGTATATATTATCATTATGAATATAAAGAATGTTATTTCGATCGTAACAAGTATTCCATTTATGATTTTTTTAAAAGATATATATGCTATTTTCGATATAATGGTTGCATGTATCGTTGTTCCGAATAGTATCGTTAACGCTATATAAATATCGTTGATATGGTTCCAAAATATTATTTAATTTTTTATCATTAATAGCAAATTTTAAAGAAAAAATTAGGAGTATATCAATAATAACAATTATTATAAAAATTAGTTTCTAAGAGTATGAGTGAATAAAATTTGATTCGTCTTAAATATATATTTTTTAATTTTGAGTTATTCGATTTGAATAATTCAAAAAATATCAATTTCAGGTCGAGTTTAAATTTTTAAAGTTCAAACTATATGATTTTTTGAATAACTCGAAAATATCGTCTTTTAATTCTATCGTCTAATTACGTATTTACTCCTATAATAAAACTTTAAATAATCTTAGAAAAATTTATAATTTGAGTATATATTTATGATTTAAACGTAAATTTATGCTTATGCTATTTGATAAGAGGATACAATAACATTTATTTTCTCAATTTCGATGAATTTTTTAATTTAATTTCTGACTTCGATCATTTTGATAATAATATATTTTTTCGTATGTTATATTATAAAAAAAAATAAAAGAAAAATATTATCGATATTATGTATTAATATGGATAAAATTGAACTTAAAACCCTAAAAGTATTGATTTAAAAATTCAATTTTTGTTAAATAATCTTTATAATTTTAAATAAAATTAGATAATTGACCCGACTAGATATCCACAACATTTACAAAAATTGTGCTTTGGTGTTCTTATATTTTTAAAGAAATTTTGATTATAAATTTGATTATTAGAATAGTTGAACAGGTGAATTCTCGATTTGTAACTTTTTAATTATTTTGTATTTTTATCATAATTAAAATATTATTAAATTTAATATTTTTAATAAATAAAGTAAAAAAATATTATCCAAATTAAACATAATATTTCAATTAAAATTTCAATAAATTTCCCAATTTAAATTATATCTTAAAATAAAAATTTAAATAATTTATATTTATCAATTAATTAAAATAATTTATTAACACTTGATCGAATTCGAGACTTGGGCTTATGAAAAAAGCCCGAAAACCATATGAAATGCATGGTAATATGGTAATTGACAGGTCAGAATTTTTAGTCCGTCTGATCTACCTCTACTAAATAAATCGTAACCGTTAATTTATTTATCCAAATATATAAAAACAAAATCCCCGTCCACGTGAATCGTGATTCTCCAGCCAGACCTAAAAGGAACGAAAAAGATCAAAGAAAACCAATCACTAACTCGGACCCTCGAAAACCCGAATTACAAACCCTAGTCGGACCACCCAAATAGCTCAGAAGCAGTAGAAGAAGATGTCGGGAGTAACAAATCAAGAGGAAGACAAGAAGCCCGCTGATCAAACGGCTCACATCAATCTCAAGGTCAAAGGCCAGGTTCAGTTTTTTTCCTTTCAAATTCCCGCTTTTAAGGGTTTAAATTGATTTTTGCTTAGTGGGTTTTTGATTTTAGGGGTTTGATTTTTAGTAGTGAACGGAATCTGAATTTTGAGATTATGAGGAAATGTCTTCTTTTTCGGGTTCTATTTTACCTTAAATTGAACAAAGTATGAATTTAAATTAATTTAATTTTTTATCTATCAATTGAATTTCGATAAATTTATTATTTTGTTATGTTATTTTACTAGAATTGGCATGTAATTATAAAAAAAGAAAAATAATTGTTTCTTATATGTTGCGGGAAAACGCATGCTAAATTTGACACGAACATGGTATAAAATTAGATTATTAATAAAAAAATATAAAGTAAATATATAAAATATAGCGGAATTTGAAATTTTTAGGAGGCAAGGTCGAAGGAAGCTAAGATTTTTTTGGTGTGGTTACTGTTGTATATTAATTTGTCGTACACCATATGTTGCCTAGACGATTGCTTCATTTTTCATGTACCTATATTTGATGTGCATATTAATATATTTGAAGGATCATATTTTTCGAGCACTTAGACTATATTCGATGTGTCTGAACTCTGATTCGAGTATTTTAGAAATAAGAAACCATAAAATGATGTTGCCTGAAAGAAAACATCATAGCACGGTTTGGTTGAAGGACTGCTTTTTGTTATAGTTATTAGTTAGCGATGTTAAGGAGCTTGTATGGATTGAAATTATGTGAAAGGATGTGAAGTTACAAGAGCTAATTCATGCATCTCTATGTTTTGTAGGATGGGAATGAAGTGTTCTTTAGGATTAAAAGAAGCACTCAATTGAAGAAGCTTATGAATGCCTATTGTGATAGGCAATCCGTGGAGTTCAACTCCATTGCATTCCTTTTTGACGGCCGTCGCCTGCGGGCCGAGCAAACTCCAGACGAGGTCTCTCTCTTTCTCTCTAACTATAGTATATTTGCCGGTTCTGATTTGGATTCCAAACTTGACCTGATTAATCTGGATTTAAAGTCTAGAGTCGAGTTTGAGTAGTACTAAGCTCTGTTGGGTTCGTTAAGATTTCGAGTCGAGTTCGAAGTTGAATAATTTTAAATGAGCCTGAAAAATCTGAGCTTGAGTTTGCTCGTTAAGAACTCAGGTCGAGTTCGATTTTTTTTGAGACAAGTATTGACCAATCTTTCATCGTGCTAGACTCGAGTAACTATTATCTCTTACTTCTCTAATGAAGAAAAAACTTTGATACACAAGTTGTGTATAGTATGTTAATTTAGGGTTAAGACTTTTTTAGTGTTTTAAGTTTAGAAATTTAGGTTTTAAATTATAAAAAAATGGTATATTTATTTTTTGAGTAACTTGTGAGCTTTTCGAGTGAGGTATCATGTAGCTTGTCTTGTCAAGAACTCGAACTGACTCCAATCGAGTTGAGTTTTGATTGAGTCGAACTCGACTATCTCACGATCTGTCTTGTCTCATTTCAGCCCTAGTCTACGCAACATGTTTCGACTTGAAAATAACCCAAACCTGAAACGAACTCGACTCCAAAAATCTTAAAACCCCAATTGACCCGACCTAGATTGACCTATAACCCGAAACCAACCTATCCTTACCGATTTCCAAGTCTTCATATTTATATTATATCTTCCTCTCCCTATATATATTGTTTTCTATCTCGGTTCTTAGTTTTGTCGTGTGTGTTTTTTCTGCAGCTGGCAATGTTGCATCAAACCGGTGGTTCGACGGCCTAAGTAGCTGGATTTTAGTAGGATTTTAATGGTCGTGGCTGTGGGATTAGAATACTTAGCTAATGGATTAGAATATTTAAATGGTGGTAACTGAATTTTAGTATACGTGTTGTTATTTAGTATACGATATTCGATTCGAATTACTTAGCTAATGGATTTAATTCTAACTATTATCTATTGTCACTTAATGATATATTCTGTGGTAAATATCACTTTATCTAAAAAACACAAACTTGTTTCTTAATTAAAATATTATAAATGTGTTATTTTGTCGTTAAAATTAAAACTGACCTTTAATGTGGTTTGATATAATAATATTTTCATCTCAAAAATTATATTTTTTTAATTGTATTTTAACTCCAAATTTAATAAATTTAACCCTTTTATATTTATAATTTTCAATAATTTATTCTTTTTACGGTGATGTATGCTACTGTTAAATTATAGTTATAGTAATAAAAATATTTTTGAGGGAAGAACATTAAATTTAAGAGAATAGTTAATTAATAAGTAAAATAATATATTAAATTTTTTAAATAAAGTTAAGATATCAGATTTTGGTGTGTAAATAAAATAATTACATTGGAGGACCTCTCCCACAATATGCCTAAGGTCAAATGAAAAATATTTTATGAATTTTAGCATGTTATATTATAATGTCACCTCCTTAACAATAACTAATGATATAATTTAGATTTTAAAATAAAATTTAAAATTTAATATCTGTTTTAAAATATTTATTAATTAACTGATTAAAATAAATATTTTCATTAATTTAGTGACATTTTTGAACTTTACTTTATATTTAAATATAAGTATTAAAAATTATAATGCTTACATAAGAAGTAAATATTCAAGTTGGTGCCTAAGATTTTTTTTTTTGTTAAAATTAAATATTTAAGATTTACATTATTATATTTTTAAGTGTTTAGTAACCATTAAAAATAGTTAATCAATCAAAATAAAATATATAGCGTTTATTTTTTATTTAAAATTAAAAATTTAAAATAAATTTTACATAAAATTTTAATTTTATAAAGAATTTTAAATTGTTTAATTTTTACGAAACAATCATTAATTTTTTAAATTAATTCTTAATTTAAACTCTCAAATCTATCACTTTTATCGTTGATCATCATCCCTCAATACATTTATTTTATCATTGAACCTAATCAATATTTTTTCTTAATATACCATCGTTGATTATAATGAATGACATGTCAATTAAACGTTGAATGTCGAAAATAAATTCAATTAGTATTTATTATTTTCAGTAATATTATTAAAAAATAATCGATTAGATTTAATACCTAAATGAGCCTATTCATGAACAATAATCAACGATAATGATCTGAGAATTTGATTATAAAAATTATAATTTGAACATTTAAAATAAAAAAAAATATTTTTATTTTTATCTATATATAAATATTAATAAAAATCCATTTTAAAATTAAATAGACAAAAGTGTCCTTGGTCGGTCAATGGTAGTAAAGGAACTAAGCTAAGATCAACTGAGTGTGTACCCTGTTAAAACCCTCAGCTCCCTTCTGATTAGGGTTGCACTATTTCACTTCTAATTCTTTCTCTTCCCTCACCGGAGCTGCTAAAATATGGAGTCCAACGGCGACGGCGCGTCACGAATCCGTCGCGGAATCGAAGCTCTAAAGGACGAAAAAGCTCGGCTAGAGCAAAAGATTTTGGACCTCGAAGCTCAGCTCCAAGAAGAAGCTTCATTAGCACATCAGAAGCAGCAAAACGAAAGCATTTACAATGGATGTTGTCCTTCAGTGTCCGCCGCTGATGCCAATCTGGCTCACGGATTGACAGCGGATAGTATTTACCGTTACAGCCGCCATCTTTTGCTCCCTTCTTTTGGAGTACAAGGTAAAAACAAAAGGAAAGGGAAATATTTTCATTCCTTGGATTTTCTTGTTGAATTTTGTTTAAATTTGTGAAATTATGGCCGGTTATGGCTATTTATGTTATTAATCTGAATTAAAAGTTTAATTTCCCTCTTTGAATATCAATAAATATAAGAATTCAAATGATAAAGAAAATCGAATACTTAATGCTAAGCTGTAGTCAGAAAATGGTTGTTTGAAAGAAAATAGCTTCTTTTCTGACGTGCAATAGGAGAACTGTATCTTATTTTAATGTTCATAGAATCAAGATTTTTTTAAAATATTTTAATAATCTAGTTTCTTTCTGTGGTTTATAGCGCAGTCGAATCTCTTAAAGTCTTCAATATTGGTTATTGGGGCTGGAGGTTTGGGTTCACCGGCTCTATTATATCTTGCAGCTTGTGGTGTTGGTAAGTATATGATGCAGAATTTTGAGGCATTCTCGAGATTTCATATAGTTCTTCTGATATCATAACTGAGGAAGGATTTATATATGTATACATGTTTGGTTGTTTTGTTTGATTTGTAGGTCGCTTGGGAATTGTTGATCATGATGTTGTTGAGCTTAATAACATGCATAGACAGGTATAAGTTTTAGATTCATGTTATTATTTATGTGTGATGGTACTGTTATTCCCGTCCAGATAGTAGCCGGTTGTTATGATCATGTTGTACTGATGAATTACTCAAGCTGATACATGCTGCAGATTTTAGCCACTCATTTTCGTAATACCTTAAATTTAATATTTCTCTTTTTTCATCAATTAAAACTGAAGGTGGGAAGTGGGATATTGTAGTGCTAAATTAAATAGAATAAACTGCATGTGAGTGTTCACTTTATGTTACTGAAGTGAAGACTTAGAGCTTATATATTCCTGTTTGAATGGTATTTATCTATCAGACCTCACAGATTTCTTCCCTATGAACTTGAATTGTGACTAAGTAGCTTTTACATAAGTGTTGATCTGCTGTGCTGCAGGTTATTCACACTGAAGCATATATCGGTCAACCAAAAGTGAAGTCTGCTGCTGCTGCTTGTCGTTCGTATGTAACATTTACGGAGTCCATCTATGTTTGAATAGCCCCCAATATTACGTTTTTGTATTGGATAAAGCTTGCTGCTTGTAACCTCGTGTCCTGATTTCTTTGGTGATTCACTTTGCTGGTTTTATCTAATATGGAGTTTAAATTCCAGGATCAACTCCACTATACAGATTGTTGAACACAAACAAGCTTTACGCACATCTAACGCTTTGGAAATTTTGAGCCAGTATCCTTTTTGATGCATAGAAATTGTATTCTTCATCTCTAGTTTGACTATTCATGTAAGGTATGATTTCCGTGACCACGGACATTTGTTAGATACGACATAGTAGTAGATGCAACGGACAATGCTCCCAGTCGTTACATGATCAGTGATTGCTGTGTTGTGTTGGGAAAGGTACCTATGACAGTTCCATCTCATTAGTTTGTGAAAATATTTTAGTGCTAAAGAAATATATCCTCAATTTGCTAGCTTGTTCAGATGATTCTAATACCTATCTAACTTGGATTGGGTTTTGGATATAAGCATATTGATTTTTTTTTCAAGTTCTCCATGTATTTATAGGGTCATATATTCATAATCATGTCCAAATATGCATACGTGCTCGCTGACTCTGGTACTGATTGTTTCTGTGTTTACCTGCAGCCTCTAGTATCTGGTGCTGCACTAGGATTGGAAGGGCAGGTATGCTATACAAGCCATATTCTCTATTTCATGGAGTAGTATATGAATTAGCTTCCTTTTAAGTGTGTTTAAAACATCTTGGTCAAGTTTCAAATCCAAATTGCATGGTTGGTTTATTTTATAGTTGACAGTATACAATTACAAAGGAGGTCCTTGCTATCGATGCCTATTTCCAACGCCACCCCCTGCAACTGCTTGTCAAAGATGCTCGGATAGTGGCGTTCTTGGAGTTGGTATGTCAAAATATTCTTTCCATTTTGTGATCCATTAATCTGCAATTTACCTCATGAAAATAGAGTCCGAAGAACCCTCAATAGTTTTCATATTTTTTGTTTCCAATGCTTATTGATCTACATTTATTTTCAGTTCCTGGAATTATTGGCTGTCTTCAAGCTCTAGAAGCCATTAAAATAGCAAGTGATGTTGGTGAACCACTTTCTGGTCGGATGCTTCTTTTTGATGCATTATCAGCTCGAATTCGTAATGTATGGACCCTTATCCACCCATTCATTGATCTTTTGGTGCAAATTTGTACCTTAAAATAGTAATACCGGATATATTCTTTTCTAAAGCAAGTTGCTTATTGCTTAGGTCAAAATAAGAGGCAGGTCATTGTCATGCGAAGTTTGTGGAGAAAAGACAACATTTAATCAACAGCATTTCAAAGATTTTGATTACGAGAAGTTCACTCAATCACCATTGTCAACGGTACGTTTCCTTTGCTGCTGTCCATGTTCTCAATCACGTAATTTGCCGGTTGACATTCAGAAAGCGTAAATTACTCTACCGGTTGTATTTTATTTGTCGTTTATTATTATTTTTTTTGTCGTATGTGAACATAATCCATTCACTTGCAAAATGAGCATTTGATTAAGACGAATACATCATGCCCCAACCAAGTAACATATCCGAATTAACCATATAGTGAATATGTTTGCTTCTTGATGCATGCAGTCTCCGCCAAAGCTGAAACTACTTGCCCCTGATTCTAGAATAACCAGTAAGGAGTACAAGGAGAGGGTCCTAAGTGGGGAACCACACGTTTTAGTGGACGTGCGACCGGAACACCAGATAGTTTCTCTCCCCAAGTCATTGAACATTCCACTGACAAGCATGGAGGGTCGGTTGTCCGAGATATCTTCCGCACTTAAAGAGCAAGAGGAGGGCTCCGGATCAGGAGCTAACCTGTATGTAATATGTAGAAGAGGTAATGATTCTCAAAGGGCTGTTGAATGCCTCCGTAACATGGGATTCGATTTAGCCAAGGATATTGTCGGGGGGCTAGAGTCTTGGGCTAATGATGTTGATCCAAATTTTCCCATGTATTAAGTTACACTGTGTTGTAACATGATTGGTTTAGTGGTTTGTCTTAAGAATTTCAATGCCCTGTTTTGTGAGTTTGGTTTGGTTTTTAAAGCTTTATTTTGCTGTCCTGGAGATTTTGGGATTCTTTTTAACAAAATAATGACTCCTGATTTTGATAGTGTTCCAATTTGGCCCCGTTGAAGTCCCAAACATGGTAGAGACGAGTACGAGTTGGATTCTTGGTCCACCTACTCTCCATTGGGTATAGGGTAAAAAAATCCAATTTGATCCGATCCGAATTTTAAGTTTTAAAACTTGAGTTGACCTGAGTTATTATTATTTTTTTTAATTTAAAGATTTAATTATAAAAAATAACATTTAGAGATCTAATTGTAAAAAAATAAAATTTTAGTAACTTAACTGTAAAAATAATTTTACTAACCTAATTATAAAAAAAATATAAAAGGTCATTGTTATAAATATCCCTAAAAATATATAAAAAATATACTATTAATCTTTGATCGGATTGAATTTTTCTGTCCCAAATTCGAACCTGATTTGACCTAAAAACACACTTGAAAAAACCTACCCAATATGAAACTGAATTTTTTACCAAAAAATCTTATTTGATTGGGTCAAATCAGAATTCATCGGATTTGAATTTCGTGTCCATCCTTATTTAGGAGGCGAGCACTTGTCCGTAGAAGTCAGATTTTTTTCCCTTTCAAAACGACTGTTTAGGATGAAATAATCGATTGATAAACAAATATTTAAAGCCTAACGTAAATTATTTAAAATTGTTACCGGTGAACCAACAACAACCAAAAACACAAATTTTATAATAATATAAATACTTACTAATTAAAAAGAAAAATAATATTAACACATTCGACGTAAAATGTCAAAGTCCGTTCTTATTAAATTTCATTTCTTTAAAAAGATGATGAAAACTTGACCTCTAAACCAAGTAGGTGAGTCCAAACCAGCTGAATAACATAAAGGAAACATTAAAAATGGTTTCTGAGCTCTTTGTTCAAATGTTCTTCTTAGATGCAAATAAATGACCTTCAGGTTTTCTAAAAACAGAGAACCACCCTCCCTCTACCATCCAACAAGCAACAGTTTTAGAAGAGCCATCCTTATATAAAGACCGTTCTTTGCTTGTCTAAAATAAGCAGCCCTCGGGTCGGCATCGACCTCGACAGTGATCTCGTCAAGCCTCGGGAGAGGGTGCATGACCACAGCATGCTTCTGCATCACCTTTAACACATTCTTGTCAACTATATACTTGCCTCGAGCTTCTTCGTAAAGATCAATTCTTTCTCCAAACCGTTCTCGTTGAATACGAGTTTGATACACCACATCACACTTAGCAGCCACTTCCATTAAGTCGGCGCTTTCTTCCCACTTGACTCCCCTTGATGTCAAATAATCTTTTATGTCATCCTGCAAAAGAAGAAAAAGAAGTGAAACAAACAAATACAGGTTAATTCGGCAATCGATTGGAAATCCGTCTGAAAGTTGAGTATAGATACGGGTTATGTAATTCTTGGAAGTAGAGTTTGTTAAAAAACGAACCTTCATTTTAACGACGTCAGGGGAGACAAAGTAGATCTTCACATCTTGGTACTTTGCGAGCAAGTATGCAAGAGAACGAACCGTTCTCCCATTGGCAAGATCTCCGACGAGCCCAACTCTGATACCATCCAAGTTTCCTATCTCTCTTTCTATGGTGTAGACATCTAAAAGGGCCTAAACAACATCGAAAAAGAACCAACCTTAACTCAAACAGTTCAAATGCATGGAAAAAAGTACGTGGAAAATATTAAGCAAACTAATAATAAATACTTATTTGTACTTGACCTTCATCCTCGAGTTCATGTAACATAGGATGTCGATTATTTATATTAAGAACAAAACTTGGATGTACCGAATAATAACGACCTTAGAAGCGACAAAACATAACAGAAATTACACAATAAGGATTGTTGGTTTTTCTTCATCACATGTTTTTCATGTTAGAATTCTTTCATACTGATGATATTGTTTGTGACTGCCTACAGAGTTCAATGGAAACTAGTGAGATACTTGATTATAAGTTACCTGGGTTGGATGTTGACCGGGACCATCACCGGCATTGATGATAGGAATGCCTGCTGTAGCTGCTGCTCGTTTAGCAGCACCGCTTTCGAAGTGCCGCATCACTATTATATCAGAGTATCCTTCAACAGTTCTTATAGTATCTACAAAACATATTACTTGGTTACAAAAAATACCAGAATTGAACAACTCCAAAGAACGTTAACGTACAAGGTAAAGAGAATTTGCCTTCAAGAGTCTCTCCTTTAGCTGCTGAAGAAAATTCTCTAGCATTTTCAGTTGTTAGAACTTCACCACCTAGCCGTTTCATGGCTGACTCAAATGAGAGCCTAGTTCTGGTTGAGGGCTCATAAAAAAGGGTGGCCATTAGGTAACCTTTAAGAATTTGACTCCTAGGTGATTTCTTTTCTATATTCTCCATCTGTTTTGCTACTTCAAATATAGCATTTAGTGTTTCCCTATCAAATTGTTGAGCTTCAATCACATCATCAAGTTGAAACTTATCGCCTTCTGCCGCATGACATTGAATCCGACTCCTCAAAAGCCTTCGACTTTCTCCCCATTTCAACGAGTTCTCATCAGTTAACAGTCTAGAATTCATAAAGTCATATGATAACATGGCTTTAACAGGTAGTCTATTCAGGAGATTCAAAGTATTAAACTTGAAATCTTTGTTCAAATTTATAGCCTGAATATCAAAGGATTCCCTTTTCAAGGAGCTCATGGAAAATAATGTTGAAGACGCCATTGTAACCGAATAAATACAGCTTCAAAGCCTCTGAAACAAAACATAAACCAGTGGTTAAATAAACGATTGATCATATATAACGTCCTTCACATGAATTTCCATAAAGAGACAACTTTATGAATTATGCCAATGAAGCTTCCCTGATTAAGCACTACAAGAACCCACAATTTTCATTAACCTGAATCAAGCCAAGTACCTTTGCAATATATAAGGAACACGTTAAAATCCACTATTTAAGAAGCTCAGTAATATAAAAGCATAACTTTCGAATCATAAGCTTATTAGAACCAGAAATTTTCTCAAGCAATCAAGACTCACAGTATAATGTTCAATTCAACATTTCCATTATTTTTATACCTTCAACAAAACAAACAGAAAGTACCCAGTAACATGAAACTAGTATAAAACTGATTAAGAAAGAGAGTGAAAACTAAGACCAAGAAGAGACCTGGGAAAATTTTCCAGGGAAGGTAATAAAAACTGTGTTTGGATGCTGGGAAAAAGGTAAATATGGTGAAGGAGAGATAAAGATAGGTTTTTTCCCCCAAAAAAATTTTCTGGGTTTTGTAGATATTATAGATAGGAAGTGAAGAAAGTGAAAGTAAGGGTTCTTCGAAAAGAGTGAAAAGTCAATGGAAAAGTTTTGGCGGAAAATATGTATTCCCAGAATCTTTTCCTTTCTTGCTTTTGGATTTTGCCATCTGTGTTCGGTTGTAGACAGAATAGTTTGCAAAATCATTTCATATTATTTATATAGTATTATTTATTTTATAAAATAGAATTAATTTTATATATTTTGACCGGGGCCTGTTGTGAGGAGAGCACCCGCTCATCCGCTCAAGGTCTTATCAATTTAAGTTCCTAAATTTAATTATTTATATATTTAAATTTTTATTTTTTTAAATAAATAAATAAATTTAATAATAAAAATAATATATTTAAAATATTAAATTAATTTTAATATTATTTTTATATCTAACATTAAAAATAAATTTAAACACTATACCCATACATTAGACTTTAATTTTAATTCATAATTTTAAATTTTAAATTTATTTTTATTGTTGGTGTATAATTAAAG
This sequence comes from Abelmoschus esculentus, assembly GCA_035048815.1. Lineage (NCBI taxonomy): Eukaryota > Viridiplantae > Streptophyta > Magnoliopsida > Malvales > Malvaceae > Abelmoschus > Abelmoschus esculentus. The sequence goes on from JAUCBN010000012.1 coordinate 3,724,731, forward strand.
CACTAAAAAAAATTAGTTTTTGTTCAGGGATCCCAAAAGTTTCTGAAACTGACTTGATTTTGATGTATATAATATTTATATTAAAATATTAAATAATTTTATATTGAGTGGTTAAAATTTAGCATTTATATCGATATATTTTGGTTTAATTCTTTTAAACAAACGACATCATTTTATGTTAAATTAAGTTTTAAAACAATCGTACTAAAACGATGTTATTTTGAATTAGTATCCTATTAAAAGTTAATGTTGAAGTGGTATATACAAATCAAAAAAATAAAATTCAATGTTAAATTTAATATTGTGCTGAGCAATGGGTCATTTGCTTTCTAGTTTGCATGAACATTCTAGTTTGCATGAACATTATACATGGTGTACTTGTACTGCTTTTCCAAGGTTGCAGGAAGTACTCTAGTTTGCCCCGGTTACGTGTTTCAGAGAGACAAGTAAGAATGTTATTACCTTACTCTAACATACCTGCCCAGTTTCTTTTTTACGCTTGTTGTTGGTGCTGTTATCTCTGTGCTTCTAACATAATAATTGCATAATAGCTTTTTTTAGAAATGATTCTGATTCTGATTCTGATTCTGGTTTGTTTTGCTTCCAGATGGAGATAATGATGAAGAACCTGCAGCTTCTGGTGGTCTCTAAAATGCTGTTTCCTTTTCATATGGAAACACTGGTGATGGTGAGTCCATTGAGCAAAAGGATGCTGAGGTGGAGTCTAGTTTTCGTCCACCCTTTTCCGTGCCCAAAACCTTACTTCAAAACCTAGTAAGTGCATGGTCATCTTCTTAAACTATATCTTTTACTCTTTGTATAATCTAGATATAATTGTTTGTCGATACTAATATTCTAATGTGGATATCTGATAGTTAAGTAAGGTGTGCGTTATTCTAAGGCTTATGATGTCTAAGTTTCAGATGCAGTTCTTTTTTCCTCTTGATCTCATGACAAGGGTGCATGCAGGTGGGATTAGAATGATAGAAATTTGTTGCCTTACAGGAATCCTGTTCACTTGAGCCATATCTTCTCAGGAGTTCTCTATTTCTTGATCTGAATATATGTGAGATTCTGTAGTTAAAGCATCAACTGATGGACCAGAGCAGAAAGAATCTTCTTTAAGAGTTAATAGAAAAGATGATACAGTGACTAAGCATTCGACTCCTTTAAAGGAAAAAGACTTCTCTGATAAAAACAAATCGACCCTTAACAACAATTCAGGCTGGAACGACAACTGGGATGAAGAAAGAAAGTGATGCCTCTGCAGCTGAGAAATCACGAGCTTCTTCTTTGCCACCCACATTAAAGGTCGAATTACCTGTTGTGGAGCTCCCATGGGGTTTAAAGACAGTGATTGATAAGATTGTCGAGTTCGAGAAATTATTACATAAACCCGTTTTGCCACCCACATTAAAGGTCGAATTACCTGTTGTGTCACTCACTTAGAATATAGTCCTTAACCAATTAAATTAAAACACATTATATATTTTTTTATATTATATTTACACATAAGCATTGTCTAAATCATCCAATTTAATATCTTTGATTTAGGAAAAAAAAAATATTACCAAAATTTTTTTGTGTCATCTTTCTCTTTGATATTTAAAATTTTTCCTTAATTAATTTTTCTTTTTTTTACAAGTCTGGGGTTTAGGGTTAGGAGTTAGGGTTTAGGTTTACGGTTTAGGGTTAGGAGTTAGGGTTTAGGTTTACGGTTTAAGGTTTAGGTTTAGGTTAAAGTTTAGAGTTTATGGGTTATGTTTTAGGGTTTATGATTTAGGGGTTATGTTTTAGGGTTTAGGGTTTAGGGTTTAGGGTTAGTGTTAGGGTTTAGGGTTTAGGGTTATGTTTAAGGTTTAGGGTTTAAGTTTTATTTTTTAGGGTTTAGGGGTTATGTTGTAGGGTTTAAGTTTACGGTTTTGGATTTTGGGTTTATGGTTAGGTTAGGTTTAGGGTTATGTTTAGGGTTTTTAAGTTTAAGGTTTAGGGTTTATATTTTAGGGTTTAGGGTTGTGCTATATGGTTTAAGGTTTATGGTTAATGATTTAGGGTTTGGGGTTTAGTGTTAGAGTTTAAGTTTAGGGTTTAGGGTTATATCTAGAGTTTTGGGTTTAGGGCAACATTTTAAGGTTTATGGTTTAGGGGTTATGTTTTAGGGTTTAGGGTTATGGTTTAAGTTTAGGGTTTAGGGTTTATGTTTTATGGTTTAGGGTTTATGGATACATTTTAGGGTTTAGGGTTAGGTTTTGGGTTTATGTGTTATGTTTTAGGGTTTGGGTTTAAGGTTTAAGTTTTAGGGATTAGGGTTAGGTTTCGGGTTTAGGATTTAGGGTTTCAAGTTAGGGTATAAGTTTAGGGTTTAGGGTTTAGGGTTAGGTTTTAGAGTTTATGGTTATGTTTAGGGTTTAGGGTTTAAGTTTTATTTTTTACGGTTTAGGGTTTAGGGGCTATGTTGTAGGGTTTAAGTTTACGATTTTGGGTTTTGGGTTTATGGTTAGGTTAGGTTTAGGGTTTAGGGTTATGTTTAGGGTTTAAGGTTTAAGTTTTAGGGTTTATGGTTTAGGGGTTATGTTGTATGGTTTAAGTTTAGGGTTTATGGTTTATATTTTAGGGTTTAGGGTTATGTTATATGGCTTAGGGTTTAGAGTTTATGTTTAGGGTTTATGGTTAATGATTTAGGGTTTAGGGTTAGGGTTAGGGTTTAAGGTTATATTTAGAGTTTTGGGTTTAGGGTAACATTTTAGGGTTTAGGGTTTGGGGGTTATGTTTTAGAGTTTAGGGTTAGGGTTTAAGTTTAGGGTTTAGGGCTACATTTTAAGGTTTAGGGTTAGGTTTTGGGTTTTGGGTTTATGGTTATGTTTTAGGGCTTGGGTTTAAGGTTATGGTTTAAGGTTTAAATTTTAGGGATTAAGGTTAGGTTTTGGGTTTAGGGTTTCAAGTTAGGGTATAAGTTTAGGGTTTAAAGTTTAAGGTTAGTGTTAGGTTTTAGGGTTTAGAGTTATGTATAGGGTTTAGGGTTTAAGTTTTATTTTTTAGGGTTTAGGGGTTATGTTGTTAGGGTTTAAGTTTACGGTTTTAAGTTTTGGGTTTATGGTTAGGTTAGGTTAGGTTTAGGGTTTAGGGTTTAAATTTTATTTTTTAGGGTTTAGGGGTTATGTTATATGGTTTAGGGTTTAAAGTTTATGTTTAGGGTTAATGATTTAGGGTTTAGGGTTTAAGTTTAGGATTTAGGGTTATATTTAGAGTTTTGGGTTTTGGGCAACATTTTAGGGTTTAGGGGTTATTTTTTAGGGTTTAGGGTTAGGGTTTAAGTTTAGGGTTTAGGGCTACATTTTAGGGTTTAGGGTTAGCTTTAGGTTTTGGGTTTATGGGTTATGTTTTAGGGTTTGGGTTTAAGGTTTAAGTTTTACGGATTATGGTTAGGTTTCGGGTTTCGGGTTTAGTATTTAGGGTTTCAAGTTAGGGTTTAGGGTTATGTTTTAGGGTTTAGGGTTTAAGGTTATGTTTGAGGTTTAGGGTTTAGGGTTTAGGGGTTATGTAGTAGGGTTTAAGTTTACGGTTTTGGGTTTTGGATTTATGGTTAGGTTAGGTTTAGAGGTTAGGGTTTAAGGTTATATTTAGGGTTTAGGGTTTAAGTTTTATTTTTTAGGGTTTAGGGGTTATGTTGTAGGGTTTAAGTTTAGGGTTTAGGGTTTATTGTTTATGTTTAGGGTTTAGGGTTAATGGTTTAGGGTTTATATTTTAAGGTTTAGGGTTATGTTATATGGTTTAGGGTTTAGAGTTTATGTTTAGGGTTTAGGGTTAATGATTTAAGGTTTAGGGTTTAAGTTTTAGGGTTTAAATTTAAGGTTTAGGGGTTATGCTATATGATTTAGTGGTTAGGGTTTATGTTTAGGGTTATTGATTTAGGGTTTAGGGTTATGTTTATGGTTTAGGGTTTAAGTTTTTTTAGGGTCTAGGGGTTATGTTGTATGGTTTAAGTTTAGGGTTTAGGGTTTAGGGGTTATGTTATACGGTTTAGGGTTTAGAGATTATGTTTAGGGTTTAGGGTTAATGATTAAGGGTTTAGGGTTTAAGGTTTAGGGATTAGTATTTACGTTTTATGTTTTAGGGTTTATGTTTAGGGTTTAGGGTTTATGTTTTAGTGTTTAGTGTTTAGGGTTTATGTTTAGGGTTTAGGGTTTATATGTTATATTTTAGGGTTTAGGGTTAGGGTTAAGGATAAGGTTTAAGTTTTGGGTTTAGGGGTTAGGGGTTAGGACAAAGTTTGGGGTTACGATTTAAGGTTTAAGGTTTACGATTTAATTTTTTAATTAATTTTTATCTAAACCCAAGCCGCAAACCTTAAACCCTAAAACCCTAAACCATAAATCTAAACCCAAAACCTTAAACCCTAAACCTAATACTAAACCCTAAACCCTAAAACATAACTAAACCCTAAACCCTAAAACATAATCCATAAACCCTAAAATCTAAAATATAAACCCTAAACCCTAAAGCCTAAAACGTAACCCTTGAACACTAAACCCTAAACCTTAAAACATAACCCTTAAACCTTAAACCCTAAAACATAACCTTTAAACCTAAACCTTAAAACATAAATCATAAACCCTAAACCCTAAACTCTAACCCTAAAACCCTAAAACATAACCCCTAAACCCTAAATCCTAGAACATAACCCTATACCCTAAACGCTAAAACATAACCACGAACCTTAAACCCTAAACCCTAAACCCTAAAATATAACCCATAACCCCTAAACCCAAAACCTAAACCTAAACCCTAAAGTTAAAACCCTAAACCTTAAACCTAACCCTAAATCATAAAACATAACCCCTAAACCCTAAACTCTAAATCGTAAAACATAAACCCTAAACCCTAAACCGTAAACACAAAACCTTACACTAAACACTAAACACTAAACACTAAACACTAACCCTAACCTCAAACCTTAAACCCTAAACCCTAAACCTAACCCTAAGTCATAAAACATAACCCCTAAACCCTAAATCCTAAATCCTAAAACATAAACCATAAACCCTAACCATAATCCTTAACCTTAAACCCTAACCCTAATCCTTAACCTTAAACCCTAAACTATAAACCATAAACCCTAATCCCTAAACCCTAAACACTAATCCCTAACCCTAAACCCTAATCCCTAAACCTTAAACTAAACAATAAACCCTAAACCCTAACCCTAACCTCAAACCCTAAACCCTAAATCTAACCCTAAATCATAAAACATAACCCCTAAACCCTAAATCCTTAAACATAAACCCTAAACTATAATCCTTAACCCTAAACCCTAAACCTAACCCTAAAACCCTAAACCCTAAACCCTAATCCCTAAACCTAACCCTAAATCCTAAACCCTAAAACATAAACCATAATTCCTAAACCCTAAACCCTAAACCCTAAACACTAATCCCTAAACCCTAAACCCTAACCATAAACCCTAAATCCTAAACCATAAACCTAAACCTAAACCCTAACCCTAAACCCTAAACCCTAAACTAAACATTAAATCCTAAACCCTAACCCTAAACCCTAAACCCTAAACCTAACCATAAATCATAAAACATAACCCCTAAACCATAAACCCTAAATCCTAAATCTTAAACCCTAAACCCTAAACCCTAATCCTTAACCCTAAACCCTAAACCATAAACCATAAACCTTAACCCTAAACCCTAAACCATAAACAATGAACCATAACCATAAACCCTAAAACCTTAAACCCTAAACCTTAATCCCTAAACCCTAAACCCTAACCCTAAACCTAAACCCTAAACCCTAAACACTAAATCCTAAACCCTAAACCCTAATCATAAACCCTAAACCTAACCCTAAATCATAAAACATAACCCCTAAACCCTAAACCTTAAATCCTAAATCTTAAACCCTAAACCATAAACCCTAAACCCTAAATCCTAAACCCTAACCCTAAACTTAAACTCTAACCCTAAACCCTAAACCCTAAATCTTAAACCCTAAACCTAACCCTAAATCATAAAACACAACCCCTAAACCCTAAACCCTAAATCCTAAATCTTAAAACATAAACCCTAAACACTAAACTATAAACCATAAACCCTAATCCCTAATCCCTAAACCCTGAACCATAATCCATAATCCTTAAACCATAAACCATAAACCATAATCCCTAAACCATAAACCCTGAACCCTAAAACCTAAACCCTAATCATAAACCCTAAACCTTAAACTAAACACTAAACTCTAACCCTAACCTCTAACCTTAACCTCAAACCCTAAACCCTAACCCTAAACACTAAATCCTAAATCCTAAACCCTAAACCCTAACCATAACCTTAACCCCTAAACCCTAAACCTTAATCCTAAACCCTAAGCCTTAAACCCTAAACCTAAATTATAAAATAGAACCCTAAACCCTAAATCCTAAATCTTAAAACATGAACTCTAAACACTAAACCCTAATCCTTAACCCTAAACCCTAACCCTAACCCTAACCCTAACCTCAAACCCAAAACCCAAAACCCTAACCTCAATTAGGTTTTGGGTTTTGGGTTTTGGGTTTTGGGTTTGAGGTTAGGGTTAGGGTTTTGGGTTTTGGGTTTGAGGTTAGGGTTAGGGTTAGGGTTAGGGTTTAGGGTTAAGGATTAGGGTTTAGTGTTTAGAGTTCATGTTAAAACATAAACTCTAAACACTAAACCCTAATCCTTAACCCTAAACCCTAACCCTAACCCTAAACCTTAATCCTTAACCCTAAACCCTAAACTATAAACCCAAAACCATAATCCCTAAACCCTAAACCCTAAACCATAAACTAAACACTAAATCTTAAACCCAAAACCCTAACCCTAACCTTAACCCCTAAACCCTAAACCTTAATCCTAAACCCTAAACCCTAAACCCTAAACCTAAATCATAAAACATAAACCTAAACCCTAAATCCTAAATCTTAAAACATAAACCCTAAACCCTAAACCTAACCCTAAACCCTAATCCTTAACCCTAAACCCTAAACCCTAAACCCCAAAACCCAAAACCTAAAACCTAATCTTAAACCCTAAACCCCAAACCTTAAACTAAACACTAAACCCTAACCCTAACCCTAACCTCAAACCTTAAACCCTAAACAATAAACCCTAAATCATAAACCCTAATCCCTAAACCCTAAACCTAACCCTAAATCATAAAACATAACCCATAAACCTTAAACCCTAAACTTAAACCCTAATCCCTAAACCCAAAACCTAATCATTAACCCTAAACTTAACCCTAAACCCTAACCTAAAACCCTAAATCCTAAACACTAAACCTAAACCCTAATCCTAAACCCTAAACTATAAACTAAACACTAAATCCTAAACCCTAACCTTAAACCCTAAACCCTAAACCTAACCCTAAATCATAAAACATAACCCCTAAATCCTAAATCCTAAATCCTAAAACATAAAACATAAACCTTAAACCCTAAACCCTAATCCTTAACCCTAAACCCTAAACTATAAACCTTAAACCCTAATCCATAAACCCTAAACCTAACCTTAAACCCTAAACCCTAAACCATAAACCATAATCCCTAAACCCTAAAACCTAAACCCTAATCATAAACCTTAAACCCTAAACCTTAAACTAAACACTAAACCTTAACCCTAACCCTAACCTCAAACCATAAACCCTAAATCCTAAACCCTAAACCCTAAACCAAACCATAAATCCTAAATCTTAAAACATAAACCTTAAACCATAAACCCTAAACCCTAATCCCTAAACCCTAAACCCTAAATCCTAAACCCTAACCCTAAACTTAAACTCTAACCCTAAACCCTAAACCCTAAACCCTAAACTAAACACTAAATCCTAAACCCTAAACCTAACCCTAAATCATAAAACATAACCCCTAAACCCTAAACTCTAAATCCTAAATCTTAAAACATAAACCCTAAACACTAATCCTTAACCCTAAACACTAAACACTAAACCATAAACCCTAATCCCTAAACCCTAAACCATAATCCATAATCCTTAACCCTAAACCATAAACCATAATCCCTGAACCCTAAAACCTAAACCCTAATCATAAACCTTAAACCTTAAACTAAACACTAAACTCTAACCCTAACCCTAACCTCAAACCTTAAACCCTAAACCCTAAACCCTAACCCTAACCTCAAACCCTAAACACTAAACCCTAAACACTAAATCCTAAACCCTAAACCCTAAACCCTAACCATAACCTTAACCCATAAACCCTAAACCTTAATCCTAAACCCTAAGCCCTAAACCCTAAACCTAAATTATAAAATAGAACCCTAAACCCTAAACCCTAAATCCTAAATCCTAAATCTTAAAACATAAACTCTAAACACTAAACCCTAATCCTTAACCCTAAACCCTAAACCCTAAACCTAACCCTAACCCTAACCTCAAACCCTAAACCCTAAATCCTAACCCTAACCTCAAACCCTAAACCCTAAACCCTAAACACTAAATCCTAAACCCTAAACCCTAACCATAACCTTAACCCCTAAACCATAAACCTTAATCCTAAACCCTAAGCCATAAACCCTAAACCTAAATTATAAAATAGAACCCTAAACCCTAAACCCTAAATCCTAAATCTTAAAAAATAAACTCAAAACACTAAACCCTAATCCTTAACCCTAAACCCTAAACCTAACCCTAAACCCTAATCCTTAACCCTAAACCCTAAACCTAACCCTAAACCCTAATCCTTAACCCTAAACCCTAAACTATAAATCCAAAACCATAATCCCTAAACCCTAAACCCTAAACCCTAAACTAAACACTAAATCCTAAACCCTAACCCTAACCTTAACCCCTAAACCCTAAACCTTAATCCTAAACCCTAAACCCTAAACCTAAATCATAAAGCATAACCCTAAACCCTAAATCCTAAATCTTAAAACATAAACCCTAAACCTAACCCTAAACCCTAATCCTTAACCCTAAACCTTAAACTATAAACCATAAACCCTAATCCCTAACCCTAACCTCTAAACCCTAAAGCATGATCCCTAAACCTAACCCTAAACCCTAAACCCTAAACCCTAAACCCCAAAACCTAAAACCTAATCCTAAACCCTAAACCCCAAACCTTAAACTAAACACTAAACCCTAACCCTAACCCTAACCTCAAACCCTAAACCCTAAACCCTAAACCCTAAACCCTAAATCATAAACCCTAATCCCTAAACCCTAAACCTAACCTTAAATCATAAAACATAACCCCTAAACCTTAAACTCTAAACTTAAACCCTAATCCCTAAACCCAAAACCCTAATCATTAACCCTAAACATAACCCTAAACACTAAACCTTAAACCCTAAACCCTAAACCCTAAACCTAAACCCTAAACTATAAACTAAACACAAAACCCTAAACCCTAAACCCTAAACCCTAAACCCTAAACCATAATCATAAACCTTAAACCCTAAACCTTAAACTAAACACTAAACCTTAACCCTAACCCTAACCTCAAACCATAAACCATAAATCCTAAACCCTAAAACCTAAACTTAACCCTAAATCATAAAACATAACCCCTAAACCCTAAATCCTAAAACATAAACACTAAACCCTAAACATAACCCTAAACCCTAATCCTTAACCCTAAACCATAATCCATAAACCCTAAACCCTAAACCTAACCTTAAACTAAACACTAAACATAACCCTAAACCCTAACCCTAACCTCAAACCCTAAAACATAACCCCTAAACCCTAAACCTAAACCCTAAACTTAAACCCTAAACCATAAAACATAACCTCATAACCCTAACCCTAAACCCTAAACACACCCTAAAACATAAACCATAAACCCTAAACTCTAAAACATAACCCTCAACCTTAAACCATAAAACATAACACATAAACCTTAAACCCTAAAACATAACCCCTAAACCCTAAACTCTAAAACATAACCCCTAAACCCTAAACCGTAAAACATAACCCATAACCCCTAAACCTTAAAACATAAACCCTAAACCCTAGAACATAACCCATGAACCCTAAAACATAAACCTAAACCCTAAAGCCTAAAACATACCCAGTGAACCCTAAACCCTAAACCTTAAAACATAACCTTTAACCCTTGAACCCTAAACCCTAAACCTTAATCCCTAAACCCTAAACCCTAAAATCTGAAGCCTAATCCTAAACCCTAAACCCTAACCCTAAACCCTAAACCTAAATCATAAAACATAACCCCTAAACCATAATTCCTAAATCCTAAAACATAAACCCTAAACCCTAAACCCTAAACACTATTCCTTAACCCAAACCATAAACCCTAAACCATAAACCCTAATCCCTAATCCCTAAACCCTAAACCCTAAACCATAAACCCTAATCCTATACAAAAAACCCTAAACCCTAAACCTTAAACTAAACATTAAACCCTAAACCCTAACCTTAAACTCAAACCCTAAACCCTAAACCTAACCCTAAATCATAAAACATAACCCCTAAATCCTAAATCCTAAAACATAAACCATAAACCCTAAACTTAACCTTAAACCCTAATCCTTAACCATAAACCATAAACCCTAAAACCCAATCCCTAAATCCTAAACCCTAAATCCTGAAACCTAAACCCTAAATCCAAAACCCTAAACCCTAATCCTAATCCTTAAACCCTAAACCCTAAACCTTAAAATAAACACTAAACATAACCCTAAACCCTAACCCTAACCTCAAACCCTAAAACATAACCCCTAAACTTAAAACATAACCCCTAACCCTAACCCTAAAACATAACCTAAACCTAACCCTAAATTCTAAAACATAAACCCTAAACCCTAAACCCTAAAACATTAACCCTAAACCCTAAATTCAAAAACATAACCCTAAACCTTAAACCATAAAACATAACCCATAAACCCTAAACCCTAAAACATAACCTCTAAACCCTAAACTCTAAAACATAACCCCTAAACCCTAAACCCTAAACCCTAAAACATAACCCATAACCCCTAAACCCTAAAACATAAACCCTAAACCCTAGAACATAACCCATGAACCCTAAAACATAACCCTAAACCCTAAACCCTAAAACATAACCCTTTAACCCTAAACCCTAAACCTTAAAACATAACCTTTAACCTTTAAACCCTAAAACATAACCCTTAAACCCTAAAACCTAAACCCTAAATCATAAACCCTAAACCCTAAACTCTAACCCTAAAACCTTAAAACATAACCTATAAACCCTAAATCCTAAAACATAACCCTAAACCCTAAATGCTAAAACATAACCCATAACCCCTAAAACCTAAACCATAACCCTAAAACCTTAAAACATAACCTATAAACCCTAAATCCTAAAACATAACCCTAAACCCTAAATGCTAAAACATAACCCATAACCCCTAAAACCTAAACCTTAACCCTAAACCCTAAATTTAAACCCTAAACCTAACCCTAATTCCTAAAACATAACCCGTAAACCCTAAATCCTAAAACATAACCATAAACCCTAAAACATAACCCTGAACCCTAAACCCTAAACTTAAACCCTAAACTCTAAATCTCAAATCTATAAAAATTAATTAAGGAAAAAATTTTAATAACAAAGAGAAAGATGACACAAGAAATCTTTGATAATATTTTTTTCATTTCTAAATCAAAGACAAATTGGATGATTTAGACAATGTTTATATGTAAATATGATATGGAAAAAATATACGATGTGTTTTAATTTAATTGATTGGGGACTATATCCTAAGTGGTAGAAGAGGTTTATGTAATAATTTAGATGTACAAGATCCCCCTTCCAAAGCTTCCCAGCCTCAAATAGGAGTTAGTGTGGATGCAGCTGCTGCGGCTGCTATTCTTCAGGCTGCCACAAGAGGCATTAAGAAACCAAATCTAGAGATTCTCTCTAAGACATCTTTAAATAGTAGCAGCCAGGTTCCGACTAGTGAGGGCGGGAATGCCCCAAGTTTTGGTAGCTTCCATTCCTCTCAGCCTCAAAGTTCCGAACACAAAGGTGAGCCAAGTGTTTCTGGCCCTGTTGCCAGTGCAATTGCAACGACAGCAGCTATTGCAGCTGCAAGTGAGGCCGATTCCTCTGAGGCATGTTTGACAAAAGAAGAGAAGTTGAAAGCTGAGCGATTAAAACGGGCAAAAATGTTTACCACCTTGATAAAAAGTGGTTCTGCACCACTTAAAACCGAACCATTTCCTGGTTTATCTGCTGAACCACCTGATTTGGAGGGTTTTGGTTCTGGTGTTGAGGGTGCACTCGGAAAAGAAAGGGAAGTCGGCTCAGTTGCATTGGATGTTGATACTTGCAATAAAACCGAAAAGCATGATAAGATGAATTCTGGCATTGATCAAAATGAACGACGATCAAAGAGGAAGTACCGTTCTAGATCAAAACGACATGAAGCGGATAGTGAACAGGAGGAACAAGAAGAAGAAAGAGAAGAGAAAGTAAAGGACAGGCACTCAAGTAAAAATCGATCACATCACCATAGTAGGGGTAGGCGGAAGCATAGGAAAAGGCATTCCTCTTCGAAGCATAGAGATTCTCGACATCGGCATAAGCATGAAAGTAGCACCGATGATGAACAAAGTCACAAGTCTGACGATTCCGACAGCAACCATCAGTCCATCATCATCCTCAAAATAGACGGAAGAGAGATACCTCTTTAGACACTGAACACCGTAGGCCAGGATATGGAATTAGGCATAGTGGTTCCTTCCATGATGAGCATCAACCCTCTGAATATCGTCACAGACATGATAACTCCTCTGGCGATGAGTATCGACGCTATTAAGCACCATAGGTCCTCCGATGATGAATACAATCCTCGAAGTTGGAGATCTCATGCAGGAAGAGAAGCAGAATTGGAGGAAGGAGAGATTTATGCAAAACCAGATCAATCTAAGTTGAGCGAGAGCAATGCTGCTAGTAGGGAAGCTTCAGTGGATATATCAAGATCAGATGTGGCGGGTGGATGGGCTCCAATGCTATCCCCTACCGCCGCCCCCACCACCATAATGATTTAAGAGCCAAAATCCTAGCTATGCTGATGGCGACTTTATATCCAGCAATACTGATGTTTATTTTTAGTTTTCATCTCGTTTTTCCTTGAACCCAAACCACTTTCTAATAGATGATTTCTTCCTCACCTTTGCTTGTAATCTTATTATTATAATACAATAGTGGCTTCAGATTCATATATGACCAAAGTAATCAATTTCCGAATCTTGTTTATTTGTTAATTATTAAAATTAATGAAAAATTAAAGCTGAAAATGATTTATTTTTGTTGATAAATATTATTACCGCTGGCCATGTTAGATATTTATTAACAGAAAGGTGGGGAGGAATAATCATCTATACCTCCTTAAATTATTCAAATATTGGATTCGGAGGACAATTGTCATTTTTGCCTCAAATTATTCAAACATCATATGTACCGAAGAAATTGTATTCTATCTTTTACGTATCGATAAATTGTTTGGGTGAAATTGAAGTAATCTATGGAGAGAAACGAATAAAATTTAAGATTAAAAATAAAATATAAATATTTAAAAATAAATTTTATTTATTTATCTCTAAAAGGTTTAAATAAGAGAAGAAAAAAGAAAAAATAGGGTAGGGAGAAAATTTATAATTTCGTCTCTATATGAAGAAAAATTATATCATAGATCATTTTTATCACGTAAGATCAACCAATCAAATATATTTATTTAATTATTTTTTTACCTTATTTTTTATCAAGTAAATTTTTACTTGATAAAAAATTATTTTAAAATTTAATTTATAATAAATATTAAGAAAATTTTACTTGATAAAAAATAAAAAAATAATTAAATTAATACATATGATTAATTAGTCTTATAAATAACATGACAAAAATATCATAATATAATTTATTCGATACGAAAGACGGTGAAAAAATACAGTTGATGATATCAATTGTTTGGGTTGATAGATTATTTTGATGAAATTAAAGCAATCCATGGAGGAATGTTGTTGATAGAATGAATGGTTCACGTGAAACAGAGTCAGGACACGTCACCATTTGTTAACAGAAAATAATAAAAAATTAAATTAAAAGTAAAATAAAAATTAAACGACCGAATAAAAATTTAAAATTTTAATGATAAAAGATACACGATAAATATTCGGTAACTGTTTATATAATTTACGCTAAAAACAATAAAATTTAAAATCTTTGGTAAAAGTCGAATATTTTTGGAATTAAATACGAAATGCTTAATTTATGGAACATTCTGGATAATTACAAAGAAAAATAAATTAGTTTCTTCTCAAAATAATCTTTCAAATGACTTCTTCTAATGGCAAGCCATTTTCTCATTTCACAATGATTTACACTTACCTGCAAAACTACGCCGTTTAAGTTTAACCCAACGCATACAAGAGCAAGGGACAAAAATACAATATGATTATCAACAATCAAGCCACTGTTAAATGACTTTCAGCTATGAAAATAAAGATGATTTGGTATCAAAAATGCTACCAAATGGACGGGAAGGATTCTCATCTGAATTCTTCGCTTCTTTCGGACTAGTATCCTTGCGACCGAATATGAAATCGAGCTTCAGAAACCGCAGTTTAAGGTCACTGCCGGTAAGACTTCCGTTTTCCTGCTGCATTGGTGTCTCTTCTGCCTGCTCTAGTGTGTTTAAGACTTCTTCAGGAGACACTAACATTGTTTCCACTGTTTCATATACCTGTTGAAAGTATTCGGTTTCGAAAATCATCAGACGTGTGCACTTGAACAGGGCAAACATGACAAGAAGCCAAGTACGGTTTTCTTGCATGCGAAGAAACGAAGTTTCTTTCGGACGAAAACGCATGCTTTCATTATCACTTAATGAAGCCGTCTAGCTCATGGCATTGGAAATCAGTCCCATTTGTTTAAAATTCAGATGGTTTCGTTTTTTCCATCGAGAGAAACATCGAGTCATACCTGTAAAATAGAAACCTACCTGGCAAAGCTCGTCCAGTTTCTGGTTCCAGATATTTGTCTTGTAAGTGGCAACAACATAGCTTTGGCACTCGTAAAAAAGCTTTGATAACTTTTCATTATCAGGGAGCTTGTCCTCGGCGAATACAAATCCCAAACCAAGCTGAACATTACGTAATTGAAACATTAGCGTTACAAAGAATGACACTGGTAAGAATTATAACATGCAACTTACAAATAAGAAAATAACAGCTAATTACTTGTATTCGAGTGTGAATGTTGGATGCAAGTATATGTAACACAGATATATTCGTAGGATCCTCGGAGGGTCATCCCTAATTTCATGTCCTTGTATGCATAACACGAGCTTTTCAAGAAGAATAAAGCCGGAGTAACAGTTCATGTCAAACTATTTCACCACTACTCTTCTTTTAACCTAAAGTATTCTTGTTTAACACTTGTTGGATATCCGTATTATAACGAACGACTGGTAGAGTAATTATATGCAACTTAAAAAATAAGAAAATAACAGCCACTTATTGATTTTCTGTAAAAATCAAATACATGTTTGCATATGCATTTGACCACAAGTATTTCACAAAAAATAGTCAGTCCAGGCAACATAGTTCCTATCGACCTATGTTGCCCTAACACTTCATTTTTTTGAAGTACATGTGTTCAACAATCGAGTCCAATGCATATCTTGACATGGGTATGGGATATGATCATCTCGAAACAGAAGTAGAAATACAGAGAACTAGACCCTCAGTTTGAATGTATAAACTGAACAGCAGGTTGGAATTAGAGACTATAAATAAAGAAAAGATCATCTTTAACTACGTTAAAACACTTACAAGAGAAAAAAACAGTTGTTGAAAAAGATCGGTAATCGGAATGTTATCGAAGAAATTCAGGATTCCCTCCCTAAAGCAACCATAAAACATGCCGCTCTTGTAAGAACAATGCCCCGTAATAGAAAATATAAGAGTTGTAATATAAAAAAGTTAAGTCCAACTTACACTGCCAAATCCTCATCATAGAGAGGTGCTTGTTTAATGGCTGGTACGGGTTTGGATGTCTCCCATAGTTCACGCCATAAATTACCTAACAAATATGCATAATTCACATATTAAAGCAACTATAGCAAAAGTTCAGGAAGTGACACCATTAGCAGGTTAAGAATGCAAACAACTAGAAGAGTATGTTACGCATGAGATGCTACCAATACGAATCACAGAATACAAGTTCATACAGACATAGTCCATTGTGTCAATCAATGAATAAATGTCCTCTCCACAATAGTAAGACTTGACCAAGAATTTAAAATGCAGCAAACTTTAGGAAACTGGGATAACAAGAAAAACCTTCTTTCTGCATTCTACTACTTAGTTGACCTCTTCTACACGTAACCTCATTGCTTGGCTCAGTTTCAATCCAATCAGGAGGAGAGTGCCATCTAACAAAATCTTCTAAAACACAACCAGGATTTGCAGCCTAACAAAATCGTTAAAGAAAAAGATTAAGCATTGAAGCATGAAAGAAGTTTCTCTTAAATCCATATGTATCTACAATAGCAGTAAGATGGAGGATAATTATCTGTGCTAAAATATCACCTTGAAACCCTGCATGTCAGAGAGGAGACGAGAGCACCCAGCACCATCACTAACCCACAAAAGATAAGTCAATGAGTAAAAGAATAATAAGATAATGTAACTACACCGAGTGGTGAGTATCATGATTAGCGGACATAAAAATGTGGTTTGTACAACAAAAAGATGGAAAATATAGAGAATGATTATAAAAATTCAACATAAATAGCATCATTATATAGGTTGATCCAGTAAGTAAACATCATTGTTTTAAAGCAAAAAGGAAAACTTTAATCTATATTAAGATTTAAGAATACATCTTATGCAATAAATAGATTAAGATGATGATCATAAAAAAACAGCAGTGATCTATAATGTTAAATAAGGTGCCAAGAGGTTAAGGAGTTTTTAGTCAATATACTGACCTCCCTGTCCGAAGCACTAACTCCTCTGTTTCTCTGATAAGATCTTCTGTGAGCAAAGGTCCTTCCTACAGACATACATCAACACACTAAAGCATGGCAATAGACTTGAAAGGTAGGTAATCTACTGGCAGAATTTGCAACCAAACCTGGTGAATAGGTGAGTATATCGGTTCATCGGTTTCCAACATTGTTAAATTTTCAATCGGTTGATTAGCTCCCTGCCGAAGAACAAGTTCTCCAGTCTTAACTCGTGCATACAATGCAGAGCAGACAGGCATTGGTCCCATAGAAACATTTAATTCTTTAACATTTGAACTAGCTTTCATCATTTCAGAATCAAATGATTCAGCTGCAATCCTTTGCTGTCTTTTTCTTGATAGACAACAGTTAACAACCTGTAATTGTTGATATAAAAGACATGATTTTAGATCTGGAATCTCATTCACAGGAATGCCAGGCAGATGTCTCTCTTCGGACCAAAATCTTCTCAACTGCATGTGTAAAGGATTCCAAACACTTTTCATCAGATAAAGATTAACAACTATGTAAAGTAAAGCAAACAAACTCTAAATGCACTGGCATGTGAAAATGAAGGATTTTGATTTCCACGAAGTCTCAAATACTAGGATGCACTCTAGTCTCGCCATGTTAGGCTAGAAGCAGTTTTTATGATTTCATGAAACGATGATACCTTGAATTTCATTAGGATAAGTTATGATAACAGTTTTATTGGGACAAAAAGATCCCAATTGTAAACTCAGTGAAGTTTTCTTTCAACAGTGATCATTTGTGTTAATTCAGATAAAGTGGTGAATACCCCACTTACTTCCTTAACAACCCTGCACCAAAAGAGTGCCATCTTGCAAAGGCTTCTAAAACTTCCAATGACTTCAGAAAGCTTAACAACGAAGCTCTGTGGAGGAGCACCACGAATGTCTTTAATAAAAGATATCTTAGGAGTACACCCTTTTGAATCAGATACAAGCTTCCTTTGGAGGAATTTTCCATCTGCAAACACCTTGCAGATATTACAATGAAAGTAAAAGATCATAACAAGAAAATATGAAAGTTTGAAGAAGAAACATATCTCCCAGAAAGAGCATGTATGAATCTACCTGCATCAAACAGTGAACGAATTAAAGCAAGAACTCTCTCATCATCACCAAAGCCAGATGCAAGTTTATCCTCTTTCTCACGGATAACTAATGACTTGACTGCAGAGAAGCTCAAGCCTGCCTTTTCCTTACTAGGTGAAGAATTTTCAAAAGATGCCAAAAGATCTTTCAACGTTTTAAATTTTTTTCCAGCCCTGGGATCAGAAGGAAAGTACAAAAATATAAGAACACCATGTTCTACAAGGTGAAATATGATTAATCAAGAGGTCACACATTTCACCGGTTAGAAATTAGCTGAAGAGCAAAAACATATTTGTTCCAAATGATCAAAACATAGCCACCACTTCGACAAAGCAGTGTCAATAATCAATACCAAAAAGTAAATCCCAATAAAGGTAATCAATTCACAAATCAGCACGTTTCATGAAGCATCCTACAATTTTGAATATCAACAAGAGCAGATAAATAAAATCTGAATTCAAGTATTGGGCGCATATTAATGGCAAAAACTTACTCGATAGCTGAAGCCAATTGTTTGATGACGGATGTTGGAGGAATGCATTTCGTGTTGTCTGTATTTAATACGTCTACGGAAGGAATTACTTCTAACAACTAAAGGAAAACAATCTCATCAACAAATCCATTTCTTTTAATTTTACAACAGAAAATTTAAGATTTTAATCCATAACAGTAACCCTGAACTGTGGGAGAGAGAAATAAGCATTATCACAAATGTACCTTTGCTTCCGCGTCAATCTTCATGTTGAGCAAATATATGTTTTCATCGTAGAATGGAACAGCCATGATTTCAACTTTCTCGGAATCTTCAACG
This sequence comes from Abelmoschus esculentus, assembly GCA_035048815.1. NCBI lineage: Eukaryota > Viridiplantae > Streptophyta > Magnoliopsida > Malvales > Malvaceae > Abelmoschus > Abelmoschus esculentus. The sequence continues at coordinate 3,743,648 of JAUCBN010000012.1, forward strand.
CCTTTTCTCCTTATTCCTATATTTCTAAACCTTTCCTGCCATTCTTGTTTTGTCCCTAAATTTGAGGCCCTCCACCTAGAATGCTTTACCTCGTGAAAACTCTGCGTTATACCACACAAAATTTAAAGCTAAAATAAGTAAATACAGATCGAGATTATTATTTTTTTTCATTTCACGTGAATTTTGAGGGGGAAGGAAGCAAATAAAACTTTAAAAAAATGTAGAATAATTAATAAACATTCAACAGAACTTTGAAGCATTTTATGGCTCGCCTGTTTACAGAGACTGAGCAGGAAAACTATATATAACCTCTGATTCCATTTGACATAAAATAAGCTAAACTCTTCGAACTCAATGCTTAAACTTAAATTCACAACCACTTCAAAAAACTGTTCTACAATTTACTTCATTTTCTCAGCAACCAAACAACGAACTACATTCTATCTTACTTAATTCCAATGATATATTTTTTTAAAATCATAATCATCCGTTCCTTCTCAAGAGAAAAACAAAATTCAATTGAAAAATTACCTTATAGTGGCCTTCGTTCGTAAGAGAATCGTTTTTGAACTCCTTCGATGATGATTTATCAGAATCTTCACGAAAATGATAAGAAAGAAAATCAAATTTCCGTTCAAAACATTTACGTTATCTCCTTAAAACCGAACATTATTTTAAAGGAAGAATCTAAAATTAGATAAGCGTAAAATAAAATTATTGAATGGATATTAACAGCCAAAAATATAGAGGATAGTTTGATTTTACCTAAATCGGATTTTAAATCATTGAAAACTCTCTCGGCTTTGGCAGCTGCGGAGTTGAAAGCGGTTCTTGCTTTGGAGACGAATGAAGGAGCGTCCATGTCATTGAGACGTCAAGGGAAGAAAGAAAGTGAAAGTTGTTAAAATCGGAAGGACCAAAACAACGGCATTTGCAGGCAAAGCGGGAGATCTGTTTGGATGGAGAAGAAAGCGCAAATGGGGGTATTTTTTTAAAAAGGCAGAAAAAATGTTCTAATTATATTTTTAATAAGTATTTAAAGTATTTTAAAATTAAAATAAATATTTAAATTTAATTTAAAGTTAGTCTAATGATTTATTTTAATATCTAAATTTAAAATAAAATTTTAAACATATATTTTACTACCTATTATAAAAATATAATTTAAATATTTATCATATAATTCAACATTTTAAAAATAAGAATAAAATAATATTTCTTTTAATTTAATTTTGATTTTTTTATGTGAAGTATGTTGATGGTTTTTTTAAACTTAACTACGGCTTCTATTTTGAGAATAATGATGTTTAAGGTTATATTTAAGTAAAAAATAAATTGTAATAGAAATCATTTAATTATGGATAATGTTATATTTAGATCATCTAATTATTAAAAATTACATTTAGATCACCTAATTAATGTTGATAATTGAAATACTCTAATGTTAACGAGGTTATACAATTACAAATGATTTAGAAGAAAAAAACGATCAAATTGATACATTTTTTCAAATATAAAAGGTGACCCAAATACAACTTTTAATAATTGGGTGATTCAAATGTAACCTTACTTATAATTGAGTAACCCAAATATAACCTTTAATAATTGGGTGACCCAGATGTAACTTTACCTATAAATGAGTAACCCGAATATAACTTTTAATAATTAAGTAACCCAAATATAACAATAATTATAATTAAGTGACCTTTGTTATAGTTTACCCTTAAGTAAATAGGTGAATTTTGGGTAATTTTTTAAAAGTAGACCAAAATCTATAGTGTTGTTTGGATTTTGCTATCTACAAGTGGTGAGGTTCATGTAGGCCGTCGGATTAAACTGAAAATATATTAGTTTCAACAGGCGACGAGGTCCAAACAAACATTATAAATTTTTATCTATTTCATAAAAATTATCTCAAACCACCTATTTTCTTAAATATAACCTTAAACCTCAAATTTAAACCCGAGATGAGAAGAGTGAGAAACAGTGGGAAAGTCTTGCTTCATTTTTGTTCACTTTTCCTCTCACACTCTATGACTAGATAAAGTTCAGTGAAGTTGGTTCTGGTTTCTCCAGACTCCTAACAGACCCACCATTCATATCAGAACAGGTTCTTAGTCATCATGGAGCATAACAAGGCTAAGACATCTTTGGTATCACCTACTACATTTGTAAACGTCAAAAAATTTCAGCTTTTTCTCAAACACGACTTCTCAACCTAAACGCAAAATCAGATAACGGCACCGAACGGAGCCATAGACGATGATGCTAGAAGAAGAAGAAGAAATAAAGTCATTATAAGAGAAGAATTTTATCACCATTTTCACCCACAATCATGAAAACGAGGAAACATTAGTCAAAAGTGAGCTGCCTAATTTGCATATCAAAAGCTTAATAAGCCTAAATATTGGCACTTATTCTGGAGTTGCCTTTCACACTTACAAAAATCCCACCTAAAGAATGGTTCTTAATTACAAAACTCTTTCTTATATCTAATTTTACATTCAGAAACCATACGTTTCTCCAAAGCCCAAAAAAACAAGATGCTTTTTTTACTTCCTACGGAGTTTGGAGGAAACATACATAGCTAGAAAGCTGCAGTCCACAAAGCATTCTTGTCTTCTCCGCACCGCCGGTGAACATCTTTCATCCTCTCTACCGACTTGCAAATCCCGCTGCAGGTCCAGTCGAATGAAGCAACACAAACGTTGCCTGCTTGAGCCTTCCACTCGCAATCTGCACCATATTTTGTCATAATCAATCTTTTGTTCCCGATATCGGTTTTGTAACATATACTCTCCTATAACATATTGTACTTTATTCTCTATTTCGGAATGATAGTCGTGCAAACACATATACACATACAGCCCCGGAGAAAGGCCGGGGATGGTATAATTGACACCATATCCATGCCAGAGTGTTACTTTTTTTTTCATATGACTAGTAAGAACCACTTTAGTGATAACAAGTTATATAATAAGATGATTCAAGCTAGAACCGATGAATAAGTTCGAATGAAATGCCCGTCTATTCCGGATACTAGGTGGAATGTTAACATTTGCAACATTACCTGCAGTGCCACAGCAAAGGCTTCGGTCATCTATGTGCTCGACATCCAACCCTATAAACCAGGATCCCAACGAAACATCTTCATTGGCATACTTATGCAGCACATGCCTGGAAATTTATCATTTATTAAGAACGGAGAATAAAAAGCATAAATGAACTTCAAACACGAAGATACAACAGTTTCTTCCGAAGATCGGGAGCTTACTGGTTAATGGATATATAGGAAGCTAAATCTTTCGAGATGGCATATAGCTGCCCTGTTGCATGGCGGAAATACTTGTTTCCCTCCTCACCAAATTTCCAATATTCAGGTTCGTGATATCGTACTCCCCTGTCCAGGGATGACAAAAAAGTGAGAAAAGATGAATATAGCTTACATAGCATTTAGTTTAAAACATGATTTTAGCTTACTTTTGGGCAAGAACTGGACCAGATTTCATGCAACCAATGTAAACCCTCGGCTTGGTTCGATGTCTAGCCAAAGTTGCTCCGAGTGTTGCTGCAAAAGCAAATAGATAGACCAAGCGTAAGAAAATATATGGAACTGTTTAGTCAAGCTGGTTTCGAAGCTGCAAAAAGGTTTTAATTCAATTTTAATTCAACTAAACGAGACAAAAAAAAAATATGGCCTCATCAGCAAGATGTGCCACATCCCGTTGTTCCGTATCATTCATCATATTGAACACTTAGCTTTCAAGATGCTAAAAGGAACCATTTTTTATCAATCACATCTTGGAAACATGCAGCCATATCAGTATAATGAGTTACATCTCAAAATAGTCATCATTACGATATACATGGTTTAAAGTGCAAAATACACATCGACTGCTACACGAGAACTGCAAATATATTCCAGAATAACATGTTTAACATTCACTTGTCTGAAAGATTGTCTTACTTGAAATGCAAAATCAGGGAAGAAAATGTTGCCTCTTTACCTATATTTACATGCACATCATCATCGACTTTGACATAGAAATCGGCATCCCACAAAGCAGCAGCAGTGGCAAAGTACGATTTTGTCTTGGCTGATAATTCGAGGTAACCCTCAACATGCTCCTGCTCAAATGAAATTTTTAAAAAACATATAAAGTCACATATAGCTGTTCTCGATATATCAAATTATTATAAAAACATTGTAGACAGTTTTGTAAGTATGCTCGAGCATATTGATTTTGAAGGAAATCAATACTGTTGCGGAAAAAAGCTCTTCTATGTATTAATTTGTCAAATAGAACATGTATACATAAAGCTGAAAACAAGCAAGATAGAAGGTAGTACCAGCCGCAGAAAATCACCATGCTTTTGGTCTTCTGCTTCAATAGCTCTATCGAGGATACCCCCAGAGGTAGCACTGTGAATCGAAAGGATAAAAAGCTTAAGAGGATTTGATTCCATCAAAAAAATTCTTGACTTCAAACATTTAGAAGACTATTTATAAGCAGTAATCCGGTGAATAATAAACCCATACAACAAAAGGAGTCATAAAGCTTCCTTACATGTCAAGGGTTTGTTGAAGTAAAGACCAGCAGATAAAAAAATCTACCTATCAGCAGGTTAAAGAAATGTCTCACTAAACTAGCTTTAAAGTCAAATAAAGTACACACCTATGACCGATTACAAATCGCATTATGATTCCCTTCTCTTCTTCAAGCTTCTTTCGTTCTTCACCTGTTTTTCATATAAGTGAATGAATGATAATAATTCATGTCAAGAAATTAGTTTAGAAACAAATTAAACAATGCCATGAATTCACTATTATATTGAATAAAAGAGATAAATCCATGCAAACCTTGAGGCATCCAAGTAGCACGAACCGAATCTCTTCGTTTTCTGCTGCTAAAAGCAGTATTGATGCCTACAACCATTAAATATTTTCGTTTCCCACTTGCTTCGGGTATTTTCAGGTCGCCTGAAATGGGAGAGCCATTGATTATCGATTCTTGCACAGCCCTTGTAGCAGCTAACTCCATCTCCAAATTTGATATCGTTTTATCCAGTGTTCTGCATTTTATAGTCCGTAAAAAATACGCCTTCCACTAAATTTAACAAATATAAAGGGGTGGAGCAGCATGGATATAACTTACTGTATAGCATTATGAGTCCTTGAAACTTCCTGGAGTATATCCTTTGATTCATGCTTCACATCCTTCTGTTAACAAAAGCCATTACATGAGTTAGAACAAGAACGTAAGAGAAGGTGACAAAATTATCCAGTATGTAAATAAAAACTCACTCGTATCGGATCACAACCCTCTGAAATTAACTTTAGTCTTTCATCTTTAACACCCATTGCTTGTGCTATGGTTTTATCCTCGGCCTCGGGCACATTCCACATTCTAATGCCAAAAGGTCTAATTAGTTTGGCATTGATAAAACAGGAGGAAATAAAATATAAAATAAATTTCTAAATTTGGGAGGAAGAGTTTCCATTAATTCTTGAACAAATTCACTATAACAGTAATAACTGAAGCCCACAACAAGAAGTTTCGGATTACAACAACAAACAAGTTTCCGAACACCAAAACTCAATGTTCGATGAACATTAGCTGCCTGTGGACATCTTCTGGGTTCTTATCCACTATCACATACCAAAAAAAACAGTTACAGCATTAACTACTCACCATTTTCAGAGGAGGGAACATTGGAAAACAATTGGTTTTGAAGGTTAATCAACCCTTACCACAAATTCGAATACCGGAAGATCTCAATGATGCAATATTAAGAAAGTAGATTTGAAATGGCCAAAACTTTAAATACATCATTCAAGAAGCACAAACGAAAGACATAAAAATCTCCATAGTAGTACATATGTCATATGAAGGGCAGATCTTAGCATTAGACCATTAAACAAAGTGGATAGATTAATTACAAAGCCTATCTCAATCTTTTTTCTTTTTTTTTTTTTTTGATAAAAAAGAAATATTAATTATTATTTATCAAAACTTTTCATAATCATTGCAACTCAAATAATATACACAAATAAGCAATAAATTCCACTGACCACTACTTATATAGCAATAAACCTAGTAAAAAACTATTCAAATAATGGTCCATGGAACTAATTAAAAGGTAAAAACGATATTGTATATGTAGACATAAACAAAATCCTCCTAAACCAGGTAATTTATGAAGAAGAAGAAGAAGAAAGAAACAAAATCCATGGAACTGACAAAATTTACAGTCACCTGCTTCATCAAGCTTCAAATTCAAGCTACAACCAAATCAAGGCATTGAACTTAAAGAATCTAAAACTCATGAGATAAGTTTACCTATCGGAAAAGAGCATTCCAGCACAAAAACAACCAATGCAAAGCAAAAGGGTCCATTTTTTTGTCACTGTAGACTTTGAATTTGCCTCAAATCCTTTGCTTTTCCAACCCATGTCTTTCTTCTTAAAACTCTCCCCTTTTGTTCTTCCTCCAATAGCACTTGAAATCTAAATCAAAGGGATACCCTTTTCTTATCTCAAGTCAACAAAGTCAAATGACCAAAATTTCAGATCCAAAGACTCCACCTTTCAAAAAAAAATACAGAAAAAAACAAATGAAAGCAACAATCTTCTAAACAAAGAAAGGTGTATTTCAAATTGGGGTTTATAACAATTGCTTCAGCTGAAAAATTGCAGAGAAGAGAAGAAATTGAAGACAAAAATATGAGCTTTGGAGGAAGTTTTTGGAGATGACCCAGCAACTTAAACTATTGAGTTCTTACATATACAATATAAATATATCATTTTTCATTTAAATTAGTGTAGCCGACATCTCGAGAAAAAGGTAATAAATTTTAAAAAAAATTATTTTTTGTTTGGTCCAAACTCCAAATAAGGTTAGGTGGTACCTAGTTGTAAATTCACTGACATTTCAACGATTCCCTGATTGTAGTTGATTCTTCCTTATATGTAGGTAAAAAATTGAACCTTGGCTTGTTTAATGTGGAAATAAATGAAGATTTTTCTATTTTGGCTAGGGAAAACAAAGTGGATTTCATTTTTGAATTCGTTTATTATGGAAATTAGTCAGCTTTTCTTTTTATTTTAGAACAAAATTAACTCATGTAATAATCTCAAAATAATGATAAGTTTAACATTTAATTTTGATCATGGTTTTTTAAAGTTGATAAATATTTTCTTTTAGTCCCCTTATTGTTTAATATCCTTTTTAAATTTGAATTTATAATTTTTTCATTGATTTTTAAATGTTTGATTAACCGTAAAACTTAATAGAATTGTTGGAGAGTATTTTGTTTTGCAAAAAAAAAAACATGCACAAAATAGTGTTGAAGAGTGTTCGATGATTGTTATAATTTTTTTATAGGATTATTACGATACATTTTATATTAAAAACAATCGTTATAGAACACAATAAGTATCAATAGTTATAGAAAAGTATTATATCGTTTATTGTTTATTTTATATTTAAGATTTACTGATTATGATATATTGTTAAGATTCATATTTGTATTTTATTCGTTGACATATCGATATTCGAAAGATAATTTAAGACTGATTCAAATTTATACTCCATCAATGAGCCAAGGGCTCAAATGATATCATGATTAATGGTTACATGTTAAATTGTTTTCTTGTTACATTGTGTATTTATCTTGCCATATTTTAGATGCAGTTGACATGATATAGAGTCAATTGTCTATATGTATATATATTGTATAAACTTTATTTTTGATAGAATAAGAGAGATTTAGATAATTGATCGTGTTTTTGTTTTGATAAAATTAATATTGATATAAATATTTTGATACATCTTTAATGAAAAATATTTTTAAACTTAAAAAATTATAAAAATAATTTACAATTCAAATTACCTTAAAAATATGTTTAAAATTGTTTTAAGGTGTTTTTGACTTTAACAAACGCTTTTAAAATAACGCAAGTGTTAAAAATAATTGTGAGCATTGATATAAACTCTAAAAAATGATTCTTAAAGTTCACATCAGTACAACCGTATGTATATAAATACGTAATCTTTTTTTTTTTTTCCAGTGAGTCAATTTTATACTAATACTAGTTACGTTACAATAATACACAAGGATCTATACTAATATTCAAGTATTCCTTACCGATAAATTTTGTTTAATACGAATAACAATTTTTTAAAATTTTCTCGTGAATGTAAAAATAAAGTGAAAAAGAATAGGACCACTCTTTTTTTTTTTTTATCCCTGTTGAACTTCAATGTCGATCCAACTGGTATAGTTACTATTTGAAATTTAAATTTTTACTATTCCATTTTTTATTGTCCTACCAAGACAGTGGAATCATTCTTCAACCCACCTAGCATCCCAACATTTTTCCAAACATTCATGAAAGCATATGGTTGGGCACGTGCAAGGAACATGAGTTCAATAATGGAATGTAGATAGAAAAGAAGCTAGCTAGGGGAGGGGTTGAGTTAAAAGATGGAGGGTGGGCATGGGGCGCCCGTTCAGGGTCTTATTTTTATAATATTCGATATTATGATTTTATTTTTTAATATATTTTTATAATATCTGTTATTAAAGACTTAAAATTTTCTTAATATTTATTATAAGAATATTTTTAAAATTTATTTTTTAATATTTATTATTAAGAGTCTATTTTTCTTAATACATGTTATTAGAGAGTCAATTTTTTAATACTTGTGATTAGGGGCTTAATATTTTTTTAATACTTGTGATTAAAGGTCTAATATTTTCTTCAATATTTATTATTAGAGATCTATCATTAGGAGTTCAATTTTTTTAATATTTATCACTAGTGATATAACTTTTATCTAATGTTTGTTATTATGGACATACTTTTAAATATATTTTTCGATATTTATTAATAGGGGACTAATTTTTAAGTTCGTCATTGGGCCACTAAAATCTCAGAAACTGCTCTAACCAGAAACAAAGGGCCATGCAAACATGTAATTCATGGAATCACTTTTGGATCTAAACATATAACTTCAGGAAAGTGATGTTTTCAACGTGAGCAATAAAAACGATCGTATAAAATCTTTAAAAGAGAGATTTAAAAAAAATAAATATATATAATTATGTGTATATATAATAATCATTTAAAACTGAAAATATGAAAAAATATAATTTTTTAGATAAAACCCAAAAATGTTTGATTGTTAGATTTTAATATTTAATTATTTATTACTCTAATATAATAATATTTTTCTATTAAAATATATTTAATAAAAAATTTATATATCTTACTGATTATAAAATAATAATTTTATTTTCGTAAATTATATAAAAATCTTAAAATCGTCTCTGTTTCATGCACCCCATGATACACTTTTGCAGCAAATAATTAATACAAATTTCCCACGGGAACCCATTTAAGTATCACTATGACTGTCATGATTGTAGAATTATGAAAGAGGTAATGACATGTAACATCCAGATTTCTAGTTTTGAGTTTGGCAAGAAGCCTCGTGAAAATGTCTCGTATTAGTACACATCGTGTAAAGACAGGTACAATGTTCCATCAGGCACAGCTGGAAAGGGAAAACAGTAACTGTGTTCTTTTAATAGGTGGTGTCCAAATGAAACATAAAATCTTATTAATTATTAGCAATGTAATTTTATAATATAACCAAACCTATTTTCATTTGAGATATAATTTTAGCAGTGTTTTATATGATAATACAAGTATTTAGGGTTAGTTTAATATTAATTTTAAAAATTACGGTAAAAAAGTGTATTTTAAAAGTGTTTTTGAATTTTTAGTTTTAAGATTTAAGTATTTAATATTGATGTCAAAAAGTATTTTTAAGAAGATAAATAGTTATTTTAAGTATAATATTATATGTTAAAATATATGTTCAAATAATATATAAATTCTTTAGTGTTATAATATATAAAATATATAAATTTAAATTATCAAAAAAATATAAAGATATTTTTATTAATAAATAAATATTTTTAACAATTATATGTGTTTTAAGAAAATGTAGAATATATATAGTTTTTAAACTATAAATACTTTATTAATTATATAATTATATCTTTGTAAAATCTTATATGTTTATAAATTATAAATAAATATAATAACAAATAATTATTTTCTTATTTCTTTAAGTAATAATTTTCACATTTTTTACTGTTAATCTCATATATCTATTTCACTCATCCAATAATTCAAAATTAGTGTAAAACTCTTTAAAATTTTATATGGCCTAATTGATCTCGTCCCTATATATATGTCCTGATATGCATATTGATCTGGTATGGTATGATGGTTCTTTTTATCACCAGATAATGTTATATATGTGCATGTGAAGAGGAAAGAAATCCATTTGACAAATACGCGAATTAAATTTTAAACCACAAAAAGAAGTAATTCCATGACTTAAAACAGCACTATAGATCTGGTTTTTGATTAGAAAATATATGGTGGTGCACTGAACATACTTGCAGAAACTCGCGTAAATGCCAGACTTCATCAAGATTCTGCTGCTGCTGGTGGTACACGCAGCAAACCCATTTCTTCTGAAACGAAACAGCTACGGTTTACAACACGCAGCAGAGCCCTTTTTTCTGAAAAAGAAAATGACGAAGGCGTGTCATGATAGAAATCGAGAACAGATATGGTTTATTACAATCATACGAAGAGGGAAACGGTGAAACAATCAAGCAATAGGCATTGATTATCAGGCAAGAATAGGTTTCTATCGATGACTGGTATATGTGTTCGGATGAAGTCATATTGGGGGTTACTTACTTGCTGGGGTTTGCCAGGATCCGATCCGCTCTTACTCTGAGTATCAGAGTTTGCTGATGCCTCAGGCTTGCCACCAGTTTTCTTCTCGTCTCTTGCCTTGTTAAAGATGACGGTAAATCCCTCAGCCGATGCAGGATCGTTGACATCCCATTCACCGAATTTCGGCAACGGACGACCCTTGTTATCCTCCTAGGCAAAAAAAGAAAAGTCAAATTCTCCCATTAACATCCTCATAACCAAACAGATTGATTCCCAGCTCGGAAAAACAATTTTTCCACATTCAACAAACAAGAAGTCCTACAGCAAAAACGGTTCTTAATTCTTAAACTCGTGAATCCGGTACAAGGAATTAGAGTATACTATAGACCACTCTTCAATGTTTGCCATAAGGATATGAACCTTATCTGAACCCCTAAATGCTATTATAAAGGCTTTTGCATAACTTCAGCTTCAACTTATAATAAATTTCCTTCCATTTAACACCTGCAAATTAATTACATGCTGTAGAACATTGAGAACAAAGAGAATTCAGCTGGACAGGTCAATTAGTGGGACTAAACAGACAATGCAGTTTAAATCTATGTTACTCGAATCTCCGGTGCATGTATTTCCAAGTTTTCCCATGTATCTGAAGGTCCTTCCGAATTATCATATCCCTGTATGCATGTCCAAATACGCACCAGACATGCATGCCAAAAGCTCCTTGTTGGTCACTTACAAAAATTCACCTTGATCACTATCGCACGCCTACATAGCAACAATGCAACATGTTGCTCGGACACTTCATTTTTCTTAAAGTACTCTCATCGACTACTTATATTCAATACATAATTGTACATAGATACAGGGATACGACACTTAAAGGATCCTCTAAATATTATAAAAAAAAAAAAAAGAATAAAAGATTTACACCCGAGCTCGAAAAAAATAACATAAACTAGCAATCAAAATAACATCAAGTCATGAAAATCCAAGCAGCTTTTATTTTCAAAAGGAAAAACCAAACCAAACCAAACCTTGCCATAGATTCCATAAAGAAGTCTAATTAATGCTGCTCAATTGAATATGAAAAGAAGATTGATACAGAAAAGATTCATCTCCTTCAGAATATGAACAAAGTTATAGGATTAAATATCAAGTACTAGACATTGCCCTCTAAACACTCCAAGAAAAGTTAATTTCATCAAGGTAGTGTTTCAGAATTTGGATTTGGATTTCATTAATAGTGTGTAAATCAAGTAATAAAATACTTAGAAATGTAATATTCATGATTATTTCTTAAATCCATGGATCAGTTAGATGCCTATTTATCTATAATGTATGCCTTTCATTCATAAAATTAGGCTTAATACACTTTTTGCCCCCTTAAACTATACCTGTTTTCTCAACTTGCCCCTTAATTTTTTAGCCATTATGCCCTTAAATTTAACAAAACTAGACCAAAATCACCCCTATTTAAGGAGCAACTTGGAAAAACTAGTATAATTTAGGGGATATTTCGGTACCGACATAAAGTATAGGGGGCAAATAAGATAGAAATTAGGGTCAAGTTGACAAAACAGACCTAGTTTAAGGGGGAAAGTGTATTAAACCTAAAATTTACCTATGAAATGAAATCAAAATCTAAGTTTTCAAATCCATGTATAGTTTAACACATCCCATTTTCAATGATTCAATGATTCAATGATTATATGATCCTATACAAGATTCAGTGATTAACCCCAAATTATATTCTCCACTCAAAATTAAAGATCCATGATTTAAAATTTGAAACTTTCAGATTCTTATTAAGACCAAAGATTCTAAAACCCAGCCAAAACAAATCACCCATTATAGCTTAACACATCCCATTTTCATTCAATATCAATCTATAAGTTAAACCAAACAAAACAAAATGTTCAGAACGAATTCCCAGAGAAAGCTCACAGCCTAAAAATGTTGAAACGATAAGATTTCAATCTTAAAAATAAAACCTAATCAAAGATCGAATCTTTTTTAAGGAAAGAAAGGGGAAATTCAATCAAAACCAAGAATCAAGAACCCCAGAAAATATATGAATCAAAACAGTCCAGAGATCAAATGCATAGAAAAATAAAAGAAATTGAATCGAACAGCAAAAAAATGATCTTTTTTAATATATATTACATACCGACATGAATTCTAGAGAATTGAGATAAAGCCTTGTTCTTGTGAAGAATGGGATTGAAAAAACGAGAGTTTTAGAGAAAGATCGAAAGAGATTTTTGGAGGAAAGATGAGAGCTTTAGTTTTGAGAGTTAATAGGAAGGGATTGGTCTGTCCAGAACTTGAGTAGGCATTCCCTAGAAAAAAGGTCGAACTAATCATTTCACTTAATACGGATCTAATTGTAATTAGTAATTATTAGCACTAATTATATTAATTTACTTAATACAGATAGAATTTAATTTTTCTTTAATAAAACCTACTTTCTATTTCTATAATATGGAAAGAAAAAGATTTTAGAAGCGATACTCGTGTTGGATTGTGAATTCGAGATTAGATAAAAGAATAAGAATATGTATAGTTTTGATCAACCGGTCATCGATGTTGATTCAATTTATTTAAAATACGAAATAAAATATAGGTTAGTGTAGAAGAAATTATATCATAAGTTATTCTCGTTAAGGACGAAGCTATAAATTTATTTAAGGAGTGTTATTTTCTTGAATAATATTTAAGAGAAGTTAATTATTTTTAAAGGGATGTCAAATTATTTATAAAGAAATGTGAATTATATATGTTTTTAATTTTTTTATATATAAATTAATAAAAATATGATTTTTTAAAAATTTTGAGATGTAAATAGATACTCCAATTGAGCATGCAACTCCGCCCATGAATCTCATCGTGTTATTTATAAAACCAACTAATCAAATGTATTTATTTAATTATATTTTTCGACTCTTTTTTTTTATCAAGTTATTTTTCACTTAATAAAATTCATTTTTAAATTTAATTATAATAAATATTAGTGATGATTTATTTGATAAAAAAAAATAAAAAAATAATTAAATAAATATATTTGATTATAAATAATGCGATCAGAATGACCGATGCCATATTTTTTTTAGTATAAATAAAAATTTACTTCGGATAAATGTGATAAAAAGTATCATTTAATTCTAATTCATCCTTATTTTTCAGTTCATTTAATATAAAAATAAACATGTAACAAAACAAATTGAATTTTTTTAAAAAATACATTTCTTCTTAAATAATATATTTTTCTTTAGCCTTGCATTATTTTTCAAAACATATTTGAGGTATATATGGTTGAACAATATTTTACTTGGTAATTTTATAATTTTGATTCAAATTTTTTTAGAATGAAACTTAAATTTATAATGAAATTTAAATAAGGTAAATTTTTAATAATTTAATGAATTAAATTTTAAGTTTGAATCCTTTAATTTTATAATATATATATCACATATAAAAATATAAATACATATCATATATAATTATATAAAATTATTTAAATTAAAATCAATTAATATTATAACGTTATAAATGTGAAATAATAATTTAAGGTTATTTTAATAATTTATTCTTTTTATCGTATTTAATCAAATTTCGCATTAAATTTTAACATTAAATAAAGTTTCAATAATTAAAAAATTATAGATAAAAAATAAAAAATAATTTTTTTAATTATTTTTTAAAAATGATGACTAAATATATACTACGAGAAAACAATAGTTAACCTATAAATAAATTCCAATGAGAACCAGACTTTTCCAAAACGGCACCGTTGCCTTGTCAAACTACATCGAAGAAGCATCAAAAACCTCTTTTCTTCGTTCCCTAAGCTTCCATGAGAACAGAGGACAGATATTCTCATAGATCAATCTCAACACTCTCTGGTGGTTAAGCCTTAAATAATCCATAAAAAGAAACAAAACCCAAGAAACAGGGTGAATCTTTAGAGCTGTTCCTTTTGAAGAAACAAAAAAAAATGCAAGCTTGGTTCTCGGGGAGCAGCAGTACTGTGGGTGAAGGGCAGGGAAAAGAAGGACCATCACTTTTAGCAGATTGGAATTCATATGCAGCTTCAAGAGAATCAGATGAGGGCACTGCGTTTGGGTTCGATCTTGAGTCCGCTATGAGGTCTGCCAATGATACCGTCACTGGAACATTCAATGTGTAAGCCACCGTCTCTCTCTTCTTTTCAATCTGGGAAATAAAGTTTCGGTTTTTAACGTGTTCTTACGATTGAGTATTTGATTACTAGGTGAATTTGAATCCGATGATGGGTGTTGGGCATTTGATTTATGGGAATTAGGGTTTTAAGATTTCCTGATTTTCAAGCATGTTGATGTAGTAATAATGCTTTGCTATTGTTGAATTATGGTTATTTGTTGATTTGTTCGTACATTTTAGGATTTACTATATGAGAGATGCTTTTTAACTTGGTGCATTCATGAAACCAAGTGTGGTATCTTAGTTATTTGGATCATGCTGATTACAGTCATGTCATAAACTCATAATTCACCATCTAAGGAGTTGTCTTTATTTGTCTTTATCAACTCCATAATCAACAAGGAAGAAGATATCTGCTTCGTTTTTTGGTTGGGATTTATCTTAATTTTAGTGTAAGCCAGCATGCATTACATCTATGTTTTAGCTCAGGACAGGTGGGTGAAGTGACCACGTCAACCCCGATTTCTCTTGAGCAGTTATCTAAACATTGGTGATTCATGTTTGGGAACTGGGATTCCTAGCTGAATCAGGGTTTAGTAGAATCTGTTCCTCCTGTACCTCCAATTAGCTACCTATACTCGGTAGTCGGTTCTCGTCTTCCTCTCTCTTTTAACTACCAATTATACCACCGATACATATGGAGATACCCTAAACCCCATAGTGGTGGAAGAGAGATTGCTTTGTGATCTTTGATCAAAAACTCATGCAAAGTTGTTTTTCTCCCTTTAAAAGAAATAAAAAGGGATAGGTACAAGTCAAAAGATCACATTTTTATCCTGTTAACTCTTTTTTGGTTTGATTCTTGGTGCTCCAGTGTTTCGAAAGGGGTGAGAGAGATCCCCGGAAACTTCCAATCTGCCACAAGTAGTGTACCTTCAGGAAAAGCACTCGTCTATTTCGGTTTATTTCTGGCGAGTGGGGTCTTTTTCGTTTTCATAGCTTTTACCATGTTTCTTCCGGTCATGGTGATAATGCCACAGAAATTTGCAATCTGCTTTACTCTTGGATGTGGCTTTATCATTGGATCATTCTTTGCTCTACGAGGACCAAAGAATCAGCTAGCCCACATGTCATCAAAAGAGGTATTTTTGCCCTCACTGTATTTGTTTGCAATCCGGGTGCTAGAAAAGTTAGCAATCATGTAGTTTGATTTTGTACATCTAATATTGTATTCTTCTCTTTTCACACCATTGCTGCAGAGGCTTCCTTTTACGCTGGTATTTATTGGAAGTATGGTGGGTACCATCTATGTTTCCATGGTGCTTCACAGCTACATCCTCTCCGTTCTCTTTTCTGTTTTACAGGTATACTACACCTGTCATTTTGGTTCGATTATTTTATCTTACACTTGTTAGGTTTATTGAATTATCAGCTTAGATATTTGGTGCCTGCATGATCATCCAGTTTTGATATCAATTTTGTCTCTGTTTCCATGGAACTCATAGGTCCTTGCACTTGCATACTATGCTATTTCTTACTTCCCTGGTGGATCTTCCGGGTTGAGATTTCTCACATCGGCTCTTACATCTTCAATAACTAGCTGTTTCGGCAGGTGACCTTGCCACTTTTCACCTTTTTGTTTGCCTTGTATACTTTAGTCATTTGAGGGTGTTAGTTTTTGTTTTATTGCTCCATGTTGTCAACATTTTCTGAAGAAATGCTGTGACAAATGTACTTTAATATGCGTCCAAATTTTCGGAAGGCCATGCACTTAACAATTTGGATCCATTAATAGCACGACTTTGCTTTGTTCTGGTTCATTTCCATTTTGGTCTGCAATATAGTTACATTGCTGCTTATATATTTTCATACCGTAATCCTGATCTAAACCCAGGTTCCTACAATTCTGTTTCTTTTGTTTATAGTCTGTAGCTATGTTGTCCGGACTTGGGTGTGAATGTCGAACACGAGTATGGTTAGATTTTTCCAAGTTTTCCATGTGTTTAGAGGATCCTTGCAGGTCATATTCTCATATCCGTTCCCCGGACATGATTATTTCAACAAAAATGGAGAGCCTGAGCAACATAGGTATGTAGTTTATTATATTCAACACATTTTTTATACCGGAATATTTCATTCTAATTTGCTTTTATATGCATCAAAAGGATTGATCACTCTTTTAAAGGCATTGATATTCTGCGTTAACATCCGAATCCGTGTAACATAAATATAAATGTAATGTACAATTATGAAACTATCTACATCAGACCAAACCATACAAATTTAGTTCATAGAAGTGGGATCCCTACTCAGTTTTCCAAGCATATAGAACATAGCAAAATTTTGGAACATTTATGTTACAATCATCGTTATCGTTTATGATGGAGCTTTCACCTTCAGAATCTGAAGAACCTGGTTCACCAGGTGTGAAAATGAACAATCCATGGCTTGAACTGGAGCTATTATTATATAACCAATCATGGACATCCCAGAAAACTTGTACAGGTGTTTTGTTCACTGTGACTATTTCATTTCCTCTGAATCTCCAATGAAGGTTCATAACCCGAGTCACAGCAGTTCCGTCTATAGTGACCCATATTTCGGGATCTTTTGGACCGGATTGACTGTACTCGATTATAATGTCATGTTCTTTTTTCTCCTCACCTAGCTGGGCCTTGGAACAAAAGAGTTTCTTCCCACAAATATGTTCTTTCTTGCACATCAAGGTAGGGTCTACCAAGGAAGGGTTTTTTCTGATTCTTTTAAAAGCATCCATCTTCATATCTCCTAAAACTAATGCCACATTTTCATTAGATACCATTGCTACGTAATAGTCCAAGTAGGGCTCGGGGCTATCATCGAATTTCGCCTGTCGGAGATCCCAATAAATGCCTACCTTTTTGCCATCTACTTACATGCTTTTCAGACCTTTTCTCCCCCACAAATGCCATCCAGCTAAATCGATCTTGCAGGTGCTACGATCTTGATCATCATAAGGGTTTTCAACACTAATAGTAAATGAATGGCTGGTAGGGGTTTTACACCAAGTGGCCATTACCTTGCGGTACAGATCTGCAATATCGGCACCGTAGATGGAGGTAACTGAGCATTGTGCAGTATTATCCGTTGCCGCCTGATTCTCCTTTTCTTTCTCCATTGATGGTCGTGGTCTCGGAATGTTAGATAATCCAGCTCCATTACTTAACATCGTTACGTCCCTCGACGTGATCCTATTCCAGAGACCTAAGGTTACTTGGTATTTCAAACTCGCCCAAAATGGTTAAGCCCTTGAAGCAGGGTTCCACTCTGCTACTCCTATTAAACCTAATGCGATGGCTTCATCCGATATTATTCGAATCTACCTTCTTTTCTAAACAAAGTTTTGAAGATAATTTCCCTCAAATGTTGCATATATGCATGTAAAAAACACTCGACGATGATCGAATTCAAGAAATCTGTCTGTTGAGCAATGTAAAAACACCCAGTTATGGAACTTGCATATATCGGAAGTCTGATATACATTAATGTGTTGCAAAACTGCAGATATATGAGTTCAGGAAATGGTTCCATGCTAATGGTTTTGGAGTTGGTAACCATTGACATCTAAGCTGAGGTGGTAATGTTCAACAATCTTAAACAGAAATTTGTGGTTTTTTTTCTAGCATTACTATTTATAGACCATGGACTAGGTTTTTTAAAAGCCATTCATATGGAAGTCTAAATTTGGTAATACTTAAAAACATTAGTGTTGAAGATTGTCTGCAGAAAAACAATGTCTGAAAGACAGTTATCTGTTTTTTTTGGTTTAACAAATAAAGGGGATTCCTTTACTGTCCTTTCCCTCCATTAACCGTTTTCGATTTTCTCTCCAATATTTTTCTATGAAATATAGACATTCTCTAATGGAAATTACCATGGATGGAAAAGGAGAAAATAAATTAAATTAAATGATATAAGCTTTTTTTTTTTTTTTTTAAATGAGTACCATCTGAGCTTTATTGAATTCAAAGTAAATACAAAAATTTCACAAATATTATAAAAGAAAACAACAAAAAGTAGAAGACACATACTCAGATGATCCATAGATCATGTTGACGATGATTTGGGTAAAATAATGGATTACAACCGCCACAATGAAAGGGTTAAAACAAAACCCCAATATATTCCCAACATGTCGAAAAGCTATGGCGGGTCTATATTCCTTCGATCCTTTATATCGGAACGAAAAATTATATTATGATGATACTTGTTATGTTATCCATGTGACTAATTAATTAAACATATGTTATATATCAATTTTATTAAATATTTTACCTTGTTCTTTTACCAAACGAATCTTTCGTTAGTAAAAATATTTTAAATTTATTTTACAGTAAATATTATTGAATATTCACTTATTAAAAAAGATTAAAAAAATAATAAAATAAATATATTTGATTAGTTGATCTAATAAGTAACGTGACATGAATGACTTATAATATAATTTCTCATCCAAAACACCAACCTCAATGCTCGAGTAGAAATTCTTTACCCCTTAATTGTGTCTCCCTCATTCCCCTATTAAAAATTTCTAGAATTTTGAATTTTAAATTCTAACATTAATTTTCTATATCCTAAACTCTAAACTCTACACCTTAAAAAATACACCATACTCCTAATCGTAAAACTAAAATATATGCCTGTTATGAGATTTATAACTAATTATAAAAGGATACATTAATTAAATAAAAATATAAAAAATATAGAAGATTGATTATAGGGTGAATTTTAAAAATATTCATTAAATTATTTTAAAATATTTATTTTGATTGTTTAACTTTTAAATATATATTTTTATAATGTATTTTTTTAATTTATTGTTCTTTTCAAGTATCGATATTCTCAATAGTTTTTTTATTACCCAATAATTGTTGATATTTTTAACGTACTATAAAACGAGATCAATAACTTTTAATATCATATTGATAATAAAAAGATTTTACTTTCTTAAAACGATCTTTATCGCTCTTAAAATCCTAATAACCCCACTTATAATAGGAATAAACATTCTTAAAGTAATTATTTTATCTAGCCATAAAGATTTATCGTGATCATGTTATTTATATCTATAAGACAATATTATTTATGAAAAGTAGACTATATTTCTTAAACATATTGTTATTAGAGATATTCTGACTACACAATTTTAATTGTGAAGTAATTTAAAATATATGGAATCAGATCGAATTTTTTATTTTAAATCATATCTCAACTCAAACTCTAATTTAATTTTTTAATAATTCGATTCGACTTAAACTTGATTTTAATTAAAAAACACTTTCTTGAATTAAAATCTGACGAGATCGGACCATATTATAATCTCTAACAATTTTTTATTGCTACAATTTTTCATATAATTAAATTACTAATAATCCTAATAAATCATATAAATATTGATATGTTATAATTTATTTAGAATAACTTTTGATGCGTTTGTGTATTTATATAATATTAATGTGTTTATCGTGTCATGTTACATCCATGTGAAACAATCATGCGATGTCACAAAATTAATTTTTATATTTAAATGCTAATCGGTTTTATACGACTAGAATAGTTTAGAATTATTTTTTTCTAGATTCAATTTAATAATTTTATATATTTATACATTATTTTTATAACAATATAATTATTATCATATAATTTATTAAAAAATCATAAATTATATTTATACAATGCTTTAAGAGTTACAAATGTAGACGTTTTACATAATTTTTCATAATTATTCATTTTTTAGATTCAGATTTTTCACTTAAATATTACATCGTAATTTTTTTTCTTAAAAATATTATACAATACATTTTAATTATCAATCTATGTTATTTGTTATATTAAAAGTAAAATTGGATTTAGTTGAATCCGGTTTTAAACAATATTTTTTAAAAAATACCCTCAAAGATGTGTACAGAATGATCCAACTTTATGCCATTCTTAATGTTATAATAGGGATATTTTAGAAGAAAATACTATTCAAAATCGTATTCAACTGAATCTGATTTTATAAATACTGTAGTACATGTCATTAATTAAGAATTAAATTGATAGTGTCATATATTAAAAAAATTATTATATAAGATTTAAGTCAGAACTCTTTTAGATTCGTTTGATTAAAATAAATAAATTAAATATATATTCTATAGTGCTTTGGAAGTTGATACTTTTAAACTCTGACTTTAAATAGTGTAAGAATAAAGATGATATATGAAGATGTCAAAGTCAGAGCCAAAAAGCTCCATTTTTACCCGAATTGTTTGAAAACACTACTAAAAATCAGAGTCTAAAAGTGTCGACTTTTAAGGTACTATAAAATCATAAATATTTTAAAAAATAAATTAAAAAAACAATATTTTGAGAAAAAAATTCCAGCGTCAATATTTCCATGAATTTTCCATAATAATAATATAAACATTATTTTACTTTTTATGCAAATAAGAAAAGATTCAATAATTCACATGTAATTTTATTTGTTTTCATAAATGTAAAACTTTTAAGGAACATAAATATTGGTGAAAACACTTTTTTACTTTTCTTCATTTATTTATAGGAGTCTCGTTAATAATATATCTAATTATTGAATAAGTTGATTTATATTATCTTGATCTAAAATTTTAAATTATAAAAAATGCATTTTAAAACTTATAATTTAAAACCCATTTTTATATTTCACTTTTAACCTTAGAAACATATATATTTAATTTTTTGATAATTTAAAAAATACATGTTATAAATAGATCTTAATTTAAAAAATATATTTTATAATTTATTTTGTTATTATAGTAATAAATCAATGTGATCTTAACGAAAATAATCATATTAACATTTTAAAATTAACGTGTATTTCATTATTGATGTAGAATAATGTTACGTCAATAAATAATTTTAAAATTATAAAATATACATTTTAAAAAATAATTTATTAAAAAATATTATAATATGATACGTTACATTAATAAAATAATATCGTATCAGTAAAAAGTTAGACATCAATTGTCATACGATTAAATATGTTAGTATTGTGAAAAAAAATAATTATTATTTTTATTAAAAATATGTTAATTTAAGTAAAAATAGAAAAATTAATGAATATATATATATTAAATTAATAAAAAAATATAAACATATACTATATTATAAAATTTAACCGTCAGTTTATTTTAAAATATTAAATTAATTATTTTTAAATTAAAATAAATTAACTTCTTCATCTGTAAACAAATACTATATTATAATTATATTTACGTTATTTAAAAAAATTAAATCCACTAATTTAGATTTTCTTTAACATAGAAAAACTTTATATTTTAAAAAATTGTATTACTAAAAATAATAACTAATAATTATTTTTAAAATAAATTAATCCTCCTGTGACCCGTTGCATATATATATATATATATATATATTATAAATTAACCAATTCAACCACTAAGTTGAATTTTTCATAAAATTAAAGGAGGCTTTTCCAATTAAATTGCGAAATGGCCCCCACAAATTTTGACATTAATCATAAATAAAAAAATCTTTAATTATTTGAATAATAAAAAATAATCTTATTATTTATTTTATTTAAACTCAAAATTTACCTAAAAATATAATTATATGTACTTAATAAAAAAGAGTCCATGATAATTACAATCATATCATAATAATAATATTAATAATAATAATAAATTTCTTAAATTAATCCATTCCTAAAAAGTTGGTTTACTCAATGGGGAATTCCTTTCCATAGCTATCGTTTCTCAAAGGGAAGAACCAAAGTTGTTTCCAAATACAAAGCAACAAAAACAGAGTTTAAAAACAGGGGGAAAACAGAGTCCCTTTACACCACCACCACCACCGCCACCACAGGGTATTTATAGCCACCAGCTGCAGCAGCAGAAGCCAGAACCAGAAGCAGAAACAGTGATTGAAATATTTTTCTAAAGCAATGAGACTTTCTCCTGTGCTTTTACCCTTCTTTCTTTTCTATCTTTTGCAGACTCCAGCTTTTGCTTTAACAAAGGCAAGCAATCAAGCTATCCTCAATTTTCACTTCTTTCTTCAAGTTTCATTTGATTCATGGTTTCTAATTAGACTCAGTTTTTCTGGGTTTCTTTTGCTTCTCAAGCTTCAATCTTTATATGATCAAAATGTACCTTTTTGTTTTGTTTCATTGAAATGAAAATCTCTTTCTTTTCTTCTTTGTTGCAGCCTTATATAGTGTACTTAGGAGAACACAGTCATGGTCTAAATCCCACATCGGATGAACTTCGTGAAGTCAAAAATTCTCATTACGAATTGCTGGGTTCGTTTGTGGGAAGGTATGCAATTTGATGATTACTTGAAAATATTCTTGTTTCTCCCCTTCTGTTTAATGCATTTGTTTTCAATTTACTTTCTCAGCACTGAAACTGCAAAACAGAGAATCTTTTACTCCTACACTAAAAACATCAATGGCTTTGCTGCTATCCTTGATGAAGAAGAAGCATCACAGATTGCAAGTAAGTGTTTTCCAGTTTATTACTATGTTTTTCCTCTTTTTTTTCATAATCTCTCAATGTTCATCATTCATCAATGTAGAGCATCCAAATGTGGTTTCGGTTTTTCAAAACAAAGGAAGAAAGTTACACACAACAAGATCATGGGATTTTCTCGGATTAGAGAGAAATGGAGTTGTTCCTTTGAATTCTCTTTGGAGAAAGGCAAGATTTGGTGAAGATACAATAATTGGAAACCTAGACACTGGTAAAGTTTGAATCTTTTCTTCTCATTAGAACAATTTTTTTAATCCATTATCATTCATTTGTTGCATGAAATTTTGGGTTTTTTGATTTGATGTTTACACGTTTAAAAACGAATCATTTCATCAAATATGACATTTGCAAGTTGACTACCACATTGTCTTGACTTAATCATTAACAAAAGAGTTTCAAATGTTCTTAAAACTAATGCAGATGGATTAGGTTGAAAAAACCAGCTTTTTTGGTTTTAATCTGCAGATAAATTAGCATCATCCGTTTTGGACATTATATCAACATTACAGTGGTAGGGTCAACAGCAAATGATTTTTTGACTATACAATACATGCTTTTTTAGCTTCCTTTTTCTCTTATAATATGTGTGCCACTGTTTGTTTGTCAATGGCTATCATGTCTTGACATATTTTGTCTAAAAATTAATGACTTTATTTATTTTCTTTGATGGGGTATCTGATATATTATAGGTGTCTGGCCGGAATCTAAGAGCTTTAGTGACCATGGCATGGGACCGATCCCGTCTCGATGGCGAGGGTCTTGTCAACGAGGCGCCGATCATCATCCTGTTCGTTGCAACAGGTTTAGTTCACTTCATTGAATCAACTTACATGAATTGTCTCATTGCTGAATTGGGAAAACATAAGTGTATGTGCTGTGAATCTGTATGAAATAATACTTTTTTCAATCAAACCCATGTTCATATATGCTATAGCAACCTCAATTATGAGGGCAAAGGCTTTGAAAGGAAAAAAGGCCAATTCTTTAAAGTTTTTCTAAAGTGGTGTAACTGACCCTCCTTTTTAGGGTTTATGGACTGGTAGTGGAATTCATATGTGAATCTCATCATATTCTTTGAGTTTTTCTTTTATATATAAATGAATAATCTGTTTTCATATTCTGTATGTCAATATTGATAGACTTTGTTTGATCATTATAAAGTGGTAAAGTATTTTAATCATTGATTGTTGTAGGGAAAAAGTTAAGACCCAGAATTTTCCTTTTCAATAATATATAGAAAAAAGTAATATTTGAGGAAAAGAAAGATCAAATATTTATATATAAAAAGCTAAAGTGAATAAAAGCATTTCTTTTTTTATTTTTTCATTGATTCTTTCCACTGCCCCTTCATTTGATGTTGACAGTTGACCATGGAATTCATAAAGTCAAATGCCATTAGTTTGTCACCTTTGAAATCTCTTATTTATGCAACACTATGGTTTGTTTCTTACTTTCTTTAGTTAACTTGTTGTCTAAGATAATTTTCTTCATTCCATCATCCATTGTTACAATCTTCAGGAAGCTGATCGGAGCTAAGTATTTCAACAAGGGGTACGCCGCTGCTCTTGGCGAAAAACTCAATGCGACGTTCCGCACCGCAAGGGACCATGAGGGTCATGGTTCCCATACTCTATCTACAGCTGGTGGTAACTTTGTTCATGGTGCTAGCGTTTTTGGTTATGGCAATGGTACTGCAAAGGGTGGTTCACCTAGAGCCCGTGTTGCAGCTTATAAAGTTTGTTGGCCTCCCATTGATGGTAACCAGTGTTTAGATGCCGACATCTTGGCTGGTTTTGATGCTGCTTTAAGTGATGGTGTGGACGTGCTTTCTGTGTCCTTGGGTGGTGATCCGGTTGAGTTTTTTGAAGATGGTATCTCGATTGGTGCTTTCCATGCTGTTAAGAGAGGGATTTCTGTCGTTTTATCTGCTGGGAACTCGGGTCCGACTTCTGCAACTGTATCGAACTTGTCACCGTGGATGTTTACGGTTGGTGCTAGCACACTTGATAGGGAGTTTACGAGTTATGCTGAGCTAGGCAATAACAAGCATCTCAAGGTACACTTATTATTTGCTGGGTAATTACAACTAATTATCTCTGCATTGTTTGCTTTGTGTTCTTATTTATATCCGTTGCCAGGGAGCTAGCCTTGCTGCTGCAACATTGAAATCGAGAAATTCGTATCCACTGATCAGTGCTGAACAGGCCAAAGCGGATGATGCGTCGACTACCGATGCGTAAGCCACATGCTCATCTCCATACTCATAATTCTGCATCATATCAATATCACTCAAAACTACTTTTGGTGTTCTTTTCTTTTTTCCATGCAGTATCCTCTGCCAGGCAGGAACTCTGGATCCCAAGAAGGTTAAAGGCAAGATATTAGTATGTCTTCGAGGAGAAAATGCAAGAACAGATAAGGGAAGGCAGGCTGTTCATGCAGGCGCAGTCGGCATGATTCTTGCAAACGATGAGAAAACCGGAAATGAAATTATAGCGGATCCTCATTTGCTTCCGGCTACTCACTTAAATTTCACTGATGGTCTTACAGTTTTTGCATACGTCAATTCAACCAAGTATCTTTCTTTCTTCTACTACAAGCTACCTCAAGTTTTATTGCTTTCTCTCCAATAATAACCCATTCATTCATATTTATGAACATATGATAGGAACCCTACAGCATATATAACACCAGTGAAGACAAAATTGGATACAAAGCCTGCACCCTTTATGGCTTCTTTCTCTTCTAGGGGACCCAACATCATTGATCCAGCAATCCTTAAGGTAAAATTGTATTGATATAGCTCCAAGTGTGTTCATATTCTGATTGGCAAATCTAATGATTTGGATATTGGTTTTCAGCCGGATATAACTGCACCCGGGGTGAGCATCATTGCCGCATTCTCTGAAGCAATCGGTCCAACTGAAGATGTGTCTGATAAACGTAGAATACCTTTCACCTCACAGTCTGGAACTTCCATGTCGTGTCCACATGTTTCTGGTATAGTCGGCCTTCTCAAGAGTCTCCACCCTGATTGGAGTCCTGCGGCAATAAGATCCGCGATCATGACCACTGCGAGGACAAGAGACAACACTGTGAATCCAATGATCGATTCAGACAACAAAAGGGCAACCCCATTTGAATATGGTGCAGGACATGTGAGACCGAACCGTGCAATGGATCCTGGTCTCGTCTATGACTTAACCACTAATGATTACTTGAACTACTTATGTGCTCGAGGCTACAACCAAACACTTATACAACTGTTCTCAGACAAGCCATACTCTTGCCCAAAATTGTCCAGTGTCACAGACTTGAACTACCCTTCCATCACAATCCCTGAACTCAACGGCTCAGTCACCATTAGAAGGAAAGTCAAGAACGTAGGTACACCAGGGACATATAGAGCTCATGTCAGATCACCTGCTGGAGTGACAGTTACCGTTAAACCGTCGACGTTGACATTTAAGAAGATGGGCGAAGAGTTGAAATTCGAAGTTACATTTAAAACAAAGAAGGGAGGTGAACAAGAAGCAGATGAAGAAGGATATGCATTTGGAGTGTTGACATGGTCTGATGGATATCACTATGTTAGAAGCCCTTTGGTGGTGAACCATAATTAGATTTTTGTTCTTTCAATATATTAGGGGTTTGATTTTATTTCTCATTCCATTCTTTAGAGAAAAAGATTTAGGAAGAAATGTCAAATATAAACACTTCTAGTTCTGAATAAGAAATAACATAGTTTGAATATATTAGGGGTTTGATTTTATTTCTCATTCCATTCTTTAGAGAAAAAATTTAGGAAGAAATGTCAAATATAAACACTTCCAGTCCATGTTAGCTCTACCTTCTGATTTCTTCTATTTTTCTTCGTTTTCAATTCCAATCATTTGCAGTTCACTTATATATGATGATGTTTCAGAAAGATTTCCTTTTTCTATTTGGGTTTGTGCAAAATTTGTTCTTTTGGGTATTGAAGTTTTTATTTTTATGAACTGTGTTGTTTACAGGAAGAATTTAATCAAAGTAACATAATGTATGCCATTAGCTTTGAGCTTCTGGTAGCGTTTTCATTACTTAATTCTTTAGAGGCATGGCTAAAAGGTTCGGCCTGTATTAACAAAATATAAATTAATAATAAATATGAAAGTTTTAATTAAAAAGCTAAAAATGAGATTTTTTTTATAAAAAAGCTAGAATGAAATCAACCAGAACATAATCGGTTTTTCGGCTAGACCAAGTTAAGGTAATGGCTAGTTGAACATTCTTTGCTTGATGTAGAGACATGGAAAGGAAGTCACTGAGTCGGGATTTGGTATCGATGACAAAATATAAATATTTAAAAATATGAAAATAAATTTATAAATAAATTAAAGAGAAAAATAACATCACTCGCATTTAGTTTTATTTTATTTTGATCAATCGATAAGTTCAAATTATTCGATTCTTAACCTTAAATCGTAATCATTCAACCGATTAACTGTTTATACGAAAGTTCATATTTTTCATGTTTCCAGTTCTATACAGAATGTGAAGACTATGAGTTACGGAAAACATCTTTTTTATTTGAAGTTAAATCACCTGAATCACCTAAATACACAAACATTGAAATATGTATAATAATAAAATAATAAAACTAATTTAGATATTGTTTTTTACTTTAATCATAGTTTTCTATAAAATATTTAAAGTTACATTTCTGTTTTATTTTAGTGTTACTGTTGTTAAAAATAATAATTTAATAGAATCGTAATTCTAATTTAAATTTATTTATTTAAATATATATTGTCAATTTAATTCAAAATTTAAAATTTTAAAACATTTTAATTTGGGGTAGAACGTCATTTTAATTTTAATAAAATTTTATTTAATTTTTTCATCGATCATAAAATTTAGGTCTTTTAATGGACCACGCATTAACCCCTATTAATTTCTAAACATTAAGATTTTGATTGTCGCTAAAATCTTAGATTTAAAGAATAAAAAATTATGATTATAATTTAAAAATTAAACTAATACTTAAATTAATAAAATTTTAAATTAAATAAATAGATTTTTTAAATTTTAAAATTAAAAATTATTATTAACACAATTTGTATTATTATTTTTACTAATTTTAAACTATAAAAAATATCAGAATAAAATAAAAACATTAAGTATTATTTTATAAAAAACATATAGATTTTATTATAATACTTAATTATTTTTTTATGGAGTACAATATCCATAATTTTTCTAAAATAATTTCCGGAATTATTTACATAATTCCCGCCGATAGAACAAAGCAAAGAAGAACGGATTTACAGTAATACATTGGCAATCTACTGTGACGTGTCCTCGATTCATTCACAAACAACATCTGCTCGTCTCTCACAACAGCAAAAGAAAAAAATAAGAATCCGGAATTGCCCCTACTATTTCTCTTTTTTACCAACACTGATCGGTCTCCCATCTTCGGGTCGGGTACACCCGAGTCTTAACACGCCTTGCACGTGTCCCCAACGACATATCATACACGGCTCTCGCCATCGGATCAGACAGTGTCGCGTACGCGTTTCGTATCTCAATGAAATCACGGCCGTCCGAAGAGGATCCCATCGCGTCGGGATGGTACACCTTGGCCAGGCTCCGATACGCCGTCTTGATCTCGTTCAGAGAAGCCGATCTCTCCACCTTGAGTATCTCGTACAAACTCCCCGCCAACGCCGACGCGTTGTGATTGGCCGTAGCGGTGGCCGAATTCCTGACGGACAGGGTCTTCTTGGGAGAGAAACTGTGGATGGGTTTAGCGAGGAAAGGAGAAGGGAGGGTTGCAAACATTAGGGAAAAACGAGTTGGATCGGTGAGAGGAAAGATTAAACAACGAGACGACTCATTCGATGTATATATATATATTTATGGGGTCAAAAGCTAGAAGAAGATATTCTCGGTGATTTTAAATAGAAAAAATATGGAAATTAAAGAAAAAGAAATAAAAAATCGTGTGTTGTGGGAGAAATTATATCATGAGTCAGTTTCATTACGTTATCTATGAAATCAACTAATAGAAATTGTTCATTTTATTATTTTTTAATTTTTTAAGTGAAGATTCACTTGAAAAAAATTATAAAATAAAATAATTGATGAAGTGAGCAGTTTTATTAATTGATTTTATAAATAAGTAATGGAATTGACCCATGATATAATTTTTTGTATTGCGGTATGTTTTGTCCGCTGGTTTTGCCTTTGGATTCCGACATCACCGCTTTTCTGTATTTCAATTTTCCATATGCTTTTTACTGCAAAACCTTCTAGAAGATCTTGTATGAGAATTCAAAACCATTTTGTCTTCATTTTCCTCACCGGCTTCACTCAGCTGCTATTGCCTTGTATCGGTTAGATTCGATAAATTTAATCCGAGATTTAGAACTAATTAATTTACTTAAAATAAGATTTAAAGTTAATTTAAATATAATAATTTAAATTTGATTTAAAATTTAAATTAAATTAAATTAAAATCGATTTAAATTTTAGTTGAATTAAAAATAAATCAAAATCAATTTTTAATCAAATCGACTGAACTTAAATGAATTTTTAACTAAACCTGAATGAAAATAACCTTAACCGAAGGCACATAAAATAAAAAAGTATATATTAAAATAAAGAAATAAAGATAAGATGTTAATTGTTGTACAATTTATCAAAAGGATAATATACATATTATACAAAATAATATATTAGGTGTAAAAGTTTTAACTTGACCCGAAAACTCATTTGGAATTGATCTATTTCTACTAACCCGATATTATCTAACTCAAAATCAACTTAAAAATATCAAACCTAATATTAATTGCACAAAAAAATCAACCGATCCGATCTGATACTCAAACAAAAATCATTATAAACTAAAATTAAAATTAAAAGTTTAAACTAGACCTAAATTGATCTAAACTGAATTTAAACTGATTATAATTTCACCGCCCATTATTAACACCCCATGAAAAATTAATACAACTTAATCAAATCCATTCTATTTCACCCAATTATATCTGTTCATTTGACAAAAAACATTTACAAGGTTAATGTCGGATCAAAATTTAAAATAAATATTAAAAAATATACAAAGCTTTAGATTTTAGTATTTATAATAAAAATATTAAATATGATGACTAAGTTTATACTTGGTTAAAGTATGGACCATTTTCAAAATTTGACCAATGAAATATGAATCCTTTTATTAAAAAAAATACATATATTAATGATAAATCAAGTAATATTCGCGTATCTATTAAAGAATGAGTTGGCGACTTATAAGCAACGGCTTGGTTAAAGAAGAGTCATAGTAAAAAAAACGAGTTTTTATAGGACAATTGTCACTGCTTATGGACCTAAACTTAGGCGATTTATTCATGACCAAAATAAAACTTGAGTGAAATTAAATAAAAGTTCGAACCGATTGATATTGAAGAATCAGTAGATAAGTCATGGTTAGGGATGAAATCCATTTAAACTTGAGTGATCAATATAATTTTTTTTTGGTAATGTGATTACATTTCATATGAAGTAAAAGAACTTTATGGGTAAATTTGTATTTAAAATGTATTTTGATTCGACTAAACAAACGATCCAGTAAAAAATAAATATTTATCTTAAAATATTTAAATTCAAATAAAACAATATAAAATAAATTTCAAGTAATGAAATTTATTTATTTTTCTATCGAGATTACTTATTGAATTAGTGAGTGACAATAAAAATTGTTCAAATAATTGAATTATGATTAGATTTTTTAAATTCTTTATTTAAATCTTAATGTTTAATTTTATTAGTCAAATTATAAGTTATTCAAAATATATTTTTTTAAAATTTTTAATTAAATATAATAAAAATAATAATTTGTTTGAATTTATATATTTAATATAAAAGTTTGTGTAAACTTTAATTTTTTATAAATTATTTAAGTTTAAAGTTTAAAGATTTAGGTTAGAATTTAAAGATTAGTTTATAGAATAAAATTTAAAATTTATTATTAAAATTTAAAATCTTGTCTTAATTAAAATTTAATTTAAAATTTTATAATTTAAATATAGAAGTTTAACATTGTTAAAATATTTTTACACAAATTTTCTATCAAAATGTGGCCGCACGGCATAGCTCGAGAAAAAAAAAATGCGCGCGGCTAAAGCAAATATTTATTTATAAGTAAATTATATATTTAATATCTTAATTATGTTCGTGTATTATTTTAATATCTTTATTAACGAAAAAATAATATAGTATTTAATATTATTTTTTATTTTTTATATTTTTAAAATTAACGAAAATAATGATATAATTTGAGTTAATAATAGTTTTATCCTAAAATTTTAGACAATTTATCAGTTTATTTTTTTAATTGAATGTTTTTTTTTAGTTTTATAGTTTAAGAAACACGCTAAGAATAATCAAAATTTTATAATTTATGAATTAATATAGGAGTTTATCATGTGAGGTTTATTAAAGGATATAAATTCTATAATTAGGATATCCACAAGAATACATGAGATAAAAAAGAGACGAAACTAAATTTAATCAAAATTAAAATGATATTTTATCCTAAATTTAAAATGATGTTATTTTACCGGTCAAATGACAAAAATATTATAAAAAATATTTTTAATATATGGCCTTTTCTAAATTATTTTTCAAACTATTGATATTTTTACAGTAAAAATGAAGTTGGATCAATTAAAAACCGACTTTGAATAATGATTTATTTTTTTAGATTAAAAAATTAAAGTCGGGAGCAGGAGGCTCCGACTTTGAATAGTGTTTTTATTTTTTTAATTCGATCACTATTTATAGTCTGATTCTAATGAATTTAACTTTACTTTTACCGTAGAAATATTAATAGTTTGAGAAATAGTTTTAATATATATATATATATATCGAGAGAATAAGTTTTTTTTACCTCTATTTATCTATTTTACTCACAACTAAATTATTAAAATATATTTTTTTTAAAAATATAATTAATTATACTTTATTACCTCTCTTAAAACTGACAATAGCATAACTCATAAATAAACTATGGGTCCCATGGTCCCATTTCCCTTGGTACTCTACTCGTCCCAACTTTTTCAATAAATGCTTTCTCTATCGTGCGTGCCAAGGTTTCTAGAAGACTCATAAAAGGTTTTTTTTTTATCCAATATGATGTTTTTAATTTTGTTTTCGTATCTAAGAAAAAAAAACATTAATTTTTAATCTAGAATTTCATTTTTGAATTTGTCATATTAATATAATAAATTTTCAGTATATTTTTAGTGACTTTATCAAACTTATTTGATTGATACCACGAATTCCATGATTTTTTAATTTTTAATTATTGGTATAAAAATTAATTGAGTTTTATTAAAAATAAAAAAATCCGAAAATTATTTATACCAGTTTTAATATTAAATAAGTATTTATATAAAAAAATATTTAAATCATAAAATTAAGACGTTTATAATTTTTTATAATAATTAGTATTAAAATTTGATATAAAAAATAATTACTGTTTTTTTAATTTACAAAAATATAATTAAATTTTAGAATAATTTATAAATTTGAATTTAAAATATTATTGATAGATCATTATTAAATAAATAATTTTATAAAAGTGATATTTAGATGATATCAAATATTTTATTATTTAATTATAGAATTTTAGGATTAGGAAGGAGGTCTGTCTGGCTCTGAATCCACGGCACGTACGAGGTCTTCTAGAAGACCACATTTTAATTTTTTCTAAAATTTATTTATTTTTTTTCTTAAAAAGAAAGAAAGATATTAATCTATCCACATTAATTGATTGTTCTATTATGGATAGGAGAGAGTCATATTGGATTTAATTTTTTTTATTCTATTAAAAATAAGTATGTCTAGATCAGATCAGATCAATTTTTTTTAAACTCGTTAACTTTTTGATAAATATAGAAGAAATACATATTATATTTAAATAGGGGTAAGCGTTCGATCAAGTCAAATAATTTTTTTTTGAGTTATTCGAGTTGACAAGTATAATTTTATCATTCGAACTTTCATTCAAAAAATTTTGAGTCGAGTTGAAAAAATTCAAGTCGAATCAAGTTTTGAGTTCTTTTAAAGATTTAGTTGTACTTGTTTATTATGTTATACTAGTACGATTTGATTATAACTTAAATAACTTTCACTAATCATATAAACTATATATATATATATATTCACGTGTAGTAATTTTTTTATTTTTATATCAATATATATATATAGATATAGATATCTAAGGGACTCGTCTCGAACTTAAAAATAAATCTTCTAATTACTATTTTTTTGAAACTTTTTCGTTTTGAACTTGAAAATAAATCTTATAATTACTAAAAAATTTTGAGTTATTCGAATTTTCGTTTTATAACTCAAACTTTATTTGAAATTTTTTCGAGTTATTCGAATTTACGAATCGAGTCAAATTAAAACAAATCAAATATTTTTCACCTCGAATCAAGTTGAATTATTTGATTTTTTCGAATCGAATCGAGTTTTACTCCCCTATATCTAAACAAGCCGAATTAATCTCCCTATAAAAATCCTGAAGTCGTTAAGGTCGATGCTCCTTACTTCACACCCAACTAATGGCCACACCAGAATCAAATTCAACGATTAAACTCCCCAAATGTCAGGAATGTGAACGCAATATAAATATAATTTGGATAAAAAATAATTTTAAAAGATATATTCAATATAAAAATAAAATTAGACTATTTTAATATATTTTTCAAGTTTTATAAACTTTGAAATATTAACTCAAAAATATTTTTAATAAAAATAATATTAAAATCTTTATCTTAATAACTTTTTTTTATATGACAAAATCACTTAAATTTTTTTTTTTAAGTGAACATCTTCTTAGAAGAGTTAAAGGGCAAAGGACAATTACATTATTACTGCATTAGAGTTGAGGCTCACGATGCTTTGTTTTTAATGTTTTAAAAAATTGACTTGGGAGTCACAAATCTGTTTTTTTTATAAAAAAAAATTTAATTTTTTTAAATAAAATTATTCATTTATCCTTTTTATATCACCACTTTTAATATACGATCAGCATTAGTATGCATGTAGAGTATGCTTGCTTTGCTTTTAGGCAGTTATTGTTTCTCCTGCAGGTCACATCTGCAAATCTATTTTGATTGCTGTCAATTTTATAAAATCTAACGTCCCAATTCAAATTGATCATTGAACGAATCTCTGAAGCGAGTGTATTACCGCAATTCCTCTGAGTATATTTATTCTGCTTTATTCTGTTGTTGTATCAGTATTTGTATACATTTCCTCTGAGTTGTGTTGAGTGTTGACTCGAGGCCTTTGTTCATGATTCTGTACTTCATAGCAACAAGAGGCAAAAATGAGTGTTGGGGCTTGGAATGGGATATCAGTGACTGATGGGAAGTTGAATGTTTTTGGGAATGGGAACTAAATCTTGCATGATGTTCATGAAAAATGTAGTGATAACACCGACCTCGGGCCACGGGGATGCATCGATCGATGAGGCTTTCACCGGAGTCGAATCAGATCACAAGGGAAGCGAAGAGTCTTTACTGTAGGAATGCTTTAGTATGTTCATCTTCATAGCTCCTCAAATTTATTACATGTTCTCTCATTTTAGAGGAAACTTAACAGTTCTTGTTCTTGTGTATTACCTTTCTTTAGTCATGGAATCTGCCTATATATGCAGTGTAGAAACAAAGTTTAGAGTCCTAGGGTGATGATCAAGTATTTCGATTTTAAGTTTTGGATCCCATTTGCAGAGAATTGAGGTTCATGTGTGTCTTCAGACATAATTTTTGGTGGATGGCCTTTGAGACATAATTCTTACTTGTTAAAGTATGTGCTGACACTCATCTTGACAATGGAGATAAAGATGAAGCCGAACACTCAGCTGCGTATGCGGATTTCTTGGCAATTCTTGAAGGTGATTTCAGGGCTGTTCTTCAAGGGAATGAACAAAATGAGATGGAGACATGCTTGAAAGGTGGTAACTGGTAATAGAAACATCAACTTAGATTTTACATTATCTGAAATTGGTTCTGTTTATTAATTCTTAGAATTGGTGATTGTTTACAGGAGATCCTGTTGTGGATAACTTTAAGGGCAATCGTCTGGTGTCTGTAGCAGCCGGATCAGACCCTTATAATGTTATCACCAACTCAGTGAAGTAAGCTTTTACAGTCTTATATGAAAGGAATTTCCCTTCTAAAAATGTAGCCTCAAATACTTTTCTGCATGTATATTCTTAGTTATAGCCTACATTACTCGACTTCGGTGTGAGTTCAGATATCGATATGTGTCCAACATGAATTTTGATATTCTTTTAGCACAATGATTGACCTGAGATGTATCAAAAATTAAACACAGAACTGTTGAAAAACACTTGCAAACCTTTTCTTACGGAGAGAAAAGGAAGGTGCTTTCTTTCATTCTGGTACTACACCTTACATGACCATTTTTGTTGCTCTCATGTCTTGTTGTCACAGGTCTTATTGTTTTTCACACATCATGGTTCAGATGCCAGACATTTTGAACTGGTCTGGTTGGTGCACATGGGATGCTTTTTACACCATGTCTCTGCTGAGGGTCTGAAGCAAAGATTAGAAAGGTTTTGCTCTTCTGTTTAAGCAACACTTCATAAGATCATATGGTTCTTGCATCATCAGACAAGGGTTTGTAATTCATTTCTCTTTTGGCAGCTTCGCGGAAGGCGGAACCCCTCGTAAGTACTTAAACTTCGAATCATAATTAGTTTTCCTTTTCTTGATCAAAAAATTCTAACCACATAGGTTGTTTTCATTTTCTAGCTTTGCTAACAGATTAATACACATCAAAGAGAACCATAAGTTTTAGAAAAATGGCAAAGGTCACAGAGTTGATGATCCGGCAATGGGACTTTGCTGTGTCGTCGGTGAAATGAAAGATAGACATGCTTTGAAATATGTTTATGTATGGCATGCATGCAATAACAGGATACTGGGGTGGAGTTAAACATGGAATTACTGAAATGGAGCACTATGAACCAAAGTTGGTATATCTATTTCATCTCCAGGGGCTCGATCGAATGATTATTCTGATGTTTTGCAGTCCATCACTATGAATGGTGTTGGTCTGGTGAATCCAGAGAAAGCTTTTGATTTCTATAATGATCTTCATTCGTATCTGGCGTCTGCTGGTATCGAAAAAGATGGTTAACCATGATGAACAACCTAGCACTATCACAAGTTTTATTAAAGCTAGAGATGTTGAGTATCTGCCTCAAGTAGCTGAGGCTAGTTGGACTAGGGATACCGTCTTATATTCACATCATGGTGGTAAGCTTTTATTTCATTCCTTCATACAACTGCAAATTGCAGAGTTATACAATTTGTATGTTAATGAACTTCTCTGTGATGCCAACTGCAAGAAAGGTGACTTATCTCGCAAGAAATGCGTCTATATCGATTACGGTAAAACCCCGGGAATACAAAGTTTTCACTGTTGTTCATGTTATGGCACTGTCTGGTGGGTCTAGATTTGATCCTGCAGGCCTAATCGATATGTTCAATTCAGGAAGGGCCATCAAGGAACTGAAATGTGAATCTGAGAACCCTGTGGCAACTGTTATCTTGAAAGTTCGAGGCTGCGGTCTGTTTGGCGCCTATTCATTGACTCGACCGCGGAGGATAACGGTTGATTCAGAGGAACTGCAGTACGAATACGAAGGCGGATCTGGTTTGGTTACCTATGGAGGTATAAGGACAGAAATATAATGTTGTGGAGGTATACCAGGACCTAAACCTTTGACAGAAACCTCTTCGTATGTATGTATGTATGTATGTATGTATGTATGTATGGACAAGCATTTATACTCTATGATAAAGCAACATATGGTCCAAAACCTAAATTTGGACATTGTTGAAGTATTCAGAAACTTTTGGGACAGAAGATGGTTGTAGCATTTATGCCTGTAACAAATGACATGTTTGAAAAATGGTAAATAAAGGTAAATTATGTAAATCATTGTTGAACTTCACTTAAAATTTATCTTGATCATTATAGTTTTAAGACGTTCAATTTACTTACTGAAGTTTGAATATTGAACATTTTTTGTCACTCCATTATTCATCATCATCAGATGTGTATCGTAGATGGTAGTCGTTCGATATTAAATTTCACTAGTCATTTTCGTCTCTCTTTGAGTTTGAATTCAATTTCTATTTCGTCGAAAAGTGACCCAAACTCTATGAATCAACAATTTTTTTTTCTTTTATCGATCTTCTCTCTTCACTAACAAATTGAACTTATTTCTTAATATATTATTTCTCTCGTACCAATAAAATTTTTTGTCGTTCGGATCTTATAAAAGTTTCTTTGTTTGTTAGTATAAATTTTTAATAAAAAACTAAAATCTGAGAAAAAATCTAATTAAAAATATTAAAATTTTTAAAACTTAATATATTTTTTATAAAAAAAATGAAAAAAAACTAGATTAAAATTCTTAAAAATAGAATTCAAAATTTTCCAAACTTTGAGGGCCGTAACGTACTAATCCCTTAAATCATCGTCGGCCGCCACATAGCCCACGTGCCTACTTTTTCTTCCCTTAGTCTATAAATGTTTTAATCAAAATATAAAATGTTAAACAATTTCCTACATAATTTAAGGCAAGGTCAAGTATGTCACATTCTATAATAAATTAATAATATAGCAGTAAGTAATTAGTGGAACAGCATATTTCAGGTATTATTTTTATTATTCAGAAAGAATAAGGTTTGATAATATTAGGGAGAACATATTGAAAAAAAATTTAACCTTTTAACTTAAGGTAAAAAAAATTGACTTTAATTATAATTTTAGTTTAATTTAAATATAATTTATTTTATAGAAATTCAAATAACTCAAAATCTTTACTAATTAGTTTATAATTTTTTAAGTTCGAGTTAAATTTCTATTTTTTTAATATATTTATAACATATATAAAAAATAAAAAAATATATACATATTGTATATTGTTATAATTAAATTTAAATAATTTGACTTGATTCAAATAAATTTTAAATTATAAAATAGAACTAATTAACTCATCTAACTAAAAAAATTTAACGCAACTTTATTTGATTTAATCGAATATTTACTCCTACCTCGCACTAGTCTTATTCCTACCATTTTACTATCTTCAAACATATACCAATTTTATGTAAACTTAATTTTTTTTTCCGTACGAACTATCTTGCCTCACTGATTAAGAAAACAATTGTTGTTTCTAAAAATCACGGATTCGAACATTAATATTTAAACACAGTATCTAAACGACTAATATTTAGTGATTGAGTATATATTCTAGAACATATATTATTTATAATATATCTATAACCCTTGAAGTATAAAAAAAAATATAATTTCTTTTAGAAAAAAATGAAAATGCCATAAAAAACCCCAAACTTTGTTAAATTATAAGGTAAAGTTCATTAATGGTCACTAAATTTAGTAAAAAGTTCACTTTGGTCACCTAATATTTAAAAATTCAAAAATAATTTTTAAACTATTTTTTTTTGTTAAAAATGGTTGCTAGACCATTAATTGTTGTTAAAGAGACGATGCAACAGTTAACAAGATTTATATAATAATATTTAATCTTTTATATTTTTAAATTCAATTAATTTAATTTTAATTTTAAAAAAATAATAAATTTAACTTTTGTTATTTACGCATTTTAATTACAAATATGATCAAACTAATATGATTTGTATATGATAGGGTTAAATTTATTAAACTTTTTGATTTAAGACTAAATTAATTGAATGTATAAATATAAAAAACTAAATATATTATTATATATATATATTTAATTATCATGTCATCCTCTTAACCATAGTTACTCAATGACTAGTTTATAATAAAAATCAAAGTTTAATGGTTATTTTATAATTTTTAAAAATTAAACAATCAATATAAACATTTTAGCATAATACACTGACCATCTGTAAACTTTACCCTAAATAATAATAAATTATTGATTAGTTTTGGTCTCCACGAACTGAATGGATCTGAATCTCTCAGATGAAACAAATTA
This sequence comes from Abelmoschus esculentus, assembly GCA_035048815.1. Lineage (NCBI taxonomy): Eukaryota > Viridiplantae > Streptophyta > Magnoliopsida > Malvales > Malvaceae > Abelmoschus > Abelmoschus esculentus. The sequence goes on from JAUCBN010000012.1 coordinate 3,783,228, forward strand.
ATTAATCAAACGCAGCTTCCACGAAGCTGAGTCAATCCAATCAAAGTCGGCAAATCTATGGATCTCAGATATTTAAAAAATATATTTTAATTATTATTATTATAAAATAAAATTAATAAAATACGACCCAACATAGGGATAACAATAAGGTGAAACGAAAAGTTAATTTAAATTTATTATAATAAAATTTAATTTTAAATTAATTTAATGTTTTTATCAAATAAATATATTATATTTTTTCTTCAAGATTTTAACTTATAAAAACTAAAAAATAAATAAATATCTTTATGTAATGTATAAATATACAAAATGGTATTTTCATAATTATCCCAATCTTAAAAAACAAAACTCATCCGAACTTGTATGAATTATCTAGCATCATCGGTTAAAGGAACGATTGTTATTTTTGGAGGTTACGGATTTGAACACCAGTAATGTCAGCATAGTGATTAATGTCTAATTATTAAGATTATACTCTAAAACAGATACCACCGTAAACACTGTTTCGATCAAGTCGAATCGAGTTAAAATTTCAAGTTATTCGAGTTGATGAATCATATTTTATAACTTTATTTTTGATTTTTTTTCGATTTGAATTTAAGAATTTTGAGTTGGGATAAGTTTTCGAGTTTCTATAAAAATTTAGTTGTAATTATTTATAATATTATAGTACGATTTGATTCTAATTAAACGATTTCTCTAATTATATAAGATATGCATACATTCCTTCATATTTTTTTTTCGTATGTAGTAATATTTTTTTCGTATTTTTATATATTTCTATATATATCATAAAAAATTGAGTGTCTTGTCTCGAACTTAAAAATAAATCTTTTAATTACTAAAAATTTTAAGTTATTTAAAATTTTATTTTATAACTCAAATTTTATTTAATTTTTTAATTAAATTAATATAAATTACATATTTTTATATAATCAAATTATTTAAATTTTTTTGAATCGAAATTTGTTTACCCTAATTTAATTCGAGCAGTACCGACTGTTAATTGCTGTCATTAACTGATGTGAATTTAATTACCGAGAATCTAGGCACTACGTACTGATCAAAATTTTGAAATTTGCTTTAAAAAATGTTACACTGACGAAGAAAGACAAGCAGTTGAAATCCCACGATGAAAACAGAGAGTCGGAGAACATAGCAAGTGGATTTCTACATATTCCCCACCAACGCTTTTCAAATTTACAAACTGCTTTTATTTCTTTGATGTTATATTCTTACCAAAGAAAAAAATATCTTTCTTCTTCTTCGGTGAAGAAAAGTATTGACTTTCTTTTTTTTTTTAATTTCTGGGATTTTTGATTCATACCCTTTTCAGGTCTTCCTAAATTCTGCAATAAAGGTGTGTTCTTTTATCAGATCTATTTACGTTTGATGACTTTCTATTTTGGGGATTGTTTCTTTTTATGTACTTCAGCGAAAATAAGAATTAAATTGTGTTCTCTCTGTGTTATGCTCTTCTATGCTTTTGGTTGCTTGGAATTGAATCATGTACTGTTTTCTGGGATTGATTTGATGATGTAGTTTCCAGTTAGATACATGTAAAGCTTGGAAAAGAAAATATCAAGTTTGATTTTGTTATACTATGGGATTGATAATAGGGGATGAACTTGAAAGAGGGGGGGGGGTTGATTTGGGATTCTATTTGCTTTGTTGCAATTTCTTTGTGCGTTAAGCATGCTTGCTACTGTTGTTTTTCCTTTCTCTTGCACAAATTTCCATGGTGCTTATGTTGCTTAGACCTTGAGGGTTTAAAAACCAAGTGCGTGATTTTGTGATGCTGTTTATGTTAATGGCTGTGAACTTATGGCTCTTTTGATAGATGAAGATGGAAAACAAGGGGCAAGACGGAGTTCAACCCCACCTTGAAGTATGTTGTTATTCATATTTTAATGTTTTATCGTCTACCATTCTTTGTTCTACAACCCTTCTGTTGGTTGATGGATATGAATTTTAAGTTGCTAATTCTTTTTTAGTGTATTTAGATCCTGCATTTCTAATGTTTTAGTGCATATTGTTGCAGATGGGACCACTAGATGATGGGGCTATGCATGATCTCGATGATGAGTGCATCTATTCCTCTGAAATGGACGCTCAAAAGACACAACCTATTCATTCAAATCAACCAGTTTTGTTCTCTGGTTTGCCTGTTGGTGGTAATAAAATGACAAGGAATGGTGTTTATAGGAGCATAAAGACCGTAGTTTTCTCGAATAAACTCAACTTGCTCATGCCTTTCGGGCCTCTAGCAATCATGGTTCATAAAATGAGTGCTAGTAATGTGAGTTTTAGTTTTGATGCTCTATTTCCTTTTGCTTGGTTTTCTTTTTGATACAAGTTTGAATGGTGAGGTGGACTGCAGGGGTGGGTCTTCTTTCTAAGCTTACTAGGTATAACACCTTTGGCGGAGCGTTTGGGTTATGCTACTGAGTAAGAACTTGTGCTCTTCTTTGAATTTGGTGTTTTGATGCTATCAGTTGTTCTATTGCCACCTAACATTGCCTTTTGATTTGATCAAATTTAGGCAGCTGGCTTTTTTCACTGGACCTACAGGTTTTTCTTTTCTATTCTTAATTCTTATGGATTTTTTTTTCTTGATTAAACGACATATTTTTTGGTTTTAACTTGCTATCCAAGGTTCTACTTAACCCACCCCCTCTTTTTTTTTAATTTATATATTTCGTGCCAATAATGATCTTTAATTTGTTGAAATGAATTACAGTGGGTGGTCTTCTGAATGCTACATTTGGGAATGCAACTGAATTGATTATTTCAATTTATGCACTGAAAAGTGGAATGACACGTGTGGTTCAGTTGTCGTTGTTGGGCTCAATTTTGTCGAATATGCTGCTTGTTCTTGGATGGGCATTCTTTTGTGGAGGGCTTGTACATTATGGAAAGGAACAGGTCTTCAGCAAGGTAAAAGTATTAGTTTATCATCTGATCTTATTTCTTATATTTTCCATTATTTGATCGCACTAAACTGAAGTAAACTTACTTTCAGGCCACAGCTGTTGTCAATTCAGGACTGCTGCTGATGGCAGTCATGGGCCTACTCTTTCCAGCAGTCCTCCACTACACACACACTGAACGACAAGTTGGGAAGTCGGAGTTGGCTCTTTCAAGATTTAGCAGTTGTGTTATGCTTCTAGCTTATGTTGCCTACCTTGTTTTCCAGTTAAAAAGTCAAAAGGATGCCTATGTCCCCGTTGGTGAGGTTGGTTATCATTATTATTAGTATCTTCTGAATATAATATGTACTTGCCTTGTTATTTTGTGTAGAATACTTAGTGTTGTGGAAAATGGTGTAATATCAGGAAGGAAGTCTCAATGGGGAGAACGATGACGATGACGACGAAGCTCCGGAGATATCCAAATGGGAATCAATAATTTGGCTTGCTATCATGACTGCTTGGATTTCTATCCTGTCGGACTATTTGGTGGATACCATACAGGTAACATTTGTTTTTCAATCTTTCCTCTTTCTTAGTTAATGAGATGGATACGGTAAAACATTTGAGGTCATAGGTCACTCGAAGAACCAAGTTGTTAAATTGGGAGAAATTACCTAATGAATCATAAAATACTGGTTTTATGATATGCATCCTCTAGTTTCATGTCTAGTCAAGCTAATCCGACCATGAATCACTTGGTGGGGTTTTAAAATTGATTTGCTTTTTGTTTTTAGAAACAACTTCTCGAGAGTATGTTCTGATTTGTTTTCTATGAGCTTTCTCTTGTCTGGTGGTTGTTTCTTAGGGGGCATCTGATGCATGGAATGTGCCGATTGCATTTATTAGTGTTATCTTGCTCCCCATAATTGGGAATGCTGCTGAGCATGCAAGCGCTATCATGTTTGCCATGAAAGACAAGCTTGTAAGTGATTCTCTGAACTTCTATTTTGTAGATTCATTTACATTTTTTCTAATTAATAAACCATCTTCAGGACATATCCCTGGGAGTGGCGATAGGGTCATCAACTCAGATTTCTATGTTTGGGGTATGTATTGTACATTGGATCCGCCTGTTTTTCTATTGATGTTACTCCGTTATGTCTATATACATCCGATCTTGAATACTTACTGGTTTTATTCTTCGGCTTCCGTAACACCAAAAAATGAGTTACATATATTACATTCTTATCTGTCTATTAGGTAGGGATGCCGCTCTTTACTTTTTCACATGTAATGATGTTAAAGCATGAACGGTGTTCAAGTTGTGAAGAATTTATACTCAACTTCAGTGATGCTGAAACCGGTTTTCATATGTTAGTATTGCTAATACATTTCTTTTGCCTCGGTCTTCTAAACCCGTATTATTTTTTAATCTGCAGATACCGTTTTGTGTGGTTATTGGGTGGATAATGGGGCAGGAAATGGACTTGAACTTCCAGCTTTTTGAGACAGCAACTCTGTTCATTACTGTTATAGTTGTAGCCTTTTTTCTGCAGGTTGGTATATCGAGAACTATGTATTCGAGTTTGAGTAATAGAATTAAAATAAATGAAAAATAAAACGAGAAGGCCATGGAAAGTAGGTGAAGTTAACTTTGTTTTTTCTTCATTTGCCATGCAGGAGGGAACATCTAACTACTTCAAAGGACTAATGCTTATACTTTGCTATCTGATAGTCGCTGCAAGTTTCTTCGTACATGAAGATCCTTCAGCAGCTGGTCAGTTCCTCCATTCCTCCAAATCATTCTTTTTTTATTTTGGTTTCTCCTTTGTGGTTTTCATTGTTTTAGCAGTAACGGTTGTGTTGTATGTAATTGGTTCGATATTATAGATCAAAGGAAGCAACCGAAAACTTGACCTGTGAAAGGGGATCGAGAGGCAGATTCCAAACAAGTTGATTCCACGAAGCATCGTATGTTGGTGTAAATATTTTTGTTGCCGGGCAGATTTCGATTTGTTTTCTCAGAGCTAAATTAAATGCAGGATTGAACTATGTATTTTTATAATTATAAGCTTGTGACAAATCAAAGATTTAAGCTTTTGGAGATGGAAATAGTCTAGATTTTGCTTAAAAGACGGTAGTGGTAGCGTAAACTGTTGTAATAGTTTTTATTCTTCATAGAATAACACTTAACATTTGAACTAAAACCCAAGTAATTGAAACATGAAGAACACATAGTAAGTATGCATCAGATGTCTGAAGTTCTTCTTCCTCAACTCGAATACCAGCAGAACCTGTTAACCGGACCGGTGTGTGCGTGTGTGTTTCCTTTAACTCGAGTATCAGCATCAAATCTTGGATTGCTTGAGTTTTTAGGTTCGGTTCACAAAACAAAACTCGAGGATCAGCAGTTCCCATTGCTGGCAAGTTGGAGAAGTTGGACAAAACTCAAGTAGGGTTAAAAGACATGGGGCATGGGCAAAGAAGTTGGAGAAGACAACCAGTTTCCATTTCTGGTAAGTTCTTCCTTAACTTGAATACCAGCAGAACATGTTAACAGGACTGGTATGTGTGTGCATGCACAGCGCGCTCGTGTTTTCTTTAACTCGAGTATCAGCATCAAAGCAGTGAATGCATGATTTTGGGGTCTAAAATTTATTACGTATTTCGAATATGATGTGAAAGTGAGGGATTAGCACACATGATAACAGGAGTTTTGCCTCTTGCCTGGAGCATTGCTCAGGCTCAGCTGGGATCGATTGCATTTGCAGGTCCAATCTCCATGCTTGCCTTTGCAAGCTCTCACCATTGTCTCCACTTTACCTTCTATCCTGTGTGACTGCTACATGTTCTCTCACCCTGAATATGTCCCCAACATACCCGATTTTTACACCAATGCTGTTCTGTTCTTTTGTATTTGGGTAAGCCTTCACAATCATGAGCATAGATGTGGAGTTTGTAAGTAGAATAGTTATGGATGTGGGATCAATATGAAATAAATCATAAATCTTTATTTCTTAGAATTTCTTTTCTGAAGCTTACTAGAATCCAATTTATTACCAATTAATATCTAACAATTAGCTTTACCTTGGGTTCAATTTGAGCCATAATTATGAATCACAAAGTATTTAAAAGAAAATAAATTATGAAAGATGATTTAGATATGAAATCTACATCTACCGCATATGTAGAATAGATAGCTATGGGCTACGGCCTATGCCCCCTTGATTTATGGACTCTTAAAGTTACTAAAATCATATATATATATAGCATAAGATCAAGTTACACAATGTAAAACTTTTTAAACTAAGTTTCATACTTTTTTTGGATCGTTAGAAGAAGAGTGAAACGGATAACTTAGATTAATAATTGGTTACGTGAAGATTATCGCTTGAAAAGAAAAATAAGGAGTTAATTTAAGTCATCCGTTTCAGTCATTCAACGGTTCAAAACCGTGTGAAATTTTTTAGTTTTACGCTGTGTAACTTTATCCTATCCCTTTATATATTATACTATAAGTTAAGATTGTTCCCTGGTTTAAATCTTCATTGTTTTGCCTAATCTTGCTAGTCAAATATAGTGTATTTTATATACTGTAATTGACTGTCTTCCGTATGAGTTATGTTCACAAGATATTTGTCTTATTGACACAATAAATATTCTCTGGGTGTTCAATATTATTATTTATTATTATTGCCTGCTAAGATAAGATGAAGGGCCTCAGAGTTCTTACCGTGCTGCAAATGTAGCTGTTGGAAACATGGATGCATTGCAGGAGAGAAGAAGCACCAGGCCCAGCTCCAAGTGTGTGGATTAGCTTATAGCACAGTACAGCTTGTTGCCTCTGCTACCAGCATCAGGTAAGATTCATTCCTCTTCCTCTCTTCTTTCTTTACTATGCCATTTCAAATCACATCGATACAGTCTTTGTTGTTGTTATCGTCGTTCTTCTTAAGATTTTAATATAAGATTCACGTCTTTAACATAAAATTCCGGTCGGTACCTGCATAGTTCTTACATACAGTTTCCTTGACCTATGGGGTATTTTGATATGTTTTTTAGCACACCTAGGAAAGGGGAAATGACAAGATGTTGCTAATCATCTGAGTTGAGGTTTCATCTTGTTTTCTGCTCTTCTCCATAAGTTTAAATGTCTTTTGGATTCTCAAACTTTATTAGTGACAAGATTTGCTACATGTTTACAAAACACAGTCTCTTTCTTTCTCTCCACTCAGAAAATGACTACCCACTTCCAACTAGTAGAAAATTAAAAAAAAAAAAGTAGCATCCTACAGCTATAATGGTGATTGCAATTAGATCTAACTCGAAAAACCTAATTCGATTTGATTATTCAATGTCAATAACTTAAACATATCGATTGACTCATAATAAAAATCATATAAATCTAAAATATCTGAAAAAACTGAAAATAGCCTCGTACTAATAAAGATCTGACATAAAAACCCAATGTCATTTTCAAATGACTCGAGTTCAGACAATAAAGAGTTAAAAATTGACTACTTCAATAAAGAATGAAAGCAGATGTAGATTTATGAATAAGGGATGTTGCGCAAGTATTTACATGACTTAATTTATCAATTTTCCCAAACGGGTTAAAAAATTATCCTAAATAGTTCACGAACTAAAAACTTCTCGTAGTTGTCACTTCTATTCCTCTTGTTAGATCTTATTTTAACGCTTATAGAGCGTTGTAACTTTAATTCGATTATTTTTTAATAATTGATGTATCTCATAAATTATATTAATTTATTGATCGATGGTATTTAACCTTTAACTGTTAAAACATTGTAAATATTAATATAATAAAATATATTTTCGTAACATAAAGAAAATTAAATTCTAAATTAACATGACTTGAAATGACTCGATCATACAATTAGATACACAATGTTGAAGATTTATACTGCAATTACTGATACTATCAGGATCACCAGGCTCAAAACAACCAACTCTGTCCAATGGCTCATGACAGGATGCTTCCTTACTTGTGGGCTCAGATACAACAGGCAAGAGTTTTGTGTTTTTCATCATGGACAAAAACATCAGATTACATGTTCCCAGAACATTGACCCCCTTCTATTATTGTCCAGTAACAGACAGCAAAACCTGCAAGTGGTTTGACAATTTGAGCAACCATGGTCCCTTTTCTTTAGCGTCTAACCAAGTGAACCCCTTTTGTTTTACATGAAACTTCTGATCTCACCCATCAGCTCAGCAAATTCGGTAGAATTTGTCGCCATACACTTAACTAGCTCTAAGTTCAGGATAAACGTTCATGAAAACCACATCTTTCTTTTCCTTGTTATTTTCTTTCCCCAGGAAAACATCTTATTATTTTAATCTGACAAGTGTACATGGAACTACAGGGTTAGTCTAGGGTCTAACAGCTTAATTTAAGACTAAGAAACATACAATCGAAATGAACTTATTATTATCATATAAGCTAAAATATTATACTTTTCGATAATATTTTAAATTTATAATTTTTTGACAAGTTTCGAAACTTAAAGACGTCACACCCTAAACTCACCTAAATACATCATCGGAGTCTCTACAAAAGAATGGGTGACAGTGATACTCATAAATGCTTTCGGCATATCTGTTGCTTGTTTCTGTGAAGCTTTTTCAAAAGAAAACAAAAGGGATAACATTATTGCAACCGTTGTTTTCCAAGTGCTTGTGTATAACAAGCAACAACTAGCTATAAGCTTGGGCCTATGTTGATCCACTAATCTACTGTTTAGCTCCTCAGTTTTCACGAATGTCTGCATTAAGAACCATAACTCTAGTCAAACACTCCACAAAACTATTTCAAACTTAAATGAATGATACTAGAAGCAAACTCCAATTCAATCAAAAGAGAGTGAGAAAAAGGTAGAGAGACTGATCATCAATAAACAAGTTGTACCTAAAATTTGATGCAAACTAAGTTTTGTTTTCAAATCTTATTTCATTTTAACAAGACTAGCCAACCAATTCCCCACCTACCACTGTTCATTCCCTATCCTAAGATTCTAATGGAAGTCTTATAATTACTGCAATTATATCTATATCTTCATCTTCCCCTTTTATCTTTCTGTAAGGGGGGAGCCGAGGGCAGAGATTGTTAACTCAAGGATGAATTCCTCTTTGAAAAATACCTGGGGCTGGCTTCATTAGAACCACAAAGGATATCTATTTTCTACAAGTCATGCAGTTACATATAGAAGTGTAGCATATAGGTACAAGGCCGAGCTTCACGCTTCCAACTTTTTTAGTTTCTCTAACTATTGCTGCCTGGTAAGTATAATACACATATACTCATAATATATATTGTGTTTAACAAGTAATTGTTTGAGTATTGATTACTATACATAGATACTTTTTCAACACTTTTAAATCTCTCATCACAATTTTTCTGTGTTTAGTAAGGTCCAATGACCTTGTAGTTCTTTCTAAATGGGCTGGGATCTGAGAAGTGATTAAAAATTACCATATGATGAAGAAAAATACATAAATGTGTAGGGAAATTTGTGAAGTACAAGTTTCCAAGTCCATGTTTCTGACAATTACATCAACCGGTTGCTAACTTGTCGCTGGTGGCATCTCTAACTACATTTAAGGGGGTCATTCATATCACTGTCTGAAAAACGCCTGGAAAAGACCATTTGATTGTAATTGAAAGATCTATCTATATAGTGCTGAAAGAACCTGATCCTTTTGGACTTGGAGGAGATCGTTCTTTCGGTGTAATGAACTCATCGGTGATTCATTGATTAAGAGAAACAATTTTATGTTATGATATCTTAAACTGTTGTGGTTTTTTGTTTATATTCCAGAGGTTTACTCTTTAGTTATGCTTCGACTTATATACAATCTGCAAGAGCCATGGTTTGCATCAAGTGGATCATTGGACCTTTGTTTATATTAAAAGAAAATAGACCGTACGAGTGACATTTATTCGAGTGTTTTTAGGGCTGATGGGGTGATATCTCGTGCTGTATTCGGATTTTGCCTTATATCCTTTATTTTGGATGTACAGCTCATAAGTTTTCTTATTGAAACCTTGTTGCCTTCTTCAAATTACTGACCTACAATGGTTCAACACTCCCTTGAACTTGCTAATGGCACCTATGACGATGATGGACATCCTGCAAGAACTGGTAATGCCGATTTCAAAATTAAATCGCTTATAATTAGTATAATGTTCTTTTGGTTTCAGTCCGACAGAGCTTTAACTTTACAATGTGTATACGTGGGAACTCAATCAGGGACCTTGTGGAGTTGTGTGGCACACATAATCACTGCTGTTATAGGCTCTGGAGTTTTGTCCTTGGCATGGAGTACTTCACAGTTAGGATGGATAGCAGGGCCTATTTCGTTGCTTATTTTTGCTATAATCACCTATCTTTCGTCCTTCCTTCTTTCTGATTGTTATCGATCTGAAGATGGAACACGAAACAAGTCTTACATGGATGCTGTTCAGCTTTATCTCGGTAGTTCAGAACTCAATTTCCACTCTTTGTCATCTCTTGTTTCCATGTCCCTTTAGTATCTTACCTCCTATGAAGCCTAATTTGTTTCAATGGTTCAGGTAAAAACCGGACATGGATGTGTGCTTTGCTTCAGAACCTGAGTTTGTATGGGACTGACATTGCTTATGTAATAACAACTTCAGCCTGTATGAGGTACTTAATGAATCCTTTAGTTTATATATTGCTGCTTACTCTTCCTTTTTCTCTATATAATTGCCCCGACACCTCTATCCAATGCATACCAGACACGAGTATCGAGATATGATCCTCTAATGTCCCTTCAAACATACGGATAAACTTCATATGACTGTCTTTAAGCTAATGTTTTCTTTTCTTATCTTTAATTAATCCGTTTTTGTATTTATGTTTATGTTTCTTTGGGCAAATACAGAGCAATTCAGAAATCAAACTGTTACCACAGAGAAGGGCACAATGCTCCTTGTTCATATGGGGATGTTCACTTTATGCTGCTATTTGGAGCTGTTCAAGTTGTGATGTCACAGATACCAAATTTCCATAGCATGACATGGCTTTCAGTTGTTGCTGCAATCATGTCCTTTACTTACTCCTTCATAGGGTTTGGACTTGGGTTTGCACAAGTTATAGGTATAAATACCTGGGAAACTTGTCTTCAATTTCCCACATTTGTGTTACTAAGAGTTTATATGACAACAAAACATAGCTAGAGTAAGAGTGGATTTGCACGTAAGACTCGAGTTTTTTATTGCAGAAAACGGGACGATTAAAGGGAGTATAACTGGAGTGCCTGCTGCTAGTGTGGCTGATAAACTATGGTTAGCATTTCAGGCACTTGGAGACATTGCATTTGCCTATCCATATTCAATCATTCTTCTTGAAATACAGGTTTGGTTTCTTTTCTCTTTAAACCAATTTGTTTTCACAGTATAAGCTGAAAGATCTTATGAACCTGAGGTATGGTTCAAATAGTTAATGCGGTTGATCATTTAGAGTTTGGAGGTCTAAATTAATGACATTATAAAAATAAAGGATCAAACTATGTCGAATAAAGTACAGTATAGGGACCAAAACGGAAAAACTATATATTTAGGGTCCTAATTGAATCATGAAACTGTTTGAATCTAGGATACCTTGAAGTCACCTCCACCGGAGAACAAGACCATGAAAATGGCCTCAATGATAGCAATCTTTGTAACAACCTTCTTCTACCTCTGTTGTGGTTGCTTTGGATATGCTGCCTTCGGCAACAATACGCCCGGGAATCTCCTCACAGGATTTGGATTCTTTGAGCCCTACTGGCTCATTGACTTTGCTAATGCCTGCATTGTTCTTCATCTGGTGGGAGGATATCAGGTATGTCACCCTATATTGAACATCCATCTAATTTCAGAACCTAATAGACAATGTCGATCTATGTCCAGATACGAGTCGAAAATGAGTCGGAACAACATAGATACTATTACAACCATGTTCGACCGCCTATTGTTTATTTTGTTTTTGTTGGCAGATATTTTGTCAGCCAGTGTTTGCATTTGTGGAGAGATGGTTTAGCAACAAGTTCCCAAACAGTGGATTCGTGAACAACTTGTACACCATCAACCTCCCATTGTTGCCTTCATTCCAAATGAATCCTTTCAAGATATTCTTTCGGACAGCCTATGTCGCATCCACAGTAGTGGATGCAATGATCTTCCCCTACTTCAACCAAGTCCTAGGAGTGTTGGGGGCATTGAACTTTTGGCCTTTGGCCATATATTTCCCAGTGGAAATGTACTTGGTGCAGAAGAAAATCCAGCCCTGGAGCAGAAAATGGGTTGTTCTTAGGACTTTCAGCTTTTTCTGCTTGCTTGTCACAATTGTGGGACTGATAGGATCGATTCAAGGACTTGTTAGAGCAAAACTTGGATAAGAAATCATTTCCATCGCACTTGTAAACTAGAAAGATCAAAACTACATATTGTATTCGCTTGAGAAAGCATTTCATGAACTGCAAGTTTGATAGTATCATAGTATTAGTAAATTCTGAGTTTGTTTATCATCTCATCTGCGGACTTTGAACAATAAGATGGACATGGAAATGGGAAGGGGTTGTCTTTGTTTTTGTGTTGCATGAATATGATGAAAAGTGGTGGTGAGTCAAAGAGAGAGAGAGGGTTGACCAGGTGTCTTGAGGGTGAGCTACCTGCCCATCCTTCACACGCTCAACAGAGTTGAATTCTTTAATGAAACCATGCACATTTGATGCAGTTCCTCTCTTATTTCCTATATCTGCACCCTTTCCTTTCTGTATAAATAATATATATTACCTTTACAATTTAAATGTACCTCACCCCCTAAACTATTCTCCCCTTCTTTCTTTATTTCAACCTCATCATCAAAGATTACCTGGCCACTGTTTTCCCATCTCTTGCTGCCTACTCTTTAACCTTGTTTTTACCTTTATTTGTTTATGGAGTAGAGAGTGGAAAAACAAAAGATGGGTCGGATTCCATGTTGTGAGAAGGACAATGTGAAAAGAGGACAGTGGACGCCTGAGGAAGACAACAAGCTCTCCTCCTACATCGCCCAACACGGCACTCGAAATTGGCGACTCATCCCCAAGAATGCTGGTCTGTCTTCTCTTCTTACATCCCATCCAATGCCATTGCCAATGCAGTTGTGTTTATATGTATTCTTTTTTCTTGTTGATTCTCCAGGTCTCCAAAGATGTGGGAAAAGTTGCCGGTTGCGATGGACTAATTACCTTCGGCCCGACCTTAAGCATGGCCAGTTCTCGGATGCTGAGGAGCAGACCATTGTCAAACTTCATTCTGTTGTTGGCAACCGGTAACACAGGCTGCTTAGACCAGAACAGATAAAAGCCAACCTATTTCAACTTTTTGTTCTTTTTCCTGGTTTATCCATTCATGTTTGGGTTTGGCTATCGACTGCGTCTAAACTAGCATCCTACTGCAGCTGGTCCTTGATAGCAGCTCAGTTACCTGGCCGGACTGACAACGACATTAAGAATCATTGGAACACCAAGCTGAAGAAGAAACTTTCAGGCATGGGTATTGATCCAGTGACTCACAAGCCTTTCTCTCACCTCATGGCTGAGATAGCCACCACACTGGCACCACCACAGGTGGCTCATCTAGCAGAAGCTGCACTCGGGTGTTTCAAGGATGAAATGCTCCACCTCCTCACTAAGAAACGCATCGATTTCCAGCTTCAACAATCGAATCCAGCACAAGGGAATAATAATACAACAGTTCCTTATGTCAGCAACAAACAAGATGAGAAAGAAGATACAGTTGAGAAGATCAAACTGAATTTATCAAGGACTATACAAGAACCAGACATGCTACCTATGAACAAGCCGTGGGAGTCTACCAGTACGAGGGCAGCATCAGCTAATTTCGAAGGGGGTTGCGGTGTTTTCCCTGCGTCTCTGACCAGATATCATCAATATGGCCCGTCCTCTTTCGCCAATGAAGGGGGCGGCTCTGGCTCACCATGGAGCCAGAGTATGTGCACAGGAAGCACATGTACAGCAGGGGAACCAGTGCTGTCACATGAGAAATTGAAGGATGAAAACAGGGAGGAATTCCGAGGTGGGAAAGAAATTAAGAATGCATCAAGCATATTCAATACAGATTGTGTCTTATGGGACATACCATCTGATGATCTTATCAATCCCATTTATAGAGAAGCCTTTAACAACAAAGAATAAAGCTGTAGGCAAGAATTTCCATTCCATGGCCAACAATAAACTGAAACTTACAAGAAAATCATAAAACTTGTTACCATTTTCCAGATCAAGCAAAATATGATGACGAAGACGATGTATCTGCTATGACCTGCAAACATAAAAGAGAATAGTAAAGCATCATATTTTCCAGCTTAATTGAAAATCCATTATCTTTTTATTTTTTAATATTCATATTTTGTTGGTAAAGCAAATTAATAGTTGTGCTTACATATTATAGAGAAGAATAAATTCATAGTTATCTTTATTTAACTTTTTTATGTATTTACAAAAACTAAAATATTATATTATATATATTTTGAATTAGTTACGATGATTACAGTAGTATTTGTTCTAGTGAATACTTTCAACCGTTGGACATTAATCGCTCAATCACTATACTGACATTATTAGTGAATAACATTCATTCTTTTAATCATTGAGATTAGATGGCTCATACATTATATTATATATTCAAAATGCGTAAAAACATGAAAATTTATAACGTGAAATATCAATAAATTATATAATATGAGTGTGTTTTGTTGAAAACAGATTTTAGGAAATGTTTTTAGAAAAAATATCAAACAAAAAAAATAATTACATAGAATTATCTAAATATTAGGAAATACTTTTTAGGAGGGTAAATTTTTAATATATATTATGTAATATTAATTTTACACAAGTACTATGGAATATAAGGGTAATTTAAGTGGGTCTAATTTTCTCCGATCGTTGTTTTTATATATTAAGCAAAGAAAATAAAAAATAAAAAATATTTTTTAATGTTATCGTTTTTTTGTCCTCGTCAAGTAAAAAAATTTAAAATATATATTTTAGTCCATATATAATAAATTTTTCGTTTCGTTCTTGTACACAAACTTATATATTTATACTATAAAACCCAAATCCTAAATTATAACTTTAACCCTAAAAAGCTAAACTCTAAACCTTGAATCATATACTTTAAACTCTAAATCATACAAAATCAATCCCGTAAATTAAAATCTTAACCCGTAAAACTAAAAGATACATATAAACTAAAATTTAGTTTACGTGATCTATGTATCAACTTTTTTTTAAACTTATTTTCCACTTATAATAATCTCTCTCCATATGTTTTTTCGCTCATGAAAATCTGAGCTAATAACTATTTAAAGCAATGGCGAAGCTAGTTTCTCGTAGGTGAATACATGTTTATTCTAAACTTTTTAAAGTTTGTATATTTAATTTTAATTTTTATAAATTAATTCTTAAAATTTTATAATATTTAAGATTTAGGCTCACATTAATCTTTAAGATTCTACCTCTGGCTACAACATTTTGCTATTTTCATTTCCATCGAATCAGAGACTCACCAAGTCATATATAAAACCTTGTCACAACCTTTCTGTTCATTGAACATGAGGTCAGTTTGAATCACAGCAAGATATGACCGGACAAATAGTAAAGATCTTAGACGTGTTGAAGCACAGCAGTTGACAGGCGGTGGAGCAGGGCAGCAGATGAAAAAAAAATACCAAACTTTCAGTAAACACGTTAATTCTTTCCAAATATTAAGATTTATAAAATGTTGAGTTGATTTTTAGCAAATGTCAGGATGGCCGAGTGGTCTAAGGCGCCAGACTCAAGTTCTGGTCTTCGAAAGAGGGCGTGGGTTCAAATCCCACTTCTGACAATTTTGAAACACTTGTGATATTTGACCGGAAAATGAAGTTTTTTTCTTCTAAAAAGTTAAAAGTACACGGGTCGGATACTCGACCACCTAAACCTTAAGGGTTCGGGTCCGATCCACAATATCCGACTTAGATGGGTACCAAATACGTGACATATCCGACCGTTGGGTTATGAAAATGTGACCGTTACAGATCTCATGCGTTTTCTTTTTCCTTCCCGAAAACCACCTTAAATACCGTAATCTCTCCCCATTTGCCACAACAAAACGCAATCTATCTCTCCTCTCCTCCCCTCCGCCAACATCCCTCTGGTTATTTATTCTCCTGTAGCACATACATTGTTCAATTTTTTTTCTTTCTTTTGTTAATTTATTCTTGAGAAATGGCAGACACCCACATTGTCGAAATCCCAGTAGACAAAGAGCATCAACTAAAGCTCTCGTCTGCCATCACTATAATCCAAAACCATCCATTGATGGAGATCTCTCGGAGTCCGGGCCATCTCTTGCTTCTCAAGTTGTGGCAAAGAGAGGAAGATCTTTTCGGTCGTAGGATCGCTCTCAAGGAATCAAGGCTGGACTCCATCAAGAGAGAGATCTTCCAACTCTGTTGTTTCTTTCTTGTCTTCCATGGCCTTTTCTTCAACATCTTGTTCGTGTCTTCCGCCGGTGATCGCCACGCTTGTGGGAAATGGTGGGTGCCGTCCGTTATTTCACTGTCCACTTCACTGGTGTTTGTGTTTTTGGTGCAGATTAAGCTTTGCAGGTACTGGAAAGTATGGAAGCAACTGCAGGGGGAGAGGAACGATAACCGAGCGCTCACAAGGTGCATTCAAGAGCTGAGGATGAAGGGGGAAAGCTTTGATTTGTCGAAAGAGCCTCACATAGGGAAGAGGATGAAGAGCTCCAGTGTTGAAATTAAATGGAAGCCTCTGACATGGTGCTCTCAGTACCTGATCACGGTTGTTCTTGCTTCCTTCTCGGGTTTGGCTGTTCCGGTCTGCAAGTTCATGCTCTGTGGACTTTGATCAATGAAAATGCTTCCAATGTTGAAGGTAATACCACCCTTTTCTGATCCATCTAAAATCTGTACAGACAATTCTGTTATTGGGGTTTTGATATCAGATAATTGGTTGACAGAGGTCGCTAAATCCTGTACGTTTGACGTTTCCATTGGGGATGAAGCATCTTGGTCCGATAGTGTTTTTATGTGAACCATTTGGCAGCTATGCCGAGCCATCAACTCCACCACTACAGTGTTGCAGAGACGATTGTGTATACCGAACAATCAAGGAGAGCGCTCCAAACTGGTGTTTTTGTGCCTGATTTGGTCTCAAACAGGTGTTCTCACCCAAACCGCCGTTTGAGAAGATATGCAACGCCACTTGTGTGCATCATTTCCGCCCCAAGTTCCTGTTTATAAATTTCTTGGCTTAATTTTGAGTTGTTGGTTGTGTTTGGGTAATCACGAGTTTAAAAGGCTCAAATCGTTTCAGGTTTGGAACATTGTGACTGAGAATTTGAACATAATGTTTGAGAATTGACAAGTCTTGTAATTATCCAAAAATACACAAGATTGTATTTTGCAAAGAAGACGGCAAATGTTCAACTAGAGCTAGAAGAACTACATCATTAACTGCTTTCGAAGCCAAATATCCGGAACACACCTTCATCGGCTGAATATTTGTTCTTGTCATCGCCAGCGTAGGCAAGTAAATTGTATTTTGGATTCCACTCCACACTATTCATGGCAGCTCGACAAGGAATTTGATGCACAGTTCGCCCAGTATGAACATTGGACTGTTTCAGACAACAGCAGAAACATGAATACAACATTTTTATGAACTATTTACAGATAAGGAAGTCCAAACCAACATACTATATCAATAAATAGATCTTCACTGGCAGAGGCAATATAGTCTCCCGTGTGATTGAAGCTTATTGTGCAACGGGCCACCTGCAGGAACACAAATTGTCGTTTCATGCCAATGACAAATATGACTAAGTTAATACATAGTTTCGAATTCAGTGAAACTTACTCAAGCTTAGTAAATGTTCGCACACAAAGCATCTCCGATATATCCCAAAGGCTAACTAAGGAATCAGCACTCCCAACAGCAAAATATCTACCATAAAAGATGGATTTATTGCATGCATGAAAATCACAACAAATAGATAAACGATTAAAGATAGTAAACAGGTCCAGAGTTGCCCTTACAGGGTATATGCAAGAAATAAAGTCAAGGTGCAACAATACTTGGAAACTAAGAGAACTTTAGACCAAACCTTCCCGTTGGGTCAATTGC
The DNA here is from genome assembly GCA_035048815.1 of Abelmoschus esculentus. Lineage (NCBI taxonomy): Eukaryota > Viridiplantae > Streptophyta > Magnoliopsida > Malvales > Malvaceae > Abelmoschus > Abelmoschus esculentus. The sequence continues at coordinate 3,801,362 of JAUCBN010000012.1, forward strand.
AATACAGTAGCATCCAGCTGTATGTGCCATGACGGTGTCAACTGGTTTAAGTAACGGGTATGCAAGTACTTCAACAGTACCTGAGAAGAAGAACAATCAACTTGTAGAACATAAGCATCCTTTAAACTAAGACGTAATAATAAATAATTTTTGAAACAAAGAAATTGTTCTAACCATTTCCCGTTGTCAGAAAGAACATATCTCCTGTCATATTCCAAGCAATTTCATTTACCTGGACAAAGAAGTATATGACTCAACATGAACTAGAATAGTAGAAATTTTATTCACCTATTCAATGTAGAACTGAAGTAACAATTTCTACCTTCCGATAATTAGCCATTACTTCCAAAGAGTTAACCATAAAAAGGCCAAAAAATGTTGATGATATTTCTTTATTGCCAATTATAAATTAAGTGAATGCATTGCGCACTTAAATTTGACCGGTACTAATTATTATACATGTTTTATGTTAAACCTAAAACTAGTAGAAACTAGACCTCCAATGAAAGCATCAAAAGTTTTCCAAAGTCCACATCTTCAAAGGTGATAACATAACCAAGGAGCGAGCAAATTGGTAAAAACTGAACAATACCTCATAACTGAACTTGCGCTTGTGAATTGGCTTAAATTTTCGAACATCCAGTATGGTTAATTCATCATCCTTCAGAGAAATAAAACACAGTAAGATAAACGATAAACTAGTTTGTTATCATATGATGAAACAATGCAACAAAAACTGCTCTACGACAACTCAAAATCGAAGTTCCAAGCCAAAGATGTATTGAAGTGCACCAAGTGACATAGGAAAGTATGGCTTACCCTATTACCAACGGCTATGTGTGTCCCATCAGGTTTATAAGTGATGTTTATATTCTCCCCGCTAAGTTCTGCTTGCTGGGAGCACTTTCCGCCTGCAAAAGCAGATGCAGGCAAAGGTAAACAACTATCCAGCGGTAAAGCAACTAATTGAGATGATAACAATTTATCTAGTTAGCATCTAAAAAAGCAGATTTTCATTCAGAATCACTGCTGATGATATTCAACATAAGAATCATGGCCTAGGATACAACTATAGAAGTCTTTCCCCTAACAAATTCAGTTTTCTAAACAATAACATAAAGCAACATTCACTTACTTCGAGCATCCCATAGACGAACAGTCTTATCACCAGATGCGGTCGCTATGAGATCAGCATGTTTAGGGTCCCAACATAGTTGATCCACGCTATCAGTATGTCCCTTCAATTCAATATCTTTAGCCTTGCCCTGCACCAAATATTACAAAAACACCATTATCAACACAACATTATTAAATTTTCCAACATCCACGATATGACCCAAACTAATTTCAGATAATTGTGCAAAGGGTAACATGAAATACAATAATACAGATGCAAAAGACTAGGTAGCTGGCTGTCAAGGTATCTAAAACTGCTCCAATTACTGTATGTGTATCCTAAAAGGACAATATATCATCAATCTCTGTACTTGAATGAAGTTTGATATTTACCCTTTATAATTAAAAAAAGTTGTAAATCAAATCTTCCTTTTACAATTTAAAGATCATAATCCTGGTCTTGTAGGTCAAATTTTGTCATAAATAGTGATGTTGCGATATACAAACTTGAGAAGTAAATCACTTTGAGCTCAGTTAGCAATTAGCATATCCAATAGTAAGCAAATTTTGGTGATAAACAATGAAAGTGATTAATGGATTAGAATTTTTAAATCAAAAGGAATTAATTCTTTTTAACTCTTTTAATACACAGACTAAATATAAAAATTTGCCAGGTTACAGAGATTAACTACACAATTACACCATCGTAAAAGCATAAGCAAAAGGAAATCTTTCAAGAACGATTACAGGAAGACCCATCTCGAATCCACTCCTAATTCATTCTTAATGCTGTAATAAAAAGCAACAGTCAAAATACCCAGAGATATTTCCTTCGTTTTCCGTGGAAAACTACCCATAAAGGGAAGAAACATTGAAGAATCTAGAAAAATAGACGAGAAAAGAGGGTTAGAGAGTGAGATTTACATGACCGTGAGGCTCAATATGCCAAACTCGAGCGGTTTGATCGACGGAACCGGAAGCAAGCTTGGTGCCCGTACAATTCCAGGCCACTGAATGCACCTTTTGAAAAAGAAATCAATTTCTTTAACTAGGAGCGGCGGAAAAAGAACGGGGAAAAGGGTAAAACCTTACTTTCTTCTTGTGACCTTGATACTCTCTGCTATGAAGATTTTTGAAGGCTATTTTCTCCTCCATTTTGCTTCTTCTCTGAGGTTTGTTCTAGCCTTCTTGTAGCACTGTAGCTTTGCTTTAAAAAATGAAGTTAAACGCATATTTTCAGAGCTTATATAATACAGGAGACTTTTCACGGCGGTGCAGTCTGCCGAGGAAAGTTTAGATGGTCTAATTTCGTTTTAGTCCCTTTACTATGTCGAAATTTATAATTTAATATTAATCTGTTTTTTATAGACTTTAAGGTGAAGTACCTATTTATTGTCCATCTATTTTTTGTTTAGATCACAACAAAGACAATGATATGATCTAGTGTAATAATATTTTTTAATCGATATTTATATATTTTATTAATTTAATTATTTTAAATGTGATTCATATTAAATGTATTATTAGATTGTATTTTATTTTGATTCCTTAACTTTAGTTTTAATTTTACTTGGAGGGAAAAAATGAGAATGTTCTTAATAGATTTAGAACTCGTGATCTAAGAGAATACGTGGAATAAAAATGAATAATTTGATTAATCGAACAAATAAGTTTTATTAAAATACTTAAGTATTTTTTAATCATTATTACATATCAATTTTGTTGAATATAGACAAATAAAAAAAATACTTTAGATATTTTAATTAAAAATTATATTTTAAATATTTATTTTTATCGAAACAATATTTTAGGTACTTAGATAATAAATGTACTTTAAATGTTTTTTTATAACCCGTCATAATACCATGCTAAATATTGTTTTTTTATTTGAATTTTTTATTTTAACTTTTAAACTTTTCAACCATAATGCATACTATTTCAATTCATTTTTTAGTTATAAGTAAAAAGTCATGTAACATTCTAAAAATACTAAAGTCACATAATATAAGGAGTATTAAATTTGTAAAACATAAAAATAAAATCATAAAAATCCTCATATTTATCATTTAAAATTTTAATTTTTTAGATTTTAATATTATTTAAAAATTTTAACATTTTAGATTTTAATATTATTTAAAATTTTTAACATATAATTATGTTTTATGCTGCATGCATAATTCTTATAAACTATGAGTCACTCGTTTTAGTCATATTTATATACGCATAATACATGAATCAATGCATGCATGGTCACAAAAGTGATGAAACTCTGGTCAAAAACATCATCCATTACATTAGTATTTGCTGCTGCTTTTCAAATAAATAAAACTTTGAATTTGATTTGCCACCAAATCAGATAAAAACAACACTAAAAACTAAAATCATGACTTAACATTGCCAACAACCCTTTTTTTGACCAATGAGCTAAAGCCTACATTTCAGGACATAAATTCAATCTTGTTGACTTTATTGTCTAAAGAAACATATATTATCATTGCAAAAACCTTGTTTTTCTACTCCTATAGTGTCACTGCAGGCAAAGGTTACTTTATGTTTGGGTTAGGTTAACACAGCTATCCTTATCAGGATTAAGCAACTTGAGTTGGCCACATAACAGTTTACATTGGAAATTATGACGTTCATGTATCATGTTACATGCCTTGAAGAGTTCAGTGAAGGGACAGACCGGAGACGAATCTGTCCCGGAGCAATCAACGCCGGTTGAAATCGAGTTATAGATCATATTTGTGAATCAGTTTGGAATCTGGTTGCTGTTAAGTTCACCATGAAGAACAATTGACTGGTTATAACAAATAGAGTTTGAATGTGTTGGCAAAATTGTGGCAGGAAATTCAAGCTAATGGAAATGGAGTTTGAAAGAGTTTGAACATTCAGTGTTTTCTATTATTTACACTAAGCGGAAAAAAAAAACGAATGAATGAAAGCCTATCTGCAAATATCAGAGAATCAATTTGCAGATGCTTAATCTACAGACTTAAACTCACCACGTATGCAGGATGGAACAAAACATTTTCACTTCAACCAGAGTTGTATGCACTTCTCTCATGTCTTTGCCTTACGATTCGTCGATGATGTTGTCTTTGAGCGATAGACCATCGAGGATATCACTCTCTGAATCAACTTGAAGCTCTTTGAACATTGCCATCACCTGGATCATGGTTGGACGTCGGAAGGGCCTATCGTCGAGACACTCAAAGGCGATCCTCAAATAATGGTGTAACTCTGACTCACCAGATTCCTTGAGCATCAACTTAGGGTCCAATATCTCATCAACTCTCTTCTCTCTGTGGAGTTGCTTTGCCCAGCCTACAAGGTTGTTGTCATCACCAAACTCGGATGGGTCTATAGGCCTCTTTCCAGAAAGAAGTTCTAGTAGTATGACACCGTAACTATAGACGTCACCTTTTGTCGTACACCGGAAACTCTGATAGTACTCCGGGGGAACATATCCTGGAGTTCCTGCAAGTGTGCTCACACTGAGATGAGTCTCAAGGGCATTTACCAATCTTGCCATGCCAAAATCAGAAACTCTAGCCTCAAAGTTTTCATCAAGGAGTACATTGCTAGATTTCATGTCTCGATGGATAATGTGAGGAATGCAGCTATGATGAAGGAATGCAAGACCTCGTGCTGATCCTATTGCTATCTTCTTTCTAGCTGCCCAATCAAGCCTTGACTCTCTTCCTTTGGCTGTGTCATGAAGAACAGACTCTAGACTTCCCCATTTCATGTACTCGTAAACAAGAAGCCTCTCCTCTCCAACCTTGCAGTAACCGAGTAAAGGAACCAGGTTCCTGTGCTTGATCTTCCCAATGGTTTCCATTTCAGCCATGAACTCTCTGTCTCCCTGCCCTGTGATATGTATTAGCTTCTTGATTGCAACTACACAACCGTCTCTCAACTGTGCTTTGTAGACCTCGCCAAACCCTCCGGACCCTATCAAACTTTCTGCACTAAAACCATTAGTAGCTTCAAGCAAATGGGCGAAGGTCAACTTTCGTAGAGGCTTCTCAAAAGTGGCAATGTTGATGCTCAAAGGCTCAGGCACACTAGAGAGTTTCCAGATACTGCTACCTGAAGTTGGTAGGCTTTCAACGTATTTCTCTCTTTGTTCCTCCTTAAGTTGATTCTTCTTCACTTGATACAGAGCTATTGTTAGTCCAAGAATGGACAAAATGAAGAATGTAATGCCAACCACCATCACGACTGCCACAGGCGGCTTCTTAGTTCGAGAGTGAAGATTTGTTGAATGAGCTACAGAGGCACAAGAAGGCAAGGGAACCCCGCAGAGTCCAGAGTTGTTCTCATATCTAGAGGCCGGAAAAGTGGTCAGCTGACCTCCGGTAGGGATGGAACCGGTTAGGTTGTTGTTGGATACATCAAGGTCACTAAGAAAACTCAGACTCCCTAATGAACCTGGCAGATATCCTTGGAGATTATTATGAGAGAGGTCCAAGACACCGATCGCTTTCAGACCTCCAAAACTTTCAGGAATGTTTCCTGTTAGCTTATTATGTCCCAAATTCAGGACCTGGAGATACCCCATTGTACCAAAATTCTCAGGAATAGAACCTGACAGATTATTATAAGAGACATCAAGGTAGATCATGCTTCCATTATTGATAAACGTGTACATAGTCATACCAGAGTAAATTCTTGTAGATGAGCAAGAATGAACCATTGGAAAACTTTCAAGCCTTTCTGGCCTTATTCCCTCAAATTCAACTAAACCGCCAGCACCCCTACAAGCTGTTCCACCCTCATTTCTTACGAATACGAATTTCTTCCCCGATACGCGCCCAGGCATGACTAGACCAGCTTGGTTTGCAAGCTCCTTAGGCAGAGCACCACTGATGTCATTGCTATTTAAATCAAGCCAAATGAGATTATGGCATTTGCCTAGCTCTGGTGGAATCTGTCCAGTCAGAGAGTTGTTACCTAATTGCAGGATGGCAAGCTTAGGAAGATTTCCAAAACCAGAAGGGATTTCACCTGTAAGCTTGTTGCCAGAAAGTGATACCCATATCATATTGGTACACTTGGAAATAGACTCTGGTATTCTTCCACTGATGAGATTATTGTTGAGAATGAGGGTCTCCAGGTTCCCTCCATTGACACAAATGCCTTCAGGGATCTCGCCGGTGATGTTATTTGCCCACATAACCAGGTCAGAAAGATCCGGCAATTTCCAAATATTAATGGGGATAGGACCATTCAAGTTGTTAAAACTAAGGTCTAATGACCTCAAGTTCTTGCAGTTTCCCAGCTCCATTGGCACACTTCCTGAGAGGTAATTGTTGGCTAAAAGAATCCTTTCCAAAGAAGATGAAGAGCAAAATCCTCGAGGGATACTCCCCTTGAAGGCATTAGAACCAAGGTCGAGCACTTGAAGCTGTGTACAATTGGTGAGTGACAAGGGCACAGAACCAGAAATATTGTTGAATGGTACATAAAGAGATTTCAAACTAGGGAGGCTGCTCACAGCTGAACTGAGGAAATCTCCTGAAAGCAGATTGTTTCCTAGGTTCAAAACTTGCAAAGAAGAGCAGGATGTAAAAGCTAAAGGCAAACCACCTATGAGTTTGTTTGATGACAGATCAAGCTCCTCGAGAGTTCCACAAGCCTGTCCCAACTCAGGAGGGATTTCACCAATAAACTGATTATAAGCCAAAGATAGAACCTTCAAATTTCTCAAATTTCCCCACAAATCCCCTGGAATCTTGCCTTGCAGCCCAATATGGGACAAGTCAAGTGCCTGTAGGAGATGACAGTTTCTGAGGCTAACTGGAAACCCGGAGTCAGAGAGGCTGTTATGAGACAAGGTGAGCTTGGTGAGGTTGCTGCACTGCCCGAAATTTAGGGTGGAAAACTTGTCGGAAAAGTTGTTGTGGGAAAGATCAAGGAGCTCCAGGGAAACCAGAGAATTTGGCATCAAACCGGATGGTATTGATCCAGAAAATAGATTGTATGAAAGATCAAGAACATTTAAATTCTTGCAAGACAAGGAAGAGAGACCAAGTTTACCCGTAAGCTTATTATCTGAAATGTTGAGAAGTTTCAAGTTCTGGCATGAGGTAAGGGAGTAGCTCAATAGTTCAGAATCAGAAATCTGATTACGAGAGAGGTCAAGCTGGAGCAAAGAAGGACCAAACATGAGACTACCCCCAGAAATTGAATTGTGAGACAGGTTAACATAAGCCAGAAAGTTACAGGCGGAGAAAAATGACTGTTCAGGCAGATGGTTCGAGATAGCGTTGGAGGACAAGTCGAGAGCTTCGAGGTTGCACGATGAGACAGGAGAAAGATCAGCAGCAGTAAACGAGTTTCCTTGTAAATACAATTGACGGAGAGATGACAAGGCAGTCAGGTTCGGGAGGTGTAGAGCACCAACAAGGCCGGAATAGCTAAGGTTCAGGGCAGTAACACGACCATCACGAGAGCAGGAGACGCCGCGCCATGAGCAAGGGCTTGGAGAATCTTGAGTCCACTTGGCTAAGGCGCCGTGGGGATCAGAGGAAATGGAAAACCGCTTGAAAGCCATCAGCTTGATCACATCATCATTGCTTTGCTTTTGAGCTGAAGCCAGATGGTGGAATAGAAGCAACAGCAACCACAAACCAAAGATTCTAGTCAAGCCTTGTTCCGCCGATGATAAACACACGACCACCCTCCATAATTTCTTCATGTTTGCTTTTCCCTTCTACTTTACCACCCCGTGCTGAGGTTTACGTCCAGAAATGGCACCTTCAATCTCTTGAATGCAAGATTGAACTTCCTAATTATAAAGTTGGTGACCAAGAAAATACTTTTGACAGGTCCAACTACTTCATACAAAGAATCATTTCGTGTTCACTCAAGAAAGCATACGAAGACTAGCTTCTCAGCCATGGATCTCTTCTCTAGTTCTCTGCAGACTCGTTCTCCCCTGTCAACCCCAGCTTCAGATCTCTTACAACCCAATTTCTCCAGTCCAGCATCAGGTATCTTGAGAGAGAAAAAAGAAATAAAACAAGTGATGACAGCTATAAAAATCCAAACATGTAAACCACTAACAAATATACATACAATCGGTAGATAAAAAACAAAAAGGAAAGAGAATGATGGAGAAAGAGAGAGGTACCATGGTCCAGAAGTACTGATGTGAACATATAAGGAAACAGACGGTGGGTAAGATGTACAGACAAGTGTTGGTTGGTAGTTAGGACTTGGAGGGATACAGATACAATATAGTGATGGATACTTGGGTAGTAATCACAGAAAAGAAGATGATGAGTAGCACAAAAGGGAAGACACAACTCTGATCTAAGATCTTCTTGTTACAACAACACAAAATAAAACAAAAACTGGAGACAGTATGTGTCTAAGAAAGAAGCAGTCACAGTACAAGTCCAATGTGTCAGCTTTGAGCATGAACAGAGGTAGAAAATTTTGGCATAATCTCTACCAGCAGGTAAAGAGATAAAGTGGGAAAGTAGAACTAGATGACAAGTTGCTGCATTGGGTGGATGTGGGAGAGCGTGTCGGTCAAACTTTTTGATTCTCCCCAAGGCTGCCTTTTTCTTCGGTTGTGAGCCCCTCATTTGCCCCGCACCGCACGTATGTCTTTGCTTTTGTCATCTTTTGATATTTGTATATAATGGTGGAATCGTATTGGGAAAAATAATGGTTCCCCTTTTTTGAAAAGCAAAGTAAAAGAATAGAGAGATATTTGAACTTGAAGGTGCAGACGTTGCAGATATCGATGAGCATGTGATTAAAATAGTGTTGGATTTTGTTTTCCCCAGGAAACAGCGGAATCCTCGCAAAGAAACCAGGCAGATATGAGTGTCTGAGTCTGGACCACAACACGCTCTCGGTCTGCTCGGTTTAGTTTTGTTGTTTTGTGATGAAAACGTTTTCGAACAAAGTGTTAGGGCCCATCGCCACCAATGCCTACGCTGCTTTATTTGTCATAGTTTAATAGAATAGGAGAATTTAGTATCATAATGATATTTAAGGATATATTTAGAGAAATAGGTAAGTTTAAGGTATTTTTAAAAAATGAGTTGAAATTTGTAATGTTATTTGGATCTTTACCTCTAGATGATAAGATACGTGTACACTGTTAAAATTAATATATTTAAGTTTAATTCGATAGTTTATATGAGCCTCATCACCTAGATTATAATGACGTTTAGGGTTATATTTAAAAAATATATAAGTTTGAGGTATTTTTTAAGAAATAAATCAAAATCTATAGAGTTATTTGGATCTCACCCCTTACGGGTGACAAAGTGTGTGTAAACCATTGAAATTAAAATATTTTAAGTTTAATCTGACAACTTGCATAGACCTCGCCACTAGTAAGTGATGAGGTCCAAATAATATTATAGGTTTTAGTCTATTTTACCAAAATTGTCTTAAACCTACGTATTGTTTTTAAATATAATCTTAAACGTTATTATCCTCTAAATTTTCCTTAATAATTTTATATAAAATTTTAAATTAAATTAATTATAAATTTATTTTCGATTTCTAAATATTTTACATTAAATGATTGTACCACTTCCAAACTTTAGACTTTTTTAGAAACAAATCCTTGGTTTTTCTTTGCTGTTTTACGAACGTGCCATCACCATACAAGTCAAATTGTAGTTGGAATTGGACGTTAGCTTAAAATACACGTTTAATATTTATTTATTTATTATTATTTTTCCCATATATTTTACATAACTCGCGATGTGCTACGTTTGTCTTGGATAACTACGGTTGTTCCAGATTTGGTCACGGAGTTGTTAGCAATTGGATGCACTTCAAATTATGCATCTAGTGGTTCTAAATTCTAATTTCATAGTTCTATCTAATTATAAATATAATATTTTTAATCATACATAAAAATTAAGATTCAAGTTTTATCAAAAAATAAATATTGTTTTATCGTTAAAAAAATAAAATATCGGTTTGAGTGAATTGTTGAAGTTTAAATTTAAAGCTCGTTGGGTTCAACACGAGTTTAATTCAAAATAAATTATTTTATTATATTTTTTATAAAAAATAAAGTTTAGATAAAAATTTATTTAATAATTAATACTGAAATTAAATTTAATATCGAAAAAGAAAGAGTGCGTCACTTCATGAACATAGACTCTGTATCAATAGAAAACATATCTCACGTGATCTGAGTGAGCGACTTTTACCTTACACAATGAGTAGTTTTTTAACTTTATTTTGGTATTATGATAATACAATAGTTATATTATTTATTTATTTTATCATCGAAATTTATTTATTTTATTAATTAAATACTTTAAAATTATATATTTATGGACCGAGATATCCACTAGGTCCGATCCAAATATAATTTTATTTATATAAATTTAATTATAAAAACATACGTATTTATTAAAAAAATATTTTATTATCTTATTAATTTTACATTAGAAATTGATAATTTTAATTGATTGGCACGAATTTAAGTTTGGATTTTTAAAATGGGTAATTATTTGTTTAGTTTTCATGTAACTTGTCTAAGATGGTTATTTTTGAAAACTTTTATATAATCATTTATATTAAAAATTTTAATTAATTAATTTGAATTAAATATTACATAATTCTATTATAATTTATCGACGATTTCCCAATTAAATTACACCATTTGCATGTTATTTTGTAGCTTGTTCCTATATAAGCTTGACAATATTTAATATATTGGACATGGCATAAAAAGTATATTGGTATATATTTACATAGATTAGGGGCATAAAATTCGATTTAAAAAAATAAATATCTCAATTAAATTTAATGTAAAAATATTTGATTTATTTTAAATCGATTAAAAATTTTATAAACTCAACTTAAATCGAAAAAAAATCAAATAAAGTTTGAGTTGTAAAATAAAAATTAAAATACCTTAAATTTTTTAGTAATTAGATGCTTTATTTTTAAATTCGAAATAAGTTCCTCAATTTTATATAATGTATATCGATATATAAAAATATAAAGAAATGTTGTCACATATAAAAAAATTAAAATATATGTATACATATTTTATATGATTAGATAGTCATTTAAATTGTAATCAAAATTTATTATAACATAGTAAATAATTACAATTATTTTTTTATAAGAATTCGAAAACTCTCGACTCAAATTTTTTAAACTAAACTCATCAACTCGAATAACTTAAATTTTTTATTCGACTCAATCGAACACTCACCTCACAAAAAACATATAACTATTTGAATAATATTTAACATATTTACATATCAATTTCTTTCGTATTAGTTTAATAACAAAGGTTAAAATTAAAAATCTTTAAAACATGTGATTAAAATTTTTAGTTCACCTCTTTTTTCACTAGGTTGATCCTTTAGAAATGATTTTTTTTCTCCCAGTAATTTTTTTTAAAAAATAAACAAATTAATATTATTTTTGTTCACTACTTACATTTTATGAACCAAAACGTCGCCGGATTGTTTTAGTTAAATTTGATCCTATATTCTTCTCTTTTTAAATCATAGGGATAACAATGTTTACGGATTCAGATATTCATATGCTTTAAAATTTTAAATTTTATTTTTTTATATAAATTTTTGATAGATAATAATATTTTTATTTAGATTGTTATATTCATCTTTAGATTATTTAAAAATTATAAATATTTTATTTATAAATATTTTTAATTTGAATTTACATAATAGGTATGAAGGGATGCGAGAATTTAGCACCGTAATTAAATGGTTTGTTTTTAAGTTTGATACGAATCTTTTAATTTTTTATGATATATATATATTGATTTATAGAAATTTAAAGAAATGTTACTATATATGAATAAATATATAAATATCTTATATGATTAGAGAAAGTCGGTTAAATTAAAATCGAGTCATATTATAACATGATAAATAATTACAATTAAATATTTATAAGAATTCGAAAACTCGACTCGATTCAACTCGAATTGACTCGAATTTCTTAAACTCGATTCGAATTGTAAAAATTTCAAATAAAATTTAAATTGTAAAATATGACTTATCAACTCAAATAACTCAAAAAAAATTTACTTAATTTGATTCGATTAAATATTCACCTCTAATCTTTGAGAATCCATGTAAGAGGAATAGACGATATTTTTCTTGGGGAAAGTAGTGAGATACCATACATGTATTTATTTTATAAATAATACCACCAAAATTAATACTAATATTTATTCATTCTTATAAAAAGGTGGAGTAAGTTGTAAGGCGCAGGTTGCGGAATCTAGGATTGTGAGATGGGATCTCGTTTCTTATCTCATCGGTCTAATTTAAATAAAATATTATACATTTAATATATATTTGTCAATTTGCTGGCATTCTATTTGCAATGACGAATGAATTTTGTATTTTCTAGTATGATATATTATAAAAAATATATATAGCTTTAATGTTCAACTGAATTATTATTTTAGTTTTTTATTTTAGATTATTTTAATTTTAAATATTTTATTTAAAATTAAATTTTTTTATATATAAAAATTATCAGTCAACTAGCAATAAATAATTTAAAATAACATGATATTATAACACATCATTAGAAAAATATAATTTTATAAAATTATTTTTAATTAATGTATTATTGTATAAAGATAATATTTTTTATATGACACTACTATATCAATGTATACTGTCATATATGTTTGTCAAATTATTTTAAATAATTTAATATTAAAGATTAATATTTTTTATCTACATTAATTATTACGATCTAAAATAAAACGATAAACATTAATTTCCTTTAAAAAAATTAAAAGGATTATTCAATCGATATATTTTTGATATTATATCTTTCATTAATGCAAAATAACTTTTTTATAATTATTATATATTTTTAAAAAAACTATTTTTCATTAAATTACCAGGAAATTGATCTTGAAAAAACGATAAGGAAAAATAGATGAAGGGTGTTTGTCTAGAGATTATAACGAGTTAAGTCCAAATTCGATCAGATTCGGTTTGATAAATTTAAAATTTTAAGCTTAAATTTAACTCAAAAATAATATTATTAAACTCGATTTGAGCTTAAAACTTATCGGACTTGATTCAAAATAAACAATTTTACTATCTTCATAAAAGATGTAATCTCGTTAAAATTTCTTTTATAATTAATATTAAAAAATAGATTAATCTAAATAATAAAAAAATATTGTTATAATATAACACATAATGTCTAATATATTTCAATGAATTTTTCTTTAATATATTTTATTAATTTTTTATTAAGTAAATTATTTTTAATACATCTATAACATCTATATTATATATAATTATTAATTTTTTTCATAATTTTTTAAGTCAAATTTAAATTAATTTAGTTTAATTTATTAATTTCTTGAATTAAACCCCGGCAACAGCGTAATCCTCGCAAAGAAACCAGGCAGATCTGACTGTCTGCCTCTGGACCCCACCACGTCCTCGTTCTTCTCGTTTTGTTTTTGTTGTTTTGTGATGAAAACGTTTTTGAACAAAGTGTTAGGGTCCAATGACCAACACTACTTTTACATGTTTCAAAATAATTTCCGGTTAATTAAATAAAAACATTATTTTATATATTAACGATAAAAAATAATTTTTATAAATATATTAAATTTATGATTATAATTTAAATTTTAGTGTTTAAAATTTAAAATTATAATTTATTAAACTTAAAATTAAATTTTAAACTTTTGTATTTAAACTTTAAACTAAATCTGTAACTCTGAATTTAACCATTTATGAAAACCCTTTTTTCACTATTAATATATTAAATAATTTATAAATATCATTTTTAACTTAAAAAACAGTGATATTCTAAATTCTAAAATATGATGATATTTTTTTTTCTCAACTTTAATACCATCAATGACACGTAAGGACGAAAGTGCGTAAGGATAAATCTTGGTATAACAAGTTGGAAGATTAGTTTAAAATTTTAAAAGTTTTTAGAAATATAGACTAAAATTTTAAAAGAGACTTATTAAAAAAATTAAAAATAAAAACTTAATAAACATTTTTTAAGAGGCTAAATTATAAAAAATTACAAATTTAAGATGACAAATATGAATTATTCAAAGTTTGAGGTTACCCACCCCCTCTAGCCATCACCACCAGCATTCTCCTCTGGAGGTGTGTAGAGGATCGTTCCGGTCTCAATGTCAATACCAACCAATATGACAAATAAGGACGAAGATTTCTAGAGGGCGGGGAGGGATTCTTACTTCTTAGTAGGACGAGACGAGTGTTCGATTAAGTCGAGTCGAGTTTAAAATATTTGAGTTATTTAAATTGACATGTTATGTTTTAAATTCAAATTTGATTTGATTTTTTAACTTGAGTCAATTTTAAAATATCTATGTCGAGTTTTTGCGTTTTTATATAAAAAATTAATTATAATTATTTATCATGTTATAATATATTTTTATTGCAATTTAAATCACTATCTCTAGTCATATAAGATATATATATATATATATTCTTCATATGTGGTAATAGTTCTTCATATTTTTATATATCAGTATATATATCATAAAAACTCGAGAGACTAATCTTAAACTTAAAAAATAAATCATTTAATTACTAAAAACTTTAAGTTATTCGATTTTTTATTTCATAATTTATTTTTTAAAATTTTTTAAATTAAATCAAATCAAAACGAATCGAATATTCTATCTTAAATCAAATAATTTTGCTCACCCCTAACTCTCCAAGTTGTTTATATAAATTATCAATCAATTAATTATAAATTAATCTTTGATTTCTAAATATTTTACATTAAATGATTGTACCTTTCCCAAACTTTAGACTTTTGGACAAACAAATCTTTGGTTTTCTTTGCTGTTTTACGAACGTGTGGCATCAGCATACAAGTCAAGTTGTTGGAATTGGAATTAAACCTTTCCCACGTTAATAAACTCATTTATTTATTTATTCTTTCTTTATATATATATATATATATATTATAGGTTTAATCTTAAATAAATATCTGAACCATATTTTTTAATTAGATATTTAAATTATTTTTTTATAAAATAAATGATTAATATTTTATTCCGTAATTTATTTAAGATTTTAACTGCGATGAATATAATTTTTTTTTTCCAATCAATAACCAACATGTGACACTTATTTTCTTTTTCTAAAATTAAACTAAAAAAAATTAAATTAATATTAACCCAATGTTATTTTCAAGATTAAATCTCCTTTATCCCCTATCCTTCTTTCTTCCCGCTCTTTTTCAATAAAAAATATAGATTTATCTTTTTAATGAATACCAAACATTTTACTATTTAACTCAAAATATACAGTAATATAAAAAATGAAAAAATATATAATTAATTAGGTCTCATGCAGCCTTTGAATTTGTTTACTTGTTAGCCCGATCTATGACTAAAAAATTATATTATGGGTAATTTTTATTATGTGTTTATAGGATCAATTATTAAAAATTAATTTTTATATTATATTTTATTTTAAATGAATTTTAACTTAAAAAATTATTTTGAAAATGAACTAACAGTGAATAGAAGATTCACGTAAAAAAATATGATATATAAAAAAGATGAATAGTTTTTATTGGTTGAACTTGATCCATGAATTACTTACTCATAATCAGAGACAGAATTATATGGGGGTGAGGAGGGGCAATCGCCTCCACCCCAGAAAAAATTTTATTTTTTTATTTTTTTCTCTTATTTAAATTTTTTAAAAATTATTTTTTATTAAATTTATCTTATACTTCTAAATATTTACGTTTTATCTTCTCAACCCCAAATCCTTAATGCGTTCATACTCGTGTTATAATTTCTCCCTACAACATCTTTTCTTTATTTCTCCTTACACCTTTTGAAATTACCCCCACCCAATTATGAGTTAACCATGCAATAGCTGTCACCAACAAGGTAAATCACCCGACTCCAATCACCTAATTTACCTTTCACATTTACCTTCATCCACGAAAGGGGTTGAAAGGCGGTCATATTTTTTTAAAAAATATATATATATATTTTTTCTTTATCTATAAACAATTTATTTTTATAATTTGATTTATTATAGATTCATATTCTTAACATAAAATACTTCAACCAATTTCATAAAATACATGTTTCCTAGCACCCGTAACACTATATTCATAAAATCAACATCCACACCTACACAAGAATACAAAATTTTATGTTAGGATGAATTTATAAAATATTAAGAGAGTAAAAATAAAATTTTAATAAAAATATATTTCTTAAAATACTTTAATATATATATAACTTTTAATTTTTCAAGAATATTTAAAAAATTAGGGAATAATATTTAGAGGTGAGTAAAATTCGACTAAACTCATTTTTTTTATTTCAAATTATTTAAGTCAAATTGAATAACTCAAAAAATTTTAATTTTGAATAAAGTTCAAATTTTCAAACTTTGAGTTATTAAATTTTTTTAATAACTCATCTCTGTAGTTTAATTATGCATTTAGTCTATATAATTATATTTTAAGATTTATTTTAGTAATATTTTGTTTATTTTCTTTTAATTTTTTTTATAATATAATATATTTAGATTAATTTTTATTTTAATTAATATAAATTTCATTCGGAACTTTTATATTATATTATTTATTTTATATATTTTTAAATTTTTATATTTAATTTATTATATTTTTTTCGTTATTTTTAGTCTCGTTTTGGTATTACTTAGATAAGAAAAAAATTTCTAATAAGGCCCATAATTCAAGAAATGATATATTTATACATAATGATGATAATAATAATAATAAGCATACTACTACTAATAATTCAGAATCTTATTTACGCATGTAAAAAATAATATAAAAAAATATGTATGTAAATATAAAAAGAAATTATTTAAATTGGAATCAAACTATACTATAATATTATAAATATTTATAATTAAAATGTATACATAAACTCGAAAAATCGAATTGACTCGAACAAGACTCGAGATTGCTAAAATCAACTCGAATCAAATAAAACTTAAATAAAAAAAATAAAGTTTCAATTTTTTAACTTGACTTGCTCAAACGCTCATCTCTAATGACATTTTATTTTGATCGTTCTCTAAGTTTATCCCTGTGCCCCACACGTACTTAGAGGTGAGAAACAAATCATTCGATTCGAGTTTATTTCAATTCTAACTACAATAAATTTAAATTTGGTTTTAGTCTGGTTTAAGTTTTTAGTTCAGTTTACGATAATTTTGGTTTGAGTATCGAATTGGTTGAGTTTCAGTTCAATTATTTTAGGTCAAATAATTTCAAATCGGACCAATATCGGGTTAACAAGAGATCGATCAATTTAAGTCGGGTTTTTAGGCCGAATTAAGTTTTTAAGCCCTATATATCATTTTGTATAATATGTATATTTGGATTTCGTTGAATTGTATGATAGTTTATATCCAATTTATCTTTATTTATTATAATATGTTTTTTTATTTTAGATTATCTTCGGTTCAGATCTATTCTATTAGGTTAAATACAATTCAGATCCATTTTTGGTTCAATTAAAATTTAGATTGATTTCAAATTTGTTCGTCGATTCAAATTTTAACATTTTAATTAATTTTAAAATTTAATTTAAATAAATCAATTTAATTTTCAAATTTTAGATCAAATTTATAGATCTATACTTAACTAATCTAAGGGACTAAACAACCACTAGTCCCCACCGATTATGACTTTGTCCATATATACCACAAAAACACGCATCATCCATCTATTCATTCATCCATCATAATTTTATAATAATACAATTTTGGCATCTATTAAATTAAATTCTCACCTTTTTCTTGATTGTTATCTATCTTTTTCTTTTCCCTTTCACTGTTGTAATCAATCGAGAATTATGATTTTACGTTTCGGTACAAATCATGATGTGATTTTGCTATGATGGGAGATGAAAGTTGACCAATTGATTTTATTTATAATGTCATTTTTGGATCACATAGAATATGAAGTATATGGTCCGTACGTTCTCTGTATGTTGAGGACAAAATATCAATTCTAAGTACGAATGTCTTAATTAACTCTCGTGCGTATTAAAATCACGAAGAAGGACAAAAGACAGGGAGATCGAGAGGGTTAATCAATTATTTAATTCATTCTTTTTATTTGAATTTTAAAAAATTGTTTACTAAATATCTTTTATTCGACTATACAATAATTACAATAGTATCTGTTTTAATGTATACTTTCAATTATTAGACAATAATTGTTCATTATATTGGTATTATTAGTGCTTGAACTCGTAATCTTTAAAAAAAACAATCATTTCTTTAACCACTAAAGCTAAATGACTCGTACAATCGTCTACTAGATGTTTGTTAGTAATTGATGATGGTTATAATAATATATATGAAGTTTTAAATTAATTTTATAAAATTTTATCTATTAAAACGATATTTATCCTACAAGCAAGTATATTTGGTTGATTATTTAAGTTATTTATTTTATTTAAAATTGTGAGTTCTAGATTTACTAGGAACCTCATCCCTTGTTTTAAAAATTTACCTTTCTTTTTTTTAGATACAATTAGAGTTATGATCTACTAAAAAATATTATTTATTATATTTAAAATATAATATTTAAAGTTTAGAATTCATATAAATTTAACGTATGACTAAAAGATGATAAATTTAAAATTTATATAAAAATTTTTAATATTAAAATTTTAAATAATCTTTTAAGTTGGTGTTTTCATAATTTTTGATAATTTTTGATCTTTATAAAATAAAATTTTAATATTTTATTTAAAAATCTAAAATATTATAAAAATAAATATCTTATCAGAAATAAAAATAATAATCTTAATATTTTTTTAAAACATAATATTTTCAATTTTTAAACAAAATTCAAAATTTATTGATTTTTAGCCATAATTATTTTAAACAAAATAACATGTACATGGTCCATGAGTGTAGCCTTGATCCATTCTCATATTCTGGTCCGCTTCATAATCTGAATATTGGGATTTGGATGTATAGAAATTACTTGGTCATGCGTTTGATATTTATTTAAAACAGGGACGATTCGAAATTTAAAATTGGAGGGTAAATATAATTGTTTAAAAATATAAATTTATAAAAAAATAAAATTTTAAAAATTAATATAATTGTTTAAGTATAATTGATTAAAATTTAATTTAATATTTAAAGATAATTAATACTGTATATCACGCCTGTTTATAAAAAATCGTTTAAATAAAAATTAATCATTATCAACCATAACATTATAAATTTCTATAATTATGTTTGAATAAAAATCAAACAACTCGATTAAATTTAAAAATTAATTCAAATTTAAATTTTAAAATAAATTTATAAACATGATTAGATTTTTTTACTGAACTCAATCGAATGCTATCCCTAAACGCACTAATGTTCCATTTCCAATATGTTCATGGGCCCTGAGAGGAGCCTTGATCTATTCTCATGGGCTTCGCTCTACGTTGTGCCTTAAACCCAGGAGAATAAGGGGTTCCAAATTGAAAAACTCAATAAGAAAATAATTTTTTTTATATCGGTCGATAATAATAACTAATATTTTTTGTTATATGAGAAAATATTATATAAATTCGAATCATCGTATTATTCATGATTTTTATCTATTAAAATAATAATTTATTAATCTTAATATTTATATTATTTTTATCCATAATTAATTTCTATGTAATCACTCACTACCTATTTATATGATACAAAATAAAAATTTAATTTTAAAAATATAAAAATTAATTGATTAATTTTTAGTGGATGAGAACACGAATAACGTAATAAACGAAATCATATAATAATTTTTCATGATGAGAAATTATTATATAAACTCTACTTATCACTTCATCTATAATCTCATCCATTAAAAAATAGTCAATTAATTTTTATTTTTATATATATTTTTATTTATAATTAATTTTTATTTACATAATAAAAAAATAATATTAAAAATATAAAAATTAATATTAAAACCAACTTCTCTCTTCTCACACTTCAACGCAGAACACGCTCGCATCAAAGAAATATAAAAAGTATTCTGCATAATCTTTTGAATAACACAGCTCAATTACCACAATCACGAAAAATTATATCATGATTTATTTTTTAGTGATATTTAAAAATATTTGATTCGATCGATTCAATTTAATTATCTATTAATTTAATTTAATCGATCTAATTCAATTATTCGTTAATTTGATTTGAAAATTTAAATATTTAATCTAATTTTTTATTCGATTCGTTAATTAATTCACTTAAAAATCAGCTAATTAATTCTTATATTTTTCATGTTTTTTTAATCTTTACTTTTTCCATATAAATAATGGTAAGTGATTACATTAAAATTAATTATAATAAAAAATCATCATAAAAATAAATAAATAATTTTTAATAAATAAAAATTATAAATAATCCGATGAATTGATTCATATAATAATTTATCCCTCAACACCGCTATTTCTCGTCCAATTTCTACTAGGATTTTACGTGCGTAATTTATTTTTTGTTTAAAAAAGTTTTAATTATAATTAGAGATTCATCGTAAATAAAATTTGTTTAAGGATTTTATTTCTTTTACTTAGGACTATATTTATTATTTATTTAGGTTATTTATACATTAATTTAATATTATTTTAGTTATTCTACTTATAACTAAATTTCTTTGTATACTACAATTTTTTTCTTTCAACATTAATATAAAGATAAACTCATAATAGATATTCGAGTTTAATAATATTTATTATTAAAAAAAGAATTTAATAAAATATTATATAATATATTTTTACCCTTAAATTAAACACTATATATTTTTATATTAATTTATGGATGTTATTTAATATATATTGGAAAATCCATTCGCATCCACACGCAGCAGCAGCAGGACCTGCCCAATTCTTTTATTTCAACGATCGGCTCAATTATTATCTATCAGCACAATCAGTAGTAGAGGCTAAGACCAGACAAGAATCAACCTAACCACCGTCGGTAACCTCTGTCCGGCGCGAGTTCCGGTCTTCTCCTTCTTCACCGCCCTTTGTTGGAGGGAAATTTGATTTAATTTCTTCCTCAATTTTAAAATTATTCAATCGAAACAAGATGTCGATGCGTGAGCTAGTAACGGGAGGAGCCGCTTGTGCCGTTCCCGGTTCTTCGTCCTCTTCATCCAATCCCCTTGGTGCTCTGGCCAACGCTCTTATCGGTTCTTCCTCCAAGACCCAGGTTCCTTTTCTTTTTATCTTTATCTTTATATTAATTTCTTTAACGCCTTTTTTTTATCGTAATTTTGATGTATGTATACGTGTGTGTTCTGAGCAGGGTGTACTGAAGGAGATTCCTAACACTGCAGCTGTATCTCCCCACGCCCAATTCTATTCCCACACCGGTGATCCCGTTGCTGCTCTTCCTGGCTCTGAACTCGACCGCCCCTTTCTCCAATCCAACGCCCAGGTACCTCTTTTTTTGATAAAAAAAACGAAAAATTAATTTTGGAATACAAATTTCAGTTGACTGAAAACTTTAGAAAAACCCTTCAGGGCTCTGAGTTCATCAGAGGCTTCCGCGCTGCCGATGCCAATGGATTCTCGGATGCATGGGAAGAGATACAGCGCAAACCTCCCTTTGACCCTCTTGTCGCTCCAGCACCACCAATTCAACCCACCCTTGATGGTATTCAACCTTTTCATTATAACTGTTTTTGTTTTGTTTACCATTCCTTTGGTGGGTGTAAACAGTAAAAGAATAAAATGATTATAGTCTTATTGTATGACATTTTCTATTGGCTTCTCTGTAAACTGGGAAACTGTTTTCAAATTTGGGTATGCTCAACATATGCTTCAAAAAAGCACCTCAACTAAGGATATTGACTTTTCTTCCCTTAAATGTCTGGAAAATTTATGTTTCTACATGTTATTCTTCTTACTGTACTTCAGGACCACCTCAAAGGGTACTGTCAAGCTTTTTGCACTCATTTGTTGACAGTAGCCGAAGTGGAGTTCCTTTACATCCCACTCCACTGCCTCTCATAGGATTGTCTCAAGGTGATAAACAGTGCATACGTGATCGTAGCAGCATAATGGCCCGACACATTTTTGCTGATAGGAGTGAAGAATTTATCAATGCTCAGGTTTTGCGCACTTTGTTTGATCATCACTAAATGGCGATATATGTTATGAAATCACGCTTCTGATTTGATACCTTATTTAACATTTTCTCGTATCTTGTTTCCAGGTAAATGCACTCTTGAGTTCCTTGGAAATAGAAAATGATATCCATGCCAGGGGACCCATGCCTGGGAGGTTTAGAGAGCTGGAGGACTACTGGAATGAATCCCAAGGTGTCATGAAGCCTGGTCCACATGTTGCAGATGGATGGGTTACCGAATTCAGCCGAAATAGAATACATCATGGTGATCCAGACTCTTGGGCTCACTCATTTGAACAACAGCATGGAGCTAGTGGTTGGGCCTCTGAATTTGAGCAGGTAGGCAAACAGCATCTCCTTTATGTTAAATGAAAAATGGTTATCAATTTTTTGGTGTGAATGGATGATATTGTAGCTTGCTTGACTGCATGGATCCATTTTTGTATCAACATAAAATTTGTTGCTTCTAGGTGAACCTGATAGGTAGGTCCTCTCATTAACTAAATTGAAAATTGTATTTTCTTCATAAGGGGGTATATTGTTTGTTGCCAATTATGAATTTACCATCAAACACTTGACAGTCTTCATCCTCATAGATATCCTATTTCCTATCTTCTAGACTATATTTCTATTTTTTTTTTCTATTGCATATGGATATACGTTCCTATTTGACTTTAGCTTCTTTTTTTTTCCTGATATTATATTGTTCTTTGAGTGGTCTTTATGGGCGTGTCATCTATAGCCTGCTTTTCATTTATAATACAATTAATGAGCTACAACATACAGGAACAAGCTCAGTTAACATCTCTAGATCAAATGAGAGGGGGAAATATACAAAATTTGGCTGCAATTCAGCAGACTAGAATGCTTGCACATACACTCTCTCAGAATGGTGATCCTAAGTTTCAGGTTATTTAAAACTGTTGGGTTAAATTACATGCAATGTCTCAAAATAGCTCTTGATAATATATTCGTTGCCATGCATGAGTGAATATATGCACTTATGTTCGATATGTTTTGGGGCATGCAGAATTCAAAATTTCTTCAATTTATATCAAAGATGAGTCGCGGTGAACTTATTATTGACGATAATCAGGTCAAACCAGCATCAGAGAACTGGGCAACAGAATATCAGCAACAGTACAATGGAGGTGCTTCTTGGGCTGATGAATTTGCTCAAAATGAGGCAAGTAGAATTCTTGTGGAACAGTGGAAGCTCAAAAAGCTTTTGGTTTAATATTTCCTGATAATTAGAATGAATTCCCTTCAGCAGCTTCCTCCTTTTCTTCTTCCTTTTTTTCCTTACCTAGACTAAAGTGGGACTAACATCAATGACCCTAGGTAGTAATCTCATTCACCCAACCAGGTTGTTGAAAAAAGGTTTGATGGTTTGAGAATGTCCAAATGGTAATGGTGTTTTGGTTATTACTATTATCGACAAATCTACTATAATTTAGCAAATGAAGTGTAAATGACTGATGCTTATTTATTATGACATCTTTTCAGCTGAACTTTTAAATCAACTAAACCTCTTATTCGAGATTGTCGTGTTTGCTAATAAACTGAGCAGTGAGAGTTTATTATTATAAGTTAGAAGACAAACGTCTCCGATCCTTGTTATAACTATATATCCTGGTTTAGTGTTAAACCTGTTAAAACATCTTAATTTGTTTGAAAATATGCTACTCTGTTTGGTGGTTCTTTGGTTTTTTGCAACCTGACCAACGGGAGTTTGCTACTGTATGAGAGCAACTAGGGTCTTTTGATTTGTTATTTTGATTTTTTTACTCTTGAACCATGTGAACCTCTTTCTTTTAAATAATTTATTTTTCTTTGTTTTATTAAATGTTCTTGATTGATGATTCTTAGGTTTTCCGTGGACCTGACCAATGGGCCAATGAATTTCATGCTGAAAGATTGCAACATGATCCAGTTGATGATCAATGGGTCAATGAATTCTCAAAGTTGCATGTTGATGACTGGGCAGAAGAATTTGGGCGTCAAGTTGGTGAGGGGGCTTTGGGAGATAGTTCGTCTGACTGGGCAAATTCATATGATGAGTGAGTCTGGTAGCTCTGAAGATTTTTTTATAACTTCTTGAGTTGGCTAATATTGTACAAGTGCTTCTGGCCAAGTTCTTAGCATCTAGTAAAACTACCATTTTCGTTTAGTTATGGCCTTTTGAAAGCCTCTTGCATCATTTATATCCTAGATTGCAATCTAGGGTAAAATTATTCTATAGAAGAACTGAGGCCAATTTGGAATTGTGGGTCATTAGAACCGAGTCATTTTCTTTCATGGAAAATCTAGCTTTTTTCTTCAAAGTATTTCGAGTGCCAGTTATTAAACAAACATATAGAGTGCTAACTGATTGTTTGGCCTGTTAGCATATGACTTCCTTAGATCACATATATTGCCATATTGTTCACGCTGAGTTTGATCTACATCATTATGTTTTTCTTTTTACTTCCTAGTCGACAATGATAAATTTCTAGTCAATGCTTAGTTTATGATTATTGAGACTGCCTCAAATATCTTGTTAACTTGATGAGTTTATCAAGTTGTGGGAAGTTTGAACTCCCTTTCTCTATGTTTGTGATGTTTGCAACTAAAGCACTTAAGCCTATATGAATGTTTTGGTTGTGAAAACTTGTAGGTTTCTTAATGAGCAAATAGCTGCTAAGCAGCGGTCGGATGCTTCAAGGGGTGTCTATGTATTTTCTGATATGAATCCTTATGTTGGTCACCCAAATCCATTAAAAGAAGGTCAAGAGCTTTTCAGGAAAGGGCTTTTGAGTGAAGCTGTGCTTGCTCTAGAGGCTGAAGTTATGAAAAATCCTGAGAATGCTGAAGGGTGGAGATTGTTAGGAATAACCCATGCTGAAAATGATGACGACCAACAGGTAATCCTCTTCGCTTGAGTTTCTTAGAGTTGGATAATTTGTGTATTCTTGCACGAAAAGATGTTTTTGTTTTCTTTACTACTGCAAGAATTTCTATTATGAGATGTAACAACTTGTCTACTTCTGCCATCTGTTCAGCAGCTCTGGTTATGATTATTTCCCTGGCATGGTTGACAATATACCTTCCTATTCCACCTGAATCAAAAGTATTTTGAACTTTATCCAAGGCTCTGCAAATGCCATCATATATTAGGAAGCAGAACAATCAATTAATTTAGAAAGCAAGAAAATATTTCAACACAGAAGATCTTTTTTCTTGTACCACTACATTTTTGGTTTTATTTGCTGGTTCAATATATCCACTTCAGTTTATCCTTATTTACGATAAAAGGAGATGTTTTTCTTTTAAACATCCAAGTTTGCAATATGGTTGATATCTTCGGCCCGAGGTTTCAGTCTCGAGTACCAGATCCTTAGGTCACACTCTTTGCCATGTGGCTAATGTTCTGGATCTAACCTATTATCATTTGTTGCTTCATGACATACTGGCACATTACTATTTGCTTATCATCACTTCTATCTTATCCTTGAACCTTGTGAAAACATTTTGGGGCTGGATTAAAATTAATTTGAATGGCTGATGTTCTCTCTTAAACTATGTTTATGTCAAGCCACTTATGTTTTGCATTTATTGCAAATCGTTTTGTATTATTAATGTGTCTGCATGTCGTTATCTTAATACTTTTATGGATTAAATTAGATTTTATATTTTTGTTATTAATTATTGCTGGATCTGAAGCTTTGCGTGATCTTTGTTGGGGTCCAACAAATAGACTTGGTAGAGAAATTGTAATGAACTGAATAGATATCTCTGTACAGGCTATTGCAGCAATGATGCGTGCCCATGATGCTGATCATACTAATCTGGAAGTGCTTCTTGCACTTGGTGTGAGTCATACAAATGGTGAGTGAATCCTTTTCCCTTTATATAATATGAATATAAAAATTTTGAGTGGCAAACAAATAACACTGTTTAAAAAATTCAGAATTGGAACAGCGTGCTGCTTTAAAGTATCTGTATGGGTGGTTACGTCATCACCCTAAGTATGGTTCTCTTGCTCCACCAGAGCTTGCGGATTCTTTGTATTATGCTGATGTAAGTGCACTTGTGGTATAATTCTTCCATTCTGTTATCAGTTGCCTTTTGGAACAATGCCTTGATAAAGCAAATCTAGGTTTAGTTTAACCTTCTTCTGCTAATGTTACCTATGGGACACTTTGCTTATGTTGTGAATGCTGTGGATTACAAGAATGTCACTTTTGCATTTGGTTTCCATGAGTGTGGTGATAGTATTTTGGACTTTTGAGTTTTACATATGGTGGCAGGAGATAACTTTCCTTGAGACTACAAGAAGCTTATCCTTAACATTACATTTTGGAAATTTCTTTGTTCCATTCTGGTCTCCATCAGAGCGTTTTCTGCCATACAGGTTTCTAGATTATTCAATGAAGCTGCTCAGATGTCTCCTGAGGACGCTGATGTGCACATTGTCCTCGGTGTTCTGTATAAT
Source organism: Abelmoschus esculentus (assembly GCA_035048815.1). Classification (NCBI taxonomy): domain Eukaryota; kingdom Viridiplantae; phylum Streptophyta; class Magnoliopsida; order Malvales; family Malvaceae; genus Abelmoschus; species Abelmoschus esculentus. Next base: position 3,828,104 of record JAUCBN010000012.1, read on the forward strand.
TTGTCAAGGGAATATGATAAGGCCATTGCGTCTTTCCAAACTGCTTTGAAACTTAAACCTAATGATTATTCTCTTTGGAACAAACTTGGTGCAACACAAGCCAACAGTGTGCAGAGTGCTGATGCAATATTAGCTTATCAGCAGGTAATCCTTTCATGATTACCCTTTGAACAGTGGTGGCTGATCAGAATGCCACATGTTATGTTAATAAGTATTTTTTTACTCGTTATATGTATAAAATTTTTTAATATACTAGCATTAAGATTTTACTAGAGAGCGATTTATATGGTCATTCACCACTTTTATGCATATTAAGACCAGAGTAAAGTAGTAAACATTGAGTTATGAGCCTTTTTGAGGTGCAAAGTACACTGTAGCTGGCTGAACTTCGAGGTGCAAGACTTAAAAAAGTGCATTATGTTTTCCTGCATTTCTCTTCTTTCTTAACTTTCAATGGTGAAGTGATGCATTGGTGTCTTGTACAGATCTCTTATAGGGTTTTGCATTTTTGCATGCTTAATCTTTGTAACCTTAGGCTGCTAAAAGAACTCTCCAAATATCAAGTTGCGCCTTAGACTTTACAAGACAAATTATTAAGCTCCATGTAATCAGTTATTTGATATGCTGAAGCTATTAGTTAATTTAAATGATTTGTTTATGCGCCTCAGTTTAAATATTTTCTTGATCATCATCTCTTTCTAAATGTGTTTTTTATGCTTTTAGATCTTGCACATGCAGTTTGATTCGTTTAGCCTCTATTACCGAGATTGTGTCCATTTAAAATTATTTGATGATAAACTTCCCTTTCCCTGTGGACCCCTTATCTCCAGTCTTCAACAATATTGAATTTAGTCTTTTGGTCTGTCACTTGATCTTCAGGCACTAGATTTGAAGCCAAACTATGTTCGTGCTTGGGCTAACATGGGTATCAGTTATGCCAACCAGGTTTGTTATATGCTCTGCACTGTTCACTCATAGTCATGGTATTCATGAAAGTTTACTAGCATACTCAGGTTTGACAAATTTCCTAGGTAACGTTAAAAGAATGTTTTTTTTTGAAGAAGGAACAAATCTGCATAAACACGTCTTCTGTAATTAGTGATCGTTAACTATTATTATCAGTCATTAAATTTTTCCCATGGAGAAAAAATAAATTAGGCTATCATCCATCTAGATATTCCTTTTATTGGTTGAGGGCAATGATGCAGTTTGATCTGTTTGAACCTGTAAACAAATTTTCTTCCAGGGCATGTATGAGGAGTCGATCCGATATTACGTTCGAGCACTGGCAATGAATCCTAAGGCTGATAACGCCTGGCAATATCTAAGAATATCTTTAAGGTATCATCCTGAAGTAGAGAATATGTAGTCTTCTAATCATGCAAACTAGTTGCACTTACCTAATTTTTTTGCTTCACGTTCTTGCAGCTGTGTTTCACGTAATGACATGGTAGAAGCTTGTGATTCCAGGAATCTAGAGGTTTTACAGAAGGAGTTTCCTCTATAATTTGCATGTGGATTTCAAATTTTTAAGGTACCACAACTAACTGAAACCAGGGTCATGTGTTACCAAACAAAATCAATTCAATGCAGTTGATTCCAATGTAATCCCGGCCGCAGGTTGCAGCCATAGCCATGGTGGTGCGTGCAGACAAATAGGTTCTTATGTTATAATCATATTTATACTTTGTTTATTGAAGCAAGATACTAAATAAGTAGCTCAAGAGAATTGTCTTAGGCGAGAGGAACGCAGGAAAAGAAATTACAACTCATGATTAGCTGCAATAAGCTTAGTCTCTCTCACTTGTATGCAATGGATGATGAGTGTAAATGATGTGCAACGATGAACAACCGGCGGCGTGCCGGCCGGCGATAGTAATTCGCAGCATCTTTACTTGTTGAGCATGTTCACATCCACCCTTTCTTTGGTTGCTAGTTTAGGGGAGTGAAAACTGTACACGCTTCAACCAAATAAAAAGTTCGTTTTTGAAAATTTGATTTAAGATTGGCCAAGGGTTAAGAAGTCTTTGAATTTTTTTGAAAAAATTAATTAAGATCCTAAACTTCTTTCGCATCCGATTAAACCCTTAAATTAAAAAATTAAATTAATTAGGATCTTGAACTAAGAAATTCAATTAATTAATCCCTTTGATTAATTTTGACCATTAAATTTAAACAATATTTTATCTACAACAAACGTACATTAATGTTTTTATTTGATATTTTTTAAAATTACTTCTATTTTAAAAATTTTAAAAAACTTATAAAATTTATTAAAAAATACATTTTTTGAATACAACATAATAAAATTACATTGTATAATATATTAATGATATCTAAAGAAAAAAACTATCATGATTTAATAGTTAAAATTGATTAAAGGGATTAATTGATTGAATTTATTAGTTCAAGAGATTAATTGATATTTTTTTTATTAAAGACATAATTAAATGAAAATAATTTAAGTGTAAAATTGATTTTTTATTAAAAGTTTAAAGTATTTTTAGTTACTTAAACCTTTAAGATTTAATTATTTAGGATTTCTTCCAAAATGTGCCTATTGAAAAGACAATATTTGTTTTAGATATTATATTTAAAAATTAAAAGATATTTAAGTTCAATAATCCAATATTATATATTAACTCAAAATATAGTAAAAGTACAAACATTTTATGATAACTCATTAATATTTTAATATGTACAATGCTTTTTTTAAAAACATAAAATTTAAACCTAATGTAATAAATTAATCTAATCGATTAATTTTTAAAAATTCACAATTAAGATGCAACTATAATGTATCGCAATTATTTTTATTGATCTGTAAGTGGGAAAGTGAAGTATCAAACTGTACTTTCATGGTCTCCTGACACAAATTTGAGGACGGTGATAAATTATATATAATTCAAATTCAATTAAAAGAAAAAATGAAAATTATTTAACTTAAAGTCTATTTTTTAAAATGTAAATATTAGTACTTTACAATAAAAATAGACGTTTGAAAAATGCGTTGACTGCTCACAACCAACAGCCACGACGAGTTGGGCTGAAATTCTTACGCGTTATAAACAAAACAAATAAATACTTTGTTAACTTAGTTTTATCATCCGTTGTAGTCTAGTTGGTCAGGATATTCGGCTCTCACCCGAAAGACCCGGGTTCGAATCCCGGCAACGGAAATTTTTCATCTTATTTTCTGTATCTTTTGTTTTGGCCCTATGTTTTCTTACAAAACAACTCAAAATGGGTAAGATTTTCTCTTTGTTTTGTGTATTTAGTCCCTAAGTTTTGGTTGTCTAGTAATTTAGTCTATATAAAATTTTAAGTATTTAAATTAAAAATACAAAAACTAATTAGATATTTAATCAAATAGAGATTGAACTAAATGCTTACAGATAACTATCAATAAAATTTCCTTTAAATTGTGTTATTCGAATATAAATATGCACTGCAACTGAATTTCTCACTGATGATCTATCAATGTATGTTTTACTTTCCAGATTGAGATTGTGGTCTGCTGCCAAAAGTAAGTACCCTGTGATTAATTTTATAGTTTCTTTAAAATTGTTAGATTTTATTTTTGGTGATTCAATTTGATGGGCTTGAAATTAGGTATTAAATATTTATATTATTGTTTTTTACACCGTAATCTTTAAACTTTAAAATTAATAAAATCCAAGGTATAATACTTATTAGATTGTAATTAACAGTATATAGATTTATGAAGTAAGAAAATGAGAGGTTCAGTTTATTGTCCAGGGGCCTTCACTTGTCTGTGATAATTTATGGAATATTTGAGCCGAAAAGTAGGACTACACGGCAGAATATTGCTACAAATGATTCATATAGGGAGGGTAGGGGTGAACAAAAACAGGGTAAATTGTTAGTGTAAATAGTGGCCACGGAAACGATACAATGCGGATGACGGCACTCATGTTCCTGTCCGTCCGTCCCTCTCCGAGTCTCCGACCAATACCAACCGTTCCCTTCTTGCCTAGTTCTGCCAGGACACTGCAAATTGAAAGTTCACATTTCTCCCAACCTACAATCATCCTTTTCTTTTGCAGCCAAAAGTGACCATACCACAGATCATGCAGGCAGCAAAAAAGAAAACATGAACTTCCAAATGCATTATGGTCGAGATTGTCTATTCTCCCTGTCTTTTTCTTCCATTTTGTCACCAGGGTTTAAAACTTACTCTGTACATGGCTGCCAATGGTCCTCCGGAAGTATGAAGTAAGACTGCAAGCTCAGTTCCCCACACCCAACAAATCGTGCCTGCAGATATCCCCACGGCAAAGAGGGCACACCCTGCAAGCCATAACACGTCAGCACATTCTCTAAGGCTGAAACCACAAGAATCACTATTACAATAACAGTACCACAACAATCCGGTTTTACTTTATACATGATCCACAAAAGGAAGTAAATAGCAACATTGAAACTCTTGGTTTTAACCACAACTTGGAAACCTAATTTTATCTGTTAAGATAAAAAGAAATGCAATAATAGTTGTCCATCTTCAGGGTAAAACTAAGAAATGGCAAGTCAATTTTATTTGGCACACCCTGAATCATATATTTTCCGCAAATTATGTTAAAAAAGAATTCAATAATATTTGTCCATCTTATACCTGTGAATCTCCTTGAGCCACTTGTCTATACACGTTCTGTGGAATTCATGATTACAAGGCAATATACGCATGCTATCCCCCTCCTCATACTCCACAAGGCATATGTAACATCTGATAATTGAATACAGAAGACAAAAATTAAGACCCAAAAGATGCCAGACTGTATGCCATATGAAGTTACTGAAAAAGAAAGCATACTGAAGGTTAGGTCCCTTAGAAACTGCATTTCCCACCATTTTATGTCCATGCAGGTAGACAATCCCCAAGTCTGATTAAAATTCCATCAATAGCCCCCTCAGTTTCCTCTATTACTATTGGATACAAGACCAATGAAATCATTAATCTCGAGTCAGAGCACCTAGAAAATCTAAAACTTGGGGCTTTGATGCTAAGGATGAGAGAAATTTGCATTATAAGTATCATGTCAATATTAGGAGAGATTATTAGGTGAACCCTGTTCACCACGTCATCCATGGTCTAAGCAATCAGAGATTATTAAGTGATTGCCGACAGGTCAGCCAATGTTAGACCTACTTGAGTATTAGACACCAAATCTTCTTGAGCCTACTAATGACTATAACGGGGAAGAACACTTTAAAACTTAGCGTCCCAAAAGAGCTAAGACTCCATTTCCTTTGTCATAAAGAACTAGCAATCAATCTTCTTTCAGGGTTTAAATTAGCTGATTGAATATTAATTTTAAGCCATTCAGTTTTAAATTATCCCAAACAAGACAAACTTCAGTTACCATATATTTTAGTCCGATATTGTCATTAGCTTAACATACTGTAGATTAGAAAGCTTTTACTCTTTCCTACAACTGATTATATTTCATCTGATCTCATTGCACAAATTTATAACTTACTCTAAGCTAAAATGCCAACTAAATATTCTTTCATTGCAGATCTATTTAAAGTCGACGCATATGCGGTTAAATCTCATCTTCAACTATCTTTGGGAGACACAAATTTTCAAGTGTGTTTCACATTTTTCAAATGGAAGAGGAAAATAAATACTTACTGCCCAGCCTCGTCATCATAAAATTTGTGTGACTTGTTGTATGCTTTGACAGGAAGCGATTCCACAACTTCATTAGGTGCAGGAACAGATCCAATTGGAGATACAGAAGGTCGAGAAGATAAAACTACGGATTGCTGGTGGATTTCATCCAGAACCTAGTTAAAACGCATAGAAATTTAACTCCAAGTGATAGGTGCAAGAGAAAGAATGAAGATTCACCCAGAGAAGGAAATAATAACATAACAAATTGAGATCCACTAATCGGCCTAGTGGTCATGGATGTTCATCTGCTCCACCCATTGTGTGGGTTAATACCCCGGCATTTGCATTGGGAATATTATTGTAACACTACTTGATAAAAAACATAATTAAAATTACCTCAAATAAAGCTTCAGCTAACATAACGATTCTGGATATACTAGCCCTAGCACTTGTCTCATCATTTGAATTGGAATCTCGATTATTTACACGACAAGTGCATCGACCAGTTCTATGTTGACCAGATAATATACAAGACCTTTCATGTCCAGAAAAGTTCTCAAAACGGCTTCCTAGCCGTTGAAGAGCTCGGACCTAAAACAGTCACATTGGTCAGTAACTAAAGAAAACATATAGAAAAATATGCATCATCTTTCACTGAGATGGACAATATTCAATCAACTTATAGCAGAATGGAATGCCGGAAAAAAAAACTAAAGAAGAAGAAGCAGGTGCAAGGAGATATAAATAAAGCACTAGGAAAATTTGTTTTATCATATTCGAAATGTTAATGAAGAATACAGTTCAACAGAGGTTAATGAGATGCTATCTGCAGAATTCAGTAATCATCAGACATTAAATTAGAAGATTACAAACCTGAGATCGTATTCTTCTCCTTCTTTCAAGGAAATTGGATCTGTTCTCGAGTAGATCACGATACCTGACTTCTCTAGACCGTGAAGTTTCAACTTCATGGTCCTGAATGTTAGAAACGGGATTGTTGGGTATAACAGGGGCAGTGGATGTGGAACTGGAAGGAGCCGATTGCCGTGATCCTCCTTCTACAGCAAAAGCATGAGTCTGGCTGTCATTTTGCTGTAAAGGGCAGAATGTGATATCAGATAAAGAAGCTCTACGAATAACACGGTCACGAAGCCTTCCAACACTCAATGTTCTGCTAAAACGTACATTCCTTTCAACAGGTTCTCTACTTCCAATTCCAACACGTCTATCCCTATCCCTATCTGTGTCCCCGCCATTGAAGATTACGGGAGAATATAAGTTTAAAGAAGAAGAATTTTGAGGAAGTTGTTGTGGATGTTCTTCAAATGCGTCGGAGTTGTCATCGGTGTTCAATATCGCAGGACTTACAGAATATGCCTTAGACGACCCTAAACTATTAGCTCTACTTAATCTGAAGCTAACGTTACCCGGAAGGAAGCTAAATCCGGAGAAGCAACGAGAAGGAGAGTGATCCACTTGTGCTGCGGTAATGACTCTGCCGGAGCTGCTACCGCCACCGGAAGTTATGCATGGCAGTGGCATTTCGTAATCAGGTGGCACTTCACCTTTAACCTTGCTAGAAGCTTCCCTTTTCACCTGATCCGGCTCAGATTCCGGTTGTCTCCTGTTCCGATTAGTTAAATTAGAGCCGTGGTTTTTATTACGGGATTCAGCAGATCCAGAAGGCGGTCCCAGGCAAGAGGATTGGAAAATAGATCTTCTGAATGAGGAAGCTCCTCCTCTGCAAGAACCCTTGCTCCCACCGGATCCCATCTTCAACCTACACACAAACAAAGGAAGACAAGGGAATGGGAAACAAATTAATCCTAGAATTACGCCATGGAATCTGAATCTGAATCTGCTTGACACAAGGGCAGCCATATTTGTTACAAATTACAAGCAGAGATCTACTTACTGATATAATTAGATTTCAGATCAGATCTGGGCGATGCAGTTTCGGCTTCAAAACAGTTTAACTTAACCAAAATACATTTTCTCTGTCTTAAATTATTTAGTATTTTCATCTCTATCACGAAACTAAACTGTCCCTATGGCTAGAGGGATTATTAGAGTCAATTAATTATAAATTTATAATAAATAATTTATTTTTCAAGGAATAAAATATTATTATAAATATATCATTTTACATTAAAATATTTGAAGAGATCACGAATATAGTTACGTAGTTTGGTGTAATAATAATTTTAATTTTTGAAATTTATATTATTTATTAACTTGGTTTTAATCAAAAATAATCTAATAAATTCAATTCGTTTTAGTTAAAAATTTAATTGCTTTTTTGTATTTTCCTAAAAATATCATGGAGTATTATTTTTCCTTATTTTCTTGGTATAATTACAACATAATAACAATTTATTGTTGCTTTATAGATGAATATGGATAATTAGCTATTATTTTAATTTAAAAGATTCGTTTATTTTTGATAATATCATAAAAGTAATTAAATTAATAAAATTGAATGGATAATCCTTTTCCCTTTTTCTATATATGCTTTTTCAAAACTTCTTAATTTTAAGAGAAATTATATTATGGGTCAGTTACACCATGTCAATTCATAGATCAACTATTAAAAATTATTTACCTCAAAGATTTTTAATTTTTCAAGTGAAGATTCACTTTGAAAAAAAATATGACATGACAAAATTGTTGAAGTGTATGGTTTTTAGTGGTTGGTCTCATAGATACGTGATGGGACTAACCCATGATATAATTTTTTTATTTTAGACCTTTCTAGGTACTTTATTCAAGATATGCAATTCCTAATTTTGAATCTAACTCTTTTTTAATAATTTTTATTTTAAAATATTTTTAATAAGTTTTGAATCCACGACTTACTAAAGGAACGAGAATATTAACCTAGAGGTTTAATTCTTTAATTCAATATTTTCAACTCATGTATAACAATTATGGATAAAAATTCTCTACACCTTTTAAGGACGTAAATCGTCTACCTCTTAATTATGATTTTAGTGGTACTTTCGTTTTGAATTAGTGGGTTTAATATTTAGGGTTTAAGGTTAAGGGCTACGGTTAGGATTTAAAAAATTAAGAGTATAGTGTATTTTTAAGGTATAAGGTTTAGGACGTAAAAAATTAAAGTTCAAGTTTAAAATTTATTTTTTAAAATTTTAATTGGAGATATAAAAAATAAACATAATTAAGAGGCAAAAGATTTTTATTTTCCTTCTACAGTCTCTTTTTATACTCACCGTTTTAAAATTAAATTTTAAAATTTTAACCCCAAATTTTAAATTTTAAACATTAACCTTAACTTTAAATTATATACTTAATTTTTTTTAATATTAGCATAGAAATTTGCACAAAAAAATTGCATAGGATTTCCATTCAACAACTACAACATCTTTACTTAATTCCTAAGAATATATCTACCATCTTTAATCAATTAAAATACAAAACCAACTTTACCTTTCCCTTTGCCTAGCGTGTCAGCAACTGCATCCTGTAGCCATAGCTACTGCCTACCAGCTACCTCATTCCTATAGCTAGTTAGCCCATATCGCCTTGTACTTGTACAAGAAACAACAACAAAAGAAGAAGAAAACTGTTCGATCATTGTCTACATAAATTCGAAGAAATCATTTGGCATTGGAAGTACAACGTGAAGGAATGTAGGTTCCATTGGAAGGATGGAAATGCAAGTGACAATCCAGATGACACAAGAACCGAACCGACCCAAGACCCCCTACTCTCCATCTCACCCTGGCACTTCCTTTGAGATCCAACGTAAAATAATCACGTTTCAATGACAGATCCACAGTCTGTGCTTGTTCTGGATTCAATGGTATAGGGGATGATTGAACGAAGTAGTTAAAAACAACAGAACTGTTCTTACTCACTTCGAACGGCGGTGCCACCAACCGGGCTATGTCTTCCCTGTTCAAGCTAAGGGTATAGTTCGAATGCGAGAAACTGGCGTGCGCCTTCTTGTTCCCGTTCTGAGCTCGTATCAGTATGGTGGCCTGGATTTGCAGGATACCTGCGTAATCGATCCGTAAGGGATCGAGGTGACCGTCTATGACGCTAACGTAAGGTACCCTGGGATGTATAACTAAGTAGCCTATGAAGGTGACGATGCCTGCGATGATTACTGCCAGGGTGATGATGGTGCAGACGATGGCAGCACACCAGAGCCAGAGAGGAGTCGGGCGTTCCCGACCGGATGAGAACTTTGGATTTGGCCGGGGCATTGAGTTGAGGGGTCGACGGATGGCAGCATCCGAGGATGTTTAAACTAAGAGAAGATTGGATTTGTAGGGAATGATGGTTTTGTTCTTCTTCTTCTTCTGGTTTTGGTTTTGGTTTTGGCAAATGCTAAGTGGCAAAGGTAAAGGTAGAGCCGTAGAGGAAAGGTATAAGGTTGGGTTTAATTGGTGGGGAAGGTTTTGGTATCTTCTTGCTTTTCCTTTTGTTTTAAAAACACATTTTTCCTTGCTTTTCCTACGTTGCCATGTTCACGCATTTTCATTTTCTCCTGCTTTCTTTCGCATTCTCTAGAGTATGCATTTCAATGTCTTTCGCAAAATTATACGAGATTTTTAAGTTACAAATCTGACTAGGGGTTTGAATTCAGGTATTCTGATATTTGAGTATTCGAAGGTTTTGGTATTTAAAAAATTGGTCCGTGATTTGATCTGAATTTTTTGATATTCGATATTTTAGGTACTCGAATATTCGGTAACATGTAACCGTTTATTTTATTTTTTATACGTTTTAATTTTTTTATTGTTCTTTTGGTTTCAGAGTCTAGCTTTGATTAATCCAAACCGACCCGCGTCGCACACCTAGTTTTGGTGGGTGAGTCTCTCAGCTGGAATTTTCTGCCTACACAACATCTCGAAACTGAAACTTGCTTAAGCGAAACCAAGTTGCTTAGCATTTCGACCGACCTCTATTGGTTTATACATTTACATACACTTTAAATTAAATCTTAAGAAAATTCATAAATTTAAATGTTTGTATCGTACAATCCAATATCCGAACATAAAATTTTAATACCCTAATTACATAATTTAATTCGAAACAAAACATAGGCTTAAGGATTTTTTTAATATTTTTAATTTATTTATTTTATTTTAATATATAAATAATAATAACAGAAAAGACGTAAAATTTAAAATATAAAACATTATTTAATATTTTTAATTTATTTTTATTTTTTAATTAGTTTAATTTATTTTAATAAAATAATGTGTATATATAAACACGTAAAATTTGAATTTTGCCAACTTATAAAACTAAATTTATTCTTTTACAAAAAATCTTAATTTTTTTTTTCAATGAGTGCTTAATTTTTAAAAAAAATTAAATTTGAGAGATCTAGATTTGAAAAATAGATTGTTTGATTTGAAAATATAGTGAATATAAGGGTATTTTATTTAAATAATAATTATAATAAAAAAATGTATACCCGAAATTTGATTGGGTGTTTGATTAGCTAGATAACGTGGATTCAAATTCCCTCAATGGCAAAATCACTCAACATTTTATTTCTTCCCTTCTTTCTCACCAACCTGGTGGTGACACATGTCACCACTTGATTGAAGAAAAATATATTAAATAAAAATAAAATTAATAAATAAAATTAATCATTCAGTCCGATGATGACACGTGTCATCAATCGATTGAGTGATTAATTTTATTTATTAATTTAAATTTAATATTAAATTAAAATAATAAATAGAATACATGTATTAAATGTGTAATTATACAAATTTTCTTTAATTGTTATGTCACGTTGTTACTTTTTCTGTTAAAATTTTAACGGCGATGACTCAAATAGGTAGGGTTCTAAAATTGGATGACTTGATTGACAAGTTCTTTAATTAGGTGACTAAAATAAGTATGTCCAATTAGTTTGATGGTTATTTGGGTAGTTTATCCTTTTAATTATAATTTTTAATATTAAATCTTAAATGTATTATTTTAAAGGATAAACTTTTAGGTTAGTCACTTTCGTTTACCCTCAGTACACTTTTAATCACCGATTTTGAAAAACAATCATTAAGGTCTATCGTTTTCGGGGTATAAAGTTTTGGTCACTTTAACATTAAGTACCATTAAATATTGACGAAAATATGATCTAATATAATAAAAAAATAATAAATTACTTAAATAGTCCTTAAATTATTATTATACTTTTGTTTCATATTTAATTTAACTCTCAAAAATTCAAAACTTTATATTTTTACCATCCAAGCTTAGTTGAACACAATCTAATTCTTGGATAGCACTAATTGTATGATTAAGATACAATGATCTCTTTATAAAAAAATATTTTTGTATAAAAAAGTAAAATGACATTTATATCTTTAATTATACAGATATTATTGTTACTTTATTGGATCTTTATGCAAGTCCAATGACTGACTTAGTGCCAACTAACCTGTAATTCCAAAACTTGGCCAAAAGCATTATATGTGATATAGAAAAATTTATAGCATAAAAAGCCATAGATGTCGTTCTTTCTTTATTCCAAGGAAGAGTAGGTTTGAACTTCTCTTAGAGCAGTGGATACAGAAACCTAACACTCAATGCTCAAGTGTAGCAATATCATTCAACAATAATCATTGTCTTTAGAGAGTCAAATTAAAAGTTATTTGACTGAGGATTTTGCGTATAAGATAAGGGTTAGGTTTTTTTTAGAGAAAATGATAAAAACATAAAGTTTTAAAGCTTTTAAAGTCAAATTAAAGATGAAACAAAAATATAATAATAATTAAAGATTATTTAAGTAATTTATTAATTTTTTATTGTATCAGATCATCTTTTCGTCAATATTTAACGGCACTTATCGTTAGAGTGACCAAAACTTTACACCTCAAAAAACGATAGTGACTTTACTGATCGTTTTTTAAAATCAGTGATTAAAAACATACTAAAGGTAAATAAAACTGACTAGGGCAATAGTTTAACCTATTTTAAAATAGAAGGCGGCACCCTATTTTAACCTCGCAATTGAACCTCCCTAGAAAAAGCAGCAGTGCTAACGACCGAAATCCGAAATATAAGCGTTCTCTCTCCTTTCTTCCCATCGGTATCTAAAAAAGGAACAGATATTTCCATTCGATTTCCAAATACAACCTAAAAATATATATCGTCTTCTTAGAGAGACCGAGAAATAGAGAAGCTCTGGATTCCATCTCTCCCCGTCCTTGGCGACGGTGCATATTCCTGTTGGTTTTCAGGTATCTCTCGTGTTTTTAATTAAAAACTCTTCATCTGGATCTGATTTAGATTACAGGTTTGGCTGCCTATTCTTATGTAGGAATTCGTTTGGCTTCATGTTGTTTAGTTGATTTGATTTATTAGGGTTTGCATCTTTGATGTTTTGCAAAACTTATATGGACTTTTCGCCGAACTTTTTACTCAATTGATTCATTGATGTTTTTGTTTCTTAACGCTCGTTTCACGAGGTTTTCTGTGTGTTGTTCTTTCTAATCGGGGATAGGATTATTATTATATGGAACTGGGCATTGATCCTGTCGTGATGCGATGAGTCGCTAGCAGTAGAGAATGGCTTATTTCAATATTACTTGATTTTGCTCTCCTCAGGTTTTTCACCAGAATTCGCTGTCTAAGATGAATATAATCCCCCGTTCTACATAATTGCGTGCAATATGTTTGAACCACTGCCTCTTATTTTATAGTACTGCTGTTTCCTTTTAAATTAGTCATCAATTATATCACGATCTTGTACTACTTTCCTATTCTTAATTAAGAATGAGTATCATATTAGATTATCTTCTCCTCCTAGATTTATCTTCACTCAAATTTCAATTGATGTTATTTTAATGTTAGATTGCACCGGACCTGGATTTAAACTTTTGAAGACATGGAACAACTGTGGTTCTGGTCAAATTGCCACCTATTCCGGAATTTTTCATTCCAAGAAGTACTCGACTGGCGGTTTCTTGTCCATGGAGATTTTCTCTTGGTTTCCTTTGTCAATTGCACTTAGTGCCCATTCTCCTTTTAATACCCAACACTGGAAGTGCAATGCATGTTATTTCAGAGATAGGTATTAGATCTTTAGCACACTTCTGCCAGTTAACTATTTTTTCTTTCTCTATTTGACTAAAATTAGATATAAGGTGCTAAATATTTTTCACGGCAGTGCTTTGCTGATACATAATTATATTTACATAATTATCTTTCCTCATACCTATTAACTATTTATTGATTTTGTAACCTTATCTTATTTTTCTATTTCCTCTTCAATCATCACAGGGCTGAACTCTCACAGTAGACAGTTGAAAGTTGATTGCTAAGCATTAGCTGGTATAGTAGGTTAATTTTCTATTGTTGCTCCTGAGTCATGATGGCGTCTGATTAGTGATGAGATGGTGGTTTACCTACAAGAGTCTGTTATTAGTGTTCACGAGTTAATTGCAATTAAGCTTTTCAACCGACCGGGTGTATATTGAACTTAGCATCCTTTATGTTGGCTGAAGCAATCATTCCGGCTGGTTCATATCAGCATGTTTTGTGGTACTCTTCTGTTTCCGTTGATGTGTTGTTTTCGTCTTGAAGCTATGGGTTTAGTACCAAATAATGCTGCAAGGCCCAACAGCCTTAAAACTTCTGGTGGATTTAGCTGACTGACGGGAATTTTTTTCTTTTAATGTTTTAAAGTTTCAGTTAATACAAGCAATCTTCTACTGAAGATAAATGTCACTTTTCTATTGTTGGTTCTTTACCTCTCTTAAATAAAGAAAGGGCTACATTTTGGTCTGCTAGAAAATGGAAAGGTAAGTTGTTTACTCTGTGATAGTACTTCACAATATTCATTCTATGCATGATCATTTTTTCTTATCAATGTTTCAATGATATTAGGTACAAGTTAATTAAGGAAGTTGGTGATGGAACATTTGGAACTGTGTGGAGAGCTATTAATAAGCTCTCTGGTGAAGTTGTGAGTATTTGTGGGATTTTTTTTATTTACAAACATGTTTCTTTTAATACGTTGATGTTGGTTGGTATATCATTTTGAAATAATTGTTTTCTGTTTTCTAGGTTGCAATTAAGAAAATGAAGAAGAAATATTACTCATGGGAAGAGTGTGTGAATCTGAGAGAAGTTAAGGTAATATGAGTTGCTTTTTTTTTCCTTTGGTTTTGCTCCTAGTTCCCCCACTTGTGCATGATTGCCTGTTTCCCTTGACAGTCACTGCGGAGAATGAATCATCCCAATATTGTGAAGCTTAAGGAGGTCATTAGGGAAAATGACATTCTATACTTTGTGTTTGAATATATGGTCAGTAACCTATGTTTGCTCTACCAAAACTTGCTTTTAATCATTGGGTGTTTAGTTATTTTACTGATAGCATGAAATTCTTCTAGGAATGCAACCTATATCAACTTATGAAAGACAGGGAAAAGCTTTTTTCAGAAGTTGAAATCAGAAATTGGTTCTTCCAAGTCTTTCAAGGTCTTGCATACATGCACCAGCATGGATATTTTCATCGCGACCTAAAACCTGGTATTGTATTTAATATATATTTCTTTTTTCTATAAAAATCATATCTTTGTTACATTTACTCAAAAGGGATATTCTCTAACTAATTGCCTGTCTTTCCAGAGAATTTATTGGTTACTAAGGATATAATCAAAATAGCTGATTTTGGTCTTGCACGAGAAATAAGTTCACATCCCCCGTACACGGAGTATGTCTCAACACGCTGGTAGGTTTGATATTTGATAATTAATGTCTTTTCTACCCTTCCCCCCTATATTCATTCCAATTCTAAGCTTGGTTTTCTTCATTTTTAGGTATCGTGCCCCTGAAGTACTTCTTCAATCATACCTTTACACTTCAAAAGTTGGTGTGTTTTCTGTGTAATTAATGGTGAATCACTTAAGATAAAAGTGATGATAGCCCTTTTAAATTACAGTTTTCTCCTTGATTATAGATATGTGGGCGATGGGTGCAATCATGGCTGAGCTGTTCACCTTACGTCCTCTTTTTCCTGGCACAAGGTATGTTCTTTTCCTTTATCATTATTCTGCGTTGATTGTTGAGTACATCCTGAGATCATGGAATTTTGTTGGATTAGATCGTATCCAATTCTGTAAATTTTTCTAATTTGTAACGACATCAGGTATTTGACTGGTGATCACAGAATTGATGCTAACCCTTATTATTATGTGTGCAGTGAAGCAGATGAAATTTACAAAATTTGCAGTGTTGTAGGCACTCCAACTGAAGAGTCATGGCCAGAAGGGTTTAATCTTGCAAGAGCTATAAATTACCAGTTCCCAGAGGTATTTGTTTCTCAGTTTTCTTCATATGGATTTTCTTTCTAGCATATGAGATCTAATATATTTTTTCAATCTGCCTGTTATTGAACATTGAAGTTCAATGGTGTGCATCTTTCTACGTTGGTTCCATCAGCAAGTGACGATGCAATAAACCTTATTACAGTTAAGTGTATTTCTGCTAACTCTGTTGCTTTTATTCCTTTCTACCCTCACTCTGCAGCAGGAAGGGTTCTGTTATGTAACTTTTAAATTTACATATTTTTGGATTTGCTTGAAGACAAATTGACATTTTCTTTGCTGTTTGTCTCTAGTCTCTCTGTTCGTGGGATCCTTGTAGAAGGCCCACTGCTGCTGAGGCCCTTCAACATCCTTTCTTTCAGGTAGTATTTTTTGTAAAAATATTTATGCTCCTCTTTGTTCTTTTATGAGGTCAATTAACATTTATGCTCCTCTTTGTTCTTTTACGAGGTCAAATAGCATTTATGCTGTAATTAGTGCTATGCTCATTGAATTTTCTTATAATGTTCAGAGTTGCCTTTATGTTCCACCCTCCCTGCGTCCTAGAGCAGCTGTTTCTAGAACTCCTCCATCTGGTTTGTTCCAATACACTGCCATTTTTGTCCTTTATTCTGGAGGGATTATGTTATTTGGTTATTATAAGATAGCCTGTAATTTGCATGCTTGTAGTTGGGGTGAGACGAAAATTGGAGCAGCAATCAAACAGAAGGTATTCTGGGGTTCTACCCAATGCAAGGCCCACTGGCAATCTTTCTTCTCTGAAGTCAAATGCATCTATGGATGCAACCACAGGTGATGGATTGTAGATTATCTACTAAAGCATACATAGTTGACTAATTAAATTTGATACTGAGTGCATGATCTATGAGTGCAACCACAGGTGATGGATTGTAGATTATATACTAATGCATAAATTGTTTACTAAAAACTAATGATATTTGATATTGAGTGCATGATCTAGTTTTTTCCCCTTATCCATTACTCTGAGTGCTTTTTACTTGAAGGTCCTATATGGTAGATTTCTAATTATCATTTATTTTAGCAGGTGTGCAACGAAAGCTGGAGATGGCTAATCAGGTAATTGTTACTTATATTGTAATGTATCTTAGTTGTTTTTCTTCTCCAGTAGTATTTTCTGTAAATTGCTTCTAAAATTTCTTTTTCTTTTCTCTCCCTAAATCATCTGAATAAGAATGATCACAAGTCCTCGAAGAACACCGTGAAACAACCAAAGTATCGGCCACCGGGAAGAAAGAGTCCAAGTAAGTCTTTGCTATTTTTAAGTTTGATTTTAGTTTTTTAAATATAGAATCTAGCATATCATGGTTATTCGTACTTGAATATTACCAAAATCCATGGAAAATCTGAAAAATGATGCCTGCATGATATAATATAAATAAAGTGTAAAGTGAAACTTTGTTTCTGGTAGCTGTGGTTATATATGGTTAAGTTTCCTGTCTGCTGACTTTGATTATCGGAAGAGTTTTCAAGTGCCTATTTTTGTACAAGTCTAGTTTTGTTTGATATTGGAATTTGAAAATATATCGTGTACAGCAGCGTCATTCAACAAGCATAAAAATGCTGTGGGAGTTTTGGATGTATCGGAGAAGTTGGCAAATGTTACAATTGGCAATCAGAGGCAGTATATTGGGCAACAATTAAAGCCGGCAGCACTTAAGGATGTAGTACCGTGGAATACTGAATCTAAAACTGGTGTTTTTCATAGACCGACCCAACCGATACAATCTGGCCGAAGTTTTTCCAGAAAAGTAGGGGGATGAGATGGTTGGCCTAGCCAGAGTTATGGTTTTATAATAATTGCTTGCTGCATTTATTGGTATTAGTCCGAACATTTTGTTTCTAAAACTTGAGTGCTGTTTCAGTGTGTGTAGCAACATGAGACTTAGTTTTTTGTTTCAGTTATAGAGTCTGGTTTGTTTGTCTCTACACATTGACGGTCTTGTAATAAAGTGTGGGTTAAAAAACTACCGGGTTAAGTAGTATTTTGGTTGAGATCTAACATGAATTTTTGAATTGGTTCATAATTCTTGTGTTTGCTCTACGTCTTTTAGAGTAGATGAGGTTGTTTTGTTTGTTTAGACGAGTGACAATGGGGGACTTAGTGAAATCGGCATAGCTATCAAATACGATGGATTTGGTTCTTAGTATGACAAAATTGAAGGGAATATTTGTTATGAATAAGAATTCAAGTAACATTGTGCTAAAGGATATTCAGGACCTCTGAAGAAATTCTGATTTATCGGCTCTTATTTTAATTACGTTATAATAGTACTAGTATAAATAGGATTGAAAAATCTAGGTTCTGTTTTTGTCAAGTATTTTGTAAATATTTTGGCTGCGGTTATTTCTCTCCAGATTCAATATTGTTTACCGTAACCTTTTCTTCTTCTTCCTCTATTTTCTTCTGATATTAATTACCAGAAAAGTTCATGACAATATTCAACTGCAATTGCTATGCACCGCCCCTTGTAGGTTTGCCTCTTCTTACTCTAGTTGCCTACTTATTGTTATTATTAGGCATAATACTGTAAATTGCCCATGACGTTTTTTTTAAATAATTTAACTTTTATGTTTTGTTTTGAGTTAAAATGGCTTTTCTATAAATGAAAATCAGATAGTTAACTTAACGGTAAATAATTTAAAATGATTTGACATAATATATATTAAAATAAAATAATATTTTACGTAAAAAACATGTAAAGTTCTCGCGACGAACCCGTTATTACCTTTTTTCAATTCTTTAAAAATTAAGTTATTTCTAATTTAGTAATTTATTTTTCATTTTTATTAAAATTTAAACTTAAACAACTTGCCATATCTTTTCTATCCACGCTATAATATTATATTATTGTAGATTAATTTTTATACTACGCGTAAGTTTACAATTGATCACCCTTCATATTTTAAAAAGTACATCAATTTGGTCGTTTTTTTCAAATCACTTGTATATCTTCGTTAACATTACAGTACTTCATTTGAAATCATTGAATAGTCTTATACACAATTTGATAAATTTTTCTAAATACGAAGAGTGATTTAAATATAATCTCACTTATAATTGATTAATCTAAATGTAACCTTTATTTATTAGGTGACCCATATATAGCTTTACTCATAATTGAATGACCTTCATTATAGTCTATCATGTTAAAAAATATTATATAAAAAATATACAAACTGTATATTAAAATATAATCTTATTTTAAACAAATTAAGTGTTTTTGTCTAAATTTATTTAGAGTAAAAATCTTTTACCTCTAATCGTGTCTCATTTTGTATCCCAGTTAAAAATTCCTAAAAATTTAAATTTTAAACTTTAACCTTAATTTTTATACACTAAACCCCTACACCCTAAAAAATACATTATAACTCTAATTCTCTAAACCCTAACTACAATTACTAACATTAAACGCTAAAACCTATTAATTTAAAGTAGGAACATTAATAAAAATACGATTAAGAGACAAACCATTACCTTATTTATTTATAAATTTAATAATTTTATTTAAACCCTTCTAAATATTGGATTGTTGTTTGGGCTCAGGCGTAATATATGTATTCACAATTGATGGGAAGACCAAAGTGGGTTGGCTTAATTTTAGGGCTTAAAATACTCTTTTATATAGGAGAAAGAGATTGAATCCAACATCAATCATAATTTATAACTAAAATGACGTCCATTTTGTTTCTTACAACCACGTCCTTGCATAGAATTTTCTTACAGCCATCTCTGAATTTTTATAAAAATAAGAATTAAATGATTAAGTTGAAAAAAATATTAGGTATTTATATAAAAAAAATTATAGTTTGAATACCTATTTATAAGTTAAACAATTTTTCAACAGTGTTATTTTAAAATACTAACGGAATAAAACTTTAGGCACTTATCTTAGCCAAAACAATTAAACACCTATTTCAGAAAAAATATATAATTTAGACACTTATTTGAGCAAAAAAAAAACATTAGACACCTATTTTAAAAAATATATATAATTTAAACACTTATTTTTAAGTTAAACCTAATTTATAACTAAAATGAGTAAATGACAGTCCATTTTGTTTCTTACAGCCACGTCCTTGCATATAATTTTCCGAGAAAAATGGGTGGAAAAAAATCTCTATCATGTTTGATGAGACGTTAGTTTACGTCCATACAAACTATTTGATCATACCCATCACCTCACAGAGAAAATGGCAACTTTCCTGGAAATTCTGCTCACTCACATTTTCAATGGCAGCTCCATTGGTTACCTCCACACCCTTCTCCCTTTCTCTTTCAAACCATCTCCATTCCAAATCATTTCCCTCTTCTGGTTTTCCTTCTAAGCTAAACCTCCACAGCAGCCGTAGAAACCCAACGCCTGTTGCCTCCCATGGAAACCCACATTTATATAACCACCAACATAATCATTCCACTCCTCCTGATCCCCATAAGCCCTCCAGTATTCTTGGATCCAAATCCAACTTCTTGCAAATGGGTTATCAAGAAACTAGCTCTAACAGAGAAGTTTTACTCAAAGCTTCTGCTTCAGATAGTAGCAGCAGTTCCACCTCCACTCTCTCTCAGAAAGTGAGTAAATTTCCCTTGTTTTTAATAAAAAAAGAAACTTTTATCAAATTTGTCTTGACATTGTTTTATATAGGTGTTTGGGGTTTTGCACTTGGTTGTGTCGCTTGGGATTGTACTGGCAATGGATAACTTCTTGAAAAAAGCTTTTGTGGCCGCTGCTATAAAGTTTCCCAGTGCATTATTTGGAATGTTTTGTATATTTTCTGTTTTGGTCATACTTGATACCACTATCCCTGCTGCCGCAACAAGCTTGATGAACTTTTTTCAGCCAGCCCTCATGTTCATTCAGAGATGGCTTCCACTGTTCTATGTTCCAGCTTTGGTGGTTCTGCCACTCTCTGTTAGAGATATTCCTGCTGCTTCAGGCCTCAAGATATGCTTTATCATTGGTATACTATAGAGCTTTAATGAATGTGTGATATGATATTTTCTGATTGTTGATTCTTTTTGGATTCACTAGTTTAACACCATTTTGGAATCCCATCAATTCACTTAACTTTCTCTATGAGAATAGTAAATTCAGAGAACTGGAAATGCTGTGAAAGGAAATGACTTGAAAATCACGCGCCATGGTTGCTTCTAAATGTAAAACAGAAGATTTGTGACAATTAGATCCTTCCTTTTGTGTTAGTCATGTGTTTGGTATTAGAAACTTTAATTATATACTTTTGGGATGAAAAAGGGTAAATTGTGTGTTAGCTAGAAACTTCCTCAGGATGTATATTCAGACAGGTGTGGCCACTGGCCAGTATCTGGTGTGGAAGTTTTAACCTTTATCTGTTGCAAATTCATGTCATTCTGTTTAATTTAAATGTCGGCATTGTTTTGAACATTGTTCATTCACTTTGAAATGATTACTATTTCACCATGAAAGAGATAGATGAAAATTTTATAAGTTCATCCCAAACTCATTGTTAGGAAGGTAGGTACTCTGTAGCCAACAATAACAACTTACTTTTATGTTCATTTATCACAAATGTATACTGTTAATGCTTTAATCTGCAGTTTCGTATTTGTTGCTGAACTTTTTTTTCATAACATTTTCATCTTTAATATAGTTGCAAATAAGTGTGTTTGATCCTCTATGCAGCTGGAGGATGGTTAGCTTCGCTTTGTGTGGCGGGTTTTACAGCGATCGCCGTAAGAAAAATTGTGAAGACAGAAATGATAGATGCTGAGCCTATGGAAAAACCTTCCCCATTTGCTCCTATAGAATTCTGGACTTGGGGTGCTATCTTTCTTGCATCATTTGTTAGTTCAATATTCTATCCTACAGCATTAGGGACAACTGCCCGAACATGCCTCCCCTTCCTACTTGCCTCAACTGTGCTCGGCTACATGGTCGGTTCGGGGTAAAGTTTCATTTCCTCTTTACAGCATATTCATATGGACAAGTTTTGTACTTGCTGTCTATATCTGCAGCCTTGTAATGTAAATCTTATTGAAAATTTTACCGATTTGCATTCTTCTGAAGGTTGCCATCTGGTGTGAAAAAGGTTTTTCATCCGATTATTTGCTGTGCACTATCAGCAGATCTGGCAGCAGTGGCTTTTGGGTACTTATCACAGTCCGGAGTCGATGCAGTATTAGGTAATATTTAAACGTTGATCGTTCTCGTTTTCTGTTAACCGATATGGCGGTGTCACATATGCATACGGTCCTTGAATGTGCAGGAGATTACCTTACAAAGGTGTCATCTAATCCTGGAGCTGGTGATATTCTAATGGGATTTTTGGGGTCTGTTATCCTCTCTTTTGCTTTCTCAATGTTCAAACAGAGAAAGGTAACTAACTAACTAACTCCTATTCCTTGAAGTGTGATGCCCGACACTTGTGTCCGGATGGATATTCGTATTCGACACTCACCCTTGGTTACGAGTAATATACATCCCAATTAATGAAGGAAATACTATTATGTGTGCTGATCACTGTCACAATTGACTTTTGCAGCTTGTTAAGAGACATGCAGCTGAGATCTTCATATCTATCATCCTGTCTAGTTTGTTTTCGTTGTATTCGACTGCTCTTGTTGGACGCCTTGTTGGATTAGAACCAAGCCTGACTATTTCAATTCTACCAAGATGTATAACCGTGGCACTAGCTCTCAGCATTGTTTCCTTTTTTGAGGGTAAGATAACTTGCTACACCTGCACTCTGTAGAAGATTGTAGGAAGATCGCGATACAAATCATGTTTCAGAGTTACCGGTAGCGATGACGGATGATCGGATTAGTTTCAGTGGATGTGATAGCTTGTGTATATTGCTTGTAGGTGCCAATACATCTCTCACAGCCGCTGCAGTTGTAGTGACTGGTCTGATTGGTGCAAATTTTGTGCAAGCAACGCTTGACAAATTACGTTTCGGTGATCCTATTGCTCGAGGAATAGCAACTGCTTCTAGGTATGTACAACCTCAATGGTCAATAATTAAACCAGTGTGAGCTCATATGCATCTAAACTCATCTCATGCAGCTGACATTTTGTGGTATTGTTCCAGTGCACATGGATTAGGAACAGCTGCATTGTCGGCCAAGGAGCCTGAAGCCCTTCCATTCTGTGCCATTGCTTATGGTCTCACTGGTATATTCGGCTCATTGTTTTGCTCGGTCCCGGCCATCAGGCAAAGCTTGATCGCGATTGTTGGCTAAGGTTGCCACCATCAGTAATTCTGCATACAGCAGCATTAGTTCAACTCTAAACAATGATGTTGCAGATGAAATCATCATACTATCAATCATGTGTTTGTATAAAATGCTCTCGTTTTGCTTGCCTCTTAGATAAGAAATAAAAAGGTCGAAACAAAAAAGAACATGAAAATGAAGTCACGAGCTTATGCTCTCGTGATTAACCACCTGTGACAATTGTCCATCCTACCTACTACACTACTATACGTTCGATGTAAAATCGGACAATTAAAGAATTGCTCTAATATCATTTGTCACGAAGTCATAACACATCTGGTTAATTATTCTAACGGTAACATGTAATGGAAGAGACATTCAAGATAAATGAAGCTCTTATGAAGTTGAACTTGAGATTTGAGATGACTCCTGCAACTGCAATAAATAGGAAACGAATATCATATTTTTTAGGCCGACGGAGAATAGATAGCAAGTGCAGTTACACTGCCGTTAGCCTCCACTACTTGCCGCTCACTGCTTACAGTGAAACCATTAACCATAAAGGTCCGTTTGTGTCAATCCGAGGCCCAGACCCAGACCAGCCCAAGTCTGAAAATTGTAATTATCCGAGACCAAAATCAAACTATTCGTTGTGGTTCAGGATATTTGGTGTTCCACGTGGCATGGAAGGAGTTGCCGGTTAATATGAGAAGAAATTATATCCGGAGAGATTATATCATGAACCAATTTCATTATATTATTCGTGATTCATATAATTAAGTTTGTTTATTTTAAGTAACTAAATGATAATTACTCACTCAATCAGATTATATATATTGGTATTAAATCCTCGTATTCAGCGATATATGAATTAGGTTTGTTCACCGCTATATGATTTTCTCAACAATATATGATAATCATGTATGGTTAAATATATGACCTAATTACCCCTTTTCATCATATATTAGATGATTCACCGAGACAAGAGAAATAAACGAATTATTCCTAAATTCGAAAAAAAAATATTAGACGAACCATATTCATCACGCCATCCGTAATCTCAATCAATCAGATTCATCTATTTTATCTTTTTCAAGGTGGATCACGGATGACATAATGAACATGGTTCATCACTTCTTCTAATCACTTCTCCTAAATCCGACCTCCTTTCAAATTATTTTTTGATAATGACCGGGCCCAAGCCCAATGAGAAACAATCTAGTATTGGAATATATAAATAAACCAAAATACAGGCCGAAGTTCCCAACAAGGGCTATCGTGTGCTAAATATAAGCCCAAGTCAAATGGCGGCAGGCGATTTGCAAAACTAAAACCCTAATATAAAACCTTAACTTCCTACCACAGGAAGCTCTCGGCTTGGGTTCTTTTGGTTAGCGCAGTTTGAAAAAGAAAATGACTCCCTCTACAGAACCGCTAGCCCCAGAGAATACGGGAAATCAAGCATTCAAAACCAAGAAAAAGAGCAAGAAGAATAAGTTATCAGAACCCGAAGATCAAGCTGAAGAGCAGAGTCACCAAGAAAACGAGGAAATTGAGCCCAAAAAGAGCAAGAAAGACAAGAAAAGGAGAAAGAAAGAACGAGAAAACAACCAAGGGGGTGAATCCGATGAATTGAATCGTGATGAAAGCGGGGAGTCTAGGAAGAAGGAGGAAAAGAAGAAGAACAAAAAGCAGAAGAAAGAAGAAGAAACCGAGGAACTTAATGACAGTCGAAATGGAAAAGAAGACTCGATTGAATTTGATGGGAAGGAAAAGGTGGTGGTGAGCGGAAAGAACGCTGAAGATGCAAAATATGCGCCCTTGAAATCATTTGCTAATTCTAATTTACCGAAAAATGTTTTGGACTGCTGCAAGGATTTTAGTAGCCCATCTCCCATTCAAGCTCACGCCTGGCCCTTTTTATTGGACGGTCGTGATTTTATTGGAATTGCAAAAACTGGGTCAGGTACTTCAATTTTGTGCTGCAACTTTTGACATGGTTAAGATTTTACTAGTTTTCTGGTTATTTTGTGATTTTCTTGCTGTTATGTTTATTTTTTTTATTATGCAATTAGGCAAGACTTTGGCATTTGGTGTACCGGCAATGATTCATGTATTGAACAAGCGAAATGGTAAATCCTCAAAAAGAAGGAATCCGCTTTGCCTTGTGCTTTCTCCTACAAGAGAGTTGGCTGAACAAGTATGAATCAGTTTGACATTGTGTTGCTTTAGCAATGTGTACTTAGTATATGCAGTTCTTTTTGGGATATGTGATCATGGTAGTGCTTAATATCTATTATTATTTTTTTCTCTTTAGACTTTAACCTGTCTTTTGGCTTCATTTTCTGGTGGCAGATATTTAACGTTTTGTGTAATGCTGGACAAGCATGCGATGTCAAATCCGTTTGTTTGTATGGTGGAACATCTAAAGGACCTCAGATTTCTTCTTTAAAGTTTGGTGTTGTAAGTTAATTTACTTAATTTCTCTATTGATTATTTTATTTGTGGGTGTGTGCATTAGTATTTTTGGTTAATAGGTTCCTTTTACTTTGCTTTTTGGGTTCAAATGTTCTTGGGACTTGAGGGCAAGGATTATATGTTTGTAATGGATTTTTAATCTTTTGCCATGTTGTAATGTGTCTGCTAGTGAACTTTTTAATACGGTAGTTGAATCAAAAGATTTTGTTTAGTTTTCTGGTTGAGTGTTAGTACTTGGAACTTTATGGTATCATGATTTCAATTGATTATGTAAAAGGTGTGGAATGTGTGGTTAGCAATTGGATGTGGTCTGTGTGGTTAGCAATTAGATGCTTTATTCTGGTTGTTAAATTATAAATTGATTTTACTTGTTTTGAATAAATTTATGCTGCTAACACATTTTTGGGTTGATGTTTCTACATTTTTTGTATAAAGCTTTTATATTGGCTGATAGCAAACGGACTTATCTGTGAACTTAGGATATCGTCATTGGGACACCTGGCCGTTTGAAGGATTTGATGAATATGGAGGTGTGTCAGCTTAGCGAGGTATCTTTTGCGGTAAGTGAATTCTTCTTCATAGTTAATACTCTCATACATTGCACTTTATGTAACCCATTTTCAATAGATGGAATATGTAAGTACAAAGGGTAAAAGTGGATTGATATTCTGTAGGTTCTAGATGAAGCTGATCGAATGCTAGACATGGGATTCGAAGAGGATGTTCGCTTTATATTGGGGAAGACGTGTTCTGGTAAGTGTCTCGGTTGATACTTTGGAATTTTGTACTCCTAGAAGATGCTTAGCTTAAAGCTTTTACTGATGTCTGAGCTTTTAGGGTTGAAAATGTTGTTGAGTAAATGCTTCTAACTATTGATAACACAAACTTTGATCAGGCTATGAAACATTGTTCTGTATCTTTGCAGAATAATGCATGAACTAGTAAATTGGAGATTCTCATGTCTATTTTAACCTTTGCAGCTCGTCAGATGGTAATGTTCAGTGCTACGTGGCCTGCAGCAGTTCACCGGTTAGCTCAAGAGTACATGGACCCTAATCCTGTTAAGGTAATTATCTTCGTGCATGATGACATTTTCATGATTTCTTACTTATTTATGAAAGTAATGATTTTTTTTCAGGTTGTGATTGGCTCAGAAGATTTAGCTGCCAATCATGATGTTATGCAGATAGTTGAGGTTTGATATTACTTAACAGTTAAACCACATTTCATATTAACTTATATTGTGTATGTGTATACACATGCTTATATTAACAGTTTTTTCCATATGTAGGTTTTGGATGATCGTGCACGTTATGAGCGTTTGACTGCTTTGCTCAAGAACTACCATGAATCTCAGAGGTAGGCGATCTCATGTCTATTGAATTGTAACAATATTCTTTTTTATTCTTCCAGTTGGCTATTTCTTCGACAAGAATGTGAATTTGTTTTCCCTTTATTATTCTGTATGAAAATGATTTGTAGTCTGCATATTGATTATACATATCGAAGGATGGGAAACCAAAAAAATAAGGGAGCAAAATAAGGTTTCCTTAAATTTTCATCAAGAAATCCTTACATTTCTAGTAGATTATGTATATTGATTTATCCAATAGGAATTTTTTATTTTATGTTGTTGGCCTTAACCTTATAGGGATAATAATCCCGTAGTGTTACTTTAAGTTGACTGGACTTCATTATTCTGTTAATTTTTATCTTTATTTATTTATTTATTTATTTTTACTTCTAGTAATTTTTTATCATGTCAAGTTTTGACATAGAGGTTTGCATTTCAATCAGGAATAGAGTGTTGGTATTTGTCTTGTACCAGGCAGAAGCTGATCGTGTTGAAAATATGCTTAAGAGAAGGTAAATTTTACTTGTCTTATTTAAAATAAGTTTGCAATTTCTCTTCATTGGCTAAATAGAATGGGTAGCATTTAAAGTTTGCACTTATGCTATGTTTGGTAGGATTGCTATTTATCCTCCTGTTTTGGCACACGAGTTCACAATAAACTAACTTCTTTTGGTATTGTTTACCCATTCTCGTGGCTTAGTTTGAATAAGAGAATATATATTGCCTATTTTGATTTGTACTAATTCTTCTTTATAACAATTTTTTTTGAACTCAAGTAATAATTAAGCCTTTTCTTGTGTTGATATCTATGTAATCAAATGTAGCATTAGTTTTTTTCCCCCTAATGGGACATATTAAATAAATAAGTTTGAAGATCCATTCATTCCTTAAATTAAAATGGTCTTTGAACTTTGATACTATTACAGGTCTCGACTTAGTTTTCGACTTTAAATTAAGCACCTGAGCTATTTAAGATCTACGATGATGCTAATCAGTCTAATTTGATGATGTTAATCCAACATGTCATTTGTGTGATCACTTGATATTCATGTGATTTTGAGTTGTGCAATTAAATGTCATAATAATTGCTTGATGGTTCTAGCTGGTTGGGTTTAAAAGTTCAAAATTAGTCGTGCATACTTAATTGCATCAGAATTTAACTAGCTTTTTATTTCAACTTCTTGCTTTTGTTCGTTCATTTTGTTTTATTTTGTTTTCTAGTGGCTGGAATGTTGTTTCTATACATGGTCGCAAAGCACAAAGTGATCGCACTAAGGCTCTATCTTTATTCAAGAAAGGAAGCTGTCCTTTGATGGTATATTCCTGCAAACTATATATATAATTATTGTTACAACTTTCTTCTGTAAGCCAATGTGGGTTACATCAGTGGATCTCTAGACTAGGTTGCAGTACTACTATGGTCCAACCACATAAAAAATGAAAACACACTTGGGGGTTCACGTCAAGTCTACCCAATGTTGTTTTTATGTTGATTTTGACAGTAGGCGTTTGCAAAATTTGATTGGTAAAATTTTATTTAGCTATTTCATCAATCAAATTTTGCAGATGTTCACCACATAGCGAAAACACACTGTCAAAATTAAAACGAGATGATCACTTGGTAATTAATAATAGAATTTCTCTAGGTATATTTATTTAGCTATTTTAAATTTTGATACTTATTAACACCATGCGATTCAGGTAGCTACGGATGTGGCCGCTAGAGGTTTGGATATTCCAGATGTTGAAGTAGTGATCAATTATAGTTTTCCTCTCACCACAGAGGATTACGTACACCGGATAGGAAGGACTGGGAGAGCTGGTAGGAAGGGTGTTGCTCACACATTCTTTACACAGCAGAATAAGGTAAACTAATACGGATCTATCTTGCATTCTTAAATTAAACTAGCGGTGAGTGGAACATGATCCATTTTATTTCCTTCAAGTAAAATGACAAGGTTATGGCAGGGACTTGCCGGGGAACTGGTAAATGTTCTCAAAGAAGCTGGGCAGGTTGTACCACCTGCACTGTTGAAATTTGGAACTCATGTTAAAAAGAAGGTTTGGTTTTACCCCTCTCTTGCATGAATCCATGTATACACCTTCACATTGAAGGGCAAAAACGTGTTGAACTTTGATCATCTCGTTACCTGTCTTAATACAGGAGTCCAAGCTATATGGGGCTCACTTCAAGGAAATCGCTGCTGATGCTCCAAAGGCTAAAAAGATAACTTTTGATGACTCAGACGATGAATGAAAACTGATGCACCCAAAGATGTAGAATAGATTATGAAAACCTACAGTCTACTTATTTTATGATTTCCACCCTATTTTATTTCCTTTTTACCCGATTTTGTCTTGCTTATTTTTATTGAATGGTCATCTTGTTAAGCAAGA
The DNA here is from genome assembly GCA_035048815.1 of Abelmoschus esculentus. NCBI lineage: Eukaryota > Viridiplantae > Streptophyta > Magnoliopsida > Malvales > Malvaceae > Abelmoschus > Abelmoschus esculentus. The sequence continues at coordinate 3,857,494 of JAUCBN010000012.1, forward strand.
AGTGATGTTGGAATTGATTTATTTTATATGCATTTGCCAATGAATTGCACTTTCCATTATGGTTATCTGCTATGTAGAGTTTGTGTGGAAACACTTGGAGGACAAGGCATTCAGGCCAATGAATTTACACTAAGCTTATCTACTGTGTTCCAGAGGCTGCTAAATGCTGGGGTATGTCACTTTTATCCATAAAAAAGATCTAAGTTGTAACTTTGAAGCTCTCTGTTGCCTTGTTCTGCAATCTACTCTGTAAGTTTGGCCAGTTCTGTGAGTTGATTTACTTGGAAGATTCTTTGATAGGAACTCATTGCTGAATGTTAAATGTATTCCTGCGTTACTCAGGTCAGTGATTTAAAGAAGATGACATGTTTGCTGAAATTCTCCATCTTAGTCATGGCCTTGTTGGTCACATTATTAGAGTAGTATTTGTACACGATGAAGTTCAAGGACTATTGTTTAGATGGCGTTTTTCACAGGTAAACATGAAAAATAATCCAAGAAATTGTCAGAAATTTTCTTGCCACTGGCAATTAATGTAGGAGTTTCCAGGAAATTGAATCCCAATTCATTATTAGCGGATATTCAAAAGATCTATTGTTTGGTGGTGTAAGTGTAATGGGTCTCTTGGGTGTCACGTGAATAAAATTTATCGCAAATTATTTATCAAAGTTTACTCCTTGTTTTTAACTATCACTATGATATACCAGATCAAGTTATCCCGTTTTTCTATGGTGATCGCTTTGGCCTACTGTATTTTCGGTACAGATTTCTCAATCAATTCAGAAAAACTATTTGATCATGAGTTAATATATTATATTCCAAATATTAATAAAAATACTCTTTTTATTTCTCAAATGATAAATATTTTTTATATTATATTCCAAATATTAATATATTATAATAATAACTTTTGTACTATAAATCTACGATTTAAAGATGATCATGAGTTAGATTTTTAATCGAGTCGTACACGGTTTAAAATTTTAATATATTACACATATCATCTAGTTTCAGTGGTTAAAGGAACTGTTATTATTTTTAAAGGTCATAGATTTGAACACCAGTAACACCAACAGATTAAACGATAAATTTTTAATGGTAAAAAATATTACTCTAATTACTCTTAATTGAATAAAAAAATTAATATATTTTTAAATTATAATATTTTATTTAATTCAAATTTTAAAGTAAAAACTCAAACCTACCCACGTTAAATGGCCTTAAATCTCTATCTAGATAGGTTTGGTGTTAGACAGCTTAGAAAAACATTGAAGATTGGATATTGGACAATGGACAGCAAACATGCAGCTGCTTTTGTAAGCAAACCAACCGACATCTATTCGGCTTAAGTTATTGGGTTGTCATCTCTCTCAACTCCCAACGCCCAACGCCATAGTTCTAAACTCTCCCCTTGCCACTCATGGATTCTCTAGAAATCCCTTTTCTTCTCTACATTAACAAACCCTTTGTCACTACTGATTCCCATGTAACAGTAAATTATGATGACAATAACAAAAAAAAGAACACCCAACAGTCAATAAAGATTACTTCCAAAGGATGGAGAATCTATTCTAAACGGACAAAGAAACAAACCTAGTAAGCAAACCTCAACTAAAGGCAACCCGAACTTAAAGCAGCCCCCATGCTTATCTTCTCTTCCTTTCTGTCTTTTTATGTGTGGCTGTATGGAGAGCCTTTAACATCATAATCTGTGCCTGCAGCATATAAACTCTGGTTCTCAGTTAACTTTTTCCTTTTGTCTTGAACGATCTAAGATCGGAGGACCCTTTTGTAGGAAATACAGTTTCATCATGGTTGGTATTTTCCCTAGATTCTCTGTTGGGAAATCTGGACATCGACGATCCCAGAGTGCTTTTGTAAGAATCCTTTTTGAGTTTTTTCTTCCACAAGGGTCTGTTTGAGTGGAATCAGGAACATGTAATTCTAGAGATTGTTTCTATATGTTCTTCTGGGGTATTTTTTAATCAGTGAATTTGTTATTTGGATTGATATTTCAAACTGTCTACTTTTAATTTTTGGGTTTTCAGTTTGCTTGTTTTCCTGTGTTTATTTGTTTGAATTGGTTGATGAAAACAGGAATAGGATGATTCTAACCCAGAAATTGCTGATATAAGTTAAACCCAGATTTCCATTTGATACTGTATGAAATTATAGATGTCTGATATATGCTTTTGGGTTGATTTGGCTCATTGGGTATCGAATTCGCAATAGCAGTAAGACTTTATGTTGCTTGAATGCCTTGTTTAGACTACCCAGCTCCAACTACTAGCAGAGTGTATCATGATCCCCTCTGCATCATTTCCCCCTTCTCTACCTCTAGTTTGCATATGTATACTAGGCTAATGTGTCACTGATTATGGTTCAGGTTGGAAGGGAAGCCGTGCCTCCGAATCCGGAGGTTGCTTCCGCTGCTGTGGCTACTGCTACTGCTCATGGAATTGAAGTAGCAGTTGATTTTAAACCAGTAGAACATCCAATTGAACCTTTGGACAACGACCGACCCATCCAGTGCCCGCTGCCTGAGCCTTCAATTCTAAATGTAAGTCGAACTCATATTTTGATTTTCAGTTCATGATTGATGATTGTGTTCGTTACATCGTAGTGCACTAGTTCAAGAAAAAATATGTATGAGGTAACCAAGTCTTGTACCTAATCCAATCGAACATGGCTTGACCACATAAGTTCTCAAAGCTGATGATGGTTAAAGTTGTGTAAACCATTTCTGATGAGCTTCTCATTGATTGTGCATATATGCTTTGCATTACATGTGTTGTGAAATCAGGATGGAAGAATATGGAAGGAACGAGTATCGGTTACAGGTAGCGTAAGAACGAGAGCAGATTTGCCGGTATTGAAGGATGGAGGCTCCCTTCAATCTGAGACTGAAACTAGTACCGGAACCAAACATCGACCGTCCTCAAATCGCATGATTTTACCATCTATAAGTGCTCCAGAGCATAATTTATTAAATCTACTTGAAGAATGTGCTGCATCTGGGATCTAAACCCTGGTACTGATTAGAACATACTTCATCTTCATTCCAATAATTTGCCCATCCTCTATAAACTTGGAACTGGATTCTGTTTTCTGCCATCTGTTTGGTTGAATATATTATACATGGAAAGGGAAAGGGAAATTTAACCCTCTCATCACCTGCTGTAAATCTTATAAATCTTGCCAAATATCTATCTTTTTATATTTTTCTTGAACAAATTTTAACAAGACATTTGAGTGTGTTAGCGAGCGTCCGGCCGCTCGGCTGTTGCCTCCCCAGTAACTCAAATTTCTTGGTGTTTCTATGATCTGAGCCTCCCTTGCTCCTTCTCCAGACATTGGTGACCTTTAATTTTTTTTTTTTTAAAAGTAAATTAAGCTCTTAAACTTTTGTAAAAAAATTAATTAAACTTTTAAAAAATTTGCACCCAATAGCCCTTTAACTTTTGTAAAAAGTCAATTAAGCTCTTAAACTTAAGAAAAAATTAATTTGACTTTTTGACCAATTTTAACCGTTAACTTAAATAATTTTAAAAAAAATTAACACGTGTCGTAACAAAATAATATCACTGGTCATTTTTTAGGAATTTTTAAAATTTATTTTTTAAAAGTATATAATTTTGAAAATATATTTTCAAAATATAAAAATATTTTTAATTTTGTAATTTAATTTTAAATAATTTAAAATTTATTTTTTAAAAGTATATAGAATTTAAAAATATTAAATATTAATATACAATTAAAAAAAAGTTAAAAATATAAAACAATAAAAGTTATTTTGATATTTGAAATAAATTATTTTGTTTAATATTTTTTAATTTATCTATATAATTTTATAATAATATTTAATGTTTTGATATTTTGAAAAAAATATTTTTAATAAATCTTAAATTAAAAAAATATTTTTATATTTTAAATAATTTTAAATTTTTTTAGGTTTTCTATAAAATTTTTAGATTTTTTATTTTTATATATTTTTTAAAATTGAATTTGTTTTAAAACGATAAGTGAATCTCTTGCGATCCGTGTCAAAGTATTTTTTTTTTTAAAAATCGTTAAAATTAACGATTAAAATGCAAATTTTTTTTTTGAGTTTGAAAAATTAATTGGATGCAAAAAGATTTAAAAACTTAACTGATTTTTACAAAAAAATTTAAGAGAAATTATATTTTATAAAAGTTTAAGAGCTTATTAAACCCTTAAGTTTAAATCTTATATTAAATTATAACCATTACCTTCGGGAATAGAATTACTGAAATAAGATTACTTAAAATATTACTAGAAATATTACATTACCTTGTTTAGTTTGATTGGGGGAATACAAGATTACCTGAAAGTAAATTTTATCAAACTATCCTCGTGATATATTTCCTTTCTGAGTTAAACTACTATTGGTAAATTAAAAATTTTTGGATGAAAATTCGATTAACTTGGTCGTTTTTCAAATTTACCAATTCTTTTTTGATGTGTACAAATTCATATTTTTAAATAATTTACTAAATTTATTTTATTTGTGTTTTTTACGCTATATAATTATATCTTATTTAATAATTAAAAGTAGTAATTTACCAAAATAAAGATATAATTGAAATGTTTCTATTTATTTAGGGCATTTTTATCCTAAACATAAGGAATGAGCTAATACCTAACAAAAGGAAGGGAATTAGATTCTCATCACAAAACCAAAAAAATACTACCGTTGAAAATGGAGTATTACCTCATGTTAAAAATTTTACGATCTAAACGTAGGTATAAGATTCACAGATTTTTTTCTTAGTAATAATTTTTTCCGCGATCCAAACACACTCTTAATGTGTTTTAATTCAACAAAGAAACCCGGGAAAGGCCCACTATGTATCAAACTCTTACGTAACCCGATTCAATTCGATTTATATTTTCTTTTCTTTTCTTTGAGCACAAGATAGAAAACATTTGTTTTTCAGAACTCATTTAGTATTAATTATAATAATTAATATACAAAAATCAAAATTGGAAGAAAAAACCCTCTGTAGGCTTCAGCTTCTCTTTGGTTGCTTCGACTGTGTACTAGGGTCGGGATCGATGGCGGCCTTGCAATACCTGGAGTCTCTTCGAAATGAGCATCCAGACCTAGCCGACTGGTATACTTCTCTTGCAGATCTGTATCAGAAGAAGCTTTGGCATCAGCTCACTCTCAAGCTTGAGCAGTTCGTTGCTCTCACCGTCTTCCAGGTTTATCTCCATACTCCTTTCGTTTTGGCTTACGGTTTGTAGATCTTTACTATATTAAGTTTTTTTTGTTTTCCCGAATGGAGTTGATTTCTTTTTTAATTAAGTTTGAGGAGTTAGGGTTTTGTTATAGAACTAGGCTACTGGGAGTTCCATTTGGACCATTTCCTTTCTTTAGCTTTTTTATTTTGAAATTGAAAATAAATAAAAAGAAATGTTTATCATCGCGATGTTCAATAACTCAGATGATTGGAGAAGGCAGTTTCAATTGTTTTTTTTTCTTTATACATATTGATTGTATTTTTTTTCTCGTCATAGAAGAGTGTTATGGAAATAAATTGTTGTTGGTTTGTAAATCTTTTTAGAGGAAATCTTCTGGTCTTCATGAGCTGCAATACAGGAAGTTAGTTTCTAGAGCTTTGATATGTTTACTTTCGGAGAACTATTTTCTTAATTGTAGATGGAAAGTGAGAGGTGCAAGCATATGTTATATCTTAGTCATATGGATTATGAAACATTTGCTTCTAAATCTTTGACATCTTTATTTTGGGGGGAAATTTTCTTAATTGTAAAGGGACAAGTGTTTGGGGGAAAGCTTATGTTACTTTCTCTTACCCCATTTGTATGGTACATGTGGAAAGCTCAATCATGGTTTCCTATTTGGTTTCTTGGCTCATTTAGTTTGTTTTGTTTGGATAATTAATCTGGAGTGTGGTTTAGTTAATGGTTCTCATTGTTTAAATAATAGTTTTTGTTATATATACATAAATTAGTGTGTTAGTAAATGTGCAAAGTGTACCCAGTGCGCTAGTTGTTGGATAGGTTATCTAACTTTGTGTAATTTGTTTCTCTTAAATTTCAGGCTGGAGATGCACTGATACAATTGTATCATAATTTTATCACTGACTTCGAGACCAAGATTAATCTTCTAAAACTTGCACATTTTGCTGTTGTAGTTTCTCGGCAGTATTCTGACAAAGAAGCTTCTATTAGTTATCTAGAAGGTGTGGTTGAAAAGCTTCAAGCCACTAAAGAGAGGCGCATAGAAGAACCAATTATTTATATTAAGATGCAAATTGCCAAATTCAAGCTTGAGCAGGGTGACCAAAAAGAGTGCAAGAAACTTCTTGATGATGGAAAGATGTCCCTTGATAGTATGACTGGCATAGATCCATCTGTATATGCTAGCTATTATTGGGTTTCATCTCAATACCATAAGTTTCACCAAGAATTTGCCGATTTCTACAAAAATGCTCTCCTTTATCTTGGATACACATCAGTGGTGTCTCTCTCAGAATCTTTTAAGCTGGTATGATTTTATAGATTTGTGTGTTTTCTGGCAGGAAAATTGTATTACCCTTTGATACTACTTGATTTCATAAGTTTTACTCATTAAAATTTGATGTTACAAACTCCTCATTTGTCGGAGTCCCTGCAAGAAATTGTTGTTTTATCAACCAATTCATATGCACCAGTGCCTTGAAAGCTTAAATTCTAGTCTTATTTGTTTGAGCCTTCTCTCATGCTACACATCCCCTTACCTTCAATATTTATTGTTTATAATAACATATATGACTCTAGTTGCTAGGTATATAATTGACAATAAAACCTCCAGAAAATGTCAGATCTTTGTATGGAAGGTACTGCTGATTGTGGTATGGCTGATGTCCTTACGTAGTCTGCCTTGGAGCCAGAAAGACTGAGGAGTAACTTACCATTACACCCCAGTCAATAAAAATAGATTAAAAATAAAAAAAATAAACTAAAGAAGTTTACTGCTTTTATTTGACCAGTACATATATTTATCTTTTTACTTTGTTTTATTTTATTTTAATCCTTAAATTTTTGTAGGATTTGGCATTTGATCTCTCCCTTTCCGCTCTCCTGGGAGATAACATCTACAATTTTGGGGAACTGATTGCTCATCCTATTGTAAGAAAATTGAGTTTCTTAATTTCAGTATAGATTTTGCTCGTTTTTTTCCAGACGGAATAGTTCCATGTCATGATAGTTGTTTGTTTGTCTACTTAATTCAAATTGTATTCATCCTTGTTTGTGCCGTTAATGATTTAAGCATGTATTAGTTGACTTTTAATGTTCGATAATGCAATTTACCTATTTAATGTATTGCTATTTTTGGTTAAAATTTAATTTTTGTTTTAACCTAGTTTGGACTGTTAACCCAACTTTGGTTAATCGAAGAATGTAGATAATCTTTGTGTTAGTAAGAGCTCAGCAAACCTGTTGTGGAGATGATCAGTGTAGTGGTTGATTGTCCTTTGTAGAAACTCAAGGAAAGTAGATGCATGGTAATGAGAATGGTAACATTTGCATGCATCACGACTTCAGAATAAAAGTAAATTTACTTATGCTACAAACAAATTGTTTGTCTGGTATAGCAATCTTTCTGTATAGTATTGCACAATCTGCACTTTTCTCTGTATAATTATGTACAATTGACGGTTCATAGTATGTGATTTTTTAATTGCACAAAAGTAAGGCCGATAGGCCCCAGTTTGAGATGTTGAGGTTAAATGTACATGGAAGGTGCATGGAAGCCTAAGTAGTGATTGCAAAGTTCCATATGATATGTTCTTTTCGTTTTGTATGCTATTACAGTTACATGCTTATTTGTCATTGTGTAGGATTGATATGAAAGGGTCTAGTGCTTTAGGTTTTGTTCCTACTGAATGCGGCTGCTTTAGTCTATAACCATAACTATATACACTTTTATTGTGTTTTAGATTATGACATCCTTGGCATCTTTTACAGATAACTAGTCTTCTGGGGACTAGGGTTGAGTGGCTTTACCATATTCTCCAGGCCTTCAACTCAGGTGATATAGCTTGCTATCAGGAATTGTGTCGTGTGCACAACGCAGCATTGAGGGCTCAACCTGCCTTGGTTGAGAATGAGAAGAAACTCTTGGAAAAAATCTACATTCTATGCTTGATGGAGATTATATTCAGGTGCATGTTTGCAGAGTCCTCTGATGAATTAGTTTAGACTTCAGAGTAAGTTTCTGATATCTCTATGTGTAAAGTGTTAAACACTAAACTACGTGTTTCCATGCAGCCGCCCATCTGAGGATCGAACTATTCCATTAGAAGTTATTGCTGAGCGAACAAAACTGTCGATTAAGGATGTTGAGCATCTTCTTATGAAGAGCTTGTCTGTAAGTGAACTTGTACAAGTCCAGTCTCTCTCCATTTCCTTCTCATATGGAAAGATTATATGTATAACCTTTATGTGAATCACTGCTGCAGGTACATCTGATTGAGGGCACCATTGATCAAGTTGAGGGAACTATACATGTCTCCTGGGTGCAGCCAAGAGTTTTGGGGATTCCACAGATCAAATCCTTACGAGAGCGGTTGGATAGTTGGGTAGGCAAAGTACAAACCACTTGGTTATCAATTGAGGCTGAAACACCTGATCTAATTGCATCATGATCTCAACTTCCTTTATTCCCATTGTAACATTTTCGTTACTCGAAAAAGAAAAAGTGTGGTGAACAACGAGGATAGAGACAAGTGAAAGGAGCCACTCCCTCTGTACTTTATCTTCATTTGTTGGATGTTACTTGGTAAGCTTGAAAACTACTCCCTTTGTTTTTAACTTTATTGGGAATATTATCCTTGCATAGAATCAGATATGTGATCCACTGATATGAAAGGGCTTCTGATATTGCACTTGTTGATGAGTACAAAATGGTAAAAGTGCTTCAATATTTATTGGTTAGGGATAATTATATATTTAGTACCCGTCTATTCCCACATTCTTGTTTTAGTATCCTACTTTTTTTTAACAAAAATATACCTAACTTATCTTTTACTAATATTTTAGTACCTATCATTTTTCTAAAGACATGTTTATTTTTTTCCTACCAATCAGCTTTCCGTGTAGGTTAATAAAATAAGTGCTCGTTAAGGTCTCGAGTCGAGCTTACTCGAGCCGAACTTTGACTGAGCCAAACCCGAGTAGCTTGCGAGTTGGTTAGGTTTATTATCGTCCCTAGTCACCACCTTTCATATGGTGGAAGCTGAAATCCGGGCGCCACAAGGTGTCACTACTGTTGGCGGTTGTTGTATACTTGCAGTGGTAGATTTTGTTTAGAGCTTAGTTACATACAAAAGAGAATTGAAAAAAGAAAGGAATAATATGGCTGGCTGGCGGAGAACAGACATGAATCCTTGACCTTGCAGTGATCGGAGAATAGTCGTATCGAAGAAAAGACGAAGACTGGATGAGTTCGTTAACAGCGTCAAAGAATTTTTTAAAATGTATATATTTATCTTTATTTTTAAAAATTTTATAAATTAATTCTTAAATTTTTTAATATATTAGAGTTATATTCACTTTAAATTTTAAAATTTTATATAGACACACTAAATATTTTTCTAAATTCTCCGTTGTCTGTCGTACTTTTCTTAACTTCTTTATATCCCTCATCTTAGGGTAGTTCTAGGGAGAGCCCACTAAAAAAAGCCTAAAAAAAGCCTTAACCGGTTTACCCGGTCACATTATATACACAATTTCTTACAAAAACTGTAAGAAAAACGGTACATACATAAATTAGCACAAAAATAGTAAGGATTTGTGTTTGTACATAATTTCCTACAAGAATACACAATATAGCACGAAAACGGTAAGGATTTGTGTTTGTACACAATTCCTTACAAAGTATACACAACGGCTTACGAAAACCGTAAGAAAAAAGGTATGTACACAAATTCTTACCACTTCAAAACCATGAGCTCAAGGAGGCTTTCAAGGGTAAGAATTTGTGTATATACACAATTTCCTACAAGAATACACAATATGACACGAAACACAAATCCTTACAAAGTATACACAACGGCTTACGAAAACCGTAAGAAAAAAGGTATGTACACAAATTCTTACCACTTCAAAACCATAAGCTCAAGGAGGCTTCCAAGGGTAAGGATTTGTGTATATACACAATTTCCTACAAGAATACACAATATAGCACAAAAATGGTAAGGATTTGTGTTTGTACACAAATCCTTACAAAGTATACACAACGGCTTACGAAAACCGTAAGAAAAAAGGTATGTACACAAATTCTTACCACTTCAAAACCATGAGCTCAAGGAGGCTTCCAAGGGTAAGGATTTGTGTATATACACAATTTCCTACAAGAATACACAATATAGCACGAAAACGGTAAGGATTTGTGTACAAACACAAATACTTACAAAGTATACACAACGGCTTACGAAAACCATAAGAAAAAAGGTATGTACACAAATCCTTACCACTTCAAAACCATGAGCTCAAGGAGGCTTCCAAGGGTAAGGATTTGTGTATATACACAATTTCTTACAAGAATACACAATATGGCACGAAAACGGTAAGGATTTGTGTACAAACACAAATCCTTACAAAGTATACACAACGGTTTACGAAAACCGTAAGAAAAAAGGTATGTACACAAATCCTTACCACTTCAAAACCATGAGCTAAAGGAGGCTTCCAAAGGTAAGGATTTGTGTACATACACAATTTCTTACAAGAATACACAATATGCCACCCAAACGGTAAGGATTTGTGTTTGTACACAAATCCTTACAAAGTATATACAATGGCTTACGAAAACCGTAAGAAAAGAGGTATGTACACAAATCCTTACCACTTCAAAACCATGAGCTCAAGGAGGCTTCCAAGGGTAAGGATTTGTGTATATACACAATTTCCTACAAGAATACACAATATGGCACAAAAACGGTAAGGATTTGTGTTTGTACACAAATCCTTACAAAGTATACACAACGGCTTATGAAAATTGTAGTAAATTGTGTATGTACACAAAACCTTACCTTTGGATGACTCCTTTAGCTCATGGTGAGAAGTTGTAAAGAATTGTGTACATACCTTTTTCCTTACGATTTTTGTAAGCCATTGTGTATACTTTGTAAGGAATTGTGTACAATATTTATTCGTATATTTTTTATTCGAATATTTTTTATTTGAATATTTTTATTTATTATACGAATATTTTTATTCGAGTATTTTTATTCGAATATTTTTATTCGAGTATTTATTATACGAATATTTTTATTTGAATATTTATTATAGGAATACTTTTATTTGAATATTTATTATACGAATATTTTTATTCGAATATTTTTATTCGTATATATATTTATTCAAATATTTATTGTATGAATATTTTTATTCGAATATTTATTATACGAACATTTTTTTTCGAATATTTATTATACGAACATTTTTGTTTGAATATTTATTATACGAATATTTTTGTTCGAATATTTATTATACGAATGTTTTTATTTGAATATTTATTATACGAATATTTTTATTTGAATATTTATTATATAAATATTTTTATTTGTAATTTTTTATTCGAATATATAAAAATATATTGGATAACCATTATTTATAAAAAAAAAAAAGAGGATTTACTTTGGAACCGGCTAGCAACCAGTTCCCTATTACCATTATCACATGGCTTTTTTTAGGCTCCCTTTAAGAAGCTTTTTGTAGAACTGCCCCTCATCTTATCCTAACTTGAGCCCAAATTATTGATTTACTTTCTTACCATGTTGGCTTTGTAATTGGTAAAACCCAGCTGTTTACTTTCTTACTGTTCGATTGACAGGTACAAGGACATGGATGTAACTTAAGGGGTTTAATGGTATTTAATCTATAAAATATTTAAAATATGTAAATTTTTAAAAAATATATTTTTTTACCAATAAAAAAATATAAAATATATATTTTGATTCCCTCTATAATAAATTTTTAATTCCGCCACGGAGAGTTCAACTTCAACATCAGCTGATCCCTCCAACAACTTCACCGCAGACATGGAAGGGGAAGGCCTCTTGGCATATTCAGTCTGCAACAACCTTCATCGTCTCCTGAACACCGATCGCATGTCATCGTTACATTTGTGGAATAAGTCTCCAAGTCGTCCTTCTTCTTGCCTTTTCTTAAAAAGTCAACAAATGCATGTGATCCATCGACGTTTCGTCGTCCGTACAGGATCTCTAGGACCACGATATGGACACTATAGATACCCGCTTTCTCGTTTACAACTGAGATTAACCATTTCGGAGCCTTGTAACCCGAGGTTCCCCTCAGAGTTTAGTCTTTTCCGATTAGTTTCGGTAACCTGAAATCCAAAATTTTTGCATTGAAATTAGGGTCTAAATGAATGTTTGCATTGAAACTCTTACCGCATCTTTTGGTTGTATTAGATGTATTTTATTAAAAAAAAAAGTGAGGTATAAAAATAAAAAATAAAAATTTTTAACGAGGTTTATGATAATATATCCTCATTTTTATAAAATAAAAATAAATACGGCATTAAATATGTAATTATCCTATTGTTTATTAGATTTCAAAATATGAGTAGTTTAATAATTTTAATCTAAAAAGAAATATTCACTTCTCAAATACACTATATCATAAATGATGAAAACTTTAAACTTGTGCTGAGTAGATAATTCAACAATTCATGCTATACTTAAGTATAAAAATATTTTTATAGAAGGCTAATGTGAGTATTTTTTCATAAATATCAAAATCATAGAAGGTGGATCGGGTAAAGTTGAACATAGGTTGTTTTAAATTGAGATTTATCAAATTAATTTTAAGTTTGAATTTATACCGGCTCGAGTGAAAGTCAAATTCAATTATTATATTATCGAGTTTAATTCAAGTTCGAATAGTTTTTAGGTAGAATACAATTCAAATCCAGATCCAAAATAATCGTGTCCAAAATTAGATTTGAGTCGATATTAAGTTAAACTAAAGTTGAATTTTGATTATCAACACCTCAAACAATAACCAATTCAAACTCGAATCAGTTTCAGTCAAATTTTCAGATTAAGTTAATTTTTTACATTCATACCCTTGATCTTATTCTTATTTCTTTAAATTTTACTCAAAACATGAACCATCTTATCTCAGTAGTTAAGAGAACGGTTATTTTTTTAACGGTCACGGGTTTAAATGTCAGCAATGTTAATACAGTAATTAAGCGAAAAAATATACTTTAAAGCAAATATTACTATAACACTATAACACTATAATGTAACTGATTAAAAAATTCATAATGTCATATAAAATGGAAAGGAGAAATTCACACATAAATAATACAAATTTTCACCCTCTTAATTATATTTTTTATATTCTTATTGAAAAATTAAAAAATAAATTTTAAACTTTAATTTTAACGTTTTTTTTTATAAAATATGTTATATCCCTAATTTTTTAATCCTTTAAGCCAATCTCTAACTTTTTAACCCTTCCGCCTCTCCCTCCTCTCCCTTCAAAATAAGTAGTCTCTTCGCGCAATTTTAAGCTCCATAGCTCCTTCAATTTTGCTTCTTTTCGCTGAATCCGTCTTTGTTCGTTATTTCAATTTGATTCTTTAAGCGGTAATTCAACGATTGCTTCCTTTTCCCTTTTCTTTTTCGGTTTCTTATTTTTTTAGTGTAGTCAACAGTGCATTGTATGCCTTCAAATTTATCAAGCATATTTTGTTTCTTAATTGTTTCTCTCGGTAGATTCACGTTACCTCTTTCTCTTAAATGTTTTTTTCTTGGTACTGAGAAAATATCGTAAAGTGGAGGAGATGATATTGGAACTTTAATCTTTTAAATTGTTTGTGATGTGATGTGAATTGGAAATTCCTTTTTGTTTCGGTCTAATGCAATTAGTATATGGATTTGTAGGGATTCTTTTTCAATTGTAGGCTGCAATTTCTTTTATGTTGGCATCCCTTATGTGTATTGTTGAAATAGTATAGGGTTAGATAAATTGGATAGTTTTGAAGGAAGAAACAAGGAAGTGAGAGAAAAGTGTGTACGTTGATGGAAGTATGTATTATATTTGTAGGATGATTTTAGGGTTTTTTGATAGTTGGTTGGTGGGTACAGAGTAATGGGCAGCAGTGAGATGGATAAAACTGATCAAGAAAAGGAGCCAAAAACACCAGCGGCTACTAGTGCGCGGGTACTGCTTTATTATTGTTTGAAATTTTGGAAGCTGTTCTACTTCTAATGAGTTCTTTTTTTTCCCTTTCTTGCTGCTGGTTTTTCTGATGCTCTGTTGCTTAGGAGCCATCTTCAACGACTAATTCAAGTGGTGCGGTAAATGCAGACTGGTCAGGATTTCAGGTTCGGTAGATAAATGTGTTTAGCTTATATGTTCTATATTCAGGTCATATGTGATTGTTGTTTGCTAGCAGGCATATTCTCCCATTCCACCGCATGGGTTCTTGGCATCAAGTCCTCAAGCTCCCCCATATATGTGGGGGGTTCAGGTACTTATGTTTTCGAATTGGTATTTTAGGATGATGAGCGTTTTACGTTTGATTTGTTACCGCTTTGAGATTTGTTGGCACCATTAACTGCTAAGGTTTAATGATTTCATTTGCTGGTCATTGAAGCTTGAATGTAATTCTCTCTTTCTTGCAGCATATTATGCCTCCCTATGGTATTGGTACCCCACCACACCCTTATGTTGCAATGTATCCTCATGGTGGAATATATGCGCATCCACCCGTTCCTCCAGTTTGTTCTGTTTCACTGTTCTTATTTTTGTTTCTAATGCCATAATAGCTCAAGACTTGGAGCCATCTTCATAACGTGATTTAATTTTGGCCAGGGATCTTATCCTTTTAGTCCTTTTGCTATGCCTTCTCCAAATGGCATTGCTGAGGTTTCTGTGAGCGCCTAAACTTACTCTGCCTTGATTTTAATTTTGAATGGCATATTTTTATTTCCATGCTTGCAAAGGACTGACTCATTGAGATTTTATGTAGGGAAGTACTCCTGGAAACACAGATGTGGATGGTAAGCCTTTTGATGTGAAGGAAAAATTGCCTATTAAAAGATCAAAAGGGAGTTTAGGCAGTTTGAATATGATTACTGGAAAGAACAATAATCTTGGTAAAGAATCAGGAGCTTCAGCTAATGGAGCATATTCTAGGAGGTATGGGAGCAAAGAAACTATCTTCCGGTATATTCTATAGATTTTGCTTGCTTGTTTGTGCTTTCTTGCGTTGATTGTGAATTTGTGATTGAGGGTTGTATTTTCTTTTGTTGGGTTTCATTGGTTGGGAAGTCATTAGGATCCTTTTTTCGAATAAGCTCTCCTTACCTTCTCATCTGAATAAGCCTCCCATGTTTCTCTCTTTATTTAGTTGTACGGAATTTTATAAAGTGAAGTGTTTTTAAAATTATTTTTTATGAACTTCTATAAAACGAGTTTTTAAACTGTTCAATTGTTTTGTGGCTTGAAGACCTCCTGAATTAAGATGATTTGTATGGGCATTTGTTCTCCTTCCTTTCTCCAGCCTTTTGTTAGTACTCAAAAGGCATATATAGAGTTTTAGATGACTCAGCTGATCTAAGCTTAACTACTTGCTATTTTTTGTGGTTGCTACCATAATGATCTTTGTTTTTAATTTATCTGACAGTGTAATAATTGTGTACATGTAGTGCTGAGAGTGGAAGTGAAGATACAAGTAGCGATGAGAACTCCCAGAATGTGAGTGCAATGCCTCGTCTTTTCCTGTTATTTGTTTATTATTTTGAAACCAGTTTTTTTTTTCTTTCATTTCATCTACTTGGGAAGTTTGAATACCTTGCCTAAATGTTAGGTTCCTGGGTAATACTTGCAATTTCGTGATTTATGACCATAACTATTATTTCACCCTACAGTCTGGATATGAATACTTGGGGTTTTGATTTGACTGCAAATATTGGTGTTTCAATTGGCCAGACTTGGCTTAAGTCGCTCCTTGTTTCTTCTTTTGCTTTAAATTGACGGTGTGCATTACTGTATGTATAAATAAGAAAATCAATTAGCCATATTAATGTCAGTTATCATAGTAAAGAGATTTGCTATTTGGGTTTTCTTTTTTTATTTCATTATAGTGTTCTGAAGTCGTCTATTAGATTCTATTAAATGCCGTGGCACTGGATTCTTTTATATCTATATATTTCTGATTAAATGAATCCTGGTATTCCATCTGGGCTTCCTCTAAGTATGTAGATAGGTTAATGGAAAAAATTTTGATGCACAGATCCTACAAGTGCCTTTTAGTTTTATGGGTTATGATTTTAATTTAGGGATTAAAGTTTAGGGGTTAAGGTTAGTGTTTAGAATTTTAGGGATAAGGTTTAAGGTTTAGAGTTCAGTTTTTTAGGGTTAAGGTTAGGAATTTAGTATTTTGGTTTTTTATAGTGTAAATATGCAGGCTCGTGTAACATTAGTTTTACACAGCTTGCGTATCAAAATTTTACCCTAGGGGTTATTAGAGCCAAAGAGACATTTCTTTTCATTCTATCTGTACATTAGTAAACAAAGACTAAGGCGTTTTGTTAAGCTGTATTTAATAACAATGCCCATTTCAGCTTGCCATTAATTGCAGCTTCTCTTGGAACTTTTCCAGGGATGAGGAAGCTTCCAATGCTTCACTTTTATCCAAATCCAGGCATTCACATATTTTGCCCCTGTACTTTTTGCAATGTTATAGTGTAAAATCTTTTTTCTTCCTTGTTTGCAGGATTCACAATTGAAGTCTGGAGGAAGACAAGATTCAGGAGAAGGTTAGACAACAATACTTTCATAGCATATCCTTTTGCTTTACAAATCACTGTTTGTGTATCCCGAGGAATGCGTACAATTTCTATTTTACAGGTGAAGCATCTCAGAATGGAAACTCAGCACATGGTCCCCAGAATGGAGGCCCAAATTCAATGGCAACTACTACATTGCCCATTGTACCTATATCGACTGCTGCGGCCAGTACTGCAGTTCCTGGTCCCACAACAAACTTACATATTGGCATGGACTACTGGGGAACTCCAGCTTCATCTACCATCCCTGGAATGCATGGAAAGGTTCCAGCAACTCCATTTGTTGGAGGAATGGTACCTCCTGCATCAGGGGACAGTGTTCAGCCACAGCTTTGGTTACAGGTTCTCTCTCTCTCTCTTTCAAAAATATAGTAAAATTCAAGATTTCATTAGAGTCAATATCTTTGCTTTTGGGTGTAGTGCTTGACCAACATTTTTGAAACCTATGATTTCAATCTAAATTAGCTGGAATTTAAACAGGTTGTTCACTTCTCTAATTAACTGTCACGTATGAAAGTTGCCTATGTTGTAAGATTTGTCCTTTTGGTTGGATTGATTTTGGTTTTACGGGTTTAGGATGAAAGGGAGCTTAAAAGAGAAAGAAGGAAGCAATCCAACAGAGAGTCTGCTCGTAGATCCAGGTTGCGTAAACAGGTAACGAAGTACCCTTCAGAAATTGCGTATCATATTACAGTCATCTTCCATTAAAAAGCCACATGTTAATGATTTTCTTAAATGCTTGTTGAATAAGGCGGAATGTGATGAACTGGCTCAGCGTGCTGAAGCCTTGATAGAAGAGAATGCCAATCTTAGATCAGAAGCGAATCATATCAAGAACGAGTATGAGCAACTTCTTGCAGAGAATACCTCTCTCAAGGTCATATTCTGCTCTTGTTTAATTTTGCAAAATACTAAGCTTGTTAGCATGTCGATATCAGAAGCTAATATGAGTTGCAATATTTCAGGAGAGGCTAGGTCAAATTCCGGGGCACGAGTATCTGAAGTCTGGCAGGGATGACCAAACCGAGCTTGTGCATCAGGGTAGTCACTAGGCTTGATACACCCTTTTCATTCCCCATTAGCAGGAGCATAATCTAACCAACTTAGCTAGCTGTAGAGTATTTATTCTGTTTCAATATTATGAAATCTGACCTTGATGGTTTCTGGGTTTTCCCCATATCTCATAATCCATCCCCCTTGATTGGGCTCGACTTTGCAAGCATAGCCTTAGGGGATGATGTGTAGTGCTGAAAGAAGCTGTTTTATGTTAAAAATATAATTGATTTCATGAATGTGTAACTTTGAAGTAATAAACTCTTTGATTCATTTTGATTATTGGGTTTTTTTGCTAATAGCGATTATAATAGTATCTCTTCTAGAATATTATTTTCATCATTTGACATTGATCACTCAATTTGTTGGCAGCACTGGTGTTTGAACCCGTGATCTTTAGGAACAATAACCGTTTCTTTAACCACTTGGGTTATATAAAGTGGATTTATATGTTATTTAATTTTATAATAAATATTTTTAAATTATTTAAATGAACCTCAAAAAAAACAATATAAATAATTAATAACATATAATTTAGTAAATCATAGAGACACATGAAAGCTTATAATTATATAAATAGATCATATAATAAAAAATTAGATATTAATGTAATGAAAATATATTTTTCATTGCTTCTTACTTGCTTATGTTTCATTCTGTAGAAAAAACTTGTGTGTCATGTTTTAAATGTACATATATATATATATATTTTAAAATTTTCATAATAATAATTTCTTAAAAATAGTAAAATTGTAAATAACAAAAAAAATATTATAAAATTTATACGACTTTTTAATGGAAATACATATACTTGGAGAGATTTTAAGTAATTCGTTTGATAATAAAAATTCAATAATTTAAAAATTTAATTATTAATTTATTTTTAAAATAAAAGAGAAATAATGGAATCATTCAAAAATATAAAATTACTAATGAAAATATATAATAATACAAAAAATTAAGTTTTTATTAAAAGTTATATTATAACCGTAACTAAAACCTAAATATTTTCATAAATAATTTTAAATGAATTTTTATAAAATTTAATTTTACTGTTGATACTAATTACATATCTAACACCAAAAATTAATTACAAATATCATTATATTTGTAAATTTGTGTTTTAGTATCGTTAGTGAATTTAAATAAAATACTCTAGTGTTACGGGGTTATATAAATGATTTGAAAAAAATATTAAATTGATTTATATTTTTTAATATAAAATTTTAATTTATTAAATTATGTTAAAATAAATTTTAATTAATTGGATATATAAATTTTAAAAACTTTAATCGAATGAAATTCACAACTTTACTAATAAATCAGTGACCTACAATGTAGTTTACCCTTTACTAAATTAACACCCGTACCCTTCTTCCTCGCCCATCAAAATAAATACTCTCTTCGCGCAATTTTAAGCTCCATAGTTCCCTCAATTTTGCTTCTTTTCACTGGATCACACACTGTTCGTTATTTCAGTTTGTTTCTTTAAGCGGTAATTCAACATTTGCTTTCTTTTCCTTTTTGTTTTCCGATTTCTAGATTTTGTAGAGTAGTCAACAGTACATTGGCATGCCTTCAGATTTATCAAGCATATTTGATTCTGAATTGTTTCTCTCTGTAGATGCATGTTACCTCCTTCTGTTATGTGTTATATGCTTGGTTACTAAGAAAATATTGTAAAATAGAGGAGAGGATATCGGAACTTATCTGTTAAATTGTTTGTGATGTGAATTGGAAATTCCTTTTTGTTTGGGGCTAATGCAACTAATATATGGATTTGAAGAGATTCTTTTGAAATGGTATGCTGTGATTTCTTTTATGTTGGCATCCGGTATGTCTATTGTTTCAATAGTATGGGGTTAGATAAATTGGATAGTTTTGAAGGAAGAAACAAGGAAGTGAGAAGAAGTGTATTATTGATGGAACTATGCATTATATTTGTAGGATGGTTTTGGGGGATTTTGATGGTTGGTGGATGCAGAGTAATGGGCAGCAGTGAGATGGACAAAACTGATCAAGAAAAAGATCCAAAAACACCAGTGGCTACTAGTGCACGGGTATTGCTTTTATTATTGTTTGAAAATTTTGAAGCTGTTCTAATGAGTTATTTTTTCCCTTTCTTGCTGCTGGTTTTTCTAATGCTCTGTTGCTTAGGAGACATCTTCAACGACTAATTCAAGTGGTGCGGTAAATGCAGATTGGTCAGGATTTCAGGTTCGGTAGATGAAGGTGTTTAACTTATATGTTATATATTCAGGTCATATGTGATTGTTGTTTGCTAGCAGGCATATTCTCCCATTCCACCACATGGATTCTTGGCATCAAGTCCTCAAGCTGCCCCATATATGTGGGGAGTTCAGGTATTTATGTTATGTATTTTAGGATGATGGAGTGTTTTACATTTTATTTGTTAAAGCTTTGAGATTTGTTGTCACCATTTACTACTAGGGTTTAATGATTTCATTTGCTGTTCATTGAAGCTTGAATGTAATTCTCTTTCTTGCAGCATATTATGCCTCCCTATGGTACCCCACAACACCCTTATGTTGCAATGTATCCTCATGGTGGAATATATGCACATCCATCCATTCTTCCAGTTTGTTCTGTTTCACTGTTCTTATTTTTGTTTCTAATGTCATAATAGCTCAAGATTTGGAGCCATCTTCATGACACGGTTTAATTTTGGCCAGGGATCTTATCCTTTTAGTCCTTTTGCTATGCCTTCTCCAAATGGCATTGTTGAGGCTTCTGTGAGCACCTAAACTTACTCTACCTTATAATTTTAATTTTGAAAGGCATATTTTTATTTCCATACTTTCAAAGGACAGACTCATTGAGATTTTATGTAGGGAAATACTCCTGGAAACACGGAAGTCGATGGTAAGCCTTCTAATGTGAAAGAAAAATTGCCAATTAAAAGATCAAAAGGGAGTTTAGGCAGTTTGAACATGGTTACTGGGAAGAACAATAATCTTGGTAAAGAATCAGGAGCTTCGGCTAATGGAGCTTATTCTAGGAGGTACGGGAGCAAGGAAACTATCTTCCAGTAACTCTATAGATTTTGCTTGCTAGTTTGTGCGCCTATTATTGGTTACAAAGATTATTTCTTGTGTTGATTGCGATTGAGGGTTGTGTTTTTTTGTTGGGTTTCACCAGGAAGTCATTAGTATCCCCTTTTTTTGAATAAGCTCTCCTTACCCGCACACCTGAATAAAACTCCCTTGCTTATCTCTTTATTTAGTTGTATGGAATTTTACAAAGTTACGTGTTTTTAAAGTATTTTTTCTGAACTAATATGATTTTTTAAATTGTTCAATTGTTTTGTGGCTTGAAGACCTTAATTAAGATGATTTGTCTGAGCATTTGTTTTCCTTTTCTTCGAGCCTTTTGTTGTTACTCAAAGTCACATCTAGAGTTTTAGATGCGCCAACTCTTCTAAGCTTAACTACTTGCTATTTTCTTGTGGTTTCTACCATAATGGTTTTTGTAGGTAATTTAACTGACAATGTAATAATTGTGTACATGTAGTGCTGAGAGTGGAAGTGAAGATACAAGTGAAGGCAGTGGTGAAAACTCCCAGAATGTGAGTGCAATTCCTCTCGTCTTTTCCTTTTATTAGTTTATTAGTTTTAATTCGCTTTTTTATTTCATCTATTTTGGGGAGTTTGAACCCCTTGCCTAAATGATAGGTTCCTGGACGATACTTGCAATTTCGTGAATTTATGCCCATAGCTTTTATTTCACCCTACACTTTGGATATGAATATTTGGGGTTTTGATTTGACTGCAAAGTGCAAACATTGTTGTTTCAAGTGACCGGACTTGGCTTAAGTCTCTCTTTGTTTCTTCTTTTTTTGCTTTAAATTGAAGGCATTACTGGATTTATAATTAAGAAAATCTGTCATCCATATTATTGTTCGTTATCATATTAAAGGTATTTCCTATTTGGATTTTCCTTTTTTTAATTACATTATATTGTTTTGAAGTCAGCTATTAGATGGATTATTATCCTATACACTGACAGTGGAAAACAAAGTTCCCTCAAGCAGGGTTATTTAGGGGTTTAGGTTGTAGGGTTTAGAACTTAAGATTTATGGGTTAAAGTTTAGGGTTTGTGGTTAGATTTTTAGGGTTTTAAGGTTAGAAATTTAGATTTTATATTTAGGCTTGAAATAGGCATATGCTTGTGTAAACGTTTTTTGCACTGGCAGTGTATCCAATATTAATCCCTATTAGATTCTGTTAAATTCTGTGCGCACTGGACTCTTTATGTCTTGATAATTCTGATTAAACAAATTCTGGTATTCCATTTGGGCTTGGTCTATGTAGATAAGTTAATAGAGCCGAAGTGACTCATATTTCTTTTCATTCTATCTTTGCATTAATAAAAAAAAACTAAAAGCTACCAAAACATTAATTAAGACCGAAGAAAAGAAATGGATAATACAATTATTTAAATCAATAAATGTGGTAGCAAGTTTTTGCATTATTAATCTTAGGGTTTTCTCTTTTGGTTCAAGATCATGTTCCTTTCCCAGTGTATGCCTGCTGGGGTGAAGCCAAAGGGAGGCAGGCACCCCCCTTGGCACTTCCAACACCCTGGGTTCTTTCTCAAAACATGGTAAAAATCTATCCTCAACCGCACCCCCACCCAAAAAAATCAGAACCACGACTAAGGAGTTATGTAATTGACAAAATGAAGAAGCAGTATCTAATAATAATGCTCATTTCAGCTTCCCATTATTTTTTTTTTTGAAAGATTCAGCTTCCCATTAGTGGCAGCTTCTCTTGGAACTTTTCCAAGGATGAGGAAACTTTCAATGCTTCATTTTTATCCAAATCCAGACATTCACATATTTTGCCCTTTTATTTTTTTGCAAGGTTATAGTGTAAAATCTTGTTTTCTTGCTTTTAGGATTCACAATTGAAGTCTGGAGGAAGACAAGATTCAGGAGAAGGTTATGAAACAATACTGTCATAGTGTATCCTTTTGCTTTACTATATCACTGTTTGTGCATCCTGAGGAATGTCTACAATGTCTATTTTACAGGTGAAGCATCTCAGAATGGAAACTCAGCACATGGTCCCCAGAATGGAGGCCCAAATACGATGGCAACTAAAACATTGCCCATTGTACCTATATCGACTTCTGCAGCCAGCACTGCAGTTCCTGGTCCCACAACAAACTTAAATATTGGCATGGACTACTGGGGAACTCCAGCTTCATCTACCATCCCTGCAATGCGTGGAAAGGTTCCAACAACTCCATTTGTTGGAGGAATAGTACATCCTGCATCAGGGGACAGTGTTCAGCCACAGCTTTGGTTACAGGTTCTCTCTCTCTCTTTCAAAAATCTAGTAAAATTCAAGATTTCATTAGAGTCAATATCTTTGCTTTTGGGTGTAGTGCTTGACCAACATTTTTGAAACGTTTGATTTCAAAATAAATTAGCTGGACTTTTAAACAAGGTTGTTCACTTCTCCAATTAACTGTCACGTATGAAAGTTGCCTATGTTGTAAGATTTGTCCTTTTGGTTGGATGATTTTGGTTTTACGGGTTTAGGATGAAAGGGAACTTAAAAGACAAAGAAGGAAGCAATCCAACAGAGAGTCTGCTCGTAGATCCAGGTTGCGTAAACAGGTAACGAAGTACCCTTCAGAAAATGGTGGATCATATTGCACTCATCTTCCATTAAAAGGCCACATGTTAATGATTTTCTTAAATGCTTTCTGTTGAATCAGGCGGAATGTGATGAACTGGCTCAGCGTGCTGAAGCCTTGACAGAAGAGAATGCTAATCTTAGATCGGAAGCTAATCGTATCAAGAATGAGTATGAGCAACTTCTTGCAGAGAATACCTCTCTCAAGGTCATATTCCGCTCATGGTTTAATTTTGCAAAATACTGAGCTTGTTAGCATGCCAATATCAGAAGCTAATATGAGTTGCAATATTTCAGGAGAGGCTAGGCCAAATTCCGGGGCACGAGGATCTGAAGTCTGGCTGGAATGACCAACATACAAATACTGATAAACAAACAAAGCCTCTCCAGCAAGGTAATCACTAGGCTTGATACACCCTTCTCATTTCCCATTAGCAGGAGCATAATCTAACCAAATTAGGCAGTTGTAGAGTATTTATTCTGTTCAAATATTATGAAATCTGACCCTGATAGTTTCTGGGTTTTCCCCATATCTCATAATCCATCCCTTGCAAGCATAGCCTTAGGGGATGGTGTGTAGACTATGAACATGTGACTGTGATACCTTTCTCTGTTGAAAGAAGCCTGTTTTATGTTAAAAATATGATTGGTTTCATGAATGTGCAACTGTGAAACAATGAACTCTTTGATTCATTTTAATGATTGGGTTGGTTGTAAACAGTTATTTTTCTTCTTTTTACTACATTTATTTTTATTGGTAAACTACGTATTTAGTCACTCAAGTTTCACATTGTTTCTGTTTTGATCATCAACTTTATAACTTCCAATTCCTCTATAACTTTGAAGTCCATGAAACCTAGTGGTGATAAAGGCACAAGAGACGGTTTTGTATTTTTCATTTCATCTTTAATACTTATGGGAACGATGTTAGAAAATTTCACTAAATATTATGATTTTGTTTTTAATCTTATCTTATGGATCTATGTTATAAAAATAAATGATAAGTTTATTTTTTTTCGACGTTAAGCAAATTATTTCAAAACTTTAATAAATTAACAATTTTTCTCAACACTTTTATAAGCCTAATTAATATAATACGAAAAGTACTTTTTGTGATTTATTTTTAGATATAAGAAATACGAGAGTTAATAAAAAATGACGTGAGCAAGAGAAGACACAAAAATCTAGTAATCTTAGAAGGAAAAGTCAAAGAATGGAGAAATTGAAGAAAAAAGAAACATGCAACAATGCTATTGAAAAACTTAAGAGTAGTTGGATTAGGCTTATGATAACATTAAAGTGATAATAATATTATTAGGGTTTTTATTTTTATTTTGAAAATTTTTTATTAAGATGTATATTAAAAGTATATAGGTAAATGAGAATATATATATTTTTATAAAATATTAGAGATCCTCACGATGACTTATATAGATAGGGTTCGATTATCTTTATCATATTAATATATCAATTCCTGTTTTTATCTCATTTAAGCCTCAGTGATAAAATTTTACTTGTCACCATGTATAAAAATTTCAATTATTTTTTATTTTATTGGTTCGAATCTCCATAATTTTCGATTATTCTCCGCTCAGTTATTACTCCTACCAAAACTTTTCTCTCAAATTCGTATTTTAAGAATGTCATTGATTTAAGATGATAAAATATTTTCTTTCAAATTTTAACGATGAAAATGTTAAGGAGTATAAAAATAATATCTCTAGATTTCAAGATAATCAAAGGGTGAAGATAATATATCAAAATAAGATAAAATAATTTTTTATTGGTGTCTTATCAATTTTTTGAAAAAAATCAAAGAAAAGTATAAAAGAATAAAGGGTCTTAATACAAATTATATCATAGACGGGACACAGATTATAACCAACAATAATAAAAAATATTTACTATAATAAAAAATATGTTAGTTATAAAAAAATAAAGATTATTTTCCTAAATACAGATACTTAAAATGCACTGTTTATTATCTCTATTAAATAATTAATAGTTGAGTTACAAATAACGAATTTTAAAACTTAAATGATAATTAAAATTTTTAAAAATTATTGATCAAAATATAAATAATAAACTTAAATAATTGATAATGTAAAACTAAAATTGTAGAATAAAAATGTTAGATAATATTTAATTATCTGATGTAAAACATACTATTAGTTCAACCACTCGAAAATATATCAATTATAGTCATTTAACTTTTTAAAATTTATTCTTCTACTTTTTTTTTTGGAAATTTATTATTTATTATCGAAGATGAGAAAGAATTATTGTTTTCTTAGAAAAATGGATTATTGATAAATTTAATTAAGGTTTTGTTCGATAAATATTATCGATTTAATATTTAGATAATTATATTGAATGAACTATTTTCCGTTTGTTCCTATTCTATTTGTTTTAGATTTTATTGCGAACAATTACGTTTGAAAAAGTCAAAAATTCTAGTTTTTCTTTAAATACAAATTCTGTATTTAAACATAAATCTCATTAACAAGCCTAAAATATATTAGTCGAAAGTCAAGCGTCTTATATTTTGTTGTGAGGCTAAACAATGATAAAATCGATATTATTTAACTTACTAGTTTACTTATATCCTTTTTTATTAGTTGTATATTTGAATAATTATTCGATATATCATAAATAAAATTTTATTTTTACAAAATAAAATTTTAAAACTATTATATATTCAATTTAAGGTATAAATTCTAACTTAAATTCTAAATTCTTTTATTTATTATTATTTTTTAAAAATAATACCTATTTAATTGTTACTACTTTTTTCTCTAAGAAACTTTAATTTTATTTTTAAGAAACTTTTAGAATGATATAAAATGAGGAAAAAAAAAGGAACAAAAAATAGGGAAGGAGAAGTCCACAAAGAAACGAGCTTTAACAGGCACCACACTCTTTAGGTAGTGTTCACCATCATCAAACGTCTCTTCAACCCTCTTTCCTCTTAAACTTGAGGATTTTGATTTAGGGTTTTACTTCAAAGAAAAAATAGTGTAAGAAATGCAGATTGCAGGAGTAACAAGCGAGGTGCTGGTAGCAATCCCTTCAGCTGGAACCTTAAGTTTCAGACACTTCAATTCCAACCACTGCTGCGTATCTTCTCCTTTCTTAAAAGTATGCCCCTTTCCTTTTCCTTTCCCCTGTTTTAGTATACATTAAATATGTTTGTTGTTATTGCATCGAATTTTCCTAATAAATTAACAGTCATAATTGGTAATTAATTAGATAGAGAACATAAAAGTTGGTATTTAATGAGATAGTTGATACAAATTGCTGCTGAATTTCGTGGTTTCTCCTTTTCTTTCTTGATACTACGGTTTTTAGTTGTTTGCAAATACCAGCTTGGTTGATAGTTATTAGAAATCTGATGGCAGGGTTGAAGCTAGAAATTGTTCTTGGGCACTTGCCTATTGGAGTTATCCATAGTATTAAATTGTATTGGGGCCGCATTGTAACCTTTTTTAAAAGGTCACCGCAACGCAATATTGGTGCAATTCAATATAAGAACTGTATCACGACTTTTACAATTCAAAACCGTTGTGTAATGCAACAATAAGCTTCCGAATGATCCGACATGTAAAACTCCATAAACGAAATACTTGAATGTTTTTTAAATTTAACAATCAACTACACCGATGGAGCATCGATTGATCGATTGGTCTTGTGAACTATGATCAATTAGGCTTGTGAATATAAAATTATATTTATATATTCATGGTGTAAACCAAAGTCATGCATGCATGGTTGTTAGTAAGAATATATTATTTATTAATTTATTGAGCATAGAAAAATAAATCTGAAAAAAAACTTGTTACCATGCTTCTTTTATTAAGTAGTTTAAACAGTCCTTGAGTTTAGACAGCCTTTGCATCTTCATGTTTTAGGAAGGGCTATGTTTGTCTTGTCTGATTGTCTGATTGCGAAATATGGAGTAGTTGAAAGCAATCTGGTTAAGAGTTAAGACTATACTGTCCCTTGTTCATGTAGATTTCTGTTTGAGTAAGTCAATGGTAGAGTACACATTATTACATGTTTCAAGATACTCCTAAAGCATGCATGTTTTAGAAAAAGCCTTGCATTATATAGCAATGCCTGGAGGCTTGAGCCGTGTGTCTAAACAGAGAATCTCCAGTCTTTGATACTTTCCCTTGTCTTCTTAGCTCTCAAAGAATCTTTTCTATCCAGAGATGCCCTTCATTCTACTCACCAAAGCTAGGAATTGTCCCCGATAAGTGCCGAGGAAGACGCTTGACTGTGAAAGCCTCAGGGGAGTCGGGTGATAATTTGTCACCAATTGCTCCTGTAGAATTTGAATCTCCAGCTGGCCAGCTTTTGGAACAAATATTGAGAACTCATCCTCATTTACTGCCTGCAGCCGTTGATCAACAGCTGGATAACCTTCAGAGTGATAAAGATGACCAGAAAGAAGAAACTCCATCATCTCAAGATCTCCTCTACAAGTGAGCTTCATCTCTTTCCTTATTAGTTCCTTTTATTGTGTAGTTGAAATACTATCACATATTTAACATTTGGATATGTGTGTCCACGCGGCACGCCCGTATGCGAGTTAGACTAAGCTTAAAGGTTACTGGTTTTGTAGATTAACAGGACAATAGCATTTACCAGAGAACTGGTTTTTGTCATGCTAAGTTGTTCTTATAATTATCGGTTTTCGACTTAGTGTATTGTTTGTTTGCTTTTTAGTTTATGAAATTACTGATATAACTGAAACAATTGAACTGTAGGAGAATAGCTGAAGTTAAAGAAAAGGAGAGGCAGAAAACATTGGAGGAAATAATATACTGCTTGATTGTACAAAAATTTATGGACAATAAGATTTCAATGATTCCAAAGGTAACGGCAACATTGGACCCTACTCGACGTGTGGACTTTTGGCCAAACCAGGAAGAGAAATTGGAATCCGTTCATTCTCCTGAAGCATTAGAAATGATTCAAAACCATGTATCCCTTGTACTTGGAGACCGAGTGGTTGGCCCCCTCAGTACCATTGTTGAAATTAGCAAGCTCAAGCTTGGAAAGCTCTATGCTGCTTCGATAATGTATGGATATTTCCTCAGAAGAGTTGATGAACGGTTTCAACTTGAGAGAGCTATGAAAACCCTTCCTGAAGATTTCACCAAGGATCAAGGGAGATTCGAGTTTCCAAATCCAGAGAAGCAGCTCTGGGATCCAGATTCTTTGATTAGTATCCCGCCTGATTATGAAGATGATGGTGATGGAGGAGGATATGCAGATGCTGAAGGAAAATCTTATAGACTGAGATCCTATGTTATGTATTTGGACTCTGAAACACTTCAGAGATATGCAACCATGAGATCCAAAGAAGCTATTTCTTTGATTGAAAAGCAAACACAAGCACTGTTCGGGAAGCCCGACGTTCGGATTCTTGATGATGGTTCACTTGATACATCTAGTGATGAAGTAGTTTCCATTTCTTTCTCTGGTTTGACAATGCTCGTCTTGGAAGCGGTGGCATTTGGTTCGTTCCTATGGGATGCAGAGAGCTATGTGGAATCAAAGTATCATTTTCTTAAGAGCTAACCAGCATCTGTGCCATTGTTATCTGATATTGATTCCCTTTGCAGCTATATCAAACATGATGAATGGTGCTAGTTTTGAGGGAATATGGTGTTAAGCTTGTAGAAGTTCTGGAAAATGTAAACAGTCCTGCAGAAAAGAAAAGAAAACCTAAAATTCACATTGTTAGAAATACATGGTATTTTTTACTTTGTTTGCAGAGCTGTTTTGATGGTTGAAAGTGCAAATTTGAGAATGGAGGGTAAGCATTTTAGATGCTTCAAAATTAATCTTAAAAAGCAAAGGTCCTACCGGGAGTCGAACCCAGGTCGCTGGATTCAAAGTCCAGAGTGCTAACCACTACACCATAGAACCAAGTTAAGGTAAGATCTCATCACTATCTATCTTGTTACATAAAAACGTTAACTATATAGATATACTACATATTTTAAATATGTCTTTTAAGTTAAATAGACATTAAATTAATTTTTAAAACATTTGAATAAATACAAAATTATTTTTCAATTTTTTATTAAAATATTAATTCTACATGAAAGTGCAAGTTGTCTTCTCTTTTGAACCACAAGCAATGCAATCCACGTCAAAATATGTGTAAGCTTTCGTTAACGCCCTTGGAGTTGGATCAATACATCCAATCACAAATTTTCAGTCTTATATTTACTTACAAAGGGGATTTTACGTTTGAAATGGATATTGGTAAAATTTAAATCATATCAAATCAAACTTTAATCATTCCGTTAATTAATATATTTCAAATTTTTAATCTTTTATTTCAGCACCTACATGTAATAATAAAAAATAAACATTTACATGAGATTCACCTGTACCCAGCTATATGGATAAAATATACAGATAATTATTTAAAATCTTGAAATAAAGTTTCTAATTTTTTTTTTTTGAAAATATTCAAAATTTATATAATAGATATTAAATTTTTGTTATAAAATGATACGAAGTCGACAGTTAAATTTTTTTAGAATAAAATATTTAATCTTTTAAATTTACTCATTCAATTAATCCAATTTTAATTTAAAAAATAATAAATTTAACCCTTATTATTTATACCGTTAAATTTGATCCTATTTTTAATTAAAAATAATTTAATATTTTTTCCTCCCATAAGTTGTTAACCATTTCTTTCTCCGTCCCCGTTTAACTATGATTATTGGGTTTCCAATGGATAATTGAGTTCTTAGGAAGCAGCTCACAATTCACATGTACTTGTAATAAAATCAAACTTTATTACCTAACTTTTAAAATCTTTTATAAACATTTCATATTACTCAAGCTAATTTATTTGCTAGTTGTCTATTTTACACTAAATAAATAAGTATTTATATTGCTTATATTTTCTACAAACATATCGTCAAACTTTTTTTTCATGCCTGTTAAGAGTTAATGATTAAAATTTAGAAAATTAAGGTTAGAATATATTTTTTAAGATTTAAATATAAAAATAAGAAATAGGATTAAAAAATTATTTTTTATTTTTTTAAAGGATACATGAATAAATACATGATAAAGAGACAAGATTTTTACTTGATCTCTTAATAATCATATTTTTCTTCTACTAAAACATTATTTTGGGTACCTATCTATCGAAAAATTATATCATGGGTCAGTCCCACCACGTGATCATGGACCAACCACTAAAAATCACCAATATCACTAATTTTTACACGTCATATTTTTTTTTCAAAGTGAATTTTCACTTAAAAATTATTTTTAAAAAAAATTAACAGTAAATATGAGTGAAGGTTCATTTTAAAAATATGACATAAAAGAAAATGATGATGTGGGTGAATTTTAGTGATTGATCGCATGGATGACGTAGTGAAACTGACCCATGATATAATTTCTCCTATCTTTCCTTAGTTTTATTAGATTGCTTCTTATTAGAGCACTGCTGCTAAAAGTTCCTAAGAATATGATTGGCAATGCATATTTATTCTAATATATACATTTTAAAATTTATTATTTAATAAAATAACACTCGTTTAATCTTTTTATAGAAAGTTTGTAACAATAAATTCGTATTCAGGACTGTTTCATTGTACAACCTACCATGACAGACTTCATGCAACGTACTGGAACTGCAAATATGCTTCATGGGAGATCTCAAAACTATTTTTCTGCAAATATGCTTTGAAATGAGCATAGTATGCATATATACCGAAATTTTTGGACCTTTAAACTCGAAAATATGATGTTATGCATCGGATTTAAATGTAGCATATAAGAGTTAAGGATCGACTATATACTACCAAGTTCGAGTCTTTATAGGAAGATCTGTACAGTACGAACCTGAAGCAAACTTTCGACATAGGCTCGGTTTCCGATGGATTCAGCTCACATAGAAGGTAATCTATTGCAGTGCTTGACATCAACGGGTATCAAGAGATAAACATGGTTCGTCTGGCAGGGCAGGGCATTCTTCTATCTACGTAGCTGATGGCTTCCTTGTTAACAAGTCAAAATTTATGAAAACGAAAATGACCTGGCATGCAGCAAATCAAAATCAATTTGAATGAAAATAAAACATCAGTAGGTGCTCATTATAACACAAAAGAAGCATAGCTGTGCACTTGATACACCAGAAATATTAAGCCAATACCTATTACCGGATGTTGCCATTTTAAGGGTTTCACTGGGTCCATGGCTGTGACAAAAAGACACCCGCAGTTGATGCCTCTAACCCTTGTTTGCCATGTATGGCACGTTTGAGGATATTGTATTGCTCGGTCACAGACCTATATAGAGCTTGTGTGTATGCATCTTTAGCCTGTCCAAATTAAAGCCAATGCATGCTAAAGAGATCAACAAGCAAAGACATACATGATGTGGCTCATAAAAATTATGCAAATAGTTATAGCGGGGCTCATATCCAAACAAAATGTTTGATGTAGCCATTTTTGTCAGCATGAAGTATAGATGTTACACTCATCTGCAAGTGTGGTTGATCATCTTTGATATAAACGATAAAGCTCATGCGAAAATCATAGAGATAAAGTTAAGTCTGCACTCTTCATTGATCTGAGGCTTTATCATGCAATGGCCAAGATATGTTTATTTTTCAAATCCATGGTATGGTAAAGAATCAGAAACTAAGTGTACATGAACATAACCAACCTCTTCAGACTTTTTACAAGCAGCAGTAGTTTCCAAGGGGCAGATTTTTGGCGCCACAGACAATCCAACCCCGTGAAAAGCAATGATTCTTTTTTCTCCAATTTCTTTTTCAACCTGGAGAATGGTGTTGCGTCACACAAGAGAGAAGTCTTACACAAGAGAAACTGACAGGCAAATACGCACCTTGGGTGGAGGGGGCATGATGTCATAGCACAATAGAGCCAAGGGATATAAATGTCCTGCTGCACCTGAATGTCTTATGAGCCTTCTCATATTGTCTACTGAAGAAGAATCGAAGGGTCCCTAACCCCCCTTATATTAGTATGAATGAACAAAGGATTTTCATAAAAGTAAGGTGACTCATATTTGCAGCCAAAAGGTTCACATCCTTTTTTTAAGACAAGAATTTATGCACAGCAATGACTACTGCTTAGGGGATACGGGTTACGACAATATAAATATGAAATTCTTGAGAAGAGGGTAAATAGGATAAATATCTAGGGAAACAGATATAGAAGACAAGCGTCAGGGGGTCCTTCATCGCATTGTAAGGGTTGATCATTGTTACTTCTATTATGATTATAAGAGTGCAGAAAAGTCCAATAGTAATATTACTTTAAGCACCAAGCATTAATTGTGGTGAAGTACATGCTCTTTTCTCCTTATAAGTTGTTACTTGGCTAACTTCATTATGGGAAATTATTTCATACATCACGTGCAGGGTGAAATGAGTGACATGTTAGTTTCGATTAATTTTTATTTGTTTAAATTATATAAGGCACATGACGGCCTTTAACCCCTGTTAAAAACCTCCACGGCACTGTAGAGAAGAGTAATCCTTTCATCATCCCCAGTTACTTTTTTTCCTTTGCCTAATGATACTCATTATGTTAACTATGTAATTACACCCAAATCAAATTATATGGTGGGTGTCGAACACAACCTAAAGAAAACAGGTGAGACTCTTAATAGGAAACTAACAAACTTGACTTAAAAACAGAACTTCACATGATAAGAAAACTAAGCTAATATACTAATCCCAATATAAATGTAAACCCTCGGTTTATAAGATATTGCAATTAGCCCCGTAAAGACAAGAGTATCAAAATAAAATCTCTCAAGTTAATCCCACAATTGGCTTATTTGTGGTCTGTATCATAAATATCTTCCAATGCATGGTATTCTAGTTATCTACACTATCATAATTGGCAATGAAAAATCTTGAACATGCCAATCATATATACGCACAAAAACTTGATGATCTGACCTCCTTAAGACACCTTAAAGGATAACATGCAAAATCACTAATTAAGCAGTACAGAAAGGGGTAAAAGAAAAGGTCTACTGAATACTGATATTGATTAACCTCATTGCACTAATTTTACACAATATGCTTGCAAGCAACAAATCCAGATAATGTCAGATTCCCTTCCCCAACAAGAAATAATGCCTATTAACTCATGAAGAAGAATAAAGCTTCACAGATCATACTATGAACTAATTATAAATCAGGCATGAGTTCAAGGGTAAAAAGTGATCTGCAGTATGAAGGATTTAGGTTAAAGGGAATATAAGTCTTTATGTATTTATTTATTCTAATGTAAACTCAGTGGAAGACTAAGACATGTATGGCTCTCCAGTTTTTTCTGCAAGCCTCCTGTGGCCATGAAGTTAAAACTTAAAAGTGTAGAACAGAACCTGTGATTTTCTATCTTCAACTATAGAAAAGGTGGAAGACTAAGACATGTCTCTCCAGTTTTTCCTCACAGACCTCTCACTATATGTCCATGAAGTTAAAAGTTCAGAACAAGAATATGAGCTTCCATCTTCGACTCAAGTTACTAAAATTTGGTTTCAAATCCAAATGGATACCTTTTTCAAGTGATAATATGTTTTGGATTTGACTCTATCCTAATGAAAGTAGCTTTCACCCATTTCGAGCATTGTACCCACAAATCTCTAATACAAGATAAAATTGAAATAAGACACTAAAGGAATTCTTGAATAAAATAGAAAAAAACAGTTAAAGATAAAGACTGCAAAAACTTACTGGATACCATTCTTCTGTAAGGGAATCTGGTCGGTCCCTGCCACCACTTGGTGCAATCCACACTATTTTAGAGCCATCCCTATGATAAAAAAAGAAGAAGAAAAAACTTTGGTCTAAGGCTGAAAATTAATGGCGAAACACCATGGTGCAGATTCAGGCATGTTTACGTAAATTTTCGTTCTAAAAGTATGACAATGGTCATTAAAGCACCTTAGCAGCAAAGCCATCTCTTTCAAACTTCTTGTGTTTGCTCTTCTTTTCATCTCAACATGCTCAGGAACATCATACATGTGCTTTTTGGAGTACACACATATAAGATTCCTAGAAGGAAATGGTAAAACCTTCTCTGTAAGTGTCTCTTTAGCATATTTTGGAATAATTGATTCAAAACAGGTAGCAAATTTTTGAGTACCTCCCCATGCTAAAAGGCTTACAAAGAGGATCTGTTATGACTCTATCCCCAGCAACATAGATCTGCAAAAGAGAATATAAGTTATAATCAAGTGCATGGACAACAAACACCACCACTGGCTCAAATGTAAAATCAATAATCACAATGTTCTCAGCAATATGTGGATTTGTTTTCTCAAGCAACAATGCGATGATGGCTGGGTCGGCTTCGGATTGATGGTTGGATATGAATACAACATTATGACCCTGAAACCAATAGATAGCAATTATATACATAAAAGTCATGTATATAAATAATTTAGCCAGTTCTACACAATTCCCAAGCTAAAGTTGAATGTAAAAAATCTCCTGAACATTGAAAGCTTAGTGCACTTTTAGCTTATGCCAACATAAAACTGAAAAAAAAAAATAACATTGTATGAAAATAAGAAATTACTGGGAAATGGAAACAAATTTAAACAAGCAAAAACAAGTTATTTATATTTGTTCCTTTGATACATGTTTTCATTAGTTATTAAACAAAGAACATTTAAGTGGTTATAGCCAGAATAAGATTTTCATCCACAATCAAGCGTAGTGATGGATAAACCAAGTTATGATCTTTAACTGCCTTTCAAATGTAAACATGATAGAACATCCAGCCACAGCTTTGTGAAAAAATAATTTAGCAATACACAGTCATGTTCAAAGAAGTCCAGGAAAGGGGGAAAAGTAAGTACTCACACCTGCTTAAGTTTTTCTTCTATTTCATTGAAAACAGAAAGATTGCCAAGGTATGAATTTCTGCAATGAATGTAATACATAGATGTCAAGAGAAGTAACTAAAAAAACAATAGACCATATGTGTCTTCAGGTGTCTAAAGCATGGATAATAAAAAATTCATATGAAGCACGTGAAAGCAGTGTGATTATGAGGTAGTTGACAAAAATTAAAGTAAAATATAAGCAATATAGGCACCTATGAGACAAGTGAAACAAGATGTTTCTGAAACAAGAAAGAGTAAAATAGACATGATGCATGATTCTCTTTCTTGGCATCGTTGTCAATACAATAGATGATAAACAATCAAACCTGAAAAGAAAAACTATAGGAGAACCTATGAATATTAAGGAGTCTGCGATTTCAAATGTATTATTACTTTATTTCAAACTTTCAATACAATAATCAATTCTTGATCAAGAAACCCTCATGGAATTTATTAAAGAACCACCAAAGAGAATGCAAAATATAAGAATCATAGAACAAGCTTAGTAGATGGTCTAAAAAGGTAACCGATAGACAAATATTTCCTATCCACTAGCCTTAAAATATAGTACCTTGGTTTACTTAAAAGAATTATGGAATTGAAAAACTACAAATTCCATTTAAGCACGTCATGAAAACCTAAATTGATGAGAATAAAGAAACAAGCATTGAGGAACGATGTGTAAGTCATCCAATCACCTGAAATCCACCAAAGGCCGTATATAATTTTGACCAAACATATAGTAGTCGAATGGCTCTCACAAAGCTTTGTGGTAGGGTTCAAACACAAAAGGATCCTGAAAACTTACTATCATATTTCATGCAGAACTTTATAAAATTCATAATTGGTATGCAATACCGGAAAATGGAAGTTCATATACGTTACAAAATACAAACTGCAGAGTCATCTTGACAGAAAATTTTAAGAGTTACCTCCAATTCCAAAAGTACACGGTCAAATACAACAGCCATGTTTGACAGCACAATCTCAGCAGCTGCGGGATCTCCACTTTGGAAAACCTAAATGTTGCCACATGCAAAAGATATTCCCTCTTACACTTTTCAGAGGAACAGGTAAAACTAAAAGGCTGCCATTGAGTGATAAGGTTTGCCCAAATATTGCAATCTTTAGGTGATAAACTATTAAAACCATGCAGTTCAAACCTCAGTACTCTGGTTTTGAAGTGCAGATACAACACTTAAGTATAAACCATGCATTGAGTATAAAAATACTGAGATTTAAAAACATATGGGGGCAGATCTGATAAAATATGAGCTTAATTAATAGTGACAGAAAGGATAAAAAGCACAAAAAAGGATGCTTGATGCTGCAACCAAAACTAACATAGTACAAGCAGAGGAGAACCTCAATCTATCATATGATTCATATCTAGATTCCATTAATTTCCACTTAAGTAAAGAGCTCAAAAATATTAGTTCACCGCATTTCTATAATTCTGATAAAGTTCTTCCATTCCTGCTGCAGCATTAGGGGGTAGTCTTTTTGCTTCTACTTCCTTCCTAATCCCAGATAAGAGTTCTGTAGACAAATAAGTAGTGTGACAGTAAAATCAGTCCCCTAGTTTAATTTTTCGAACTACAAGAGGCTATAGTTGAAAGAAAACAGCAGGATATATTCAAACTTCAAAGTGAGGAAATGCTGTTCTTTCATTTTCTGTTCACTTTTTTCTTTCAACCAAACTTTCAATTGTTGACCGTGTCCAACCACACCCATTTCCCCATCTGTCTCCATCTTTTTATGCTCCTCAAAAAACCAAACACACTTTTCCTTTTCGGAACCATCAAAATATTATTCATTATATTCCAATACACAAGAGATGATTCTAAAAGCTTCCTCATTCTTGATCAGTGGCAAGTTAACCGTACCGGTTTTAATCAGTGGAAGTAAACTAAATAGGCTGTTCTAATACTTGAACATGATCCTGATCAATCATGGTTTCGATGCTCTCATCGATAAGAGATCCCAACAAACTTTATTACGCAGCTACACCATTCGTATTCCAAAATAAATACCCTTAAACAGGGACAATTTCTGTAGCAAGCGCTTTCAAACTGCAATTATTCATTTCACTGATATTTATGCATTTAAGTGTATGAAATTAAGCAAAATTGTTTTAATCCAAGCTGATTAGAAAGCCATAAAAAAGATTTGGCACGAAACCTTTGATCCATTAAAGCGTTCATTAAATAATAAAACGACCTTCTCTTAAAGGCTATTACTGTGATGTAAGCAATTTAGTCTTTCTTTTTTCTCTCTTTTTTTAAAGAAGCTCACCAACATATAAAAACATAACCAAATTATCCAACGACAATTCTTTATTCTGGCATTTTCTATAGCTAATTCTTCATCCCTGAGAGGAACGGAAAGAAGAAGACAAAGAAGAATAAAACGTCATAAGTTTTGTAATACCTATTTCTTTTTCTTCGGGGGGAAAAGAGTAACGACGCAGTAATATTTAACCTACTTTATTTTTCATTCATCTGTTTATACAAATAAATACAAATATCTATAAAGATTCTAAAAAAATGAAAAGGAAAACGAACCTTGCTCGGAGCGAGCTTCAAGAAAGGTACGGGAATGCTCAACCTCCGCCCGCCTTCCGCCTCCAGTACTACCGGCGTCGGGTGCACCGGATTCCTTATCTTGAACGAGTTCATCCATTGCCTTTGCTTTGACGCATGAGAAACTCCTGGATGTTGTTTTGGAAGTAGATCGAAAGTGGAGGAGTGATTGAAACGGAATCAAGGAATAAGAAACGGAAGAAGGAAGAGAAGAACATTTGAGGGAGGAGGGAAATGGAGCCCTAGCGGAGGTGCACGTCCCCCTGAACCTGCAGAGCGAAAGCGGCAAAGACGTAGACATTTTTGTAACCGAGTTTTTTTTTAACAAGAAACACGAATTCCCTCCCCTCTTATAGTGCCTTTACGAAAGAAGGAAAAGGAAAATGGAAGGAAATGTAGAATTATGGCGGTGGTGGTGGCGGCGGCAGCGGTGGTATTGGGGGGGAGCACGTGATTTACGATGAACACACCAATAGGGGAATATAAGAGAGTGCTGACGCGTACGGACACCGATTGGAGTAGTAGTCGACTAGTAGTATTCGGCACGCGTGGCACCCAATGTTTAGTGTTTACGTGTCAACCAATACTTTTTTCCTTTAACAGAAAATTAGAATTTTTACTCAAATTTTATACTATTTTTCTCTCTCAAATATATCGTTTTAAAAAATTATTTCTCA
Source organism: Abelmoschus esculentus (assembly GCA_035048815.1). Taxonomy (NCBI): domain Eukaryota; kingdom Viridiplantae; phylum Streptophyta; class Magnoliopsida; order Malvales; family Malvaceae; genus Abelmoschus; species Abelmoschus esculentus. Next base: position 3,896,250 of record JAUCBN010000012.1, read on the forward strand.
AATATTATGATTGCTATTGTGATTATTTAAGTTTAATTATTTGAGGCTGACACATTTTTGTCGTCATGAAGATTAGTAAAGATTTTATTCTCAATAGTTCGATTATAATTAAGTTAAATATTTATAATTCTAAAAAATTTGAATATTTAAATTTAGTTTTAAATATTAAAATAGGTTAAAGGCTATTGTATTAAATTTATTACAATTCATCCATTAACTCTTAATTTATTTGATAGGTATTTTGTTCGAACAAATTGATAGATATTTTTTTTGATAAAGACTACCTCTAATTTTATTCAGAAGAGGAAGACGAAGACTTTAAGAGAATGGATACTTTTATTGAGTTTTAAATCTTGAATCTGAAAAAAAAAAAAAAAGATAAGAATAGATGAATAATTCTAACCAACCGACCATCAACACTTGCTCAAATTAATAGGTATTTTTAAATAGTAACCGATAGGTTTTAAACGTATATAAGTCTAAAATTTTATAATTTAAGGATAAAGTAAAAATTATTCTGAATATATGAATATGAAGAATATTTGATGAATTGTGAATGTAAATTCTAATTTACACAAGTAAATTTAGTTTAAGATTAAAATTTTATTTTAAATTTTAAATTTAGTAAATTACAAAAGAAATCCATCTGGACCTTGTCATTGGAAACTAACGCCTTGCGGACAATACAAACCCTCTTGCCTGCAGAGTTGCTCCATGTGAAATAGGAGTGAGTGCAGGCAACAAATACTAATAAATCAAATCACGAACATCTCATTCTGTGGATTCTATTTGGCTCTTCTCGGACGTTGCCTTCTGATTGTAATCTGTGATGACCACGAATCAAGCTTGTATAGTGGCAAGGGAACTGGTGTTTAGCAATTAGCAGCAGGAATTCAGCATCTCCAAAGATTATTACTAATATAGGACCACCATTTCTTTATTTATTGTAACTCATAAATATAATAAAACTTGGATTAGTCTAAATGGTAAATACCTTGTATCGTTTAAGCAAATCTCGAGTTTGAAGTTTTGTGTATATAAAAAATTTCCACCGGATTAGTCGGATTGATATGTACCTTGATATCGCTTAAGTAGATCTCGAGTTTGAGACCTTGTGTATATAGAAAATCTCCTCCACCAGATTAGTCGGCTAAGCCCCATTGCTCCCTTGGCTGCACAACCAAACTGACCCAATGAGCCGGCAATGAAAACTTCACCAGCCAGTAGTGTCACATGAAAATTCAATACTTTTCATGTTTCATACAACTCATAATACACACGTTTGGGATTGGTAAACTTCTATATGATTATCCTTTCAGAAATTCCAGGTAACTCTTGAAAAGTGAAAACTAAGCACATGAGAGATCCAAAGAACAAGCAAAATGACACTGAAACGTTGTTCTGTTTTCCTCCGAGTCACTTCCAAACTCTCTACCAGTACCAGATGCAACATCAAATTCTTACTACAGTTCCCGGTTACACATGCTATAGGCATAAACTCGTAATATGACCAAATCACAGCCGAAAACCAAGAGACCAGAACACCAGGTGTGTGGTTTATCCAAGGAGATTCATTATCACTAAATGGAGCACCAAATTGCAAACAACAAAATCAGAAAAGGCTCGCTCAGGTGGTAGATCCTGCAATTGATGCAAGCATTCTCAAGTTAAGTATTTAACACAGCGAGGTAATAGGATATATATCCATCAACCAATGCCCAACTCAAGGAGACAATAAGTTGTTTTCAGAGGTTGAAGTCAACAAGCTTAGAAAGATTTGCAGCATCGATATCATTTAAATTTAGGAAGATATATAATAAGAACATTCCATTTTGTATTTATTCCTCTCCCTTGTAACTCATGTAGTAAAGCCAAAGACAGAAAACGCAAACAACCTTACCTTGAATTCCTTGTTCTCTTGAATACGAAGACAAACTGAATCAAGTGAAACCAAATCGGTGTCGGATGCAGTCATCGACCTTGCAAAGAGGCGCGCTAGAAAGTTGACTTACCGGCGAGGACTGCTGTTCCAACACAAGAAAGTACTCCAGAAAGAAATGAGTTGAAAGGAGATGATCCCACGATAGCCATGTAAACTACCTACGGTTCTCAAAATTGGAGTACAAGTTTTTTAACATATATGCAACTAAATTAAATATGTTGGAATATTAGTATAGAACTAATTCAACAAAAAATGGAGTTGCGTAGCAACAATGGGTGTAGGAAGAAATATGAAGTGTACCCGAGCTAAATCAAAAGATACATTTACCTTAATCCAACAATTAAATGGTTCCCGTGGACACTTTATTCCAGGAATAATTATCGCTGAAATTATAAAAATAATCGATCTAATTTTTTATTTAGGAATGTAAGAGATTTTCATCTATATTTTAGATTCTAAGTAATTTTTACAATACAGAAAAGCACTATATGCGGGTAATGTTCTCCCTTTAAAAATAATAAAAAAATATATTAAAAAAGAGGATGACAGGTGACGTCCTCTCCCAAATCACTATGCGCAGATGACATTTTTTCACCTATATTGTAGTTTTTAGTCTAGATTCTAAAATATATTATAAACATCTTATTTTTTCAATAAAAGCTTTAGATGACTTAAAAATCCAAAATTTCTACAACTATCCGTGAAAAGTTTACTCATTCCCCTTAATTTTAGGGTTTAAAAATTGGGCGCAAGGGTTAGGCTGTCTCATTATAGTAGTTACCATTATAGTAGGTTAACCTACAGAAACTGGCATTGACCATTATAGTAGCGACTTGGTGGTTCATATCGTTGATGTTGCCGGCCACGATGAGTGATGACATGATAAAAAGGAACTTAATTGAATTTAAGAGCTTAATTAATTTATATAAAATAAGACAATATTAAAAATATAAAATTATTAAAACGGAGTAAGCAATGCGTAATCTACATGTCAAATGGAAGATAGCAGATTTGGTATCTAAAAATATCGACACTTTTACAACCCAATAATCTCTGCCAGATGAGATCTAACTAAACAAGACACAACAAATGACGTTGGCATATACAGTCAATGAATAGAATCAGCAGCAGCAACAACAATACACCAACCAGTTAGAAACAAAAAACAAATCCTAATTTTTCACATTGTACACGACGGCTCCCCTGCCAAAGACAGGAAAAACACCCCGGCATGAGAAACCACAGCAATCAAATCCACTACCAGTGCAATTTGCACAAAGAATATAATGTTGTTCTAAGATTCGCCTGCTACTACTCCATGAACAAGATCAATCATAGCTTTCCGTATTGTTAGAACTCCATTAGATTAGAGGGGATGAAGTTAGAAAAAAAGTCAGGACTATAACTTCACTTCAATCAAGTCTTCTTTCAGAACCGGCATACATTGGCCCCCTCACTTTAATGCGTTTTGGACCCATCTCTAATGGAGGAGGTTCCCTAATGCACTTTCCTACCTCGTGTTTCAACCTGTCGTTTTGGTGCTGCTCTTCCCGTCGAACCGTTGCCTCGTCATTTCCCAACTTCCTATACTTGATAGAAATGGGAAGGTGGCCTCTTCGAACTTCTTTATAATCGGAATTGCGACTAATGCTGTGATGGCGTTCATCATTTCTACAGAATTCGGATGGCACTGATGGCCCGCACCTTCCTTCATGTTGGAGTTTCTTTAATCGCTTGAGCCCCTTTAAAATGAATAAAAGACACCTAAGGACTTTGAAGAAATGAAAACAAAAGGCACCCTGAAAGTTTTGGAATGATATAATTATACCTGGTGTTCAGAACTCTTTGATGACATGGTCTGATTCCCATTTCTTTTCTCAACCTTCAAAAACGAAGGCCGTTTAACCCTAAATATCTCTGAATCAGAATTATCACTGTCATGGTCAACTATAGACCTACTCACTGGCTCATGACCATTATATTGATGGATACCCGGACGATCTTCACGTGACAAACAGGATACAGACGATTCATATGTATTTTCCGAGACTTCTTCAGACAACCTCATATCATTAGCGTTTACTAGGTTAGCTAGCTCTTGCACCTGCTTTGAATTTACAAATAACAAACTTAGAACAAGATCAGAAGCTGAAGTAGAATCGTAAGCATTATAATACTAAATGTGGCAAAACACAGCACGTAGTCACTGGATCTTACATTTTTTGGTGAGGGTCCGACTTGCTCCACAAAACAACATAGAGTTGATGCAGCATAAGAAGAAAAAGCATCTGTTGGTTCAGGTCGAAAATTTCCAGTCACGTGGCTCATTGAAGGATGTCCATGTTCCACTGATTGGCCCGTAGTTGAAGTTATTGTAGCAACCTCCGGATTCAAAACAACAGTTATATCACAGTATGGAAAGTATCCATCCTCTACATCATTTTGGAACGTATTTGATAGTGGATAGGAATACATGTCATCACTATATTCTGCTTGTTGCTCAACCGCTTCCAATATGGCATTGTCTTGCTCAAATTTCTTGGCAGTAGCTTCCATCTCTCCAACATCATCCCTCAAGAAAAGAGAATGATATTTCCCACATGAGAAGTCGAGTGACTTAATATCTGCAAATGTTTGAAGGAGTTCATTACAAGGAGAATTTTCATAACAAATTGAAATTAGCAAAAATAGAGCAGGATCAGAGAAAGGTTACCATGTCGCAAGCAAACGGGATGGGAGTAACAGCTGCAGTTAACAAAAGCAACATAACAGTCGCGTTTGCATAAAGTGCAGACGATAGTTCGATAATAATTTGGAGATACACTGTTACATGCCCTTGATTTCATGATAGACCAACGGGCCCTGTGCAAGAAACGTATCAGCTTTACAAATGAAACCTTAATGGAATAATGAGAAGCCAAATCTGCTGGCGGAAAATCCAAATCTTCCAATTCTAAACTTGTACTGAGAAGCATAGCTTCTTTGCACAAAAGTTCCTCATGAGGGAGGAGAGGCACCCTATTGAGATGTGCATAACGCAAGCTTGCCACAGCTCCCAAAGGAAACCAATCCCCAATAGCAAAATTCACAGCCTCACCACAGTTGAAACCTAAAAGACTACGATTAGAAACATATTCTTTGAATTCTGTAAGAGCAGAGAAAGAACATCTTAAGTAAATAGACCTTACCATGACTGAAGCCAGCGTGATAAGCTCTCGGAAAGGTAATTACAAACTCTCCAGGATTCTGTACAGCCTTGTAGACAGGGACATCATGTTCCAACAAAATATTTGGAGGAAATAAGGTAGTTTTACCTAAAAGCACATCAAAAGCTCCATCTTCACCATCCACTGATAGGATATCATTAGTGTACACATGTTCCTTGACAACCTTCTCAAATCTTAAAGCAGAATAACCAGGTACGCCATACCAAGTTTTTGCAGCCCCACAATGATGATAATTAATGCTGCCACAAACGAAGAAAAGGATAAATTACAAAATATTGAGAAAGTAAATAACTTAAAAAGGAATTAAATGTTTGATAACATTTACCTATACAAATAATGATCCTCCACATGCCAAGCAAACATACTAAATAGCATTCCTATGTACAGCATGGGATCGCTTACTCCCTGAAATAAATATCAGTTCAATATAAATGAACCGTAAATGTAAGTAGATCAATGATTTATATATTGAGAGAAAAAATTGAGATTTGGAACAATTCAATACCGGAATTGCAGTTTCGAGAAGACGCAAAGTGGACTTTGGCAGCCGTGAGAGATTCTGAAACAAAACAAAACAAAACAAAGTACATAAGAACTAATTGAACCATGATCAAGAACAGGTATAGAGTCAATCATGACAAGGTCAGTGTCAAATTGTTCCTCAGTTCAAATCAACCTTAAAGTCATTAAGGTTCAAACACGATGCAATAAAATAGAAAAAATACTTTTTTTTTAATTTACTATCATGGAAAAATTAAGCAAACAAGCCTATGCAAAAAAAAAAAACTAGAGATGATAGTACTGAGTTCAACACCTTCAAATTCCATTTGCTAGTTCCAAGTGGGTCTCCGGGAGAAGAAGAAAAGGCACTACCCTCAACATCACAAGCATATTCAACACTTTCCATCTTCCCACAAGCAATTTCATGCCAAAATTCTTTTTCCATGTATATTGCAGGAAGACAACCAGCACTAAAATATCTACGAGAAAACACCTTGTTCGCCATTTTCTCAAAATCACGAAACGTATAATTTCTGAAAAGCCATTAACAAATTCAAAACCAGATAAATACACTAGGCACAAAATAACATTTGTTTCAAGTAAAAAAGAGCTCACCTTCCACTCATGAAAAAGGTGACTCTGTCATCAGTATCCCACTCAGCAAGTCGAAGTGGCTGCACTCTAGTTGTGAACTTGAATCCTACTTTCTCCTTCATCAATACAGCTCCAGCAGGGACAGTAGCACTTACAGGGGAAATTATTTTGCATATTCCTGTGAATTACAAAAAAAATATTTGAAACGCCTTGGCATTTATTTAAGTAGGAAAGAAACTAAAGAACTATTTTTTAGAAAAAATCTCTTCAAGATCCAAAGAAGTTAACTTGTTTTTCGGTGTACCAAAGTACTAAACATTTCTTCCACAAATACTGTTGAAACATCTGAACCAGATAATTTCAATTTATTCCGATCTTTCTATTTATGCAACTATGGAATCAGGATCATATTACTGCAACTACAATGAAAACCTTCACAAAAGATGTGTAGCAGTGAAGACAAGCAATACCACATAGACGAAGCAGCAGTTGCCTCATTCAGTCCCTAGAGAAACAATATTTTAAAAAAAAAAAACTTCCAATAAGAAGTTACATGCATTGATGTCTAGTAAAAATGCATAGAAAGACATAAAACCAAGATATGGACCATCAATTCACCATGTCTATTTTTTGTGTTTTATTTTTAGGTTGTATTCTCTAGTTCTCCAACCGAGGTTGGAATGGGGAGTGGATGTTAGTGTTGGGATTTGGAGATGGAGATGGAAAGTGTTGAAATTTCTAAAAAGCTAAAATCCACAGGTCTTACCATATTTGGAAGCTTCAGGAGCTATCTTCTGCAAATAAACTAAAGGATCTTCAAACTCTTGCTTTGTAGGGTAGAATACAGGACATTCTGGAATTTTCTCAGTCCATTCTAGATCGTTAGTGTAAAACTTATCAACCTTGCGCTTTGAAAAGGCGTCCTTCTCACTTGAGGAAACATTTGACCTAGAAAATGATTCTGCTTTCCCCTGCAACCTCATTCCACATGATGCTGAAACTCTCAAAGCATCTCCCCCACTTCTAGACATCGTATTTGTGACACCGGATGTCACAGAGACAGTTTCAGATTTTATTCGCTGAAGCCTTCTACGCTTCAATATCTCTAACCCATTTCTTACCTCTTTGGATAGGCACACCCTTCCTTCCACCTACCAAAAGATGTAGGTTAACAAATTTAAAGAATCATATATCAGTACATAGAAACAAAGACAGAAGCAAACTTGAGAAGCTTGTAACCACAATACAAAAACAGCTCCAACATTCCCCACATATGAAGCTAAATACTTCAACTTTTCAAACATATTAGCACCTAATTGCTATCCAACTGACCTCCATACCAGCATGCAACAACATTCATAACACACTAAATGCACACAGGCAACACCATTAGTTTAAAATGTTTTCAGTAAGTTACAGTTAAATATTAGTTCAACCTCTGTTGCACTAACTACTATCACCTAGTCTCGGAAAGCAGACATTTCAATTAAGCTCTTAACAGAATTTTTTTTGCACCATTCTCGTCCACAAATAAATAAAAAATAAAAACCATATTCTAGTCTAACAATCAAAGATAATTTCAAGCTAGAGTACCAAGGTGACATAAGTATGATGCATAGGCCCAATACAGTCCAAGCAAAGCGTATAAGAGCAAACTATAGCACAAAAAGAAAATGTGAATGCATTTACGCCCAAGTTTCAATCACCATCAGTAGACGAGACTCCAAACAGTAATAACGTAAAAGGGATCAAAGTTCATTCCGAAATGTTAACAGTGAAAAGGAAAAATTTGGGAGCCAAGAATAAATGTGAAACCAAAATGCCGACACCATCAAAATTCAAGATAATTTCTAAAGCATAAAGAACACAGATGGTTGACTGAGTCTAATTCAAATCAATGGCCCAAGTTTCCATTAAGATCGTGAGTCAAAGGTTTACGACAAGTTGAATTCATCGTACATAGCATATATGCCATAAATCTAAAGTCAAAATTGATTAATAAGAGAAAGCCATGTTAAATCGTCAGTCAAAAACTAGATAACTTCAACAATAAAACACGGAATTACGAGAACAACTTCTAAAAAATAATTAAACAAAATATGAAATTCATTAATTAACTTAATAATCCACAAAAATTTTAAAACGTAGTCAAAATAAACTCTACCTCAAGAAGAAAATTCAACAAACAAACATCCAAATTAATTTGTGCAAAACTATTTATTAATAATAGGAAAGCCTGTAAAATTTGAATTGTAAATCTAAAATGAATGATAAGAAAAACTGTTGAGCAAAATCCTCAGCGCATGATGTTCTCATTGAAGAATTTCTTTCTAGATTTAAAATTTTAGTTTCTATTTTCTGAAAGGATGTAGAACAAATATAAGAAACCAGAAAAAACCATGGAAAACTAATAAACCGTTTCATAATTAAAATGCTTCGGATCCGTACAACGGCACGCAGGGTTCTTTGCAGAAAAATAAAACCGTGGAAAACCGATTAAAAATCTCAAAAAAGGAAAAGGAAAAAGAAAAGGAAAACAGCACAAGAATGACTCACCATCTCATTCCGTAATGTTTCTTTGCAGGCCACCGTTTTGTCGCAATTCATCAAAAGGAACAGTCCAAAGAACAACGAAGAAAAAGAGTCAAATCCGCAAATACCAAACCCTAAATCACGATCTTCACCATTCGGAGACGTCAAACGTCAACGAAACACGCCACATTCTGAAAACTCGCCGCGTACTCCACCGGAACGAGTCAAATCCCGGAGATCCGTACCAGAATCACAAAAAAGAAATGCTCAAAACATTACAGAAAAAAATCAAAACTAGACAGATTAATTGTTTCCGGCGACAAGGAGACCTTCTTCGCCTGAGAAAAAGAGCAGTTTTCCGGCGGAGGGAGGCGGTTTTCCGAAGGAAGGCAATAGAGAGAAAACAGAGGAACAGAGAGAGAAAGGAAAAGGAAGGCTTAGAAAAGCGGAAAAGAATAACGATAGGATAATTTATACGTTTTATAGCCAAATTTTAATGCTTTAGATGAGCTTTAATATTATTAATTCAATAAAAATGATTAAAAATAAATTAAAAAAAATAATAATTGAAGAGAAGCTGTGAAGAAAAGTGGTTGTTGTTCGGTGGTTTAACATAAACACCTTGCCGGCCAAAAAATACTTTTTTTATTTTATTTTCTTCTCGTTTTAATTAAGGAACCTTCCCTGCTTATTACTCTTTTACTTAATTACCCTTATAACAAAATTTTAATTATAAAGATAATTAATGGCTAAAAAGATGGATTAATAATGGAATTAACTGCATTAAACACTACTCATTAGTTTTAATATTAAAGATCCGATAATTTAATCACTACACGTAGCATCCATTTACATCATAAATATTTAATTTAATTATATTATTCATATATTATTGTCGATTATTCTAATGAAAAGATTAATATTAATGCTTTTATTTGACATATTTTTCGTATATTATTATTAAATAATATTTAATTAACAATTTAAATGTTTTTATAAAAATGATCTTAAACATATTGTTTACATTTCAAAGGAAAAATAACTTAATTCTCTATGCTAAACAAATATTTAACTTGTAATCAAACATTATTTATTGACTATATGTAGTTAAATAATTTTTTTATTTTTATATTATAATTATTTAATGTTTTTCTAGTTTCTAAGGTCTCGTTCTAACTAATCTGAACTGACTTGTATCACACACCTAGCTTTTATGGGATTTATCTCTTATCAGGATTTTCTACTTACATAATATCTTTAAGCTAAGACTTGCTTAAACGAAACCAAGCCGCTTACCACTTGAATCAACCCTTATTGATACATAAATTATAAGAACTAAGGTTTATATTAACTCGTCAAATTGAGGGTTTATAGGTTTAATTTAGGAATTAAGGTTTAAGATTATATGATTTAAATTTAGGATATAAGATTATGATTTAGAGTTAATGATTTATAATTTATTGTCTAGTTTAAACAAAAAAAATGTATAATTTTTTTATAACCATCAATATATATATTAATTGACTAATTCGGTTAGATGCTACGGAAACCAAAACGATTTTTTATATATATTGTGTATTAAAATATAACTTAAATATATAAAATATATTTTAAAATATAAAATAAAAATAAAATATAGGTAACATATAGTTACATAAAAAATAATTATAAATGAAAAATAATATAAAAATAAAATTTAATTAATTTTTAATAAATGATGATTATAAATAATTAAGTGAATCGGGTTTATATAATAATTTTTCATAGTGCAGAGCCTTCCTCCACAATTAATCCCTAATGTTTTATGTTTTTTGGGGCTTTCTTGTCAATTCATACGGACGGTGATACCGAAGACTTCTGGTTTCTGTTTTTGGTCAGAAAAAAGAAAGAGTCCGGAAGGACCAGATAATCACGTGTATGTAAATTTAGGTTACTAATCAAATCTGACCGTCTATTCAAGTTAATCAGGAATTTTAACGGTTAAAAATAACGAACTCAATGGATTCGGTATCGTAATGGGCATGGTTGGTTCGAACAGATGAGCTGTACAGTAACACCTTCACCTACCTTGTAGTTAGTTAGGCCACCATAGGAAAAGACAGAAACCTCCTTATGTGGTTCGCCATTTCGTACGCAAAATAAGGGTATTTTAGACTGTCTACAATTAACGAGTCAATTAGGGACGGCACCGGGGCGAGTTTTTGGCCGCCCCGATCCCGACCCGATTTAGGAATTTTTAAACCCGATTTTGTCTCGACCTGGGTTTAAATATAAATTTATCCGTCCCGCTCTGATATATTATTTCTTAAACCTGACCCGACCCAAAAAATTAAAAAAATAATATTTGTCAACGATAAAAGTTAGATTCGATAAATCTTTTATCATAATTATAAATTATGATTTTTAAGTAACTTTAAATCTATATAAAAATAAAATAAAGTATAATTTAAATTACACACATGTTAAATTACATATTTAAAAGAAAAAAAATTTAAATCCACAACTAACATAATTGAATATATTGAAATTTGAACAATATCTAATAATTTTTTATTATAAGAATAAACTTCAAAAGTATACAAATTACTTAAAACTCATAAAAATATTTATGTATAATGATATTTTTAAAAAAAATATAAAAATATATAAAATATATCGGGCGGGGCGGGAAGGGGAATTTTAAACAAATACCCGAAACTGACCCGATTTCATGACTTCTCCGCCCCGCCCCGATCCCCGAAATTTAGTGAGAAAAACCAGACCGGATCAGATCGAGACGTACCGAGTCAGGTCGGGGACAAGTATTTTTGCGATCCCTAGAGTCAATTCAGTTTGTAAGGGAGGTCAAATAAATTTATGATATTTGAACAAAATATTAATAGATAAATTTAAACAATAATGCTAAATTTGGAGAATTTCTAAAACCATGGATGCTGAGATTTTTTTAAATATTATTTTTATTTTATTTTTTAAAATATTGATGATTTTATAGTATCTTAGGAGTCGGCATTTTTAAACTCCAACTTTAAACACTGTAAGGATGAAGATAACATATGAAGATGTCAAAGTCAGAGTCAAAAGACTTCATTTTCACCCAAATTATTTAAAAATATGTTGAAAATCAGAGTTTAAAGGTATCGGCTTTCGAAGTACCATAGAATCATTAATATTCTAAAAAATAAAATAAGAGAAACAATATTTTAGAAAAGAAATTTTCAACATGAACGTCTCTAGAAATTCTCCACTAAATTTGGTGGAAGTGTTGATTTTCTTTCTTATGTTTAAAAAAATGGTAAATTATAACATAGATCACTTAGTTATGAGTAAGGTTATATTTGGGCCATTTAATTATGGCTAAAGTTATATTTGGGTCATTTAATTATGGCTAAAGTTATATTTGGGTTACTCAACTAATAAAAGTTACATTGGATCATTCAATTATAAGTAAGGTTATATTTGAGTCACCCTTCGTATTTAAAAAAGTTTATCAATTCGTGTATTAGATTAATTAATGATTTTAAATAAAATATTTTAATGTTAATAGGGATATACAAGTAGAGGTGGCAAAACGGATCATTCGGTTCGGTTCGGTTCATTTTGGGTTTGTTTGCATTCAGTTTAGATTCAGTTCGGATCGGTTCTGGTTTTGGTTTCGATTTTAATTCGATTATATGATAATTCGGTTTGGTTCGGATATCAGATCGGTGATTCGAGTCAATATCGGATCGGTTGTTTTCGGGTCGGGTTAATATCGAATCAGATATTTTCAGGTTAGGTCCATGTCGGGTCATTCGGATCGGTTCGGATTGGGTCAATCTTTAAATTTCCGGGTTAATTTGGTTTGAGTTGGACTTAAGTATAAATGTAATCGTCTATATTATCTATAGAATTAATCGTATGTTCTTGTAAAATATATCTTTTTTATTTCACATTGGAATTGTTTTGAAAAATTTTGCCTCAGCTTTTATTCGAGTAAAGTCAGTATTGATAATTTAAGGGATAATGCCATTTTTGTAAATACATGGATTCATTAATAATATTTTGGTCATTTTTATAACACACCAAATTTTAATAAAAAATAAATTGATTTTTAAAAAGGAAATATAATATTAAAAATTAAATTATTATCAGATGTAGTGATTAATTAGTATTATCATAATACAAAAAGATAATAAAATATATATTATTTAATTATTTATCACATTGTTAAAAAATAAACAACGGTAAAAATATATTATTCATTCACTTTGACTCAATTATCGAGTTAAAAACGGATTGATGTTCGGTTTAGATCGGTTTTGAGCAAGTTAATTTCAGGTTACTTTCGGTTCGGGTCAAATCGGTTACGAGTCTATATTGGTTCTTCTAGAATTTGGATCGGTTCCGATTCGGGTTTCGGGTCACGCTAAATCATCAGTTTCGGTTCGGGTAAATCGGTTCGGTTTTCGGTTCTCGAATCAAGTTTGTCAGGTCTATATACAAGTGATTTAAAAGGAAAAAAAAACAACTAAATTAATGCACTTTTTAAATATAAAGGGTTACCTAATTATAAATTTTCTCATAATTAAGTAACTCAAATGTAACATTTAATAATTAGATAACTCAAATATAATCTTATCTATAAATAAGTAACACAAATATAACTTTTAATAATTAAGTAATCTAAATATAATTAGACTCATAATTGAGTGACATTTCTTACGGTTTACGCTTAAAAAAAATTATTCATAAAGAAGGTTAAAACACAATTGCGACACAAAATTAATATATTTTTTAAAGGATGCATTCTTTTAATTTTTGGAAATTGCGAATACGAATTTAAATTTAATTTTATCCATTTAATAAATATGAATGTAAATGATTTAAATTTTACTTTAAATAATCATTAGTTATATATTAAACTATTAAGGTTTTTAATTTTATTAATTAATTTAATAGTGTTTAGCTATGTTTAACGTTAGTATTGTTTAATAATATTCGATGCACGTAGTAAACTCAAAATAGGAAAAATTGTATTGTTTGAGAGTCAAATGTACATTAAGCCTTGAAAAATAAGATTTGTGTGTATTTTGATATCTTGAGCTTGCATTGAGATGCAATTTAGGTTGATTTTAATGGATTCTTGTTATGTTTTGTGTTGATATTTTATAATATAGATGTATTTAGAGTTTTACAATAGTATCTGTTTTATAGTATATCATTAATCATTGGATATTATTGATCGCTTAATCACTATTAAGGGTGTTTAGCGCTCGAACTGGATTCAGTTAAAACTCGATAAATACTCAATCCGGATTGACTTGACTCGAACTCTACTCGATACCTTAACGAGTTAAATTGAGCAAAGTGTAGCTCAACTCGATAAGTTCGCGAGCAACTCGTTAATTTTTTAAAATATTTTTTAGTAATTACTTTAAAATTATTTAATTCAAAAAATAAATTTAAATAATAATTATTAATTTGTGAATTGATACTTTAATTTTAATATGTTAGTTTGATGTATTTATGGATTGTTACTTTCTAATTTAGACTTTGAAATTGTTTTATATACTATTTTGATATTTTTGGTTAATTTTTTTAATTTATGTTAATATTAATCCTCATATATTATTATTAAATTTTACTTTTAGTTAAAAATAAGGTAAGCTTTTTAGTGAGCTTAACGAGCAATAAGTCGAGTTTAATGAACAATTCGAGCAACAAAATGTTTTCACGAGCACAAGTTGAGCATAATTTTAACGAGTTTAACGATTAATGAGTCGAGTAACAAATTTTTTTAATGAGCATGATTCGAGCAATCGAGCAATGTTTCACTCGCGATTGACTCACCCGATAAGCACCCCTAATCACTATGCTGACATTATTGGTGTTTAAACCCGTAATCTTTAAGAATAATTGTTCCTTTAATTACTGAGGTAAGATAATGCATTTTTTAAATGTACAAGAACAAATCGTGGAAGTCAATGTTTTAATGGTATCTATATTCATTAAAAATATATTAATTTTATTTTTTTAATATTATTTTAAAGTGTATTTTATTTATTGATAAATAATGAGTGAGTCAGGAAGTGACAAAACAAGCCTTTTTATTTGCATTAATTGCTTCCTATATAAAGTAACTGCCATGAAAAGGAGTGGCTATAGCCTGAGGGAGTTTACGGCTCCAACCACCATGTTTCACGTCGACGCTTTACGTCTTGCCAACTCTCTGCTACAGCTAAGTTTACGCTAACTACAAAAGTAGGTTTTCGGATGGACCAAAATGCCCACTGCCCTATCACGTCTTTTTTTTATATATATAAAAAATCTATTATTCTACAACAAGAATACATGTATGGGAAAACAAAACTAGTGGGGGTAGGAGGGGCAATCCACCCCAAAGAATTTTTTTATTTATTTTTATTTTTTTTAAATTATTTTGTATGAATTTGATTTTTTATTTTAAATATTTATATTTTATCCTTTTCAATTCCAAACTTTAATTCTCTCTGCATACGAGAACAACATACGGGAACATAAAGATAGTAATTAACATCAGGAAACACCTATCCTCCCTTTTCATATATAATATTTTTTCTTCCTTGTTTTAATCATCGTATTATTTATAATTATCTACCTAAATTTATCGAGACGAATCGTTTAAAATCATCAACCATCTTATCCTCATCACCACTTCTTTTGTTCAATTTCTATTACTTTTAGGCTTCAAATTTTCATTTTTCCTACTTAATATTTTTTAAAAGAAATTTATCCAACTTAATCACAACAAAAAGAGTGCTTAAGTATCACACGAGCCAAAAAAATAGTGAGTTTATAATCTTTGGTACGAGAGTCAACATTTCCTTGGAGGGCCAAAGCTAGCATTAAGAAAGTATGCTAATTAACGAGGGGCAAGAAAGAGAAAAGAGCAAATGGATCAAATACAGAGAATAGAGCACAAGTGACTAGATTGCCGTTATATTTTAGATGATTGAATCAAAGTCGAGTTATAATTTTTTGGAGTTATTCAAGTTGGTAAGTCATATTTTATAATTTAAATTTATTTAATTTTTTTTATTTCAGTTGAATTTAATAAATTTGAGTCAATTCGAGTTTTTGAGTTTCTATAAATATTTAATTGTAATTATTTATCATATTATAGTATGATTTGATTCTAATTTAAATAATCTTCTCTAATTATATAATATATATATGTTTCTTCATATTTTTTCATATGTGATAATATTTCTTCATATTTTTAGATATCAATATATATTATAAAAATTGAGAGACTCCTTTCGAACTTAAAAAATAAATTCTTTAATTATTTAAAGTTTTTGAGTTATTCGGATTTTTATTTTACAATTTGAACTTTATTTAAAAAAATTTCGAGTCAAGTCGAATCAAAATGAGTTAAGTATTTTCGCCTTAAGTCGAATCAAATTTTGTTCACTCTTAATTGTGTCCCCGTACAACAATTGTTGATTCTACAAATGAGTATTGTGAATGCATTGTGTTCTATTGTGACAGTGAGATCTGATTAGACTATTGATGATGATAGTTATATCAATTTTAAGATTATGCGTTTGAGATATTTGAGATTTTTTATAAGACTTAAGATTTTTTATAATTTTTTTAAAAAATAAAAAATAGATACATGTTAAATTATAATTGGGTGATGAATTTTTTAATGATATTACCTTAAAACACTAACAGAATGAAAGTTTAGGCACCTATTTTAGTTAAAAAATCATTAGACATCTATCTTAGAAAAATATATAGTTACATCAATTTTTTAACGATATTACCTTAAAATACTAATAGAATAAAACTTTAGGTACTTATTTCAGCTAAAAAATATTAGACACCTATTTTAACTAAAAAACTATTAGGTACATGTCCAAAAAAATATAGTTTGAGTACCTATTTTTGAGTTAAGTCATTTTTTAACGATGTTACCTTAAAACACTAACATAATAAAATTTTAAATTCATATTTCAATTAAAAATATTAAACATTTATTTATACAAAATATATAATTTAAACACTTATTTTTTAATTAAAATTTTATTTTCCAAGCATATTTCATATTACCTTCCTATTATATATATAGTCATTCTAGTAGTCGATACTTGTCCCACAGATATTTTTACCTTTTAATAATTAATGTCACTCATCTATTTTTAGTATGTTCTATTTTTAGATTTATTCACCAACAAAAGTATCCGAATCATTTTTTTATTTACATTTTAATTCTATTCCAAAGGGCCCAAAGTGGGTATTGACTTCCGCAGGCATTGAAGTCCAAGTGGAAGTGGTCAATGACAAAATTGGGAAGAAGTATTCTCTAATATTACTCAAATTAAATGAAACTTAACCCCCTTTTTTTTCAATTTCCTTTATTGAATATTACTCGCCAGGTCAGCCGTAGAAACTTGTCCCGAAAGGGAGAGATTATTAGGTAAACCTTGTTTACTTCGCTATTTATGATTTAAGCAATTAAGATCGTTCATTTTAAATTAACTACCTAATAACTATTCGTCCACTAATTATATGTAAGAAAGAGATGATAATTTACCTTAAAAAATTTAAGATTAACGATCCTGGTTAATTAGGACCACGGATAACGTGATGAACAAGATTCATCTAATAATTTTTTGATTGAAATGCATTATTTGCCAGGTCAGCTGTAGAAACTTGTCTTGAAATGCAAACCAAGGAAAAGAAGCAGCAACTAGCCTTGCTTATAAAGATTTGCTTAATTGCTCTTTCTCTTTTTTATGTGTGCTTCTCATTTTATTTTTTGTTAAGCAAAAATATAATTATATTTTTAAATTAAGTATTAAAATCCAAATATTTTCTCTAATTTTATAAATGAAAAATATTATGTGTTATATTTTATTTAAAGATTTAATCTGATTTGATTAAGTATGACCAAACAAATGTAATCACAGAAGATTAGTGATCTTAGAAACAAATAAATAATAGTCTATACAATCACGCAACCTTATAGTATTGTAAATACATCCTTCTATCGGTAACATTATCTAAAAAAATTATAATTCTTTTGATTTTTAGGGTTTTGTCCTTATTAATCTAAATCGATATGTGTATTATATATTTAATTATTTATTATTAGATTCAGGGGCGGTTCAAACATTTTGGGGACTGTGTAATTTATTAAAATATAGCCTTTAAAGGTAATTGTCCATAACTTTCACTAGTTCTAAAAATGTGACCCTTAGAAGCAATTGTCCTTTTTAGGGGCCTTGCACGATCGCTTTTATTGTGTCTGTCAAGAATTTCATTGTTTTTATTTAGGAAACAGTGTTAACGTTTTAACTATTATAACTCATATTTTTTAAGATTATTTTTAAAATTTTTACAATTAATTTCAAGATTTACATCATCTAATAAATATAATTTATTAAAATTTTAAGCCTCTTTTTTAAGATATTTTGTACGATCGTTCTTATTATACTTGTCTAGAACCCTACCGATGAGATGAATCTATTAGTTAATAAATTTAATTAAGTAATCCAGTTGTTGTTAGGTATCTTAAGAATAGTCTATTAGCAAAACCCAAAAGGGTGAGTCCCCATTACCCACCCCAATCATTAACCCATAATTACAAATAAAGAGAACAGTTAGGCATCATCCAAACCATTCCGTTACATCATTAATTTTGACTTGTTGGTGTCCTAATCAGCTAAAATTTCGCTCCTCGTCGGTCGTGTCTTTTGGGTTCGGACAGAGTCGTCTTGAACCATGGTTGGTGCCAGCGGTGAAAAATAAATAGACTTCGATAGGAAGGAAATGTTTTTGTTGCTTCCAGTTAGAGTAAAGGAACTCAGCTGACCTGTCTGGAACTGGATTTGAATTCAGAGGGAAACTTTTTGTCAGGATGATACACAAGAAATTCAATTTAGGAAAATTTTATATTGAGGGTCGAGTTGACTATTAATGTCGAACATCACTATAATACTATTAAATTAATTAATAAAGTTTAAAAATTTTAAGGATTTAATTTATAATTAATTAAAAAATGATAAATTTAACATATAATTATTAATTATATGTTGAGTCTTTAAAATTTTAAATTTTTATTAATTATCTTAATAATATTTAACGATGTTTAACGTTAATGGTGTTCAGCGGTGTTCGACGCATGTGATAGATTCATCCTTCAATTTATAGGTAAATCTGATACGTGACGATCTTAAAAAACAGTTAAAGTCAATTAATATAAAATATTGTTAATGTATACTTATTTGTGTATGTTCTTTTTAAATTAATTATGTAGAATATATCAAATTTTATTTTTATTTTATTAAAATATTCGTTAATTTAATGATATAACACATTAAAAAGTCAATACTAATTAACTTAAATAAATTGTGAAATCGATAATGACACCTTAACGTAAATGATACCATGAATTTAGCAGTATAATAACAAATTTTAATTTCAAAGTTTATAATTTTATCAAATTGATTTTAATTTTAAATAATTTACCAAATTTGACCCCACATTTCTAAACTTTATCAATTTCATCTTTAAACGCATTGTCAACGTCAACCATAGTCTAATAATTAGGTGACTGACTATTTAATTACTCTTAAAGTATATATAAATATGAAAGGAAAATATAATAACAATTATCTAAGTAGTTTTCTCAATTAAATTAATGTTTGATTAACTCGTAATATAACTAAACTCGATAAACTTGATACAAGATTTAAAATTTAAATTTATCTTAATCGGGATTTGAAATTGAATTAAATATAATGATCTATATTTAATAAGAAACCTAAAATTCGATCAAAATTTTAGTTGAATAAAAAAATAGATTCGAACTGAAAGCAACCCAAACTAAAAGACAATCCAAATAAATAAAAGATATTAAAAAAAGAAAGATATGATGTAAATTGCCGCACAATTTACAAAAAATCCAAATATATATACTATATAGAATTATATATAGGGTGTAAAAACCTAACTCGACTTGAAACCCAACTAGAACCAAATGATTTTTTGTCAACTCGTTATTAACCTGACCATAAATCAATCAACCTGAAAATAACTGAATTGATTTAACCGAATCAAACGTCAACCAAAATGAATCAATCGACTCGACCTGTAACCCAAATCGAAGTCACAATAGACTCGAACTAAAACCAAAAACTTGAATCAGATCTGACCCAATCCAAACCGTAATTAAAATGATTATAGTTAAAATCGAAATAACCCAAATCAAATCCAAACTGAATGACCCGTTTGTTACCACTAAATATAACTCAATTAGAACTTCAATACTAATCTAAAAATTAAAAAATATATATAATAACAATAAAACAATACTTTAAAAGTCGAACTATTGAACTATAATTTAAATAAATGAAAAGAATGAATTATAGTATCTTAATGTAGGTAATTTATGTTAGGTCATCTTTTGGATAAATAAACACATTAAAAGAATAAAATAAATTTGAAAATCCTTATCCATTTTGTTGAAAATAATCCCATGAAAAAGAAAATCTTTTGTTGAATTAAATATTATATTATCTGAGTCTAGAATATATGTTCTCGATCATTAAATATTTACTACTTAATCATGTGTTATAAATATCGGTGCTCGAATATATGATTTTTAAGAATAATAACTGATAAGATATTCGTACGATTGTATTCATTAATAATTATAAATTGGGGGAATTTGTAAAATAAATAAATATTAATTTTAAGACATTAAAGATTTTATGTCCGGATCTATTTTAAAATACTTTTATAAGTTTGAAAGTGCTTAAAAAATCATTTTGATCCTTGAGTATCGGTACAATCTTATGATATAACAATACAATTTTGTTTTTCAAAATTTAATACGTTAAATTTGTACCGATGTGACTCTCATATCGATATAGTATTCAACTTAAAGTATTGATACACACTTTGAAATATTTTTTTCAGTAAGCTATTTTAATATTGGTACGATTCTAGTATCAATAAGGTATTTACTGTATCGATATGTCATGTTTGAGTATCGGATTGGAATATATTAGATAAAAATTCTTTCAGAATCAGTACCTATACGAATCTTTGAGTACCGATTCTGAAAATTATCAAACTATATTTACTGGGGGAAAATTACTCTCAACGATCATATTCAAATCTTCAACACCCAAAACGATTAAAATTCAATGAAAAGATATAAAAATAAATCCTTTTTTTTTTTAATAATAAGATAGTTATCCAAAAACAATCAAACATATTCTTTTATTTAAGGTGTTTAGGTAATTATCTTAAATTATTGTAAACATTTACCTAGTGATTAGTGAGGTTGTCTAAGTTTGTTTATATTTTGGATCTTTTGGAGGAAATCTTACAAGATTTTTTGGTATACATCTTGATGAGTGTTGCAAATTTACTTTTTGTCTTTAAAGAAAAAATAAATTAAGTAAATTTATGAAATTTTTACTGTGATAGTTAAATTAGTGGATGTGAACTTCATTAAAGGAGTTGAATCACTCTAATTTTCTCTTACACTATCATTTTCTTTCACTGATCTTTTAAATATTTTTAAAATTTTAATTTATTTATTTTTTATTTTTGATTGATCAATCAACTTAACAATTGATATTAGCGAGTTTAAAATTTCAAGAATGAATGTCTAATTTAAATGAGTATGCAAATATATTTTTTATGTTAAATATAAAAAAAGAGAGATTAACACTAATTTAAACATGATTTTTAAAAATGTAGATACATCTACAAATTTATAGAGCAACGTATATTCACCCCTTACGAGGAGAAATTATATCATGGGTCAGTCTCACCACGTGATCATGTTATAAGACCAACCACTAAAAATCACCCACCTCATCAATTTTTCCATGCCATATTTTTTTCTCAAGTGAATCTTCACTTGAAAAATTATTTTTAAAATAAATTAACAGTAAATATGAGTGAAGGTTCACTTAAAAAATATGACATGAAAAAAATGATAAAATGTATAGTTTTTAGTGATTGGTCTCATAGATGACGTGGTGGGACTTACCCATGATATAATTTCTCCCTTCCGAGTTATAAAAATAGAAAGATTAAATTATATAAAAATTAAAGTAAATGGATTAAAATTTTGATTTTAATATTATCTGAGCATTCAAATTATGTAAAATTGACACGAGATATCTAGCCTCAATAATTAAAGGAATGATTGTTATTTTTAGAGGTCACAAATTTGAGCATCAGTAATATTAGCAGAATAATTAAACAATTAATGTTTAATGGTTGAGAGTATACTCTAAAACAGATACTATTGTAATCACTATTAATCAATTAAAATTATTCAATAATTCCACGTGGGAAAGCAAACAAATAATGACAAGAAGTCAATTCCCACAATTTAACACAGGCAAAAACAGTAGTTAAAAGAGCAAATCAAAACTTCAATTTTCACAACGACCAGTTCACCGCATAACACTCTTTGACTTGCTCGGTTGTCATGCCGGCGACACCTATGAACTAAAACCCACGTCGCCGACGCTTTTTCTGGATTGAAAAGGTCAAGCACGCCCACCGTCTGAATGCATGCGCCACCTTTCATTTTTACATGTGCATGCCCTTTTAATTCAAGGGAGGAACGATGACTAATCGGTTTAGTAGATGAGATGTTAAATTTTTTAAATAAAATTAGTCTAATTGAATGTTTTAATATTAGTGTTATAGATGAAGAAAATTAAGTTGTGAGTAAGGATAGATACGAGTTGAGTTAAATTTTATTCGATCCAAATTAAAAATCATATACCATAAATTCGAGTTTGACTCAAAAATTATATATCTAAACCTGAACTCAACCTATATATATAAAACAATTCTATGGTCCTAATTGTAAATAAAATAATTATAAACACTTATTTATAAAAAAAATCTTAATTTTGGAGACTTAATTATTAAAAAATCAAATGTAATAACCAAATTGTAAAAATATATAAAATGGATATTATTATAAAATATACATAAAAATATATCTAAAGTTATACCATTAGACTCGAATCTAGTCAAATATTTTATATTTTAAACTTGAACTTAAATTTTTAACAAAAAAGTTCAATCCAACTAAATCGGATCAATTTAAAACTTAATCGAACCGGATAAAATACTCATCCCTAATCGAGAAAGTAAAAAATTTGGTAAATGTTTTAACAGACAGACCAAAATAAGAAATCAAAAAGGAAAAACGTTGTTTGTGGCAAAGGAAAGTTCCACGTTGCTGGGATACCAAAACCAAGGGAAGAAAAAGCAAAAGCAAAGTGTTTTTCTCAAACTTCTTTTTTTCTAAGGTATAATTGTAGTTTTAGTCCCTCTATGTTTATTTTCATTTTTTATAATTAGTCCCTCTATGTTTATTTCTTTTTAAATCAGTGCCACATCTGAAAAAGTGTAGGAGTGTCTGACCAAAGTCCTTTATAGTTTTTTCTTTGCTCACTGTTGTTGTGATAAGGCACAAAATGAGAGGCCAATTTTGGGTTTCACACATAGAGAATACGAAGATTCTATATTTTTGTCAGATATACCTTTTGGGTTTTATTCATGAATTTTCGGATCGATCAGATATATATGTTTTTTATAGTTTTTAAAGTATATTTTAAAATTTATATTAAAAATTACAATACAGATAAAAAGTATTATCTATAAATAATACTTTTTGAGAAAAACGTCATCTGTAGTGTTTTTTATTTTTTTAAAATATTTTTATAAAATTTAAAAAATAACATTATGTCTATATGATATTTTTAATTTATATTTAAAAATTAACTAAAATTTAAAATATAATTGATGATCACTTATATTTTAAAATATAATTTTTAATTATATTATTTTTAAAGTTTTACCTTAATTTTCCTGACCATGTTTTTCAAGCATTGTTTTCTATGTTACTTTTTCTACCTATAAAAAATATTTTGTCAGAATCTTTCTATATTTTTCTGTGACGTTCATAGTCTCTGGATTTTTTATTCCTTTACAGCTCAGCCTGCCAGCCTTTCCTTTCCCCAAAACACTTGTCTATGGCACAATTCACCAAAGCAGGAATATTTTTAATATTTATATATTTTTATTTTTTAAAATAAATACAATATATGTAGATTGCTGGCCTAAGTAAAATGGTATTGCTATTGGTATTGGTGAGGGACAAAACTAAATGGGATGAGTAAGAAAATTGCTCTCTGGCTTTAAAAATTTTCAATTATAATTTATTTATAAATTTATCTTTATTTTCTTTTTAATTTTAAATCTCGATTCCGTATCTATAAGTTTTCCAGCTATTTTCCTCGGCTATAAGTCTTGAAAAGGGATTCTGAAAACGTGTTGTGTAGACGATTTGACTGATTTGATTTTGCCAAACTAAACTCCACGACTCTTCATTTCCTACTTCAAGTTGACTTGAGAAACAGACAGAGAGGGGCAGATCTTAAGCAAACACCAAAACTTTAACACTATTTCTAATATAAAACATCGGGGGTTTTAACGCTTTTATATAGGTTCTAATATTAAAAAATAATATTTAAAATTTAGAATTAAAACGAGAATTTAATACTTTAAATGATGGGTACATAAAAAACATATGATTTTTTCCCCTTTATTATACCTTGTTTTTTAAAGGAATGACTCGAATCTTCAATTCAATTCAAATCTTTTCTTTTCTCTTTTGATGTTCCATCTTCCTAATTTTGTATCTTAGTTTCTTCTGTTGGGTCCATTTCGTAAAAATAAGGGGATTAGACGTCACTCACCAATTTCAAACTCAAACAAGGAAAATGATACACTATGGAGAGATAGTAATTTCACTCGAAATTAGGCATCACAATTTTATCAGAATTTATTTAAATCTGATTCGATTCAAAGAAAAAATTGACCCAAATTCGATTAAAAAATTGAATTTGAATATAAAAAAATGTCTGAATCCTAATAAGAGGTGGATCGGATATAGATATTACCGTGACCCGATCCGAATTTAATTTGAATTTATATATGACATGAATCCGATTCATATATAAATCCGAATAAAAATATTTAAAATTTTTAAATTTAAAAGTTTGAGTTGTTAACTTAATTTATTTTATATTAGATTATAATATTTGTTTGAGCTATAAATTTAAAAAATATTTATTTGATAAAAATATTTTTTTATTTAAAAATATTTATTTGAGTTGTTACTTTAAAATATATTTAGATTTGGATTTTAGATATTTTATTGGATTTGATTCGAATTTAAATTTTTTTTAAAAGTCCAGTTATTAATTGGATTAAGCTTAGACTTTATAAAACCCGATCTAAGTCTAATCCATTACCATCCCTACTCGAAATTATTGGGTCAAAATTTGATCTGATTTAATAAGAATATTTTTTATTATAAAATCAGGTTTAATTCAAAACAGATTATTTAAAAAAATTAAATCAAATTAAATTAGGTCAGGTCAAGATGGATTTATAGTGAAAATTCTCAACACGATGCATTTCCTTCTCTCTCTAAACAAATTATAAAGTTTCATTCAATGAAAAAACAAAGTTTGGAGTAAATTTGTGACTGTTAGGCTCATGTTTGTGGGACATACTTACAGCATATTAGCTTCAAAACCCCAAATTCAGTCCAAATGATTTCATTTCAAAACGATTTGGTCACTATTTATTTTTAGAAATGTGTTTAAAATTAAGAAAGATAGGAGTTAGTGAAGTAAATAACCGACACTTTTTTTTAAACGTGGATTAAGATCTTATTTCGAAAAAATTTTAATACACAAGTTGCATAAGTTTATGCAATCTATTAAGTTTATAGGATTAGTTTGAAATTTAAAGTTTTGGTCTCAAAGATATTTAAATTTTATTATTGGTCGAACTTAAAGATTTAATTTGATAGAATTGAATTAAAATTTGATTAATAATTTAAATTTAAAAATTGCTTTATTTAAAAATTTTAATTATAAAATATGATTAAAACTAGCTTGAAACAATCTGAAATTCGGAACTCAAATCTTTCTAATTCAAGGTTACTGCTGAGGATTATAAATAAATCCATTAGAATGTAAAAGATAAGATCAATAACGGGTTTAAAACAAGCTTCGCTCTCCGCTCCAAATAAAAGCCCAGGCCCAAAGCTGGTTTAGAAATCTCAACTCTCTCATAATTGCAACCAGGGGCGTAAACGAGTCAAGTCGAGCTCGAGTAGTGCTAAGTTCGGTTTGATTCATTAAAATTTCGAGTAGAGTTCGAGCTTGAGTAATTTTAAACCATGTCGAACAACCACTGTTAAACGTTCAATAAAGTTGTTCATCATTTCCTTGCTCCTACGTTCAAATGTTTTGAATACAATAGCTGGATAATCCTCACTATAATATGTTTCTATTCTATTTTCCTCTATTGAAGGGGAGAGTTTCTCTTCTGGTCTAACAACCATGAAACCAACGGCGTAAGGAACATGAACATCATCCACTAGAGTTGTCTCCGTATCTGCTACAATGAATGGCTGCATAGGTCTTTTACTAGGCTTGAGCGCTTTGATATACTCAGAATAACAACGCTTACTTTTTTTTAAATTAGCACAGCTTTTGCACTCACACTATCATTTTGACTGTTTATGTTATCCCAGACCAGGGAAGCTAACTCCTCATCAGTGGGAAAAACCATAATATTTTCATCATCAACATAATCCTCAAAAAGATATATATTTATATAAATTCCAAATATTTCACTATCATTGTATTCCTCGGCTTTAGTCCTCACAAGTTGTTTTATCCATGCATATACTGGCTGATCTTTTTCATCTTCCCGAAATGTGTACGATCTCCCAATTATAAAGCTAATATTTTCTGATGAGTTCATCATTCTCATAATATAACAAATGGAAAACTTACCATATTTAGCATTAGTTGTGTAAGCGTACTTAAATAGAAATCGCATCACAGCTAATACGATCAGATATATGTCATTTGTGGAAATAGAAGGATCAAGAATATCACCAGCAATTATTAACCTAGGATAGGGTACCTTGCGTGTCTCTTTCTTGATCAAATTTAGTAAAGTTTCCCATGCCTGCTTAAATATTATTTCTCTACCTTCCATTGGAGTTTGGTGGTTTTTATTCATTAGTGACCCCCTTTTTTTCATTATAAATGCAGGCAATACTTAATAGTGCATTTATCCCAGAAATTAATATAACATTTGAATTCAGTCCATCTTTCACAATAATCATTATATCCATCCTTATTTGTGGATATTGAATTAACATAATAATTGTATGATTGAAGGATACTATCAATCTTTTGGTCCCAAAGCTTATGATACTTTGGATTTAAATCAGCGGGTTTGTGACCCCTTAATAAATCTGCTAATTCATCCATATTTATTGGATTCAAATTTTGAGTAGGAGGTTGATAAGGGTGTAAACTAAGATTCAACAAAATGAATGAATTGATATAAGAAAGGGGGTCTAACTTCATGATATTATGTAAATATAAGTCGGGTAATAAAATGGAGTTATATCCACTAGTGATGAAGTTATCGTGAACAGTATAAATTGGTATATTATTTTCTTTCATATCCATGATCATTAATAAAGCTATATTAGCGTCCATCTGATGAATGAAATTAGCAAAAACGGCTGAATTAGTCTTCCTCCTATCCCGATCTTGTTTGGGTATTCGAAGAGTAACTTGCCGTCGCTTTTTGTGTATCCTGTCATAAATGAAGATTTTGACTGATTTTGATGTCATATAGTCTTGTACTGTAGTATAATACTTAGTTGTATAGTACACTGGCTTATTCTGTGCGGCTGAAATCCAAGCAACATCACGAATTAAACTCATAAGATTATGAATATTTTCGAATTTCAATTTAAAGAATGTATTTATATGCGTTGCCACCAATTGAGCTTCTTTATAATTTAATATTCCATTAAATTTTGTAAAGATATCCTGAGATATGCTGAATTTGCTCTTACCATAGACTAAAGGCATGAAAATTGACTTGATCAACTTTCTATCTATCCCCTCATTTATGACCCTATATATATCGCTTGATAAAATGGTTTTTAAATAGTCTAATAGTTTTTCTTTAAAATATAAGTAAATATCCATCATTTGGTTGATATGTTTTATCTCCTTGTTATCATCATCAAAATATAAATTTGGAATAAGGTTAGTATGAATAGCTATATCATGATTTAACAGTAAGTAACTAATTAACTGATATGCACTTGCTGATGCATCCTGCGTGATAGGCAACTGATAAATAGAAACACTCTCTTTTCCCACATATTTCTCTTTTTCCCCATCTTTTCTTATTCTGTTACGGATGGATAATACCTTGCTTATGAATTGAAAAGGCTCACTAGCATTTTTAGCAAACTCGTTGATAATCAACCCCCCGTGTCGATAAAAATCATCAATTATTTTATCAAGATCATATGCTCCTTTGCTTCGTTCTGCAATTATGTAAGAGTTAATTATATCACTATTTTCAAAATTTTGCGAATAAAAATCATAAAACCATTTTTTCCCCTCATTATAACTATTAAACTTTTTAAAATGAAAAGCAGCTGCAGTTACTACTTTATCTAGAACAATTTTTCCCATTTCCTTATCATCATTATCAGTAATTATTTTTGATCTAAGAGATCTGGGGTGATCACGAGGAAAAACAATTAGACTTCTAGCCAAATCGCGTTCATGGAAATGCAAGATCCCAGAGCGGTATATCCTACCACGGAAGTCAAGGAAGGCCGGTAGATAAAATCTATAACCAGAATAGGCTTTAGCTAATCGAATAATAAAATCCTCATAACGTGCTTTTTGGATACGCGATAAGAATTCACTCAACACTTCTGAATAATTAATGGATTTAATATCAATTTCATTTTCATTAAAGTATGCTGATCTTAATATTTCACATGCTTTTACTATATTGATAGTAGCTAGAAACCTAGGCATAAGAATACCTTTTTCAACTAATTCTTTTTCATTTTCATTTGAAAGTAAATAGTTCAAAACATCTGAGTTTATCTCAAAGGGTTGTTTCTGTAAATAGTTAATACCACTTAACAATTTTTTATATTGATCGTTAAGATTTATATTAAAGTTGTCCAAATTACGGGATGATAAAAGGTTAAACCGCTTGATGAAATAAAAATCGCTTATTGGTTTACTTAAATAACCCCCAGAAAGATCAGTTATTGTTTTAGGGGTCCCCTTTTTTCTTTCACTTTATCAATTACATCCCAATTTCTAGGTGGACAAACCATAGGAAGATTAAGTCTAATAGGAAGAAGAGTCAAATCGAAATTACAAATAGCATACAGATTCTTTGGTACATAATATTTTCCCTTCCGAATCTTAGGCTCGACAGACGTCTTTTGGAAACCTAAATTATCCGAAACGCATATTATTTTTTTCCATAGCATATACTCAACCAATAACCCACCAATCATAAATTGGGTCTTTTCTCCTTCACCATTTTCTTCAGCCTTCTTATTATTTAATTTATCCGTTTTGCTACTAAGGTTATCTTGGGATTTAACTTTTCCCTTTTGCTTCTTACCTTTTATCCCACCTGTCATATCATTCATTGTTGATTTATTTTCTTCATCCTTATTTCGCAGCTGACTTATTGCTTGAGGGACGCCCCACGTATTGGGGTTAATTCGAGAATGAATCAATTTTCCTTGCTCCCTTGTCACTGTGTCAAGCTGTTCTATTAGGGAGGCCACTCGTGCAGCTGGTTTATTAGAATGCACACAATTAAAGATTGATGCAAGAGTATATACTATAATCACTTCTAAAGTATAATGAGGTAAGTTATTTATCAAATCCATATCCTTTGAGTGTAATCTAGAACAATGATATTTGATATATTCCTTTGCAGAAGGGGGCATCCTTTCCTTTTTTTTATTTTCAGGATTTATATATTCCACATTATCTTTTTCATCATTATCTTTAACTAATATTTTAATTAAATCTGGGGAAAGATGATGTAATGTTTTTTCCTCATCATAATACATTGTGAGCTCCTCAATCTTATATTGCAATTTTTGATAATTATCATTAGTTGTTTTTTTATTATTATTTAAGAGTTCAAATACTTTATCCTGATAATTAGAAACATTGCTACGCTGCACATCCTGCAAAATATCCTTATTATTTTCAATACCCTTACCGACTTCCAATGATTAGTTCGTAAAGCTCTCCTTAATTCTTGCTTTAACCCCACCGACTTCCAATGATTGGTTCGTAAAGCTCTCCTTTCCCGACCGGGGGTTTGATATCACCCCACACCATTAGGGGGTGAGAAAGCCCGATTTTATTTAGTCAAAGATGTCTTATCGTGGACTGGACTACAAGGAAAATAACGAACGAAAACTAAGCAGATTTTATTCATTCTAGCAATGGAAGTACATCCAATGGGAAACTCACACACACATAGACCAGCCAAACAACTAAACACAACATTACAACAAAGTAAACAAACAACATATTAAGTTAAAAGAAAGAGAAAAGCAAAAAAAAAACAAAGGACTTCTTAGTTGTTTCCCCCTGGTCTCCCGCGGATGATGGAGGTCGCCCTGATAAGCAGCGATTCGCGATCTCGGATGAGATCCCTCCTGCGCTCTGCCAGCGCACGAATGCGGTCCATCAAAAATTGCATTCTTCTTCCTACGTCCTCAGGATCGAGAGCAGGCGGATGCTCCCAGAACAGACCAAGCATTTGCTCACATTCGAGCTTCTGGTTTTCTACATTAATAATTGCTTGCTCAATTTGAAAAAGTGTTAAAGTGGTAACTGGTGGATCCATATCTCCCCTTGCTTTGCCAAATAGAGAAAGCAGCTTCAATTTATAGACGTAGGAAGCTCTAAGCGAAAAAAAAAGAGTCTTTAGTTTTTCGCGGGTATCGCCATGTGGCTTAATCCCGATCACTCTTTCAGGAATAGGACACAATAATATAGCGCACATCAGAGAAGAGAGGCCCCCTGCGTCCTTTCTTCATAGATGGAGCAATCCTCACTCGACAACACAGTCCTTGATCACTCTTTCAGGAATAGGACACAATAATATAGCGCACATCAGAGAAGAGAGTACCCCCCATTTATAATAAGAGAGGCCCCCTGCGTCCTTTCTTCATAGATGGAGCAATCCTCACTCGACAGCACAGTCCTTGATTAACTTGATTGACTTGATTGATCTGATCAGACGCTTGC
Organism: Abelmoschus esculentus; assembly: GCA_035048815.1. NCBI lineage: Eukaryota > Viridiplantae > Streptophyta > Magnoliopsida > Malvales > Malvaceae > Abelmoschus > Abelmoschus esculentus. Next base: position 3,927,269 of record JAUCBN010000012.1, read on the forward strand.
TTTTTCCCCGGAAACAAGGAAAAGCCCCTTTCCAGCTCACTCAGTCAGTCCACTAACACCGGTATACAGTAAGTCAGTACAACTTTCTTTTAATTTAGTTTAGTGTAAGAAAGTGACAAAAAAATAGAAAGCTCTATGGGCAGAGGATATATGGGCTTAGGGTTTTTGATGGCTTTCTATTTTTTAAAATTTCAGATCCGAAAATGTATTTGATGGGCTTTGAATTTGGACAGATCCTTTTTTTCCTCTTGCATGGACTTGGGCTTGCTTTGTACTGACTGATAAGAGTCTCTAATATGCAAGCCTTACACGTGACTTAGTAAGCCAAAACAGGGCAACCCACTGCTCGCGACGTGCGGTGCGAGTTGCTATATAGAAAAGAAAAAAAGAAAACAAGCAAGCGAATGAGGAGGAGACCGCGGGATAGGGCCGATTCCCAACATATGCTCATAAGAATGAGAAGGAATAATCCATATCATATGCCAACTAGCTGTGTGGTGGAGCAGAAGGTGAGAGTACTGCCGGCCTATTTTCCTACGTGTGATTGGTCCGGATTCATTTTCCTTACCAACCCCGGCTCAACCTAGCACGACCAGTACAAATGCCCTAGTTCGACTCAGGTCTCGCTATCGCTTTATGGTGGCGCCATGCAAAGGTTAGAATGAGAGTGCCCCTTGCTCCTTAGCCCTTTACCGGACTCCCCTACGTACCAGCAGACTGAAGTTATCCAGGAAAAACCTTTTAACAAAGCCATCGACTTGGTCAACGACCCCCATTTCTTCCCAATGATCTTCCCTTTCTGTTGGGCGCTTCGTGGCCCTATCAGTCGGCTTGCCAATCAACTGACCCAGTGTCAACAGGGAGCAACCCCTATTCTCGCAACGAACGACCTGTTCCTCCTTTTATTTAAAAAAGTCGTTGTCTGTTAAAGCGAGCTCCGCTATTTCAGAGAGGGGAAATGGCGTCATTCTATGATAATAGGACATGAAAATCTAACAAAAGAAAAATGGATGTGCTAAATGAACAGAGGAGAGGTAAATCAGCAAAGTAAAAGTAAGCTCCTCCCCGGAACACCATATGAAAGAGTGAATTCAACGGAGTCGGTATCATTGAGAAATAGACATCTCAGAGATAGATAGACATTTCCTTTTTTAATATGTAACTTCGGGGGACTACCGCTTCTAGAATGCAACCATCGTTCTGAGAAGCAAGTAAAGGGAATGCCTTAAGCAGCGAACACAACTAATGAGTCTCATGGGCAAGATATCCTACATTCGCTGATTTTTATGTTCTATTATATGTCTTTTATAAATCGAAAAAAGTATGTTATGTATGCGGATCTAATTCCTCTCCCGGGCTCCCGCTCCGCACCTTACTAATGGTTTAAAGACTCTTACTGTCCTATGATGAAAGAGAAGTAAATACCCGCTTTAGCTTGAGAAAGGCTGATGATTTTTTTTTTACTATATTCCAGTAAAGTAAGAAAGAAGGAAGGGATAGTTTAGTCAACGACCGAGAAAGCCCCTAAAAATGTGCACAGAGTCGGTCCTAAGCGAGAGTCAACCGACCCACTAAACTAACTCCGATTCGACTTCCCGTCCACTTCCGTACGACAGTAGGCTATCTTCTTACCGAGCGGGAAAGGAATGGACTTGCTAAGACCGCTTACGCCTTTTCGCCCTTACTAAAATAAAACTAAAGCACCAACTGCGGATAAGGTGATAAGACATCAAAAGGAAAGTTATAGGAATCAGGTAAGGAGGGTAAGGGTGGGGGACATCAAATGGATTAGAGTTTGAACAGAACTGGAAGAGGTTCGATTCCTCTTTGATGTTGTTAAGCCAAGAGCGCAAAGCGCATGCGCGAAATGAGAGCTAGAGGAATGGGAAGGGTAGCTGCTAAGACTAGAGGATACTGCCAAGGAATATACTCTCTCCTCAAATAGAATCAAATATAAAAAGAGAATGTCTAAAGGTATGAACTGATAAGGAGAGGAAAGATTCTTTCTTATTAGCAGGCGCATCAACCGAGACAGAGTCTTCAGAAGGCTTCCTCGCAGCTTCGTATTGATAGGGGCTCTTTTGCATAATAAGAAATCCTCAGTCGAAAGCCCCTACTAGAGAGCCTCAGAACTTGAGATCCCGGAAATGGAATGGGGCATTCAAAGAAGTTTCAAGAGCTCTTTTCGTTAGAGAAACTTGGTCATTGAATGAATGAAATTCCCACGATCAGCTTGACCCTTGCTTGATGGTAAGGAAGAGGACCGACAACGGAAAAGAAGGAAGAAAAGGGAGCGGAATGCCACTCGACAAGAGGGAAAGTCCTCTGAAAGCCCTTGTTCCAGCTTAGAGGGAAAAGCACCGCACTATAAGAAAAAGAAAGGGAAGAGAAAGAGAAGTCAGGGACTTGTCCTCATGGTTTCCTAAGGGTCTTCCCCTAGGCATAACCAATAGACAAAGAGTTCCAACTATCGAATCAAAGAGGAACGGAGCCGCTTTCCCCAGTTGACGAGAGAAAGAAAGGAAATGAGCCCATCACCTATCTGAAGCTGAAGGAATGAAAGCATTAGAGTCTTGATCCCCTGCTTAACCTGAAACCTCTCAAGCCAGGGAAAGATTTCAAGTTCAGACTATGATGACTGGCATCCTCACTTACGCAACGAAATGGAGTTGATGGAGTAGCCAGTGCCCTTGAGTTATTCTCTTCGGTATCGCCTTGAAAAACAGAATAGAAGAAAGGTTAACAGAAAGTCTCACAAAGAAGAAGAGAAGATGAAGTCTAACAGCAGGCCTTGGGGATAACAGTAGATTGATGAGTGATCCCCTCTGAATCAGGGAAGGTAGGACATTCTGAACCTTAAACCGGTCGCTGGTTGATCTGATCGGACCCCGGACACGCGAGAGCCCAGCCCGTGAGGAATGCGTGGTTCCCTGGCGCTTCATGGGACGGGCGCTCACAGTCCCCCTCCCTCTAATCTAACCCTACCTTGCTCGCCCAGGCCTGTCGGCACAATAAGAGAATGAGGGAGCTAATCTGCTTGCTTGTGCAGGCGAGGACCACTCGGCTAGAGCGCGCCAGAGGAGCTTCGAGTGACTTGTTAGGGCTGTCGAAGAGCAAAGAATCAAGTCACTCGAAGCTCTTTGATAGACATCTTTCGGTTCTCGGTCTCATCCGACGAACAACTTTAGGTCCTTATTCTGTGTCCTATCCTTCCTTGCGGATTCCCGGTTTCTGAAGGAGTAGCGGCCTGTTAGCTTGAGAGTGAGTATGGGCCTACCGAACTTCAAAAATCGTGACCGCCAATAAGTGATTTATTTGGGACTTCGGTATGCTCTGCACTTTTATTTCGTCCTACAATCGCAGTGGAAATAAGTGGGTGGTCTATGAGTGAAAGCGAAAGAAAGAGCGCTTTTGCTAGTGCTTATCTGGTCGTTCTCAAAAAGGGCCAAACCATGGCCCCTTTTTTGGGGTTTTTAAACTTCCCACTTTCACTCATACGATCTTTTTTGTCTTTTACGCAATGCGAAAGAAATTCGGCTTTATTAGCCAGCTCGGAATAACGTTGGAAGGTGCCCCTCTCAATTTGGAGAGTATTCTACCTATTCCGAAAAAGGAATCCCCGATGAGAGCCAATTTTCGAAATAATCTGGAGAATTCCAAAAACTAAATTAACCTAGAAGTTTGTAGCCAGTTTCCTACTGTTTCATTCCTTCCCGTTTTCAGGAGTGCTCGAAAACCCTCCCTTCCTCCCACAGTACTTATCACAAGACTTTGGTAGAATGTGGGCTAATGCTCGCCGAATATCTTTTCTCATTTTTTCTTTCTTTGTTTCGCTCCCTTTTTATTAATCCAATAAATGGGCGAGGTCCCTGTAGTTTTTCAGCCTCCGTTTGCAGGCTGCCGGATAAAGAAAACTCTGCAATCCCCTTATCAAGCAAGGCCTGACTCTCTTCCAATCCGATCACAGCATCCGGACAGATATGTGTGCAGAACAGAGCCCCTATAGACATAAAGGTTTTGGCTGGTCGGGCGGATAATGAGTCGCCAATCCACATTGGATCGATTGCTACTCTATAGGAAAATTGAAAAAGGGTGCTGCTTCGATTCGTTTGCTTTCCCTTTCTCACTCTGAAAGAAAGAAGAAAGCCTTGCTTTGCCTGCTTCCTTCCTCGCTAATTGAAAGCAAGACTCACACGTCTGCTTATGAATCTTATGGGTTCCTCACTTTTTCGGGGAATCGTTTTTCTCCGGTCCTTGCAGGGCCCTGCTCAAATAATATCTTGCTTGTTCATTACCATCTCCGTTCTTCTGCGATAAGAATGCTCCCAACGACTCGTTTGAGGCTGATGATATGTATAGCCGTAGCCTCCGGGCCGAGAAGAGAGCTTTCACTGGGGATTTCCTCAGTCTATACTGACTCTCTAACCGCTATCGACGAGGGGATGGTTAGACTGTCCTTCCCTAGCTTAAGGAAGCTAAGTGCGGGATATTCTATAGAGCAAGCCAGGTTCGAGTAAGCAGCGCCGTAAGCCTAAAGGGAGATGAGAAGTTTACTTGAAAAGCCATAGAGTAAGGAAGATGACTTTCAAAGGATATGTATCCCAGGTGCTATCTAATCCCTTGTTTCCAGCTTGTGTGCTAGAATAAGGATAAACCTACCCTAAAACAGCCCTGTATGAGTAAGAAAATGAGTCTACCACCGCCTTGTAGTAATTAGTAAGCCGGCTGTTGAAATAATGAGGGGCTAGCTTATTCGATACCTTTGGGGCATCATCTTCTTCGCTCCAAGAGAAGGCCACTATCCATCTGTCATCGGCTAATAGCACCAATACGGGTAGAGTACTTGGCTAGCCTAATTGCCGAGGATAAGTCGGCAGAGATTTCAACGTGGAATCGGTAGTGAAGCCAGTAATTGTCATCGAATGCTACCCCAGAGCCAATCCATAGAGCACTTCGGAATTATCTTCTGTATCATCACTAAGCACGTTCCCCGTTCACCAATATTTACCGTCTCAGCATTTTCGAAGGGAAAGGATAGAGTTCCCCAACGTAACGGCGGCAGAGGTGCCTTCCGGTCAAAGCATAGTTCTTATCCCTTCTGGTAGCCAATCAGAATAAAAGCAGAGCTATCAGTGACATCAGCCTTGGAAACTGGTAACGATGAAGGAGAGGCTAGCTATAATCGCTTGCATGGGGCAATTCCAATTAACAAAGCTAATACAAAGTAGAAAGAGAGAGGTCGCAGAGAAATTACGAGAGAGAGCACAGGGCAAAGGAAGAATGCGACAGCAGGGCAATACCTCACCAAAAAACAAGCTAGCCATACCAAAGAAGCTAGCATAGCTAGCGAGACTAAATGCTTTAGAAATTGCCTCAAATAGCCAAGGTCGGTATAGAGCTTGCCAGCAAGCAAGCAAGCGAACAAAAAAGCCTCCTCCTCTCGGAAGGAATCAACCGATACTGATTCTGATAGGGCAAAGGACAGAGGAAAAGCAAAGAAAGCTAAAGATTTGGTGCTAGGAACAAAGTATCAAGCAAGATGTCCAGTAACAGATGCTGACAGCAAGCATTCCATCGATCAAACACCCATGCTTGGGAAGTCTCTCCTTTCTTTCTCTTACCTAGAAATGGAAAAAGACTTCAAACAAGTAGCTCGTGGAACATCTCCCACTTGCCCTTTTTTTTCTCAATCTTATATCTCGGACTACGTCATGATCGGGCAGCCACGCAATGTATTTCACTCCTAGCGGTAGGAAGAGAGGTTCAGCGCAACATGTACACAGGCGCTAAAGCCCTTGTTTCGACCTCAACCTGATATTTTTATTTGATAAGCACTGGAAGAGATCTAAAAGCAAACATTCCATTGATTGAGCACCCATTCCTGTGTTTTATGATGATCCAACCTGCTATCTCAATGCATGGGATTTCCTTGGGGATACAAAGATTCACATTAAAAATAAGTAGTGAGACTTTAATGGCCTTTTAATGCGAGTTTCGTATTCTACGGACCAGCGTGCTTGGCTTCCTTTGGGGGATGCTGCTAGACTTCTATCGTTCAAGGGCAGTCTGAGTTGCACGACGTGCCAGATCGAAAGCCTAATCTTAGTAGTATACAAGTCTTTGACACCTTTAGCTTCCCTCTTATTCACTGATCTTCTAAACCGTCTCTAAACCGGCTCTATTCGCTCTATTCATGAGGGACTAATCGCTCCTAGGATTAACTAGATCGAGTGGTTGTACAAGAAACCAATTCGATAGAGAGTGTTATGCTACTGATTCCTGAACCAACTCGCTAACCCCATTCTTCTAAGGATAGAAGAAAAGAAGAGATTTTTTTGGATTACATTACTTAAGGCCTGAGGAAGCCAAGAGCTGGTGAGGTGGAATAACTATTCATGTAGGGAAAGCCCAAAGCCATTGATTAGAGATGCAGCAGGTGAACTAATCAGGAACTGGTTCTGAATTTACTAACCTCACCCGACTCGTCCAATAAGTGTGTTTTCCATTGTCAATTTTATAAGCTCATTGGGGAACTCTGGGCCTCACAGGATCCGAAGTTATGGCCTAGGGAAGAGAAAAACTTAAGTCATTCCTATACGCCGGAGAGGTTTAAAGAAGGGGTAGACCTTGCACCTTAAAACCAGGAGGCCTGATTAATCCCTTCTAGGTGCTATTGAAAAGGATCTAGTTTAGTACCTTCCCCGGTATTTGACTAAAAGTCGACCTACCTGAGTTTCCAAAGTCTGAAAAATTTTAGCTTGTCTTGACTCGAGTTCGAGATTTTTTCGAACCTAATCGAGCCAAGTAATAACCGATCTTTAATCGTGTTAGATTTATGTAATTTTTATCTCTCAAGTCTCATTTAAAGCCTAAAGAAGATAAAACTTTGATACACAAGTTGTGTAAACTCAAGCTTGTTAATTTTAGGTTTTAGTATGTTAATTTAGGGTTTAAGACTTATGTTTAGGGTTTAGATTTTAGGGTTTTAAGTTTAGAATTTTAGATTTTAAATTATAAAAAAATAAAAAATAGTATATTTATATTTTCGAGTAACTCGTAAGCTTTTTGAGTAACTCGTCTCGTCTCGAGTCAAATTCGAGTTCGAGCCAAGTTCAATTAAGTCAAATTTTAATCAAATATTGACCGAATCGAACTCAAATAGCTCACGATCTGTCTCATCTCATTCACAACATTAATCGCAATACTTGCTTTAATCTTATAATGCACGTCCCCGAATTATAACACTCATTTCAACCGTAAATATCTTGTTCTCGAATCAATCTTGAAAAACCCTTAAGTTCTCTACAATTGGTGAATCAACTCATCGAACATAAGAAACGAGTAACGGCTCTTCATTGTCACCTTATCAAGCTGTTGTGTTTTTTTTTTTCATAATCTCATCTAACCATTTTCTGTTTGCCAAATTGGATTGGTTCACCCCAAGGTGACTTGGGACATAGTCGATTGGATAAAACCACACTCAAGTAGCATCTCGCAATTAAGCTTATAATTCTCTCAATCAAGTCCATGCCATGCAATAAAAGTGATGGAAGTCGAAGCCCAACTTATCGGTTTTTCGGTATCCGATTCAAGTTCTTAACAAGAAAGTATTTCTAATAACTCCAAAAACATCGATGAGTTTCTAACGGCTCGAAACTCTCGAGTGTCAAACTCTTTACTCTCTTTACCTTCCATGCCAAGAATGTCTCACTATAGACATATGAATGAATGGATCCCAAACTTCACCTCATATATGATTTAGTTTCTACCATCAACCTCATGTTTTTAATATAACATGTTTAAATGAGGAACTATTTAAAATGTTTAAAGGGAGCTTATTTCTAACGATTTAAACTTTCGTAAGCTTATTTTTAATGCGAGGGAGGGAACTCGTCGAAAAAAAAAAAATAAGTTTTATATGATTTAAAAATATATAGTGGGAGCTCTACTATAAATAGATAGACTCGTACTTTCATTTATTTTATCAATTATCAAATCTTAACTCATTCTCTTTAAAATAATAATAAAATACTTTGAACAGTTTATTCTATTCCTCTCTTGTTCTTTTAGTTGTTCTTATCGTTGTCTTTTGCAATCGCTAAGAGTAGTCACCTTCTTGTTTAAAGTTTCTACATTATTGAAACTTTAAGAACTTATCCGGGTCTTTACGAATTTGAGTGACATATTTTATATATAAAAAATTTAGGAGAAATATAAGTACGTATATTACTTATTTTTATATTGTATATTTACGTGACGTAATTTATATATTGAATGATTAAGAGTAACTATCAAATCTTATTATATAATCATACCTAAAAATGAACACATAATTTTCTGTTAACAGGATAAACCTATAAAATTTTAAGGACAAAAATAAATTTTTAATAAAAAAATATATAACTTCTTTAAAATTATATACGGATTTCAAGTTTTAGGAGACGGTGGTCCCCTCTAACCCACTCAACATGCATTAATCTCTTTGCTTGGGAAGGATTTTATTGGCCACTTGGGCCAAACCCACAATATTTATAGCTCAAAGCCTTGAATCTAGAACAAGATCATGTTGGTTGTCTGAACCTGAAGCCGTCGTAGATCGATTAATGATATACATTATTCGGTTTTAATTAAATTAATTAACCGAATTAAATATATTTAAATTTTTTAGTTGGATAAGTGAAAAGTTTTTTTTAGTAGATATCTCAATTGAGTTTAAAATCAATTAAAAATAAAATTTTATGCATCTATTTAAACTCAGAAAAATTTATAAATATACAAATTAAAAACCTATTTTACCTTCTATACATCTCTAATGTCGTTAAAAATTAAAGAGAGACCTATACGAATATTTTCAAATAAAAATAGTATATTTCACAAAAACAAAATGTAAAGAGTACGTTTAGGGGTGTGCATTATTCGGTTTTAACAGAATTAACTAATCGAACTAAAATTATTTTGGTTAATTCAATCGGTTAATTTTTGGTAAATTCGGTTAACGGTTAATTCGATTAGAAATTGGTTCATTAACCGAATTAACAAAAATTATTAAATATTAAATATTATATATATTATATTTATTTTTAGTTATTTAATTTTTTAAAAATTATAAAATATTCATTAATTTTTTATATTATAAATTGATCACTAAATTTTTATTATATTAGCATAAAATAAAAGTTTAGTGACTAAAAATTTATTTTAGTATAATTTAGGGACCTATTATGTAATTTAATTAAAATTTATAATAAATTTCGGTTAATTAGCCGAATTAACCGAAATAATTTTTGTTTGGTTAATTCGATTAAAGAAAATTCGGTTCGGTTAACAGTTAAAATTTTAAAATTTTTTGTTAATTCTATTTTGGTTTATTCCGTTCTACCACCGATAGAATTAACCGAATGCACACCCCGAAATACATTTTAAAATCTAAAACAATACAGGGACCTGCGATACATTTAAACCAAAATTTAACCTTTGGAGTCAACGTTTGACGCGGCTCTATCTCGGACAAGCCAGTAGGTTGTAAGATACACCTGCACCAATCACGGACTTTCTCCACTTTACACGTAGTTTTCCCTTGAAAATTTCTCCAATAATCAAATGAAGAGACGGCGAAAGAAGACGGTAGGAAGATTTCAATTATTAATTCATAATAATATAACAATTTCTTCGTCTTCATAATCCTAACCTGGACTTATTCATCGTCTTTGTAATAGGTGTATTCTTACTGTATAAAACCCCCTTTTTTCCAAGGACTTTTGCTCAATCATTTTGTGTTGGTTCAGTTCAGTCTGATCCGATGATTGTGGGATTTGCCAGGGGGAAAAAGATCCCATCAAAAATGGAGGAACAAAGCTCTTGGTATTTCGTTTGCTAAGATTTTTCCTTGTCGAGGGTTGACTTTCTTGTCTCTGGTTTTTAGGGTCTAGAAGATATTTCCTTTCAAGATTTCTGGTTTTTGACATGAGCCACGAGGAACCAGTCAAGCTAGACGATGAGCACATCGCCCAACTTCGAGAAATCTTCCGATCTTTTGATCATAATAATGACGGTAGTCTTACACAGTTGGAACTCGATTCGCTTTTGCGGTCTTTAGGCCTAAAACCGAGCTCAGACCAAGTCGAAGCGCTGATACAAAAGGCCGACACGAATAACAACGGTTTGATTGAGTTCTCGGAGTTTGTGTCCCTGGTGGCACCGGAACTGCTGTTGGAGAAGTTGCCCTACAGCGAGGAGCAGCTAAAACAGATGTTCAAGATGTTTGATAGGGATGGTAATGGATATATCACCGCCGCTGAGTTGGCACATTCGATGGCGAAGCTCGGGCATGCGTTAACGGTAGAGGAGTTGAAGGGGATGATCAAGGAGGCCGATACCGATGGAGATGGGATGATTAGTTTTGAGGAGTTCTCCACGGCGATTACTTCCGCTGCTTTTGATAATTCTTGGGGTTGATCGAATTTCAAGACATGTAAACATAAGCAATTGTATGTTGTGTTGGATTTGCTGAAGGTTCTGCCTATTTTGTTTACTTGTACCTTGTGTAGGTTAATAAGGGACATTTTCCCATATTTTGGTGTCAATTACATTTTTATTTGAGAAATGTTAATAGTTAAAAACATCCTATATTCAGGATTGTGTTTGTCCCATAGAATTGAAGATCACTAAGAATTAGTGCATCAATTACTAATGGTTACTCCTACATAGTAAGAATGTTCTTCATTGGTAGCTTCAAGATTCAAGGCAAAGCTGATGCCTCTGTTATGCACATGTCTCGGTTGCTAACTCACGGACTATGAAATATAGCTCATAGAAATGATAGACTAGGTGATACGGATCAACTTAACAAGAAGTTGAAGTTGTTTGCCAAGTCCAGAAAGTCAACAAACTTTTGATAACTTTTCGTATGAGATCCAAACATTTCTGAGTCGAGTTGTCTTCTTTTAGATTAACATCGTTCCGATGAAAACCAAAAACTTAAGATACGGAAACTACGCAAACAAAAAATAGATACGAGACCAAATTTGGGATACAAATCCAATTGAAGGAACTAATTTGGACTGCTCATAGTTTTTGAATGGTCCAATTTCACAAACCCAATCCCCCCCTCTTGAATCGGATGACACACTAAATCCCAAAGACTTCTGCCTTTCGCTGAGGAAATGCCCCACACAAATCGACGAATCATGTGCTTCAAGTCCACACATGTACACTTAGGTGCATAGCATGTAATGGAACTGCAGTCTGCAGCTAGGACAGATTTAGATAAAACAATAGGACCGGCCAAAGACGGGCTTCGTGCCTTCCATACACAGTTTCCTTAGATCATGTGCTTTTTAATAAAAGTTGTTAGTTTTATAAGAAACAGAAAATATCAAAATGACTAAATTAAATATATAATTTGAATTTTTTTATAACATTAACTAGTTTCTTTAGATTTTACATAAAAATGTTAAAAATTAAACCAAAACACTAGAATGAAATATATGTACAAATAAATCTAATTATATCGATAAATTAACCATAAAAAAAAATTAGCATATTAGTGGTTGAAAATGATTCTCAAGCGTGGACTGTATATCCAAAATTAATATAAAGGTCCAAAACAAGAGAAATAACATTATAGTAAATAAACACCACCTTGATCTTATCAATCATGACAGTATCAAATCCAACTATGAGAAGACATAAAATAAAAGAACTAAAAATCGAGAAAGAAGAATAGTGTACTAAAAGATAATGATAAAGATAAAATTATTTTTATTAAATTAAAAAAATAAACATAATAACAACAAAAAAAACGATCGATAATTAACACTAAAATTAATACGATTATCAACTAAACAAAGATGAAAAGAACTGTGATTCTCTAAAGACAAAAAATGGCTACTGCACAAATCCTCAAATTTCAAACTTCTTTCAATATTACTGATTTATTTATTAAATCATTGAATTTGATTTGATTTTAGTAATCCATACGATTACTATTCTAAATATATTTAGTTCAGTTTTTTCCTGGTTCACAGGTTAAAAACCATAATTATCTTAATCAAACTCCCTCCGTCCCAAAAATAATGTCTCTTATTGACTTTTTAAAAATCAAATTTTTAAACTTTGACTATAATTATATTAAATATTTTAAATAATTAAAATTTATAAATTATATATTTAAAATATACTCGATTAGAAGTTTTTAAAATATATTTTTTATATTTTTATCAATAATAAATTTTAAATAACCAAGAGTCAAAATTAAAAAAGTGTAACTAAAAAAAATCAATAAGAGACAATATTTATGGGCCAGAGGAAGTATATTTTATTTAATTAATATTTGGTTTTAAAATTTCCATAACATAAAACAAATATTTTATATCTAAATTTGTAAGAAAGGCACTAAATTGCCACCAGACTTTACTATACCCACAAATAGAATAAAAGAAAAAAGCATTAAATTATGCAAAAATAACAATACATTATATAAAAAAAACCCTCTTCTAGTGGTCCTAAATACCACAGTTAAAACCAATTCCATGCACCTTATGAAGAGATCCTAAATATCTTTTCCGAGAACTACAATTCAATTGGAAGAGTTCATATGATATGAGTCAATGGAATGGAAATAGCAAATTCAAAGGGAATGTAATGCAAAAGGATTTCACTTTCTTGCAGAATTTCAATCCCTAAGTTTGGAAATAAATAAGTCACTCCACCACCACCATTCCATGCTTGGTCCTCCACTTGTATTAAAAAACTACGAAGAGCATGAACGATGATAAGGATAAGAGCATCGATTTTAAGTTTACTGAATGCCCCATTCAAAATGTGGAGGTAAATCTTATTAATACTAGGCTTACCAAAATCTGAACCCTAGGCCTTATTTTTTCTTCTGTTGGTCAGAAACTCTGGCTCCCATAATCTTACAAACAGGCTCATCTTTTGACTGAATTAGCTTTAGAGCAGGATGAACCTTGAGGTCTCCCATTACCAACTTCTGACCGCCATCCAACTCACTTAAATCAACTTCAATATATGGCGGTATCAAATCTGCAGGGCATAGGAACTTAACAGTCCTCTTGATGGTATTCAAGTACAACCCTGCAAATATGTAACACATAGGCAGAAAAGAGGATACCAGTTATTACAGCAAGGGAATGAAATAACTAAAATTCATAGGGAAAAGGTAAACATGTGAAACATATTAAGACTCTATTAATAACTTTTGAAGTTGACCAGGAGACATCCTCAACTAACCCTAGAGCAAATGTACGGTAAGGTTTTTAAACAAATATTTAACTTCCTCTAGGCTACTACTATACATGATAACGGTTAATATCATAAAAGCTTAATACAATTGAATCGATAAAAGAAACATCATACAATATGCTTCATATGAAACCATACCCAGTAGTACTGTCACTTGATCCATTCCATCAAAAACTACTAACTACAATACTGCGAGCACCGAGTAGAGTACACGACTAGAATCTTTTTATCTCCAGAACAAATGTCAAAACTTTGTAAGTTTTCACGTCAAGCAATCTCCAAATGCCTAACTGAACACCCTTACGTAGGTTGATCAGGATTAACACACATGTCACTCATATATGTACTAGGGGAATTTTGTGATAATATTCGTACACATTATCGTAAAGGGTCGAAGGAAGCCAGATATAATATGAAAATGCTGCTGTGTAAGCCCTTGAATCTCTTGTCTCACAGTGCGCACTTCGCACACACTTAAACCCAAACTTTCAGAAATTGAAGTAAAATTTGGTCAACAGAGCCAAATTAGACACCAAAAGGAATGCAAATACCAATTGTCTGAGTGAACATTTCACACTAAGAGCTCACATAACCACATCTTTGGGCAACAGAATCATGAACAAAACATATAGGATTCAAGTATCTAATCCAATGAAATTATTACCTTTCCTTAATCCAGGGCATACATCTTCTCCTATAAACACAAGAGGAATATCCACCTTCAGCAAAGCATGGGAAGGTGCCCTTATGAAGGTCACATTAAGAGGTGTATCGGTCCCCGCATGCAAATGAAGCTGAAACATGAATTTAAAGAGATACATGTATTCAAATCTAACAGAGAACACATCTGATTAAACAATATCTAAGTGAATTGAAGAAGAAAAGAAATCACATTACCTTCCTGGGGAGAACCCGGACTTTTTCAATCAAATCCCCAGTCCCAAAATCTGACCGAACCTCGAGATCAAAAACCCTAGAAAGAAAAAAGGACTCTCCCAGATGTTTTACCAGTTTTCTGATCTGATTGGTTTGAACAGAAATGAGCCTCTTGTTGCCTCCATGCTGCCCATCTTCTTGCTCGAAAACGATGCTGGGGACTCGACCCACTTTCCTTTCCTTTGCGGCGATGTTTTTTCCGGAGGTTGCGCGTGGGACGGCGAGTATAGTCTCGTCGTATTTGGGATCTGGCTTAGGGAAACCCTCGAGTGAGTTCAATGGAGACGAAGATGATTGGTCTAGGGCGAGTGCAGCTTGGGAGAAGAAGCGAAGGTGTAGGAGGGCTTTGTTGGAGAGTGCGCGGTGGATGAACAGAGCCATCACCAGTGTTTGCGAAAGAGGGAAGAGCTAGGGTGTCGTGTTGGGGTGGGGTGGGGGGGGGATTAAGCGATGTTTTCGTGTTCGCCGCTGCAACACTTTGGGGCCGAAACCAAATGAAGCTGTGATCCAAGGGAAGAAACTACGGGCCGAAACCAAATATTTAATATTATTGTTAAAAATATTTTTAAATAGATAAAATATTTGTTTTAAATGTTTTTAATATAATTTTTAAATTTTATTATAATCATAATAAAATTACAATTATAACACTTCTTCCCAGAAAAAAGTTTAAACAAAGAAGAATAAAAATATAACCATAATATCAAAATTTAAATTTTTTTGAATTTTTTATTTTTATTTAATTGGTACGTATAAACAGATAAAAAAATTAATGATCGATCTAAATTATTAAACATAATATTTTATTATCCATGATTGATAATATCGACAAACAATCATCAATCAAGTTAGATTTAATTTTATATGACTACTGACAAAATCATAATTATAAATTAGTTCGATTAAATATTTTGTGTTAGTAACAAACAATCGTTAAGACAGATTAAATCATGTCATAAAGACAGATGAAATAAATCACAAAATTAAAAAAAATCACAAGAACAAAAAAAAATGTATGTCAAGAACATAAAACAAGTGTCACAAAGATTATTATTTAATTTTTTTTTTTTAATCTCTTTCTATGTTCTACGCTTAAAAAATAGATTTAAGGTTTATGTTAAAATTAGAATATAAGGTTAAATTTTTAAAATTATAGGCAAGATATATTTCTATAGTTTAAAATTTATAATTTAAGATTTTAAAATCTAAAATTATAACTTAAAATTTAATAATTGTGGCACCAAAAATTTGAGAACTTAAAAAGTATACATGTATACAATAAGTTGCCATTTTAGGCATTTACGGACTTTCCTTTGAAATTTTTAAAAATTTTGAACTTAAAAAATTAAATTTTAAATTATCTATCTTTTTATCATGCTTCTTTTTATGTCTCATTTGAATTTTTTAAAAGAAAATTAAATTTTAAATCCTAATCCTTATTTCCTAAATCCTACACTCTAAAAAAATACACACTATCTTTTAATCCCTTAAATCCTAATCACAATCCTAACATTAAACCCTAACCCTCTAATTTAAAGCGAAAATATAAACGTAAACATAAAAAAAGATAGACAATTTTCACCCCTTCACTTCGCCTGCAATGTCAAATATTTGATTGAATATGCCCCCTTCTGTGAAGCACAAAACCCTCGAGCTCTGTTCTCTTTATCACCATGTAACCATACGGTTCAAACATTCCAAGCACACCTCAGACTACAGTTTCCATAAACCTTCGTTTTCTTTAGGACTTGCAACAAAACCACCCAAAGCAAGGTGCTAAAACCACAGATCCAACCAACTCTAGATACTAAATTTTTTATGTGAGAGAATGTACATATACTATAAACAAACTCCCCACACTTGCTATCAAAATAGGAGTATTTTAGATGACTCCTTTTGCTCCTATCTGGCTTGCATGCTTTTATGTGGGTTTCATTATTATTTCAACTGTCACACATGAAGAGAATTCACTTCAACAGACGTTTACAGCTTGTTTAAGATTGCAATAAAAGGTCAAATCTACTTCACACTTCACATTTCCACCTCAGTTATATGGTATTCATTGTTTGCAACTTTCGTATTGCACCACTCTTTCTGTTGGTATTCAGGCATAAACATTTTGTATCTCAAGGGGAATGGCTCCTCCGGGTTCATTATCCGGCAACCAAGATGACGATAACGAAGCGAACAAGAAGAAATCAGAAGGAAAGAAGCAACAGAAAGTTCCACTGTTGAAGCTGTTTTCGTTTGCTGATTTCTACGACTGTATGCTCATGGCCTTGGGATCCCTCGGTGCATGCGTGCATGGCGCTTCCGTCCCTGTTTTCATTATTTTCTTCGGCAAACTGATCAACCTTATAGGAATGCCTTATCTCTTCCCCAAAGAGGCTTCTCATAAAGTTGCAAAGGTAAAACGTCCGCCTCCAAATTTCTTATAAAAAGGGTCACTTTTTTTTTTTTAATTTGATCTTTTCTAAGTCAATCTATAGCAATACTCTTCTTTTGCAGTACTCATTGGAGTTTGTATATCTCAGTGTGGCTATTCTATTTTCCTCATGGATAGGTGCGTTAATGTCCTGACTCACCATTGTATGTATGCATGTATGTATAACTTAAATGTACTATGAAATTGTGGTGAATGATTGCTGGTTGGGAATTTCATGCATTACATAAGCAGATTTATAGCAGGTTACAGCAAATCAGCCTGGAAACACTCTCAATCGTTCCATTGATAGCCCTCGCCGGTGGCGATTATGCTTACGTTGCCACTTGCCACCGGTCTCATTGCTAGAGTTCGGAACGCATGTCAAAGCTGGTGAAATTGCTGAAGAGGTCGAATTTTCAATTTATTCACTCCTTAGGACATCATCTGACATCGGTGTCTGTTGAAGATTTACTATTATGTGTGAATTTGCAGGTGATTGGTAATGTGAGAACAGTCCAAGCATTTTCAGGGGAAGAATAGGCAGTGAAACCAAAGCATTTTTTTCTTTAATTAGCTATAATGTTAATTCTTTAATCAGCTATAATGTTAAAGTAGTATATGTTTTATAGTATACTCTCAAGAATTAGACATTGATCGTTTAATCACGGTGCGACATTATTGGTGCTCGAACCGTGACCTCTGAACAACAATCATTTTCTTAAACACTGAAACTAAATGGTTCGTGCTCAAAGCAACTTCAATAATAGAAAAAAAAATGTCGGCATTAGTTATATATAGGTCTAGCTATAGTGTAAGTTTTTGTTTCTTATGAATATGAGACTCTTAGAAATAAAAGGGTCGGTGATTGACGGCAGTAACGATTAAAATTGAGATTTAGGACTAATTTGGGAATTAAAAAATAAAATGAAAATAAAATATATCATAACGAATTTTTTAAATGTTTATTAATGACAAGACACCTAAAAATGATAATGGTAAACACATTTGGTATCTACTTAAGTTCAAAAAATAATTTAAACACTTATTTATAACTATTCATCCACTAATTATATGTAAAAAAGAGGTAAATAATTCACCTTAAAAAATTAAGATGAACGGTTCTTATTACTTAGACCATAGATGACGTGGTGAATAGGGTTACCTAATAATTTTTCCTTATTTATATATATATATATATATATATATATATAATTTGGTCATTGTTTTACTATTAAGCCTTGTTTCATCCCTAGTTTTTAAGGGTTGGTAAATTCTTGGTTTAAACCTCAGAAAACGATGTCATTTGACCCAACACAAAGATTTTCAAACTCTTATCCTTGCTGTGTTAGTTTGAATTGAACTTGCAGTCACCCAAATCCTCCTTTTTATCAAGTTGGTAATCTTTTCATTTTAACTTCAATGTCACATGTTGCTTGAAGAGGAGGAGAATGGCAAACTGGTTGACAAAAACAAAGGCTGCTTTGTTGATTGGGTGATCTACCAATAAAATATATATGGGAAGAGCAGTTGGAGACTGATGCAGAGTTATTTTGGGAATCAAACCAGACCATAGGAACATTGAATATATCAGAAATGAAGGATGGAAAATATGTCAGGAAATTGACAAATTTGCTGACTGATATGGTGAGGACAGATCTGAAGATCAGACTTGAGAATGAGAAAATCAGAATATATATATATAAACTTAGTTAAAAAATCTCTTTCATTCCCAAATGGAATAAAAAGAAATGCATACGAGAATAAGAAGAAATATTACAATCGACAAATTTTAAATATGAATTATTATATCTACCGAGAAAACCTTTACAACTATAGGAAGGAGTATCGAATAATAAACTACATCAAAATTATTAAAAAACGCTTGGTAAGATCATTTGTAACTTTATTACCCTACGATACACATCTTAGATTCGAACCGTCCACACTCCTTGTCACAATTGATTTAAAGTGTTAAGCAGTTTGGTTCCGCTAAAGTAAATTTTAGGTTCGAGACGTTGCGTACGCAGAAAATCCATATTAAGAGACTCACCCACCAAAACTAGGGGTGTGACGGGAGACTAGAGAACATTATCAACTATGTTGCATTAATACGAATTCAGATACGAATACGAATATAGGTATAAAAACGGAAATAAAATATATTAGAATGAAGTACATGTACTTCATAAATATTTACTTTTTGCAAGTCAATAATGTAATCTACTACATCTCGAGTTGTCAACTCTATATTATATAATCCAATAAAGAATGTTAATGACATCAATGTGGTTTGAACTTTGAATCACGTTTTCTCATGCACTTATAAAAGCCACCCGCACCTCTTCTCCCTTACAATATACAAATTAATTAAGCTTTGTGATCAGCTGCAATGGGTAGGTCTCCATGCTGCGTCGAGGATGCCATTGTGAAAAAGGGGCCTTGGACTCCAGAGGAAGACCAGAAACTGGTTGATCACATTAACAAAAATGGCCATGGAAATTGGAGGGCTCTTCCAAAGCAAGCTGGCTTAAACAGGTGTGGGAAAAGTTGCAGGTTAAGGTGGACTAATTATTTGAGGCCTGATATCAAGAGGGGAAATTTCACCGAAGAAGAAGAGAGAGTTATCATTAACCTTCATTCAGTTCTTGGCAACAAGTACTGTAAATGTCTTCTTTTCTTGTTTCTCAAGCTTAGTTTTTAAAAAAAGATATAGGTAATGATAGATGTATGGTTTTGTTGTTGCAGGTGGTCTCAGATTGCTACTCATCTTCCTGGACGAACAGATAATGAGATTAAGAACTTTTGGAATTGCCGCCTTAGGAGGAAGCTCTTGAATCTGGGAATTGACCCTCACACCCACAAGCCAAGAACTGATCTTGATCACCTTCTGAACCTTTCACAATTGTTCTGTGTGGCTCAATTAGGCAACATGATGAACCCTTTGGACACTGCTTTTAAACTGCAGGTTGATGCTGCTCAACTAGCCAAAGTCCAGTTACTGCAAAACCTAATGCAGATGATGAACACAGTTCAACAAAATATCCCTAGTAATGCTGGTGCAAGCGCAGCAGTCATTCAAAGATCAAGTGATTATCTTCATGGTGGATCAAGCTATGGAAACTTTGACAACAAGAATCATCAGAGTTCCTATGAACAAAATGAAAATTCACTTCCTGGGTTGGTTTCCATATCTCCTGAGATTTCATCACCCATGAACCAGACGGGAAACAACACCGACACTGCACAGGATTCCGCAACCTATGAGGCTTGGGAGAAGCTGCTTATGGAAGATGAGGCCGATGGTGGTTCCTACTGGAGAGGCATACTGGAGTACGTTTTCTCTTCTTGGATTCATTGATCGTTAAACGAAAATACTAACGGAATAAAAAAGTGTATAGTTTCTACATTTATTTCTTTAAATCGTTGTTTATTACTTATAATCGACATGTTTGTTTACTTTTTCCTGCTTTTGCAGTTTGACTTCATCAACCTCATCACCTGCCTCATGGTAGACCACCTTTCGGCTGAAGGGGAAGAATCATTCAATATTCTTTTCATTTTATTTTGTTAGGGTTTCTTTCATTTACTTTATTAATTTAGGAAGCTTATAATTGAGCTACCTATTGGTAAAATTAGAGTTTACTTTGTTTTTTTAAAAAGTCCAAACTTTTATTTACTCAATAATTAATTTGAGGTTTAATACAATAAAATGCAGATATATATGTTTTGAATAATAACATCTGTATTTTATCAAATACCATAAAAGATATTGTAAATATAATGTATAAAAAAGAAAAAAAAAAGAAAAGGATTAGTACATTAAAAATCTCATATAAAAGAAAAAAATATATCATGAGTCATTTTCGTCACGTCATTTATAAAATCAACCAATCAAATGCATACATTTAATTATTTTTTTTATCTTATCTTTTTCGCTAAGTAAATCTTCACTAATATTTACTAGTATTGAAGATATTATACCATGGGTAAGTCACACCACGTCATCCATGAGACCAACTACTAAAAACCATCTATCTCATCATTTTTTTATGTCATATTTTCCTAAGTGAATCTTCACTCATATTTACTGTTAAATTCATTTTAAAAACAGTTTTTCAAGTGAAGATTCATTTAGAAAAAAAATATGATATGAAAAAATTGATGAGATAGATGATTTTTATTGATTGTTCCTATCAACGCGCGATAAGACTTACCCATAACATATTTTTCTAGTATATATTACACAATATGATTATTATTATAATTCAATTACGAACAAAGACATTGATTGTGAACATTTATTGAAATCTAGTTTGAGGATTCAAAACAAACAAGAATATCAATAAAATAACTAAAAGAACATAAACTTGATAAGTTACAAACAAGTTTAAATCCAAATCTAACGAATAAAAAATGTGTCAAAAAAATAAAAAAAAATACCAAAAGATAAAATAAAACGTCCCACAAAACTATAAAATACACAATGGTGTACGATAAATTGTATGAAAAGAAAGTTACATATACACATAAATAATCCTTTACATTAAACAAATAGATTTTTGACCGCAAAAGACTACAAATGCAGGGACGAAATTACATAGGGATGAAGAGAGGTAATCGCCCTTCACTATCAAAGATTTTTTTTTTACTTTTGCCTTCTTATTTAAATTTTTTTATTTTTTATGAATTTACCCTCTACTTCTAAACATTTATGTTTTGCCCCCTTAACCCCAAATTCTAGCTTCGTCCCTATATGAATGCATGAAATATATGTCAAATTCAAAATTTTTATAATTTTTTTATTTGAATTGAAGTATTTATCATCGATATAATTTATTTATTGCGAGTATTCTTATTAAAAAATAATTAATTATAAAATATAATTTATTTTTATTAGTATTGAATTTTAACCTTATACTTAAGTGTATACTATTGCTATTAATGGTTAAATGTATTGAACATGATCACATTAATTTATATATGTATAATTTTTAAATATAGTATTTATTAAAATATTGAAGCTTTTTATTCTATTGGGTCCTGAACAGTTACATCAGTATGAATTTAAAGACTACAATGTTTGAAGTGATGAGTATAAATACTTTAAGTTTTGTCTGTTAGCATTTGTTTTTGTCACTAAAAGTCATAACTGGTGAGAGTTTTCCGTCGAAAATAAGGTATTGACCGTCGGAAGAGTTCAGTTTTAAAACGAAAACTACTTTGCCTCCATTAAATGACTAAATGAAAACTAAGAACCTATTCTTCCAGCAAGGGAAATTGAAATCAAAACCTTAATTTATAAATAAATGAAAAGGAAAGTATTATAACATGGCCTAGGGTAAACCAACAACATGGTCACTAAATTTTATATATTTTTATTTTAGTCGTTAAATTTTTGATAAAATCATCACTAATGTTATAATTTTTATTTTAAACGTCGACTGTTAAAAAATTTACGAAAAAGGTAATAATTTGACGACCAAAATAAAAAAGAAATAATAGATTGATGACCAAAGCATGAAAAAATAAGGGTAAAGTACACATGGTCATTAAATTATCACAAAAATACGAAATTATTACTAAACTTTCAAAAGTTACATAATATGTATTAATCTTTAGTTTTTGTTATAAAATTGTCACTGAATTATTAGATTTCATTAAGTGGATGATATGACAGTCACAAAATTTTGAATAACAACACATATAATCATTTATATTTACATATTCAATCAATTTAATCCTAATTTAACCCTTATAATTGATATTTAAAATGATTAAACGTATAATTATACAAAATTGTAATAATTATCATGTCACTCACAAAACGAAAATTAATGGCACAATGACCATTCTATAACGAAAATTAGATTGCCAAACGCAACCACAAATAAAACCTGAATCTTAATTTTAAATTTTAAATTTAATATTTAAGTGTGAAAGTATAAATAATATATTAAAAAAGTAAAGAACTTTTATTCATAAAAAACGGAAAATCATCTCAAATAGTATAATATAGTTAAAAGAGAACTTGAATAATTACGGATGAAAATTGTCTGTTTTTTTACTGTGTATTTTTTAGTGTTTTACTTTGAATTAATAATTTTAAAATTTAGAGTTTAAGCGTTTAAAATTAAAAATTAAAATTAAAATTTAAAATAATATATTTTTTAAAGATAAAATTAAAATTTAGAGTTTATGATGTAAAAGATTTCTATTCGATAACAGGCGGTTATAAAGGATTTACTTTTAACTGTTCAATCAAGGATTTTCCCAATCAGCCGAAAATAAACTAAAATCCGCTGCCTTATGGGCTTAAGTGTTGGTTCTTGTCTCTATTTTTTTGGGTTCTAGGCCGATACCTTGCTGTAACAATGGTAACCCTACGTCCACCAGGTTTCCACCTTTGGCCCATTCAACCTGAAGAATGGTGTTGACTAAAGTGGGAAGCAGACAGCTTCAAGTCCCCGTTACTTGTTCAGTTTATCGAACTTCTGATTCTAATTTCTGCTCTTTTTTTGTGTCTACTTCTTTTTCTCTGAATTTTTATTATAAATACACAATCTTTGTCTTCTTTTCTCAACTTTGGAACTCCTCATCAATGGATTCTCCCCCAAGATCTTTCATTCCCAACAAGCACCTCAGAGAACAGTTAGCTACTCTTTCTCAAGTTCCCATTTTTCTTAAATCATATAATAGCAAATCCCATTGTTTAAAACCATGATAATCTGCAGATTCGTGAGCAATTTGCCTGGATCTTCCATGCTAGAAATCTTCGCCCTTCTAAACAATTTGGCTGTAAGTTTTTTAACTCCTCAATTCATTTTAATTTCTTTATCACTCTAATAGACTTTTATTTTGATTTCCTATTCAGCTTCTTATGCTTTTGCGGTACATTTTCTGCTCTCAAGCCGTGAACGGTAATGTTATTGAATCCTATAACTTATTCTTTTACGAACTTTAATCTGAAATTTATGTGGCAGCGTAGAATTCATGACTATTTATTATTTGAATCTGTTTGAACAGATGCTAGTAGGAATTTAAAGTCTTACCTGATCTCATTAGCTTTGGATTATGTCTTCATTGTACTACCCACACTTTTAATTTTCACTGTAAGTACTTACCAGCTAGCACACTAGAGATTTCGTTCGAATCCCTCGAATTCGAGTTTCGTTTGATGAAGAAAAGTTATTGGTATGATAGGTTCTAGCAGAGTGGTTATATGAATGCACGATTGGGTTACTCTTGTTGATAATCTTCTCTGCTGTAGTCAAAAGGTAGAACTTGAAGAAAATTGCTTACTTGCTTGTATATGTTATTTCTTCTATCATTACTTTAATGACAAGTGTTATTGATGTAAAAAGTATAAAAACTCAAAACATTGTAATACAGGGCTTACAATTTGCCTTACACGGAAGGACCTAATGCTGCTAGGGCAAGCATATCATCTTATAGGGTTGTTACGGTATAGTGATTCTCACCTACTCGTATATCATGCAATCGGTTTCTTTTGAAATAAATATCTTTGCTTCAAGTACCTTCTCTAGTTTGTGATAAAATTTTCAGTGGGAGTGTTATTGCCAATCTTCGTCACGTGCTTGTGTATCTTGTCTGTTGGCAGATTTTCAAGAAAAAATTTAATAAATTTTGTCGGAAAAATTTTGCAGATGTTTATCACATGCTTATGTATCTTGGCTGTTGATTTTAGAATATATCCTAGAGAATTCGCGAAGACTGAGACTTATGGGACTGGCTTGGTAAGATATTATCAAGGTCCTTATTTTTCTATCTTATGCGTATTATTTTTTGTTTTCTATTAAATAATTTTGCACGAAGTAGACAATTTTACTGTTTTTTAAGGTAAAACCAATATTAACATTTAATCTTGTATCCCCTTGTACGTAAAAATTTTGTGGTCATTGTCCTAAGAATGGGTGTCTGTCTATATTCAACGACTTTGAGAAGTTCAAAGGGGTATCTACATTCTTTGATAGTGACTATTACCTATGGGAAGTGGATGTCTACATTCATTCACTTTGAGACCTTCTGAAATTGCCCTACCAATATCTCAAAAGTTGATTTTGTTTGCATTTTCAGTAAAATTTTATGTTTCTGTCCTGACACATAGCAGTCCCATTTTTTTTATTTTATTGACGTTTTTGAACCTTTATATAATTTTGTCAGATGGACCTTGGGGTTGGCTCCTTTGTGATAATGAATGCAGTTACTTCAAGGCAAGCACGAAACATCTCATCACCAATGTGAGTCGTTATTTTCCGGATGCTGGTGTTAACTTTTCTTGTATAATGCTTATCATTGTAAATTCTTTTCTTGTGAGCATATCTTATAATTGTGGGATCACAATTTTCTTTTGTGTATGCAGTATATAGGTGTATATAATGTTTCAGACCTGTGTTCCACTAATTCTTCTTAATGCTTCTGAAGGAGTCGGTGGAAGGCAGCCTTTCGATCTACAACTCCGCTACTACTGTTAGGATTTGCTAGACTTGTTTCTACATTGAGTCTAGATTATCAGGTGGAGTATATTTCTTCAAATTAGACATATTGTAATAGTCTTTTGCAATGGCATCGGATAAGTTATATACCATGTCTGCTCACTAATATAAAACTGATAAAATTCTGGGAAATGTGTAAAATAATGCTCCAAACCAGTTTGTATTCTTAATAATCATATTATTTATACAAACTGGTTTGAGTGAACGATGCTTTTCTAAATGTTGATTGTTCAACTTTTCACCTGGTGGTGATTGATAAGCAATACTTTTTTCGTTTAATCCCATGTCTTCCTTACAGGTACATGTGGGGGAATACGGAGTGAACTGGAATTTCTTTTTCACACTTGCCGGTGTATCTATTCTCACATCCATTTTAAACGTTCCTGCAAAATATTCCGGAATTCTTGGTTCAGCAATTTTAGTTGGTATACCTTCCTATTTATGAAGTTTGTTTCTATATTTTTGCATTTGATTCTTCCTATACAATAAGTTGACTTTCTAACTGTCAGGGTACCAAAGTTGGTTGAGTAATGGGCTAAATGTTTATCTTCTTTCTAATGAAAGGGGTATGGATATCATAAGCAGAAACAAGGAAGGAATCTTTAGCTTATTTGGTAAGGGAAATTCAGGACCGTACCCAATGTCCAGTTGCTATATTTTTGTTTTATCCTACAGCTTTATTCTTCTGTGGTTGTTTATAAGATTCTTGTGATCCCGATTCCTGAGCAAGAATTGCATTCTTCGGATTTTGATGTTAATCTTTGCTCTCACCTAGATTAAAAAAAACAGCTTGTATTGATTTGAAGGAAATCGAATGATTTAAAAAGAAGAAAGTAAAGAGAAGAATTTCTTGATTAATTTCAAGTACCAGTTCTTTTATTGATCAGTGTCTTCTGGATTTGTTTCCACTTTCCGCAGAATAATACGCTATTGTTCTTTTCATAAAAATTAAAGTGTCTGCCGCTTATGCATTCCCTTTTCGTTAGTAATTCTTCTCATCATGTCATCTGATATAAGATTTTGTCTAGTGATTACTTTTTATCATACCCAGGATACTGGGGTATGTATCTTATTGGTGTTCAGGTGGGCTACTACCTTTTCTTTGAAAATCATCCTACCAAGCAGAGAAGCAAGCATGAAACACGAATCAGAGTCTGCCTTCTTTCCATTGTGTTTTGGTATATATAACTCACACAATTTTTGTTACCAAAACTAGTTGTGTTGATTCAATAAATAGATTGCGCGGAAAGTTGGCTGATTTTTGTTACATCTGTTTGTTGCAGGATTTTAACATTTCTTATAGACAGGCATGTTGAAAGGATTTCTCGTCGAATGGTAGGACATACTCATCATATATTTACTAATTTGTAAAACTATCTTGGAATTAACAATCATGATTCACCGTAGTATACAATTTCTGCAGTGCAACCTGGCTTATGTTATTTGGGTGACGGCGCAAAACCTACAGGTTATTCTCATTTACTCCCTTGAATACGCCAAGAATTTAATTTCAATTTTCATCACCCTTTTGGTTTTTAGGTTCATTACATTTTAGAAATCATCAATGTAAAACATTCCTTTTCCTAAAACATATAAGATCAGGACTAGGTCCTTGGCAGAATTATTGTCTTTCTCGTTTTTCTTATTGTTGATATTTCCTTCTCTTTATTTAGCGATTGACTGGTTGCGCACATATTGAACCATCCAGGCCATAGTTGTAATATCTATTTTCAACCAACATGGAATCTCAAAATGTTCAACTGTAGATTTTTTTAAATGTTTAAAAAGAGGCTTGGATGATGTTGGTTCTATGATTATATATGCATGTCGATTATATTGTTGAGTGAAAAATGGAGGAAATTCTTCGAGTAAGTTTCCTTCTCATTTAAGATATATTTTGGTCGAGATGTGGAACTCAGTTTGACGGTGTCTTGTGCTGAAATAGTGTCAATATGGTGAGACTGAGGGATCTTTGTTTCGACTTGGGAATAAAAAAAACAAGTATCAACCATGACATGGATAGGGGAATTTATGGCTCCAAAGTAGCCAGATTTGTTATTTTACTCAGACTTGGATTTGAATGTTAGGTCTTAGGCCATGTTTGTCGTTGAAGTTCATAACCTAGGTTTGGGGGCAAACGCCCGTTTGCAGAAGCCAGAAAATCTGGTTGTTTCGAAACGGTCGTTTAGGGTGAGAAAACCAGTTGTTGAACGGGGTTTAGAGTTTTCGGGTTTTCGGTATAATTGGTGAACGTAGATGCAATTACTTAGTAAAAGATAATTGAAATGCCTGTTGGTGTTACACGATTCTCTTAGAAGCTTTGCAAGTTCGAATAAAAGAACTATGTCCCGGTCCTTTTGGTCAGTGATGGATGTGTATAGTTTCATTACCTACTGTCATGGCTAACAAAAGGTTTACCCCCTGTTTCAGCTGTTAGCATTCCGATTTCTCGCTGATAATGCCGTTGGGAACAAAGTTTTAGCTCTCGAAAGAGCCTTTGACCGGAATTTATTGGCTTCCTTTCTTGTGGTAAAGTGACCATCCCTTGAGGAATTCTATTTTCACCTCGCTCAATCATCTCCATGTAAGAAATCACTTAACTGGTTGTCTTGCTTAAATGCAGGCAAATCTTCTGACAGGGCTGGTAAACTTATCAGTGGATACCATATTTGTATCGTCGACATCGGCTGTTTTGATCCTGGTTTCGTATTCCTTGACTTTGTGCGTCGTCTTGGTGCTCCTAGATTTTTCTGGCATCAAGTATAAGTTTTGGTAGGTCCAAATTTCTGGCATTAACTTTGGGATGTTCATTTTCAAATCCATTTTTGTGGTTCGAACTCTGCCTGTATGAACCAGGCGCCTCCTGTACCCAAATGGTCAACATTCTAATTTCGGAAACTTGTACCATGGTTACTTGTTAGGTTTGTTTTGACTTTACTGAACCTGTGTAAGTCAGAGTTGACTATTCTGTTCCTGTCCTAAAATGTGAGTTAAATCTAACAGGATTCTGTCTGCTCAACGGTTCTTGCAGCATTAATCGGTTAGGCCAACTGCTAACCGAACTAACCACAAGTCAGACGTTCTTTAAAGGATAGAAAATATGTCATTCATATTTTAATTTTTTATTTAATTATATTTTAATTCATCCCATGCGGAATGATGTCAATGAGAAATAATTAACAGAAAATGATTTCATTTCAATTACAAGCCACGTAGGTCAGATTAAAATAATCAACCATTTGTCCTAAACGAAACACATTGACTTTAGGTTAAGTTTATATGAATGGGGTTAGAATAGATTTTTTAAAATTTCCCTATATTCGAACCTATTGAGTGATCTCAGTGGTAAAAAGTGATATATTTTATCTAGACGATCTTGGTTCGAATACCATGTACGTGCGATGTGTGCGCATCATTAAAGGGTTAAGAAACTTAACATATACTAAGATATAATCACATTAGTATATTTAAAACAAATATCTTAAATTATATAAGATATCATTAAAGTTTAATACTAAAATAATATCATTTTTAATTTAGTTGTATAATTGATACAAGTCTAAAAATTTAATGATATATGTTGTTTTACCGTAAAATTTATGTATCATTTTAATTTGGATCAACTTTGGATTTCCATCATTTTGGGTTTAAATTGTTTTAAAATTAAATTACTTCGATTTCTACTTGCTTTGAGTTATTTGTTTAAATCATGTTAGAATTTATAATTTATCATTCAGGTAACTCGAGTTACATCAATTTAAAATTGAGTTAAATGAAAACAAGTATACTTTTTACAATCTAATTAAATTAAATTAAATTTATATCAATTCGATTGAATATTCAAATTCAAAGTCAGATATTACTGATTACAAAGAAAAAAACATAAATGTTGATATAAATATTTTCCATGACCTCCTGCGTACACACAAGTGGGACACTTTTTAGGGTTGATGACCCTTGCAGGCTATAGGTGTTCAGATATTCCCCCACCCTAACCCTATCCCAACAGTGTCACAAGGTCTTCAAGGAAAAGCCAGAAGCCATTGTAATCCAAATCATATAAAATTCCAAAGCATGTTTTCATGTAGAGGGGGAATGATTGCAGAAAATGTGACCCCCAATCATACACAAACTATGGGTCTGCATCACTAAGGTTTTAAACAATTTTGGCATTCCATAGACATCAGCATGCATAGCTACCACCTTCATTCTTATCCGCACAATAAACATTTTTTTCAGAAAAAAATTATATTATGAGTTATTTTCATCACGTTACTTACTAGAATAATTATTAAAATGTATCTAATTAATTAATTTTTTACCTTATCTTTTTTGTCAAGTGAATCTTCACTTTGTAAAAAATTGTTTTTAAACTTAATTTACAATAAATATTAATGAAGATTCACTTGATAAAAAAAATGGATGAAAAATTAATTAATTGAATGCATTTAATTGATTAGTCTCGTGGATGACGTCACAGAAATGACACGCGATATAATTTCTCCTTATTGGCCAAAAGGGAAAGTATTTTTCTTTCTCTTTTAAAATGAAAAAAAAAACCCACTAAGAATGACCCAAATTTTACATGTTTCTAATTCTATATATGAAAAATACCAACAAGTAGTTCTTGACTTACGTGAGATGATAAGAATTTATTTTATGTTAATTAGTAATCAAAAATTCGATACTCGCTTTGAACATAAAATATATGTTAAATCGATTCGAAAAGATGGTCAAGTGATATCCCCTTTAAGCACTTTCTATGTTTTGTGATATCCTACAAAGCTACCACCACCATAGCAGCCACTAACACAAGCATATTTATAATTGTGATGAAACTAATCATGCATCTGGTTCTCGGCTTCACCCAAACATGGACCAACTTTGCTATTTTATTAATCTTCAATGGCCTTGGGTCAAAGGTTCCCTTGCCAACTTAATGATTTAGATTCTAATCAATTATTTGGGTAGTTTGCTTTTATTTTGATGGTCATTAGTCAATTATATACTTAGAAAATAAAATTAAGGTAAATTACAACGAAAACTACTTAATTATAGATAAAATTACACTTAAAATTATATTTAGATCATTCAATTATGAATAAGATTATATTTGGATCAACTTTCATATTTTAAAAATATATCAATTTAGTCATTATATCCCCATTTCTTTTTCATCTTCAAAGATATTAAAGTAATTTAGAATCAATTTATTTTTGTCTATCTAAGGAAACAAACAAATTCCAGTCTTATTTTTTTAAGAAATCATTTTTTTTAATCAGTTACAGTGTTACAGTAATATCTGTTTTAGAGTATACTTTCAATCATTAGATATTGATCACTCAATCACTGTGTTGGTATTACTGGTGCTTAAACCCGTGACCTTTAAAAACAACAACCGTTCATTTAACCACTGAAACTAAACGGTTGGTGTGAACAACCAAAACTTCGATGAATACAATTGATGTGCTTTTCACCCTGAGTTTTCTGTGAATCAGAGTGGTGAGTCAGCCTTGTCCACTGAGTTGGAACCGAGTGGAAATCCCAATTGGCTTGCAAGTGCTAACCATATTTACCGGACACGACCGGTATTATATAATATCTCCAAGTTTCCATTAATTTATTATAGGCTTCAATTTGACAGTAACTACTAACTAAACCTGTAGCCTCCTAACAGACGCAGGGGGCAGGGGAAGGGGCATCTGCTGACAGAAGTCTAAAAATATAGAATTGTGTGGGGACCCACAGCTTAAGAAATTGTGTCAGAACCCATCATCAAAAACCAGCAGTTACAACATCCAAGGGTCAGAATCAAATGGACAGGTTGGGGGTCCCATGCAAAAAGAAGAAGAAAAAACCCAATTGGCTGAGAAAACTAAAGCAAGGAGACCGTTTTTCTCATGGGAGAGTTTAACGTAAGACATGATAGGGTACGGTTACGAAAGTACCATATTAATCAAAATTCTTATAAGATATAAAATTTAAATTTATAAATATTTCAAATTAAATATTAAAATTTTGTATGTATCAGAATTAGAAACGAATCGATAATTTTAAAATTTTTATATAATTTATTAAAATAAAATTATTATTTATAATTATTAAGATATATAATTTTTTTTAAAAAAATAAAAAAACCTACCTTGAGTTTCCCCCAGAGGCGGCTGAGCTGTTCATGATTCCTATAATCATCCCACCTATTCCTAGGCGGCGTCGGCTAGTTCAGGTCGTCTCCGATAGATATTTTATAATCTCCAAATTAATATGAAATTCAATATTTTTTTCAATACGGTACATTTTAAATCAGAGTCGTCAAAATTTGTCCGCAAAATTTGGGCAATATAGTGATTTTAACTTTTATTTAAGAATATAAGGATCCCAAAAGATATTTGAAAATCTAGGACATTTTCTACAGTGAAAGGAAAAAGTCGCCACCTACAGGTGGCGACGTGATTTTTTTAATATTTCCTTCCTTCTCTTCGGCTCAAAGTGAGCCGTGTAAATGGAATTTCCTTTATGAATGCACTGATTCAACGCTGGTTCAAACTATTAAGAATAGGGTTAAATAAAATATTTTTTTAAATCGAATATATTATCTCTATTTAACTCGTGTTTTGGGGATTGAATAAAAAAATTATTTTGAGTTTGAATCTTGCGTTAAAATATAATATTTTTGTGGTTCGATTCTAAAATTTAATAAAATTATTTAATTACTATTTAAATATTGATTCAAATAAAATTCCCAAGTACATTGTAGTTTAAACGTAAGAACATGATGATAAAAATTTATTTTCTTCGCCTCCTCGGTAATTCCTGTCGGTGTAAAGATGATGTCTGATCGTAACGTCTTGGAGGTTGAACCATTCTTCGTGGTAAAACTACAATATACTTGAGAATTTTACGTTTAAACTACAATGTACTTGAGAATTTTATTTGAATCAATATTTAAATAGTAATTAAATAATTTTATAATCTCCAAATTAATATGAAACTCAATATTTTTTTCAATACGGTCCATTTTAAATCAGAGTCCTCAAAATTTGTCAGTTAAATTATTTTGGATTTTTTATATTTAAATTCAAATTATTTATTTCAAAATAATATTTCAAGTTATTTTTGGATTTTTTTTGTTTAGATTAAAATTATTTGTTTTCATAATCTAAAAAAGAGAAAAAGAAAAGCCTGATTACAGTCATTACACATTGGACACGTGCGAAAACAAATCATAGCTCATCTGTAACACGTGCCACACATATATGGGGTCACAGGGTTAATCACTCTCATTCAATGTGCAAATCAATTTTGTTTATTTTATATCTTGTTTGAACCTTAATCATCAACTTTTTTAATCCAACATTTTTTCACAAATTGAATGAGTATTTTTAGACAGGGTGAAATACAAATAAATGTTTAAATTATATTATTTTTAAAATTTTAATTTTATTTAAAAAAATATATTTAAAGTTTTATTTGTATTATTTTTAAGTATTCAACTCTTGATATCATTTTAAAAAATTAGCGACCAATAGGAAATATGTGATAAAAATATTATTTTTTTAGATTTTAAAAACTTTAAAAAAAATAAAAATTTTAAAACGATCTAAAATTAACAAAACTCAAATCATTATCATTGTCATAGTCGATCATTTTTGTCCATTGATTTTTTAATATTTATCGTTTAGTGTTCGACAAGTACATCATTCATCGATTAACGATAGCATGTTAGGAGAAATAGTCGATTAAATTCATTGATCAAACAAGTATGGTTGACTATGAGAATTAACGATGATAACGATGATTTGAAGATTTAAGATTTAAAATTTTAAGGATTATTTTAAAAATTTTAAATTATAAAAAATAATTACAAAAATTATAAATTAAAATGAAATATGTGTCAAATTTTTATTGGTTAATTTTTTAATGACAATTAAAAATCAAACGCAAAAAACTATAATTATTAAAACTTTAAACATCTATCTTTATTTAAAAAATATTTTAAACACCTAAAATTCAAAAACAATATAATTTAAACAAATATTCTTTAAACCAAAAATACTTAAAATAAAGGTAAAACCAAACCATCACTCAGCACATAATAATAGAATCTTATTTCATACAAAAAAGTAAACTCCATCCCCTAACATACAAAGTACAACCATTTTATTTATATACACACACCTCCCCCCCTTCCATCATCCTATTCCTATAGAACATACTAAAAATTTACATATTTCATTCAAATTCTATGTGTGGTGCTGAGTCTATGTACAGGACAGGACACCAGAGAATGGGACAATGGGGGCATCACTCGGTGTATATGTTGGACCAAAATATCTATAAAATTTAAGACCATATGGTTAATATTGTATGATCAGTCCTCCCATGGGGGATCTATGGGGAATACCCTTTCTACGCTTGCCGGATCGGTAATTAACCGATGTCGGAGGCGGAGTTGAAGGACTAAAGCTTAGAACTTTGTTGCTGGTCTTCGGCTGTCCATGGCTACTGCTGCTGCACGAATCGTCGGAGTCTGATGCCATTGCCATTGCCATTGCCATTGCCAATTGCCTCTTCTTCTTATGAAAATTCTTTGATGTTCCAACTATCTGGTTTTCAGTTTTATAAACTTTGATTAGGGTTCGTTCAGCCATCAGAATTGACTAAAACAGTCAAATTATGATCTTGGACCATGTTAATGACATTATCAAAATAAGAATTTGACCCTTTAAATTCTTAATGATCCTACAGTTTCTTGGCAACCAAACAGCAATGTTTGGCTAGCAAGAAAGTAAATACTGAAGGGTGGATTTTGAATTTTCACCTTGCAACCGAGAGAGCAAAACCGGAAGGAATCGACAAGGCTTCGATCACAAACCTCGCAAGTGTTGACTACACCTTTTCCAGGCCTTGGTTGAGGCCTTTCATTGAGGAAGACAACCTTAGCACTGTTGATTACATACGTTTGAACTCCAGATATGTCCAGGTGTTTTTGTATCTCAGAGACCCTTATTACATCATGGTAAGAAGATCTCCTGATCTGTTACAAAACAGAAAGGCATTCATTCACGAGAAAATCATTCGGCTTTGAAAACAGAGTCAATGCCTGTTTGGGTACTGAGAAAATGTGCAGGAAAAGAAAATAGAAAGAACAGAGAACAGAATCCCAGAAATGGAAAGTAAAAACCCAGAAAAGGCAATTGAAAAAACGGGATTCCCTTTCTTCCATAAAAGGAAATGTAACCAAATTTCAACTGAAAAAGGGTAAACAAATTTCTTTCAATGGAAAAAGAAAACAAGAGAGAAAATCAATGGTGGATTACCTGAATATAACGATGATCCCTATGATAAGCCAGACAACAAGAACAGAGAGAACCATTCATACAATCCAAACAATACATATTACATTCACTCTTGTGAGAATCAATATGAAGCTTGCATTGAACAAAGAACTGTTCACTTAACAAAGGTTTCAGCCATGGCGGCCATATATTATCTTCTTCATCAGGTCCACCAGCTCCCTATAAAAACAGACATTAAACGCCATTCCATCAAACCCAAGAAAAAACTGTGAAACACATACCATGATTCTTCTGTTCTTAGGCTTGATTTCACGGATGCTGGATTCTTGATTTTCCATCACCACCTTCAAACTCCGAGAAAATACTCTGTTTTTTTCTCGAGAGATTTTAGAGAGAGAAATATTGAAAAATGGAGACTAGAGAAGAGGGTTCGTTCTTATCTATACAAAGTCCACACCCGAACCTAAACCCGAAGCTGAGGCTCGGGATGCGTTGAAGTGCAAGGAACTGAGCTCTGCCCTTCGCTTTTAATTTCCCTTTCTTTCATTTTCATTATCATTATTATATTATTACATTAATAAAGTAATTAGATTATTTTATGTCTTAATAGACTCCCATTATGGATGGTCATAATTTTTTTTTAATTAAGGAGGTAAACAATTTCAATGGTGATTTATGATGTTAGACTTAGTGTTTGTGATTGTTCTTGTCTTTTTCTTTTTCATGTCATAAGGGATAGATATAAATATAATTTTTAATAGTTAATTAATATTATAATTTATTTTTTTAATTTTATTTTAATCGGATATTTATAAAATTTAGGTACTCAAAAATTTGAGTTACTGATGTTCGTTATTTATTTATTTTTAAATTATTTTATTTATTAATAAAAGTCTTATTATTAATAAAAGTTTGAATCATATAATTTGAGATCAAACTAAATATATAATAGCGTTTATCTGAAAAAAATTACAGTTACGACTCATTAAATCCATCTATACCTCATGTTAAACTCGATAACAACTCTTGTCTCTTCATTTATAAACAATCTGAAACTAATAAGTTTAGGTATATAAACAAGGTTTGTCACAATGTCTCTGGTTGACTATACTTATTTTCGATATAAGTTAGAATTATATAAATTGAGATCAAAATAACATAGATGTCGAAAGAGATTAAATTCTATTAAAAAAAAGCCTACGTTACATAATATAATTTTTTTATTTGTGTTTCAATCATAGAGTGAAAATTCACTTGATAAAAAAGAAGGCCTCGTTAAAATCCCATCTAATATAATTGATCGGAGAATCGAATATATCAGATAAAAGGGGAAAAGAGTACCCTAGTAGTATTCATATACTCAATACACTGGCTTACATAAAGTCCCAAGGAAACACACAAGGCATATCTTGAATCAAAACCATCTCCTTTTACACCGACTCTTCTCTTTGCATCTTTTTCCTTCGATCTCACTGAATGTATTCTGAATTTCTACACTCCATGGAACATCTGAGTTTCACTGAAGATGAAGCTGGGTTTGTTGTGACTGAGCCCACTCTCGTAGTCGATAACAATGACTCGCAACACTGACTTGTTGGTAGCTTGAATTTATTAATGGAGAATCCCTTGGCCGTATTTTTCAACACAAAAATGTCTCCGAGCTAGTTGAACTACGTCCCAACTTCTTTGTCATCGAAGTTGTCTCTAAAGATGCAAAGATATGATACTGAAGTATAGGCCATAGAACAGTCAGGAAAGCTAGATTCCTCTTGGAAGATTTCTATGATTGTCTGAACAAAAACGACCGCTCGGACTGTAAACCAGGCCAAGGCTGGTTCACTTGGACTTGTGTTTATGGTCTCAAGGGCACTACAATACATGAACGTATCGACTGTTTCGTTGCAAATCAAGACCGACTTCGTATGCTACAACCGAGAGGTGACTACTTTCGGTAAGATACATGTTGGGTCACTAAAGATGCATGCATAAATAAGGTCTGCAATGCTTGGACATATACCTATGGTACTGTTATTAATAAGCTCATAGCAGTTGAGGCCTGAGGGTGCCCTCAAATATTGGCAAGACGATAGACGCTCCTCTTTCCAACAACGTATCAAGGATCTTTCATCAATTCTTGCCTCTCTAGGCAACTCTTTGACACAGAAATGGGTCCTTACCTGGCTGATAAACAAGAACAGAAAATCCCTCTTCACAAGGATGAAACATATTGGGTACAGAGATTAGGGTCATCTGGTTATCTCAAGGTCTTGTTTCTGAAACACAAAGATTAGGGAAAATATCTTTGGACTTATTCAAACATTGAAAAAACAATTCAAAGTCTATTTTAATTTGAAAAATATGTTAGAAAGTGGGTTTAAATAGTTTGTGTTTTTGACTAAATCAAATATCTCCAAAATACTGTGTAAAATATTAGCTTTTAGTACTGAAATCCTAATCTGAGTACTGATACATAAAGTTTTTCAAAAAATTTTATAAGAATTTTGGTACAACTACACCTAAACGGTATAAGTACACACAATAATATAAGCACGTCTTGAAATTTATAACAATTCTTTTAATATCGATACATCAAATCAAATATTGATACTGATAGTTGTAGAAGTGTATTTAATGCTAGTTTTTACCCTCTGATAGTACCAAACCACCACCACCTATTATAAACGGCTACATTTATATTTCACACTATAAAAGCTAGTCATGTACATTTGAAGATGATTACAGAATAAATCTTAACTTTATGATAAGAGAAATTTCATGTTTTATTCTTTACATTAGTGTGAGCTTAATATTTTTAAACACCTTAAGAGATTTTCATCGTTTACATAAATTAATTACATTATCAAAGGGTGATGTACACTTTAGTTTAGCATAAGAAAAACTAAAATCATTCTATCTTAGCCGTTAAAATATAGAATTTATAAGGTTATTGCTTTATCTTCGAAAGTAAGAATTCAAAATAGTGAAGGAAAAAATCTTTAGTAGTTTGTTAAGGTAGTAGATGTAGATTTAGTTGACAAGTCCAACTACCCTAAAATCGTTATACAGAATTATCATTTTTATTTATTCTTTACCAATTCATTCGAGAAACAATCTCACCCTCCTTGGTTGTCTTCAATTGATTGAATTTGAACCTAAAGATTCGAATCACCCCTGGACAACAAGGACTAGACACTAAATCCCTTGATAATCTCGTAATTCAGATTCTAATATTGCAAAAATAGAATAAATTGGGTTAGAAAGGTTGTCCTCGTAATAAACCTCTCCAATACCTACCTGATCAAAACTAATACAGCAATAACTTGAATACTCATGATTAAAAATAATTTTAACAAAACTCTATTATTATTAAACCATTATGAAATCTAGGGGTGAGCGTTATATTCAATCAAGTCGAGTCAAAAATTTTAATTAGTTCGAGTTGATGAGTTTAATTTTATCATTCAAACTTTCGTTCAAAATTTTTCGTGTTGAGTCGAGTTTTCGGGTTCTTATAAATTATAATTATTTATTATATTATAGTATGATTTGATTTAATTTAAACTATTTTTCGTTAATCATATAAGATATATATATATTATATGTGATAATATTTTTCGTATTTTTATATATTAGTATATATATCATAAAAATTGAAGGACTCGTCTCGAACTTAAAAATAAATCCTCTAATTACTAAAAGTTTTGAGTTATTTAAGTTATTTGAATTTTCATTTTACAACTCAAACTTTGTTTAAAAAAATTCGATTCGGTTCGAGTTTATAAAATTTTTAATTGAGTCAAAACAAATAAAATATTTTTTTATCTTAAGTCGAATCAAGTTATTTAATTTTTTTGAGTCGATTCGAATTTTTCCAATCCTAATGAAATTCCTTTGACATGAGATACTCCTGTGTCTAGAAGTTCGAAATGAGTTGGCTTTTATTTGTATTGGAGAAGCCTTTGTAGATTAAGGCCAAGTTTACTAAAAAGATACACATGTAACTCGTGGTTGAATGATGCAAAGATTTATATCCCATGACTAAGACATCCCATCAAGCAGGAGTAGCAGTGGAGGGAACTCAAGAGAAACCAACTCATGATCATTATATCCACGTTAAATTTGGTTTTTATTAGATGAGAATAAATTTACCCTTATATCGGAATTTAAATCTATACAAAAATATTAAAAAAAAAATAAGCATGTGAAATAAAGCAAAAATTTTATATTGTTTTCTAAATATATAATATCAACAATTTTTTCTCCAAACTCTTTATTTATATAGAGATTTTTTTTGAATTAATTAATAGTGATTATAGTAGTGTATCTGTTCTAGAATATAATTTCCACCATTCTGTTGGTATCATTGGTGCTCGAACCCGTGACCTCTAGAAACAACAACCGTTCTTTTAACAACTTGGGCTAGAGAATATATATCATATTAAAACTTCAATCCTAATATATATTATAGTTTTAATAAAGTATATCATTTAAATACACAAAATTCTAATCACAATGTATATTCACATTTATAGATGTTCATAACATCTATTATCAAATATCCATAAAGATAACATACATCGTAAAATCTTATTAAGATAAAATTTAATAAAATTTTTAAAAAATATATGTATTTAATACACATAATATATTGATTTATTAAAAATCTTTTAAAAAATACCGAAATAATCTTATTAAGAAAAAAAATAAAATATGTATTTGCGTCCCGCGGCAATTATCATATAAGATTTTTTATTTTTGATGTTTCAATTTAAATATTGTAGCCATAGCTTTTACCCAAACCACTATTATAATATATTTCCAATAACATATTTTATTCATCTAACCGGAAATTAATTACATCCCACTTTTAATATCAGATAACTAATTACATCGCACGTCAGGTTCTTTCTTGGTAGTGACAGGTTAAAACGATTAAAAATAATTATATTAAATGTTTATAAAAGTTATAGAAATTTTGGTAAAATTTTTTTTATATATACCAAAATTCTTATATTATTTATAAGAAATTTAGTATGTATCGAATTTTTTATATTTTTATATAAAATTTAGTATATACCAAAAAAAAATTGTATCAAAATTCTTACTCTTATAAAAATTTAATACAACTGTTTTTTAACGGTTTTTTAATCTTATTATTTTCTAAAACTTTCTCGCACATCAACACGTGGCTTTGAGCGCTTAGGAAGTCGAATGACGGTGGGGTTCAATGAGAAAATATCGATCGGATATTAGTTTTAAAACCTACGTATCAAAACCAAACTCTAAATCGTAAACATCAAATTCTAACCTTAAAAAAGTAATTCTAAACCTTAAGATTTTAACTTTAAACTCAAAACTTCTAAACTCTAAAATTATAATGCTCGTAAATTTTTTTTCCACAGCCATGCATCAAATTATTTTTCATTTATATTTATATATTAAAATATCATGTCTTGTATAATATATTGGATTAAGATTCAGTTATATAACGTAATTTTTTAAATTTTTATATATTTTTATTATTAAATGAAAAAAATAAATGATTGAGATTAATCTTTTAATTTTTATAATTGATATTAAACACTATATTTTATTAATAATTTTAATTATTTATTTTATTCATTCAACGATAAAAATATAAAATTTAAAATATTTTATACTATATAATTTTATTTTATCTCTGATATATTTTTATTATTTTTTGAGTGTAGTAATATTTAGATCTAATTGAGTAATCCAGAACTTGGATATGCATTTATACATTAGGCACGCCAAATTGAAGAAATGGTTTAATAATAGAATTCTTAATTGAAGAATTAAATTCCCTTGGACATGCTTATTATTTATCCTTTTAATTAATAAAAACTATAATAAATTATATCATGATAAGTCTTATCATGTCATCTATGGTACCAATTAAAAATCATTTATCTTATTATTTTTTCTCATATCATATTTTTAAGTGAATCTTCACTCATATTTACAGTTAATTCATTTTAAAAACAGTTTTTCAAGCGAAGATTCATTTTATAAAAAAAATATAATATAAAAAAATTAATAAGATGAATAACTTTTAATGGTTGATCCCATAAACACGTGATGAGATTTACCCATAATATAATTTTTCCAAAATTACAAAAAATAAAGCCAATATTCCATTTAACAAAATATCACAGGTATGGAAATATTCCAGCTCATTGATATGTATCATAGATTTACCTAACAAATAGAAGGTTTTAATTCCTTTTTTTTTTATTCTAAGCATTTGTTCCTGGGATATGTTCTTCGATAATTATCTATGCAAGAATAAAGATGGTCAAAAATTAAATTGAATATTCGGAAATAA
This sequence comes from Abelmoschus esculentus, assembly GCA_035048815.1. Lineage (NCBI taxonomy): Eukaryota > Viridiplantae > Streptophyta > Magnoliopsida > Malvales > Malvaceae > Abelmoschus > Abelmoschus esculentus. The sequence continues at coordinate 3,968,051 of JAUCBN010000012.1, forward strand.
TTGATTGTTATTAAATAAAGATTTATTAGAATCACAAACAGGGATAAAGTTAGAATTTGGATTTGGGTAAATTCATAAATAAATTGATTTTTTTTAAAAAAATATGAGAACAAAGGTGAAAAATTCTTCGGGGTGATAGGATTGTCTCTTCCTACTCCCACTTAGTTCCGTCTATACCTATAAAGGTTCAAGTCCGACCCAAATTCAGGAAAAAAATATTAAATAAGTCCTACTCACCATATCATTTATAATCCTATTCAACAATATTTTTATTTTATTTTTTTTAAGACAAGTCTTCATCTCTTTTCTACAAGTAACTAAAGAGTGAATAGAGTTACTTGACTATTACATTAAAATAGATAAATATTAGTAGATAAATAATATGATAAGTCAGGTCCATCTAATAACTTCTCCGATCTCAAATTATAATCTCACTTAATACTTTTTAAGAGTATCAGTGTTTGGCTTGACGTATCTCGTAGAGAGTATTGATACACAATTATCAACCAATCAATTCATAGAGCTCCAAATATGTCCACTCATTAGTAATCAACATCCATCCATGACACTTGCATATATATGGCCGGCTCTGGGCTTTTGGCGGCAGGGGAAACCTATAAATTGGGCCTTAAATTAGAGTCATGTAATATTTATCCCATCACATATATAATATATGTTATTTCAGTTATTATGAATATCGTGTTTATTAAATATTTTATTAAAATATGTTATTGTAGGTAACAAGATTCCACCTTTACTTGCGTATTTCCCATCTGGCTACAGTCCTTGCAAAAACCAACAAGGGGAAGAAGAAGATGAAGAAAAAGAATCCAACACACCCAAGGTCAAGGTTTTTAGAAACACAGGCTCTGAGAAAGGGTAATAGGCTTCAGGTTGTGGTTAGCCCTGGTGGAACCGATGTGGATTTTGTGGGATCGAGTTATACTGGTGAGGCCGCTGCTCAACAAGTTTGCAGGTATGTTGATTAGCTCTTCACAACTTTATGTGTAATGCAGAGGAAAGATTTTATTGATTTGGAGAAGGAAGATGATCCTGAATCCCAAAACCTATAGAGAAGAAGATTGGGGAAGTAGCTTATGACAAGGAAGCTTTGTCAAACACCAGTGCTGTTATTGCTTGTAACATCCCTCCGCACGTCGTTTCTGCTACTACGCCCATAGAAGCTTATCCACTAGACAAGATTGTTCTCAAGGGAGACTGGGATATTCCTGTATGATACACTTCCACGCCCTATGAACTTTCCATCAGAAAATTTCACGAAGAAGAGGAGACAGTAGATGGATCTAACTGTTGCAGATGTTGCTGCAGCAATGTCGCACTCCTTGATAGAGAATGGAGGCGGGTTTGCCTTCGTAGCATCCGAACAAGCCAGCCTCTGCCATAACATGGAACGTTTTCTGAACTTATTATTTCTCCTGTTCTGTGAAACTTTTTATGATTAAATCACTTTACATTCATTACAAAAACACACAGGCTGGTTGCATGACAAGCTTATAGACACAACATTGACTTAAAGGATTCTGTCCTGCAGATCCGACATGAGATTGGAGGCCAATGAGCTAAGTTTCTTTCCAGTCTCTCCGGCTATGTTCTTAAGGTTTGAAATATCTTGTTGTGCCTGAAATTGAAATTTGATGGTGAGGAGGATAATAAGAATAATGAATCAACTTAACCCAATAAAGAAAATAGGAGGAATATGAACTTCCTAATTGCACATGCACTAATAAAAATTCAGGTTATGCAATAGACAAAGCAAACCTGGAAAGACAGTCGGTTGATGAGGTCGCTTGCAGCAAGGTCGATAGAACTATCAGTAGAGTGACCGAATAGATCAGCACTGGAGATGGCTGTTGAACCCTGAAAAAAATGGTGGTTATCAAATCTCAGAAAACCACATTTCACCCATGAATTACTACTTATTACTGCTCACAACAGATACATGGATTACCAACTACTTCCAATTATGCCTATATTTAGTGTTCTAAGTGAGGCTATTGCACTATAACCATAAGTTGATGAAAGATAAAGTGATGCTATTACAGTCTACTTTGTTTTACAGCAGACTGTCAACAAGAAAGCTAACATGTTATAAGATGGTATTGAATGTTAGTGGCACATACGGATACAACATTTTGAGTCTTAAAAAAGATATATTTCAAGAAAGAAATACTACTGCACGTACTGAGAATTTCTGCAAAGTAATTTGAGCTTCATTGTCCACTTTGGCGTGATCGCCAAAAAATTGGGCTGATGAAATAGATTTTGCATTAGAGAACTTTTTCCTAGCTTCATCAGTTTCCTGAACCTGAGAATTAAATGAAGCAATAAGAAACAAAACAAAAGGAAAAAGAAGTTACAAGCGGAAATAATAACTAAAATTGACCCCTTCCAGGGGGCACCATACAAGGTGAACGCTTCCTGATCCCAATTCTCACACATTAAGGGAACTAAAGTCTATTTGATTTAGCAAGTAAAGGAAACACATTTAGGTTAAAGGCTATGTACAGGAATTTGAATTTCAAGGAAAAATACAACTCCAGGCCCTAGCTAAAAGCATAACCAGAATAATATACTAATTTCAATCTCTTCATGTCAGAAATCATCATGAAGTTGAAAATGTCTAGCAGTACAGGTTTTTCAGTTGACCGTGAGTGATATGAAGAATCATAGAGAAAGTAACATGTTCTAAAACCAAAAGGAGACAATCCCACCAAACTAACCAGCCTTTTATACACAAAATATCTAAGTTCTTGGTCATGTTACGTACTTGCACTTTTGAGGTATTTGAGCTTGATGTCTTCTGAAAACCACTGTCCATTCCAAATTCTGCGAAGAAGCTTGACGATTTGGGTGGAGCAACATGACCAAGAACTTGTGGGCCACCAGAACTCAACTCAGTAGATTGATCATTTTCTACATACTCAAAACGAGATGGAAAAGCTGAGCCAACAGGGACAGTGTCATTAGCTGGGGAAGCAACAGAGACAACTCTTTCTTCAGGCTTTTGATCATAGAGATTTTCACTTGGCTGCAAGTAAAGAAAATTATGTCATCAAGAAGAGAAGGGAATTTAAAATAACTCCAAAAAATAGTGAACTTTTTAATCAAGATATCCTTATGATCGTTCAGCATTAATTGCATTTCTCAAGGTGTGGAAGGAATACCTTTGAAGTAAGCTTTCGGGCACCAAGTCCTCCAGTTTTCCCAGTTCTTTTTGCACCTAGAGGCTTCTTAACAGTGCTAACAACTTTATGAGAAGCTTTCGGTGAAGGAGGAAGTTCTGATTTTTCTTGCCCGCCTAAAGAACTTTCTTTAGGAGTTTCATCAATCTTGCTATGATGAAGACCATTGGGTGCTTGTGGTGACTGAGGAGCAACAGGGGATGAAGGCAGACCAGATTCTTCTGCCATACTCTTAGCAACTTCTTTAGATAATATTTGCCTATATAAATCAGCAGCTCTTGAAGTATATTTGGCCTCAATTTTGCCCCCATCAGACCATCCGTGTTGCTTAAAGAAAACCTGAGCACGGTTGTTTCCTCCATAGATCATCGTTTTCAATTGTTCAGGAGACCAAGAATCTAAATTTGTAGACCTGCATTATTTGTGCTTTTCAGAAAAAAAGAAAAAAAGAGAGAGAGAGAGAGACGCAAAGACTTGAGAATATAAGCAGCTGATGCAAAAGATTCAAGTGCTCACTAATAAGTAGGTTTCACCGGAAACACCAAATATTAAAAAAAAAAAAACTGCCTTTTTGGCCGGTAAAGAGGCCACTCTAAAACTAAGTAGCATTCATTCATTCCATTGAATTTCAGAAAACTCTAAACTGCAGAACATTATCAGCTCCATAAAACGTTTTCCATATTTTAATCCACACTAAATATATCTGTCTCTATGCATAAATTTCCTCATAGAAAACTATATAACAATGGTGGAAAAGGCATTTACACGTACAACGAAAAATTGGAAGCGCAAAATTCAAAAGCATCAGTAAGACGGCAACTAAAAAAGAACACGAAAACTAGATCCAAAAGCATATTTCAAATAATAATAATAATAAAACCTGACAAAGCTGATGTGTACACCGAGACTCCGGTGAACGGCTGAGCAATCGATGCAAAGAAAGATCCCGTAAGTCACTGATGCCCATGTTGGATTCTTTGCATTACAATCGAAACACATCTAACAGAAGAAAAAAAATTCGAAAATCAACTAAGGAGATTTCAGATCTGAATCAGATCTACAAACAAAGCAAGGAAAAATATTAAAAAAATAGAAGAGAAAAAACCTTGTTTTCTGATCTTGCTTTCAGCTTTCTGAAAACAGCATTCTTATCGGCCAGGTTATCGGACGACGACATCGATGCTTTCCACGAAAAGTCTACGGAATTTATGAAGAATGAAGGAAATTTCTGTAGACTGAAGAGGGGTGGGATCGATTATCGAACACCTCCTTCGGCTTTACCAATTGGAGATGTAGAGAAAAGAAACAGAGCGAATCAAACATTATTGGATTGGTACTAGTTTTTCTCCTTTGTTATCAAGGATGTAGCTTTTTTTGTTCTTGGGTAAACGACACGATTGGTCATCAAACTATTCTAGATTTTCTGTTTTGGTCACCACTATTATTTTATATAAAAATCATCATTAATGTTACATTTTATTATATTTTGATCCTTAATATTTTTATTATTATTTTGATCATCAGTTAATTATTTTTTGCTTTATTCATCAAAACATTGTTTCTTTTTGAGTTTTAATGTTCGGTTATTAAAATAAGAAAAATATAATATTAGTGATGATTTATTAAAATAATAAATAGGTGATTAATATATTTATTTTTATTTTTTAATAATTAAATTATTTTTAATTCTAAATAGGTGTTTAAAATTTTAAATTTTGTTAAATTATGCTTGTGAATTTTTTTAGTTTTTTTAAATATATTTATTAATTAATTAATTAAAATATTTTTAAATTTTTGAAATTTAGAAATATATAATGCAAATATAAAATTAATTTATAGATCTAAATTTAATTTTAGGTACAAATATTAAGGAATCTATAATAAAAATAAAATTTAAAACTAAAAAATATATAAACTAAAATTAATCGGATCGAGTGTTCAATAATTAAAAAAATTGTCCAAACCCATTTCGTTCGAGTATTTTTTAAATTATTTAATATTTTTATTTCAGATAATTTAATAATTAAATTAGTCGAGTTAGATAATTTTAAACACATTTAATTCAGACCATACCTTTACCGATCTATAGTAAAAAATGATTGAAGTGGGCTTTTGGCGAACAATTGGACCAGGTTAAACGCCCATTGCAACCTTGATTATTAACATGGATATTATGTTATTAGTATTAATTAATTAATTTACGGCAGGGTTTTAGATAAACATAACAAGAACAATCAAATATATATTAAATAAAAAATTAAATTAAATATTTATAAAAAACATAATTATATATAATACTTATCAAAATTTTAAAATATAAAAAAACGTAAGAAACTAAAATTATTATAAATTTCAGATATTTTAAAATAAACTTAAATTATAAAAAAAATAAAATTTAAACATTAAACCCTCAACCCTCAACATAAATTTAAACTATAACGGAAATCCTATAAATTTAAACATTAAATCTTAAACATAAAAATTCAGACCCTGAAACTCAAACATTAATCCTTAAACTCTAGTCATAAAATCTAAACCCGTAAAATACTAAACTCTAAAATATGTATTGATGTATTACGGTGGGTTATACTTTGATATACAAACTCCTTAAAAAATATACAATCTTTTTTATTTAAATTATAAAATATAAACCTAAATTAATAACCTTAAATACTAAATTTAAAATTTTATATCTTATAACTTAAAATCTTATACTTTAAATCACAACTTAAAATATTTTTTTATAAAAATCAAATTATTATTGAACAAATATAATATTCTTAAATGATTTGATTGTTTTCAAGATAATCCTTTTACATAAGGATATTATTTAATTCTTCTTATTAAATGTCACAAAAGTATATTTTATTTAACAAAGGTTAGTAAATGCTTCTTATCATATGCATTATGAGATAGGTTAGACAATGTCTAAAAATAAACTGGTATTTTTTATTTAATTCGTAAAAGTCGCGAAAAAAATTCCATTAAAAAAATAAAAAAATATATATACGGTTCGATGTTAAAAATTTAATCAGTCTTAACTTGATTACCAAGTTAAAAAGCTTGATTTGATTTAAATTTTTAATTAAAGTTTAAATTATAAAATAAAATTTTTAATAATTGATTGATCGATTTTTTAAGTTCACATCGAGTTTTTCAATTCTTCCATTTATGTGTATATTATAAATGTTTACTAATAAATTTAAACATATACATGAATAATTTGATTCGATTCGAATTTTATAAACTAAACCTTAAAAATTCAAATAAAATTTAAAATATAAATAAAATCTATAACTCGATTAACTTAAAATTATAACCTAAATTAAGAAATTTAACATTATTAACGGTTGATTCTAATTTTGAAAATTTTACTCTCAGCTGTCTAAGTAAAGACGAAGGAAATAAGTAAAGTAAAGAAGATGGGACAGGAAAAGATTATTCGATTTGTGTTGGTCTTCATGCAATGAACCTGTACCATAGGAAGCGGGAGTCGGTAGGAAATCAATTTCCGTAGTACAATGACTTTAGGGTTAAAGAAGCAAACCTTACCTTACTTTCAGGTGTATATTAAACGAGTTGATTACGAGTTAGTAATGTTTGATTTATGTTCGTTTAAAAATTTTATTGTTTAACTTAACTTATTATTTATTAAACTTGTTAAAATCGTGCTGGACGCTTATTGCTCATTAAAAATAAAATGTAATCATGATATAGGGGCTTAATCATAAATTAATAAGTTTAACACAAAATTAAGATAATAAAACACTTATAAAGTCTAAATTATCAACTAACAATCCACGAATACGTCAAATTAGAATATAAAAACTGAAGTAACAATCTATGATTAATAATTATTATTTTGATTTATTTTTTGAATAAGATAATTTTAAAATAATTATTAAAAATATTTTAAAAAATTAATAAGTTGTTCGCGAACTTTTCAAGTTAAGTTAGAATTTACTTAATTCAACTCTTTAAAGTTTTTAATCGAGTCTAAATATTTAAAATTATGTTAACTCATTAAAATAAATTTAAACAACTCATAAACTGCTTAACTCGTTAAGAAACTTGATCCCCGTACAGTACAAGAATCATGCACGTAGACTTATTATGGTACATAATCTTGTCGTCTGGTGATTGTAAGCTTGAAGAGATCTAAATAGATATTCCGATAAAAAATTCTAAAAATATTAATAAATTATAAAAAAGTAAAATATTATAAAGATATTAAAACTATATTAAAATATATAATAATATATTTTAATTTAATCTTACATATTTACATGTTTTAATTTAATTAAAATAATTTAATATTTTCCCCACCCCCACTAACCTTTTCCGATAACCTTCCCCCACCCCTTATTACTTTCCTTAATGGTTCATTGAATCAAATCTACAAAGAACAGTTTTCGAAACAAATTCAAAGAATTAAGTTCAAAAAATTTATTTTTATTTTGACCAATTTCAAAGCCATCACAGTGAAATGTAATTTTAAAATTTTTGAAAAGTTAAATGTTTATTTTTTATTTTAACAAGATCTTATCTTTTATATAAAAATATAACAAAATTATCTATTTTAAATCGAGCCAAGACGAGTTTTACGAGCCCGAGTTGAGTCTCACGAGCTTTGAACCTGAATCGAGTACTATAATATTATTTTTCGATCCGAGTTTGAGCCTAAAATTTCAAACTCGTCGAGCTTTGAGCCCAAATGAACTTAACAATATTATTTTTGAAACAAACCTAATCAAATTCAGACTCGACTCGTGACTTTAAACTGAAAAATAAGAAATGTTACGTGAATATATAAATATACAACTAATGATTTATATTTAAATATTTTACTAGTCTGACAGTCATTATTTGTTATAAAAAACTTATATTCAAATTTAATTTTCCGCCATCGTACCAAAATCAAACCTACCTTTTCACCTTATAATTTGATTAAAAATCCATGTTTTTCATCCGCTTGTTCATGTTGGGCTGCATTAACCCTCAACTTGTCTTAATCAACAATTATATATAATCATTATCATGCTTAATCACACCTCTTTCCATCCAATGAATCATGGAATAATATATTTTAAATATTTTATTTTTTATTTATATTTTTTTGGTTTATGTGAATTTGAGATGGTGATTGATAAGAGAAAAATAAAATAAAATTAACCAAAGGGTTTGGTAAGATATGAATTTAGGGAAAAAATAATTGAATTTCCCTATAATCCACTGAATTTATTTAATTTTTCTTTAAAAAAGAATAAAAATAGAAAGGCCACCAGATATTGTTAATTAGTATTATTTTTTATAATTAGTGCTAAACCCTGCACATGAAACATGTGAGGATTTTTAAAGTGTAATTTGCAGACAGAATCTTAGAACTTTCAGTTTTGCATTTGCTTGGAGTTTATGGCTACACTAAATCAAAAATTGTATAATAATAATGATGGTTGAATTAGTTTCATGAGTTAACACAATATTGATTGAATTAAAAAATTATCGAATTAATTTTTTAAAAGTATAATAAATATTAAGTAAAGATATTTGGTCGGTTGACTGAATTACTCATCTTTAATCATTTTAATTTTTTTAGGTTTTAGTTCTCAGAGCCTTTATCTCTTTAACTTATTTGGGTACTTTATTCCATATCGATACATGACTTCGCTTATTAAGGGGATGAAGGCTCTGAAAACTATATTATTCGATAAATATGAAGGCTATAAAAACTAAAACCTAAAAAAAATAAAAATCATCAACAACCATATTTAATTCTCAATAACTCTAATGATTGAAAATAAATGAGAAAATATTTCAAAGCTTCTTTAATAACAAGAAAAGTATTTCAAAGCATTCAAGTAAATTTTAAATTTTAAAATTTTTGAGAGATTTCATTGTAAAATTTTGTACACATTTTTATTATAATTTTCTTTTTACCAAATGTGTGGTTTTAATGATTAAATATTATACAGATAATCTGTTTTTGAGGATTCTGAGAAATTATATTATGGGTCTAACTCACCACATCAGTTATGATTTTATCCAATTATAACCACTTGCTTTATCACTATCTTTCAAGTCATTTTTTCTAATTAATAATCTTCAATTATTTTTTTCATGTCATTTAAAAAATATAGTTTTTTGAAGTTAGATTAATGACACGGATGATTAGTGACGATATGGGTTTTTTTTATTTATTAGGGACCACGGAGGATGTGGCAAACCGGGCCCGTGATATAATCTAATCTCTCCTCAAAATTTTCTTATTTTTACTCAATTTTAGGAGAGATTATATCATGAACTCTTTCAATTATGTCATTCGTGGTCCATGTAATCAGGTCTGTTTATCTTTAAGTGATTACGTGATAACTACCCATTCACCTATTACAAATAGGAAAAAGATAATAATTCACCTTAAAAAAAATAAAATAGATGATCTGGTTGGTTGAGGCCACAAATAACATGATATAAAAAATTCGTAATAAAATTTCACCAGAAAAATATCACTAGATTCTAGTGAACTCAATTGAGATGTTAAGAAAATATCACCCTTTCCACTATGGGTGGATTGAAGGTTAAGATAATACGGTAAGTAAGTTGGATGAATGATAGGCTTAAATTCAATTTAAGGGACCAAGGACGAACCAATATTATATAGAATAAAAATATCGACCTTAAAAATTGTACAAATTCAAGGATCGAAAAGTAACTTATCTTTAATCTTAAAAGTGTAAAGTACCTATTTGTCAAAAAAATGATGACTAAAACAGAAATACTATAATAAATAGTGTACCAAATGAGTAGTTTGCCCTTTTAAGAAAGATGTTTTGTCGTTTCCTTGTGGTTTTGTCGTTTTTAAGACGTGGGAAATGGTACGTAATTGTAACTAATTGTAGGCCCAATCTTAATTACTTTCCAAGTTAAGAAACAATTTTTTTAAAATATATTATTTATCATGAGAAGAAGCATGGCCTAAAATGAATTAATTAATTATAAAATATGTGTGGTGAGGGTGGAAAGGGATTGGCAAATTGGCATAGTTGGATTGAATTATAATTATTATGGTGTTTTTTTATATAAATTACGTGTATATTTTATAATTTATACTTTGAGATTTGTATTTTTTTAATAATATTGTTTTTGAGATTCAAATTTAATTTTTTAAGATAATAATATATCTTTTTATTACATTCAACATTCGTTGATAATCAGTGACGAAATTAACTAAGGATGGAGAGAAATAATCGTCCCTTACCTTGATTTTTTACTTTTATCAATTATTTATTTATTTTTAAAATAATTTTTTAAATATTTATATTTTATTTTTTAACTCTAAATCTTAACTCGTTTGTATCGTTAAATATTATTGTGTTTTTAACTTTTATTTTAACTATTGATTTCTATGATTTAATTACTTATATGAAAATCCGACAAGGTTCATCCTATATATCTGTGGAATATGAAAAAAAAGGTGATTACACCATTTCAACTTACAAAGCTTTTGTCAATTCAATTTTTGTAAAATAAAAATAAAAATAAAATTTAGTGTGCATGAATCAGAGAGATTATATCATAGGTACGGTTCGTTACGTTAGTCGTAATCAACAACTAATGAAAACTACTCATTCCATCACTGATCGTCTATGTTATTAATATAATTTTTAAAAAATATATTTTTAAATGACATAGAAAAGATGAATAAAGATTTATTGATCGAAAAAAATGACTTGAAAGATAATGGTGAAGTGGATGGTTATAACCATGATTGATATGGTTATAGTTTTTGGTATCCGAAATATCAGGTACTTAGTTCATTCAGGTATTTATTTTGTTAGTCTGTGGTTTGTCCCGTTACATTCAGGGTATCCATAAAATTGGGTACTCAGTATCCGATTCATTATTTATTTATTTTTTTATTTTAAAATTTTAAAAATTATATATATTAAACATTAAATTAATTTTTTAAAAATTTAATCTTAAAATTTAAAAGTATATTCAAATATAAAAAGAATTTAGAGAAACTTAAAATAAAAATATAATTTAAAATATAAAAATATATATTTTAAAATTTATCGGGTCGGATACTCGATAATAAAAAACTTTTGGCCCATATCTTAGTCCGTATATCGAAAAAACTATTGGGTCGAGTACCCTGGCCGAAAAAAATCACATTTTATTTGAAATATTGATTTGCAAGAATGTAAATTGGGACTTTAAAGTATTTAATTGCTAAAAATAGTTTTAAGCTTGTGGGATTAAAAAAGGTATAAAGATAGTTTTCACCTTTAACGTTTATAATTTTTGTTATTTTGGCCCTTATTCTTTTTTGGGATAAATTTTGCCCTTAACCTATGTCTTTTCAACAAATAACTCATTTTTTAACTACCATGATAACTGAACCGTTAAAAATTTAATAATGATAACTTGTCATATATATGTGATACTAATATATGTTAAATGACATAGAATCTAACCTATTAAACATATACATATATATAATATATAATTTTATTCTAGTATAAAATATAAAATAATTAAAATTTAAATAAAATATTAAAAATTAATTAAATCTAAAACAAAAATTTAATAAATATTCTCAATCCTAACAAGGCTAAAATATCTTTATAAAACCCTAAAAATCCGATTTAGATTAAAACTAAAATACTTAAATTCTAAACTAAAATAATAATAATTCAATTGATTATTATCAAAATCATTTATCTTTGATCCATCGGTAACAAACTATACAAAACCCTTTCTTTTCAGATTATGTTCATACTTTTTTAGATAAAATTTTGATTACTATAGTTAAGGTTGAAAATATTTAGTAGCCTTTTATTTTAGATTTAATTAATTTTTAATGAATAAAATATTAATTTTTAATATTTCATTTGAATTTGAATTTTAATTGTTTTATATTTTTAGATTAGAATAAAATTATATATTATATATATATGTATATGTTTAATAGGTTATATTTTATGTCATTTAAAATATATTATCACATATATATGACAAATTACCATTATTAAATTTTTTAACGGTTCAATTATAATAGTAGTTAAAAAATGAGTTATTTGTTAAAATGACAAAGGTTAAGGGTTAAATTTATCTCAAAAAAAATAAAGGCCAAAATAACAAAAATTATAAACGTTAAGGGTGAAAATTATATTTATGCCATTAAAAAACAAAGCTATAAAGTGAAGCTAAGTCAAAAGACAATTATATACATAAAATTAAACAAGTTTCCCACTAAAGAATGGTAAAGTGATGGAAATCTATGGGGAAATAATTATTCTGTTTTTAATTTTAATCAGAATTAAATATGATTTTATCTGAAATTAATTCTTTTAATTTTAAATGTGATGCCCAAATATTTTAGCCATGCAAAACATGGGAATTTGACAAATTGTAGCCAACATATTCGCAATAAAAACAAGGAAATTCTTGGCCCATGGTTTTTGAGATTCATTATTGTAAATTATAATGATGGAATATTTTTGAAAAATTGGATTATAAAATATTATATTAATTATTTTTATATATTTATGAAAGGATTGTTTTGTGAATTTCATTTAGGATGTTTATATCATTTAGCATTTATTATATTTATTTTTCGTATTAAATTTTTAATAATTATGGTTTGATATTTTTGCAATTTTTTAATTTAAATTCAATCACGTATATTTTTCTTGTTAAAAAAATATGATTTGAAAGGTTATTTCTGGTTTTAGTTATTCTATTTCGTTGAAATTCAAGATTTGTCTTATGATTTTACTTTGATATTATACTTTTTAAATCGTGTTTAAGATTATGATAAATAAAACTGTGTGGATTAAATCTTTAATATTAGCATGCTGTAAGGACTAAAACAGGAATATACATTTATGTTTTTGCTCTATTAATTCATCTCTTTCCCACCCGCCACTGAAAATAATAATATCCATTTTCCCACTTCTCTATTTGGAAATCTTACGTAATGACGGAATTTCAGTTACCGCCGACGATGAATCTTTGGTCGGACGACAACGCTTCGGTTATGGACGCTTTCATGAGCTCCGATATCTCTTCTTTATGGCCGCCGCTGCTGCAATCCTCTGAATCCACTTCCACACCTGCCGCTGCTGTTGGACCAGACCCTTCCAAGTCCTCTCTTGCCGCCCAACCCCATCCCCTTAATCAAGAGTCTCTTCAACAGCGTCTCCAAGCCCTCCTCGAAGGCGCTCGAAATTGCTGGACTTACGCCATTTTTTGGCAGTCCTCGTATGATTACTCTGGAACCGCCGCCCTTGGCTGGGGCGATGGGTATTACAAAGGAGAAGAAGATAAAGGAAAGGCAAAGTTGAAAGCTTCTTTATCGACAGTCGAGGAGCAAGAACATCGTAAAAGAGTCCTTAGAGAACTCAATTCTTTGATTTCGGGTTCCACCGCCACCACCGACGATGTCGTCGAGGAAGAAGTCACGGACACCGAGTGGTTCTTTTTAGTTTCCATGACGCAGTCTTTCGCCAGCGGCAGTGGCCTTCCGGGGCAGGCCTTTTTCAATTCAAATCCGGTTTGGGTCGCTGGGTCGGACAGATTAGCCAGTTTGACGTGCGAGAGAGCTCGGCAAGGCCAGGTTTTCGGTTTACAAACCATGGTTTGTATACCGCTGGCAAATGGGGTTGTTGAATTGGGGTCAACAGAGCTTATAACCCAAAGCTCAGATCTCATGAATAAGGTTCGAGCCTTGTTTAACTTCAATAACAATAATACTAGCAATCAGAATCCTAGTTCTAGTAGTTTAACCGAGAATCCGAGCTCTACCCATCTTGGAATTCATCAGCAGGGGCTGAACTTTTGCTTGAATTTCTCCAATAATGGCTTTGATGAGAGTAATGGTGTTAGAATTGTGAATTCCTCTTCCCATTTGTTGAAACCAGTATCTGGGGAGATACTAAATTTTGATGAGAATAAGGGAATTGGTGCCTGTAACACGAAGAAGAGGTCGATTACTTTGAGAGGGAGTGACGAAGAAGAGATGGTTTCATTTACTTCTGGTGTAATTGTGTCTCCTCTCGACGTGGTGAAATCAAGTGGTGGTGCAGGGGATTCCGATCACTCTGATCTAGAGGCTTCGTTCGTTAAGGAAGCTGATAGTAGAATGGTTGTAGTGGAGCCTGAAAAGAGGCCTAGAAAACGAGGACGGAAACCGGCTAATGGAAGAGAGGAGCCTCTGAATCACGTTGAAGCAGAGCAACAACGGCGAGAGAAGCTTAACCAGAGGTTTTATGCCCTACGTGCAGTGGTTCCGAATGTATCAAAGATGGATAAAGCATCCCTCCTTGGCGATGCTATTTCATATATTAATGAGCTTATGAGAAAGCTACACAATGCATATTCTCAGAAAGAGGAGTTGCATAAGCAATTAGAGGAGACAAAGAGGGAACTCGCAAGTAAAGACCAAGACCTCACGATGTCGAACCATCTCAGCTGCAAATTGGCAGAATTAGATATCGATGTTAAGATTGTTGGATCGGATGCAATGATTCAAATCCAGTCCAATAAAAAGAACCATCCAGCAGCAAAGTTAATGTCTGCCTTGGAGGAGCTAGAGCTCGATGTGCAGCACGCCAGTGTATCAGTTGTAAATGAATTGATGATACAGCAAGTGAATGTCAAGATGGAGAGCCGTTTTTACACACAGGAGCAGCTCAGGATAGCTCTAACATCTAAAGTTGGTGATGCAAGGTAAAGATAGAGAATATTGAGCATACCTTGATCTGGTTTTGAACAAGTGGGATATAAATCGAACCCGGACTTCCATCGGTATTGATAGCAGAAACAGTGTAAAGTATTGTTCAATTTTGCATCTTGTTGTTAGTACTAGTAATGCATATCTTAGTTAATAGTTTGAGTGATGATGGTATCACCATTGTTGTGTGTTGAGGTCCAGTGAAGTGAGAAGTAGCCTCTGTTTTTTTCGTGTTGAATCTTGTATATTTATATAGCTTGTTATTTAATTAGAAGGTGACTGAAGTTCTCGTCCTTCAACCGGTGAGACTAGATGGTTCGTGCAGTGTTTGAGACTATGTGAACAAGAATCCAGGGGACATTTGGAACTCTTGTTTGAAATTTCACTTAAAAGTGTTTGTTCCTTCCTTCCCATGGTGTTGCTGGCAGTGATCCTCAAGGGTTGACGTTTACGTTTCTTTTTTCTTTCATTTAGGACCAGGTTCATTGCTTTGGTTTAAGCTTATAAACAGATGCTTATGTTCATTTATTTAATTTTAATTGAATAAATATATATATATATATAAATAACTAAACGGATATAATTTTTTTATTTATATTTATTCGTTAAAAATGTAAGTGTTCTTGTTTTTCATGTTTGTTCGTTAAAAATTTAAGCGAATATAAATGAACATTGAATATTGTTTAATTTTTTTTTAAAAAGTACATTAAGTTTTTTATAATATGTAATTAATTATATTTTAATTATTAATAAATTTACATGTAATTTTAATGTTTCAAAATCATTTTTTTATCCCTCCATTCCTGTCGTGGGTTTTTATTCTTCTAATGCAAGTAATCTATATCTATCGGCCAAGGATGTGCGGAAATAATTTTACTGTAAATTTATTTTCAAGTAATTAACGATGCTGTATTATATTACTTTATTTGGTATATTGATTAGAATGTAAGCTTACAATGTTTTATTTGGTGAAATGATAAAATATCTATAAGTATATTTAATTAAAGAGTAAACTATATATAAGATTATTTAATTATAGGATTGATGTTTATTTTATCATTATAATTTTTTATTTTAATAAACGTTTTAACTGCTTTTAATCAAACTGTCAACGTTAAAAAAAACTAATGTGACTATTAAATAAATCTAATAATTATATTAAAATTAACAATATTTTGTATATATTTTAAATTATAGTCGTTGTACGATTTAAAATCAAAAGTTTAAAATTATATTAAATTCATTTAGTGAATCCAAACTCAAGAACATATATATTTAATTATCTAAAAAATACAAAAATCTTAAAATTATTTTTATATTAAAAATTCAAAAATTTAAAATAATATTAAATCCTTTTAATGAATCCAAACTCAAACACATAATATGATTTTTAATTATGTCTGTGAGTTTGATAATTTAAAAATTTAATTTTAAATTGTGTACTAATTATGATTTAAAATATTTATAAAATGTCGTTAACTTTAATTTAATTATTATATATTTTCGACTCATCACGTTATCTATTATCTCATCCAATGATATTTATCCATTTAATAATATATAAAAAAGAGGTGAAGATCCATCTTAAAAGAATAAGATAAAAAATTATTATCAGATGAAATTATAAATAACGTAATGAATCAGATTCATCTAATATATATATTTTCAAACTAACAATTACACTAACCAAAAAAATTGATTAATAAATAATAATAATAATACTTTGATATTCAATTAAAAGGGTTTAACATTAATTTAGAATCATACTCATAATTTGTGAACATCTCATGAAATTATTATTATTATCATTATTATTACCACCAGATTTATAAGGAACGCATTGACCATGCATCAACGTAATCTCATCTCATTCCTCATCTTTTCATCTATCACCCTCTCAAAGCTCCAATCCCTCCTCATCCCAGGGCTCCTAACCAGCTTAGGGTTACCGTCGGCTTCAAACGCCACCGCCCCATATGTAGTATCGATCGTATTTAACCGGCGATGATGGCCCTTCTTCGGACCGATCCCAGACATCATTGGCTCTTCGACTCGGAATTGTTCATAAGCGTCGGGATTGATCTCCGACATGCTTCTGTTGTTGGAAGCAATTTTCTTTGTATACTTTGGTTTGGCACAATGATCCCTACCATTGTTCGAAACTGTTCGTTTCAAGATCCGGCAACTCAAGCAGTTGAGGCTCATGGTGTTTAGGAGGAGTTTCGGACAAGGATGGAGATGAATGTTTTTAAACAAGATCGGAGGAGATTAAAAAACAAAAGCAAAAGGGTATGTTCCAAGATGGTTGCTGAACAGCTTTGGGTGTCTTAATTTAGACCTTCAAAGACAGGCAGGTAGGTAATTTGTTTGCTATGTTTAGTTGTCTAGGGGTGTTGCCGACAACTAATTTATGACCTAAAACAAAACCAATTTGTTCTACTTCAGGAACATTGTTCCTTTTAGGCATTATTAATAAAAATTTAAACTTTGCTGATAAAAAAACAATTTTTTTACTGATTTGAGAAATGTAGGATTGAATGGTATATGGGTCGGAGGATTGTCATCTTTTTAGCTTTAGCCTTGTTTAGAGGATTTTGAGTTGTTATTCGATCCTAACGAATCATGTTAATAACATAAAAAATAAACTATTTTATTGATCGGTAAATTTTTGGGTTGGTTCTATTTTGACTATTGAACTGGATTGTCAATTAGGTCATGAATGAGTCACGAAAAAGAGGCATGGAATGAATCACGAAAAAAAGGTAGATGATTTTGGCTCCTCTATCACTATCTCACGGACCCTTAAAAGAACCTGGTTGCTGGGAGATTAACCAACCCTCAACCTTTTTCAGGATCTCCCAATTCCTAATCATCTCTCTAGACATATTATCTATTACAATTTTTACTAAAACTTGTAGTATCTTATACAGTGTAATAACCTCAAAATTATATTTAAAAGCCAATGAATGAAATTGACTTTGAAACCTCTCCCAAATGAATCGAATATTTAACCATGAAACCAAACAATACAATTAAGATATCAAAAGAGAAGTAGACCATTCATAATGCTTGCTGTAGTTTTCCTAGTAGGCTGCAGAGATTCAGAAAATACAGTGATATTAAACTTAAGGAGTAGCCGTTTTTCATGGTGAATTCAATAGTAAGATAAAGCCCTGAAGTGCCTGAAGGATTGCATCAGAGGGGTTCTCAGAGTGACGGAATACCAGTCACCGCACCACTTCGGAAACCATACATCCTAGACATCACAACACCTTCAATGTTTTTGTTCAAGGGTATCCCGTCAAGGATGAAGCCAATATTTAAAATTATAGGGTAAAATATAAACTTTTTAAGAGTGATTGTCTCTTTGCACCCCACTTAGCACTTCGTCTTTGTGTCCCGCAATCCTAAAAACAAACCAAATGCCTATTTGACAAGTGATTTCATACACAGAATCTTATAATTCTGACAATAACGAAAACAACAGTGGGGTGGTGGCGCAGTTGGCTAGCGCGTAGGTCTCATAGCTATTGAGTTATCCTGAGGTCGAGAGTTCGAGCCTCTCTCACCCCATTTCCAATCGATTTTTTATTTGTTTCCAATTTTCTGTTGAATTTGCAATGTCCCGTCAAAAAAGTGTATAGATTGGATAATTGTATCCGCTCTAACTCTGTATTTTTCTCAATTTGTTAATAAATTTTCAAGTTTTTTTTTGATAAATAAAATAATTTTTTGATTAATGTGTTATTCTATCAAATCAATACATGATAATATCATTTTTCAAGTGAAGTTATTTTTTTATATTTTAATTTTTTATATAAATTAAAAGTGGTTTGTGTCTATTCGTTTAACAATTTTAACAAATATTAAATTTATCAATTCTCTCATAAGTATAGAATATTGTTCAAAAACTCAAATCTAAATTTTTTATTAAATTAAAACAACTTCAATCAATTCATCCAAACGATTATTGCATATAAAAAAAAGGAAAAATAGGACGAGTTTGAGATTATTTAAAAAAATTTAACATCTATAATTGTTGAGGACAAACTCTTTATATATTCTTGATAAGTTTTCGTAAAAATAAAATTTTTTATGATACTCATGTAACCAAAACAAGTTACAAATACATTTAATATCTTATATAACTTGTTAAGTAATTATAATAAATTATTATTATTATAAGATATTATATATTAAATTTAAATCTCTTAAAATAAATATTATATTTTTTTACTTAAACCGTTTATTACGTCCCTTAAAAAGTTATTATCAAAATGAGATAAATTTTACAAGAAGTAAATTATTTTTGCTTTTCTAAACATAGAATATAAAAATTTTAAAAAATAAAGAAAAAAAAATGGAATGTGAAATCTTCAATAATTAAGGTGGCTGATTAGGAGAAAATTATTAGGAGAGAGAGAGAAAGTCAAATGCTGAGGTGGCAACAGATGTTATGACATGATGAAGTAGATGAGTGGACCCACAGCCTCAAATACCATAACTACAAAAGTCAAGTTAACGGAGAAATTATATCGTATATCATTTCTATCGTATCATTAATAAAATTAATTAGTATTATCTGTTTTATAGTATATATTTTTAACAATTGGATATTAATCGTTCAATTATTGTGTTAATAGTATTTTTATCATATCATTAATAAAATTAATTACTAGTATCTGTTTTATAGTATATACTTTCAACAATTGAACATTAATCGCTCAATCATTGTATTGATAATATTGGTGCTCGAACCCGTAATCTTCAGAAATAACAACTATTTCTTCAATCGAGGAGATTAGGTGGTTCGTGTGAGATTAAAAATCTCTTGCATGCCTGTGTAGGTGTTATTTTTTCTTCCGGGAGGCTGTATTGTTTTGAAGTTTTTGATATATAGTTTGTCCACAAATCATCTTATCTTATCGGTTAAAAATTGATTGTTATTTTTAGAGGTTACATGTTCGAACATTAATATTTACAATATAATGATTAAAGAATTAATGTTTAATGATTGAAAATATATTTTAGAATAAATATTATTTTTAATCAACGTAGCTGATAAAAAAAATATATAGTTTATATTATGTCGGTTATTTATCTTGTATATATATTTTTAATTAAATTTATATTTTTAACTAGTTATATAATAATATTTTTTATTTAAGAAATGATAGGGGAGTCTGATTTTTAAGTTGAATATGTAGACTCCCTGGTTCCATCTGTTCCTTAGACTTTAAAGCATTTCCTTGAAGTTGTGTCCACCACTCATTCTCATCAAACAACCAATTATTACATGGCAAAGATTCTTTGACAATCCACCTAATGTTTTCTTTTGAAATAAAAATCCAGCTAATGTTTTTCAATTAAATTTCGGAAGGTTTATATTCATATTTAAATACATTATTACATTGATTTATATTTATATAACTTACATTATATTTTGATATAACATCTACATTTTACTATATATGTACATATTTGTATTCTAATTCTAGATTTAAAAACTACATCATCTAATTTGAAGATCGCGATAAAGATTTTTCTTTGAGAGCATTTATCGCCCATGAAAACTTTTGTTTTTGGTTTTCAATGTCTCTCCTAAGTAAGCTATGGATTTTCATATCGTTGTAAGAGTAAACACACTCAAAAAGAAAAGATGATTTCTTATCTCTTGTCTAGAACACACATTTCTCTTCAACTATACACCCTATTCTCAACCGTCTATATTTTGTGGGAAACCTATCAAGGATGACTATCCAAGTAATTATAGACTGCCTAGGGATGTGAAAAAAAACCAAAATATCTTTTGTCAGAGAACTTGATTTTATAGCTAATCTGATTTGATCTCTTCCAGATTAAGAATATTTCTGAAAATGGTAGCTGCTTCAACTCTCAATTTTAGCGGCTTTTTAACTTACCAACTAAAAGAAGGCTTACATTCTATGTTCCAAAAAGTTTTTTCTTTCAACACATAATTTAACCAGGCATCCCAAAAGGATCCGTTATCTGTAAAGATAGTTTATTAATATAATTTATTAATGAAATTTTTTAATTTTTTTAATTTCTATTAATACGCCAATTATAACTCAATCTCAAGTATTTTTTTTTTATAATTTAAGTGTATTATATTCATTATACATTTTCTTATTTTTAATAAAATTCTCTCCTTTAAAAGAACTAGCCTCTTGTTTATGGGTCAGTAGGGTCGTCCTAAGTAAAAGAGCATCTGTTGTTTTACCGAGTAGATCCAGTTGTCCACTTGTATTGCCAAGCTCAATGAAATTGGCCTTTCGCTTGCCAAAAAGGGTCTCCTTTTTCCTTTAACCAGACACTTCGTTATCATGGTGGGATCTCAGACTGCTACTTCACGTGGCTTAGATTTCCCAGACACACTTTAGAATCATATACACTATGTGTTATTTTTTTATATACAACACTTCTATAGATCCTGTAGGTAATAGAAATGGATATGTATACGCCATATTCTTACACAAAACAAAACAACAGACATTGCTCGCATCGTGTAGAATATTGGGTGTCGGCATTCGCAAACAGGTTCCTTTCTCCCTCCTTACATATCATAAATCCAGTTTGACAACTCAGGAGCAACATCAGACAATACTAATAATGGAGTAACCACCATGGCCACACAATACTGTAATCAGACCCCAACAGGAATAAAACTAAACCACCATGGCCACACCCATGACAACAACAGTTGAATTCAGGGTAATTCTGATAATGTTTTGATGATGGCTGTTGTCATAATAATACATCATTGTGTAGGTTTGTGATCCAACGGTTCAATCCCATTGGTAGAAAATAAGCCAGTACTAGCCAGGGTCATTGAATGTAATAAAGAAGAAGCTTTACATGATTCGCATCTCCTGTTTTCGGACTGACAAAAAGAACAACACATTCTTTTTGTTGGACCTTAAAATAGGAACTGGGGTGATATGAACTGTAGTTTATTTTGGGGGCTCCCAAGAAATTCGAGGGTTGTCGGAGATGCTGATCGACTTTCACAATCATAGCAAACTCTTAAACATGGAGTATTTCCTATGTATAGACAATCATAAGCAGTAAACTGGAGTAGATCAGGAAAACCGGAAACATTTATGTACAAATGCATTAGGATCTTTACACAGTTTCACACAAGGATTTCCAGGTACTTTCTCGGAGGAAAACCAGGGAAAGTAGAGGGAAAGAACATGATTCAAAGATAAGAAAGAAAGAAAGAAAGAAAGAAAGAAAGAAAGGGGACAAATTTTTTAATTTCTTCTCTTTCCTTGTGTGATATCACATGTTATTTATTACAGTCTCCATCACGCGCCGCCAACCCTTCGGTGACGGACGCCAGCTTCTGCAAATTGAGCTTCACCACTGTGTCGGCGAACAACCGCGTGTCTTCCTCTGTATTCCCTTCCGGGACATCAA
The DNA here is from genome assembly GCA_035048815.1 of Abelmoschus esculentus. NCBI lineage: Eukaryota > Viridiplantae > Streptophyta > Magnoliopsida > Malvales > Malvaceae > Abelmoschus > Abelmoschus esculentus. The sequence goes on from JAUCBN010000012.1 coordinate 3,990,428, forward strand.
CGACGTAGGATTCCAAAACGACGGTCCAGACCCTTCCCTCGCGTTCGAAGCCATGCACTGTCGTCACCGACCGGTAATTCCTCAACCTGTGCTCCCCACCGATGATACTAAAACCGGTTACCTTTAAGTTGTCGTCCAAGATATCGAGCCTCTCGGTGCTGGTGGCAGCGGGTAAGCCGGAGATGACGTTGACATCACGCGTGCAGCCCACAAACATTTGGAAGCCTTCTTTGACGGCGCAACTCTTGATAAAGTGTTTGTAGGTTTGGGGCTTGTCGAAACGGCGGACGACGGACCAAACGACGCCGCTGGGGGCGTTGATGCGTTGGGCTAATAAGGAAGAGCATTTGTCGTGTCCTACGGAATAGGTGTGGAACTGAGCTATGGTGGGGATTAATTCGGAGAACTCATCGTGGGTTAATCCGGGAGGGACGGTGAGGTGGTGGGCGGTGGATTCGGAGTCAGACGTTGAAGAAGAAGAAGGTTCGGTGGCCATGGAGATAGGAGAAGATAAGAGACAAAGACAGGTTTCCCCGGGGCTTATATGGGAAATGGCGGAGGATAAAAGAGGGAACGGGCAGGGGAATCCATTAATTATTTTGTAAAATAAATAAATGAGAAATTATTTTTATTATTATTATTGTTTAGAAAAAGGTGACTGTGACAGGTGGGTTTGGGGTCAGAGGGTTTGATGCTCGTTGCTTGACAGATCAACCTTCGCAGTTCTTAACGGTGGCAATTGGATCATTTGTATTGGGTTCAAATCGGGTTATTTCGGGTTGAGTGAATTTTTTGTTTTGATTGTATTTGATTTATGTTTGATTCGGATTGAATTAAATCTAATTTAATATTATATTGAGTTGATTATTGGGTAGAATATCGAATTAATTGATTTTTGGATTGTGTTGTTATCGAGTCAATTGATTTTTAAGTTGGGTCTATAATAAATCGGGTACTTTTTAGGTTGGATGAATATTGAATGGATTAAATTTTAATTTGAGTCATATATAAAGATAATTTTTTAAAGAAAAAAATGATATTAAACCCTAAAGATAATGGTTAATCAGTAACGTAATACAAAATGAGATTAAAATATATATTTTTGAAAAAATTAAATTTAAATTATTTTAAGTTCGGGTTAGTTTTTAATTTGAGTTAATTTTGGGTTAAGATTACTTTCGATTTTGGTTACTTTTTATTTTAATTAATCTTGATTAAGATTCATTTTTAATTTAATTAAATTCGGGTCAATTTTAATTCAAGAATTCAAATTAAATTTAAACCATTGTAATTAAATCTATATGAATTAAATAAATTTTTTATGAGAACGATTATCCCTTCAAGGTTCATCCCTGTTATCAATTCATAAAGAAAAGTAAATTTAGAGCATGAAACTGTAAGAAAAGACAGGAGAGGAAGACGACAACCGCCTGCCCGAACTTGGAAGCTACAACGGCAGAGACAAGCTGGGCAGATCTGGTCTGGAGTCCTTATAATTGAATTCCAGAATCTGATTAATTATCAAAAGCTAAAAGACAAGTTCCTTAGTTACAGCTCTACTAGTATTTCTGGGTCTTATTTCTTGGCTTCTTCTATCAAACTCACATCTCTAATGACCTAAACACATGTGCTTTTCTATAACACAATCTCAATTAGGTGGGGAAGTTTCTTTTAATTTAATTGTAATGATTAAATTGTTAGTATCATTGATTTTTTTTTATTAAAAAAATAATATTCTCCCACCAAACTAAGTCAAGCATCATGCCTCCCTAATCCAGCTAAGAAAACCAATTCCTTTGATACTACTTAGGGATGTAAAATCCTGTATTCGGATGAGTTTTAGGTGGGGTCAAATCAAATTTAAATTATATTAATTCGATTCAAGCTGATTTAGGTATAGATTAATATCGAGTTGATCTCGACTCAAACTCGATTAAGTTTAAGTTGGGTGAGTATTGGGTTTGGGTTAAAATCTATCTTCTCAAGCATCAAGTCCAAAAAATCCTACTTTAATACAAATTGGGTTTGGGTTTAGAAAACTAGGGTAAGGTGTATTTTTACGTTGTAGGATTTAAGGGTTATGATATAAAATATCAGGGTTCGAGTTTATAATTTAATTTTTTAAAATGTTTAAACAAGAGATACAAAAGAATACACAATTGAAAATAATAGATTTTTACTCGATTTTTGTTCCATTTTTGAGCCCATAATTATATTACTAATAGTCTAATACTCATGCCTCTAAGATCATTGAATGACGACACCATCATCCAATTAAAGTTCACGTCCTTCATCCCATGATTAAAAAATATGAATGCTCTTGGACCAGATCTAAAATTTTCCATCTGAGCTAGAACGGGGTTATGGTCTGATTCAGATTTAGGTAGAGCTTTTTAGCACCAGGCCTGGTAACAATTGCACCACCCACCGGAAGATACTAGCAACCTATCCAAATGACCCAGGGTTACATTTTCTCTATGATTGCTCTAGGTGAACCGACTATCTACTAGGGGGATATCCTCGAGTTCATTGCCATCGATAAACTCAGCTAGAGCCTGGCCTGCACTGAGGCAGCATTATAAGATCGCCAAAATTTCTCTCCGGGATTTCTAACTATGTTATAGTCACCTCCCATAATCTAAAGATTGTCCGTTCTGAACTCTACAAGAGCAAGACTCAATTGAAAATGATTAACATCTTATTAAAATTACCCGACAAGCTCGATCATCCAATATTCAATCGATAATTAATAACCAACCAATCGATAAACTATCATTCTTCAATGATGAACATTATGCATATTAGAACAATATGATGATGTACTTCATTAAAGCTATTGACTAGCATCTTTAAAAGTATTTTTAACATTTATAGTTTACACATTTCTATAAACGTTCCACCATACGTATCTATTTATTAATCATACACTAATACATATATTTCTTTAGACTCAACTTGTTTCTGTTCCATTAACAACGATGTTCTTTTGCTTTAGGCTCCGTTTACCCTTTATTATATTCTCTTATAATTCATCTTTCTTGTCCAGACTTTTAGCTGCAAGAAGGGATCACATGGGAGGAGGGTGAAGAATCGAAACCCTAAACGCACATGGAAACGCATTGATGTTTGGCCTCTCCTTGTTAACACGTGATCAAGAGGATCACGTGGCAACATTTGAGTGATGACTTCTTTATGCTCCAAATGCTCCCATTCTGCTATTTGGCATTTGCAGAGACAATTCTTAACATTCTGGGTGAATACATGAAGATTTGAACATTTGGTCAGCTTTCACTTGTACCATTGTAGACTTCTTTATCCTTTGATAAAGGTGTTTGGAAAGGAACCTAGTTGAGCTGTTTAATAAAGGGTAAAGTCAAAAATTGATTTTAAATTTATCGATAGATGGATGAATTCATAGTGGATATCTAACTTAGTTATCTAATTTTAATATCGTTAAACGAAATCATAAAGTATTCATAGTGTACATTTTTATTATCTATTCTTATGACGGATAATGTACATGTTCATGTTGAGTTTTATTATTCTTAATAAATTTATAACTCAAGTTTTAGGTAGTTCTAGTAAGAAGGGTTTGATGAATTTATCGATTTTGGTCGAATAACTACTCTAAATAAATTCATAATCCAGTGTTGAGTTAATAGTCCTATCATGAAAGACTGATGTATTTACCATTAAAAATGATGAGTTTTCTTATAATTCTTAATGAATTCAATCTCAAAGTTTGAGTTGTTCTATTGATAGTAACTTATTGAATACATCGATTAAGGAGATTAAGTATTTATTCTTAATGAATTTTTATCCAGAGTTTGAGTGGTTCATTTTATAAATGAACTTGAAGAAATAACCAATTCTTTTAAGAGATGAACTTGAGAGAAAAGCTCTTAATTATTTCATAACTCTTATTTGAGTGATTTATGTAGAGATAAACCTGATGAAATAACTTAGTAAGTGAAAAGAATTAACCACCTTCTATAAAAAGTATTGAGTTATTTTCCTAATACATTTATTAGAATCTTAAGGTATCCAAAAACTATATTTATTTTTTATTTGTATATTTTCTAACACATCAAGGACTTTCGATGGATGAAGGAGGTAGCTGTCTATTATAAGTTCGTACTTATCTTAAAAGTTTTAAATTCCTTCACTTATCTAAGAGAATAACTACTCAATTCCATTATTTACTAGCTTCAAATATATTTTCTGATTCTTAAACAATTAATCTCGCTATCTTGTTTTAAATTCAAATATTTTTATAACTTTGTTTTCATAAGACTCTTTCACATTTGTGGCGTAGGTTGCTGTGACAGTGTGGGCAGGTGACTTGCCTTGCAGGGATATTGGCATTCTCATGGGTTTCTCTTTTTCTGAGTCTTCCCCGGAATTGAAGGAGAAGAAATAGATCTCAATTCCCGATGTCAGTCCCAGCTTTCTCTTCCCTGGCCATGCACGTGATGTCATCTCCCCTTCCTTCCTCTTCAACCCCTGGTACCTTTCTCTTCTTGGTTTCTGTTCTTTCATCAATCCTAGCTCTTTCAAATCACACATCTTCTCACAGCAAAAGAGACTCAGGAAATCAAGTTTAAATTTAATTATACAAAAGTGTAATATAAATGGTCAGAGAATTCAAAAGAATAATGATGTTTAAAATTATATTTAAAAAAATAAATGAATTTAGATAATATTAAGAAAATATATCAAAATCTATAGCAGATAATAAAATTTATATTAATCGTTGAATTAAATTAAAATCAATTATAACTCTTTACATGTTGCCCTTAATTATTTACAGACGTAACATTAAAGTCTGCTTAGAATATATTAAATATTAAAGAATATTAAAACATATTAAAGAATTAAAATATTACATGTACTAAAATTATACTTTACAAAGTCTGTAACCATTTTACAACTATTTCTTTGTTATTTTCCCCTGGGTGGATATATATTTGGTCTGAGTTTCAGTAGCTTTTAGGTCTCCAGTTCACAACCTCGTAACACTGTTCCCTAGCAGCCACTCTATAGAGAACAAGACACAGGTTTCCGAAGACAAGTATCATCCCAGGAACTGTACTTCACAATTTATGATCTATCCTTTGAATTTTCAATTCATTGTAAAAGAAATACAAAGTGTTTTTATTTTCTTATGACTATTTTAAGAAAAAAAAATATTAAACATTTATTTTAAACAAAAATATTTTAAGAATCTAATATAAAAAATATGTATATTTTAAGAATCTATTTTATAATTAATCTTAATATTTATAAATAAATTACATTATAATAATTTTATATAGACCATAAAATTTTATGTTAACTTTTTTGACACATTCTAAAAAAATTACACAAACATATATATATATATATTCATCTTCTAAAAAATTAAAATCTAAAGCTTAAATGGTAACTTCTAAATTATAATCATAATCCTTAATTTTTAAAGATTTTAAGTTCTAAAATAAATATAAAACATACTAAATGATAATTTAAACCAGGGGTGGATCCTAAAAGGGATGAGTGGGGTCTACACCCTCTCTCCCATTTTCTTTAAAATATTTAACCTTAAAGAATTTAAAATTTTAATTTGACCCACTCAAGATTTCTAAAATTAATTTTAAATATTTTTAATTAAAATTTATCTTAAATATTTTACTTTTTTTTTAATAAATCTCTCAAAATTTTTAAAATTTTTAATTAAACTCTCAAATTTCTTAATTTTTTTATTTAAACCTTTAAATTTCTTATTTTTTTTATTTAAACCTTTAACCCCTGCCTTTGGAATATAAATATTTATTGTCCATCCTGGCGTTCTTAACCCCTTAATTAATATTAATCAAATCCCATTAAGATAAAGCAAGTAACATTAAACTGACACGCCGTTACGTTTGATTAGGCATTAATCTATTTATTAAACAATATTATATGCATGCAAGTGCCTATAAAATATGCCTGCAAGAGTCGTTTCAGTAACATTAAAAGAGTCGATAATGTTTTTTAATACGTTAATTATGTTGACATAATCGTAATATAGATTAATAATTACTTAAAAAAATCTACAACTTAAATATGATACCAAATTTATCGATTCGGAGTCAAAAATCTAAAAATATAATTCTATCGAATACAACTCAAATTTAATTTGGTCATAAAATACTAACATGAAACTAAGTTAACTCGAAAAAACTGATCAAAATCTAAAATAATTCAAATTTAAGATAACTTAAACTTAAATGATTTAAAAATAAGCTTTATCAAATTAGATAAAAATTTAAAAATAAGAAAAACTGAAAAAAAAATTCTGCATATACGCATAAATCGGTCAATAATATTATAATCAGAGGAATTGACCCACGTCGGTTTACTGATAGGATGCCTAAATGTGTTACAAAATTTCGTCTTAGACAATGATCTGATGAGAGAAATTATTGGAATTCTTGTATCCAACGTCTTCGTAGCATTATTGTAAATGAATTTTTCAGCATTTAATTCCGTACCACTAAAGGATTTACTCGCACACTTGAAAGATAACTTAGAAAATCGAGAAAATATTTATATAATTGATTTATTCTTCTTCCTAATTGAAACCAGGGACAAAGTTGTGTGATTGTCCCTTCCCACCCCCAATTTTTTTTTCATTTTTGTCTCTTATTTATTTTTTTAAAAAATTAATTTTTTTATAAATTTATCTTCTATTTTTAAATATTTATGTTTTCTTCAAATTCTGACTCCATTCCTGATTAAAACCGCATGTGAAAGATAGCATTATCTAACATTTGTTTAAAACTTCCTCTGTTAGATTAAACTTTTATAATGCTAATTAACTAATTAATTAATTGTTTCCATAAACAATCAATTCATTAGTACAATGTATGTTTGGAAGAATAAATATATATGTTTTTAAAAAGTGTTTTTATTATTTAACTTTTGAAACATAAGACACCCGCAATGATTGTTTTCATGTATAAATTGATGATGTCTTAATAAAATATTTACAAACATAAATTGTGTGATCGACCAAAGATTTATATATTTTTAAATATATTTCGATGATGGGACTCAAATATATTCTCCATTTTGGTGCTTCCACTTTTATGATACTGTAAAAGAGGAACTATTTCTATATTATAGGGAGAAAGACAAAAAATAACTAAATAAAAATAAAACAATATAATAGACATAGATGTATTAATTTTCTAAAAAAATAATATAGAATCATGGTATTAAGGATTCTCCATGATTAACGTAAGACATTAGTGATGGTAAACGGGTGGAGTGGGTACGGATACGCTCTCTATCTATCTATACCTTAAAATTTTTATATTTATCACTTACTTATCATTCACGGTGGATACAATTTTTAAATCCAATCCCACCCATACAAGTATGTTCTCAAATTTATCCCCACACTCATCACTCAAATCGTATCCATTTATACATGTCTACAATAATCACTAACATTGAATTATGTAAAAATAAATCATAGACTTTTGTAAATAATAATAAAATTTTACGTGTTTTATTGACTGATAAGTGCATATATATATAACATATTTATACCAATATAAATTTAACTACATCTAACTAATTAGCGATAGTTAACTTAACTAAAACATATTTTTATCAATATAAATTTTACTTAAGTATAATTAACTAATTGTATATAGTTAAATTAGCTTAAACATATTTACACTTTTATAAATTTACAATCTGATTAATTTAAACTCGATAAAAAATCATCATTTTTAAACTAAATTAATTGAGTTCAAGTCTATAAACTTAAGAATTAACGCAAATTTTAAAATAAATTAATATTTTAGTACATAAAACACTATGATAAAATGCATAATCAAAGTCTACAAATACAAATGATTCAAAATTCATATGACAGATAGATACGGAGCAAGAGAATATGTGACGGGTGGATACGGTGCGGGTAAAGTCTTAAACCCATCACCTACCCACTACCCACGATGGGTGTCACTTTTTATATCCATACTCACCTACTACCCACCAAACTCATACCCATACCACGTCAATTGGGATAGATGCAATGCAAAATCTGTAAAATTATATTCATCTGCCATCCCTAAACAATAACAATAACAAAACATCCAACAATAATGGTATAATAAATTATAGTGTTTTGAATTCATTTACTATCGTTTCACGTATTATTGTATTTTAGGTCATTTTAATTATTTTCTCATTACACTAACATGATATATTTTAAGTTTTAACCAATTTAACATAGTGGATAACTTTTACACACAAAAGAAGGCTAAAATTCTTTAAGGATCTAAAATACATAAGACACGTATATATTAGACTTTCTTAGCTTAGTGAGGTAGTTTTCCCAATAAATGCATACATAATACATATTTAACAATATCAAATACATGAGCATGCATCCTTGTCATGAGCAAGACAATAAGCATATTCTCGAATTCATATCTTCAATTAAAATAGAATCATAACATATATCATAAGAATCATAATATATTTCTCTTGAACAATGTAACCTATGGATATGAAGATTTCACCAAAATGGTATAATTTGCAATCTTTTCTCCTATTAGCATGTCATCTTTTTATGACATATCTCCATCTTAAGTTAGCACTCTTACACTAAAATGGTATAATTATGATCGTAATCCTTTAATTTTTAAAGTTTGTAATTTTACTTGTTAACTTTTAATTTTATAATTTAATCATTAAATGGTTCCCGAATCTTTCAAAAAGTCCAAAATCATTAATTAAGTTCAATTGAAATTCATTTCATCACAATAAAGTACAATCTTAGATTCAATACAATAATTAAACCATTCCAATACAAAATTCTTGATTTCCAGAATCTAATTCTGACTAGATCGATTTTTAGGTGCTACAAACTCTTTTGTCCTCCCTCCGCAAGAAGATAAACCATCCATCTTCTTTGCATATTTACTTTCTAGTACCGTACATCAAGAATTTTCTTTTATTTACTTTCTATCTTTGATTGATAGGAAATTGGAGTTCGGTAAGTTTGGTCTACAGAAATTTAATTAATACCTGATGCAACAAAAGTTAAAAGCACTCTGTCGGGAGATGTTTTTGCTTACAATTTCTTATGCACTTTAGCTTTTACACGCTTATAAATACCAACTTCTTTTGCTTTTATAGGCTCAAGGCAAAAAGCAAGATTTAAAATTAATTAAATAAAACTGATGACCGTTTACTTTGGGACACATGGGATTACCAATTGAAGCTTAAATGCTAACTACAACAGATTAAATTCATACATTTTATTTATTTATTATTCCTATGACTTTTCTTTTATTGTCCAAATATGGTTGAACTAAGCAATGAGTCATCCATTTTTTCTCTAAATTTTTAATATTTTGTGCGAGTTGTAAATGAGACGAGATAGATCACGAGCTACTCGAGTTTGACTCGTTCAAAATTCGTATTGAACTCAACTCGGACTCGAACTCGACTCGAATTCTTGATGAGCCAAGCCGAGCTACATGATATTCGACTGGAAAAGCTCACGAGCTACTCAAAAATATAAATATATTATTTTTTATAATTTAAAATCTAAATTTCTAAACTTAACCCTAAAATCTAAACCCTAAACATAAGTATTCCCTAAATTAACATATAAAACCTAAAATTAACAAGCTTGAGTTTGCACTACTTGTGTATTAAAGTTTTATTTACATTAGGCTATAGACTTGAGAGATAAGAATTACTTGAGTCTAACACGATCAAAGATCAGTCAATACTTGACTCAATTAGGATCAAGAAAAGTTCAAACTCGACTCGAGTTCTTAACGAGTCGAACCGAACTCAAATTTTCAGGCTCGTTTAAAATTACTCAAGCTCGAATTCGACTCGAAATCTTAACGAGCTGAACCGAGCTTAGTACTACTCAAGCTCGACTCGACTCGACTCGTTTACACCCTAATTTTGTGAGCGAAAATAACATTTGGTTTTGATTTTTGTCGCAACACTCTAAAATATAATATTATTAAAAATAGTAAAATTTATTAATTAAACTCGAGTTTTATGTCTTGTTAAAACTCTTATTAGGTTTAAGTAAAGGGAAAGAGTATATATAATATAAAAAGTATAAAAAATATGTCTTCATTTGTCTTATAGTAAATTCCCTAACAAGATCTCAAAACCTAGACTACCGACGTGCAGGGGTGGATCTATAATTTTTTTTATAGAGAAAATTAAAATATATATTTTAATTTTTTTGATTGACGAAGATAAAATACGATTTTTATAATAAATTATATATTTTTAAATTTTTTAACTATATGTAGTATATAAAAACAATGGAGAGACCATACTCCTCAAAAAATCTCAACGTTCCACCACCAGCAACGTGCCTTAAGGAAAGAACTCTACATGATAAACTATCTTTAACAAGGTAATCCGTTAACACATTTGTTTATCTAAAAATATGAACAAAACGAACACTTTCAATCTCTTCTGCTAATTTATTTATCTCTACCACTATCTCTATTTAATAAAAAATTAAAAATAAGTTTTCCCATGATTATTAGTGTACACCGTAATCACTTAGAAATAAACCTAATTGCTAAGAAGAAAACATATTTAAATAGAGTTATGTTTCGCATCAATTACTATATACTTAACCTTAATCAACTAGTTATATATTAAATAAGGGTCAATCCTTTTTATTTTATTTTATTGGTCACACTAAATAGCTTCAATTGGAAGATTAAGATATTCTTAAAAAATAAGAATAGAAAATAAATTATTATAATTAAAAATATTCAAATCTAGGGCTCTAACTCCTTAACTTTTGTCCTCATCCTCAAACTGAAATTAAAATATTTAATATACAACGTGAATTCATAAAAAAATGTTTAAATTTAAAGTATTTTATGAACGGACATAAATTTTTATATTAAAAAAATTAATTAATAAAATTTTAAAATATAAACCTTAAACCGATTAAAATAAATTTAATAATTTAAAATATATATAAATTAAAAAAAGCAACTATCTTCTTCGTATTTTCGGTATCTGACGCGTTATTTTTATACCATTATTTTTTATTTTTTTCCAATTTCTTTGTTGATAAACTAACCAGACTAGGTCAACTTGTGGTTGAGTTAACCATGGTTAAGTCCAGACTCCAATAATCGTCTAACCCCACTCACACATTTCAAACCAATCCCTCCCTCGTTTACTTCTAGGGTTCATAAGCTCAAAGGCTTCTTTTTTCCATTAGATCCCGCCACATAAGTATCAACAATCCATACTCACCCTCTAAGTCGCGTGAATACCACCTTCCATTCTTTCCCAAGACAAAAATTTATCTTCAGTAATATTCAGTCATATGATCTCACAAGACATTACCAAAATCTATCAAGAACTCAGTTTTGTCTGTATATTCTGATTATAGGATTTCTCCATCTATAAGTAAATTTATGCCATAAATTGATCAATATATAGGCTTTGTTGGGACATTTAAAAAAAACATGTTACTTTAAAGTACAATTAAGTTTCCTGGGGTGTGTTTAAACATTAAAAAAAATACAATTGCATCACATGTAATTGCCTATAAGAATTTAAAGTTTATCGTTTAGAGTTTTTTTCGTGATCACAACCCTAAACGCACAACTTTTTAAACAAAATATAATATTAAAACTTTATTTTCTTAACGGACCATTTAGTGATGTGGTTAGAATTTTAACTCGAAAGGTAAAAATTTCTCAATTACAACGAGATAAAAATCTTTTCTTTTCTGTGCTTCTTTCTATTCCTTGAATAAAAATATACTAAAAATTAAATTTTAAACCTAACATAAATTTTATTTCTTAAATCTTACGTCTTAAAAAAATATATATTATATATTAATTTTTTAAGCTTTAACTGTACATCTTATCTTAAAACCTAGAGTCCAAACTTAATTTTTAATGTTAAAATATAAATATAAATTCAAAATAAAATATAAGATTTTTAGTCTACCTTCGTCCCTTCGCCTATACATGACATAATTTTTCAGAAAATTTGTAACCTCATTGCGACAGAAGAATCCAGAATTTCATGTAAATAATATAAACTATAAAAAAAATTATATTAAAAATATAAAATATAAAATTTATAAAAATTTTAAGAGATGTAAAATTAAATTATTAATACAAATATAAAAATATATATAATATAAAAATAAAAAATCTTGGGATGTCATAGGATTACTCTCCATAATACTTGTATAACTGAAAATTGAGATTAGGGACGGAGGCAAGATTTATGGTTGAGGGGGCAAAACATAAATGTTTAAAAGTAGGGAGAGCAAATTCATAAAAAAATTAATTTTAAAAAAATTTAAATAGGGTGACAAAAGTAAAAAAATTCTTCGGGGTGAAGGGGTGATTGCTCCTTCCCACCCCTATTTTTTGTCATTGATTGGGATTTTAGTTAATCTTTTTATCATTGATGGTAACATTCTGATTTTGAGTTGTATTTTTTAAGATTACTTGAATGAAAAAAATTTATTTATCAAAAAAAATAAAAAATTTTAGAGAATACGACTACTCACGCTTCATCTTTTCTCATTATTTTAAACTCCACACTCAACAAAATGAAAATAGTGTTGGCATGCACCAACTTGACATCTAACAAAATAGAAGAATAACTAATAAAAGAATTTTCTGAACTAATTTTCTGGATAAAAATTACTTGTCTTTTTTTTACGTCTTATTTTATATATTTTTTTAAAAAAATTTAAAAAATAATTTTTAATTCTAATCCTTATTTTTTATATCCTAAACATTAAACCCTATTATCTAAAAAGTACATCATACCCCTAATTTTCTAAACCCTAATTATATTTCCTAACCTTAAACTCTAAATCCTCTAATTTAAAACAGAAACAAAATTGCATATGATTTCCACCTAATTTCCTGGTATATAATTAATAGAAATAAAAATGACTGCGTTTCTATAAACTTTGTTCTGTCCCGTCTCCTCCTTCGCCTTCTCCCTTTCCTTTGCCTGCACTAGTTCTTTGTTTTTAGTTTCAACCTTTAAAAAAATGGAAAACCCTTTCTTGTCTTAGCTGAACAAATCATTTTCTTTCACGCCTTTCCTCTTCTTTATAGTTTTTCTTCACTTAAACAAACCCCATCTTGAACAGTTTTTAATCTAAATTAATCCATAAATTATATACTATTAACCCTTTTTTTAATACTAATTTTTATTTTTAATCCTTTGTTTGCCCTTGTTTTCTGTTGTCTTTTTGATGCTGGCATGGCCGGTCTTGATTTAGGAACTGCTGCTCGCTATGTTCACCAGCTTCACAGACCCGACCTTCATCTACAACACCAATCCGAACCCCAAGACCATGAAGATTCCAATAACCGTGTTGGTGGTGGTGGTGGTGCTCAGTATGGCTCTGCGGATCATCACCAAGACGATGGGTCGACTCACCAAGGCCTGGACCTGGTCAACGCTGCTAACTCGGGGTCAGGTGATGACCTTGTTGCTCGTAGGCCAAGGGGACGTCCTCCAGGCTCCAAGAACAAGCCTAAGCCACCGGTTATTATAACAAGGGAGAGTGCCAACACGCTCCGAGCTCACATTCTTGAGATTGGGAACGGCTGCGATGTGTTCGACTGTATTGCCAACTACGCTCGTAGAAGGCAAAGAGGTGTCTGTATTTTGAGTGGTAGTGGTATGGTAACCAACGTGACCATTAGACAACCATCTGCAGCTGGAGCTGTTGTTACCCTCCACGGAAGATTTGAAATTTTGTCACTCTCGGGTTCTTTCCTGCCGACGCCAGCTCCTCCAGGCGCAACCAGTTTGACAATCTTTTTGGCCGGAGGACAAGGCCAGGTTGTAGGAGGGAGTGTGGTTGGTGAACTGATGGCGGCAGGACCTGTTATTGTTAACTTCCTCGTTTACAAATGTGGCCTACGAGAGGCTACCTTTGGAAGAAGATGACCAACTGCAGATGCAAAGCGGCGGTGACGGCGATGGAAATAACATGTTTGCTGATGCAGGAGCTGCACCAGGTGGGTTGCCTTTCTTTAATTTGCCTCTCAATATGCCCTCTAGTGCCCAGTTACCAGCTGAAGGATGGCCTGGAAACTCGGGTGGTAATAGGCCTCCATTTTGAGAGCTTTGGGTCCCAAATATGAGGTTTTCAATAGGAAATTCAAGCTCTATTTGCATTAATGGTGGAAAAAATGGGGAGCTTCGGATTGGATCATAAAGGTCAGCAAATTTCATGGACTAGTTATCTTTATCTTCTTACACTTTCTCCTATGTTGATCATCATCTTCATGAAATCTATGATTTCTGGAAACAGTTCTTTCTTGTTCATGATTTGATATTATGTATTAAGCAGGAACTTTTCGTCTGTTGGATAATATGATCAGTCTAAGTGTTACTAACAGTTCACTTAGGGTTTCCCTTTTTCGCTGTAATATTTTTGCCTTCATCTTTCCTATTTTTTGCAAGCTTTCATTTCGTATATGCTTAGACCCAAGAGACATAACAAAGTGCTTGAAACTTGGGACTCAAACAAAGTACTTAAAAAGGGTTGGAAAGTAAATCTTGTAGGATTTGGTAACATGGGATTGTGTAATTTCTTTTGCATTGTTTTCAGGACAGAACAGAACAGTAATAATTAAGACACAAAGGGGTTTCATCACTGATGATTCTTCTTGTTTCCAGACATAACCCACCATGAATTTTTGCTTTCATATTGTAATCCAAATTAGCGACATAAAAGAGTCGAGTCAAGTTTAAATAGTGTTGTACTCAATTTAATTTGTTAAGATTTCGAGTTGAGCTTAAGTAATTTTAATAAACCTAAGAAATTTGAGCTCGACTCAGCTCGTTAAGAACTCAAGTCCAGTTCAAGCTTGATTCGAGCCCAATCGATTCAAGTGTTGACTAATCTTTGATCGTGCCGGACTCGAGTAGCTCGTCATCTGTCACGTCTCAATAAAAGTCATATCAGGAAAAAAACGTCGATACACAAGTTGTTTAGAATTATGTTTAGGGTTTATATTTTAGGATTTTAAGTTTAAGAATTTAGATTTTAAATTATTATTTTTAAATAGTATATTACATTTTCGAGTAGCTCACAAACTTTTTCGAGTTAGGTATTAAGTAGCTCAACTCAGCTCGTTCTCGTTAAGAACTTGGTCGACTTCAAACTCGAGTCAAGTCTAATTAAGTCAAACTTTGACGAATCAAACTCGAGTAACTCGCGATCTGTCTCGTCTCATTTATGAACCTAATCCAAACTTATTTTCAGCAGTCTCTTATTGTTTTACTTTTGCATCCCATTCTTCTCTCCCAAATCTGTTGAAACCAAACCAAAACATAAGTAAATCTTCAATATTATATATACATATATGTTTTTCATCATAAACTAGATTCCAATTACACTTCTCTTTGATCAACTAAATTTTCATTTTAAAAAGCTAAGAGAAACCTAATAAAGTTAAAGAATCTGGCCACGTAGCTGGAAAAAAGGGTCATGTATGCCGGGTTAAATCACCAAAACAGCCACCAAACCAACACACAAACCTTAATAAATGAAACATCAGCTGACATCAACAGACATTGCTAACAAAAACTGGTGTAGCAATCTTCAAATGGGTTCTACTCAGCTTGAAACAATATTATTTTAGGGCTTAGTGATATATCTAGTAGGATTCCATTACTGGAATGGGTACTAATTACTATAACAGCATATTACAATTGTGCTTAGATTTTCTAGAACTAAAATATTAAAATCATCTACCTCCTTTTAATGTCTTTTTTATACTTCTATTTTAAATTAAAGAGTTTAGGGTTTAAATTGTAGATTCAAGGTTAGAGGTTATGGTTAGGGTTTAGAAAATTAGGGTATGTGTAATTTTTAGAGTGTATGTTTTAGGATTCAGGATAGAAATTAAAATAGGGTTACGGTTAAAAATTTTAATTTTTTAAAAATTTTCAAAGGAGGCATAAAGATGTCCCATAAGGAGACAGATAATTTTTACCCAAAGAAAAAAGGATGCAAATTATCTACCTCTTTTCCATGCTTTCTTCTATACCTCCTTTTCAAATTAGAGGATTGAAGGTTTAGAGTTAAGGGTTTAAGGTTAAGGGTTGTAGTTAGAGTTTAGGGAATTAAGGGTAGAATGTATTTTTTAGAGTATAGGGTTTAAGGTGTAGGATATAAAAAATAAAAGTTAGAGTTTAAAATTTAATTTTGTAAAAGTTTATAACAGGGACATAGATAAAAACATAATAAAGAGACATGAAATTTTTACTAAAATAAACATGATTAGAATATTTTAGAATTCATTAGAAAAATGAACCCCCGACCTAAGGGAGGGAAGAGAATATAAATCGAGTTTTTAACCGTCACTCTTAATATTGTTGAGTATAAACATGGTACGTTAAATATAAACCTTACAGCTAATGTCTCCATATTTGGGATGATAGGGGATCACAAGGGTTGGTGAATTGGTTAAAAATGAATATCAGTGCTCTGAGCTATCAAAATCTTTTGCTCGTTAATTATGTTATATTTTATATTTTATACTAAAAATATTTAAAAATTGAATTCTAAACCTTAATTTTAATTTTTAAATTTTAAACAGTAAGTCCTATGTTCTAAAAAAACACTAGACCTTATTTTTTTTAAACTTTATCCTTGAAATTTAAACCATATACTTTAAAATAAGGTATAAAAAAGGCATAATAAAAAGGTTAAAGATTTTTATCTCGTACTTTGATACATCCAACTTTAGTTTGGGGTTAGTAAGATAATGATAATCAATACCTTAAAAGTTAGTATTTGAAAAAATTATATTATAGGTAAGTCTCGCCATGTGTTCATGGGATCAACCACTAAAATTCACCAATTTTATCATTTTTCTCATGTCTTATATTTTTTCAAATGAATCTTCACTTTAAAAAATTTATTGTTAGAATGAATTAACAGTAAATATGAGTGAAAATTTACTTAAAAATATATAACATAAAAAAATGATAAGATAGATTTTTTTAATGATTAATCTCATGAATGACGTAATAAAATTTACCCAATCATATAATATCTCTGGTCTTTGGTTTCACTTGGGAAATAACGGGCAGGTTTGGGTATGGCATGCCTAAGATGCCCGAAAATGTTAGACTTTTTTTATAATATTTTTATTAGTTTTTAAAGCTTTTTTTTTTTTCAAGTTTAGTTATACTTAGAAATTTTTGATAAATTTTTAGTTTGGGACAAATACTGGCAAAAAGAACTTAAAAAAATTAAAAGAAAATCAAAAAAGTTTAATATTTTTAATTAGATGATAAATTTTAATATTTTAAAAATTAAAATGTTGTGAATACCTGAATTTATTCTCTCTACTTGCAATCCATAAAACCTAGCTATACAGAAGAAATTAGAATATCTTTGCCCTCAAACTTAAAAAACAGAAGAAAAAGTAACCAAATAATTAACCTAACGTCATCTATTTTGTTTTTCTAACGCTAATATTATTTATTCTCCTTATGTATAAAAATTTTAAAATAATATTTAAAGATGATAAATTTTTGAAAAATGTAAAAATATTTTTAAATGATTCAAATTTGTAAAAGAAATTACAAAAATCTGTAAGTTTTGAAAATATAAAAAATATATATATTAAAATTTTGAAGAGTGAACAATGAGATTACCATCAAATTCATAACAAATATATTTTACCATGTGTACGCAAGAGATACGTACATTACTAAAGAATTAAGAATATAAATAAATAAATATTATTATTCTAATTACCTTAAAATTATTAAAAAATATATTTATTACCATTTTAATATTTACTGTTGTTGATTCTATTTCGATAATTACCATATCGGTTAATATGTTTCATTTCGATTATAAATCAAAATTATAATCCCTCAAAATTATAAAGCTTATATTTCAATCTTTCTATCATCGATGTATGATTTCATTAAAAGAAATCATGCATATAAAAATATCAGTATATGTCTCGTGAAAAGCTTTTATATTTGAAGGAAAATAATATACATAATAATAGGATGATAACGAGTAAAGCGGTTCGTAAGTTATTTGTCTTAACTCGAGTGAATTTGATTCAAGTTCGAATTCAGTTCTAGACATTAATAAGTGGAGTTAAATTAATTCAGACTCGATTCGAAAAACTCATGAACATACTCAAAATAATTATAAATATATTATATATGCAATAAAAGTAATCTGTTTAGCAAAAAAAATATTAAAAGAAAAGAAAAAATCCACATAAATCTAATTATGAGATAAATTTTTAACGAGGTCTAATCTTTTATAAACAATATTATAATAAAATTATTTATTTTGAGTCGAATTTTTTTTTATATAAGTGAATCTTTTTATTGCACTCTACATTTTTTTATTCTAGAATTCTATGCAGTCTATACTTATATTGTAAATAATATTTTAATTTTTAAAATAAATTATAAATAGTATTTATACATTTTATTATAAAATTAAATAAATCAATTTAACCGCAACCTGCATTTTGGTTAAAATTATAATGAGATTCTAATTTCTTTTCATCCAAGAGGACCCTACTTCAAACCATTTAAGTGCATTTCTTTTCTCAATTTTTCTCATTAAAATGACGTAATTTTGGCCATTATACAGAGCGCGACTAAATTGACGTCGTTTTAATATGATATTTATATCGGTATTTATTATCGCATGATTATATAATTAAAAAAATTAACTTTATAAGCAACGATAAATGTAAAATTTTATATTAGAGGATTAATTTATAAAGTTTTAGAGGCGACGAACTTATAAAATTTTAAAGAGATGAAAATAGATTTTTAATAAAAATAACATAAATAATTTTAAAAAATTATAAATTATATATAAATTTTAAAATTTAGAA
Organism: Abelmoschus esculentus; assembly: GCA_035048815.1. NCBI lineage: Eukaryota > Viridiplantae > Streptophyta > Magnoliopsida > Malvales > Malvaceae > Abelmoschus > Abelmoschus esculentus. Next base: position 4,009,360 of record JAUCBN010000012.1, read on the forward strand.
GATGATTGTCTCCTGTAATTTTTATTGGGTCTTGCACCTGGTAAGACTCCGTTTCAGTCTCGGATCTGGCAAAAAATTTGATTACCTGGTTTTGATCTCTGATTTGGTAAGACCCGATAGATTTTTATTTAGTATTGGTTTCGATGAGACCGAGACTGAATTCAAAATTTAGGTATCGGTCATAACTGAGACTGGATCTTGATTTTTTGGACCCGCTACTCGGTAGATACCCAATAGGAACGGAACCAATACCTAATATTCAATATTTTTTTTCTTATCAAATTTTTTCTTTATGTATAAAAAATTGAATATTATGACTATGACTTGTTTTAAAATTTAATTTTTAAGCCTACAATATTCTAATTTTATTATTTAATATTATTATTGATGGTTGAATTTTTTTTCAATTACTGAATTTTTTTAAGAATAAACTAATTGACCGGGTACCCGATATTGAAACTGATTCTCACCAGTAACGGAACCGGTTTTTAAAATTTAGGACCCGGTATGACCGAGACCAAAATTGATTCTAATTTTTAAGAACCGGTAGTTATCAGGACTGAGATCAATTCTATTTAAATTGGTTGGGTACCCAATCTTACTCACCCTAACGTCTACCTATAAGTTTATTTTAGAAATACTTGAGATAAAAGTTTGAGGGATTTAACTTAATTTTTTTAGAAAAACTAAAGGCTTAAATTAAAAGTTTCATAATTGTCGAAGGTTTAACTAAATTTTTTAATAACAAGGAGAGATTATTAAGAACTTCTAAGAATTAAGAGATGCAATTTAATTAAAAATATTAAAAATTTTAAAGTTTCATATGGATTTTAAAAATAATAATAATTTATATTTAAATTTAAAAATAAATTTAATTTAACTCAAATTTTATAATCACGAATCAAAATTTTAGATAAAATTTAAATAATAAAATAAAATTTATTAACTAGATTAAATTAAAATATTTTTATTCGATTCAATCAAATACTTACCCAATCGCTCATACTATCTATTGATTGTATTCACCGTTTTGCCAGTTAGCGTGCATAAAAGATGAGGAAAGATATCAAGACTACATAACAATTCTATTTATTAAAAAAATATCAACTAAATCATCGAAAAGATATAATAATTTTTAATATCATCGGATCATATAACGAGTTCTGTTAGATTTATTAAGTGTTTAGAATGTTTTTTTTTTTTATTTTTTTAAATAAGGTGTTTAAAATTGATTTTAAAATCCAAATCAAAAGTTACGGTATATATAGAAAACACTACATGTAAATGATGATTTTTATTTTTATAATATTTTTAAAAAAACTTGAAGGTACAACATCATATGCATTTGACGTTCTTATTAGAGGTATTCAAAAATATCCAATATGGTCAATCCGATCCAATTATTTATTGATCCGATCCGAAAATTAGGATCCGATCCGGTTTTATTTTTAGATCGAATATCCACTGATTTTAAGTTTTTCGGATTGGATACGGATCACAATATTTTAAGTTTCGGATTATCCAAAAACCCGAAAATCCAAACATTCAACTTTTTTATTAATATTAATCTTGTTATATTTAATAATTTAGTGCTTGTTATATTCAAAATTTTTTAAAAAATAAAAGTTTTATAAATGTGAATCTTGTTGTATTTAAAAATTTATTGTTTATTATATTTAAAATTTTAAAATTTTCATAAATAGAACCTTCAAATTCGAAAAATTAGTTTAATCAAATTGTATTTTTGGATAATTGGATATCCGACTATCCGATATTCCAATATATGGATATTCATTTTTTTAGATCGAATACGAATCACTATGTCATTGATCTGAAAATCCGAATACTAAAAAAATCAGATCCGATCCGATATCCGACAATAAATACCCCTAATTCTTGCCATATATACTTTTAAAACAAAATATAAATAAATATTTCTTATATTCCAAATTTTAATTTTAAATAAATTGTTTCCAAAATTTTCACTACTTTAATGAGAGATTATATTATAGGTCCGGCCTATCACGTTATCCGTGGTCCCTAGCCAATGAATGAAGATTCATTGGTTGGAAAAAAATGAGTTGAAAATTAGTAGTGAAGTGGGTGATTATTATTGGATGGTACCACAGTTGACGTGGTAGGCCGGACCTACAATATTTCCGCCACTAATCAATCATGTAATTAATATAATTTTCAAAAATTATATTTTTAAAATGACATGTAAATTATGAATGAAGATTCATTGATCGGAAAAAAATAAATTAAAAATTAGTGATGAAGTGGGTAGTTATTATTGTTTGAGACCACGGCTAATGTGGTAAGTCGGACCTATGATATAATTTCTCTACTTTAATAATTATTTATAAAATCAACAATTAATTCATAAATATTTTCCTATTTCTTTTTTTCAGACCACAATCTTCCCCTAAATTTGTGGGATGTTGCATAAATTATAACACCTCCAACAATAAACAAAATTGTTTTCATATATTTTACTACGAATCAAAACTTTTCATAGTCTCCTCCCCAATTTCCCATTTCCTCCCTTTCTCTTCAACACTGAAACAAAACAAAACCATCTTTCACCAAATCCCTGTAAGTCTTTTCTTTTCGGCATCTTTTATGCATGATGTTTCCTTTTGATTTTGTTCCACGCATCATAATGTTTTGTGGGTTTTTTCTTTTCTTTTTAAATCTTGATGTTGATGTTGTTGTTGTTGTAGGTTAAAGAGGAAAAAACACAAACAGATGGGGTGCACTGCAAGAGATAAGCATAGGTCGACCCGGAGGAACCGATCAGTGAAACCCGATAGCGATTCTTGCTGTGTTATTGATAAAGACTCAATGTCTAAATCGATACTCGAATCGGGTCTGAAGTCCTTGAGTTACGATCTGAGTCTAAACGATTCAACCCAAAGCCCTAATCCTAATCCTAATACCGATACTAATTTTGATGATCAGGGCTTTGGGTATTGCACTGAGGAACAATTAGAGCAGTTTTTATTGAAAAACCTGGATTCTTTATATAATGAAGCTATAACTAAGCTTGTAGCGTTAGGTTATGATGAGGATGTTGCATTAAAGGCCATTTTGAGAAATGGGCATTGTTATGGTGGAATGGATGTGTTGACTAATGTACTGCACAATTCATTGGCTTATTTGAATAGTTGTGGTAGTAGTAATGGGAATAATTCGGAGGAAACTGAGCCTGGTTTTCCAGATTTAAGGCAACTGCAGGAGTATTCTCTTGCGGGTATGATTTGTTTGCTGCAACAAGTTAGGCCACAATTAAGTAAAAGTGATGCTATGTGGTGTTTGATTATGAATGATCTTCATGTAGGTAAGGCTAGTACTATGGAGATTCCATCACTTCCTTCGCCCAGCAGTGGGTGTACTCCGGCGTTGAACAACTTAGATAGCCTTGGTAATAGTGGGGTTGGTGTTGTCTCACCGGCACTATGTAGGTTTCATAGTGGTTGGGGATTTGGGAAGGGTGGAGCAGAGTTCCCTGTAAATGGGTTCTTCTCCAATGGCACGGAAATGACTTTGCAGAGGGAGATTGAATGTCCTGAGAGGTTTAATCTGTCTCCTTCAATGAAGTCTTTATTGAAAAGGAATGTTGCAATGTTTGCTGCTAGTTTTAGGGCTAACTCGAAACAGATGCAGATGCAAAATCAGGCATGTTTAACCACTACGCCTAGTGGGGATGTCCCTCTGGCTCTACCTGCGGGTGATGTTCCAGCCGAGAAAACTGAGGATGGGGTTAATTCGGTATTGAGTAAATTTCGTGATTTGAATATTGATGAGGATTTGGAACATATTGGGGATGATCAGAAAGGCGAAATGATAATTTCTCTGCTTCATCAAATTAAGGATCTTGAGAAGCAAGTAAAAGAGAGGAAGGAGTGGGCTCACCAGAAAGCAATGCAGGCTGCAAGAAAGCTCAGTAATGATCTGACAGAGCTTAAAATGCTGAGGATGGAGAGGGAGGAGATGCAGCATATGAAGAAGGGGAAACACACAATAGAAGACGCAACGATGAAGAGACTGTCAGAGATGGAGAATGCTCTGAAGAAAGCAAGTGGACAGGTGGACCGAGCAAATGCAGCTGTGAGACGGCTTGAGACCGAGAATGCGGAAATCAGAGCTGAGATGGAGGCTTCTAAACTAAGTGCATCTGAATCGGTTGCTACCTGTCTGGAGGTTGCTAAACGGGAGAAAAAGTGCCTGAAGAAGCTTTTGGCTTGGGAGAAACAGAAAACTAAGTTGCAGGAGGAGATTGCTGATGAAAAGGAGAAGATTAAAGAGTTCCAACAATGCTTAGCTCAAGTGGAGCAGGGTCATAAAGAAACTGAGGTACATCTTGTTTACATATAGATGTACACGCACCCATGCATAAGATTTCCACGCCTTTTTTTTTGAAATAAAGCATAATTCATAGAGCATTTTCAACATATCTGGCATGCTTTTTTGGCACTGTTTATGAAGTATTGGACTGAATTAGAACCACTGCCCCTTCTCTTACCTAAACTATCTTTTTACGTTTAGCTAATGATACCTATGATACTATTAGAAGCTGGAATTCACATTATCTTGTTGTCTCATTCATGTTCATTTTGTTTTAGCTCTTCTATGTGGATCATTTCCAATTTTTGTATGCTTGTGTGAAAATTTGAAGTAGAATGAGCATAAATGATCTTAGTTGGAAAGAACTGAGGCCCATTATTTTGGGTTTAAAATTGAAGACACCTTAGCATAAAAGCAGTAGAGGGATGCTTAATTCTCGGAGGCACTCTGGTTTATCTGATTGTGGACTTGCCAGGTATGGATTGCGAATCTCAATCTTTTTATCACTTGGAGTTAACAGCAACTCTTAGCTCACCGCTGGTAGGTTTGCTGTTTGCAAATGTGACTCGACTCAGGGCACGAGTCAATCTTTCCCTGGTTTCCCTTCTTTTTATCTTCTATTTCCATTTGTTGTAGTAAAATTTTATATGTCCGACTTACCTTTTATTTTGCCTCTGTTTATTGAGTTTTAATTATTTATTTGTATGGGTGGCCTTTTATGTTCAATTTTCTATCTATGGGTTTCCTCACCTCTGTTGTTGAGCTCTTCCGTGCTTATAATATCATTATCTTAAATATTTTTGTGCATTCACATCTCCCAATTTCAATAGTTTAGCAATTATGTTATGCACTTTTCTTTTTCAGTCAAAGTGGAAAGAGGAGCTAAAGGCCAAAGAGTTAGCCTTGGCTCAATTGGAGCAGGAACGACGCACCAAGGAAGCAGCTGAGGCAAGCAATAAAAGGAAACTAGAGACTCTGCGTTTGAAGATAGAGATAGACTTTCAGCGCCATAAGGATGATCATCAACGACTTGAGCAGGAGCTTTCCCGTCTGAAACTGTCAGAGCAATCTACCGAGTTGAATTATCAATCAGACCATTTACTAACAGGAAAGTCAGAGGGAGCAAAGCCACAAGGAGAAACAATTGCCAGATTGCTTCACGAATTAGATAAGCAACAGGATTCTTCCGAGAATGAAGTCATTGGTGACAGAGAATGCATAATATGTAAGAAAGATGAGGCCTCGGTTGTTTTTCTGCCTTGTGCACACCAAGTTCTATGCGCTAATTGCAATGATGGTTACGGGAAGAAAGGCAAGGCTACTTGTCCATGCTGCCGGGTGTTGATTGAACAGAGAATTCGAGTTTTTGGTGCTGCTTCATAGTTGCTGCTTGGTTTAACAAAACTCTATGCTGCAAGTTTCAGCAGTACTTTTAGACTTGATGCAATTTTCATGATCTTGCAAATGAATGAGACTGTTGGCTTTTACATATACTTGTTTTTGACTAAATGTACCATTGGTAATTTCCATGGTGAGTTTGTATTTAAATAAATACCAATCTTCTATCAGCTGTATCATGCTTTTTGCCTTGAAATAAGGTCAAAACCCATAGTTCTTTTGTTGACATCAGGTTGAAAATTTGAATTGAGCAAGTGGTTTACTTTGAAACCTTATCCTTAAATAGTGAAAATCATTTCCATACAATAGTATTCTCCCTTTCCCCATGACTTAATTGATATAATTTAAATAATTGAGTATAGAGTTACTTTACCCATTAGTGAGTTCAACCCAAACAAACTAATCAATTTAAACCAATCTTTTAGTAGAAGAAAAAAGAGATATCTTATGGGGTTGGTTTGATTAAATAAGAGGTTGGTTTAATTTGATGTAAGCTTAAGTGATTTGAGTTTAATTATTTGGTTTCACCCTAAACCAAACACATGAAACAGGAAAAACAGTGGCAGACAATACATATACAGATGATATCATGTTTGTAAGACTGTTGGGATGAGGCTTTGGTTGCCCACCATTCATTCAAGATAAAACCTGCAGCCTGAGCCTTCCCAGAAACCATACAACAAAACTTCCCTTTATTTCATTCCCCCATTACAGATTTGCAGCCAACCGAAGGCCAAAACCCCATCAACACAGGTAACATGGCGATCAGACTGTGGGCTTCTTCCACTGCCAATGCACTCAAAATCTCATGTGCCTCAAAACCTCACCTTTCCCTTGCAGTCTCCTTCTCCAGATGCTTGTCCACTGGTACTAGTACTACTACTGCTTCATGTCTATGCTTTCTTACTCTTTTATTCTCCTGGTTTTATATGGAATTAATGTTTTTAAATTTCCAGTTTTGGATGGGTTGAAATATGCCGGTTCACATGAATGGGTGAAGCATGAAGGTTCTGTGGCTACCATTGGCATCACTGACCATGCTCAGGTTTCTCTAGTTACCTCTCATCTCCTACTAAAATTATTAGCTATACTTTTTCTTCGATTTGGAGATTAATTTACTATCCATATACAAATATATGTGAAATACAATATAGTTTTTTAATAAAAAATATCATCGCTAAGTTTCAAAATTTAATACTAAATTTATGACATAAGAGAATATGAGAGAATAAAGATAAATAATTTAATCAAGTGGTCAAATATGTTTACTCAACAACTCCTGTTCGTATAAAACATATACATTTAAAAATAATAATTCAAATATGATTATATTTGACCTCATTTAACCACGAACCAAACTCATGATAATGAAAGCTTATTTAACCTGAAAATGGTATGACGAAATATTTATTTCAACCAATAACTTTAGTGTGGAAAGAAATCAAATAAGATGATTATGTGACTCGATAATTTTTTTTTGTTATGACATAATATTTATATAGTTTATAAATTGACATTGTGAATACGATTTCAAATTATTTCCCCTTCTTTATGTTCTTATTTTTGTTCTTATCTTAGAAAATTAATTTTAGAGTTTAGGGTTATATTTTAGAAAAATGAGAAAAACGTATATTTTAAAATTTAAAGCTTATGATTTAAGATTATATATGACCCAATATAGCTCCCAAAGAAGTCGCTTCTGACATGATCATTTATGCTGTAAAGGACCATCTTGGAGAAGTAGTGTTTGTGGAGCTGCCGGAACCAGGTGGTTCAGTGAGCCAAGGCAAAGGTTTTGGAGCAGTGGAAAGTGTTAAAGCAACCAGTGATGTCAATTCCCCGATCTCCGGCGAAATCGTCGAGGTTAACTCCAAGCTCACCGAAGCTCCAGGATTGGTATAAAACTCTCTCAGTCTCAACTACATATATAAAAGTGCTTTCCTTGATGAGTTAACTCAATTTAACATGTTGCTATTGCTGTTGAAGATCAATAATAGCCCATATGAAGAAGGATGGATGATCAAGGTGAAACCCAGCAGTCCATCAGAACTAGAATCATTGATGGGTTCAAAGGAATACACCAAATTCTGTGAGGAAGAAGATGCTTCACACTAAAAACATCATATTTTCAGCTTCTGTCAACAAATATGGTTCTACATCTTGTATGTTTATTCATCATAACATCTACCCTTTCTAGTTTCTACTACTTATACTATGTCGTACTATTTTTATTCATATAATCATATCCAAATCTAAGAACAAGGAGATTTTCCTAAGAAAATCAGTTGATCTTCATGACTTTGACAAGGCAGTTGTCCATAGGCCTTGGAAGAGGCAAGTACACAATGGGGCTTCCAGGATTGATTTGTTCAAGCATACAGATTAGACGAGCAGAAAAATTGTCAATCTTTTTGGTCATGGGAACTAAGGCTTGTTTAGTGCATAAAACAAGTTGCGGAGAAATTATATCATGGGTAAGTTTCATCACGTTATTTATGGGACTAATCACTGAAAATCATCTATCTCATCATTTTTTTATGTTATATTTTTCTAGGTGAATATTACTCATATTTACTGTTAATTTATTTTAAAAACAGTTTTTCAAGCGAAGATTCACTTGGTAAAAAATATGATATGGAAAAATTGATGAGATGAGTGATTTTTAGTGGTCGATCTCATAGACACGTGGTAGAACTTACCGATAATATAATTTCTCCAAGTTGTGGGATTGGATCATTAATGCTGACTCATTTGTTGTTAAGTAGAAAATAATGAAGGAAAATGGAGATCTGAAGCTTGGCCAGATCTGCACCAGGGCAAATCCTGGTTCCTGCTCCAAAGGGAAGGAAAGATCCAGCTTTGGGTTTATAGTTCTGCATGCAAGTGATAACTTAGATGCAATTTCCCATTGAGGATCAATGATCCTAATAACATTGTAAAGTAAAGGGGATAAACTATGTAAAGAAATAGTGTGAAGGTTATGTTTCAGGGATTTTTAGCATTAAAATATATTTTTCTTAGGTTAGCACATAATTCCTTAAATTTTGACCTTAAACCTATTTTTTTAGATTTCTTGTTGTTCTTCCTGAAAAATTTATAATTGATTGAATAAAAATAAAGAGATTAAATTATATCAATTAAAGTAGAGTTAAATCCAAAATTTCAGCATAGTACAAGGAGAAACATGAAATTAGACCAGCAACAAAATTGTAATTCAAGGTTAGAAATCCAGCTTAGCCTTCTGCAACAGTTCTGGGTGGTCCTGCAGATAAATAATCACCCACATAGATGCATGTGCTGAACTTTCATGACCAGATAATAAGAAGACGAGCAGTAAATCGATTATATCCTCGTCCTGCTACTTTCTGCCATTTTCATCTTCAATCTCCATTAGTAAATCAATCATTCCTCTCCTCTCATCCAGGACACCTTGTAGGATCTTAACCAGCAGGTTCCTTGCCTGATACATCAAAAAGTTTCAGATTTAAAACGCTCAAATTGTTAGTGCAGAACTGCAGATAACCAGCGTTGAAACTTACTTTGAGAGATTTGTAGAAAGCAAAACCAGGTCAAACCCTGCATCACAGAATGGTTTCAGCGTTTGAGCCAACTTTGAAAGCAACCTCTCTCATCTCCTTCAACAACTCGATTGGCTCTTTCATGCTAGCCCGTTCACTCAAACCCTGCATCACAATATCCTCAATATACTCAATAAACATGGACAGTGCCTCATGGCCGTTGACAGGGGAAGTTGTTAGTCTCCTCAGGTGCTTGCGTTCGGATCTCGAACGTGAAACAATCTCTTCCCCGTAAATCGCATCGTCGACGATGGATAACCGAGTCCGAATTGTTCATCATCTGCGAACACTTTCCTACAGGTTTCTGGAGTACATACTATGATGCTTGGACTTCCAAACAAATAGGCCAGTTCGGCCATACCTACAATCTCCAAGCAAATTAGAAGGATGTCACAACAATCATGTTCTAAGGCATAATGAAGTGTTACATATATGGTAATGAAAATCAAATACCTTTTAACCAAGTTTTGGATGAAAGTGTCAGGGTCGTTGGACCTGAAAGCTTTGAGAAAAGACCACATGTTGCCGAATATAGGCCAACCCATATACCTGGAGGAAGATGATGTTTGTTATGATCTTCCAAGCTGCTAACATAACGCCACTCATTTACTTTCTTGAGAAAACCAAACAAGAGAACTCTATCTTCAACTTATGTTTCTCAGACAGCTCTTGTCTTTGTGTCTGCCCTTCTGTTCTGTGGGTTCCTATTTATAGCTTCAAATTACCTAAACAAAGCTACCTGCAGCCTCTGCACGTATCAGTCCATATCTCGACAACCGTGTAATGTTTTTCGTATTAGTATTAATATTAATAGCTCGATTCAACTCATTTACACTCGTACAGAGATCAACTTTTATTTAGTCATTTAGCTCAACTCTATTTTTTTGAGTGAAAGAGGATTGCCATTCATTAATTTGTTTTATTTTATTTTTATTATGTAAATTTTCACTTGATAAAAAATATTTTTAAATTTAATTTATAATAAATATTAATAAAGATTCTCTTGATAAAAAAATGAGATAAAAAATTAATAAAAAAAAATGCATTTGATTAATTGGTTATGTGGACAGCATGATAAAAATGATTCATGATATAATTTCTCGTTAAATACAAATAATTAATAAATTAAATAAATTAATTAAAGAATTGTTCCATTAATCGATTCAACCAAATTTTACAAGACAATAAATACCACCTTTATTTTAAAAGATAACTTCATATGTAACCATTTGACATATTTGAAATGTGCATAGGAAAAAAAAAATTCGGGTAATAACGTTTGTCCGATTAATTAAATTGTTTATCTTTGTTTTTTATATATTTTTTTAGGTCATTGGTTCAAAACCACTAAGAGTATTTCTCTTTGCCCGAAAGCCATTCTCTCTTCTCTCTGAGTAGGATTAAAATTAGAATTAAGATATATATATAAACACTTTCAAATATGTTGATCTTTAGTTATGTGGGCTTGTTAGACCTATGTAAGAGCCTTCTCCCATCAACACATGCCTTTGACATGTGTTAGGCTCATGAGTGCTTTGGATTCTCTAGTCACCAGTTAAGAACATGGAATGGATAATTTGGCACATGAAAAAAATCATCTTCCATATTTGTCTCATGTGTTTTCTCCCCTTTGAAATAGTTCCATTAGAATGTCGAAATCACTTGACTTGTTCTGTATTTATGCAAGTATCATTGATCCATAAAAGAACTCGATGTTCTTCAAAAAAAACTTCTCCATAGCTTAAAGACTAACCAGAGGCTCACAGTCACAATACCTGAAAATAAGGTAGAGATCAGATCTTTTTAAGGTAACTTGTAGATCTTTTCAAATGGGGATATGTTTTTGTTATCCCTACAATTCGGATATAACAATCTTTATAGTTTGTCAAGTTGATGAACTACAGCAGTGGGAGGAAGCAATGCTCAAAAGTTTATAGAACTCTTTTTATATACTAAGTAATGTCTACAAACACTAGGACACACTTTTTAACATATCTCCCTGCTACACTAAACCCTAGATAAAGAGTATAATTACACTCCAGGAAGAGCTGAAAGGGTGAAGACATAGTGCCCAGCATGATGTACAAATTTTCGCCTGGAACTGCCCCTCTGTACCTATAATGGGTTTTGTACCCACATTAGGCATCCGTCACATAAACGGCATGCAGTCCCTTTCCACAAAACCTTACCATGTAATGCTCTCTTGAACAGAACCAATGACTTCCCTTCAAAAACAAATGCAAAACCTCCAACCGGGTATTTGGGGTTATACTTTTCTTTCTCAGACCTGGATGCACTGCCAGTGTTTGCACAACCATCTGACTCTTACCCCCCAATTATATTTGTTCCCACCATAAAGAATAATCTTACAGGTTCAGGATAGAAACCTCAAGCCGGCAAACACTTTTCAGCTTCATAGTAGTAGTATATGTTGGTTTGGGAAACAAGGACAGCGCACACCAAGTTGCTGAGTGCAAAGACTATAACCCATCAAATGTCCACATGCATCTTTATTATTAACCATTATAGTGAAGTTTCTGGTTTGGGGAGCCCTGCTCAGGCAGAGGCTGCGGTTGAGGAGCTTGCAAGTTCAGTGGCTGTGTGTTGTAGTGGGCAAAGGGCTGTGAGTAGAGAGAATTCATCAAACCCTGCAAATAGACAGACATATACCCCATTCAATACAGGAAAGAAGCTAACAAAGGTCAAAATACATATCATAATCATGTCAAATAGTACGGCTGATATCTAAACCAGATAAGCCTAAAATACTTAACAACCCCATTAGCAGTTCTACCTGACAAGTAACTTCTTAATTGGTAAATAGATTTTAAGTATTGCCAAATTGACATTTTGGTTACTCCATCAAAAAGCAATGATATAAGAACCTGCCTGAGACTGAAGCTGGTTGGGATTAGACACACCAAAGTGGCTTTGTGCTGCATCATGCGAAGAGTCATTATAGCCAACCTGAGAAAACAGGCCTTGTGATCCATGATTCATGTAGTCCTGTAAAAATAATTTTTTTCAGGAAGAAAAAATGGGAGAAAGCATGAACTAATCACACCGCAGCACGTTGGGCAAACCTGAGACATGAAATCATTCCCAGAACCAAAGCGAGAATATCCAGCTTGAGAATTCTGGTTTAGAAAGCTGCCAGGGAACCCACCCTGTCCTACTTGCGTAACATAATCAACAGCATACCCACTCTGAGAAGCCTGCAAGCAAACACAGAATCAATCAACCTCCATTATCAATCTAGGAGAGAGGAACACAAAAAGGAACTTGTTCTAGTTGCAGGAAATAAAAAAAGATAAGAACTTATGGAAAACAGATTATTGTAAACATATTCAACAGTTCTAGTGCCTCAAGGCCCTCAGGTACCATCCAGCAACATTGCCGTGATACTGCTTTTTAAACTTTTCTCTCCCCTTCTTATTTAAGCCATACAATTGATGCTTAGCAAGTTAAAAATTGACCCATTGAAGAAAACTCCAATAAAGCTCACCAACTTGTTTTATGCCATACAGATTCAGAAGAGACATGTGATAATACCTGGGTTGAAAAGAGCTAATACCTGGGTTGAAAATTCAGCAATGTTATAAGAGACATGTGAGCCTTGGCTTTTGAAGTCATCACCCAAGAAGTCCTGCATGTGCTTACAAGTTGTCAATAACAGATTGCAAATCTTGAAATTAAAAAAGATGATTCCTGCATAGATTTAATACCTGGGACATTCCCCCCATTGAAAATCCATCACGGAAAGATTGGCTCGGTCCTTGGACCTATTATAGATGGTAAACACACTTAGAATTCCATGACATCAAAGAAAGGATTGAAGGTACAAAAACTAAAAAACAGAAGGAAATGATCAAGTGCAAACATTGTTAACAACTCCGGGTTGAGATAATGGACCACCCACAGATGGCTGGCTATTTGGATTCTCTAGAGGGAAGTTAAATGAAGATCCAATAGTTCCAACATTTTGCTGTGTGCCTTGCTGGTGTGGGAGATGACTACCGATAGGAGCACCACCATTACCACGCCCGGCCCCAAATCCTCGATTTCCAGGTTGAGGGACCTGAGGAACAGCTCCCACCGGTCCATGTACAGCTCCACGAGCTGGAATAGCATAAGGCTGAGGACCAGGAAAAGGTGGAAGTGGAGCTCGAGGCATTGGGAACCCAGAAGGGTGTACTCCAGGCTTGTGAATGCCATTGAGTGGACCAGGAGGTATATAAGCACCTGCAAATGGAAACAAGAGAAGACCCACAATATCTCTGTAAACAATAATACAAGTTCCAAAGCCATAACTGTTATTATGCACGTCAGTATAAGATGCATCACTTGCAAGTGTCCAAACTCCCAAGTGAAGAAATAAATGTTTGGGCTGACGGAGTAAAGAAACCAAGAATTTATAATCATTTTTTATTTAATATAAAAAACATATTTTAGATTCAAATAGTGAAAATAACTTCAAAATTATAAGAATTATCAATTATTTTTTTCTACAAATGCTTATGAAGACTGAAACTTCAAATAATGTCCAAAAAACCATAAAACAAATCCCATTTTGTCAAAAATGAAGTCCAAAAACTAAAAACACAATTATATGGAAAAACAGAGAAATAAACTGGATTGAATCAACAAATTATCATGAACATCAAAAAACCCGTCCAGACCGATCCGATCTCAACCCCTAATGAAAGGGCATGTAACTTGCAAACTCAAGATGCTCAAAAGCTTACCCCGAGCGCGATTGTTTCTTCGATCAGCATTTGGACCAGATGAAGCAGCAGAGCCAAGATTATCACTTGGCACAATCCCAGGTCCACCACCAAAGTAAAGCCTCCGGTCATTGTAGATCTATAAGAAACACAAATTTTATTTGAATTGACATTATCCTTAATAACCTCTAATAACTAAAAATAATTGATGAAAGCAATGAAGAAAAAAGCAAAAGCTAGAAACTTGAACAGGTCATAGACACTATCCTTTCATTCCATGCACAAACCTTTTTGGGCTTTTGGAATTGAACCATACTCTGCTTTAAGTTATTGAGGGGTCCTTCAACCAGGCACTCATGTTCCTGCATTTTTTTAGCAGAAAGGGATCAGAGTAGTAAAGTACTTAACGGAACAATTAAGAATAGGCAACCTTGCCATTTGCATACACTAGCAATAGTATTGTTACAAAGACAAATAGGAAGATACCTTGTAATGTGTCAGTAAACCATTCCACAGAGCTTGTTTGCTAAGAACTTTAGGGTTTCCAAGAATTACTATACCATACCGAGAACGTGTTAGGGCAACATTAAGCCTGCGAGGATCATTTAGAAATCCAATGCCCTAGAAAAGGTTGGATAAAACTGTGCAAGTTAGTTTTTTTCTCATGTCGAAGCAAAAAGAGACAGGCAGAGAAGATCATGGTATTAATAGTAAACATGAACACCATAATCAGAGGCTGGTCTAAAATTATAAAGCACAAGAAACCTATGTTGCTCAGAGCCTAAGACTCTTCATTTTTCACGAAGTACCATGTTAAACACTCATATCCGACACTTGGATATGGGAACATGACCTTCAATTATCCTTCAAATGTATGGAAAAACTAAGAAAAATCTAAACATACCAGCATCCAACACTTACACCTGAGTCCAGTAACATAGCAACAAACCCTTTTAACAAACCAATGGATGCTCAAAAGTCAAAATCAAAAGATACTGTAGGTTAGTATGTGTAATTATGGTATGGGAAGATATTATTCTAGGTTAAGTATGGGAATATATTATGTATCTTTACTTATGGAAAGTCATCTTTAGTAGAATATCTTCAGAAATCATATCTACGATTGTATCTTTAGTTACCTAGAATACTAAGGCAGATAGTTTTACATGACACTAAAAGACAGATAAATTCAGCCAGATTGAAATTCATTCATGAAGTAGAGCTTTAAATATTATCTCTATATCTTGTATAATGTTAACTAACCTGATGCTCATTACTTCTCACACAAGACAAGATGATGTAATCTTTTTCACGTCCTTGGAATGAATCAACACTTGCAACATTATATAAACCCCACAGATTTAAAAAGCAAGTTACAGTATGAAAACATGAAAGAGCAATTATTCTTTAAATTCAAAGCCACAAGTAACCTCGATTTCCTTGTAAAGCTGCTTTCTCAAAGCACCATTTCTTGACATATAATTCACAATATATGCCCTTTGTCCCTCATAAGGCGTTATCACCCCAATCTATAATATTTTGAAACAATTGTTAAACAAAAAATTATAATACTGAATGATATCAATGTGAAATTTACTTAAAAAGAAAATGACCACAAATCACCTGAGTAGGAACGACACCACTCCTCAAAAATGTGGTAACAATCTTTTCAACATTTGCTGCTTCAGTTCGATTTAGATATGATGTTCCACTAGCGCTAATCTCCTCTTGTCCCATCTAAAACAGAAGTATGTAATTACAAAACAAAACTATGGGATATATAAAGAACTGAATTGTAGGGAAATTAAATCGTATATAATGTCATTTCCGTACACATCCGTCCCCACCAACACGCAGCTACGGATTAAGAAGAACATGAATAGGCATAGTCCTAACAATAGTTACAATACCTGTACATAAAAAAACATGGGACGATTAGGCACAGGCCAAGGGAAGTCAATCCCTGATGATTGTCTTTCATTGATTGTTACTCCATTTTGTAATGTGCCCTCATAGAAATTGTTAGAAGGAAACTCTGACAAACATGGGTGCATACGATATTGAACCTGAAATAGAACATAAGCATTTACAATAATAAGAAAGACGTGTTTTCAATCAGCCACTACATAAAAGTATAGGGCAAAACCAACAAAATTTAAAAGTGTCTCACCTGCAATCTAATTGGTTTAACACCAAGTAAAATTAGACGCTCAAATAGTGACTGTGATAGACCAGCACGAGCAGCTTTCTTGCACATGATAACAGGACCAAGTTGGCAATGATCACCAACAAGAACAACCTAAAATAAAAATACACAAGTTAGAAGACCAAACAAGAATATCTCAAGGAGAAAAAGAGAAACCATATTGCCGTTTCATCCTCCATTACCTGCTTCACTCCAAGAACTAAAGGAATGAGACACTCAGGTTCTGTCGCCTGAGTAGATTCATCAATAAGTACCTAGATAGAGCAAACAAAAAGTATAAGAGCTTTATTTGTTTATAGATCATAGAAAATTACATCTGATTTATTCGACCTGGCGGAACCTAAAATTAGACAATCTAGGATCCCCAGCCCCAACACAAGTGCAACAAATAACATCAGCACTTTGAGATATTTCTCTCTCAGTTGCTTGCTTTAGTGCTTTGTACTTTTTCTCATCACTGCTTGACAATTCGCCTGTAAATAGTACAAATAACAAAATCCAGCATAAGATTTTAAACTTCAGACAAGACATGAACATTCATTGTCAGTCTGTAAGTTAAATGAACAGTTCCATTTCATTGCAGTCTAAGAAGTATCATGTCCCAACAACTCTAACTGGAACATTTACATCGAAAAAAGATCCATCTAATAATTTGTTTTTATTGTCAACTGGAAAATTATCCCAACCTTGTTCATCTTTTAGTAGTTGTAACTTGTGAAGTTCGCTCTTCTCAGATGTGTCTAGATGTTGAACCTGCACACAGTAATTGCCAATATGAATAATCCAATGAACAACAAAGTAGGAACAGCAAAAAGGATAACAGAATTAGAAACCACAAACCTGATAATGAAGGGTCAAATGTTCAACAGGAGAACTCACAGCTTCTCTTGATTTTGCACAAAGCCTTACAACCTTCAGACAAATGAAACAATTATAAGCTACTAATTTCAAGACAAGTAAAAGTAAAAGCTTCAAGATATTTAATCATCTTTGCACAAAATATAACATAACTAATGCAACTTCACAGTTGCTTGCAACGTGTTCTAATTTTGTAAATATTATTGCAAATCACGAAACCATAAACCCCAGCGTAGAAATTTCAAAATATAAAATAACACCAGTCATCAACTATTGAGATATCATATTAATTTGGTGATATCGAAAATAGTTTAGGGAAAGGGTAACTTAGTTGGTCAATTTTAAAAACAAAAAAAGCTACAACTAGGAATGCAATGCGAATGAGAGATGCAATTTAATGGAGGGAAAGAATAAAACAAAACAGTACACCCACCACTTATGTCGCTCGGACTCAGGTATGTGTCTAGGTGTCTGACTAGTCAATTGAATTAAACTCAAGACTCAGGTATATGGCACGAAAGGATCTGTTTATATGTATTTAAAATTAATATACATTAATATTTTATATAAATAATATTTTTACTTCTCATATATTTTTTAACCATTATTAAATATAAAATAATTATAAAAAATTATCATTTGGATTCGATTTAATTAATTAAAATTATTTTGGGACTTCAAACCCAGGCCAAGAGACCAATTGAGTTTGATATAAGACTTGATGCTTCTTTTAAAGTTTTTTTTTCTTTTTAAACTTTTTTACACTTTTCTGTACATTCGGTTTTTTGTTTGTTGGTATCCAGGATTTTCATCAAACTTCTTCTCTTTCTTCTATTTTTCTCTTTCAAACCGCCCTTCTTTCTTTTTCTCTTGTTTTGTTATTTTCCTCTTCTCAATTCTCATCCATTCAGGAAAGTTCGGCAAATCTAACGCATATACTAAGACCTTGTCTGTGACAGGTCGTGTCGACACAGGTATGGAACCCATTTTCCTGAGTCAGAGCATCAAATCCAATCACAGTTATGTATTAATTAATCATATAACAAAGGAAAATTGAAGATGGGAAATAAGCTTCCTATAATTTGGCTTCTTTAACAGCATACTCTCTGTCCAAATATTTTTGTTGTCTTGGTAACAAGCTACACCCACACCTAAAATATAACTTAAAAGGAAAAGGAACAACCAAAGCAAATGGAAGATGAATAAGAAAGACCTAAGGAACAAAATTGCCAATGGAATTAGCATAACCACGAGCAGAGTTAAACGTTTCTACCTTTAACCCAGTGGCACTTATCTTTTCAGCTAGCTGATCAACAGCCACATTACTTGGAGCACAGACCAGAACCTGGTAAGAAAACGAGATATCAGAAACAGAAAAAAATAAAAGATGAACTACAAAGATTAAATTTAAGTTCTTACCTGACCCTGACCCTGTTTAGCCATGTGATATACAATAGCAGCAGATGTAACAGTTTTTCCTGTGCCAGGGGGGCCTTGAATCAAGCTTATAGGCTTCTGAAGAACACTCTTTACAGCAAAAACCTATCCAGCAAAGGAAGGTCAACATGGCATGATGCACAAAAAGGTCATATGACAAAAAAACTAAATAATAAATGAAACCTACAAAAGACGAAAGCGTCGTACTTGGGATGCATTCAATTCTGGCAGACCAGGGGCACCAAAACGACGAGGCAGTGTGTTGCGAACCATCTGAACCTCAACCTCGTGACCAAGCAGGTGATGGTATATATATCTGCAAGAAATAAACCAATTAATTGCTATAGACGGCACTAATAATTGAATATCAGCAGATACATGACCTTTGGTATGAATAACAATTCAGATGGCTAAGCTAAAACTAGAATCGACAACTTTCCCTTGAATAACAAGAGCAAAAGAAAAACTATATCAATGAAGCCTTGCCTGCCTCTCTGACTGAATAGAAAAAAGTATTTTATTTTAAAACTAGATGTGATGTAAAAAAGTATCTCAACCCATGTCTAACCAATATCTAACCACTTACATTTGTCAAATAAACAATATCTAACCAAACTTTTTCTTTCTAAAAATAAAAATCACTTCCTCTATTGATTTATTAGAAATGACACCATGACACACGAAGCAAAAGAAAACACTAACATGAAAATGGAAAATACATTGACACTAGTTGTCATAACAATCGAGAGTACAAGCAAATACAAAGAAAACAAAGTCAGCAAACCTACCCACTAACACTTGTTTCATCTACTGCAAATGTTTTCATTGCACCCTGCATTCGGTCAAAACTTGTACTCTTCCATACAAAATCAACACTGAACCCATGGTTCACATCAACAGGAACTCCCTGCACCAAAATAAGCACTAATTGCTTAAATACCACCCAAAAGACAATCACAAAGAGAAATCAAAACTACCTGACTAGCACGGAGCTCAAGGGCAACTTCCTCTTGTGCAGTTAGCTTGATCTGAAACAACAAAAGATCATCTCAAACACATTTCTCAGAGTAAACCAGAAGCATAAACCTTAGTGAGGAATCCCAAAAAATCAAGTAATATTCAAACAATATATAGAATCAATGTCGCGGGTACCCTACAAGCATACATACATCAACATGAGAATCAAACGGGTAAGCTCACAGTGACACATACCACATGCCCAACAGCCTGCCATGCTGGATGTGCAGCATCTCCTGAATAACGCAGGCGCAACTCATCACCAGGTACTAGACGCAGCTCGTTGTCTTCCTACAGAACCAAAAAAACAGGTTTAACACTTATACACTTTAGAAACTAAAAGAGACCTTGTCATTTAAGGAGGGGTGAACACCATAAGGTAATGGAAGAAATTTAGACAAAACAATTGATAGAACACCTTTGGAAAAACAAAGTATGCAATACGTTTCTTGTTTAACCCAATATCCCATCGAACTGTGACACTATCCTTGCTTTGAGATTCCTTCATCATCTGCAGAAAACAAAATTTTAATTTACACATGAAGATTATATCCAAGAAATAAAAGGATATTGCAGAGGCAATAAAAATGAAGGTGCTTAGACAGAGATAAGAACCTTGAACACCATATTCATACTTTATCATAATCAGCTTCAAGCTTGATGAGTGGAGCAAAAACATTTTGATACTGCAAAGGAACCAACTTAATTAGTAAACTCAAGTCTTTTCACAATAGCAAAGCATAGAAAAATGGTGTAATTATAGCAAACTTGGAACCTGATAAGCATCTTCATACTTCAAGGCGACAGGCTGAGGTTCATCGTCTACACCAGGCTTCTCAAGATCTTCAAAGGAGGCATCAGGATTTGTCTTCCAAAGTTCTTCTACCTTGTTTATTTGTTGTGCACTTATTTGTCGTGCCCTTAACTGTTCTTTTTCAGATGGGATCTGCACAACTGAAATGTATTAGAAAGCCCTTAAATATAGGTCATTTTCATGTGATTGGGGAAATACTAACCTTAACCAGCCACTGTAAAAAGCATCTATCATCAATAAGTGGACACCACTGACTCAAGTCCCAATTCATGTCTTTCAAAGCATTAACATTTAAACAAGGTTCTCTACAAAGAAGAACAACAACACTCTCTGTCTTGGCAGATATAAAACCAAGAAGAAAAACATTTCTGCATCCACAGTTGTAGCATTCAAGAATCGTTTCGCCCAAAGGACTATCCTTATGAAGGCAAACTTCCTTGTGTTTAGCTCGTACCTACAGAGGAACAAAAATTAAACTCATTAGTCAGCAGCACCTAGTGACTATCCTTGACAGGGTAAATCTGTAACTCTTGTGCATACACAATTTATCAGGTAATAACACACACACACACACATATATATATATATATTCACTAAAAGCAACTTGGATGAAAATATATGTGCAACATGCTATGGCAGGTAGACAACTCAAGGGAACTTTTTCAAATAGAATAACATCATGGCTACATGAAAGTGCTTGCAAATGCAAGCTTGAGTAACAAGGTACATTTTGAAAACTTACTCAGTCAAGCAAACAGCCAAACAGTTGTCTTCATGAATGACAAGTAGAATAACACCATGCCTACATGAAAGTTCTTGCCTAAGCAAGTTTGAGTAACAAGGTACATTTTGAAAACTAACATAGTCAAACAAGCAGCAATGAGCAAACAGTTGTCAGATTTTCTGGGTTTGTGAATAACAAGTAATATAATACCATTGTTACATGAAAGTGCTTGCCTAGGAAAGCTTGTGTAACAAGGTACCTTTTTAAAACTTACTAAGTCAAGCAAGCAGCAAACAGTTGTCGAGTTTTCTGGGTTCATGAATGACAAGTATATTGGATAAAGAAAGAAAACAAGCAATTATGGCATACAGAAAAAACCAGTAGATCAACAAACATCCAATCTAGGATGAAAAGATTATAGCATGGGGATGCTTAAGAGTGGTCCTTAGCAGGTATGAATGTATAAAAAATATTATTCCTAAAGCGAAGCAAAATTTTAATCATATTGCAATTCCAACAAGAACAGAGTTTATCTTGTGGAAAGAATGAAGGCCTGACTTGGGATTACCTTATGTTATCCTTTTCTATCAACAACTATCAGGACAGGTCGTATGAGCCATAATCAAACATGTATACCTGTCTGAACATTTTTAGAGAATGTTTAACCTCTCTTTGCCTTATAAGTAAACCATTTATTCAAAAAGGGGCAAAAATCTCGAAAGTTTTAGCATCTGTAGCGTGTAAGAGCTACAAGAGGAAGGTAAGGCACTAGATAATTCCATAATTCCATGCACCGACTACCCACAGACTGAGACATACCTTCCGACCAAGAATCTTCCATTTTGCTATTGAGTTAAATCTATAAGAATTATCTAGTTTAAACCTCCAAAGGTGCGTTTATGTCTATTGACTTGGCAAGAAAGCTGAACCATCTAACAAGAACCTTTAACAACGATATGAATCATCCCCTTTATCAATATACAAACACACACTATATAATAAGCTCAACAAAATCCTAAAGTCAACACCCTAACCCGCTTTCCATATTTCAACCCAAATAAACAACCTACAAATGTAAGATGTCCGTGCTCATAAGATGAATGTGTGTATTTTTTTCGGGGAGGGGAAGAGAGAGAGAGAACTCACAAGATGATTAACAATATGTGATCCCGACGTATTCCCTCTTGAATTACAAAACCATTTCCTACACGAAGGAACATTACAGCGAACCACGCAAGCCGGATTGGAAACCCCACAATATCGACAAGCGTGCTCGGCGAAATCCCCTTTTCCGTACTCATAACCGCCATCCTCATCCCCAACCGCCTCTTCAAAATTCAATCCACTAATCCCCGTCGCTAACGCATCAACCACAGCCCCGGTATTGCTATTATTGTTGTTATTGCTGGCTGCGCTACGGACAGCGCCTTTTGAAGCGGTAGAAGGAGAAGAGGATGCAGCGGTGTCCAATTGGTGGTCGGAGGAGGCGAGATCAGTGGTAGTGGCATCGGAGGGGGTCGGCCAAGAATGAATCGGATCGCGGAAGTCCGTGTACTCAAAATCGGACTCTCCTTGGGTGTTGAATTCGAGGAAGGTGTAAGCGTCGGTGGCAGGGTCGGGTTGCGAGGCCGTATCGAATTGAGAATCCATAGATGGAAAGGTTCAGTGCCGACCCGTTATTCTAAAAATTGTTGATACTGCTTTTTTGTTTATTTCCTGAGTTAGGGTTAGGGTGTGATGAAGAAAAGGGGGAGAAAAATCGAACTCAGGAAAGAAAGAAAGAAAGAAAGAAAGAAAGCTGAAAATGGACTTTGTGTTAATATGGAAATGTGCAGGAGAGTGTGTATAAGCGCGAAAAAGGAGCGCGTGAACGAAAACGCTAATGTAAGCGAAACGTTCTACGCGTGCTAGTAACGCGCACTTTTATTGTGTAGTAGTCGTAGAACAAAAATGCAGCTGAAATTATCAAAAGATAAACTATAAGGTTCGTTCCTTTTATTTTAAGGATGTTCGAATTTAACCACCGTTTTTATAAAAGTTACATTTTGATCACCAGTTTGATGGTATGCCAGACTCGGGCTTAAAGCTCGTCAAGCTCGGCTCTGCTCGGTTCAAAATAAAAAAAAATGCTTAATTTATTTTAGTAGATTTCTCATATTTTATTTTATTGATTTTCTTTTGCTAAAGATATTATTTTTAGTGTATATAATATAATTATTTCAAGTCTGTTCACGAGTTTTTTCGAGTAGAGCTTGAATCGGTTCGACTCATTAAGGTCTCGAGTCGAACTCGAACCGAGTTGAGCTCACTCGAGCCGAGACTAAGTAGCTCGCAAGCTGGTCAAGCTCATTATCACCCCTAGGTATGATATGTTAGTTAAAATATCAATTTTACCCTTAATTTTTTTTATGAAATATCAATTAATTTATAAATTCTAGATAATATATTAATTTGACGTATAAATTTTAGTTAAATCACCGTCATAAAACGTTAGTCACCATCGTCGTTAGTTATTGTTACATCCCAAAATTTTTAATTCACTTATTTTTAATTTTTTGAATTTGATCTGGATACTCGTTTCAAAGCAATTTATAAACTTTTATTAATATGTTATCCCTAGTTAGATAACAACAATAACTAAAATAAATTAATTTAATAAATTTAATGATCTAGCTAATAAATTTAATAATTTAATAACTAAAATGAATATGTCCTTGTAATTTGATGGTCATCGAAATAGTTTATCCTAAATATAATCCGAAACATTACACTTCTCTACTATTTAGCCATCGCCCATCAGCGTTACCTGTGAAAATCACAGAAAATCATGGAGTTTTTGGACGAGGACGCCAGACCCAGATTTCTCTTCCAATCACGGCCTCAACCCTCTTCGCCATCCCAAGAAAATATCACACAAAAACCCTCGAAATCCCTGCTTTTCGTTTCCCTATCCATCTCTTCCCTTCTCCTCTCTCTTTCCCTCTTCTCCATTGAGTCCGAGCCCTTCAAATCCCTCCTCTTTTGGATCTCCCTCTCCCTTCTCGTCGGCCCCTTCGCCCCTCCTTCCCTCACCGGCGGTGACATTCGCGTTGGTGTTGGACCCATCATCCCTGATCCCATCGATGAAGAGCCTCAACCCGAGCTTGAATCTAAGAAAAAATCTTCCCAGAGACGGTCAAAGGCTGATAAAGCTGATGAACCCAGTGGAAATCCTGCTTCTTTAGTTGAAGATGCAAATGGGTTTCCGCATCTGAAGGCGAAAAGTAAAGATTCAAATGAGGTGTCGAAAAAGGAAGATCTCGATGGAGGGGAAAAGGAATGGAGTGAGGCAGATGTGGAGATTTTGAAGAAACAGATGGTGAAGAATCCGGTGGGAAAACCGGGCCGATGGGAAGCAATAGCTGCAGCCTTCAACGGGAAACATAAAACGGAAAGCGTGATAAAAAAATCAAAAGAATTGGGAGAGAAAAAAATGGATGATGCCGATTCATATGCCAAGTTTTTGAAGAATAGGAAGCCATTGGACACGAGAATCAATGAAGAAGGCAATGGGGTGACAACAGGGAATCAAGACAGTAGCAATGGTGGAGCAGTTGTGTGGAATTCAGTGGAGGACATTGCTTTGCTTAATGCTTTGAAAGCGTTTCCTAAAGATGTGGGAATGAGGTGGGAGAAGATTGCTGCTGCTGTGCCTGGGAAATCCAAGGCAGCTTGTATGAAGAGAGTTGCTGAGTTGAAAAAGGATTTTAGGAGCTCAAAAACTGGTAATTCAGGGAATTAGAGGGGTTTTGATATGTTTTGAGAGGATTTATTGAATTATATGGATTTGATATGGATTTTAGGCTTAATCTTTGGAAATGAGATTACAGTTTTCAGTTCTGTTGACATTGTGTTATGATAACAGATTATTTATATGATTTATATGCTATGGATCTGTTTATTGGCTATCAGAGATTTGGCCTTCTTTTGACTTCAAACTTTATAGTTTTAGTGTATGCTATTCATCGACATACTCGAAACCAGGAGTGTCGTCTTTGAGTTCTGTTTTGTAGCTGCTACTGCATACAAGCTAACAGACTAACAGTAACTGCTACTGAATACTCGTATTTCATGAATCTGGTTTAGTGTATGATATGGTTCTGGGAATGAATGGCACTGTTGAAGTTATAAGCCCCAGGAGTGTCTGTCTTAGAGTTCTGTTTTGCAGTTGCTACTGCAGACTAACAGTATCTGTATTTTGCTCTGTTTCCGATGAGCTTGAGCCTTGTTGTTGCGAAGTTCTGCCAGGGAAGGGAACCAACACTCCTCAATTTCGTGGCCTCTTTTGACAATGAATGAAATTAAGACAATTCTTGGAACTCAAGCTAGGTTTTCTTAAGACAACAAGCATATAATAACTTCAGGGTATGCTTCAATAACAGATGAATCTGCAAACTCGGATGTTTTATCCAATCCAATTCTTATCGATGAGTCTCATTTTGTCTACATGGATCCGGTCATTGCTTCTTTCTGATGCCTACCGGCTTTCACTAATGTGATCATCTCATTGATGAAATGTACGAAGATGATAATGGCACTTATCATATGATCCAACACTATACAAGAACAAACAATGGAATGAAGCTTGTCAAAATAGGAAAGGAGTAGCTTCCTTTGAACGAATTTCAACGGTGCTTCGCATGGTCCCTGGTGGGAACAGAAGAAGTTGTAATCATCGTCATTCATTCAAATATAAACCAGAATGGCTTGTAAAAATATGAAATAGATGAAAGTTCCATCACCAATGCACCCCAAATGACAACTCCAGCATGCTTCCAATTGCAGAAGCTCCAGTCAAGAACTTTGTATCATTACAAACAGAATTACGAATAGCAAGTACCGAATGATGAAGATAACTGGGGAAAAAAAAGATAAAATCTTGTATACTACTAACGCAAAAAGGTTGCCCATTGTTAGATTCAGATCAAAGAGAATAACCTTCGGAGCCAGCAAGGAACATCAAAGGCATTGGAAGGAGGACATACATTATTACTGCAACAGCAATGCGTCAATATTTTAACTAAAATAATTAAATACAAATTCATTCTGAAAAATAGAATATTAAGTTATGAATTAAATAGTACAACATGATTATTTCTTTGAATAAGAACTCATTTATATGCTTATGACATTCGTTTGATTATCGTAATCTAGAATTGATACTGAAAAGTCCAACAAATTGTTTTAGTTTTGGGTATTTTACTGGTTCAATTTTTATGTCCAACAAATTGTTTGGTTATTTTTTATCGTAATCTAGAATTATATCAAAATTAAAATATAAATTCTAAATTAAACACAATATATTGACCCAAATTATAATTAAACCAAACCAAAATAGTTTGTGAATTGACAGAATTGTGATGGTGGAAACTTGGAATGGATTGGGCCTCGGGGAAGAAAATGACTCAAAATTGAACATCGAGAGAGAAAACCAACGTTTCTTCTTCTTCTTCTTTTTGTTTTGAACCAGAGAAAATTAACGTTGTTACAGGAAAAGGAAGAATTTAAAAATAAAATCAAATGAAGGAATACGAGATTCTGTTTGCATTTCTTTCTTCCCCTCCCTCTCTTTTGTTCCGGCGAATGGTTAAAGGGAATTAACATCGTTGATGCCGCTCTAGACTCGAAAATGTCTTCACCAACGCCCAGAAAGCGTTCAAAATCGAAGCACAATTCATATTCGTCTTCACCGGACTCACAATCTTCATTAAGCGCTATAATCGAGCCACCCCAGAGTTTATTCCCTTCGAAAGGAGAGTTCTTGCGGCTCATAGCCGTACTCGCAATCGCATCCGCAGTGGCTCTCTCCTGCAACTTCCTCGCCACCTTCTTCAGCTCCACCTCTATACCATTTTGCGATACTAACTTAGACCCCACCGATTCATTCTCCGGTAAATTATTTCTCTCCCTCTCTCTTTTTGCAGCGGTTCTTCATTTTTGTTTAACTTAGCTTTCTGGGTGTCTTTTCCTATGAATTTTCATCCATTCCGTCATTAATTTGGTTTTCTTTGTAGCTTTAGCTATGGGAACATTCATTCCATGTTTCTTATGAACCGGTTTATGTAATGTTCCCCTTCGTTCTTTAATTGAATGTGTAATATATAGAGATATGATTCAGTTGCCCAATGCAAAAATTTATAGTTTTATATCAATTTTGCATGATACTACGTGATTACAGTTTCAAATTCCCTGCTTCCTAGTGATGGGTTTTTAATAATCCTGAGTCCTGACAAATGTGTATCAGTACAGATGCTTGTGAGCCTTGTCCAAGTAATGGGGAATGTTATGAAGGCAAGTTGGAATGTATGTATGGCTATAGAAGACATGGAAAGATGTGTATAGAAGATCGAGATATCAATGAAACAGCTAAGAAACTTGTGTGTTACTAATATCTTGCCCAGTTTGGTACATTGATATTCTAAGCACCACTATGGCATTTTCCCCCTTGGAATATTATATGCATTTCCTTTTCTTTCTTCTGATCAGCATTTATGTATTGCAGTTCGAATGGGTAGAAACTGGCCTTTGTGAAGCTTATGCTCAACTTATGTGCTATGGGACTGGGACAGTTTGGGTATCTCATGATATTCGATAATGCATATTACAGTAAATTATGTATCCTAGAAACCAGACATTACCGACGTTGATTGTTCTAAACATGTACCGCTTTCAGGTTCGAGAAAATGACGTTTGGAATGATTTAGATGAACACAAATCAATGCAAAAAGTTGTCTCAGACCATACCACATACGTGTATACAAAAAGAAGGGCAATGGAGATGATAGCTAAATCATTGGAGACAAGAATAAATCTCCATGGGTATACATAATCTGTTTTATGTTTCAGCATTTGGAAGATTTAATTTACATCTATTATTGTTTTAATAGGTTACAAGAATTCAAGTGTCCAGATGCTCAGGCAGAGTATTACAAACCCTTGACCTGTCGTATCCGTGAATTGGTCTCCAAGCATGCTCTAATTATTGTGCCTGTTTTTGCAGCAGTAATCCTTTCTGAAAGCTGTCCTTTGAATTCTTTAGTTATAGTATCGACATTTTGAAAGTTGTTAACAATATTTAGCTTTATAGCTTATAGGATGTGCAGTGTTATTTTGGAAATTCCGTCGAAGAAGGTATCTTTCCGCTAGAGCAGAGGAGCTATACAATCAGGTACAAGATTTTTCAATGTACAGTTACGGTAAATTAATGGTTTATTTTCCTTGCATACCGTGTCAGGCTATTTAAGTGTTTTTCTGTATTTCAGTTTAACAATTTGTTCAAAATTCTTGGAATTATTTACCCTGTGCTTCTTGACACTCGGCTGGGATAGATTCCAATTGGGTATAGTCTTAAAAGAAAGTGATATTTTAAAAGCGATCACCTTGAATTAAAACGAATGTAACCTTTGGACATAAAAGCTAGGGGATGATGAAAAAAGAAAAGGCAAGTGTGACAAAATGTGAGATAAGATGTTATCATTTTGTGAAAATATTGTCCTCGCTTCTAGTTTCTGAACCTTAGAATAACTATCTTGTATCATGTATGCCTCCCTTTTATAATGTGGAAATCTTTGCTTTTGAGAATTTCATACCTTTATTATATTTTAGTTGATATCCCTGAATCTTATGTGATTGTTTAAAACTGTGACTATTTTGAATGTATTCTGAAAAGTTAGGAGTATAAATGGTCTCAGGTTCTTATATATTTTTACATAATAGTAGTAATAATAATAAATAAATAAAATGGTAACTAATTGCTTTTACTTGTTAGGTATGTGATATGCTTGAGGAGAATGCCTTGAGGTCGCAGAGCATGGATGGTGGAGGTGAATCATGGGTTGTTGCCTCATGGTTGCGAGATCATCTCCTTTTGCCTAGGGAAAGAAAGGAGCCTCAGTTATGGAAAAAGGTATATTTTACTTGCCTATGGTCATTGATCTGATAAGATGTTTCCTTTTCTTTCTTAGTTTGACATAAACCTTGATTCGATTTTATGTTCATAGATTGAAGTTTGAATTGCAAAGAGATTTTAGTCAAGTAATCTGTAAGGTTTTAAGAAATAACTGTATCCTCTAAGTTGATATCAACCTTCAACTTTGTTTCAGGTTGAAGAATTGGTACAAGATGATTCACGAGTAGATCGCTACCCCAAGCTTGTTAAGGGTGAATCAAAAGTTGTGTGGGAATGGCAAGGTTCAAAATTCTTCATTTGTGTGTTTTACTTGTTCAATTAGAGAGCTTGAATTTTGCCAAAATTCATTCGTATTGTTATTTTTAATGTTTAACCATTAGTCAAAGGAGCTTCTTGAGAACCATAATCCTATGGTCTGATGTTCAACCTGATGCCAGCGTGGTGTTGGAGAGACAATTGTGCTAGCATCTTTAGTGTGACTTTCCAAATCTTGACAAGTTCCACTTAATTGCTTTGCAGTTGAAGGTTCTTTGAGCTCTGCAGGGAAGATAAAAAGGGAGGAGAGAGTTGAAGTGAAATCAGATGAAGGCATCAACACAAGCATAAGTCAATCAAGCCAAACATTGAAGGCTGGTGCGCTTTAGTACATATTATCTATGCACTGTTGATGTATACTTATGTTGTCTTTTTAATTTGCTTGTCTAATAAGCACACAATCAAAACCATGATGCAGAACCTAAAGCCCTGATATTTTGATATGGGATTTTTCTTGGAACTTCTCAATCTCTTGTCCCAAAACAAGTTCAGAGCCTGACAGAGCAGATGACTTTTAAGAGGTTCATTATAGCTTATCTAAACAGCAAGTTCCCATCATTTGAGAGTGGATGCACAGCCTGTGGAGATTGTTTTGGAGTTTAAGACTCCTTGTTCCCACCATACATTATACAGCATATACAATAGAACAGCTATTTACTCATCTGTTGCACTAACAAATAGGCATCCAGATTAAGGATTTTGGTATGTTCTTTATCTCTTAACCCTGTTGTAATCTTCATTCTTGTTTTTAAACTCTCAGAACCAGGGAAAATCCTATGTTTTTGTTCAGAAACACATTTAGTGTATAGTTAAGCTTGAATTGATTCATTTCAGTCCCTTATGTTATTTAATCCGGGAATTATCATGTTGTATATTTTGAATCAGCTACAGTGTTACAATAGTATATGTTCTAGAGTATATTTTCAACCATTAGACATTGATTGCTCAAACACTGTGTTGGCATTACTGGTGCTCAAACCTGTGTTCTTTAGAAACAATAATCGTTCCCTTAACCACTGAGGCTAGATGATTCGTACAAACCTTTATCAATCTTTTCTTTTGTGATATTTCGGTATTTGATGTTTATCATTTCGACACAAAATAACGAGCCTTTTTCAACTGCGTAACCGAAATAAAAAAATATAAATTATACAAACTTTTTCATATCATACACAAAAATAATGAATTTAAGATACTATCAGCCATTTGTCGTTTTTCATTGAATTTCTCTTGAAACTTTATAAACTTTCTAATAATATTTGTAAATAAATGGATATGAAATTTTGAAGAAAAATACAAAACAGAAATTAATGTGTAGTGAAGAGCAAAGCTGTTCAGATCATTAAGTTTCTGTGTGAAGGAATCAACTTTGGAGGTGACAACAATATTTTTTGGGCAAAGAAACAATCCAAATAAGTTTGGTTGGCACAGGGAAGTGAAAAGGATGTTCTTTGGACGAACATGTAATAAATATGTACCTGTCGGCATTCACTATAGATTTAAAGGTAAAAAATTGTGTACCCATTTGGATGGGTGTGTTTATATGTAAAAAAAATTTTGAATTGATTTTTTTAATAGATAAATATTAATTTTTATATATTATCGAATAATTATTACATATTGTAAAGAGATTATTATTATTTTTTTTTAAAGTATATTTGATATGATGTACAACGATATCGTATTTGTATCTTAATATTTTTTATTGATATGTGTTTGTATATCTAGCGCTATTAATATACAAGTTAGTATGATGTTCATTAAAACGTCACTATATAATAATACTTGCTGTGTTTTTTGAAAAAAAGGTAAATAAGAATTATTATTTTTTTCCACGTTTATCGTAAAATTGTCAATAATAATTATATGTATTACGACGTTTGTTTCTTAAACGTCGATAAAGAATATTTTATCTGCGATTATGACAAAACGTCACTATATATGATATTTATTGTGACGTTGCGTTAATATCATTATTATGTACCAATTATGGTGTAATGTTTAAGGTATGATAATATGATTCTTTTATCATAATATCATACTCTGATGATAATTTTTTTTAATTAATAATAAAAATTGACACACAAATAAGGATAACTACATATAATCAAATAAAAATAGAAAATGAAATATGTAGATGAAGTTTATTTAATATAACAATGTGAAAATTAAGAAAGATATTTATAGATTTATTTTTAAGAATAATATAATGATCACCGGTGTATTTTATTTTAAAATTTTGATGTGACGAGAATTAATTTTTTGACAAATGATCTCGATACAAAAAATAATATTTATTTTAAAAGATTTAAAATTAATTATTTTATCTATAAAATGGTTACATTATTAAAGAATATAAAATATCTACTAAAACTATTACCTTATAATATCTTTAAAATATTTAAAAAAACATCATTCGTAACTGTTTTTTATATATTTTTTGTATGATTTGCCTAATTTCGTAACCTTGTTTCTTAGACCAATTTGATAACCGTGTTGACTACCCTACCTGTTTCTTAATTAATATGTTTCATCATTGTTTTTAACTAATTAATAATATTCAATTTTTAACATTAATCTAGAATTATCACCATGATTTCAAACTTTATGATTATTCTACTTAAGAAAAAAAAATCTAGAAAAATGGAGAAGATAATGTGGAGTTTTGTTTATTAAATTAAATTTCAACCTACTAAAATACAATAAAATTAGGTTTAGGAAAACAGATTTAACTTGTATCAAAAGATAATTGTTTTAAATTTTATTAACACCATTTTTTATGATTAAAGATGTTTAGATAATAAATATATATATTTATAATTCAATCTAAATATTTTTAAATTGTTTCGCATCATACCTAAAATTGATATCGGATGCCTAAATTGATCACCAAGATGATGAAATGGCCTATATGATACAACTAGAAGGTTCAATTTCAGCACAAAATCATCTAGTCTCGGTTAAAAGAACAATTGTTATTCTTGGAAGTCATGAGTTTGAACACTAGTATTGTCAGTATAGTGATTGAGTGATCAATAATCATTGATTGAGAGTATATACTTTAGAATAGATACTACTGTATTATTTCATTACAGTAGCTAAAATGATAGATGAATAAAAAAAGGTTATTAAAAATCATATTTAAAGTTTTATTGATACTATTTTAAAATATTTATATTTTACCAACCGTGATTTATATTTTTAATTTTTTATTTTATATTCCTTATACACTTTATTAATAGTAAGGCAAGGCATATGATATGCCTATAACTATGTTTTTGTAAATTTATATAAATATTCCATTACTTATTTTTTAAAAGGTTAGCTTAATTTAAAAGCTTTATCATTGAGACTATTTTTCATTCGCAGTTATTAATAAAAAGTTTTATACATATATTAGATAGAATTTAAATTATATATGTTTTTATTAATAAAAAGTCGTACCCACTTTAAAATTTTAAAATTTTATATGTGTTTGTTCTCAAATATTTTTATTCTTAAATATTTTTGGATCCGTCACCGAATAAAATAATATAGATTTTTTATAGATAAATTCTAAAAATTTTATTTATAAATTAATATAATTTTTTTAGATCTAGTCACCGAATAGAATCACACATTTAATTTAATTTATAATTTAAAAATATATTACTTAATTATGGGATTAAAATGTGAAAAAAAGGTGGGAACATAATTATGGAGATTAAAGATTGAAATTTTCCATCATAAAAACAAATTATAATTAAAAGAAAAACCGGGAAATTTTTTCCAAACATTCAACTTACTCGTATATTAATTTCCTTTTTCCCAACGCCTTTTTTTTTTTTTTTTCTGTTGTTTATTATTTATAGAAATTAGATGTTTTCATTAAAATTAAAAACTAATGCGTGATTAATTAAGGAAACTGATGGGATTAGGAGAGTTAAATCGGGTGTTGTGAGGCTTTTAATAACAAACGCGACTCCTTTCCTGAAGACAAGCCAACCCCCACGCAAACCAGAAGAAGAAGCAAACGCAACCAGAAGAATAAAAAGAAAGAGCTTAACAAGGCTTCTCTCTCTCTTGGACTGATTCTTCCCAAGACCATATCTTTCTATCTTCTTCAAAGTTTACAGCTTTATCTTCAGAATTTCTCTGGGTTTTTTCGTTAATGGCTGTTCAAGCTCAATACCCTTCCAATATCATCCTCTTTAACAGGTTCATTATTTGTTTTTCTCTATTTCTTTGCCATTTCGTATCTGAGTTTTTTCCTCTGGTTGATTATGGGCTGTGTATATGTTTTCAGAAGTGGACAAGAGGGGCATGAGTTGTCACTGCAGCAACAAGCAGGAGGAGGGGGTGGTGGTGGTGGTGGAGGAGAAGGAGAAGGAGGGGGAGTTTTTCTTGATCAATCCTCCCATATTATCTTCCGGCGACCAGCAGGAGGAGGAGGAGGAGGGGCGGCAATAACAACGCCAATCAATTCATTCTCTTTGCAGCCGCAACCGCCACAGTTGATACACCTTTCTCAACTTCACCAACCAAATGTAATCTCCACCGGCCTCCAATTATCTTCCGGCGACCAACGGCAAAGTCAAAATCATACTTATCCTCAACAACAACAATTAAGTCTTCTTTCAAACTCCTCTGCCTTTTTGTGTACAGTATCAGATAATTTGGGTGCCCAAATCAAACGCCAGAGAGAAGAGTTAGACCAATTTCTTCAATCCCAGGTACCAAGCTTGCTTTTTTATGAATTGGGTTTGGATTTTTTTGTTGTTGAGAAGATTTAACATTTTTGTTTTGGGTGTTCGTTTGTTGTTTATATATTTAGGGGGAGGAATTGCGGCGGGGGTTAGCGGAGAGAAGGCAAAGGCACTGCCGTGCGCTACTAGGTACAGCCGAGGAATTGGTGGCGAGGAGGCTGAGAGAGAAAGAAGCGGAAGTGGAGAAAGCAAAGCGTCAGAACGCCGAGTTGGAGGCACGCGCAGCACAAGTTAGCGTAGAGGCGCAAGTTTGGCAGGCGAAGGCGAGGGCGCAGGAGGCGACGGCGGCTTCGTTACAAGTGCAACTCCAGCAAGCTATAATGAGCGGAGGGGCCGCCTTGACACACGATAGCAGGAGAGGGGACGAGGGGATGAACTGCGCAGGTGGGGTGGAAGGACCGGCGGAGGACGCCGAGTCGGCATACATAGACCCGGACCGGGTGGTTGCGTCGGGTCCGGTTTGCAAGGCGTGTAGGACACATGTGGCGGCAGTGGTGTTGCTGCCGTGTCGGCATCTTTGCTTGTGCACAGA
This sequence comes from Abelmoschus esculentus, assembly GCA_035048815.1. Lineage (NCBI taxonomy): Eukaryota > Viridiplantae > Streptophyta > Magnoliopsida > Malvales > Malvaceae > Abelmoschus > Abelmoschus esculentus. The sequence goes on from JAUCBN010000012.1 coordinate 4,044,003, forward strand.
GTGTGATAGAGTGACCCAAGCCTGCCCGCTTTGCCTCGCCGTCCGAAATTCTAGTGTTGAGGTTTTTCTTTCTTGAATTCCTATTTTTCCAAAAAAAAAAAATCCGAATAACATTTGAATATAGTAATTATTTTATACTTTATATATTTTTAAAGTTTTTAAAATTAAATATAAATTCTTTTATTTCGTAAATATACTTTAGTGTTAATTAATTAATTTGAGATTGAATATCGTTAAAATTTAGTTTTCATGGTTAATGTTTTTTATTAGGGTCGTAAATGATACGAGACAGAACACGAGTTACTCGAGTTCGATTCAATTAAAATTTAATTAAAATTTGATTCGATTGGACTCGAGTTCTTAACGAGATGAGCCGAGCTACATGATACTCGACTTCAAGAGCTCACGAGTTACTCGAAAACATAAATATACTATTTTTATTTTTTATAATTTAAAATCTAATTTTCTATACTTAAAAGCCTAAAATCTAGACTTTAAATATAAGTTTTAAAACCTAAATTAAGATACTAAAACCTAAAATTAACAAGTTTAAGTTTATGCAACTTGTGTATCAAAGCTAAAACCTAAACTTGACTCGATTAGGCTCGAAAAAAGTTCAAACTTGACTCGAGTTCTCAACGAGCCAAATCGAGCTCAGATATTTCATGCTCGTTTAAAATTATTCAAGCTCAAACTCGACTCGAAATCTTAACAAGTCGAGCCGAAATTAACACTACGCGAGCTCGACTCGACTCATTTACACCCCTAGTTTATACTAAGATTAGATAAAATGCAAATATATTAATTAGAGTTTAAAATTCAAAATTTAAAATTATGGCTTAAATTTTAATTTTTTAATATTAAATATATAGCAAGTGCCAAAAAGAATAGATACATTAACAATTTACGTTAATTTAACACTTTTAGAAGAAAAAAAACTGTAACAATAGTTTTATGCCTATCCTTATGTAGGAAGGGAATCATATATAGGGCGAGAGGAACGTGCTTTTGGACAAGAACGGAACCTACTACATGTTGAAGCTATTGCATATGCGTTATTGGGTTTTGGTCCCATGTCTCATGCCTTGTACGACTGAAGATGCTACAACAGTTGATTCTGCTCCTTAAACTGTGTAGAATATATGGATTGAACAGAACAGAACAGGTCCGATACTTGTACGCAGAAAATCTTTGTTGGGAGTCTTACACCAAAGTTAGGTGTGTGGTGTGCGACGCGGGTCGGTTTGAATTAGTCAAAACTAAACTCTGAAACCAGAAAAACAATAAAAAATTACTTTGACAAAGTGGGTTGGAGAGATTGATTTGTTCGAATTATTTATTTTAATATTCAACTAATAATTTGGCAATGTAGATTGGATCACAACCGTATTTTATTTATTCAACTTTAACCAAGTTTCTAGCTTAGCAGATAAGCTGGAATCTGATTGTGATCACATGACCATCACATTGTAAATCTCCAATGAAATCTGCCTTTCCCCTTGGCTTTTTAGAATTCAAGATTACAAGCTTTCCTATGTATTCAGTGAAGAGCAAAACAGGGTTTTGTGTGTATGTTTTTCCTCTAAATTTCTTGGAAAGATTTAGTAAATATGATGAACTTGTGAATGTGTCACGTTTGAGAATATATATACAATAGCATTGTATATCTTATTAGATATATCTTTTAGGAAGAGAATAATGACTTCATGACAAGTGATATCAAAATGACTGTTTAATTGTCCAATTTCATGTGTCCCACAAGATTGAGTAGAAAGGAATCTTATGTCTGCAAAAAGAGACATTACAACTTACAAACGGTAATGTTGCACATTCTATCAGCAATATTTTTTAAGAAAAGATAATCACCTACTATAATAATTTCATATTCTAAACCAAAAATCAAAAGGACCATAAGTCAAAGTGGTTGTTTTCATGGTAACGAAACTAAACCGACATCATATGCAATCTCAAGGCTGTCAAATGGGACAACATGTATGCATGCATAACAAGATTTATATAATTGTGTGTAAACCAAGTCCCCATGTTCTCATCAATTGCTCCACCCCCACCCCACCCCCATGCCTCTGAAAAAACAAGTATGATGACCGACAGATGGTGTTATAAATATTTTTCCTTTAGGACCGAACGTAAAATATACAAAACCCCAAGGGCCTCTGCCAGTTGATAAAGACTTGAGACTGTCATGTTTGCATTGAGAGGGAAAATGTTGCAGGTCCATGAGATCAATACATATATAACCCTTCTGGAAGTGGAAGACAGACCATGTTGTCCCATACTTCTCCATCGTTATTATTGTTAACACCAAACCATTCCTCTTGTCATAAAACACACAACAGAACAATAACAGTGTTAGGTTTGGTCCTCTTGTGGATGATTATAATATAAAAGTGTGTGGATATTGGTCATATAATTTAGGGGCTAAACGTGGGCTAGCAGGTCGAGGGATAATGGCTCGGTGAGGTGAGAGGGGTCCCTTTGATATGATGGGCGGTTCGACAAATCATGCGACAGGAAGGATGGTGGTGCGGATTTTGAGTACTCTGTTGCCATGAAAACATGCAAGCTTTTCAGTACAGATTTTTGGCATTTTCTTCCTTGCTTTTTAAGTGTTTTTTTCGGTTGAAAATCATCTATTTCTTTCTCATGTCTCTTTTTATGTTTCTGTATTAAATTAGAGGGTTTAGGATTTAAGGTTAAGGTTAAAGGTTATAGTTAAGGTTTAGAGAATTAGAGGTTGGATGCATTTTTTAGGGATTAGAGAATTAGAGGTATAATGTATTTTTAGGGTTTAGGTTATAAAAAATAAGGATTAGGGTTAAAAATTAAATTTTTTTAAAAAAATTCAAAGAAGACATGAAAAGAAGATGAAAAAGAAATAGATAATTTTTACTTGTTTTTGCTCAGATCGAAAATCACCTATTTTTTTCATTTTGATAATAAGGGAGTGGATTAAAATTGTTTAAAATTTAAAATTTTAATATGAATTTTTAAAGTTTTAATGGGGTAAATTATTTTTTAATTAAATAGGGATTAAATTTTAATTTTTTAAAACTTTAGGCTCATGGCTCTTACTCCCTATTATCTTCTATCATTAATTGTTATCTAATTTATTAGTTAGTTAATTTTAATTAGATATTATAGAAACTCAAGACTATTATTTAACTGTCCAAATTAAAATACAAAGACCGAATTAAAAATGTATACATAATACAAATAATAAGGATCGAATTTAATCATTGAAAAACCACAAACTAGTCCACTGAAAACAAAAGGATAAATTCCATAAATGATCCCTTAACCATGTTCTAATTAATTTTTACATTTTCGACTATGAAAAGTTACTAATGGTCTCTCGACGTAGAATTTAAAAACTATATAATTATACTAATATATATTAATTATCATATCATTAGACGTTAAATATTTAACGACATCAGACTAATTTATTATTTTTTATAATCGATAGATTAATTTATAATTTTTAATAATCGATAAACATAAAAAAAATATTAGAACATAGTCAGGACCATTTATTTAATTTGTGCGAAACAAAAAATTAGAACAGTTTTTCTATATGCCTGTCACATAAACAAAAAGTAGTATACGTCAACGTGACTATCATATCATTCATATTTTTATTTAATGTATAAATGACGAAAATAAAAGAAATTCAAAAGTTCAATAATTAAATTAAAAAAATAATATTTAATGACTAAAATTAAAGTGATAATTTATCCTAAATTTAATGACATACGCATGAAATGAGGCAGACGATTTACACCATAATTATCTCGTTCACATATGAATTATACCGAATTTTTAATTTCTTACATAATATTTTAATTTTTTTAATTTCATACATGTAATTTTTTGGATAATTTAGATGAATAATAAGATTAAAAATATTTAAGGAAATAGTGTGTTTAAAAAATATTTGACAATAGGTAAAAAAATAATATTATTTGGACCTTGTCATCTTTAGGTGGTACACGATATTAAAATACGGCCACAACACAGTATAACAGTTGTATCATAACGTCTTTTAAGGTCACCGTGACGTATTTTAAACACAACGAAGGAATCACGTCACGACTTTTACTGTACGAAACCGTTACATAACTCCGCAGTATATCATATATTACGCCACAACGCCGTATCACCACAATTAAACATCGAAAAATGACCCAAAATATAGATCTCTATAAATAAAACACTTCCATGATTCATTTGTAACATAATTGCATAGTCTAACTATAAATAATAATAAAATTAATAAATTATCTCAAAGTTCTTATTCCTACCAATTAAATACATATTATCATACATTAAGTTCTCAAGTTGTAAAATATACATATAAATAATATTTTAAAAATTATGATTTTTTAAAAACAAATCACCGCATCAAACGTTGTTAGCAACCGTTGTTATCATACATTAAGTTCTCAAAGTTATAAAATATACATATAAATAATATTTTAGAATGAATTCAATTCAATTCAATTACTAGTACTTACTTTAACCTTTAATTTAACATAATAAGTAGACTATTAATAGAGTTTAGCTTTATAAATTTAGAGGCTACTATTTTGTTCAAGACCAAAATTCTAATATTTGAAAAATACAAGGACTAAAAATGACCAAATAAAAATACATGGGATAAAAGTACAACTTGTGCATAATACAACTGGTATAATAATTTGACCTTTTCTAAAATGTAGTTCTTTAACAATTTGCAAGGCAACAAAGTGCTCAAACATTTGCAGCAACATTAGAAGCATAAAATATGTATGAAGTTTGAGGATACTGAAATTCTCTTAAAGAATTCAAATTTAACAAGACAGTCAAAAGACATTATAAACAAGATTTAATGTTCAAGGTGGAAGACATATTCTGTCAGTCTCTGCAATTTGCCAGGGTCTAAGTTCTGCTCTTTCACAATAGCCTGCTTCGTCACAGTTAGCATTAGAGAAGCAGAATCGACCGTCCAACCTTGCCGGAGTACATCTGCATGTGACAATCAAAAACAGATAAAACAAACCTCGAGAGGCTACGGGATGCTCGGAAAACCTTGTAAGCATCAAGTAACAAACAACCCCAAAGATTTGGAATGAGCAAATATTACCGTCTTTGATCTTTTGAAGCCATAAAGGAAGCTAAAACAACCATCAAAAGAGTCTATTGGAGGCTTGGAGAAACCAAGAAGAATCTACAATCCTCTCTTGCAGATAAAATTCAAGACCTACTTACCACATAAACCATAACACCGTAATTTATGACCTGGCTAACCATATGATTATCATTATCCGAGACTAGAGTAAGCCTATAAACATCAAAAGTTCATTGGTTTTTAATGGCTCTTTAGCTTTTCATAGCCATCAATCTTGTTTCATAAAATGAAGAGGGGGTTGAAAAAGATCGCTCTCCTCTGCCACAAAGTTTGAGTCTCTCCAGTATTATGCATGTGGAGAATTTGAAAGGCGGAAGTTTCAAAGCCTAAAGATGTTGAATTCCAGCAAAGGTCTCCTCCACAGGCCAAAACGTGGAATTCTTAACTCAAACATTTAAACTACATCCATATCCATCCTCTCAGATATTATATGTTTCTTGTTACACTATAAAGGCACTCTGCTAATGAAAGAAGCTCAAGCAAAGCATCTAAAACTTAGTAAAACATAAAATAATGATCAATAATTTAAATTAGTAAAATAACACAAACTTCACACCATAAACATGATCAATAATGTGCATACTTACAATTTGTGGCATCTTCCTCACTCATTCCAAGAAACTGAGCTGTATCTTGGATGCTTATTGTTGAATAAGCAGATTGCAGCAGCTCAAACATTCTCTTAGCGTAAAGCTCTACAAAACATACAGAAAATAATGACCTCAACTGCTACTTTACCTAAATCTTTATAACACACAAAACATTGTATGAGCTAACAAATATGGGTTTCCTTTACAACCACTTCAGGGCAGGGATTTAAAAATCATTCACGGTCGCGTTTATGGCGGTTGCAGACATAACGGTTGTTATTGCGGTCATTGCAACAATCGCGGTCATGATTTTTTTTAAATCCGCACAACTTATTATAATAGATATAACTATAAATGTAATAAATATATTTATGATTTTTTTAAAAAAAAATAAAACTATGAAGATGAAATTTGAATGATTCATATTTTTTTGGGAGTTTTTGAAATAAAAGGAATAACGGACCGTTATTGACCGTTAACCATTATTATATTGCAATTATTGATCGTTATTGATGTGATTCCGAATCTAACCGTTATTTATGGTACTAACGGTTTCAGACCGATAAATAACGTCCATTATAACAGTAACGAACCATTTTTTTTGAATCCATGCTTCAGGATGCATCATTTCACACACATACACACCGATATATCTAAATGTCTTCCTAATTACTTAAGCAACTGAGGAAACCATGATTAGAGAAAGTCTTGCCTGAGAAAGCAGCAACAAGAAGTTGGGTTTGTTGAGTCCAATCAAAGCCACGAATAGCCTCATAGACAGCAGCATAGTCCCTTGTCCACAGCTTTTGACCTATTTTCCAGGCCGCAACCAACTCCGGTTGGCTCTCCTTGATTGTAGCAGGTATTGATTTCCAAAGAAACCTAGCACTATTACTGCAAAACCCATCCCCATCCAAGTATCAAATCCTACACTAAGTTCACAAATTCTTGAAAGCCAAAAAAACCCAAACTAGCATTTTGAAAAAAAGAAACTAAAATCACATAAAAATCTAAATAATCCCAGAAATACAAATTCATTAACTAAACAAACATAGAAATGAGGGAGAGGGGAAGAAGTTTACACATCATCGACGTAGATGTGACCCAAAAGATGAATTGCAAAAGGCCATTCGTCTCTAAAAGGAACGCCCTCCGCTGCTACCTGGTTTTAGCATTCATTGTTTTAACCTACACCGACGCTTTTTATTTCGGAATTTGAAAAGGAACGAAAGAAAATAGCACCTGAAGCATAAGATCGTCGCATATATCAGAGATCTTCTCGAAGGAATTGGAGGCCAAGGCTTCATTCAGAACACTGAAATCCATTGCTGCTGCTTTGGCTCTCGAATTTTTCTGATTTCTACAAATACCTTCTTTATTTTTTTCCCCCTTTTATATGTTAATTATTGGATGGGCCGAAGAAACCGGTTAATGGAAATGGGCCGTGTTATTCGATTATAAACGACTAGTAACTCATTTTATAGTATAAAAAAAGGTTTAGGAGACTTGAAGAACAAGAAGATGAATATCCAAACTTGAGAGTTTTATTTTTATTATTTATTTATAATCTATTGTATTTTTTTAGTCCAATCCTAGTTAACTAAAATGTGTAAATATTTTTTTAATCAGCTACGGTGGTTATAGTAATATCTGTTTTAGAGTATATTTTCAATCATTAGAATTTGATCACTCAATCATTGTGATAACGTTATTGGTGCTCGAACTCGTGATCTTTAGAAACAACAACCGTTCCTTTAACATAAAGAAATAATTAGTTAATATTGTAAAGATCTCATAATAGAGATAGATTTTAGTTGGTCTTTGTAAAAATTAAGGAGATGGTTCTATGTTCTTAAACCGGGAAAAGACAAGAGAATTTATTGTTAGTAAAATCTTTAGTGTAGATGTTAAAATAATATAAAATAAGGATAAGATAAGATATATTTTTTAAGACGTAGGTTTATAATTTAAAATTTATATTTTAAAAAATTTTAAAAGTAAGATATAGAAAAATACGTAATTAGGGACAATGTTTAATCAAGGATATGGATGTGCTGTTCCAGTAATCTCTCTCTTAAGTGTGCAAGTCCAGCTCAAAAACAAGGCTTGAGATGCTCTAATGGAAACGCTGATCAGAGGATGGTATATCCTTAACACTGATGCAACTGTCTCAAGACTATGGTTGAACATGAACGTTGATCGAGTTGAGTAAAATAGTTTCGAATCAATCGAGTTATAAATCTTATTTTACAATTTGATTTTTATTTGATTTTATTTTTAGAATTCAGTCGAATTTTTAAAAGTCGAGTCAAGTTATAATTACAACCACGATAAACGCAATACAACATAACCACATTTCAACTTATGGATTGAATGAAATTAAATTCAAAAAGAAAAAGAAAAAGGCAGATGATCAAAGGCACATGCTATGGACAAAGATCAAATATACATAAAGGAAAGGAAATGGGAAGACTCTCCAACAAGCAGAACATTAACATTCAGTATTATACAATGAACAAAATCACAGGTTACCACAAACTGTATTCATTCCGTCGATGGTGATGCTGAGGAAAGATTTAACCAAAACCCCACCATTATTCCTATCAGTCCCACAACGGATGCGAACATGAGGGAGAAGCCGGAGTTGCTCCTACGTTTTCTTTGCCTCTTCAGAAAATCCTGTCGACTTAAACAAGATCATATACTTATCGGTCATGGCTGTGATGAGTTGTAGGAAAATGTACCTCGAAACATAAGCATGTATGGATTATGAAGTTCCCAGATTTTACCATAGAGTTTGATCGGGGTGGGGAATTGGAGACTTACATTATGAATTTATGATAACTAAAACCATGATATTTTAGAGATCCACTATTTGGCCGAGTGGTCAAGGATGCTCATATTGGCTCGTTTACGTACGGTACTAACTAAAAGATTGCAGAACCATAAATTCTAATTAGCAAAGCCGGGGATTTCTCTTATTATGTTGCCTGTATTTGTGTCTGATGTGCCTGACCTTTTTGAGCTTATTATTGAGGAAGTCACTGTCAACTTGTGATGGAAACTAAGACCGAAAAATCAGATGTAAAAAACGTACCAGCTCTTGTTGCAGCTGCACTGTTTGCCGAACTGCTGCATCTCTTTCATCCTTCAGGTGCTGTATGGTCTGATGTCATGAATAAAGAAAGGAAATTTAGAAATGAAGACATGAGAACCGGATTCTGGGTTTGGGTTTTCAAGTTAGCTTCACATGAAAAGTAGAAAGAAAATGATTTTCAGTAGCTAACTGAACCTTTTTAGGTGAAAAAACCAAGATCATTAACCCCATAATATGGGTTTCATAGAGAAGTCGTCGAAAACAAGGAACTGAAATCATGCGCTCAATATTTGCTAACATAAATTGAAATGAGTGTGCAATTCATAATATTGGCTTGCTTACATTCGAAGTTCGAACCCCACTTATAAATTCCAGATAACTGATCAAAAGGTCTAAGCATGCATATTTCTTCTGTACGATGACAAGGCAGATGAATGAGTTATACTAGAAAACTACAGTCTAGAAAGAGCAGATCACCAACAGGACTCACCGAGTTTGCATCAAGGGTTTGTGCTGTGAAGCTCTTTAACCCTCCATCTTCTGAATTTGCTTGATATGAAGGAGATTCGTAGAGAACTTTAAGCTTGAACTCCTTTATCTCCTTAGAACCATCCTTATTGAACTGGATGTAAAGACACATCGTATTCCAAAAATCAAATTTGTTTTCAGACAATATCATAAAGGTAGTCAAATGAAAACATTAATCTCCATGTAAGCATTCTTACAGTATCAGCTGGTAGATCATCTACATTGGTATTTGGTGGCACTATCGTACTCTGTACCAGAAATTTGTCCTTGCATTGCATATTAAGAGGATATTCCGTTTGGGCTTGGAGAGTTACTGACAGATCATTGAGATTGGTATCATATATAACTATTCTCAATGAACTAACAAAGAAATTACTTGCTGTCGTAAATTTCTTACTTTACGGGAAATGAAATGGTTTGTGGGATCAAAAGCGATACCTCTGATGGTACATGAGTCCCGAGGCATTACAATACCAGTGTTCGGTCGCACAAAGTACTTCTTTGGTGAAGTTGTTTTAACCTAACATAATGACAAGTTGGGAAAACTAAAATCAAACAATCATATAACGGGAATCCCAGACCGAAAAGAGAATGAATACACATACACATACGCAATTACGCATATGCAATGATGACAGAAATGGTACCTTAAAAGCCACATGGTTATCTGTGTTGTTCGTCACTTGAAGATCGCAAAAACTCGGCTTGTCTAGCTCAACTGAAAACATGAATCACATGAACAAAAGTAGGCTAAAAATCATGGATTTAGCAGTAATGCACTTGAAATAAAGAGGCTCTCAACTGCAGAAATTAAGGTAGCTAAACATCGACGAGCTTTGCATGTTAGAAAGACTGATAAACATAAAAAAAAGATTCAAAACTGCTTTCTTCTCCCTGAATCTTCTAAAGAATGGTATGTTAACCATACATTCCCTACTATTAATACAAATTAGCATTCGATAAACATCAACAATGGTTGCCAATTACAGATCAAGGGACCCTAATAAAGTGACATAAGAAGCAAAACAACAAAGAAATATATCAATAAAAAAAAACAGGGAATCATTTCCGTAGAGACCTTCCCAACCAAAACCTGAAATTCAACACAACACCAATCCTTTGCACCCATATTTTTCTTTCCCCTAGTTCATCACATAACCATGGAATTGGATCATGAACATGAACATCCACATGTGAACGTACACCCATACATTACATACAAACATCATGCATGCATGCAGATTTGGACATAGATAGGGTGGGACTTACAAAGGAACTTGAGGTCATTGGGTTGAACAGATATCAACTGATTAGCGTCGCCAGCAGTCATGACTGGACCCCCACCTCCACTGCCACCACTAGATCTGTACTCTCTTACAAAAACTTTTCAATCAAAACAACCCACAAGCAATCATTAACAAGAAAAATCAAGGCAAACCCAAAACAAAGGATAATATAAAATCAACAAAGAGAACCCAGAAAAGCCTTAAAAACCAATTACCAGATAGAGTTTGTACTTCAGTTTTTTTTTAGAGAATAATTTGGTTAATATTAACTACCCGGACTTGTACGAATGAGGAGCTAACATGTGGTGCGAACTGCAGCTGGTTCGGTGTTAAGAGAAAGGAGTCGCCGACGTAGTCGCCACCAAGATCGGAGGTTTGTCCGAAGAAAGAGTTGATGGAAATGGAAATGGACGGTAGTTTGGAGATTCTATGCACCGTCTGTTGCTTTGGGGAAAGGCAGAGAGAGAAGGGAAGAAAATCAATGCTGACACATGTCCATTGAACATGGAGTGCAGCCCGATTCTAATGTAACAGCCTGGGAATGGGACCCTGAAAAATTAATACAAAATGTTCTAAAAATTGTTGAATCTATAGAATCTAAGGCCGTTGTGCACGCGCCACCGTTGCTCATTCGGTTGATGTTCATACGTGATTACACTGATTAAATGCCCTTGTTAAATGTCGTCGTTTATAACCAATTATGTTAAATTATTATTTAATATAACCTATCAATGCTAATACCCCATTTAGCAGTAAATTTTATTAAATGCACTTTACTATGGTTTTCTAAAATATAAAGGATTAAAATATATTAATTTATTTTAAATTACGATTAAGTTAATAAAATATATAAGTTTGAGACTAAATGAAACAATAAAATTATCATAAATTTTTAATACTTTTAAAAGAAAAATAATATTTATTAGAACTCAACAAGTAATCTTAATAAAATTTAAAAATTTGTATAAACTAAAATTAAAGAGCTTGTATAAATTAAAATTTACCCAACTTACTTGAATGAATAAAATTCATTTATTCAAAAGAAAAAAAAAATAAAATTTACTCAATTTATATATTAATATTATTCAATGATATAGTGATACGTATCCGATCCTGAAAAAAGTGAATATTCGGATATCGGATAGTCGGATATCTAATTATCTGAAAATATAATTTGATTAAACTAATTTTTCGAATTTAAAGGTTGTATTTATGAAAAATTTAGAATTCAAATATAAAAAACAACACATTATTAAATACACGGAGATTCCCATTTATAAAAGTTTCAATTTTTAAAATTTTTGAATATAGCAAGATTAATATTAACGAAAATTTGAATTTTGGATTTTGGATAATCCGAAACTTAAAATATTACAATCCGTATCTGATTCGAAAAACTTAAAATCGGATTGAATATCATGTCAAAAATTTAAAAAAAAAAAACAGAACAGATATCCTAATTTTCGGATCGAATTGATCGGATATTTTTAAACACTTATATCAACCTGAGCAATAGCAAAAGTACATGCAAATGGGCACAATGACTTTGGCATTTGCTTGGACAGATAACCATTGTTTTAAAATGCATTTAAACCATCAATTGTCCCTAATTATGACTCCACGCGACATGACAAAATGGGACATGCATCAGTGCGTTGCAACAATAGAATTGAATAATAGCTAAAAATTTTTCAATATCTACCTTTCCTTGGCTCAAAAACATTATCATCAACCAGACTCATCGAGTGATCTCAATGAAAAAATAATATTTTTATTCATAAGTGAATACGATTCGAACAATTGATCCACACCACGCTGTTAAAGAATTAGGATTAATAGACATATACTATTTATAATCACATCACACAATTCGAATGATGCATGTATGTCATGGTTGAGATGGATATGCAGATTTTGCAAGGGAGGGACAGTGAAGGGGAAGGTGAGCATTTATGTCGCAACCGAGATGGGGTTAAACAGTGTTTCGAACGAATGCTTTCTTTTTCCGGCCGACGATATGGACAATGTAAATAACTAAAGAAACAAGCACTTTCAAGGCTAGATAATTGCAGTAACAAGTAACAGATTGAAATGATTAAGCAGAGAATTGAAGATATGGACTTAGTTGTTGTCGATATCGACTCAAGGCCTTCAACAAATCTTACACAGGTGGATTCATAGAAGTGAAGCTCTTACTACATGTATGCAAAACTAAGAAACTGACCGGAATTTGGGGGATTAGAACCTGAGTGCGATTCTCATTTGAAAGTTGACAACCTGGGAAGCTTGTCTCTTAGATAATACAACCTTGCCCTCCTGACTTTCCGGTGCTTGACTACTTTAATCTCCTTTATGTTTGGCGAGTAACTGCAACAAGTTGAGAAATGATAAATCATAAAGATCAGAAAACAAGATTCTGCATTCCTGCAGCAGAATCGTCATAAGAAACTACAGATTTAAATACAAATTTAAGAAATTCAAGCAACAAAACATCACAGGAAACCTGGTATTGTAACAAACTGCATGACTTCATGGACGATGTACGAAACCATGAGAAGTGAACAATTAACAGTTTGATGAAAATCTATGATGCGCGGAGATGAAACAGTGCAAATTAAATGTATGTAACCCCGAAGAAGATCTTTATGCATAACACAAATCAACCAAGATTTTGTCCAACCATGTTAAGACAAATTTTAGACTGCGCTGTTAAAAGCCATCAATTCATGCAAACCTCAGTTTCTACCATCAGGGACCGAGCCAGGATTGAACATTGAGAGGGACAAAGGTCTATTAAGCTTTTAAATCTAAAATTTGGGAGGGACAAAAAACTTATTTTATTATTATTTAAACTAAGAAGGACCTTAAATGCAATTATACCAAAAAATTTGCATGGTTCCCTTCCTATCTACCATTGTTATTTCATTATGGTGATAGACATGGTATATATCAACAAATGTAAGTTTCACAAATCCTATAGGAGACAAATCATCTCAACAACAGGAAAAAGAAAAATGAAATCTAGGACTACAATGAATCATAAGAGTGAAATTATGAAAATCGTTTTCTGTTCTTGTTCATTTTCACAACTTCCATAAATTCAAGAAGATTATGCAGAAATCTAGCTCCCACAGGTTCTCTTTCTCAGATTCAAGATGCCACATTAGTCGGATAATTAGGCCCAACAATGAGTACACTTGAACCAAATGAAGGAAATGGTCTTATGGTCATCATAACAATTAGGCATAATTATAAAAGAAATACTTACACAGGGAATACAATCTCAACTCCAATGCCAGCAATAATTCTCCGAATTCGAATGGTGGTGTGGATACCAGCATTTTGTTTTGATATGACTATACCTTTGTACACGGACAGCCTCCGCTTGTTTTCAGGAACTTCCTGCAAGTCAACCAAACAACGGAAACATAAGAATAACAACTGAATCACATAAAAAAGGAATCCAGCATGCATAATGAGAAACTTGAATTACCAATTTAATCTCTACAATATCACCAGTCCTAAGATCTGGAGTTGGCCTTTCCTTGTCTGATGCTTCAATTGCTCTTTTATTCAGTATCTACTCACAAGACAGAACTATGTGTTATCAAATTAAACAGAAAAGTAATCAATCTTTCCCAAATGTTCAAACCAGCTGAGCAAAGTTAAGCTCTTTTTATGAAATGACTCAACCATGTAAATAAAAAACGGGTTAAAGGTCCTCTCTTTTTATCAAGCAACATAAGCATCTTAAAAAGAAATAGCAATTCCAAAAGTTTAATTCTCTTCTCATTCCTACGTAAGTGAATAAAAGAGACGCATTATCAACATAGAAACAATATAAGGTTAACCAAATTACCCCCATAATATCACCAAGCTTAACCCGGGGTTTATATGGCTCCTTGGGTTTCTCTTCTTCAACCTTATCTTCTCCTCCCTCTACAGCTTCAGCTTCAGCTATTGTTTCGGGTTCTTCAGCACCGTTTTCATTTGCTTCAGCTTCAGCGTCAGGGTTAGACTCTGCTCTAACAATGAAATTCCTTCGGGCAAAACAACTGAAACTTGACCCAACATGGTATTTCAAATGAGACCCATAAACTGAAACTTTGGAAGCCGTTAATGGAGAAGGGCCACGAGACAAAAATGCTGAGAACCCAAGGTTCTTCACTGGATTAAATGACTTTACTTGGTTCATTGGGATCATATGCAGTGCCTATAAATAATCAAAATTGAATGTAAAATGTGAAAAGATGTTGAAAAATAAGTTAAGAAAGTAAGGAAGAAGAAGATGGGGGGTTAAGGATTTACCTGCGGGAGAACTTGGGAGGCCATGGTCGTTTCTCTGGAGTCTCAGTAGCGATAGACACTGCGCCTTATCTGTTTTCGAGAGGGGCTGGGTAGATAGACTTCTGTAACGGGCCGGGTTGGTGCGGGTCGATTTCCTAACCCGCTATCCCCAACGTTTTCTTTTCTAATTTTCTTTGATTAAAAGTTGAGAAATTTGTCTTTATCCAAGTATCTTTCCCGGCTAAAATCTGGCTCAACATGAACCAACAACAACCATTTCATCTCGGCCACTTATTTCCAATGGCTTTTCTTCTTAAAATTCTGGGGTTTTCTCTAATCCCATACCCATCATAAACTTTCAACTCTTTAACCATGGCCATGGCCATGGCCACTTCCCATATGCATCTCAATTCTCCTATGCCACGACCTTCTTTGTACAACTCTCAAGGCAGAGGATTTTTGCAGAGACCTTGGTTTCGTGCTCAACCCAGAACCAAAACCATCCGCAGGGTTATCATAAAAGCTTCAACTGATGTTCGAAAGGAGGATATTGTCATCGTAGGAGCTGGGATTGCTGGCCTTGCCACTGCGCTGTCCCTTTACAGGTCTAATTACTATTTGATTTGATTGTTTTTTCCTCGAATTTTCAGCATTTAAGTTGCTATGATTTTGATGTTAAAAGATTAATTATATCAGGCTAGGAATTGGGTCAGTGGTGCTTGAACAAGCAGAGTCACTTAGAACTAGTGGAACCTCACTTACCCTTTTCAAGAACGGGTGGAGGGTATTGGATTCCATGGGTGTTGCAGATAGTCTGAGGGGCCAATTCCTTGAAATTGAAGGGTATGTTTCAATTTTATAAGCTTCTTCCTTGCAATTTTTTAGAGATTTTAATCTAATGGAAACTTTATGAAACCAAATGTAGGTTTCAGAGTCATATTCTGAACTTGTTCATTGCATCAGCGGTGCAGGATGGCAGTGAATTCCGAGGATGGAAGGGAGTTACGCTCCTTCATATTCAAAGATGAAGATCAAACGTAATAAATCTTCTGTTGGTTAAATAGAATGCAACCAATAAGGTATTCTCATTTCCTTGGGCAGTGTCACACCGGCATGTAAACATAAGCAGACATTGCTGTCTTTGGGTGCCCTTAAGTCTTTGTTACCTGAAGGTGGGCTTCTGTATGTTCAAACTTGAATCTCCCTAATATGACAGTCAACTTTGCAACTTTGGTGCCATTTGGTCATCAAATGGTACTATGGTTGTGAAAAAGACTGTGTAGTAGGTCTTAGGTTTGAACATGGGAGACACTTTGTGACAATCTTGATGGGGTGCCGGAAATGACAGGAGGACAAAACGGCTTGTGTTCACGACGCTGATGTAAAACTGGCTATAGAAATGAAAGTATCTTGTCTGTCAATGGGTTGTGACACTTTATTTCATCAAACTAATGCTGATCACTTGACGTTTGCAGCCAAGAAGTTCGTGCAGTGGAGAGGAGAATACTTCTGGAGACGCTTGCCAATGAATTACCACCCGACACGGTTCGATTTTCTTCCAAGTTAGCAAATATCAACTCCAGTGAAAATGGTGAAACTCATTTGGAACTTACGGATGGAACCAGATTACTTGCGAAGGTTAGTTAGCCTTGCCCCTCAAGTTTCAGCATTGCCTGTGGCCCCAGCTGTGTATAAAGAAATCAATTGAATATTGTTTCTTCAACAGATTGTTATTGGTTGCGATGGAATTCGGTCTCCAATAGCCAAGTGGATGGGTTTCTCTGAGCCGAAGTATGTAGGGCATTGTGCTTTCCGTGGACTTGGATTTTATCCCGATGGGCAGCCATTTGCAGCAAATGTTAATTATATCTATGGAAGAGGTTTGCGTGCCGGATATGTTCCGGTGTCTCCTACAAAAGTTTACTGGTTTATCTGCTATAACAGTCCCTCTCCAGGTTCTTCTTTCCGACCTTTTTGACTGTAGGATTCAGTCATAAATTAAATTGCAAACTACATTGAAGCAACAATCCTCGTGACATGGCTGCTGCAGGTCCAAAGGTTACCGATCCGGTGTTGTTGAGGAAGCAAGCAAAAGAGCTAGTAAAGAACTGGCCTGAAGAGCTCATTAGATTGATTGACCTTAGCCCAGATGAGACAATAAGCAAGACCCCACTTGTCGATCGTTGGTTATGGCCAGGTTTAAGCCCTTCGGCTTCAGCCGGGAAAGTTGTGCTGGTTGGGGATGCCTGGCATCCAATGACTCCTAATCTGGGACAGGGTGGTTGTTGTGCTTTAGAGGATTCGGTGATTCTCACAAGGAAGTTAGCTGATGCAATTAAATCCGGACCTGCATCAGTAGAAACTGCTCTCAAATCATATGAAGAAGAAAGATGGCCCCGAGTGTTTCCATTAACCATACGGGCAAATCTTGTGGGATCTCTATTGCAGTGGGATAATCAACTTGTCTGTTCTGTCCGGAACAACATCGTCATACCTAAACTGGTTAGACTTGGACCGGTGCTCGAACACACAAATTTTGAGTGTGAGCCTCTGAAAGCATAAACATGTAAGATGTCTAGACCGTGTAGCAAGAAGGTTCAATGCACCTTCACAGCAAAATTATACTCCACTGCCATTTGAAGCTGTTTCGTTTTATTGATGAATCATGTGAGAATTACAGAGGTTTCATTACCTACATTAAACAGGTCTTCCATCTTACAGCCTGCAAATCGGTATATGCAGAGCAGGGTCGGTTCAAAAATTTCGGGGGCTTGTGCAATTTATTAAAATACGACTCTTAAAAATAATTGTCCATAACTTTTGCTAGTTATAAAATTGTAACCCTTAGAAGCAAATGTCATTTCTAGGGGCCCCTGTGCGATTATTTATATTGTGTCTATCCAAAACTTCACTAGTTCTATAGAAGCAATAATAATAAGAATAATCAATAAGATTCTATAACCAATTATCGCATTTAAGAAATAATTATAACGTTTAAACAATTATAATGCATCTTTCTTAATTGCATTTTTAAAACTTTCAATGAATTTCGGAATTAACATCATCTAAAGAATGTTTTATCAAAATTTTAAGGGCCCTTTTTTTTAGGGGCCCTGTGCGGTCGCTCCTATTGCACATGTCCAGAACCCCACTGATGCAGAGTCACCACATTTATATCCGAAGATCACAAATTTTTTTTCCGACGTGGGATTAATGTCATGTTAAGGCTTCTAACTTCATATATGTGCATAAATTCAACATTATATACAAAAGGAAAAGTGTAAACCATACATAAAACACATTATATATGTGCAAGGTTTTTCCTTTTACAAATTTATTGTTTTAATTATGAAGATGGACTCGGCAAACAACTTGACATAGGGAAGCTTACACTATCCCTTTCCAGCTTCAAACTTAAGGCTTTATGGGTATACAATTGTTTCACATTTGATCTTTGTTCACTAACTAATTTCACTAGACTTCTCTTCGCATTCGATCTAAATGGACAATTCGATGACATAAATCCATCCACCAAGTGTAAGTAAGCCTCAAGATCGTGACAACACGCTATATCAGCATCCGGTTTCAAGTAAGGCGACATCTTAGTATCGACCTTTAGTTCCGTCCCGACATGAGTGTATGCCCATGGATTTTTGTCACCAATGACCATATCTAACAGCCTTATAAAACTCCCATTCGTTTGTTCCTCTTGTTCGCCTCGTTGCTTCGTTCCTCCGCCAATGAATGCCCCCGGAACCTTAGTGATCAAATCTTGATCGTTTACGATTCGTAATACTTTAATGTTTTTCTCGTTAAGTCGTCGGACAAATCCTTTGTTACCAACTCGAGGTCCTCCGAATGAAAAGACCGCGACCGGGGGCATGTGAGGTGTACATGAACTTATTTCATCGGCAACTAGAAGAGACAATGCAGCACCAAGACTATGACCTGTGATCGTGATGCTAAGGGTTTCACCTTTGTACATTTCAGTCAATCTTTGTATTTCTTCAACCACGGATTCAGCCAAGCTAGGGACATGAGCGCCATGTGTTTTATGCAAGCTCAAGAACCCACATTCGACCTTTTCGTCCGAGTCATCCGAGTCAGGGACTTGCACCAGTTGAGCTCTAAAATTCTCGGCCCATTCAAGGCACGTAGCGGTTCCACGTAAAGCAATAACAATATCCCTCCTCCCCATACGTTGAATCTCTCTCATATCATCGCAGACCGCTATAAACCCGATCCAACTAGACCGTTGGGTCATCCACCCAAGATCCGGAGCTATGTCGTCCACCCATTTCGGCAACCCGACCGATGAAGTGGCGTAAAGGCTCTTCGTCACCTTATAAGACCTCTCGCGCAACGCTACGTGTCTGGGTAAAGGAGGCTCATCGGTCGGCATGGCCGGGTTGGAATGGAAACCATGGTAAGCCGCTTGAACGAATTCCCCATATCGAACTACTTCCCGCCGTAGATTCTCGTCGAGCGGGTCAAGCAAACCGGACCAATCATTGCAGCCGTGGTACTCTCTCCAACTTGAACCGAGGTTGTTCCTTGGAGAATACTCCATGGTTTTTGATAAAAGCCTTTGAAGCCTGTTCAGGTGACGCGGTGACATCTCTTCGGAGGCGACGGCGGCTTTTGTTTGTGGCCAAATCCTGGAAAGATTCAGCCCTTCGAATACACCCTTACCTTTGTTAATCGACCCATTTGTGGGTGCTTTGATAACATGTTCCTGCTCGGGTTTGTTCGTTACCTGGAGGAGTTTTTCTAGGTTTGAAAGGTGTTTCCGAGTTGACTCAGTCGACGATGGTTTCAGAGGTGAATTCCGGCATTTGAAGCTTGCCCGCCTGGTTTGGAAAAGATTCAAGTTCTGAGCGGGAAGGGTCGAGTTAACACAGACCTGCATGAAGAAGCCAATGGAAGGGAAACCAACAGAGCTTCATAAACCAGCGAAAATGGAGACCAACTGGGATCGAATGAATTAATCACCGCATTTATAGATCAACATTTTCAATGCCCATACTTCAACGTCATAATTAAATGCATATTATAACAAAAAGGTTAATTCCATCATAGATCCTCAAACTCTGAGGGACATTTTAAATTAGTCCTTCAAATTTAAAATATTTTAATTGAACTTTAAATCATAGCATTTGTTGAGAGAAATGCCGGAAAGGAAGCTAACTTTTTGAATTCAGATATCAAAAGTTCATCGGTGAGATAAATAACGGTACAATCTATCTTTTGAAAAAATCGTTAAGTTTGTAAAAAAGGAAACATAACATAAACACAAATCTCAAGATTACAAAATGAGATGATAGGATAATTTATAAGTAAGATTTTTTGACGAATAAAATTGAGAAATCCTTTATTTTGGTTGTTGTAGGTAAACAACCGTTAGGTTGAACTTCCGTCGCGAAAAGTTAAAAAATTCATCTTTGGGCAAAAAGACGTTTGAGAAGAGGAGAAAAGTTAATAAACGTTCACTAGATGTGTAATCGACATTTGTTTAACGAAGAAATTTGTGATGAACTCCCGATGATAAAATTCAATAAAAAACACAACCTAAATTATTTTTTAACCAAAACTGCAATTTAACACCAAATCTAATGACTAAATTGAATAAAGGAATCAAAGGATCCCATTGAGACAACACTTTAGTTTGAGGATTTCATTAAAAAGTTTTATAATTTAGGGATCATTTTAGAGTAATCCCCATAACTCAGTGATGCATCGCGTAGTTAACCCTTTGACATCGAATGAATACCAACTGTTTGAAGAAAGAGATTGACCAGTTCTCCCGCTATTCCTTGAGGGCTTTAGGAATTGAAGAAAAGTCGGTGGATCGTGTGAGAAAGGAAAGGACCCGAGGAGGTAGCTTGTTGACAAGTTATTGAATGTTTCAAATATCACCCTTGGTTGGATTTGTAGGAAAGTTTTTTTTTTAATAATTATTTTTTTTAATTTATTATTTGATTAATTTAGATTAAATTTTATAAAGATTTTTATTTGAGAGATTCTTTTAATCTAATTTATTTTATTCATAATTTAAAATTTAAATATCTAAACTTGCTTTAGAGATCTAACGTTTTATCTGCTACATCAACGTCAAAATCTTTACTTTGGTTAGATTGACAAGATTTTTACTTTGATGAGTAATTTATTTTTTATAATTATCAGTATCTAATTTATTAATTAATTAATTAATACAAATAAAATTTTATAAATTTTATTCACCTCTTAATTTAATAACTTTTTATTTTTGTGTCAAGATTTAATATTTTAAATTTATTTAAAAAATTTTATATCTTATCCCGTTAAATCAACAATAAATTTTTATTTGGGTTGAATCTGTTGCCAAAATTTTTACTTTGTTTGGTTTGACTTTTATGTGTAAAGTTTGAAACCGCAGTGGAGTAACCGCGTCCGGGGCTTATAACGGGTCAACAAAAATTCTATTCTAATTTAAATTGAGAAGTAAATTAAAGTATATGGATCCAATTAATAATTGAATCCAAGTAATTAAATTTATAAAACTAATTATTCAAATTATTTGATTAATTTAGTCAATTTTTAATTTATCTGTTTTTATATTCTGATAAAAGTTATAATAATTTTTTAAATAGTCTAAAAGTAATTATTGGTATATATTTATACATATTTTTAATTTTTTGAAAATATACATATTTTATTTTATCGATTGAATTTGATTTTTTATGATAAATATCATTTATTTTTTATCACAACCGCTTGTTAAGTTCAAAAGATTATAACATTTGAAACAAAAAATAATGTATATTTAATATTCATAATATAAAACCTTAAATATAAAACTTTAAAGCCAAAACCTTAAACTTTAAACCTACCACCTAAACTATAAAACCTAAGTAAAACTTAAACCATAAACTATAAACCCTAAATTAAATAGTGAATTATGGATTTAAGGTTTAAAATTTATGATTTATGATTTAGGGTTTAATGTTTATTTAGGGTTTATGGTTTATATTCTATAGTTAAGGGTTTTTAATTTAGAGTCTAGGGTTTAAAATATTAAAATAATAAAAAAAAATTATAAAAAAATATTTACTTTTTAAAAAAAAACTTAAGATAAATTATTTTAAAAATACATAATTTAATTAAAATTTTATTTTAAATAATTTATAATTGTATGTTAAATTCTTTAGATTTTTAACTTTATAAATTAAATTAGTGATAAGTATTTATAGTTAATAGCATTTATCGGTATTTGTCAATATAATAGATTTTTTTATTATAAAAATATTTATTATTATTATTAAATTAGCTAATAGTGTGATTACAGTAATTTATTGTTATTAAATATAGTTTAATGATAGTTCAATTATTTATTCTTTTTCAAACAAACTAACAACAACCGAAGAAATATTTTGAAACTTAATTTATACATATATTTAAAATAATAATATTTACATAAAGTAAAATTTGAAGTTGAAGAATGTTTCAACCGTCAAACTAGTCACTTGAACCAAAGCTTTCATTAAATTTTAAGTAACTTTACAATATTGCTTAAGAATATTTTATTAATTAATTCCTTCATCAAATCTCAGATGAGATAATATTTAATTACTCACTAACATCAAATATAATCATAAACATAAAATCAATAGAGATGATCACTTTTTTGACAATGATTAATGTAAGTGGTTGTCAGTTTAATATTATTTAAGTAAGTTTTAAATTAAGATATTATATATATAATTTTTTTTAAAAAATCATCCACTAAAATCAAATATATAATATGAATTTATTCGATCTAATCAGTTCCATCGATATTTCATGAATTTGGATTTAAACTTTATCCATCGAAAAAAATACTAGTGACTAAATAGGTTTAGATGATATTTTCAAAAAATCTTGTTGATGATATTTTCATTATTAAAGTCCTTAAACTATCGAGTTTTATTCAATTAAGTTCTTATATTTTTTGAGTTAAATAAACCCGTACCTATTATTTTTACCCATATAACCCTTTCATTTTAATTGAATTAAACATTTGGCATAATTTTGACCTCAAATTTCTTGGGAAGAAAGTTGGGACTTTTGGTATGTTTATTTTTTTTTTTTACTTTCGGTTTTTCAGAGTTTATTCTGATTAATTCGAATTATCCGCGTCGTATATTTAATTTTGATGGATGAATCTCTTAACATATATATTTTTTTGCTTTCATAAAATTTTGAAGTCAAATTTGTTTAAACGATACTAAATTGCTTATCACTTGGATCAACCCGTTAATTTTTAATATTGTTATTAAAAGATAAAAATATTCTGTCCACACCTTGTATTCATCATCTAACAGAAAATGAGGCTGTCTGTTGGCAATATATTTTTAGTAATATTTGATGATTTCAACCCATTCAATGTAAATATTCATTCCCATTTCCCATTCCTTTTAGTGCTAAGGTTTTAATTTAACTAATTTTTTTTTTTTTACTTTAATGTGGTTAGATTGTGGAATTCAAGTGAAATCAATGGTCAAAATTAAATAAAAAAAAGTTGTAGCCGAATTCATAATTGTGTACATAAATAAAATAAGAAAAATTCATTGTATATATTCATGTGTTAGATCTTTGTAATAAACAATTGTGACAGATGTAAAAGTAAAACAAAAAAAAATAATTATGAATTTGTCCAAATAAGGTGGGAAATTGCCATGTCAATCCCGACATCTACATAAATTGCCAAAGTATTACTTTAATTAAAACTAAGGGTTTATATGAGATTATTTAAATAAAGCAAGTAGAAGAACTTTGTTTAGACAATGTGGATCGTTTAAGTCCTTTTTTTAGTATATAGGCTTTTTTATTTTATATAATAGTTTGACTTAGAATTTGGGTTAACTATGCATTTAGTCACTCAACTTTTACTTTTTTATGTTTTGGTCACCCAACTTTTAAACTTTTGATTTTTTACTCAAATTTCAAAATTTATTTTTTATCACCCAATCGTTAGATGTTTAACCACGATATCAAAATGATGTGTCGTGATGAATTTTATTTATGAAATTAACCTAAAATTTATCCTTCTAAGTTCTCATGGCCAACACCCTTTTTCATGTTAACTATAACTTACGATGTAATTAGTACAGAAATATTTTGTCTCATTGATCTCTCTTTTTCTTCTCAATTTAGTTTTCCTAGAAAGACTCTTAAAATCAACAAAACTCAAATCAAATATTCCACTTTATCTCAGTCCAATTTGTAATCTCTACCATCTGATCATCGAGAAATAAAAAATATTGATGTTATCCTCCTTGATCTTCCAAGCATTTGTTTTTCAAAGAAAATATTCCAAAATCGATGATTCAAATGCAATTTGAGATTAAGGGTTTGAGAGAAAATTTTCAAGGGCTTTTGTATACTTTTTCTTAACGTTTAATCGACAAAATTTGAATTTTCGAAATCGAGTGGTAAAATCGAAAATTTTAAAGGTTATATGTCCAAAAGAAAAAAAAAACAAAACGAATGAATGACTACATAGTCTACCCTTTGAAGTTTTCAAAATTTTAAAGTGTGAAATTAGTTTTTAAGAGGGTGACCCAACTATCCATATAAAGCTTAATTTTTAGGGTTTAGGATTTTATTTAGAGTTTAATATTTAACGATTTAAGTGTATGAGTTTTGAATTTAAGGTTTATAGTTAGAATTTAAGGTTTAAGATTAAAATTTAAGATTTATAGGTTAAAAAGTAAATCTTATCCATATTACCCTAAGCTCTAAACTTTAACTTTTAAACCCTAAACCATAAATTTTAAACTTTCGGTGCACGAGATATTTTTTCTTTATTTTACGAAGAAATCCCAATTTTTCTTTTCTGTTAAATTTTTTAAAAAAATTATCGTGTTTCCTTCCTATTAATCTATGCATGAGCTTTGGAATTGAAATATTCTGGTCTCATGTTCTTACTTTTGAAACTGTCTTAACTAGGAAACCATTCTGGTCAAACCCTACTGTCTTTATGTTTATTTGGGTTTGATTAACTATCTAATCCATGATGAACCAATTACTTAACTACTTTAAGAGAATGATTAATTTATGTCTGAATTCTGATCCATTGGTCAAGATAGGTTTACGTCGGCAAGGTGGTGCTGTTTCGACTATGATTCCGACGTTCCTGCTAACATCACCTACTGAAATATGGATATACAAGGCTTCAAACTCTTCTTTAATTTTTTTATTTTCTTCTACCCTAATATTTTATATACATTCGGATATGTTGAATAAAGATACGTGTCCACCTACAAGATGAATAAAATACAACTTTTTAATTTGGTTTGACGTAAAAAATTTAATATATTAAAATATATAATATAATAAAATATCAAATATTATTTTAGTGTATATTTTTAATTAAAAATGATTGATAAACTAATAATAAAAAAAATTAAAATAACCTGATAGAATGATATGTCATAAAAAATATTTTTTTTGATTGATGTGATATTTGTCAAGTCAATATTTTTATATCTATATGACACTACTGTCGGTATGCATTTTTTATATAAGTTTGATATGTTGTTTTAAGTTATTTATGGTTAGTTGACTGACAAGTTTTTTATAGATGAGTTATTTTAACCTAAAATAAAATATTGATGATTAAACTACTTAAAAAAAATATAAAACAAAATAACCATAAAAACAATTGCGGAACTTAAGTTTGAGGGAGATAACTTAAAATTTTAAAGAAATTATAGCCTTAAATTTTTTTAACTATTTTGAGAGTTTGACTATTTTATAAAATTTTTGAAAGAATTAATAAAAATACTTAAAAAATTAAAGTGAAAATTTAATTAAAAGATATATATCTTTAAATTTAACATAATTTTTTGAGAGTAAATTAAAATTTTCTAAATTTTTAATAATAAAATTTAAATTTTCTAAAAAATTTAAAGGGATTGTGACCTCCACTAATCCTTTAAAGAATCTACCGAGACTTTTTTTTTGACTTTATACCCCATATGAAAAAAACAGACTGAAGTGAATTAATTAAGCAAACAAACATACAATAAAAGCATGAATCATCTGGCCTCATCGGTTAAAAAAATAATTGTTATTCCTAAAAATCACGGGTTTGAATACCAGTACTGTTAGTTTGCCGGATTCAAACTTTGTTCTAATTTTATTATACATGGATAATTTTATTATGCATCTTTGGAACTCATTTGTTAGAAAGCAAAGGTAGTATTTTCTTCACAACTGAATTCATAAGTATCATTTACTTTTCTTTTCCCTTCACCATTCTAATTGTTGTTTATCTAGAAATTATAAGTAGATTCTAGTACTTGAGCTGGTTTTTTTTGTCTTCTTTCTGATTAAAATGGTTTTATGATTCTTTCAACAGGGTTCTGGCTGATGGTCACGTTTCCTGGGCTTGTGAGGCTTTCTCTTAACTCCATGGACCAGACTTGGTCCAATCACCTGCTCTGTTTTGGTAAGGTTGTATTGTAAAACCTTTTTGGAAATGAATTTTATTATTAATGGTAAGTACAAATTGTTGGCATCGTTGATATATATATTTGAAATGTTATATATTTTCCTACTCAGGTGCTGGAGGTGATTCAGGATAAAACTTTAATGATTAAAATATTTATTTTTTATAATTTGTTAAATAAATGAAATGTTTAAAATTTTTAATAATTAAAATAAATTTAATATTGGATAATTACTTGTGTAATTTGAATTTTTTTTATTCAACTTGTTCTCCCTCAGTTGCTCTGTAGAAGGACCGACGTTGCTTCCTTGGTCTGTCCTGGAAGCTCCGTTGAAGATGCTTGAAAAGTCAGCCTCAACCCTTCCGATAAATACCTTCCCACTCCAACTTCTACTCTCATCTAAACACAACACTTGCATATCTTATCTTCTCTATTGTGAGCTATGGAATTTCTGGATATGGAAGCAATAGCAAGCAGCGAAGTCTCAAGCAAGCTTCAGGATATCAAAAAATACTTACTCGATGAATCTTCTCTAGTAGGATCAAGGAGTTTGTCAAGCGAGGAAAAAAATCCAGTTTCAACATCTGAATCTGAATCTGAATCTGAATCCATGTACTCACAAACTTCAACCTCAGGTTTTAATTCTGTTGAAGATGATGATTTCTTTAATTTCTCTCACGATTTCATTGGCTTCCAATTTGTGTCTAAACCTAAATCCTTCCCATCCAGAGCCTGTGATTTAGAATTTGAATTCAAATCTCAAATCGATCCACTTTCAGAGACAAAACCTAAAGCTTCCTCGAATTCCAGCTCAAGGAATCGAAAACCGTCGCTGAATATCTCGTTACCTCCTAAGATAGAGCAGATTCAGTTCGGTACACCGGATTTAACCCATGCAGAGCCAAAGAAGCGTTATAGAGGAGTCCGACAACGCCCGTGGGGGAAATTCGCGGCGGAGATCCGAGATCCGAACCGACGAGGTTCTAGGATCTGGTTAGGAACCTTTGAAACGGCCATCGAAGCCGCAAGGGCTTACGATCGAGCCGCCTTCCACCTACGTGGCTCGAAAGCGATTGTTAATTTCCCTCTTGAAGCCGGGAACTCGGGTGCACGAGCCGGCGACGGGGATAGGAAACGGAGCAGAGACGACAGCCAAAAGGAAGAAAGATCAGTAAAGGTAGTGAAGACAGTAAATGATGACGTGGCGAAAGAGAACGCTAAAGGTGAATTGCCTTTGACGCCGTCAAGTTGGTTAACGTTTTTGGATTTGGAGTCTGAAATGAACGGTATCTTTAACATGCCACTGTTGTCGCCGTTAGGTTTTCCCCAAGTTATGGTTATATGACGAAAATACGTTTGAGTTATTAAAATATTTTTTCATTCGATAATTTATTTTTTAATTTTGTTGAATAAACTATTATTGTGACTTTATGCAGAATTTAATTACCGAATTATATATACATATATTTTTAATACTTAATTATTTAATTAAGATTTAAAAAATTAACATGTGTCGTCTTCATAGTGCGACATTAGTCTTCTTGATTTTAAAATAAAATACATTTTAAACGAATAAAAAAAGAAATTTAATCAAATTAAAGAATTAATTTTTCATGAAATTTTAAAATATGTTAAATATAAATTAAAAAGCATATAAAACCCAAAAAGTGGAAAAAGAGTAATCCGAACTTTAGAAGATTAACAAAGTTTTAAAAAATTATATAATTGATGTAATTATATAATCTCGACCAGCCTCAAGCTGATACATATTTTTGTTTGACCTAACGAACATGTTTAATATTAAATGTTATTAAATTTAGGATAAAGTATACGAATAATCATTAAGTTATTTTAAAAAATATAAAATAATTATTAAAATTTTAAAAATTATATAAAGAGTATTAAATTTTAATTATTGTTATAAAATAATTATTATTAACTACCATTAAGTGAATGACGTAATGATTATAAATATTTAAAAATAACATATTTTATTTTTTATATGAATATATTCGATTAATTTAATCCTAGTTTAACTTTTATTATTGATATCTATTTTTTTATTGTGGTGCTATTTATCCAAAAAAAAACAGAATAACTGCAAACAATCCCTAAACAATTCCTTGGGCAGCCGTCTCTTTTAGGGAATTCCCCAATGTACAGGGATGGCGATGGGGCGAGGTGAATTGGATTTTTAGCCGTCCCGATCTTGACCTGATTTAGTAACCTTTAAACTTAATTTCGACCTGACTCGTGTTAAAATATTAATTTATTCGTTCTGTCCCAATATATTATTTTTAAAACCTAACCCTGATCCGACTCAATGCTTTCTAAGTCTTGCCCAGGTTCTCGAAATTAAAAGAGAAAAACCTAACCGGTTCAGTCGGGACACACTGAATCAAATAGGAGACGAGTATTTTTACTATCACTACCAATGTATAGTTGCCTATTTACCTCATCTATTCGTGTGATTTTGTTCTATACACTTATTTGTCTTGCTTCCCTAATAGAATTCAGTAAACTATTACAGTCACGAGAAATACCTCAAAATTTCCTTCTATTTCTCTGCTCCCATATAAATGAAGCCCAAGCAAGGTTGAGTAGACATACCAGAAGTGACCTCAGACCTCCCCTTGAAGTTAGAGTATAGGCATTGTAATTCAGCTTCCCAGTCCAAAGCAGTTCTTCTGAGTTTGCAGGAACAAAATATATCTGTCTAGATCTGATCTGCTTCCAGTATGAGCATCCAACAAAGATATGATTTTGAGACTCTTGGCCATCACACAGAGCAAGCATGAAGCATCTATCCACCGCATTAAGTCTCATTTCCCTCAGCCTGTCATGAGTAGGCAAGCGTTTCAATATAGCCATGCACAAGATAAATGATGTCTAAATCGATTAAATATCAGGTTATACAAGTTTTATAACAGTCATGTCATCCAATTAATAACAGTTAACAGTTCAATGATTGTTTTATATAAAAATTAATGTCTATTATATAACTTTTAAAAATTTAAAAATCATTTTATATTTTTGAGATAGTTTAATGATCATTTGTTTATTTTACCTTAAAATTTTTAACCCTAGACTTTACTTGATAAGTTTCACGTCTCTTCCTATTTGGAGGAAGTGGTAGTGGATTTGTTTTTTCTTCTTCTTTTGTTACAAAGGTGTGTTTCTATGGGAATCTGATCCATTGAGGACATATCTGGTCCAAAATATTTCCCTTTCGTCCATCCAATTTCTACAAAAGAATGATACCTTATATTATAACCCCTTCTTCTTCATCTACTGGGGTGGATCATTTATCATCTAAAAAAATGAGTCTGATATTTACACTGACGCCTGGGGTTATATGCAAAAAGACCCAAACATCATAATCTAATGAATCAGGTAATGAAGAATTCAGTGTTTTTTTTTTTTTTTTTTTTTTTATAATAGAGT
Organism: Abelmoschus esculentus; assembly: GCA_035048815.1. Lineage (NCBI taxonomy): Eukaryota > Viridiplantae > Streptophyta > Magnoliopsida > Malvales > Malvaceae > Abelmoschus > Abelmoschus esculentus. Next base: position 4,073,894 of record JAUCBN010000012.1, read on the forward strand.
ACAAACTATAAATATATATTAAAAATATAAGACGCAAAATTATAAAAGTTTAGTGATGCAATTAGATTATCAATAAAAAATATAAAAAATATAAAAAGTTTAAATTTTTTATTGTGTATGACTGTACCCCGACACTCCCTAAGCTCATCCTTGATCATAAATCATACACAAGGGTTCAATTTTATTTAAGATAGAATAATTATCAATTATCACTATTTATTAATATAATAAAAATAATTTTATAAAAAATAATTATTATCATTCACCTCGTTAAAAACCTTTATAAACTTAATGGTTAGCCTACTAACAAAAAAATATAACAGAATATAACAAAAAAATATATTTTAATCCGACTAACCTACTAACAATTGTCTAGACTTGATGGTTAGCCTATCATAATTCCTAGATTTTTTTTAAAATATTAATTATTTATATTTTAAAATTTCATCAATTCATTTATTTGATCTTATATAACAGAATTATAATATGTCATGTAATAATATCTCAAGAAAAAAACTTTAATAATTAATGGTTAAATTTTAGATTCTAAATCTTTAAACCCTAAACCCTAAACCGTAACTTAAATTTTTAAACTCTAAAATTAAAATGTTTATATATCAAAATATTTTTCATAATTAAAATAAAATGAAACTTAAAACTTTGCTATAGTGTACTGCAAAGGGTTTTGTCTGTAAAGATTGTTTCAAATCTTCACAGGGTAATTAAAAAACACCATTGTTAAGTAAAATATTCTCGTTTTTTTTTTCAAATAAAATTATTATAAAATAATATGTGGGTTGTTGAAGACGAATAGCATAAAAATAAGAAAAAAAATGTAGCTAATATTTTACGATTGGTGACCAAAATAAAAGAAAAACTAATATTATTAAGACTTTTGTGATCAAAATAATTTAATGATCAAAATACAAAATTATGAATAATTTAGTGACTAGTGATGTTTTTTTACCCATCTTCAACTAAGTCGAAATTAGGGGTGATAATGAGCCTGATCAGCTCGCGAGTTACTCGAGCTCAATTCGATCAAAGTTCGGTTCAAGTGAACTTGACTTGGGCTCATGTTCGGCTTGAGATCTTAATGAGCTGAGCCAAATCTATCTAAACTCGATCGAAAAACTCGTGTACATGCTTAAAATAATCATGTTATATATACATATACACTAAAATTAATCTTTTAGTAAAAGAAAAGTAATAAAATAAAATAGAAAAAATCCATTAAAAATAAATTAACTAAAATAAATTAGATACTTTTTCTCTTCTTTTTTTTTTTTAAATATTGAATTTCGTTTCGATTAGTTATGAAAAAAGTTTTTAATGAGGTCTTATCTTTTATAGAAAAATATAACATATTTTTCTATTTTGAGTCAAGTCGAACCGAGCTAAGTCTGACTAGTTTCGAACCCGAGACGAGCCTAATAATATTGTTTATGAGCTGAGTTTCAACCTAAAATTTTGAGTTTACCGAGTCTCGAGTCCTAGCCCAGCCCAATAACACTATTCCCGAGCCGAACCTAACCAAACTCGAACTCAACTCGACTTGTTATCACTCTTAGTCGAAATGACCATTTTCATATTTTTTTGTTTACTTTTCATATAATTTATTTATTTATTTTTCTATTAAAATAAAGTATATCCAAAGCCACTGCGTGGAGCTTAAGAGCATCTAAATCTTAGGTTCCAGATAGAGGAATAAAATGAAGGATACATTTGAACCAAAGGATAATTCAAAACATTTTAAAAGTTCGTATTATTTAGTTTCGGTCCATAGGAATTTCAATTATTTAAAGGTAAAAGTTAGGTCAGGTTTGAAATTTAATTAGTAATTTCAGTAAAAATAAGGATAATATTTATTTTAGGTAATTTAAATTCAAATATTTATTAATGAATCGAATATGAGATAGACGAGTAAGAGAAAAGCTTTCCTCCTCAGTGTGATACGAGAACCTCTTGTTTTTATTCTTCAGTGTGATAGGAAACACCAACGTAGCGTAGGCAGTCCAAAAGGAGAATCGTTTAGGCATCTAGAAGCCAAGACAGCCGTGGTTACAGTAATATTCGTTTTATATTATATATCTTTAATTATTAAATATTAATTATTTAATTACTATATTATAATATTAATATTAAAACTTATAATTTTTAAAAATAATAACTATTTTTTAATTATTGAGATAAGATGATTCGTATTTCGATTCTATCTTCTTGATTTCTCTTTAATGTTACTTTTGAAAATTATTTATGCCCACTCCAAACAGGTTTCTCGGTGCGTTGTCATTTAGAATATGAGTTCAAAATAATAATCAAACTCCAACTGTATGCTCACTTTTTTTTTAATTTAAAAAATAAATATAATATTATTTTAAAATATTTATAACAATTTTCAATTTTAGCATTATTAATTAATTCATTTTATTTAAGTAGAAAATAAAGAAAGGGATGACGAGGCTCTACATGTCATTTGCTGCAACAACCACTAGAAACTTAAAAGGGAAAGCAACCCATAGATTAGCTTCAGATAGGCTTTCAATTCTCACATAAAATCTCTGGATTTTTCCTTAACCCCGAAGTCTTCCTGTCAGTCCCATCTTCTTCAATGGCAGATATAGATTCCTACAACCAACAGCGGCAACCAGTTAAGGAACAAAACCAGACAAACCCAGGGAAATACTATACAAATTTCCTTTACAAAAAAGCTGTTGTAATCATCATCTTCTTGGTCGTAATCCCAGTTTTCCCATCACAAGCACCCGAGTTCATCAACCAAACTCTGCTCAGTCGTAGCTGGGAGCTTCTCCGACTTCTATTCATCGGCATAGCAGTCTCTTATGGTGTTTTTAGCCGACGAATCCATGACACGCAGAAAGAAGTCAATAACAATACTTCCAAGCTCGATAATGTACAGTCTCTGATGTCTAGATTCCTTCAGGTGTCATCCGGTTTGGATGATGAAGGAGAAAACATATCTGGGTCTGATGACAGCAAGGTCCACACATGGAGTAGCCGGTACTATAGGAACAACCAGCCTCCTGTTTTCGTGTCTAAAAAACAAGGTGAGGAAAAGCCTTTGCTTTTGCCTGTTAGGAGCTTGAAATCACGTGATTTGGAGGGAAATCATGTTGAGACGAGTAGGGAAAGGGTTGCAAACACTAGGTCGGATTCTAGTTTGAGTTCCAGAAGGGAAAATGGGGAAACTTTGTTGGAGAATATGAACGAGGGCAACGTTGTTCTTCCTTCTCCGATTCCATGGCGGTCGAGGTCTGGAAGAATGGAAATGAAGGAAGAAACTGAGTCATTTAAGCCCCAAATGACTCGTTTGTCTCGTTCATGTTCCTTGTCTTCACCAAAGAAGCTGCCCCCTTCATCTCCTTCTTTGTTAACTGAATTACAAGCCAAAACTACTGAGGATTTAGTGAGAAAAAAGAACATTTACAGATGTCCTCCTCCGCCACCACCGCCTCCTCCGCAACCGTTGTTTCGCAAATCATCACCATCGGAACCGGCTTCAACTCTGAAAGATGCGCAGGTCTCTTTGTCATGTAAGTTAGCAAGCAAACCGATTGACTTGAATGGAATCAATGGCAGCTTTAATCCGAAACCACAGTCAAGTTTCATGGATTTGTCGAAACCTGGATTTGTCGAAAACGGAACAACTGAGGAAGATGATGATTCAGATAGTGAGGAAGATGAAGATGTTAGAGCCATCATCAAGGACTGTCCCAACAATGAGTCAGCCAGTCCTAGCCACTTCACAGATGTAGGATCTGATGTTGATAAGAAGGCTGATGAGTTCATAGCCAAAGTACGAGAGCAGATTAGGCTTCAAAGGATCGATTCCATCAAGAGATCGAGTGGCCAAAACAAGACAAACTCTGCAAGGAAACACAGCAATTAAGCCTTCGAGAGTTGAATTTAAGGAATCTTACTTTTATGTATAAACAAACAACTGCAGTGGAGGATTGCTTGTGTTCTTCAGCTTGTTGTAATTGAGAAAGGAAAAAAAAATGTCATTAAACTTATTAAACTATTATAAAGTAACTATTGACTCGTAATGGATTATTAATAAAATTTGAAAGTTTTGATGATTTTATTTTAATACTATTATAAATTTAATAATTATTTTATAATATTTCAAAATATTGAATATAGTTTTATAATTTTTAAAAATTTTATGATAAAAACTAAATATATTATTATATATAATATAATAATTTTAAGTAATTCGATTAGTAGACAAATTTTGAATTGAATTTATTGATAATAAAAAATTTTAATCGTTAATCAACTATACTTAAAATTAACAGATTAATTAAAAAGTTTACTTCGATTCAATTGATTAATTTGGATAAAAATAAAGTAAATGAACACCCTAATTTAAATTAGGTAAAATTTAATTTGACTCGGTTCGATAAATATTTACTTTTAAATGAGGTAATATATTAATAAACAAAAATTTGATGTTTAATATTTTGTTTTTCTTGTGATCATAGCGAACTTGTTCTTTTATCTTTTTTTTAAAGCTTTTAGAAACTTATAACTATGTTAAAAAAATATAAAAGATTATTAAATAAATATACTTTATTACGTTATTCATAGTCTCATTTAATAATAAAATTTTATTTTCTTTTAAGTGATTTTTTACCCTTTTTTTTTTTACAAATAAATCTTCACATTTTCTCAGCATGTCATTAAATGATTGAATCTCATTGGATGAGATTATAAATGATGTGATGAGCTGGAACCATGTAAGACTCATGGGTGTACTAGTACACTATGTCGATATTAAATTAGGAATTTTGATCGACCAACATCGGTACAAACCAATGATATTAATGGTCTCATTAGTCGCATCGATACAACTTAGACCGTATCTTTACAAGTAGGGGTGCATTCAGTTTTGGTTTAGTTTAATTCGGTAAGCTATTTTAGTAACTACCGGTTTTTAGTTCGATTAACCTCTAGTTTTTTTCCATATTAACATTAGTTTTTATAAATTTATATTTTATCTTGACAAAATAGCTTTATTTTATAATTTTAAATATTAAAAGATATAAATTTTAAGATATTTTTCATAAATATTTACCAAAAATTATTTTTAAGTAAAAAATAAAAATATATCTATAATATTTTATGTATAATATATATATTTATCTTATATAAAATAATAAAAAATTAATTAAAAAATCAAATTTGATTTAATTCAATTAACCACGGCTCATTTACAGTTAATCATGCTCGGTCTTACAAGTAAGTCATCCAAAAGCCTGACCTCTAGCTCAACGTACCGATACGAGGTGTTTGCTTATTGGTATGAGCCCTCTGTCTCATAACAAACTTACATACTTGTAACCTTGTCGTATTGACACATATACTGAATGTATCGATACGGGAGTTTGTTAAAGTTAATTACTATAATATAAAAATAAACCTTTTAAACTTTATAATTTAGTCTTTAAATAATCAAATATAAAATTATTAGGTAAATGAACTTTGCTAGAAATGAGTTAAATTTAATTTCGAATCGAAAAGATGAAGTTTAGGGGAAAAATATACTCTAATTAATAAAATTTACATTTTTGTCTCTGAATTTTAAAAAATATAAATTTAATCCTAAATTGAATTGGTAATCCTTTTAAGGCCTTAAGGAAACCATTCGAATTGACCTTATTCTCTGTTAGACCAAGAAAGAGGTGTTGCACTACGATGGACCAAATATGTTCCGACCCAGAAGGTAAATGATTGTTGCAAATGGCAATCCTATTGGGATCCAAATGATGTCCAGGATCCAACTCTTTTGCTGAAGATGATGAATGACGCAAACAAGCGAGTAGGGACTAGGCTTGAAACAATTCAAACTCGAACTGATTCGAATATAAAATTAATTCAAACTTAAAAATAATTTAAAGATTTTAAAATTCGAATCGGTTCAACACAGAATTATCGGAGAATTTTCATGGAAATATCCATAAGCCGACTAGGTTTATTTACATTTCCTTATTAACAAGTGCACACTTTTTTTTTTGTTTCCATTCATGAAAAACACCCACAATATCAAACTCATAAACAACAGTTTTCAGCTTTCAACTTCAAGCATAGTCTTCGGAAGCTGGGGCTGAGGAATATGAACCAATGAAAATGTCACCATAAATCAGTCCGGCTAACCCTCCACCAATCAATGGACCAACCCAATAGATCCAGTTACCAGCAAAGTTCCCACTGACCACAGCTGGTCCAAAAGAACGAGCTGGGTTCATTGAACCACCGCTGAATGGACCAGCGGCTAAGATGTTGGCACCCACGATGAAACCAATTGCAATGGGTGCAATGATTCCAAGTGAACCCTTTTTGGGGTCAGCTGCCGTAGCATACACTGTGTAGACCAGGGCAAATGTTACCACAATCTCCATTACAAGGCCTTCCACAGCACTCATTCCAGCAGCAACGCCGTGCGTTGGTATGCTCTGCAAAAGATTCAGTACATTGAAGATTAATGATAGGACTTGATGTTTCAACAGAGTCGTTTTTTATATTTTGGATTCATTTTATTTTCGGGTTTAGGTCAATTTCAAGTTCGGGTTATAATAAACTTGTTATGGTCGAATACTCGAATCAGATTATGTAAGATTTGAGTTCCAGCTGATTAGATTATCCCTTACCAATCCGTTGGTGACAAACTGTAGTAGTAGACAAGCAACAATGGAGCCAAGGCATTGGGCAATCCAATAGAAAAGTCCGGTTAAGATGGTGATGTTTCCTCCCACAGCCAACCCAAAGGTGACGGCTGGATTCAAATGGCCACCTGAGATGTTGGCTGCGATGGATACCCCAACAAAGAGTGCAAATGCATGGGCCACAGCCACAGCCACAAGACCTGGTGGGTCTAGTGCTGCATCCGACGTTAGCTTCCCTGTAAAAATGAAATTTAAATTCAAGTTCGAACAATTTGACTCGAATTTTATAAGTCAGACTCGATTTTAAAAAAATTCAAATACAATTTAATTTATACATAAAACTTATTTAATTAACTCAAAAAATTTGACTCGACTCAATTGACTAGTAAGGATAGAATTGGGGGGCACACACCATAGGCAATAGCCGATCCAACACCGGCAAAGACAAACAGCAAGGTAGCTATGAACTCAGCCAAATAAGCCTTGAGAGACCCAACACTGAATGAATCACCAATGCTACCGAAAGCTATCTTAACCATCTTGGCTCCCAAGAAAAACTATACCAACGAAGGAAACACTCAAAAGATGACTAAGAAACTCCTATTTGTGCCTGAATTTTGCAGTGTCTATAGAGCCTATTTATATCAAGCTTAATACGTAGTAGGTTAAGAAAAGTGAGCCATCGGCCGGCACCGACTATAGGCCTACATGGCTTAACTGGCACCACATAATTGGCAACCGACCAACCGCCTTATGACAATTTTATATGAATTATCAGCACCAGACAACTAGATTAACTAGTAATTTATGAAGACATGGACAATGGGTTTTGTTTTTAAAAAACTCAAAGGATAAGTATGTTTGTGGTGGAATATTATGGAAGTATGCTCAATTGCATTATTGTTAGAGGTTTGATGTCATTTTCCTAGAAAGGCTTTTGAAAAGAAAATGGTGTTGTTGGAACAAGAACACCAGGAATTATTATAGTGTTTTAAAGGTTTAATTTTAAAAATAAATGTATAAAATATAAAATATAATTTAAGAGATATATAATCAGGGATGGATTTAAGGGTGTTAGAGGGTGCAGTCACACCCTCTAAAAATTTGAAGTTTTTTTTTTAATATTTTATATATTTTTTTTTGTATTTTTTATTGATAACTTAATTTTATAATCCCTAAACTCATGTAATTCATACCCCTATATTTCTAATATACATTCTTAATAGTTTACACCTTTATATAAATTTTGGGCCAGTTTTTATATAATATATTTTTTTAATATTAAATTTATTAATAAGTTTTAGAATAGATGATTCAAGACCAATTAAGAGTAAGAAAAATTTTCTCTTCTCCTTAAATATTAAATAAATTTCTCCAATCATCTGATAACCCATTTTATCATTTGATTCAAAGTTAAAAAATTAATAAATAAGAACTAAATTAAAAAAATAAATAGATAACGAAGAATAAATATATAATTATAAAGCTAACCATTTGAGATTGACGTTAAAATTTAAATTTTAAGTTGAATTTTCATTAAAATATTAAAAAATTACTTCATCTAAACGGTTGAAAGATAAAAAAGAATACTTTAATATTTCCTGTAAGTTATTCCAAGCTAAATAACATTTTCTTATTAAAAATTAATTAAATGGATTTCCTCGAGCTTGTAGAATTAGAAAGTTCAATTATTAAATAATTTTATTATTGATCACGACGATTAATAAGAATTATATAGATTAATACAAAGTCCTCATAGTAGTGGATTGTTTTTTAATATTAGTGGTCGATTATTTTATTAGGCTGGCGAAGATGACAATAAAATAAAATGTGGAGACATTTCTAAAGTTATTTAAAAAAGAAGGTTCAAATTTTGTTTAATATACTGTTTAAGTATTATTCTTTTAGCTTAATTTTTTATTTTTAAATATGTTAATCCTTTTGTTATGGGGGCTATTATTAAAAGGTAAACGAGTAATTATGAAATATACTTTATTTTTATTGATAAAAATTATATTTTTTATGAAAAATAAAACGTAACACCCAAATTCACTCCAAACATTATGGTTGAATTAGGAAGGATACTTCTCAGATTCAGTAAATATATAATCAGTTAAATTAAAAAATGAATTTCAATAATAGGAGAAAAATCAAAATTTAAGATTAGAATAATAAAAAATAAATATTTAAAAATAAAAAAATAAATTAAATTTTAAAACAATTTATGTAGAAAGATCAAAGCGATAAAATAATTGCCACCACCGATTAATATATAGCTCTATCCTTGTCCAGCAAGATCCAATAGACAAACACTAATTTTTGTTAGAAATAAATCTATAATGAATAATTATGAAGAGTTATATTTTGATATACAAGTTTTTTAAAAATATATATAGGTTTTTTATAAAATTTAAAATCTAAATCTCAAACTTTAAACCTTAAAATATAATCTTAAACTCTTAATTTAGACTCTACAATTTAACCATAAATGATAAATGTTATATCCTAATTATTAAACTAAGAATATTCGTAGAGCAGTTAGAGAAGGCTGAGTATGATTACGAGAAAATACAAGTCGCGGGACGAGATAAAATAAAAATCATTGATGAGAATGGGTGTGGGAAGAGCATCTTCGTACCTTCCATCAATTGACATCCCTACATTTTACTTAAAGGGAAGATCATCTTAATACAATTCTTTACATTTATAATATCATGATTTACTTATTGATTTTGTTTAAGAATCAAAAATCTCGACTCGCTAAACTAATTAGTTGTTGATAAATTTATGAAAGGATTAAATAAGATAAATGAGTCAAATTATAATTATGACGAGTTTTATACGCAAAAATTAATTTAACATCAACAAAAAAAATATAACAAATAATCTATCTTACGAAAAATCTCAATATCTCATATAATCATATTAACGAATGATAAATATAGTAGTAAAATTATTTTAATTTTTGTTAAAGATTCAATAATTATATCGTATTAAACAAAGATTTCGCTCATATATATATATATATATATATATAACTTGATTAAGGTTAGATAAGTTCATTATTATAATTTATTTAAAGCTACTTTAAATAAATAATATATTTTTTAAAAATATTCTTTATCTAATAAAGAATTAAAATCCAACCCAATCTAGACAATAGGATTTATTTATTATTATTTCTAAAATAATAAAATCAAAATATTCTTTACACGAATTTAACTTTTTTATAATTTAAGATGATCTTATTATCGTAAATTATTATTAAAAGTATTAACTATAATCGTTCTTATTTATTCTTAGTGTGTGATCTTATAGATAAAATTAATGTTGACAGTAAATAAAATCATACTTTATCTTATAAGTTATAAGTGACCTCTAACAAGACATTATAACTACTCAAGTTAAATGAAAAGCTCATAATCTAAAATAACCTTAATTCAGATTATGCCATAATCATTTTATCTCACGATATCTTAATAGAATATAAAGCGTAGAAAATGTTAACCTTATATCATTTTATCTTTAGTTTCTCGATGTCCAATTGATATGACTAAACAAATGACATTGATTTTTGTTAATTTATTTGAATATGGTCATACATTTTCAATCTCAATCATCGAGACGCCAAAGATATCTTTTATATTAAAATAGATAAATTTTATTTTAATCACTCATATCTCAATGTTCGATTTTTTATTATGTTTCAAGCATAACTTTTATAATCGTATATTTAAAAATGATGTTTATTATGTTAAAACATAATAATAATAATCATATTCGAAATCATAGTAATTTTAAGTTTAAAAATTTAATATCACAATTATCGAAGAATAATATATAACTTTAATCCATGTGTTAATCTCAAAACAATTTTATCTTAATATTTTTTCCCAATAAATACATATATATAAATTTGATTTAAATCACATTCACATATTATCTTATTATATCTTCATACCAATTTTATCTTATTACTACTCACAACAATAACTGATTAAGGATGTTTAAAATAATTATTAATATAAAAGGATACAGAAGCATACAAATTTATTATAATAATAAATTTAATAATCAAAATATCATGTCCATACAATAGGTCATACGACACTACTACTAACAAATTAAATATTCTATTCACTCCAATTGATTCAGTTTTTAACTATCGATACGTTAATTTATTAATTGACTAATTCAGATTGGATATTATAATGACCTATTATTAAGAATAAAATTTTTTAAAAAATATCTGAAAACCTTGAAAAATTGAATCGACGAGAATAGGGAACAATCGAAACCTTCACTCATGAAATTTCATGAAAACGAAAAAGTTTTATCATTAAAGTTAGAATGTGGATGAAGATGTGAATTGTTATATCCAAATGTTTAACTGAACATTAACTGTATAAATAATTGTGTGAATCCTAAAAAAATATCCACAATAATGATCGATATTTTATGAATTTTTAAATATATATTATCAACTCTTGTTTACTTGTATACCTATCTATCTTATTATCAATATTTTATTTCATTAAATATTTGTTTCATTTATTCAAACCTTATTAAGTTTAGGTGATATCTCTAATAATTTATCATTTTTTTATTAATTAAAGTTATATAATTTAATTATATCTGAATTTATATCGTCCATGTTACGTAATAACATGTTCCCCTTCAACTATATGTTTAAGCATTGAGTGTATGATTTTTAAATTAATATATATTTTAGATGATTGAGTAGTAAATTTGATTTTTCGAAATTGATGGGATCCGATGAGTATGAAAATAAAGATAAAAGAATAGAGATGTGTGGACAGTGAAACCTAAGCAACATCATAATTAGTGCTTGAGAAAATTATTGAATTTGAGAGACAAGGTGCAATCTTTGATGCTGAAGGAGAATTGTTTGATAATGGAGGATGTCTGGAAGGCAACTCGGGAGGTTAGACCCAGGATGTTTTGGTATAAGATGATTTGTTTTCTTTGCATATTCTTAAACACTCTACTATTTTGTGGATGACAATATTGAATAAATTGCCTATTCGGGATAAATTGTTAAAGATGGGTCGAGGGGTGAAGGAAGGGTGTGTGTTTTGTGAAGGAATGTTGGAGTCTCAGGATCACCTCTTCTCAATTTGCAGCTTTGCGAGGACGGTTTGGAATGAGGTCTTGAGGTTATGTGGGGTTCATAGAAATATGTTGGTGTAGAATGGTGAATTAGATTGGTTGTGTTTGCATTTGAGGGGAAGATCCTTATTGTTCAATTGCTTAAGTTAGTTTGAGGTTCCTTTGTGTACTTTGTATGGGGGGAGCGTAATAGAAGGCTCTTTCAACACACGAGTAGATTTAAAAATTGTGTACTTAAGTGCATTATAGAGGTAGTTCGTATTCGCTTAAGGGGTAAGAGTATACACTTAGATGATGTAAATAGGAATCTTTGTATATCTTGGGAAATTTCCTAGTCGAGATGACTACCCAAAATGTGTCTTGAGAGACTTGTATTTCTTATCTTGGATAATAAGATACATATTTATCTGATAATTAGAATCATACCTACAAGTTTTGGGACATGACGAGGATTATAAAACTATCCATGCACTATTTTTTTTGAATAAGCTAATAGTGATTACTATTATGAAGACTATTTTAAAGATATTTTTTAACTTAAATTATTTTATTTACTGTTCAAATTTTTCGCTAAACCAATCGATTATTGTTTCCATTGATTTAGTTTTAATCAGATTACTATTTTGAAGAAATAAAACTGTGAACATACCCAAACATATAGAAGAATAGTATCATCAAATTTTCCGAACCCCGAAATCTGGTCTCCCAAGAAACAAACTAAATATGAACCACAATAACCTCTAAAAACAAGGATCTCATTCCCTTTTTAAGCCCCCACAAACCCCCATTACCCTCTTGCTCCCTCCTCTCCCCTTTCACAGCTTCACAGATCTCACAAGGCCTCCATCTCTCTCTGTCATTAGTGCCAAAATGGTATGATTCTCTCTCTTTCCCCTTTCTCTATGAATCAACCAATGCTGATGCTATTTTTATCACCATTTCTGTGTATGGTAGGCAAACTCAGTATCTGGTATGGCAGTGAAAGATGAATGCAAGACGAGGTTCTTGGAGCTAAAAGCAAAGAGAAACTACAGGTTTATTGTTTTCAAAATAGAAGAAAACATCCAACAGATTGTAGTGGAGAAACTCGGTAACCCCAGAGACAGCTACGAGACACTCTGCGCCAGTTTGCCTCCTAATGAGTGTCGTTACGCCGTCTATGATTTCGATTTCACCACCAACGAGAATTGCCAGAAGAGCAAAATTTTCTTCATTGCATGGTCGGAAACTAGTCACCAGAACCCTTTTTTCTACATCATGTTAAGTGCATGGAATTTGTACGTAAATTGAGTTTCAACGTTGTTATGTTATGTTTATAGGTCACCTGACACATCGAGGGTGAGGAGCAAGATGCTGTATGCCAGTTCCAAAGACAGGTTCAGACGGGAGTTGGATGGTGTTCAAGTGGAACTGCAAGCCACTGATCCGAGTGAGATGAGCTTTGATATTGTGAAAGAGAAAGCCTACTAAATAGCTAAGCTTATAGTTCAACTTGTTATGGGAAATCATAAATTTAATTGGAATGTAATGGGGGATGGGATCTTCATTATGCAGTGATGCTGTTGAAAGGTTGAACTAATATGGGTTGTGAGTATATTGATGAATAAGTTTGTCAAGTCAATTGTTCTTACATAATCCCCATCTCAAGGTTGAACTAATATTATGGTAACGAATGGGTCATGCCCCCCAAAAAATTAAATTACAAAATTTTATGCATAATTTTCTATGACTTTTCTATCAAGGTGTTGTCAAAAAAAAAAAAAAACGACGGGATAGTCGAACGCTAATTTTGTATTTGACGGTTATCACATTATTCATTATCCTGACGATTAAAATTGTAGATTTAAACGGTGATCGACAACAAAAATAATAATAATTTTAGGGTTTGTGTTTGGAAAGATTTTAGGAATTTAGTGATTGATTTTATAAAAATTAAAAAATTAATAATTTATTAAAATAGTGACAAATGACAATCACTTTTAATAATAGTTTAATGGTTTAATATCATATTATCCTTCTTAAAAAGATCATCTTCATATATTGAATTATCCAAAAAAATTGATCTAATATTAATCCGACATAGAAAAACAAGAGAGAAAAACTATTGTACCAAAAATCAATTAATCGGATATTGACCCGACTCATAAAAAATAGCATCACTCTGGACTAAATTTGAATCTGTCTTGATCCAATCCATATTGAACCTAAACCAAAAATAACTTGAACCGAAAATCAATCCGATCTAAACTACTCGATTTTTGACTAACTTCTCGATTTTTGTCATTCAGTTACTGAATCAAAACCCATAGCATTTTTGTCTAAAGTTTTATAAAAAAAAAATCAAATAATTATATTAATCAAAATTGCCACCATAACAACAAAAAAGAAAACTATGGGGTAAACAAGAATCAAACAAGAATAATCAATAAAAAAACGAACCGTTCATTTTTGTACAATTTAATTTATTCACTCTAAAATGGAACTGTCACCACTTAAATTTTCCTAATGGGCACACACCAAGTTACTACTTCAAACTATAAGTTGTTTTTGTATAGGATGATTTCGTTATGGTTACCTTCAAAGTTTCAGCACTTCTTGGCACTTTTAAGAGAACGCACAGTCATCACAAGCCGTTGTCGTGCACCTTCCACCTCTGCGAATTTGAGGCTTATCTCTGAATATCGATCTTGCATATCCTTCAACTCATTTTCCATTGATTCGTTTCTTTCCTTTAATGATACTAGTTCAGCTATCAATTCATCCTGGTTACTGTCTTTATCGACAATAGATGTCTTTGGTTCTTTCTCCGACAAACTGTCATCAATGCTGCAGATAAGATACCAATAGAAGTAATTGTTAGTTAGTTACTTTCCCTTTCTTAGGGTGCATAAAAACAGACTCAGAAGCTAAAGTTCTACATACCCCAAGTCTTACCTTTTCATGAAAGGCGCCGAGATAATGTCATTTGATGTATCCATAGAATCATTACATGCCTGCATTTTGCATTCATTTAAAAGAAAATATAAGTCAAAGCTAAAGGTAAAGTTGCATGTAATGAAGGATATAATTGACAAGGAAACCAAAATGGGACTGGAAAGTAAACCAGTCCTTAGTTATAAGAACACATATTGAGCCGTTCTAGCCGCAAATAATAGTTAGGATCAAGAGTGCTGTCATAAATTAATATTGTAGCAAGATGCCATAAGAATGTTGAAACTTGAAACCTCTTATGTGACCACAAATTCATCAATATAAAAGAACTTCCCTTAAATGAGTTTGTAACTTCTTTTCAATAATGGAACAATGTTTCTGACCTTTTGAAATTGGTATTTGCAGAAACGGGTGCTTTGCTCACTGAGTTCTTCTAGTCTGCTTTCTAGCTCATCAATTTTCTTATGAAGATCCTTCTCCATTTCCAAAAAGATATTTGTTGATGTATGTAAAGCAGTTTCCTTCAACTTTATTTTCCCCTGCCATGAGAGGGAAAAAATCATTATGAATACAAATTCTCCTTTTTCATACTCTGATCAGGAATAAGGAAAAAATCAGAATAGAAAGGAAATTTCCATGTTACCAGAAAAGCAGATGTTAAGCATTTGCAACACAGTTTTCAAAGAGTAACTTGATTGAAGATAAAACTCGAATATGTAAATTTACCTCAAGCAACATTATTTTCTCCCTTAGGCTTGCCACCTCAGTAGGACTGCAAAGTATCAAGGGGGATTTGTCATATTCTAATAATGTTTTGGTTCCGTCAGAAATTGCTGCTCCTCCATTGCTCTCTTTCAGCTTCTTTTCCATGACAGTAATTTCATCTTCCTTCTTCTTAATGTCATCTTTTAATTTAACTACTTGCTTTCTGAGATTTTGTTTTTCTACTTCATCCTCAAACATAGACTCTCTCAATTTAGTGCATTGAGTTTTGAGGGTGTCCAGCTCTAATTGCAAGGATTCAGCTGCAGCTTCTTTTTTATCCTTCAAATGCACCATTCTTTGAAATTCCTCCAGTGACATAGCTGTTTCCCTTTCCATCAAAGCAATTTTACCCACAAGCTCATTTCTTTCTATATTTCCTCTTTGTCGCAGTACTTCAATTTCTTCAGTGAATGTTTTCGTGTCTTCCAACTCCAGCCCTAACTTTGTTGCCAGTTGAGCTTGTTCATGGAGGCATTTATTTTCTGTAGTCAGCTTGTCAATTTCCTCTTTTAGGTTGTTGATCACCTGGGAAAAAGCTCCACTAACGTCTTCCTCGTGCTTCTTTTGATGTTCAAGCTGCTTAGATTTATCATCAATTTCCTCCAACATTTGTTCTATCTGTTCTGATTTTAAATTTACTTGATTAGAAAGGTCACAGAGTTTTGCCTCATAATCTTCCGTAACTGATTGGAGCTCTTCTTTAGTTTTCTTGAGCAGTTCCTTTAGCTCATTTTTCTGCAAGCGTAGTTCAGTAGCTTCAGTCAGAGCTTTTGTAGTTGCCTTCTCATTTGCATCAAATGTAAAGGTCATCTGTATAGAGAGCCTCTTAAATTCCTCCTGCAGACTTTCAGCTGAATTAACATTCTTCCATCTTGTCATTCGCAAGGCTTCCTCAGCTTGGATAGCTCTTTTCTCCTGATCTACTTTGGCTTGTATGATAGATTCTAGATCCATTTCGAATACCTGTGCCTGTTTCTCTAACTCTTCCTCCAAGCTTTTGATGTGGGCTTCTAATTTGTTTATGGTCATTAAGGAGTGAGAGAATTCTGTTGACTGATTGTTGAGTTCACTTTCCAAGCACTCAATTTGGGCCTGAAGTTCACTTATGTTAGCAAAGGAAGACGGGTACTCATACTGCATATTTAGTTGATCTTGAAGTTGGCTTTGCTCTAATTTGTAGGACATATCGTGATTTTCCTGCTTCATTATCTCATAGTCAAGTGCTAGCTGCTCCATTTGTGCCTCAATCTCATCTTTATCTCTCTTGTAGACCTCTATCTGTCTGTAGAGGTCCATGATCTTCTGTTCCAGGAGAGAGGTTTCCTTATTGTCTCTGTGCGCTTTAACGAGCTGTTCCAATTCCCTCTGCTCATCATCCTCATCTGACTGGAACCCTGAGATGGTTACTCCCAATTCCTCAGCACTACCATGGGGTCCTGACTTCTTGGGAGGATCGGGTATCTCCATCTTCTTTGCATCCAACATTTCTTCTACGTCTTGTGCAGCAAGCATTAACTCGGCATTTGATTCCTGTGCCTTTTGCAGTTGTAACTGAAGATTGGCATTCAAGGCCTTCTCATAATTCAGCTCTTGTCTCATTTCTTCAACATGAACCCATGGGTCCCCACTCTCAAACTGCAACCTGGCTTTTACTTTTGCATCATCCATTTGCTTCTCAAAGGCCTTCAGCTTTTCGCACTCTAATTTGAGTGCATCTCTCTCTCCTTTCAAAGTAACAACTTCCCTGGAGAGATTCTGCCCCCTTTTGCTCTCTTTAGCAATTCGTTTTCTAAGAGCTTGCAATTCCATATCTGACACATCCACTTGTCTGGACAAAGCAATGAGCTCATTCTTGAGCCTTTCATTCACATTATCGGGGCCATGTTGGGAGTTTTCTCTTGGAAAGGTGTCCTGAGAACTGTTAGAGTCATCAGTACTCGTTCCAAGATCAGAACCGGCTGACCACCCCTCGTAGATTGCTGATGAGGTAATTGAGGTTGGTTTGGGAATAACTGGGGCGTTAATCATAGGTGAATGATAAGTAGGAAGGTCCTGATTGATGTTGGTTCTCATTCCAACTTCCTGCGGGGTGTTAAATCCAGAGAAGCTATCAGAACTTGAAACGGTAATATCAGATCCATTTGAAACTCTGCGGTTCCCGTGCAATTCAACATTGTTAGTGGTTTTGCAGAAAGACACATTCTGTCAAACAGATTACAAAGAAAGAAATAAGTAAAACATGCAAATCCACTTTCAACAGAAGCAACAAGAAAACAAGATGATGGCGTTTACAAAATGGGATAGGAGCCTTACTTCAATGGTATCGCTCTTAATGCATTCATCAGCCTTCAAGCTCATGGCTTGCGATTTAATACTCGCAGCATCGATTTCTTCCACCTCTCTGCAATAATTACCAAACAAAAACTCAACGTTAATAACAAATGCTCCAAACTCTGAAACAACATCCAATAACCAACTACAAAAATTCACTAAAATTTGACAAGTCTTTACCTTTGATCAGCATTTTCCTGCAGCCTCTGTATCGAGACCTGGTGAAATCCCACAGTTCGAATTCAATGTTAAAACAACAATCAACATAAATTATGAGGAAAGAACTGAGGAAATGCTACCAGAAGTATACTAACATGCAAAATTGCTTTAGAGTTAGAATTCTTTAACGGAAGAGAAACGGTGGAAGTTTTAATTGCTTCAGCATAAGCAGCAAAACCAATTGCAGCTTCCCCAACCAAACCTCCTTTTCCCAATCCCTACAACAAACATATTTAATATTCATTACATCTCATTTACACACACCACTTAGAAAACATGAATTCATTCCTTCAAAGAAAAATAAAAAATCATCAAAAAATATAGCTTACTGTTGATAAAATAAAATGGTAGATTCTTTCATTGATCTTCCCGGTGTTTGGAGCCCGGGAAAATTTAACAGTCTCGTAAACTGGACTTTCCCACCGACAGCTACCGTCTAGAACCGTCGCCTTTTCTAATTTTGTTCTTGGTTTTCCTCCATCGCCAGGGACCACCGATATCATCAATGCTTGCGCATTCAGCTGAGTAAACTAAATTATACATAAAACTAGTAATATTTCAATAATATTCAATCGCATTACAATCTTTTTTAAAATATCATTTTAACCCAGCAAAATAGCTCAAGCAGCTTCATAAAAATTGAAACCAATTTCTTTCTTTCAATTTTAGCTGGCATTTTCTGAGTAGATAAGCTAATACAGAAACATGAATAACTAAAAATTACTAGAAAATGTGCTATGGATATGAAATTTTTCGAAAAATGGAGAAGAATTTGAAAGAATGAGAATACTTGAGTTGCATGGAACTGCAACTTGAACACAGCTTTGGTCCTGTTCTTGTCGCTCCTCCATCTCGCCGACTTAAACATCTTCGCCGCAAAACTCGCCGGAATTCCCGGAATCTCACCTGAGGTCCGGAAAATCCCACTGGAAACCCGTCATTTAATCGATCGCTGGATCTAATGTCGAAAATCCAATCAAAATGCAAGTACGCACGAGGAGACAAAACCGGTAGCAGTACTCTACACGTAGAGTTCAGCTAAACAGAAGCGAGCTGGTTCAAGGCGAGTAGACTGAGCTAGAGATCGAGTCTAGAACTTAGAAACAAGAAAACTTAGATCTAAACAATAGATTTTTCCCTTGATCTCGTTCTCCTCTCTCGCTCAGCTCTCCATTTGCAAGGTTTGAAGTTGTAACATCTTCTCTGGTGGAAAGAGGTGGTAATTATTTTATTTAGGATAAAATACATTAATAGTCACTAAATTATCTCCAAAATACAAAATAATTACTAAAATTTTAAATATTATATAATAAACATTAAATTTTAGTTTTAATTATAAAATAATTACTGAATTGTTTATTAATTAGGTGACTTGACAGTAATAAGAATTTATATAAAAGTATATTTAATCCTCAATATTTATATGTTTAGTCAATTTAGACATCAATAATAAGAGTTAAATTAGAACTAATATTTTAAATTTGTATGATAAATATTTAATCAATATATACATGTTCAATGAATTTTTTTAATAAAAATAAAAATTTAATATTTATAATATAACTTTTAAAAGTTTGATAGCTATTTTATATTTTTAGGATAATTTAATGTTCATTTATGTGCTTTACCCTTAAATATAAGGGGAAATATGAAGGAACAGTAAATAATGACATTAATTTGACATTAATGCCCCCTTTGTCAGATTCCTTTTGGCAAATATTCTGTCTTCTAAGACGAGGGTCAAACGGGTAATCTGATAAAAAGAATAAAATATTAATCAATGGCAAAGGCAAATGTTGGACTGTTTCATAATTAGCGGATAATAGATTATATTAATTAATTTGATTAATAAATTATATTAAGGGAATGTATAAAAATATTTAATAAAATTATATTTATTAATATTAATATACGATATAATGTTAGTTAATTATATAGTTGTTTAATTATTTAAATAAATAAAATAATAAATGATATAATTATATTTGATATTTATTTAAATATTTTATTAATTATCAATATTTTATATTTATTAATAAATTAGATTATAAAAAATAATTTTTAATATAAAAATTATATAAAAGTAAATTATTTTATATAATTATATTCGAAATGTAAATTATGGAAATAACTCCGACGAGTTAAAATAGGATTGTAGGACAAGAAAAAAAAAAGAAATTACTAATAATTTAATGTATATTTTTTTTAATGTAAGATGACTTTCTTGGTATTTCAGCTATTGTTTCTCTCCATTTAACGGTTATTTTAAGGCATTATTTATAGCACAATGGTTTTCTTTCCTTTTAAGTGTTTTCTGATCTTCATCAAAGTTAAATTCTGATCTTCATCCATTAAATGCCTCCATTGCTGATTCATATCTTTCAATTCATTCCACTCCTAGAGACTAAAAACTGGGTTTCTCAAAGGATTGAGAAAAACCATTTCTTTGGCTTTCAAACCTGGTTGAGGACGAAAAGAATTCATGGTTTTCTGAAATTCAAGCAGCAATTGTGTATAGCTAATCGGACAAAGAAACTGGTTGTGAAATACCCCAATGTCGACGGTGTCTCGAGAACTATGTAGGGGAATGCATCCACTCCAACCAATATGTATACGGACCGAAGTATATAGGCAAAAATGTTATGGTCGTCGGTTGCGGCAACTCCGGCATGGAGATTGCTTACGATCTTTAGCCTTGGGGTGCCAACACTTCCCTTGTCATTCGCAATCCGGTAAAAACAGAACACCTCCTAAACTCCATTTACTTATTACATACATCATTGCTGGAGACTAATGAATTATGAATGTAACATACAGGTACATGTGCTGACGAAGGAGATGGTTAAAATGGCGATGATCATGTTACAATACCTCCCAATCAAAGTAGTAGATAAAATCACAGTGGCCATTAGTACATTGAAATACAGGAAGCTTTCGAGATACGGTATTCGAAGACCAAGAGATGGTCTGTTACATCTCAAGGCAAAAGCCGGTTCGATTCGATAAAAAGGTTGTGTTTACGAACGACGACACAGGTCGATTCGATGCCATTGTTTTCGCCACCGGGTACAGAAGTACAGTGAGGAATTGGCTGAAGGGGAGCTATGAGAGTCGATATTATACGGTATCTATTACCTTTACGGAAGTGCTTGATGTAGAGAATAATGCATACTATTTGGATTAATATTAATAATTCTGCATTTATATGTGTTGTTGAACGTTTAAATTAATAAAAAAAGATAATAAGTAAAACTAATAAATAATTTAATTGCAACTTATTTATAAAAAAAATCATTTTTTATCAACGGTTTTTAAACTATTTAAGACGTGATATTTAAGGTTATTCATGTTAGCTTTACTGGAGAAATTATATCATAAATTTAAAATTTTTTAATTAATTTATCTTTTAATTTTTTTAATATTTTAATGCTTTTTAATTATATTATAATTAATTGTTACTTCTTGTTATTAATTCTACAAAATTAGGGTTTTATTTTTATTTTAAAAAGATAGATTTTATTTTATCCACGCATTATTATATTAGATAAATAGGATAAGATTCGGTTACATAATAGAAGAATTTAAGTTTTATGGGTTTTAATAGAATGTTCAATGTACACAATTTTTATTTAAGGATAAAGCACATAAATAACCATTAAACAATCCTAAAAATATAAAATAACTATCAAATTTTTAAAAGTTATATTATAAATATTAAATTTTTATTTTTATTATAAAAAAATCATTGAACATGTATATATTGATTAAATATTTATTATACAAATTTAAAATATTAGTCCTATTTTAACTTTCATTATTAATGTTTAAATTGACAAAACATGTAAATATTGAGGCAAATTAACTTGGATATTGAAGTTGGGGAAAAAATTCTTAATCTATTGAAGTTGACAAATTATTTTCAGAAATATTGAAGATTGTACGGTGATAAGAAAGTCGAATCCTTTAGATGTCGACTTCCAACAGTGAAACGAATGAAAATAACACCAGAAGGTACCGACTTCAGCATGCGCAGCCCCTTTATTTATTGCAATATGCACAGCTCCTCCTGCTGCCTTTATTTGTTGCAATATGAAACACTGCAGTCAGTCAGGATGCACAGTCTACAGAGACCAAGTGAAGCACCCTAAAATCGGCACCTACCGCTACCTTTTCTCTTACTGCACTATTTAAAGTCGGTATCTAAAAGATTCGATTTTAATTTTATTGTTCTTTCTTTAATATTTCTAAAAATAAAAACTCATGTTCAATAATTTAGGAAATCTTTTTTTCATGTTCAATATTAAAGTAAATTTGCTAAATATTGAGGATTAAATATATTTTTATATAAATTTTATTACTGTCAAATCACCCGATTAATAAATGAGAAGGCAACTACAAAAGCTCTGACTGGAGCTACTGAACTACGCTTGCAGAAAAATGAGCTAGAGGAACTGCTCAAGAAAACTAAAGAAGAGCTCCAATCAGTTACGGAAGATTATGAGGCAAAACTCTGTGACCTTTCTAATCAAGTAAATTTAAAATCAGAACAGATTGAACAGATGTTGGAGGAAATTGATGATAAATCTAAGCAGCTTGAACATCAAAAGAAGCACGAGGAAGACGTTAGTGGAGCTTTTTCCCAGGTGATCAACAACCTAAAAGAGGAAATTGACAAGCTGACTACAGAAAATAAATGCCTCCATGAACAAGCTCAACTGGCAACAAAGTTAGGGCTGGAGTTGGAAGACACGAAAACATTCACTGAAGAAATTGAAGTACTGCGACAAAGAGGAAATATAGAAAGAAATGAGCTTGTGGGTAAAATTGCTTTGATGGAAAGGGAAACAGCTATGTCACTGGAGGAATTTCAAAGAATGGTGCATTTGAAGGATAAAAAAGAAGCTGCACCTGAATCCTTGCAATTAGAGCTGGACACCCTCAAAAGTCAATGCACTAAATTGAGAGAGTCTATGTTCGAGGATGAAGTAGAAAAACAAAATCTCAGAAAGCAAATAGTTAAATTAAAGGATGACATTAAGAAGAAGGAAGATGAAATTACAGTCATGGAAAAGAAGCTGAAAGAGAGCAACGGAGCAGCAGCAATTTGCCAATTTCTAACGGAACCAAAACACTATTAGCATATGACAAATCTCCCTCGGTACTTTGCAGTCCTACTGAGTTGGCAAGCCTAAGGGAGAAACTAATGTTGCTTGAGGTAAATTTACATATTCGAGTTTTATCTTGAATCAAGTTCCTCCTCTTTGAAAACTGTGTTGCAACTTGCAAATGATTTACATCTGCTTTTCTGGTAACATGGAAGTATCCCTTTTATTCTGTTTTTCCTTATTCTGGAGCAGATTATGAAAAAGGAGAATTTGTATTGATAATGATTTTTTTCTCTCTCATGACAGGGGAAAATAAAGTTGAAGGAAACTGCCTTAGATACATCAACAAATATCTTTTTGGAAATGGAGAAGGATCTTCATAAGAAAATTGATGAGTTAGAAAGCAGACTAGAAGAACTCAGTGAGCAAAGCACCCGTTTCTGCAAATACCAATTTCAAAAGGTCAGAAACATTGTTCCATTATTGAAAAGAAGTTACAAACTCATTTAAGGGAAGTTCTTTTATATTGATGAATTTGTGGTCACATAAGAGGTTTCAAGTTTCAACATTCTTATGGCATCTTGCTACAATATTAATTTATGACAGCACTCTTGATCCTAACTATTATTTGCGGCGAGAACGGCTCAATATGTGTTCTTATAACTAAGGACTGGTTTACTGTTCAGTCCCATTTTGGTTTCCTTGTCAATTATATCCTTCATTACATGCAACTTTACCTTTAGCTTTGACTAATATTTTCTTTTAAATGAATGCAAAATGCAGGCATGAAATGATTCTATGGATACATCAAATAACATTATCTCGGCGCCTTTCGTGAAAAGGTAAAGGTACGGTGTAATAAGAGCAATCACACAGAGCCATCTAAAAAAGAGAGGCCTAAAATTTTGATAAACTACATTCATTAGATGACGTTAATCTCGAAATTCATTAATTTTTTTTATAAATGCTATTAATAAAGATGACTTATAATTGTTAAAATATTATAATTATTTCTTAAATGCGATAATTGATTATAAAATCTTATTGATTATTCTTATTATTATTGTTTTTTAGAACTGATGATATTTTGGACAAGCGCAATAAAAATGATCGGACAGGGCCCCTAAAAAAGACATTTGCTTCTAAGGGCTACAATTTTTAACTAGCAGAGGTTATGGACAATTACTTTTAAAAACCATGTTTTAATAAATTATACAGAACCCTTAAAATCTTTAAACCACCCATGCTTCGGTTCTAATTTATCTCTCTCTATATGTTTAGAGGTGTTGGAATCCATACTTGTGAAAAAAAATATTCCTGAAATGGATTTGGTTTAGTTATTTCGTTTGGGCTGTTGGACGTTTCAGCCTATACACAGTCATTCATATTAGAGCTCAGACACTTACAATTTGGACTGATTGCGATGACAAGAAAATATATAAAAAAGAAAGTAACTATAGCAAATTCTTATATCTTTACGAATCGAATGAACATATTCAGGGACAAGTTATGTGTTGGTTGAATTTTTTATAGTTTTTTGTATAATAATATTTTATTTTTAATTTAAATATTAATGAAATAATTTTTATCCTTTTTAAATTTAGATACTCAATAGATTTTTATCACTTTTAATGTTTAATTTTAATTTCTTCTCTAAATATAATAGAATTATATAAATATCTTAAAATTTATAAAATAGATATTATAATGAAATAAATCATACCCAACGGTACACAAAATTGAGGTTCTATCAACCTAGGAAATTAATGCAATACTATACTGTCGGGTAGAATTGAGAATCAGATATTAGAAGTAGAATTTTGTTCAGTATGTATGAACGATTTTTTTAAGATAAATTCGACTTATTCTCGATATTTTTGGTATGTCGTCCAATAAAAATTCGTATAATTATTCACATCATTTGTATGTCG
This sequence comes from Abelmoschus esculentus, assembly GCA_035048815.1. Classification (NCBI taxonomy): domain Eukaryota; kingdom Viridiplantae; phylum Streptophyta; class Magnoliopsida; order Malvales; family Malvaceae; genus Abelmoschus; species Abelmoschus esculentus. Next base: position 4,098,992 of record JAUCBN010000012.1, read on the forward strand.
TCAATAAATGGTATATTCTTATATTTAGGAATGAATCTATAAAAGCGATTATCACCCTCTTTAAAAAATATATTTTCTCTTTTAAAAAAAACAATTTGTCTCTAACTTTCTTTGTATTTTATTGAAAATTTTATAATTTTATTCCCTTTATAATTTTATCTTTATCTTTTTATATAAAATCTTGTGTTTATACATGTTTATATCGACTTTTATAACTCACGTATTTTTTGTATGTAAAATGATATCTAGCGTTATGTTAGATTTTATTTCTATTTTGATATTTCATCGTTTAAAAATGAACACGTATTGATTATGAAGAAGAAAGTCACGTTTTATGCTGATTAGGAGAAAAAAAAATTACAAATGATAAACTACCACATCATTTTATCTTTATGATTTTGTTTAGTATAACAGGCTGACTAGGAGAGAGAAAATAAAGTGATAGATTATTACATGTGATTTTTTTCTCTCATGTTTATCATATCGTTAATTTTTAATGACAATAATAAAATATAAATAATATGTAACGTTAAATGTCATTTTATAAAAAAAAAATAAGTAGAGTAAAAATACAGAAACAAATAAAATTAGGTACTAATGGGTAGTTCACACTTGTTTTTATATAGGACATGGATTTAGCAAATACATGTTTAAAGACGTTTTAAAAATGGCAGTTTGGGGGCACAATGGAAGCTAAAGGAAGATGTTCAGCAATAGTTCAAACCTTTAAGGTAGTCTCCTAGCAAGGAACATCAAAAACTATGTTAATTAAGTCTTAATAAAAACATATGATTTGACCCAAGTTGTAATCCAATCCAATCTATAAACCTAAATGCCATGACTTTGGATTCATACAGACAAGAAATAATTCACAAGTTAATGATGTCCTTTCAGGAAATGTCAAGTTGGGTAGCTAGGAAAAGGAATTTCAGGGCTTGTAGCCTTTGCCAACAGTGAACCCTACACCCTTTTATCTTTATCAGAAACTAAAAGTTTGGCAAAGTTTAGTTTGGGAACTTTTCTTTTCAGATGGCTCACTGGCTCAGCCACACACAACAGGTTAAAAGATGATAATCTACTTATCTGGTTGAGGTATTTTTTGTTTCTGGGTGATGAAAAGACCCCCACAGTCTAGCCAAATGAACTACCTAACTTGAATGTGCATAAAGAATTTACAGGCATGGTTCCCATCACAAGAAAATATTCTTAGGTCCACTTAGTTAATGCCTAATAATTCATTTTCAGACCCCATTAGGACCTCAAATGGAAGCATCCAATTGCCTGAGTAAATGCTGCCTGGAAAAGTTATGCCTGGTTCAAGGCCTCTAAGTACCAATGAGTTGCTGAGGATTTCATCAAGTTTCAAACATATACTTGAAAGGGAAAACCCATAATTTTTTTTCCAATTTTTATATAAAATTTCACCTTTTTTTTCTAGGGAAATTTCTCCTCTTTGAGCTAGAAATATCTTGTCAGCTGATGTGTTCCCTATGACTTTCCTTATCACTTTGCCTTCCCCCCATAGGAGAGAAAATGCATATTCCATGTATAAGGTTTCATCTTCAAAGTCCAACCAACTCATTAGAACCCAATGCCTTTGGCAAGTGCCATGATTTGAATCTTTGCTGCTTAATCAACCTGCAAGGCTGCAACTACCCATCATTGGGACAAGTTTCAGATGCTTAAAAATGGACCCCTCAACTGGAAAGTGTCTTCATAAAACTCCAATAATATCTTGTAAGCAATTACATGTGATCAACAAAAGGATATATTTTTGTTTTAGTCCCTTTATTATGCTTAGATTTGACATTTAGTGTCTACTTTTTAAATTTGTATAATTTAATTTCTCCATTTTCCACATGAATCTCACCATTCATATGTGTACAACCCATTTATGAATTATATGTGTACAACACATCAAGATCATGAATTCACCGCCTTAAGAAAAAAAAAAAACCCATCAATTATTGATCTTTGAGTTTGAAATAAACAATCAAACCCAAATTGGCATAAGAATGATCCCAACTAATGTAAAGTCAACGGTTAAAACAGCCCTTTAGAAAACAGACTATCATTTTGGCACTCCACCAAGGGCAAAAGGACCAATTTAGCCCTTCAAATCTGTAGTGATACTAGGGCGGTAAATGAGATGAGAAAAATCGTAAGTTATTCGAGCTCAACTTGGTCAAAGCTCGGTCAAAACTCGATTTGATTGAATTTAACTCGAGCTCGAACTCCGCTTAAGTTCTTGACAAGACAATCAGAGCTACATGATACCTGACTCAAAAAGCTTACGAGCTATTCGAAAATTAAAAATACTATTTTTTTATTTTTCTATAATTTAAAATTTAAATTTCTAAACTTAAAACCCTGAACATAAATTTTAAAGCCTAAATTAACACACTAAACCCTAAAATTAACAAGTTTGAGTTTACACTTGTGTATTAAAGTTTTTTCTTCATTAGGCTTTAAATGAGACGTGACATATAAAAGTTACTCGAGTATAAAACGATCAAAGATTGATCAATACTTGACTCGATTAGACTTGAATAAAGCTCGAATTCGACTCGAGTTCTTAACGAGCGAAACTGAACTCAGATTTTTTAGGCTCGTTTAAAATTACTTAAACTTTAATTTGACTCAAAATCTTAACGATCTAAGCCGAGTTTAGCATTAATCAAACTCGACCGGACTCGTTTAAAATTCTTTGCCGTTTTACCTTTCACAATCTCAAGCATTTACCCCCCACCCCCTCCATCTACGAACACTTGCATCACAGATTACAAACCAATGCAAGTGAAGAAACAATAAATCACACAACTACTGCCACTAATTTCCTACAGTGTTTTGTCTGTAAGTTATTAAAGTCAAGGTTCAAGGGCATTTCCGACATTACAGTAGAATTAATTGTTTGCTTTGGCTATACTGTCACCACTAGTTGCTTAATGTCTTCATCTCCATATTGATAAACTCCACACCTGCCCCTTTAAAGCTTACCAAAATTCAACTCCCTCAACTTTCTTCTTCACATCATCTCCTTTCCCCTTTCCCCATCCATTAAAACCATGAAAATCCATAACCCCAAATCCTCATTTGTGTTCTTTATGATCATACTAGCAGCCTCCATCCACCTCTCGAGCTGCCGTTTCCTCCATAGAAGCCTGAGGAATGAAGCTGAAGAAACAATGAACACTGAGCTCCCTACATGGCATTCACCTGCAGAGTCTCCTGAGGAATCCAGAGCTGAAAACAGTCGACCAGTTTACCAGGTTTCTCATCGAGCAGTTCCTGGGGGACCTAACCCCCTTCACAATTAATTTAATCCTATCCTTTCTCTGCAGATCTTAATATTTGTATTCAGAAGTATACAATTTGGTAGCTTATACTTCAGTTTCTGGGGATTTCAATTTCATTTCCCCCATTTTTCTTGACAAATATGTGTAATTAATAGATATAGTTTGAGAAATTGTGAAGTTATGCAATGTAAAGAGCAGATTTTTTTCCCAGAGAAATCTGCAGTGGTATGGAGCATACAGTTTTTTGGAGATTTTTCCCTGCTAACTCAATTTTGGATTTATTATTTTATTATGTTTTAATGTGATTGGTGAGGCAAATTTGGCACTTCATTTTTAAAAAAAATAAAAATAAAAAACAGAAAGAAAACAAGGTTTTAGTTGGTAATACAAGCATCTTCATTGTTTATTTAAATTTAAGTACCTAACTTAAATAACTCGAACCTAAATCAAACTTTACAATTATGTATTTTTATTTTAATAAGTTATATTTTTACTCTTATTTTATTGAAAATGAACGAACATAATCCAACTAGTCTTGAACTTCAGTAAAAGATGGTAGACGAGTTCAATCGAATTTAAACTCCAATAGTTAAATTATATCTTGAGTCGAACTTGAAGTTAAAAATTGATGTTCGATAGCTTATAGAAGCTTGAAACATATTATTCTACAAGCTTCTACCATTGGTGATATACCACAATTCCAACATTGAAAAATAATAAAAACCCTAGCATGGTTCAAACTTTACTCGACCAATTATGTAGAATACATTGATTTTAATCCAATCGAGTTTACATAATTTAAATATTTGACAAAAGAAAATGACCATATAAGTTTAAAGTTTAATCATATACCACTTATTAAATTTAATATAAAATTAATAGATATAAAAACACTTAATAGAACAAAAGTTTTTTTATAACGGCAGTTACTAAATAAATAGCGTCATAAAAATTGGGTGACACAATTATAATTTTTTAAAATGACTAATCCGATAGTTTCCTAAATTTGAGTGACCATTTGGGTAGTTACCCAAATCTTAATATTATCGGGAATTTATGCTTAAGCATCACAGATAACTGAAATGGGCCGAATTTAAGAGCCTCATTACCAGCGGCCGAACTATACATATACTTATTGGATAATCTAATATTTTATCATAATGAAAAGAAAGCCCAAATATATATACGCCTTAATTATTACAACGATATTATTTTTCTTTTCGGGTTAATAAACATTTTTAGCCATTAAATTATATTATTTTTCATTTTAGCTTTCAACTTTTTTTCTTTAATTTAACACTTAAAAGTATTTATCGTTATTCTCTCTGTTCCATTTAAGATATCTCTTTTGTGTTTTAAAATTATCTCGCTTAAAATGTCTCATCGAAAAAATCAACAACTTTTACAAAGTACATTTTTTTTGTTGTTATTTCTTTAATTTTTCAATAAAACAAATTTTAACTTTTTAAATATAAAATTGTCTTTTTAATTATTTTCATCATGTATCTTACAAAAACTTTTTCTTCGTAAAAGTATGTAAAAAGTCAACAATAGACACTATAATTGAGATGGAGAAAATATTTAGTTAATGATAAAAATGACTAATACGTAATAGTTTTTAAAACATACGCGATAGTTTCGATTAAAGTCATGTATTACAAATCACAACACTTTTGCACACGAAGAGATTGCTCAAATATCATTCACAATCATCTATGATATGCCTTTATTCCATTTATTGATATACCCTATTTGTTCCTACACAGCTTGGAACCATTCCAATTACTCTTGATCAGATTCATGGGCAGAATATGACCTTGTAGTTTGTCCCTGTGTTGCAAGTAAACAAGCTGGTTTGGTCATCCTTAGGGTAGCTGTAAGCATCTGGGCACTTCTCCTTGAAATACCTTGACAATGGTGTAGGTCCACAGTTCCCAGAATTGCAGCAGTGTTCTTCAGTCTTTAACATCGGGCAAGGCCCGTTGCAACCTCCAGGAACCTTCAACTCATTCGGGCACTGCGCGATAATGTCTCCCGTACACTTGATAACTCTGCTGCACCCCGGGGAGTTTGAGCTAAACTCCATGGGAACATTAAAGCCATCGATGTTGGAGATATCGATGAAGTCCTGGTTAGCAAACTGGCCTATGGCATATTCAGCTAGTGTGTTGGGGGCTTGACCGTAGCCCTTGCATTCTAACACCCCACCACAGTCACCGGTTTCACACTTTCCGTTTCCAGCAGGATCGAACTGGCAGTTGGTTCGAGCCCAAATTCGGGCTTGTGTGGTTCCCGGGGCTGCACTGATTTGCCATGTTTCACCATGGTTCAGTTTTCTGCCACCACCAGGCCATGCAGCAGCCCAGACAGGGTCAGGGCAGTTGTTTGTGATGTCGAATGTGGCTGCATGGGCTAAACCGATGAGGGTGAGAAAGAGGAAAGAAAGGGTTGGCGACATGGTATTCATTCTGATGAAACAAGACCTGGCTTGTGTTGTGTGGTTTGGATTGGAAAGGGTAGAGGTTTATATAGAGTGGGGTTGGAGCCATCAGCCATGGCATTCCTGTTGAGGACTAACAGGTGTACTTGCGTGACGAAATTTTGTAAGAAAATATGGGATTAGTGATGATGATGTATGGGTTTGGCTTGACTTCAAGTCAAGGGAAGAAGAGTTGCGTTCATGCATTGTTAGGCAATCTATAGGCGACAAGTCTAAGAATTATTAAAAAAATAGAGAGAGGAGAAAAAATAAATGGTTATTTAGAATATAAAATATTTATATTAGATATAATTTTTTAAATATAAAAATAATGATATAAATAAAGTTATAAATAATTTTATTTAAAAAGTACTTTATTTTTTAAAACTTTTACTAATTCTCAAATCATGTTAAAAATTACTTTAATAGCAAAAATACTTTTGGTTCCAATAATATATTTAAAAGCATTTGTTTGGTACCATAAGATTATTACAAAATTTTATGAGGATCAAAGTGTATTAGTAGCGAGATTTATTAATTGATTTTATAATTAAAAATAATAGTTTTATTTTATTTTGTATAATTTTAAAACCCTATATAAAATTATAATATTTTATTTAATTAAAAGATGTATTAACATTTTATTAACTTAAAATATATACTTTTAGACTAAAATGTTATGATATATTTTTTTGAATTAAGAGAAAAAAGATTTACTATTTTATTAATTTAAATATCAACTTCATTACACCAATTGATTGTGTTGGTTTGCCTTCAAAAAGTATTCACCTTTTAAGGTATGATAAAAAATATATAACTCTAAAATTAAATTCCGTGAATTTTTGGATAAGAGATTTTAAGGTATTTTATTTTTATTATGTTTTAAAAAATAAATTAATTTGTTTTACATTTTTTATTTACAATAAATTGTTTATCATTAAAAGATATGAATCATAAAGGAATTAATTAAAAAATCGAAGCAAAATCATGTAAGAAGAACAAAATACGAAAATATAACAATTAAAATTTTATTTGTTTACATACATAATTAATTTTAAAATTTTATTACTCAAACTAATTAACGAGTATAACAATCGATCGAATAAAATAAGAGAGATTAATTAGAATTTTAAAGTTTAGGACGGAGGGGTTGTGTAAATTTCCCTATTAAAATTTTGATCAGAAACCCTTTTTAATAAATACAGCTTTTTATTTATATTCATATTTTTTTTTTACTATTTGAATTTTTTATTTATCATTTATTTATATTCGTATTAAAGTTCAATTTATTATTTACTTTTAAATTATATTTTTAATAAAATAAAAATGGGAATTCTAGATTGTGTTGAATTCCAAGTTACGATGCGATGTGGAAAAATAGAGAAACTGTTTCGCAATGAAACAGATGGGAGAAAAGTCTTTTGGAAGAACATATTTTTTTATTAAACATAAATATTATATTATTATAATAATATTAAAACTTATATAAAATAAAATAAATTAATTATTTAATGAATGAATGAATTTTAAATTTTCCGTATATTATTATTATTATTATATTCATTATTATTATTTTTTGGAACATAACTAATGAATAAGAATCATGGACAGAGCCGTATGAAAAAACAAGTGTAATTATCTCATTAAAAATATCTATTAAGGTATTAAATCAGGATTTAGAGTTAAAGAGAGTAAAATATAAATATATTTAAAATTAAAAGATAAATTCATAAAAAATATTTTTTTAAAAAAATTAAATAAAAAAATTTTCGGGAGTAGAGTAGAGCAATTGTCTTTCTCTACTCTCACATAGTTTTGTCTTTGCATCTATTATATAAATATATTAGAATTATATTTTCTTATAAAAGTATTAAAAATTATAGATAATTTGATTTATTGGTATATAAAATGAATAATAATTATTCTAAATATAAACATTCCCATATTTCATTTTATACTGTCCTTATTATATAACAATTCTAATTTCTCCTGAATGGAAGTGGCACACGACATTTTGATATATTTCTTACAAGTCAGTCAACCTTGCAATGTATTTTTCTTCCTTTATTATTTATGTCCGTCCTATATTCCGTAAATTTCGGATCCACATTAGTCTTTTAGCCACCATGGCAATCTACTTTAACCACGGAAAAATCCTCATGGAATTCAAGCACATGTGAACATGGATTAGATCGTAGAACCGTTCGTCACGTTAATCGTGGTTCTTAACTAATAAAAATCATCTATTCCGCCATTAATTATTCATGTCATTAATATAATTTTTAAAATTTATATTTTTTAAATGATATAGAAAAAATGAGTGAAGATCCATTGATTGAAAAAAATGACTTAAAAAATAGTGGTGAAGTGGGTGATTATAATTGGATGAGACTATGACTAATGTGGTAAGCTAGACTCATGATATAATTCCTCGTGAAGATGCTTGTTTTTCGTGGATGAGTAATTTCGACACTGTTATATCATGACACATTTCTGATCACTTGTCATACTCGTTATTATTATTAAATTATATTATAATAATATTTTGAAAATAAATATAAAATTTAAACACATACAAGGGGTCAAAGGAGTGAGCATCCATGGCTATCGAGTTTAAGGTTAGATCGAATTGAATAAATAATTGAGTTATTTAAATTCATAAGTTCTATTTTATGATTTAAGTTTTATTTAAAAAAATTTCAAATCGGGATAAAGTTTATAAAAATCAAGTCAAGTCAATTTTCGAGTTTCTGTACAAAATTATTTGTAATTATTCATAATTTTATAATAGATATCAATTCTAATTTTAACGATTTTTTATATTCATATATGATATATATTTATATATTTTTTGATATTTTCAGTTATGATATACATATTATATCATGCATAATCGAGAAACTGAACTTTGAATTTGAAAAATGATCAATTAATAATAAAAGTTTGGGTTATTTGTCTTATTCGAATTTTATATCATAACTCAAACTTTATTTGAATTTTTTTCAATCGAGTTTATGAAATTATAAGTCAAATGAGTTATTCATTTTGTGTTGAGACAAGTCAAATAATTCAAAAAAAAAACAGTTAAGTTGAGTTTTACTCACCTCTAACTACACCAATTAATGAATCCGTTGTCCCTATTATTATTCATCAACTTAATAAAAAAATATGTGATACCTCGATAAATACAATTATTTTTATATGAGCATTGAAATTAATGAAATAAACTCATTATGACCATCTGTTATCTTATTTTTTAAATTGGTTAAAACTTCAAATTTAAATTTAAAGGTAATATTTTAGGTTGTAATCTAAATTGTAATGATTTTATATAATATTTTAGGTTGAAGCCTAAAATCTTATTCTAACCTAAATTGTTATATAAGAGTTAATCATCCCAAAATAAAAATATTTCACGATAAATATAAAAATTTACTCAACCTAAATCCACATTTTACTAAAAAAATTATAGTTTAAAAGCTTCATCAATTATCAAATTTCGAGTTTAAATTATTAAAATCAAATTTAGATTATTTATATAATCTAAGAAATTCTCAATACCCATAATAAAATCTTAGTTTCGATTAAATTATTCGACGTCATAGATTTTTATAATCATCGATAATCATCGTATGTATTAACATATAATCATTAATTACCGTTAGTCTGGATGCTTTCATAGTTCGCAATTTACTCCTACTTATTCACTTGCGTGAGGTTCGCAAGGATCACTCTTGTGACAAATCTTTACTCCTAAAAAAAACTCACTTGAGTAATTTTTTCGATTCGAGAGAGTTTGCTCTAATTCGCTTATACAATTCTCTATTTATCAAACATTTTAATTAATAAATTTGACTAATTAAACTTTTAATTTTATCTTAAAATATTGTTTTTCAGACATGGTCATTGTGTTTTATTAAATATAGATAAGTTATGTTCTTAAGGTAAATGTCAGAGTTCGATCCTATACATATTATAACATGAACATCCTTGGTCACTTGATCAATTAGTGAATCTCAAATGATATATTATTTTTTATACAATATATATTCTATGATTTATTTTTGAGATTTCTGGATTTTTCACCTAACAATGATGTCTTCATTTATTTATTTATTATTATTATTATGTTGAGGTTAAACTTATTTAGTAGTAAGACGATATATTATATATCTATCATTAATTAATTTTATGAGATAAGATATTAGTTCTTTTAAGATTAGAATTCGAACCTTATACCGAAACAGCCTAAGTTGAATTGTGTAATGGATAAAAAATCAAATACTAATTAAATAAAAAAAACATGTCTATTATACTGAAACAAATCAGCCCACTAAACACAATAATATAAGTTGTTGGGCTCATTCTAGGGAAGGTAACGGTTTCTGTTTAAAAACGTTGAAACAAACCAAAACCTCGTTACTCATCCGTCAATAATTCCTTTTGTTTTTAATCCCTAAAATCTAGTTTAACATTGTTTTTGAAAAGTGCGGTAGAAAAATAAAATAAAAGAGTGTAATGGAAATTTTTTAAAAATTTTAGTTTTAGATATATGTATTTAGTATTACTGTCAAAAAGTGATATTAAAAAATAAATGATTATTTTAAACATAATATTATAAGTTAAAAAATATATATTTAAATGATAATTAAATTCTTTTATATTATAATATTAACTTAAATTATGATAAAATATAAAAATATTAATAAATAATACATAAATTATTTTTAAAAAATGTTTTTCAAAAGTGTTTTTGAGAAAATATATAAATATATATAATTTTTAAAATAAAAGAATAATTTATGTTAAATATAATTATGTATTTATAAAAACTAAATTATATTAAAACATAATAAATGAAGGTTAAAATTATAATCTTACTTTTAAAAACATTTTCTAACCGTAAAAGTTAAAAATTTTAAATTTTATGTTTAGATTAAAAAATCTTTCCAAACGCAGTTTTTCTTCAAAAATTAACTGTTTAACATTATTTTTTTACTTTAAATCAATTTTTGACTCAAAATCCTGTTTAGAAAGCATTTTTAAACGTAGCCTAATCAAAAACTTCCCACGTAAGCTTTCTCCTGGCTTTCACTTCTCCAACAAGACAGCAACACCATTTAAAGACCAAAAGGTCCGTTACACTTCTTGAAAACAAAACGAAGTCTAGTTTCCCGCTTCATCAATCTCACAGAAATTCCCCTAAATTCATGCTAAAGCTTACGTTTTTTTAACATCTTGATTCTGTTGGAGGTGGAGTTATCTCAGGCCAAAGTTTCCAGTTTTAGAGGAGGGTTTCATTCAAGGTAATTTTGGATTCATTTTCTTTGGTTTTATTTTATGTGCAATGGTAGTGATCATAGTGTTCTGTTTGGCTTGCTAGGAAAATGTGGGAAATTTTTGTGACTGCTAAACAGAGTAAATGAAGCCCTAATTTTTGTTTAGCTTTTATATGTAATTTGTGGTTGGCACTTGGCAGTTGAGTTGAGAAGATTGCGATGGAAGTCAAGAAGGAGAAAGATGAGTATAGTGAAGATTTAACTGAAGAAGAACATACATATTCTTCACCTTCTTCATTTTTGGACACCCATTTTGATACTACTTCAAGATCAGCTTCTCTTAAAGGGTATGTTTCTTTTACTACAGTGTCCCATGAAATTGCTTGGGGTTAAACATTGTAAACCTATTTGGTAAAACTTGTCAATTTGATGTAAGCTTTTACTTCTATAACAGAAGGGTAACTGGTCCGACTAGACACTCGAGGAAAGGAGGGTGGACTCAAGAAGAGGTTAGTCACTAGAGGATACTGGTATTTCTATTTAGATTTTACCTAGATTTTTTTATGTTTTCATGGTTATTGACTTTAACTGAAAGTGTTTGTAAGTTGGTTTAGATTAGGGAATAAAATGATGAATATGTTGTTGGTTTAAGGCTTTGCTTCTTCTTTGGAACCAGAATTTGAACTATGGATGTTTACTGATATTTGTATGCACATAACTATGGGTGGACAGGATAATCTTTTGACTGAAGCTGTGAGAAAATGTAATGCAAGGAATTGGAAGAAAATAGGTGGGTGTGAAATTTTCACCTTCTTTCATCCGTATCCATGTTGTCTATGTAGGGGCTCTCTTAATTCCCGGTTTTCTCGGGCCAGAATGTCTTTACGGCTGCTTTTGAGTACCTATTTTTGTATGGTATTGTTTCCACATTTTCGATTGTTGTTCGGGTTGATCATGAATCTTGAGGACTTATTCTTTACCATTATGTTTCTCTGAAACTGCCATTAGCTATCGATGAACGGTTCTTAGTTTTGTCATTAGTTTTCTAAATATTAATAAGGATGGAGTTATTTAGATGCTGAATGAAGGTTTCATAATATTCCTTCTGCTAAGCAGCTGCACTAAGGCTTTATTTGGTATGAAGGATGGAAGTGAGGAAGGATCTGTTATTCAAATGGTTAAGATTCGAAGTAAGAAAGTGCTTATGAATCTCAACCATTTGATTAACAAATTTTCTATCCTTGCAACGGGACAAAGGGCTAAATGCAGTGCAGATCAGAATATTTACCTTGCAATTCTGAAAATCTAGTTAATGATTATTACATGCAGCTGAATTTCTCCCTGGAAGAACAGATATCCAGTGCTTACATAGGTGGCAAAAGGTTCTCAATCCTCAAATCTTTAAAGGAGCTTGGACAAAGGAGGTTTGAACTTGAAGAGTATGTTTTCGTGCTATTCAAGATTTTGATATCATTGATATGTGATTGGGGCTGGTGCTTTTTTGAATTTCAGGAGGATGATTGCATTACTAAGTTGGTTGAAAAGTATGGTTGTCGGAGGTGGTCTGTCATTGCAAAGTTCTTGGGAGGTCGCATAGGCAAGCAATGCCGGGAAAGGTCAGCTCATTAGATTCTGATATGCCAATGGCAATTTAAACTAAATTAGAAAACTTTCCTTCTGAAATATGACGGGAGAAAGCGGAAAGCCGGTGTTTGTTTAAAATTCGCATTTTAATGTAGATAAATGGCTAGGATTTATAACTTCTACATATTTGCAGTTATCTGTTGTAGGTTTACCAGGAGTATACATAGTATGTCTTGCTGTGATTAAGATTTATGCATTAAAAATAGTTTATTTTTCAGGTGGCATAATCATTTAGATCCATCCGTACGAAAAGATTCATGGAGAGAAGAGGAGGAGGCCATTCTGGCATATTATCACAAAATATATGGGAACAAGTGGACCAAATTAGCTGAGCTGCTACCTGGAAGGTATGCATTTCTTAAAAATTATAGTTGCTAACAAAATTGTTTATAACACAATAATTTGATTTGAAAAATTCTTTTACATATGTTTACTGTTAATGTCATATGTATATCAAATATATATATATTTATATATAACATTTGATATTTGCTTTGCTTGCATTTTTTTTGTAATTTACAGGACTGACAATGCAATAAAAAACCATTGGAACTGTTCCTTAAAGAAGAAGCTTGGTTTGGACTCACCTCATTGTGATGCAATGGACATAAATGAAGGATCTTCTGATTTTCAGGACTGGGAAATTACACCAAAATGCTTGAAGGTCAAAGAAGATAGACAAGGTCTTGATGAAACAAAATCTGTCAATCATAATGTTGCTGCTGATTATAGTACTGATGCATGTAATTTAGATTTGGTTCTCGGAATCGCAAATCGAGCAGAAATTGAAATCGGAGCAGATTGTGGTAATGCCAGAAAGCACAGGTCTTTGGAAGTTCCATATGAGCAGACAACTGGACTTAATAGAGTGCATTATGATGACAAAACCAATGGTGTCATTGATGATTCAATCACTGGAAATGGAATGAGGTATGCTGAGCACACCAAGATACATGAACCTCAATCAGCCTCATGGAGAATAGATTCTCAGGATAGTTATGCTCTTTTTTCTTCGATATCACTTGGCTCTCCATCAAGTGAGTACTTTTCTCATGATGAGACATCTCAGCTGGAGCATTCTATGAGGAATCAAGATAAGCATTTAAAAGGTTCAGTTTGTTATTCGAGTCCACATAAACTCGTAGGAAGCGTCTCTAGTCCAGAATCTATATTGAGGATTTCTGCAATGACATTCAAGAACACCCCTTCTATCATACGGAAGAGAAGTTACAGAAAGGCTTGGAATGATAACTCCTCTGAATCTGCTGTCTCCTCTCCTGTAAGGTCCTTTTCAGGTTTTCATATGGAAGAACCGTGAGTACCAGATACTGATATGTATCCATTATCTCTGTATTCATCAAGTAAAATGAAAAACCGGAACAACATAGTGAAGTACACACGTTTATCTTTTGGTGAGTCGAAGTATATTCTCCTGTAAGTTCTTCTCCATCATGAGTGTTATGGAAGCTCTTTGCACATTCTTTGGACAGCAACACTTTCACAATCATTGCTTACAATTGGTGGCTTCTAAGCTCTCTGAGAACCTTCAATTTAATAAGAAATCCCTTCCTCGTTTCTGAACTTTAAATTTCTCTGTATGTTTCTTCTTATTGCCAAAATTATATACTTACATGCTTGATACTTCTTCTTTTCCCTTGTATTACTATTTGACTCATATATAATACTGCGATTCTCAGCTTCTATAGTTGATCTGGACAGTGACTTTTGCTTCTTCGAGCTCCAAGATATCAGGCTATTATCCAGATATACACAATAACCAGAGATGGACTTTCTATCCTCCATGTTATTTCCCCAGTTTTATCTGCAAATGCAACAAGACTTGTATGATTTTAGAGGAAGAAAACATCAAGCCATGGTTCAATATCCCATTTAAGTATCTCAAAATCCTCTTAGCAGCAGTCAGATGCATCTAACAAGGGGTCTGCATGAACTGAACGGTATATTTGGTTTATGGTATGACAAACATGTAGTATTAAGCTTACAATACTACGATATTGCCGTGCACTATGAAGCACGGGCATGTCACCTTAAAGGTCATTTTGTATCCCCGAGACGGTTTTACAAACTCAATTTAAGTAGGTGTAAAGGGAAATTTATTACTTTTTCCCATTTGACAAGTTATGCAAACAATCATATTCATTTAATAATATCATCAACACGACAACATTATAATCTCCAAGATATTTTAATAACAATTCATGGGCATGATGACCCAAGGTGTTTGTGCCACAAATCATAGACACTATCAGTATTAAGAATTACATTTAGTATCTGTTGAATAAATCATAGACACTATTGTTTGTGCAAACAATCATATATATTTATCATCTTCGTTTATCGGTTAATGCACATATAAAAAAAAATATATATGTAAACAAGTAAAATTTAAATTTTGTTAACTCAAAAAACTAAATTTATAATTTTACAATGAATCTTATTTTTTTTACAATGAGTTCTTAATTCTTTTTTAAAAATAAAGTTTGAGGGATCAGGATTTAGAAATTAAGTTGTTTGATTTGGGAATATAGCGAATGTAAGTGTATTTTGTTTAAATAATAATTATATTTAAAATAAAAATTAAGAAGTGGGTACTAAAAAGTAACCGAGTACCAAAAAATTTATAAATTTTGATTCAGACTCGACCCAGAAAATGACAGGTCACGTACTTGACCTGGACACAAAAAATTCAAAAAAATACACGATTTTTTATATTCGAATAATCAAATAATCGAATTAGATCATTTAAAGCGAATAGTTTTGAACACCTTTAATTTTTGATGAATTTTTATATTTTTGATGAAAATGACTGTAATACAAACAAACTAAAAATTTAATAATTTTAATAAAAAATTTATGATTAAAATAAAAAAGGCTCAAAATTCCAAGACTATCGATGTGACCCTAATTATAATTTGGAAATTTTATTTAAAAAAACCGTAACTATCTTGACAGACGAAAAGTAGGAAAATATAGAAAGACTTACATTGTCCGCCGTATATTGACTTGAAAATTTTAAGTCTATTGTATACGTGGACATGCTGGAAGAAAGCAGAGTTTATCTGCCACGTTTACTTCCTATCCGTGGAAAAAGCCATGCATTCTTTTTTATAATATGATTATAAAATTGTATATATTTATTAATATTTTTAATTTTTAATAAGATTTTAATTTTATATAAAAAATAATATGAGTATTAATTTTTTATAGAAATACTTATTAGGTTTTTTTAAAAAATATTTTCTGTCTAATCGTGTCTTTTTTATATCTTATCTTAAAAGATATTTAAAATTAAATTATAAATCTTAACCCTAATTTTTATATTAATTTTAAATTAGGAATGATAATGAATTTTGGACCCGATTCGAATTCCTAGATCCAAATCCGTCTTGTAAAAAAATATATCCTATTTTTGATTTTTTACATCCTAATTATAATCCTTAAATTTTAAACTTATTATTTTAAAATAAAAACATTGACAAAGATAAAATAAAAAGCAAATAGTTTATCTCCTTTAAAATAAAGTATTGAAGGAGATATACTAAGGATAAGATAAGTTCCCCCCTCAAAAAACCGTTTGATCCTCGGAAAGGATCCCATGTGATGTGTGAAGTGGAAGCTACTCCCGAAACTCCCACGAATTCCCCAGTTACCAACACTAATCGGTGGAGACTTCTAATTGACTTAATTAAATATTGAGCTGTTCATTTTCCTGCTCACTCTCACTTAGTCTACCACGAAGCTGCACTCTCGACTTAATCAGATCTTCTTCTTCAACCCAGGAATTTCCTACAGACTTTCACCTTCCATGATATCAGCTATAAATTCAAAACCCAGACCTTTGTCTCCTGTATCATGTCCTTTGCCTTATCTTTTCCCTCCTTCTAACACTCACAAAACATGCTGGACCAGGACGACACTGAACAGAACTTCACACTAGAGATGACAGTGGTATCAGCGAGTGGGCTGAAGAAACCTTCTTCTTTTATCTTCTCTCACCGTCTCAGGCCTTTCATCACAATCACCACCTTCCCACCGCTAACGCCGGTAAACGCCGCTGGTTCCAGGAACCGCCATGGTTTTCAAACGAGGGTTGATGATCAAGGTGGTGTGAACCCTACTTGGGGTGACAAATTCCAAGTTCCCATTCATCATAACTTCTTTGCCAATCGATATGCTTGTATATATCTCCAGTTATTTACTAAAAGACTCGTTGCCGGACAGGCTCAGTTGGGTTGGTGTCAGATTCCGGCAGCAGACATAGGGCTGCCGCCTGTGGGATCAGTGAGGCAACTAAGCTACCGGCTGAGGGCAGCAGACGGTACAAGGACTCAGGGGGTTGTCAACGTTGCGGTGAAGTTGGGAGGTCATATTCATTCTAGTGACACTTGTCAGACTGTGATTGGTATACCGGTCAAGGTTGTGCCGCATGTCAAGGAGATGGAGTCCACTTGTAAAGAGTGACAAGTGGGCCAAAGTCGAGCCTACCAATCCAATTCTTACATGTGCTGTGGGGTAGCGTTACAGTGAGATCGGTTGTACATTGTATTTGTGCATATTTTAATGTTGTGGAAATTAATTACTTTTATGGGAAGTGTGATTTACAAGATGTCACATTAAGTTTTTTCTACGTAAGATGGTGCATTATGATTGGGATTGAAACTTTTTGAAATGTAAGATCAATAGTGTGTTTATGGTAGGTTAATTTTATTATTTAACTTAAATTATTAACTAATTGTTATAATAATTATTAATTATAATTTAATTGTTGAAAAAACAGGTAATTGTTTTTTTTAAATGATTAATTATTATAGTGGTTAACTGTTAAGAAAATGTTTGAATATAAGTTAATTTATAGTTTATTATAATTTTTTTAAATATTTATTATTTTTAAGGGTGAGTATTCGATGAAGTCGAGTCAAGTCAAAAATTTTGAGTTATTCGAATTAAAAAATTATATTTTTTAATTTAAATTTTATTTAAAAAAATTTTGGTTCAAGTCGAATTTAAAAAATATAATAAAAAACGATTTAAACAAATAAGTCGTGTTTTACATGATTCTATATTGAGGGAAAAATAAAGTTAGTAAAAGGAAAGATGGGAGTTTTTCGTTGGACTTGGGCTTGGATAACACAAAACACAGCTTTAGCATTTCTTCCCTTAATTATAGGGTTTTTCAACCTCCTCCTCTAGCACTAAAAACTGTACCGTTTTATTCCTTCCTAAACCGCGGAACCGTTTTCCTTTGTTGGGTTTTTGCGCAGATCCGGTGTCGAGGTAAGAATCAATTCATGGCTTAGCTTGTTATCAAACCACGATGCCTTTTTCCTTTTGCCTCTCTTCATGATCTTCCATTTTGATTCATAGTCTTTTATAGCATTTACACGGCTTATTGTTTGGAATTTTTTGAGGTTCATGGAGTAAATTGGTACAAGAATTGGGATTTGCGTTTATTTTCCTATTAATGGAATGAATCTGAGTTCATAACTGAGTTTGGGATTCTTTGTCTTTGTTGTAATTGATTCGTCGGGTTCGTTAGAATAGTTGATGAATTGGTGTAGCAAAGGAATACTGCATTGCCTGCATCAAGATTCCCAATGTGAACCGCTTCTTTAGTATCTAAGTTGTGACTTCTAATTAGCATTGATCTTAGGGTGTCATTTAAGATCATGATAATACTAATTGTAATCATAAGTAATGGATTTATGGGTAATGTCTGCGGATTTGTTGTCCGATGGACAGAGGCGGAGTCAGAAATTTATTTAAGGGTGGCATTTTCTTGAACGAAAACTAAAAAGAATTAATTATATATAAAAGAGTGTTAAATTATTTATGAAAGAGTGTCAATTATATATATTTTTATTTTTTATATACAAGTTATATAAAAAAATATGAATTTCTAAAATTTTTGGGTGTCAACAGACACCTTTTATGCATGTGGCTCCGCCCATGCCGATGGAGGAACGATTTTTTATGGCCACACTAAATTTGGTTTGGGGTTTATGTTGTGTTTTTATTATTCTCTGCTCCTTAGCTGATTTTGTTGTGTTTAGATGAGTTACTGTTGTTTGTTTTGCTCAATGCTTTGAACTAGTGTTTTGATGAACTTGGTTATGGAAATTATAGGATGGAAAGAATTGGTGTGCTATGTTTTTAATGCACTGTGTGTTTTATTGTGGATGCTATCAGGTGTTTTTGTCTCTGGTTGATTGCAATATGGGTGATTTTTCAATCCAGATTAGTGCCAACCTTATCAACTGACTTGCCGAAGATGATGAGAAGCTGAAGAAAAGAACAAGGAAAACTAAACCCCGGGTGCCCCGAGAGCCTCGACAACCAGAAACAAAGGTAGATCAGAAGCAAATATCTGATGATTCAGAAAAACAGAAAGAGACAACAGGCACAGGATGGCCAGTTCCGCCTCCCTTGTTTCTGCCTGTAAACCAACCCCAATACCCTGCAAGTTCGGAGTTAGATGCAATTCAATCTGTTGTTAAAGAGAGTGAGAATGTTGTCGAGAAGTTGCGGAAGCAGGAAGAGAACATGGTGCAAGAAGTAACACTAAAAGCTAAGGAACTCCATGAGAAAGAGTTCAAGATTCCTGAACCGAAACCTATGCCTTGTCTGGTCGAGAACAATGCTTGCATGGAATGCTACAAGGAGAATGTTAATGACCTCACCAAATGTGCTCCTCTGGCTCAAAAATTTGCAGACTGTGCTCGCAGAGTTCGGCAGCTAGCCAAATCAACTAACAAGTAAAGACCTAGATGGTGACAAATTTTCAAGTGATTCAAAGAGGGAAAGCCATTTGCCGGTTTAAGTGAAACTTTTTGGCAATGCAATAAATCCGCCGGTAAGAATCTTTTGCTTCTCTTTAAACTCTTTGTTACATGAAATTATTAAAATATGATATGATTTCCACCATTTGCACTTAGATTAACGTTTTCTATAGCCGAATGATTATAAATCGATTGATATTGCCGTCGGTACAATATATAGTAAAACATGAAATCGAACATACTTAGGTGCAATGGCTGAGGAAAGTTATTGAAAAAGTTTAAAACCGATTCTGAAACAAAAACAAACAACTTGTCTTGCGCCATGGAGCGATGCATCTCCATGGGTTACCTATAAGCTGAAAGATGTCTAAGACAACTCTATGTACCATGGTTTCTCTTCCTGGCCGGGAACTAATTAATGACAACTATATGTATCATATATCGTGTTATTATTGGATACACTATCAATGTAAAAATCTAACAAATAAATTGTAAGACACTTGATATCAATTGGACACTGTTTGTGAAATAAGATATTTGACATAAAGATAATTGTAAACCTTAACGTTTATAAGTTTTATCATTTTAACTCTTATTTTCTTTTTGATAAATTTAGCCCCTAATTTATGTTTTTTTGATAAATATTTTATTTTTTAACTAACATGATAATTAAACCGTTAAAAATTTAACGATAGTGACATGTCATTACATGTGATAATATATTTTAATATAGCATCTAACCTCATTTTACATATAAATGACATGTTATCGTCGTTAAACTTTTAACGATAATGATAAATATATACATGTAAAATATAATTTATTCTATAAGATGTTGAAAATTAATAAAATCTAAAATAATAGGCTACGACTACTAAACATTTTCAAATCTCAAATCTCATTATATATATATATAGCATATTATTATCGTTAAATTTTTAACGATTAAGTCATCATATTAGTTAAAAAATGAGATACTTATCAAGAAACTTACGTTAAGAGCTAAATTTATCAAAAAATAAAGATCAAAATAATAAAAAATATAAACATTAAAGATTAAAATTACTTTTATACCAAAATTTTTTAATGATAATGTATCTTTTAGTAACCTTATATATTATGTTTTAAAATATTAGAGAAGCAACTATTTATTGAACCATTGTCGTCTGTCGAGCACCAGAGAGAATGACCTCAACGGGAGGGGGGGTTGACGTTGAACCATGACTACCCCATTCTTTTCCACAGGAGGAAAAGATGGCAAGGATTGATCTATCAGCTTCCATGCGAGATTACCAAAACCACCCCCAGACGCAGAGGCCTGACCCCCTTCCCCAACACACGTACCCTGAAGTAAACGAGGGAATTGCTCTAAATCTGACACTACAAGAGCTACCCAGGAGAATCAGAATTCCTTACCCAACCTTGTTTATTATGTCATTTGTAACTCAACAATTAGATTCATATATTTTATCTTTTTTATGGTGAATTATTTTCTCTTTCTTACATATAATGAGTATTTATTAATTATTTTAAGATAAACGAATTAGATTAATTTAACCATAGATAATATTATTAACACGATTCCTCTAATAATTTTTCGAAAACATGTTTCGAGTGTTTTACGGACAGATGAGCGGCGGCGCTGTATCTAATCCAAACCCTCTGCCTCCGAGTGTGAACCAAAGTTCACGCCAAAACTAGTTCTAGAACGGTCAAAAGGCCACAATTAGTTAGGCTTTTTGTCCCCAAAAAATAAAAGTTCGTTAGGCTGTGATCCAGGGATAGTTCTAGGGAGAGCCCACTAAAAAAAGCCTAAAAAAAGCCTTAACCGGTTTATCCGGTCACATTATATACACAATTTCTTATAAAAACTGTAAGAAAAACGGTACATACATAAATTAGCACAAAAATAGTAAGGATTTGTGTTTGTACACAATTTCCTAAAGAATACACAATATAGCACGAAAACGGTAAGGATTTGTGTTTGTACATAAATCCTTACAAAGTATACACAACGGCTTACGAAAACCGTAAGAAAAAAGGTATGTACACAAATTCTTACCACTTCAAAACCATAAGCTCAAGGAGGCTTCCAAGGGTAAGGATTTGTGTATATACCAAATTTTCTACAAGAATACACAATATAGCACGAAAACGGTAAGGATTTGTGTTTGTACACAAATCCTTACAAAGTATACACAACGGCTTACGAAAACCGTAAGAAAAAAGGTATGTACACAAATTCTTACCACTTCAAAACCATGAGCTCAAGGAGGCTTCCGAGGGTAAGGATTTGTGTATATACCCAATTTTCTACAAGAATACACAATATGGCACGAAAACGGTAAGGATTTGTGTTTGTACACAAATCCTTACAAAGTATATACAACGGCTTACGAAAACCGTAAGAAAAAAAGTATGTACACAAATCCTTACCACTTCAAAACCATGAGCTCAAGGAGGCTTCCAAGGGTAAGGATTTGTGTATATACCCAATTTCTTACAAGAATACACAATATGACACAACACAAATCCTTACAAAGTATACACAACGGCTTACGAAAATCGTAAGAAAAAAGGTATGTACACAAATCCTTACCACTTCAAAACCATGAGCTCAAGGAAGCTTCCAAGGGTAAGGATTTGTGTATATACCCAATTTCTTACAAGAATACACAATATGGCACGAAAACGGTAAAGATTTGTGTTTGTACACAAATCCTTACAAAAGTATACTCAACGGCTTACGAAAACCGTAAGAGAAAAGGTATGTACACAAATCCTTACCACTTCAAAACCATGAGTTCAAGGAATTTTCCAAGGGTAAGGATTTGTGTATATACACAATTTCCTAAAGAATACACAATATGGCACGAAAACGGTAAGGATTTGTGTTTGTACACAAATCCTTACAAAAGTATACATAACGGCTTACGAAAACCGTAAAAGAAAAGGTATGTACACAAATCCTTACCACTTCAAAACCATGAGCTCAAGGAGGCTTTCAAGGGTAAGGATTTGTGTACATACACAATTTCCTACAAGAATACACAATATGGCACGAAAAAGGTAAGGATTTGTGTTTGTACACAAATCCTTATAAAGTATACACAACGGCTTACTAAAACCGTAAGAAAAAAGGTATGTACACAAATCCTTATCACTTCAAAACCATGAGTTCAAGGAATTTTCCAAGGGTAAGGATTTGTGTACATACACAATTTCCTACAAGAATACACAATATGCCACCCAAATGGTAAGGATTTATGTTTGTACACAATTCCTTACAAAGTATACACAACGGCTTACGAAAATCATAATAAATTGTGTATGTACACAAATCCTTACCTTTGGATGGCTCCTTTAGCTCATGGTGAGAAGTTGTAAGGAATTGTGTACATACCTTTTTTCTTACGGTTTTTGTAAGCCATTGTGTATACTTTGTAAGGAATTGTGTACAATATTTATTTGTATATTTTTTATTCGAATATTTTTATTCGAATATTTATTATATGAATATTTTTATTCGAATATTTTTATTCGAATATTTATAGTCAAATATATTTTATTCGAATATTTTTATTCAAAAATTTTTATTCGAATATTTATTATACGAATATTTTTATTTGTATATTTTTTATTCGAATATTTTTATTCAAATATTTTTATTTGAATAGTTATTATACGAATATTTTTATTTGTATATTTTTTATTCGAATATTTTTATTCAAGTATTTTTATTCGTATACTTTTTATTCGAATATTTTTATTCGAATATTTATTATATGAATATTTTTATTCGAATATTTATTATACGAATATTTTTATTTGTATATTTTTTATTCGAATATTTTTATTCCAATATTTATTATATGAATATTTTTATTCAAATATTTATTATACGGATATTTTTATTCAAATATTTTTTATTCGAATATTTTGTTTCAAAAATTTTTATTCGAATATTTATCATACGAATATTTTTGATTCGTTTATTTTTTATTTGAATATTTTTATTCGAGTATTTTTATTCAAATATTTATATATAAATATTTTTATTCGAATATCTTTTTATACGAATATTTTTATTTGTATATATTTTATTCGAATATTTATTATATGAATATTTTTATTCGAATATTTATTTTATAAATATTTTTATTTAAATATTTATTATATAAATATTTTTATTCGTATATTTTTTATTCATATATATAAAAATATATTAGATAACCATTATTTATAAAAAAAAAAATTAAATTAAAACCGACTAACAGCCGGTTCCCATTGCCTTTTATTTGAGGGCTTCTTTTAGGTCTTTTATAGTCGGCTCTTTGTAGAACCTCCCGTGATCCAGCTACCAACGCGCTGATCTGTCCTACACGTTTCCCTATACTTTGGCCTCCCCTTCATTGCTGCAAGAAGGCACCATCTCCAAGAACTTCAATTGTTAATATCGATAATAAAAAATTAATATATAAAAATATTAATAATTTGGACCCAATTCATTTATTTTGATTTTGTACTTTATTTTTATGATTATTATAATTAAAAATGATTTACTATTATAAAATAAGCATTAGTTTTTCTTTTTCTTTAGGAGTCTTTATTTTTTATTATCAAAGCATTAAGCTTTAAATTCTTTGGGAAAGAAGAAGGCTTTAATGTGTTATACCAGTAGTTACAAGGTCCATATGATCCCATCCCTTCATTTTGTTTAATTTGGTATTCATTTTTGTTTATTTAATTTAAGAACTATTTATTTTATTTTATTTTATTTAAATCTAATCCTTTGTTAATATATGTATATATTATATGAATAATTAAATTATATTATATATTTATATCATGCTTTATATTAAATATATACGTGTATGTATTATATGTGTATATTCCTTTATTTTAAATATATTCGTTTATTTTATATGTGTATGTTTTATAACATATAGTTTTACGTCTTATACTTTTCTTTTAATATAATATATACTATACGTTTTATAGTACATATAATTTTTATATATTATTCTATGTTTTTATAGTATATACGTATATATAGTGATACATTGTGGTATTTTTTTATATATTATATATTAAATTCGATTTTGATTTAATTCGGTAAGCTATTTTATTAACTATCGGTTTTCGATTTAATTAATTTTGGTTTTAAATTTTTTTCATATTAACATTGGTTTTTAAAATTTTATATTTTATTTTGATAAAATATCTTTATTTTATAACTTTTAAATATTAAAATATAAAAGTTTTAAGATGTTTTTCATAAATATTTATTAAAAATTAATTTTTTAAATAAAAATAATAATTAAAAATTATCTATAATATTTTAAATATAAAATATTTGTTTTTATTTATAAAAATAACTAAAAATTAATTAAAAGTTAAATTTAGTTCGATGTTGTTATCCACAATACATAAATATATAAATCATAAATCGTTTAAAAACCTCAATTCAGATCTATTTTCAGTTTTACAATTAGTCATGTCCAACCTTATGTTATATTATATATTTTGATACATAATATTTATTTTATTTTATATATTACATGCATTATATATATGTGCTATGTTTGTATTTTTTATATTAATTTTTTAATTTTTTCATTTACATGTCATATTGCATTCGGATATATTAATTGTTTAATGCACCACTCTCTTTTTTAGGATAAATTTGCTTATTAATTTAAAAAATAGGTGGTAATTTTTGTTTATTTCTCAAAATCAAAACTCTTAAAATTTTCTCACTTGTAAAATTAAATTTTAATTTATGGTATAAAAATAATTTTAACTCTTAGCGTTTATGAATTTTATTATTTTAGTCTTTATTTTTTAGGATAAATTTAGCTTTTAATCTATGTATTTTTATAAATATCTCATTTTTAATTAGCATAATAATTAAATAGTTAAAAAATTAACGATAATGATATGTCATATGTACGACATTTAAGATTTGATAATGCTTAGTAGCTTTTTATTTTAGATTTAATTATTTTTTAATATTTTATTTGAATTTTAACTGTTTTATATTATATGTTAGAATAAAATTATATTTTATATGTATATTTGTCATTATTGTAAAAAAAAAATAACGAAAATGACATGTTATATATATAATGAGGTTAAATGCCATGTTATTTAAAATATATTATCACATATATGACATGTCAATATCGTTAAATTTTAACGGTTTAATTATTATGTTAGTTAAAAACAAGTTATTTGTAAAAAAAGATATAGGTTAAAGATTAAATTTATCCAAAAAATAAAAAACAAAATAATAAAAATTATAAATGTTAACGGTTAATTTATGCCTTCATTTATTTATACTTTAACTTTTAAAAAATATATTCATTTTAAATTGCCAAAACGATGTGTTCGAATCTTCAATTTCACGGCCTTCCTTCTTTTAGATGTACGATCGATCCATATAATTTTGTAGGGTTTAGGGTGACCATACATAATGGTTATTTTAATATTGAATTTTTATTTATTTTTGATAATATTCTACTTTTGATATCTTAATTATTGTTTATAATATCATATAATTTTTTATTAATAATTCTATTTAATTAAAAAGTAAAATATAAAGAAGTAGAAGAAAAATCGGCCGAATAAACTGACAAAGAAAGAACCGATTGTAGCGAGGTGTTCTCACGTGAGGACGTCATTAATTCTGGTCGGCGAAATTAAAGCTTAATTATCAAGCCAAGAATTCCATTTTTATCGACGTGGATAGATCAATCACCGTCTGTCACATTATACTCTTTTTAAATCTTAAAAAGTATTTTATAGATTTATCTTCCAACGTTATTTAAAATATTTGTTAATAAAATATAAGATAAACTGTAACAAAGATATTCAATTATGGTTATATTTAGGTGATGTAATTATTGAAAGTTATATTTGGATTGTTCATTTATGGTTAAGATTATATTTGGGTCACTTTTAATATTTGAAAAAGTATATCAATTGGTCGTTTTTCTTCTAAATCACTTGTATGACCTTGTTAACATTAGAGTATTTTATTTAAAATTATTAATTAATTTAATACGTGAATTGATAAATTTTTTTTAAATATGAAGAGTGACCCAAATATAACATTAACTATAATTGAGTGATATAAATATAACATTTATTAATTTGGTGACTAAAAAGTAACTTTACCCATAATTAAGTAACTCAAACGTTACTTTTAAAATTAAGTGACCCAAATATAACCTTACTCATAATTAAATGACTTAAATGACAGTTTACCCTAAAATATACCCTTTAATAATTTTTATATCATTAATCATTCAAAATTTAAAATTTTAAATAACAATTAGATATCTATATAAAAATAAATTTAAAGACGAAATTATATGAAGATAGGCGAGGACAACCGCTCTTTTGCCCTAAATTTTTTATTTCATTTGAACTTATTAAAAAGTTTATTTATAAATTTATTTTTTATTTTTAAATATTTATATTTTACTTTTTAATCTTAAAATCATATTCTTAGATAAAATATAATATTAAAAATATAACAAAAATATAAATTAAATCATTTTTATTTATCAGTATTATAAAAGATACAATTTTTACACGATGAGGATATTTTTTTATTTTAAATCTTTATATAACACATACATCTTATAAATAAATTATTCAAATTTATTAAATATATAATTTTTTATACCAAAAAAACAAACTATTAAAATCCTAATCTCTCTTAAAAATAACCACATCTCCTTCTCCATTGATATTACAAAAAAATATGACGACATGATCATTATTTTCCTTCTTAAAATGGAAAGAACGCAAGAGAATGGTGGCATTCGTACAGGCGACATCTGAGCTGGACTTCTGAACTACCCCGATCAAGGATCAAGTGACACGTGGGGAATTAAAGTTGACCATGGGGATGGGAACTAGAACCCAGCAAGGAGTAGGCCAGCACGGGCAGGCGTTCCTCAGTCCTCACGCCATGTGACCCTTTCTCCCCTGTTTTCCCGTCCCTCTCTTTGGGTATAAATTAAAGAGTATTTATTTAATACAAAATACATATAAAAAGGGAAGATTAAGACTTAGAACAAGGCGTGCTTTTCGCTTAGAAACTCTCTAATTCTTTTGTTTCCAGAGACAGAAACAAGGGAGAAAAGAAGGAGAGTTTGGTGGGAAGTTGTTAATAGCGATTTGGTCGAAGGAATTCAAAGGAGGAAGAGTTTTGAGAGCAGTATCTGGCATTTGGCCTTGGTTGATTCAGCCAGCCAACACCCTTGTTGCTTTCCAGCTTTCTACACATAAAAGGCTTGTTTTTGATCTAAAGTTTCCATCTTTTTCTGGTTTCTTCAACAAACATCTAAAGCCAGAACCAGGAGATAAAAATGGAGTGGCATGCTTGTCTTGATGAATATGAAAAGCTTGTTATAAGGATGAGTACACCCAGGTTTGTGGTCTTACTCCCTGCAAATTTTGGATTCTGAATTTCACCTTGTTTTTTCCTACATCTGTTTTAAAGACAACAATTTCTCCATATCATGTTTGATTTTTATTTCAATGATGCTTCATGCTTCAGGCCTTGTTCTGGTTTTAAGGTTTCTGTGTCCTCCTAATTTTGATAATTAGTGTAATTTTTTTCCAGGGTCGTGATCGACAATGCCGTTTGCCCCACTGCAACTCTTGTCAAGGTTAGCTTCTACAAACCTCTCAAATATGAACACACCGCCCATGTTGTACTATTTTTTTTTTCTCTTTATGTTGCCTAAAATTTTCACCTGTCGGTCTCATGTTTTCTTTAGAATTTTCAAAGCCTTTTGACTCATTCCAGCTCCTCTTTGCTTTGATTTCCCAGGTTGATAGTGCTAGAAGACATGGGATTCTGTTAGATGCTGTTCAAGTTTTAACAGATCTGAATCTTTCAATTAAGAAGGCTTACATTTCATCTGATGGCCAATGGTTCATGGATGGTAAGCTTAATTTACTTCAAAAAAGATCAGATTTTTCAGATAAAAGTTTGCTCTTTTGACATTTTAATGACATTTTCCTTTTGGTTTTTGCAGTTTTTCATGTGACTGATTTAAATGGAAACAAGTTAACTGATGCGAGTGTTATTAGCTACATTGAACAGGTAGTTTTATTTTTACACTTCATTTCAATGCCTTCTTTACTGTCTTAATTCATTTGCAATGAAACCGACCCTTATTTTGTTTTTGTTTGGATTACAGTCCCTTGAGACCACTCATCCTGGTACAAGTCATGGATTTAATGGCTTAACAGCCTTGGAATTGACTGGAACCGATAGAATCGGTCTTTTATCTGAAGTATTTGCAGTTTTAGCTGACCTGCAATGCGATGTGGTGGATGCTAAAGTATGGACTCACAATGGTCGAATTGCTTCTTTAATTTTTGTAAAAGACTGCAATTCAGGGTCCCCGATTGAGGACTCGCAGCAAATTGACGAAATAGAAGCACGTTTAAGGAATGTCTTGAAGGGAGACAATGATATTCGTAGTGCAAGAACCTCGGTTTCTATGGCTGTAACCCACACGGAGAGAAGGTTACATCAAATGATGTTTGCAGATCATGACTATGAAAGGAAACCTGTTTTACAGCATAAGTCGGATTTGCCTGTGGTCACAGTGCAGAATTGGGCGGAGAGGGGTTATTCAGTTGTGAATGTTCAGTGCAAGGATCGAACCAAGCTTTTGTTTGATGTTGTTTGCACCTTGACAGATATGCAATATGTAGTGTTTCATGCCACTATCAAGACATCTGGTGACAAAGCATATCTGGTACTTGAATGTTCCGTTATTAACGAGATTTCGGTTACGTAATTTCAGTTTGCTAACTTG
The DNA here is from genome assembly GCA_035048815.1 of Abelmoschus esculentus. Classification (NCBI taxonomy): domain Eukaryota; kingdom Viridiplantae; phylum Streptophyta; class Magnoliopsida; order Malvales; family Malvaceae; genus Abelmoschus; species Abelmoschus esculentus. The sequence goes on from JAUCBN010000012.1 coordinate 4,128,335, forward strand.
TTTATCCTTGTTGCAGGAATTTTATATTAGGCACGTAGATGGATCCCCGATCAGTTCGGAACCTGAAAGGCATCGGTTAATACAATGCTTACAAGCTGCAGTTGAAAGGAGAGCATCTGAGGTATAATATTTCCATCCAAAAACATTTTGAATATTCCTTTTAATGTTTATCTCGTATTCCAGACACTGATGCATTTGTTTCATGATTTCAGGGAGTAAGACTGGAGCTACACACATCGGATAAGCAGGGTCTATTAGCAAATGTGACTCGAACGTTTAGAGAAAACGGTCTTAACGTGACGAGAGCCGAAATATCAACCACCAGTGACATGGCTCTTAATGTTTTTTATGTAACGGATGCAACCGGGAACCTAGCAGATCCCAAAACCATCGAATCAGTAAGACAAAAGATCGGTTCAGCTAACTTAAAGGTAAAGGAATTGCCATTGATTTATCATAAAAAGGTCGAAAGCGAAGAGCAAACAGTAGGGGTTGGTGGGGCAGTTTTGTTATCACTGGGAAGCCTAGTGAGAAGGAATTTATACAACTTGGGGTTGATCAAATCCTATTCATGAAGTGGAAACTGCAGGAGAGATTTGATTTGCCTCATTGGCATGTTCTTTGCTTAAGGTTTGAGATTTGGCCTTTATGTACATATTTAAGCTGGAGTTTGGTGATTGTTGTTATAGTTGGTTTTGGGTGGTTGGATAGCTAGAATCCTATAGACAAATATTTGAATGAGAAGTGGGAAAACATGGTGTGGTGGGGCTTCTGAATTTATGCCATAGATTTGTTGCCCCTGGAAGAGGGAAAAAATCATGATTAGGTAGAAGAAAAAGATCTGGTTTAGTAGGATCACACACAACATTTGTACATAACCACTTTTAAGAAGTAATTATAATGTTTGATTAGTTTTCTTTTATTTATGACTGCAATTTTGTTTAGATAGTAATTAGTTTAGTATAATTTAAATAAGTTTGGAGTTCGAGATTTTTATTTTAATATAATTTAATCCTACTTGATTCGATAAGTTAAAATTTTATGTATCTTTTGTCATGTCTCTATTTATACCTCCTATTGAAAATTTCTAAAAAATTAAAATTTTAACATTAACTATTATTTTTTATATCCTAAACCCTAAACACTACACCCTAAAAAAATACATCATAATTCTAATTTTCTAAACTCTAATCTCAACCCTAATATTAAACTTTAAATCATATACCTCAAACCTCTAATTTGAAGCGAAATCACAAATGGAGGTATAAGAAAAAGGTAGACGATTTGCACCTTGATTCGACGTGGTAACGGGATCTTAAGTATTTAACCTACTCACCCCAGCAACTTCTTTTCCTTAACCCCTCAATCCATTCACCTACTCTGAACCAAATCAAGTGGCCTAAAAATTCCAAATCGAACATTCTTTTTTAACTTATATTTCAAATCAAGTGTCCGGTCATTCAACAGGGCAGGAAGGTTAGGTGTGTATAGAAATCTAGCTGCCCAACAGATCTATAAAGTCTTAACATTTATTAACTTTGCATAGACCGGAAGTTAGGGTGGTAACAGTTATTCTATGAGCTATTCATCATCAATGAAGGTGAAAACATTTCAAATTGATATGACCAATCTTTATGCATGTGATAAAGTATATATATCCTATATTAGTAATGGCTACAAAATCAATGCTAAAATAATTAAGATACGAAAATTAGGATTAAGGTGTAATTTTTAGATCGTAAGGTTTAAGATATGAAAATTAGGATTATAATTTAAAATGTAATTTTTATTTTCTAAACACTAATTATAACTTTAACTTTTAACCATAAACTCTAAATTTTAAATACATTATTTTAATGGGACACAATAAAGATAATAAAAAAAGCTGAAGATTTGCTGGGCCGTTGCTTGTCGTTATTGCTGTCTGTCCTTATTCTGATAAACTTTTGCTGCCTTCATATTGTCTTTCTTTTTCCCCTTTCTATTGCCAGTGATTTCGTAGATTTTTATAGGTCCCATATCAGATTTAGCAGATAATTTATCTGATCATTGAACTTCAACAGTTGGTCCAAAGTTATGGCTACCTTGATAACCATGTGCTTTAAGATATTAAATTAATTGGCATCAAAGTAGGCAAAAACACGACAAAGGGAAGACGATCATCGGCTGCTTGTCTTTCCAGACACTCGGTCTATCTCCTGATATCTAAAAAATGAAATCGGAAACAGTTAACCGCGTGAGCTTTGGAACCTTAAGAACGAAATGGGAAACAACTAGGACAACTTTTGCCCTAAAAGTACGTACATAGCACATAGAAATGGGAAACAGTTACCGGCATGAGCTTTGGGGTTATAAGGACAATGACATTTGAAGCTCCCCTTGGCTCACATGCCGGTAAGTGCGCCGGTTAAGGTGGGTTGACGCTGACACTAAACACTGTTGGAGTCACGTGCTTTATGGCTAGTTTGATGACCTTGCCTGCTTGTATCAATGGCTCTGCTTTTCATGTACTTGTTTCGATATGTCCGCGGCTTGGCTTCTTTGTCGCTGGTAATTTCATGCTAAAGGATCCTTCTTTTGAGTCGCTTTGGGTCCGCGGCGATTTAATGATTTTGAAGGCCCATACAATTTATTAAAATATGACTCTTAGAATTAATTGTTAATAATTTTTAATATTTTTAAAAATATAGTCTTTAAAAGTATTTTTTTAGAAGCTCCTAGTCATTTAAATTACGATTGTTCAAAATCTCGTTAATTTTACAAAGCAATAATAGTAAGGGTAATCAATAAGATTCTATAATCAATTATCACATTTAGAAAATAATTATAACTCTTTATTAAAAAATTTTAAAATTAACACTAATAAATATAGTTTATCAAAATTTTAAATCCTTATTTATTAAAAAACCTTGTACAATCATTCTAATTGCGCTTATCAAAAACTTCCACCGTTCGGGTCCTAACAAATATCTTAAGACACTGTTTACGGCTACAGTATATAACTACCTTTTTTATCTAGTCTATAATAAAGCAGGTTGTGTCACTATATGAAATATGAACAGGGTGTTGATATAATTATAAAATAATCAAAATATTTTTTAAAACTATATTAATATTACTATAATTATTTTTAATTTTAGATACTTCAACTATTTTTTATAAAAATATGTGTCTAATATTTATATTATTATAATTTCAAATGATTGATTATCGAAGGTCGTTAAAAATTTTGATATACAATTAGTAATTGATACATGATGATAATTTTATTTTTTATAAAAAATTTAAAAATATTAATTTTAAAAAATCTCATAATTTAAAAAAAAATCGTAAATCCCTAAAAATCATAAAACCTCAAATTCTTACTATTATCACCATCAATCTTTATTGTCAAATATATCATTTTGATCGTTAGACTTATTCAGATGTTTTCTCTAGTTTATTATTGTCGAAAACCGATGAATAACGTGCCAGTCGAACGGCGATTTTACATTCATCGTTTAATGTTTGACTATCATGTCATTTATCAATTGTGCGATGAAAGAGTAAAAAATAATCGTTTGAGTTTGATGATTGAAAGGATAAATTTAAAAATGAAGATTGAATGATAAGGATTAAGGTTTATTTAAAAAATAATAATTTTTTAGATTTTTTTAAATGATCTTAGATTATTTAAAATAAAAAATTTAAAATTAAAACATGCCACAAACAAAAAATTAATTGCTTAAAAAATTTAACAATATTTGATTATCAAACACAATAAAATATTGAATACAAATTTCGTCAAAAAATTGTCTAAAACCTAAATTTAACTAGAAGTATAATTTAAATATTTATTTTTAAAATATTTATTTTTTATCAAAAAATTATTGTGTATGTAAACTCTTTCTTACTTTATCCATTCGTGTTTGCTTTGATATTAAAAAAAATTAAGTTTAAAATTTAGAATTAAAGTTTAGAGTTTAGAATTTAAAATATGGTTTATTTTTAGGTTTGAGTATACATTAATAGGACCGTAAATGAGAAGAGACAAATCGGTCAAAACTAGACTCGATTGGACTTGGCTCGAGCTCGAACTCGGCTCGAGTTCTTGACGAGTCAAAACGAGCTACATGATACTCGACTCAAAAAGCTCACGAGCTACTCGAAAACATAAATACATTATTTTTTATTTTTTATAATTTAAAATCTAAATATTTAAACTTGAAACCCTAAAATTTAAACTCTAAACATAAATCTTAAACCCTAAATTAACACACTAAATCCTAAAATTAACAATCTTGAATTTACACAATTTGTGTATCAAAGTTTTTTTTCATTAGGCTTTAAATGAGACGTGATATATAAGAGTTACTTGAGTCTAACACGATCAAAGATTGGTTAACACTTGACTCGATTAGTCTCGAATAAAGCTCGAACTCGACTCGAGTTCTTAACGAACTGACCCGAGCTTAGATTTTTTAGGCTCGTTTAAAATTACTCATGCTCGAACTCGATTCGAAATCTTAACGAGACGAACCGAGCTTAGCACTACTCAAACTCAAACTCGACTCGTTTCCCCTGTATATCTTAATACTCTAAAAAGGGTTAGACATTTTTTATTTCACTCTGGTTTGCGTCTCCTAGACTTTTCCTTTTTCTTGCACCTGCATATATCTCCTTGAAATCTATCTCAAAAGTTTATGCCGAAATCATTTCCAATATACATGCATGCATGATATATATTGATGCCTTACACTTGCAGTTGCACATGGTGACTTCAGTCTACATTATTTGAACATCAGCCTGTACTGTTGTTCCTGCCAAGGGAACATTCCAAACACCCACTATACTCAGGGTACCCAAAACAACCCTAATTCTATTTTAATCAAAGGCAACTGCAACTGCAACTGCTGTGCAGTCTGCAGAGAGATTTGTTTGCATATAGCTTGATCTGTTGTTGTTGTCATGGCTAGCTTTACAACCGAACCGAAAGCATTTTGTGTACAGGAGAGGAGATTCTTGTTAAGTAGATCAAAAAATACTATAAGACAATGAAACATGTCAATGAGTAAGCCAATGGCTCATAATTCTCTAGTATTTGATTGATTAGATACAAAATCAGAAGCCAAGCATACTCCAGTACCATCTCCTTTCCATACACTTGACCTGAGATTCCAATACTATTTAACAAAAGAAAATATCTATGAATCTTGAGAGAGAAAATGAACTTTTGTTCTAAATCAACCAATTTTGTCTTGCATCAGGATAAATCTAAAGATGTTGGGTAGTCATACCTCTTAAAAATTTCAAAATCTCTTATATTTTATATATTTTTATTAATAATCTATTTCTATATTTTTAAAATTTATAATTTTATACTTATACATTTATAACATATTTTTTTGATAATTTATATATTTTTAGATAAAATTTTAAATCAGTCTCTATCTTACGTGATACTTGTATTTAAAAACTACTAAATGAAATGACAACCGTTACGATGACTATGCTCTCGATGTTCTCTATGAACTACATTTCAATAGATTGTAGCAACGCGGCATGAGTTTCGAGCTACAAATCGTCTGCCTCTTTTTTATATATTTATTCGTGTTTCTTTTTTAAATTACAGGTTTAAAGTTTAAAGTTAAGAGTCATAGTTAGGGTTAAGAGAATTAAGGGTATGATGTATTTTTAAGGTGTAGGGTTTAAAAAATAAAAATTAGAGTGAAAGTATGATAAAAGAACAGATGCTTTTTACTTTGAGTTTTATTATTCTTTTTAGGACAGTTCATTAATAGGTTTCAAAATCAACAAACAGTTAGTTTAATTAAATAAAATATTAGATTTATTATTTAATATTAAAAGTTTGAATCATGTAGAAAATTAAATTACAAAGATTGTTCTCATATTAAACCTTATAAAACCTAATCTAAAATAATTGACTAATAAACTGAATACTAATTATTAAATAAAAAAAAAACCGGCTTCAAATACCCAAAGATCTCAAAGGGCCGGCCTTTTTAAGAGAGTTAAGGCCTAGGTTCGAAGATGAAATAAGGATATTTTCTTTGGGAGTTCGGTTCCAAATAAACTTTATGATCCGTCCGATATTACCAAACTTATTACATGGCGTATCATTGTTTACCTAGTCATGCTAAAGAGGCAACTTAACCAGTGGTACAAATTCAATACACCAGTAAAGTTACTTCATGTAGTGCTGGAGATTAGGTGATCTTGGTGTAGGAACAACAATTAAAGGCGTCATTTTCTTCATGATTATTCCAAATCTGCCGGTCAAGTCGTTCTCTGTACCCTCGGCCAGTTTCCAGTCATAAGCATGGATCAATGCAGCCAACGAGGAATACAGCATCCTCTCCCCTAGAGATACTCCGGCACACATTCTCCTTCCGGAACCGAACGGCATGTACCGGGAATCGTTTCCTAAATAATCAAACTTCTCATCCAAGAATCTCTCAGGTTTGAATTCTAAAGGATTTTCCCAAAGCTGTGGATCCCTCTGAATACACCAAATGTTTAAGAACACCCTAGTGCCCTTTGGTACACTATAACCACCAACAGTGCTCGATTCGCCTGGAGAACGGGGAACAAGGAGAGGCATCGGTGGGTGCAACCGGAATGTCTCCTTTACCGCAGCATCTAGATAGCGCAAATTAGGCAAGTGAGACTCGTCGACGGTGCCGTCTAGACCAACCACATCGGTTATTTCTTTCTTCACCTTTTCCATTGCTTCTGGATGTTGCATTAGCTCAGCCATTGTCCATTCCATCATTGTTGATGTTGTATCAGTTCCACCCACTACAACATCCTGATAAAAGAAACCTTATTAGCATACAAATTTTTTGTGGGGCAACCGGACCTTCGGCCCCCTCTAAGTCCATCCTTGTTCATCGAAAAAGAAATTGAGATGGTGTATGATAGTATGCTATAATATACACAAGATTACCATGAGTAGGGCCTTGAGTTGATTCATAGTAATTGATGAAGCACTATCGTTCTTCTGCTTGAGTTCCAAAAGAAGCTGCAAGAAGTCTTTTGCCTCAGTGTTTCCGTCACCTTTCTCCAATTTGTTGCCGAAGCTCATTCTTTCTTCAATCATGGAGTCGAAAAGTTTATCGAAAGAAGCGACAATTTTGGTCATATCCCTCTCTAATCCCTGTATATCAAACCTTGCAAGCACCGGGAAAATATCAGAAATGTTTGGTTTCCCCAGTATGACCATGAGTTCAGTTATGAGCTCTCGAAATTCACTCCAAACATCAGCTCCTTTCTGCTCTCCTCCCTCTTTGCCACCCCACAGCATGCTCATCATCGCATTGATCGATGATAGAAAAGCCATTTCACCAAAATCAATCGGCTTGCCGGCACTTTGGTAAACATTCTTTATGGTTTTCAACATCTGTTCCCTCCTTAGACCATAACAAGCTTTAATGCTACCATGGCTAAGCATTTCACGCACCAGCACTTTTCTCTTCTTTCTCCAGTCAGGACTACTGTAAGAATCAAACACAATATCATTAAGGCCAAAGGTGACGATCTTGGCACAAACAGGAGGATCCCGCTCCGAAAACGTTATGTCGTTGTCACGAACCACTTCTTTGGCTAGCGATGGTGAGTTAATCACAACACATAATTTGTTTCCAAGCCAAAGCTTGTAGATGGGACCAAAGGCTGCAGCCAAATCCGTAAACACCAGGTGGAGATTGTCAGTTCCAAGATATGGAAGATATCCCACTACTGGCAACCCACGGGGGCCCGGAGGTAATGGAGCAACTGCTTTCCTCGGCTTCCTTATGGTCCATACGTGCCACAGAGAAACTCCCAGTATGGCAACCAGAAATGAGAAAGCTGCAGGAAACAACCCATGTTTTTGGTTGCTAGCATTCAACAGCCACGAATATGCTATTTCCAACATCTTTAAGTTGAAACACTGAGTTAACCAGGAGATGCAGTGGTTCATATTGCCGAGAAGTGTCTGTGATTTTATAGTAATACAACATTGGGTTATTCCATTAAAATATTGAATATTTACAGTCATCAGAAGAAGAAGACAAAGGCCACCAAATACGTTCAACGATCTAATTTTCTAAATTCACATGGCTGCACTTTGATAGAGTTCAAGTCAGATGATAGAGCTAACCGCAAGCATAAGAGTCAGAGTCAATGGCCTCTGCCATATTATTCTAAGCATTAACAGTCAGAGTTGACGGCTACTGCCAGAATTTATAATTTAACTGCTTAGTTAGTCCTTCATAATTCTCATGCAATAAATAATTTTTCCCAGTATCGTACAAGGAACGATCTTTGAATAATTATAAAAAAATATCTTTGAATAAAACTAAAATTATTAACTTATATTTTTTCCATTAAAGATCAGTTCGGTTGTTATCGTTGTTATTGTAATATCGAAGAAATAATAAGTTTAAGTGTATTTTAATGTGGTTGTCTTTGATTTATAAATAAAAGATAAGTAATTTGTAGGTATATGTCATGGGCTATTTACCTTCTTTCTAAAATATACGTTTAATATGATGTGTATCGTCACTGTTTATATATCTTAAGACATTTTTTTCGACGTGAGATTAATGTTTTTTACCTTCTTTCAGGTATGACATATACATATAAATGAGAACTAAGTATACATTTAAAAGAAAAGTTATAAAATATTCTTTACTTGATTTTCACCCATCGGTTTAAATCCTTAAAATTTTAAATATTTTTTACTTGATTTTCACTCTTACATGTGTGTGATTGTATGTAACGATCAATTTTTATTAAGTAATATTAAAATAATATTATTAAGACGAATACAAAAATTTAAATTTATATAAAATAAAATGAATGATCATTAAATCAATTAATAAATTTTTTAATGACTCAATAAATAATATAGATTAGAGATAAAATTTTAATTAGATTTTGATAATATATTATATAAAGACTTAAAATAAATGTTTTTTTAAATATAATTAAATTTTTAAAATCTAAACTTATATCAAATCGAAGAATGTGTCACTCTCTCCTATCTTCACTTGACTCGTTGCTATATTACCATTTGATTATGAAGTTGGACTGACTTTAGAGGACAATGGTGACTCCTATTTTTTATTTTATTTTCGATACAATCATGACGATTATTTTAGTGGTATTAGTTTATGAATAAAAGATATTTTTCTAATATTTTTTTTTATTTCGTTTTGACCGACAATTAACAGTATCAGATAATTGTTATAATTTAATCTTTATATATTTTTATTTTATTTTTATTTTCTTTATTTTAATAAAATGTTATGCATTTTAGTTTTCTATTTTTCATAAATTTTGTTGTATTTTTTTAATTTTTGTAACATATATTTTTTATTGTTATAATAAATTTTTATCTTATGATATATTTTTAGATACTTTATGATTGTTAGATGCTTGTATAGTATCTTTCATTATGATTTTTTTATTTAAATTTATCTGTGATCGTGAATAGTTTAATTTTTTTATTATTGGTCGTGAATAGTCAAATATGACGACGTAATTGTAGAATATTTCTTCTTTCTTTGTTTGTTTTCTTGTGCTGCGAAGTCTTATTTTTTATTAGAACTCTCCGTCTGCACATTTTTGTATTCATCTCAGTGTTTACTTCTCTACAAAACTTTCAATTTATTCAAAATAATCCAATCAAACAATGAAATCTGAACAATACTTTTCAGACACCTCATTGGAACTTGAATAGTATTCAGGGGGAGATAATTTTGAGTAGTGATGAAAATATTCGTTCACGACTCGATTTGGTACATTCTGATTCGATTTGGTCGGGGTTTTCTTTAAATTTTGAGGATCGGAGAGGGATAGAGCTTAGAAATTATTAAATCAGGTCAGGTTTGGGTATTTGTTTGAAATTTTGTGTCCCATTCCGCCCCGATATTTTTTATATATTTTAATACAATTTATTATATTTATAAAAAATATCATTATACATAAATATTTTTATGGGTTTTAAGTAATTTTTATACTTTTAAAGTTTATTCTTATAATAAAAATTATTAAATGTTATTCAAATTTTAATATATTCAATTCTGTTAGTCGATGATTTAAGTTTTTTTCTTTTAAATATGTAATTTAACATGTGAGTAATTTAATTTAAATTATATTTTATTTTATTTTATTATATAGATTTAGAGTTACTTAAAAACTGTAATTTATGATTGTGATAAAGGATTGATCGAATCTAACTTTTATCATTGATGAAGAATTTTTTAATTTGTCGAGTATGGGTTGAGTTTAAGAAATAATATATCAGGACGGGGTGGGTAAATTAATATTTTAACCTGAGTCGGTTCGGGGTTGGGTTTAGGGATTCCTAAATCGGGTTGGTATTGGGGTGGCCAAAAACCTACCCCACCAGGTTGCGATCCCTAATTTTGTGGTCGAAAATTTAGGAAAATAATGATGTTTAGGGTTATATATAAAGAAATTGGTAAATTTTAGGTAATTTTGAAAAAGTAAAGCAAAATCTATATTGTTGTTTGAATTTCGTCTTCTTCATTTGCAGATGACGACGTCCAAAAAATAATATTTCTTTTTGTCTATTCTCTCAATATTTTTCAAACACACCTATTTATTATTTTTCTCTTAACTCTATTATTCATCTAAATCGGGTTTATAGTTCCAAACCTGAATTTTTTTTTTATCTTTATTTTATTTTCCATGCGAATATATCAACGGATTTTATTTTCTATTATTTTAAAATTATCTTTTCAAGTATTATTATTTTTTTTTCACTAAATCTTTTAATAACGAATTTATTAATTTTCAGTTGACATGCATGACAATAAAATGTAGCATATTTAATCTGATTCGGTCAAACTTGATGATAAAGTTTATGGTTTTTTTATATTAGTATTTAGGGTTAATGATTATTTTTACACCCAAAGTTTTCAAGAAAAAGTATTTTATTCTTTAATTTTTTTTTGTTTCTTTTAATTTTGGATTTTTTTAATTCCACAATGACAACTAACTTTTATTAATAAAAAATAATGAAAATAATTAGAATTGAAAAAAAAATAAAGGTATGCAATGTTGAATTTCTATTTTTTCCCAAACTAAAAACAAGAAAAAAATTACTGGTTTGCTAAGTTGACGTTATTTTTTCATATTGATTTCGGTTGTTTTATTTTTTAAATTAACTTCTAGCTTTTTAGACCGAACATTATCGATGTAAATCCGAAGAATCTAGGAATTGACAGGTGTAGGACGGGTCGGATTTTTAGTCGTCTCAATCTAAAAATTAAATGTTTTCACTCGACTTCGCCTTGTCATGGATAAATGTGTTTTACCTGTCTTAGAATTGGACGTGAAAACCTACCATCGACCTGCCTTGACTCGAACGAAGCTCCTAATCTTATCTAAAGACCATCACCGGCACCACCACCCACGCCACCATCACTGATACTAACAGAGGATGATCCGAAGAGATTAAAGAATGATATATGAAGTTGGAAGATGAATAGAAGGAAAACAAACAATATAATCAACAGTAACAAGAGATAAAAAAAAAATACATGAGATGAGAAATATCACTTTTACAGACAAAACATCGATCAAAACCAAGAAACTTAGCAACATAACAGATCAACAACAGAAGAATCGTTAGGAGTTAGAATCCTAGTTTAGGCATAGCTGATTTGTCTTAAAATTAAGGGATCAAAGAGAAACTGGTAGCAAAATCATTGCTGCCATAGGTGCTATGTACAACACTAAGTTCATGGAAATGGAATGTAGCTTCTCAGCTTCATTAGTTAACAGTATCCCTTGGACCACAGATTTTAAAGCACGATCAGAAGTAGAACCAATGCAAACCAAGAACCCAAACAAGTTAAACAAAGCCTCACTGTTGGTAGCCAAAACAATCCCAAAGACTACAGACAAAAGTGCAAAATAAACCTCAGCTGATTTCTTCTTGCATGTGATTAAGAAAGCGAATATGGCGGTGAAGAAAGGGGTTGTTGCGCCAATAGCTTGGTTAAACGATACGGGTATATGCAGCTTAAAGAAGTGTTCCCGCACACCACGGAGAAACTGAAGATGAGACACAAAGCTAAGATCTTCAAGAACTGTTTCCTCGACAGAATGTGTTGCCTTGGAACTATTTCAAGCAGGTTTATGGCTATGTGACTGTAAGAAGCACACGAGAGCATGGTGAGGAAGATTGGGTAGCGGTAGCCATAAAAACTGAAAGATACTTGTTTAGCAAAAGGACCCCGATGTTGGACATGAATCATGAGGCAATGATCAATGCCGTTAAAAGATTAGGAGAGAGATGGGATCCAACGGTGTAGGTGCTGTTTTTAAGTTCGGCTATGGAGTTTGCCGGAATGTCCAAGCTAACCAATGAAAAACTATACTTAAATTATTGTAAATCTTTTTTTTATTTATAAACATTTGAATTAAATTTTATATGTAAATATAAATAATTTTATATCCATGACATTTTTTTAAAATAAAATATGAGTACTCTAGTTTATTAAAGAGAAAAAAATTAAAACATAATAAAAGGTTACAAATCATGTAAACAAATTAATTCAAACATATTTCTAAAAATATGAAAATTAGCGTTTTTAAATCATAATTAGGATTATAAAAAATATAAAAAAATAATTCAAAGGTTCAAAATAAAATAAATACAAACATCATTGATGCTCAACGATGAAAAATAAAAGTCAACAACAAATAATATTAAAATATTCATACTATAATAATAAGACACGTTAACAACAAAATCATTATTATAACTCAATCACGTATAAGAACAATGACTGTGAGGTCACATCAAATTCTAGTTTAGGAGTCCAAAATAGAGATCAACAAGATCATCAAAATAACACCTAGTCGTAACGTTCATTTCAAGATTCGAAAATCAGGTTAACTCGGAAAACAAGTTTCACGCCTGGGCCTATATGATGGGCTTGTTTGGGCTGAATTGGGTTTTGGGTTAAGTTGGCATTGAGAGGTTTATTATGATAAAAACTCAAAGAGATGACAAAGAGGGTAGCTCGTTTAGTTCTTTGCAGAAAAGTGTAGGAAGTGATCTTGTCCTTTTGCTCTTTCTCTCTCTTTAACCCAAAACTTGACAGTTAAAGGTCCAATATTTGAGTGTATGAGAGCAGATTCCGGATTGGAAAAGAAAATTAAAGCATTGAAATTTGTAGTTCACCCACCCAACTGATAAAACAGCTCTTGGTTTGGCCAAAGAATGTAAAACTGGTTGAACAAGGCACTACGAGACTATCATATTTGGTCCTTAGAAAACACTCGTCTTAACTTCCAATGGCAGTTGGGAGGAAAGCGTGTAGAGATTGGGCATGGGGAGCAACAATATGTTAATAATACGTGGTTCTAGTCAACAGGAACTACCTTTTTCTGCCATAACTTTACTGGATGCTGTGGTTCAATCCAAGAAGACGTGACCTGAAAGGAAACGCAACTGGTAGAACCCCACGGAATTGTTTCAAGCTCGTACAATTTAAGAATAAAGTTGAGATACGTAACACTTTGGTATGTACAGATTTTCTTTTCTTGTCATCACAAACCAATTAAATGTATAAGTAATTACACATCATTCCTACATTAATGAAGTCATTCCATGGTTTCAAGGTTCGGTCCAGTCTGGGTCCCATGCTTTTCATTTTCATGGTGTGACCATGGGATCAAACTCATCGGCGGAAAACAACAATTGCAGCTATCTTGGCAGGGCTGGGGACGTTCCCAGTTACTCCCAGAAGGTGCTGCAGCTTCCACCAGCGGACCCCAGCACTCTACCCTGTTGAATTCTGGGACGTTGGAATGAAAATAAACCCAAACCAATGACTCCTGTAAGTCTGGGTAGGTTTTCAGCAAATTCCCATCTCCATGGACAAACGCTTTCAGCACCTATGTCAGTAATATGAACAGATTAACTTTTCAGGAAACCAACACTTCATCTCTGTATATCTTGGAGCAGATGAATTGAAATTACCACTGGGATTTCCTTGGAGAAGATGTAGTATCTAAGTCTAGCACACAAATCTAGAAGAAAATGACCGCCGCTTATGTGGCAGTGAACATGCAAAGACATCTTTCCCTTCACTTTTTTCCATTCCGCCACCACTTCGTCTCTGTATATCTTGTTTGCCCATCCCTGCAACTGTGGAACGAAACCCCAAATCATTCCTCAGCTCAGCTGGCTACAAATCCCCTGTTTTCTTGTTAATTTAAAATAATGGGTTATGAAATCAAAGGATTTACCTGAGAGTTGTTTATGGTTTGGGAGATTGCTAATGTGAGTTTAGAGGTTATATCACTGTGTGTGAGGGTGTAAGCCCTGGGTAGCTTCCCTGGGTGCTTCTTTTCATCAACTCCCAAGAACAAAACCTTTAGCTTGGATGCCTCGAATATAGCTGGACCAAACAACCTTGCTACCTGATCCAATCAAATCCATAGAAAAAGATCAATCTAATCTTAAGCAAAGTCACCAAAATAATACTCATGATAACAGTGAAAGGGAGAATGAAAATATTACAGGGACGATAGCTTGATCCTTCTTTGGTTTTCTTCTTGAAACGAAGAGAGATCCATATCCATTGCGTTCAACCCCCGACAGTCCTGGTTTTGCAGGGGAAAGAGGAGCAAAAGTCAAAGTTACCATTTTTAATAGATTCAATCTCCAACTTTGACAAAGAGAAACACCCAAATATAGAATAGAACTCAAAACAAAGATCTTTGAAGCTTCGGAGGGGAGGAAAGAAATAGAAAGAATCTGTGAGGAGACTTGAAACTTTGGAACTTTGGTTTCCTTTGACTCGCAAGTAGCTTAGCTTAACTCAAGACTTTCCTTTTGCCTTTGCCTTTGTGTGTCTTGTTGGTTGAGCCAAAGTTGAAAACGTTAAGAGAGCAGTTAATTGAGATGGCGTTTAGGGATATACTGGTCTGGCAGGCGCTGGGGCAACTTTTGAGTTAGCGGCAAATTATGGAGAAGAAACGAACTGAAAGAGTTTGGTTCGAGATTGAGACGACTGTTAGCATGGACACGTGGGTTAGGCATGCTGCTAACACGTTCATCTTCTGTGTCTCCTACATTTTTGACATCTATACACCTTTAGGTTATTATGTGGCATCTTTTTATTGGCTCTCCTGTTTAAACATTTTTAAATACAAATATTCCACTCTGGATTTTATCAAATTTTGAGTCTAATATACTATTATTAACTCATCAGATAAGGATTGTGAATTATTTATTCACGTAAATGACTCCTAATTTGCCCGTATGTGGCCGGGTCACCGCCATAGGCTTGTCTTTTACCCACCAAGTCACACTACGATGTCTATATTTATTGGTTTCCTTCTTAACTCCCAAGAGTTCCGTCACATACACTAAGTATACGTTTAGCATTGCATTTTAAATTAATTTTTATATTAAAAAATAGAAACTGATTTAAAACATAAAAATAATATTAAATTATTAATTTTTAGAGAAAGCTACGTTTAAAAATGTTTTTAATTCGAACGAAAAATTAAATTTTTTAGTTTTATGATTAAAAAAATATTTTTAAAAGTCAGATTTTAATTTCAACCTTCATTTATTATATTTTATTATTATTTAATTTTTATAAATATATAATTATGTTTAACATAAATTATTTTTTAGTTTAAAAATTATATAATTCATGTCATATTTTAAAAAAGTATTCTTAAAAAACACTTTTTAAAAATAATTTATGTATTTATTTATTAATATTTTTATATTTTATTATAATTTTAATTAATATTATAATATAAAAAATTTGATCATTGATCATCATTTGAATATATATATTAACTTATAACATTACGTTTAAAATAATTATCTATTTTCTTAAAATACTTTTTAACAATAATACTAAATATATATTTTAAATCAAAAATTTTAAAAGAATTTATTGAGTACACTTTTTCCCTTTACTTTTGATTTCTACCGTTCTTTTATAAAAGAATGCTAAAGTAGCCTTAAGTTAATAATATTTAGATGTGAGGCTGAAGATTAGGCAGCTTTTGTTGTTATTTTGGTTTTAGTGTTTCATTTTAATTAATTTATATTAATTTATGTTATATATTTAATTTTAAGGAATATAATTTATAATAAAATTTATTTTCATATGTAATATTTAAATTTTAAATTATTTTAAATAAATGAAATTTTATTCGTTTAAAAGATTCACAAAAATCAATAAAATTTTTCAAATGATATTAATTATTTATTATTTATATTAATTCTATAGTATTTGATAAGGTTTTTAGTTAGTAATAATAATATTATTTATTAATTAAATTAAATTAATTTTATATAAAAAGTATTTATAATATTAAAAATCAAACTTTCAACTCCATATAGACTAAAATTTATAAAAATCTATTATAAATACGATCATTTTAATTTTATTTTATTTATTTTTAATATCATATTTTAAACCTTAAATTTCATTTGAAGACATCATATTTCATTTTACTAAATCAATTATTTATTTACACTATTTTTTTAAGTATAATTAGCGGATGTTTCTTAAACAAATAACAGTAACATAACCCCATTATGTTATATTAAAAAACATAAACATTAAAAATAACAATTAGAAAAAACATTAGCGGCTCTTTTTTTTTTTTAATTTTTTTCTAGTTGTTCTTTAGTTATATCAATTCTTTTTATTGGCGGTCCATAATTACCGAATTTATTATTTTTTATTTTTGTTTTAATTTTAATAAAAAATTATGTTTTTATGGCACGTTTTTTATCTTTGTAATACATTTTTTTTCTGTTTTTATGATATGTTTTTGTTTTTATTTGTAATTTGATTTTTCTGTCTTTGTGGCATATTTTAGCATACTCTGACGATCGATTGTTATTTGCACATAGATCCAATTGATTCTAATTTCTGTGTTTTGTTTTGTCGGTGATCACTTGAAAAGATTTATCCCTGCTTGATTGATTGTTGTTTGACGGTGAAATCAGTCCTGGACAGCGATACTTTTTGGACAGAAACAAAGAGATTCAGAAAAATTTTGAATTTTATTGGTATACTTATCTCCATAAAAATATTTATTTATTTTTATTTTTAAATCGTAATAATTTTTAAATTATTTAATCTAATTATTTTACTTTTTATTATAATATAATTATTATTTTTTATAAATTTAATAAAAATTCAGTAATAATTATAAAAAAAACATTATTAAAAAAACTATTCTAAAATGTGAGCACAAAATCTGAAACATTTGAAATAAAAAAATCCTCCTCTACATTTCTGTTCACGTTTCAGTATCCTGCATGTAGACATTTTGCATTTTTTTTTAATGTTTCTAAGTCGCTGTGAGATCGATTGAAATTTCAATGTCAGATTGGGGACAGAAAGTCACGTGCGCATACTCTAACAACTCCTACAGATTTAAACCTTTTAAAGTCCACGTTTTCCCATGGGAAATCACATGAGTAAACCTAGGTGCAGATTTATAATTGCCATTTCCAGTCGGAAACTCAAATCAATCACAGCATATTGGCGTCCCTGAGGGAAGTTTTGAACCAGCAGGCAGCAGGCAGCAGGTTGCAGGTCCAGGGTGTGTGAAACATGTTCAAAGATTAAAACTGTTTTGGGTAACCTAAACACCTAACTTAATCTTTGCCGGAGATGAAACCGTATCTTCATGGACCAGGTGGAACCGGGGAAGACTGTAAGGATCAGACAAGTGTTGTCTAGGGTTTTATACAATTCTCAGTCAGGTTTTGTACCCTTGTTTACAGTCTTGGCATAATCTACACATTCTTCTTAATTCCCTCCCAAAATCCATGTTCGCAGGGGTGGATAAAAAATTCGATTAATCGGTTTCAATACTAAATCCATACTTTAGAGTTACTTATGTCAATCGTCAAGTAAATCGTGTTGCTCACAATGCTCACAATTTGGCTTATTAGCTTTTGCTTTAGATTATCCTTTTATTTTTCTTTTGACATCGTCAATTGTATTGAATTTTGATGTTAAAAAATGTCATTTGAAACTAATAATATGACGATCTGTAAAAGAATAAAAAAAAATTGAGAATCATATTCTCAAAATAATCATAAAAATATTACAGTTGATAATGAATTTTAGATATGTTTTAATTATTAATTGAGTTATATTAAATACTTATAATTGTCGAGTTTTAACTAAAAAATACATGTAAAAAATCATCGATTTAAGGTTATAATTCTCTTTTTTATTTGTTTAATATAATTTTAATTTAACATAATTTTTATTCTTTATACAACAAATAATATTTAATTTATTAATAAAATATATTAAATATTATAAAAAATATACAACTAATCTCGTTTGTATATAAAAAAAAGGAATCATAAAAAAATTTAAATTATTTAATAATATATATAAGCTCAAAGAAAAAAAATATATATTTTTCTTTACTTCTTTCATTTTTTAATAAAATTTAGTTATTATTATTAGAAAATAATAATAAAAAGATCATGTTATCACTTTAATTGCATCAACAATCGAGGTCAACGGCAGAACTAAATGGAGCATGGGAAAGGTTTAGCCTTCCAAATGGTTTGGGCAATGATAATTTTCAATAGGATTTAGATAAACGTAATAACAGTAATCATATAAGGTTATTAAATAAAAAATTTAAAATAAAAAATTTAAATTAAGTATTTATAAAAATATAAATATAATTATTATCTAAAAATTAAAATAAAAAACATTATTTCTAGATTAATAATTGAAAATATTTAATTTTTAAATATTTAATATTTAATTTTTTATTATCCAAGGTGTTAATTTAATAATATTTTTTATTAAAATATATTTTTTAAAAAATTATACATTTTACTATTATAAAATAAATATTTTATTCTAATAAATTATATAAAATCCCTAATATCTTTAAACCGTCCTTGATATTTTTAGTTGTATATAATAAACAATTTAAGTTTAGGTTTTGTTATTTTTGACGTTAAATATTTGATATTAAATCTTTGCATTTCAACAGTTAGACAATTTAACTCTCTCAACATTTAATTCCGATGTTGTCTTTAATTTGTATTATAAACTTAGACCGATTAATAACATTGTAAAAGTATAGGGTTTGAATCACAAATTTCAACAAAGTTGAGGGAATAAAACATAATTAGACCAGAATTATATATTTATATAAAAAACAATGGTATGGCTATTTCTATATATACGTGTGAAATGCTCACTCCCACAAATTCAACCCCTTGCATTTTTCTTTCAGAAACCCACAAATAATACTAATAAATAAGTGATGGGTTTTCCGGCCAATGGCTCATCGGAGAAACCATTGAAGTTTCTGATCTACGGTCGGACTGGTTGGATCGGTGGTTTATTAGGTAAACTCTGCGAAGCCAAGGGAATTGACTACCAGTACGGATCAGGCCGTTTGGAGAACCGGATTTCTCTTGAGTCGGATATAGCCTCCGTGAAGCCGACCCATGTTTTCAATGCCGCTGGTGTCACCGGCCGCCCGAATGTCGACTGGTGCGAATCACATAAGGTCGAGACAATAAGAACCAATGTGGTCGGTACTCTTACCCTTGCCGACGTTTGCAGAGAAAAAGGCCTTATCCTGATAAATTATGCGACGGGTTGCATCTTCGAATACGATGAGGCTCATCCGATAGGATCCGGTATCGGGTTTAAGGAAGAGGATACTCCGAATTTCACTGGTTCCTTTTATTCTAAAACCAAAGCTATGGTGAGCGATCTTCATTTCCTCCTTTAAAATCTGCAAATCATGTTTTTAATTCTGATTATTTGTTTGTTTGATCTGTTTTTTAATTCATTATGGATTTCCTTGTATTTTCCTTTGCCAAAGTTCAGATCTTGTGCTTTCATGGAGATATTAACCGGTTGTTTATATCAGATCGATTTTTGAATTTCCATTGATTGTTTTAAGATTTACATTCAAAAAAAAGTTAAATCTGTAGTGGAAATCCATTGCTTATTGCATCTGTTGGCTTGATTTCGCTGGATTTGACTGGATATTCTTTGATTTTAGCAAGTATTTCTGAATCTAGAATTGCATTTCTGTCATAGTTTGGTACATCTAGATCTGAATTGTGCTTTTGTCCTGATAATGGATCTCTGTTAATGGTTGATAAAGGTTGAGGAACTGCTCAAGAATTATGAGAATGTTTGTACATTGCGAGTTAGGATGCCTATTTCATCTGATTTAACCAATCCCCGAAACTTCATCACAAAGATCGCACGGTACGATAAGGTTGTTAACATCCCTAACTCGATGACCATCCTCGACGAACTTCTTCCCATTTCCATCGAGATGGGGAAGAGGAACCTGACTGGAATTTGGAACTTTACAAACCCTGGTGTGGTCAGTCACAATGAGATATTAGAAATGTACCGCGACTACATTGATCCCAGCTTCACCTGGAAGAACTTCAATCTGGAGGAGCAAGCTAAGGTTATCATAGCCCCAAGGAGCAACAACGAACTCGATGCCAACAAACTGAAGACGGAATTCCCCGAGCTCCTTTCGATTAAGGAGTCTCTTATTAAGTATGTATTCGAGCCGAATAAGAAGACTACCGGAGCTTGAAAGGTGAACCAAGAGGCTAGTGGAGCTTGAAGTTTCAGGTTTTACAAATCTAGTTCATGAAGGATTGTTGGTATTTGTATTTGAATCTTGTATTCTTATGAACGTTTGAATAAATCATATGAAAATGGTTTTATATGCATTTGTTTTCATTCTCATGGAGAAAACTAATAGGCAAAATTGGTCGAATAATCCAACCAAATTTGATCTTCAAATAATATTTCGGGATTTAGGTATTTTTTATAATGAAACACAAAAAATATCACCTACCGATGAGTTTTTCCCTCAAATAATCCACCTAGCTTGGCTTATCACTTCACAAATTTTAAGAAAAAACACTATGTGCAGGTGTTGTTAGAGGAAAAAGTCATCCGTAGATATCTTTTTTTGCGTTTCATAGTAGAAAATGACTTAGATCTCAAAATATTATTTGAGATCAAATTTGGTTAAATTATTCAACCAATTTTACCAAATAATATTTAAATTAGACTTTGGTTAAAATTATAAAATGATATAATATTAATTTATGTTATAATAAATAAATAAATATGTGTTAGATTAGGTGGAGTTAGTGAAGCATAAACTGTTTTAAATGTTCATTGAATGAAAGTTTGTTCTTAGCCGCTGTGATTTTACTGCCGAGAAAGCTCCGAGTTAAGACTGCTGTGTCGGTTGGCAGGAACGACAAAAAATCGTTGGATCCGAAATCCACACAAACGTGTAGCATAATGACAGGTAGGGTACACGGAAGTGGAAAATTTTAGATCTGGTCTTGTAAAATTTATTGGTTCAAAAGCTGGATATTTATAATTAATTTCTTTTAATAATATTTTTAAAAATATTTACAGTATTATTTTTTCTTCCTAAAAATATTATTTCTTTTCAATTTTAAAATTATTTTAAAAATCAACAAATAATAATATTTATATTTTTCTTTTTATCAGTACCATATTTGAAGCTTTTTATTGCTATTGAAAGTTGATTTCAACTTTTTGACCTGCAAACCCATCAATTACGTTTTAATATCCAATTTATATTACTACAGACACATTTTAGTAGTCATTTATGAGTTTTGGACCCACTAAAGCTGATTTGGCGCCATGAATTTGACTCAATAAATCTTATTATTTTTCATTATGCTAAGTATTGCTCGTTTAAGTGGGTATTTATGTCTTTTCATTTTTTATAATGTTAAGGTTAAACTTTCTGTTTCTTCAAATTTTATCCCGGGTCAATAAGGGATATTATTTTAGGGAAAGAAAAATATAATTTTATGAATTTAAAAATTAATTATAAATACTTTAAAATTATACAATATAGACATATTTAGGTTGTTATTATGCACTAAAAAAAGTTAGGTTTAGAGTTGATTATGATTTAAAATTAAAATTTAAGGTATTGATATAGAGTTTAGAATTTGTGATTTAAAATTTATGGTTAAAGCTTGAAATTTTTTTTTTTTAGTATTGGACATAAAAATAACAATGATTGTTTTTTTTCATCTCATTTATTTAAATATTAATTTAATATTTTAAATACTTTATTTTTATTGTTATATTTATTTATCTATTTAAAAATATTAATTTTAACCATTAAATTTATTTATTAAAAATTAAATAATTAAATTTAAAAGCTTATACTGATGGGACCTGAGCGGTTGCTCAAAGTGCTCTCCCTCACAGCCGGACTGAATATACCTACTAATAAACTAGAAAGCTTACTAAGTTATTTTAAGTCGAGTCAAATATCAAAAGACCAACATTCAGAAACTATACATGTACATATGAACCAAGTATGAAATGTTGGCTAATAAGCTCTATATCCAATGACAACACTAGAATGGTGGTTCTCTAAAATCTCATAGGCTACGACGCACCTAGTATATTCATAGATTTGATACACTTCAATCGAATATCGAAAATTGACACGATCAATTTTAGAATGATTTGATATTCAAAATAATATCTACATTCATTACCTTAATATTTACGGTGTAGATTTTTCAACTCATTCATGTATTCTTTCATTTTCACTGGCCAAAAGAGATAATTTTTACGTCCATATCTTCTTATAAACTAAGATAAAATCTCCCTAATATTTCTAAGGCTCAGCTAGAACCTATCATTCAATTATAAGGTCTTGACAATGTCAATATAACTTATCTTTCTAGGTGAGTATTTTGACTCAATAAGATTAGACTCTAAAAGCTTACAACAACAAAAAATAAATAAATAAACACTTTATCTCTTAGTTTTTAAGCTGTGATGTTTATCCTCTTATTCTTCAAGTGTCTCTAATTTGTATTTATATAATTCAAAAAAATATTAAATTTTAATAAAATATCAAATTTAAAAATTCATGAAATTTAATTTATCATAATCTTATAGAGTTTGAGAAAAAAAAAATATGAATGAACATATTAAATACACTTATACATAAAACCTCTTTCATGATATGACATTAAAAATTCTAAAAATAAAATATAAATGATCATTAAAAAAAATAATTTATCATGAAATTTTAGATTTACCATTAATAATCATTTTTAAGCATTTAACACCCAAATCGTCAAATCAAACATATAAAATATCATCCCTATAATATGTATGAAATCAATAGATTTTTAAAAGTGTACCAACCTAGCTTCAAAAAATAATTCTTTTGCTAAAAAAACTAGTCCCCGCTTTTTTTTTCTTTTTTTTATTTTGATCGTTTCCTTTAATCGATAGTCGACAATTAATTTTAGTATTGATTGTTGACTATCGAATTTATTACTTTCCCTTATTTCATTTTAATAAGGATCTCGATTTTTTTGTCTTTGTGACACGCTTTTTTTGTCCTTGTGACATGTTTTTTTTTTTGTTTTTGGGTTTGATTTGTTTGTCTTTATGGCATGTTGCAGCATACCCTAGCGATCGATTGTTGTTCGCATAGAGATTCAATCGATGCTAGTTTTTGATTTATTGTTTTTGTCGGTGGTCACTTGGAAAGACTTATCCCCACTCTATTGATGGTTGTTTGCTGATAAAATCAGTCCTGGGTAGCAATACTTTTTGCACGACAATTTGGATCGCCTACAACTCCTTTCACTATGCGTCTCGTTTGGATAGAGACAAGGAGATTCAGGAAGCTTCTGAATTTTATTGGTATGTTTATTTTCATAAGAATTTTTATTTTTTTTTTATTTTTGGGTTATAAGAATTTTTAAATTTTTTAATCCAATTATTTTAATTTTTTATTATAATATAATTATAATTTTTTATGAATTTAATAAAAATTCAATAGCATTTGTCAGAAAAAAGTGTATCAACCTTCCTCCAAAAACTGAAAAAAAAATCTTTTCCAAAGTCCTTAACCCTTCCCTTAATTTGAGCTTTGAAGTGCTTTTTAGCCCCTTCACTACAAAGAGACATCGTGAAACAAATAACAATATTGTTGAAATGTTAAAAGATATAAAAGAAAATACTTGTAAATAAGAAATAAAATATTCTCCATTTTTGTTCTTTTTCTTCAACCTTATTAAAACTTGAGCTGAAAAAAACCTTATTTAAAATATTATCTATTCTCCGTTATTCATTCTTAATCCTAGCGATCGATTGTTATTCGTACATAAGTTCAATCAATATTAGTTTCTGATTTACGTTCTTTTTATCGGTGGTTACTTGAAAAAATTTATCTCACTCGACTGATGGTTGTTTGTCGATGAAATCAATCATGGATAGCGGTACATTTTGTATAACAATTTAGATCGCTTACAACTCCTTCCTTCTTTATGTATCTCGTTTGGACAAAGACGTAAGATTCAAGAATCTTTTGAATTTTATTGATATGTTTATCTCCATAAAAATTTTTATTTTTTTTATTTTTTGTTGTAAAATTTTTTGAATTGTTTAATATAATTATAATTCTTTTATAAGTTTAATAAAAATTTAGTAGATTTTTAGAATAGAATTTTCTATGCTTCTACGGTAAATTAATAATTTATGAAAATTTGTTGTGCATGTCCGGTAAGTTCACTTTATCTAAGAGGTTGAAAGGCTATTATGAGTTACCCTTCGATACAAGTTTCCTTGTATCAAATCATCTATTCTCTAATCGTACTTCTATTAGTGTCCTTGTTTTAAATTAATGAGTTTAAGATTTAAAGTTCACGGTTAGGAGTTATGGTTAAAATTTAGAAATTAGAGACATGGTGCATTTTTTAAGATGTATTAAATAAGAGTTAGAATTTCAAATTTAATTTTTTAAGAATTTTTAATAAATACATGAAATGAATCACAATAAGAGGCAGATGCAGATGATTTCCTCAATACATGCAAGAGCCCTCAAACATTTACTTTGAGTTGTTCTACCAAAAGCTCTCCACGTAAATCTCAATGCCATGTAAGATTAAATCCATCTAGGCATCCAACCGAACACCATTGATCCGATACCACCGGTGTCGGCTCCACTTACATCACATTAACAGACAAACAAGATTCATTGCAGTAGAGTGCCTTAAACTTTTAGCTTGAAGAAAGCGTCCAACAGATCCAATATAAACAAAAAGAAAAAGAGAAGAAAACGAGAGCAAACAGTTCCTTGGGGATTTGAGGTTAAATAAGCATTGTAATCTGTGTTTATGGTGCAACTGCTGTGTGCATGTAATAATCTAATGAAGTCCAACTATGGAACCACTAGAACAAGATAGTGATAGTCTAATCCTAAGAAACCAGCCCTGGCAAAATGTAAACAAGTAACATCCAACAAAATTACACTCCTTCAAGATTACATTATACTTTCTGGGGATTAAAACAAAGGAATACAAAGATGTCACGTACAATTTATGACGCAGGGGAGTATTCCTGGATAGCTGTGGCCAGTTTGTTTCGGTCATCCTCTGATTTTGTTCTGATTAAGAAGGTGCGTGCCACAACATCTTCGTTATTGCCACCTTCATCCTACATAATCCAAGAGATGTCACTGAAATAATCGATTATGTAAATCGGTTAAAACAAGGTCAATTGCAAAGAACAATTTCGAAGCAAATACTCGTATCAAATATTCTAACTACCAATATACTAGTCAACAACTCCACATCCAAATTCCATGCCAGTAAGTTTACTGCATAGTTGCAGCCTGCTTACCTCTATAACACATTTATAACTAGTCTCATACTCCAGAGCACCTTACTAGAGAGTGCCCTAATAGAACATAAATGATTCTAGCTTCTAAGTGCCCAGAAGCTATGCTAATACATCATTGTAAGATACAAATGGCCTGACAGAGTTTGATATTCAATTACCAAGGCATAGAATACCAAAATTAGAAAAATGAATGTTCAAAAACTCAAAGTGTTTGCCTTTTAAATATATTACCGAAGTATGAAATATTGCAACAAGGGAATTCTTTTGAGCACTCGTCTTGATCCCAGGATATAGCAAAGCATTAAGTAACACCTTTCCCACCTGCAACCAATAAATTGTTATAGAAGTTAAAGAGAGTTAAAAAAAGACGAGTATTTTGTGGTTAAGAGTGAACTATCTCATATCTACTCACTGAACAACAGCTCATATGCAGGAATCACATTTCTTAAACCAATACATGGACATAAAGAAACATACATCATTTCGAACAACAATTGTTGGTTTGGAATCTTTTGAACCCTTGCTGATACCCTCTTTGCATTTAATGGAAAGCTGCCCTGTGCCCTTATCTTTCCATGAATCTTTATCTGCTGGATCGGTTGACTAGCATAATAGAAGGGAGGGAAAGAGATTACAAAAGGGACGGTCAGATCAAACACCATGTCACAAATCAAGAGTAGGTGGATCTGAAAATCGTTACTGAATGCAAGTTCTCAGAAGATACACCTTGATGTAAAGCTTGCATTTGACTTCATGAACGACAACAATACCACTCTCTTTTGACTTCTTGAATGACGGACTGCTAGGTTGTGGCAACTCATTCTCTGACAATCCAAAGTGACACTTAGTAATGTGTATTAGTGAAAAGGTGATGGGATTTTATAAGTAGAGAGGGGGATTAAGAGTTAACCTATCTACTTAAAACCAATATAGAGAAATAACCTAGAAAAGTAAAAAGTTTCATGACAAGGCTCAATTCAACAAAGGAATGGCTTTAAGCATAAACAATATACAGTAATTGAGGACTGAAAGATAAAGTTTCATCATCCCACCATCATCCCCGTCATCAGCTGCATTGTTGTCCACCAAAACTGAGGTCTGAGTTCCTGACAAAACAAAGGAGGTAAAATTAATTTGTAGGCAAACATGATCAGAAACCAAACTACTGACTTCTATTGATGTTTTAACTTTCATATTTTGTTCTTTTTAGGCACATGTAATTGTCCTAAGATCTTCAAGCCACTAATCTCAAATTTTAATCCTAGTATAAATATTTGTTGTAAGTCAATGCAAAACCTACCAGACAAGAAAGGAGACTGACTATTAGAGAATACTCCAGAGCTCCAAGGAGATGCAAAGCTCACAGTCTTGTTAGATGAAGTAAAGCTATTTGATATACTGGAGGAAGCAAAATTTGCGGTTGATAGGCCAAATGTAAAGCTTGATTTTGAACCAGCTGCCATAGAGCTTGTTGTCAGACCAGCTGGAGCCAAGCTTGTAGTTGGACTAGCTGAGGTAAAGCTAGTAGTTGTTCCCACTGGAGGAATTTTTTTAGTCATATCAGCTGGAGTTAGGCGTGTAGCTGTAGTGTCTGGAGAAAAGGTACTGGCTGTAGTGCCCAGAGAAAAGGTACTTGCTGTAGTGCCTGTTGAAAAGGTCAGAGTTGTAGTGCCTGGAATAAAGCCTGCAGTGCTGGTTGGAGTAAATCCAGTTTTTCCTTGAAAAAACTTATTTTCATTGTTCTTGGTTTCTGGCACCATTTTACTCTCATTTTTATGAGTTCCAGCAGCAGTTAAGTTGTCACCTTTTACTGCATTGGCTTTGAGCCAATCGACAACATCACTGAACTTCTCCTGCAAAAGAGAAAATGGAGTACCTTTCGGGTTAGCAAACAAAAGCAATAATTCCCTGCATATATGTGGTCTAGTCTTGCATGATATATAGAAACAAAAGTAGCATGACGAAGCTCAAAGCATCTGATAGTGCAGCCGTAAAATTTGCAATTCAATACATTCGCTTAGACTGTAAAACACGACTACAAATATTTGTGAATTGGGTGAAAAACAACCATCTGAAGTTACCATAATGTTTGAAGCATGACTTATGTAGTCACTAACACCATCTTGCCAAAGCTCATCAGGGTGATTCTTCAATTGTGATTGTACCCAACTGCTAAAATTAAATGGTGTTATGGAGAATACATACAATTATACAAACTTATAAGTTTTCAAAGGTCCAAAGAGGAAGAGAAAGAAACTTGACTATGCTAGGGACTGATAATATATTCATATAGAAAGCTAGAAAGAATATTAAATGCATAAAACATATTTTATGCGCAGAGAAAAATAAACCAGTTGGTCCTAAACAAGTATACAAAGGAAAATCAAGTTGTTGAAACATCACAAACAGGACCTTGCAAATTGGGTGTTGAGAGCTTTGACATGCTGTAGAGATAACTCAGCTCGGTGTGGGTCTATTGGTGGTGTTTCATTTGAATGCCGTTGAGATGGTTCGGCCTTTTGAGCATCAAAAGGAGATCCTGACATTATCCTTTTATTACGGAACTGCACCAAAATTGATGATTATATAAGAAGCCTTGACAACAACATTGATGCATCAGAACACCAAATCATAGAAACTAGTTATTAAGTAGTTAGACAAGATAGATATAATTACTGCCCTCCCCTTTTTGTCTTTCAAACAATGAAAACACACTCTAATCTTTTGAAAGCACTACAAGCTAAAATCATTTTTGTTTTCAATCACTGCTCTTTCGTTTCCATCCTTAGGTACATGAAATTAATTTACTATAGTCACTGATCGGTCGATTTTCTCAGCTTTTCAAAACACAATTACTTTAGCATCATCTGAAAAAAGCTACTGCTGCCGACACAAACATTAACATCGATAGCTACGATCAACAGATTTAGCTTCTATCAACGTCAAGTACATACTTGAAAACCCACAACCAAATTTTTAAAAAGAAAACCTCCAATCTTCCTAAGATACTTCACAGCTCATTAACTTCCAAAACAATAAATCTTGAACTAAACCCAGAAAATCTCATCAAAATCGCTACCAAAAATCTTCTCTTTCTTTATTATAGAGTTTAGATGAATAAAAGGGGAAAAGAACATCATACTAAATTTAATTTTAAGAAATGAAATATCAGACAACTTACAGCAGAATCCTTAGCATCCGCAGCCGAATTCGATATGGCAAATCGTTTGGTACCATTCATGATGAGATTGGGCGGTTGAATTGAGGGTTTAAAAATGATTTTAGGGTTCAAAATGGGAATTAATTTTTTTTATGGCTTTTATCTCAGGCTAAAAGGGGGAGGGACTTTGTATAATTTGGATTAATTATTATAATACTTTTAAAATAAGGAAAGAGTAGATTACATCCGTCCGATCAAGTGGGGAACTAGACTTTCAATTGAAACCGTAGGATTAGTTTTCAGTGCTATCGTGGGCCACGCGTTTATTTTAATTGTCACCACCACTATGGGCTTTGGCTCAATAATGTCAGAATATGCACGTGGTCCGTTTTCGTATATAGTAGTTCAAAATATTTTTCAAATATAATTTTGAAAATTATTTAGTTTGAATATAAATATATGATATTATTATAAAAAAAATATTTTCAAATTAATAAAATATTTTTTAAAAAATATATATAAAAAAATTAATAATATAAACAAAAATAAATAAATAATTTTATTCAAAAATATTTTTTAAAACACTAAAAATTAGAAATTTCAGTTTTTAAAAAGTATTTTCAAATCAAACTGAGAAGATTTTGATCAGAAAAATTATTTGTTTTGTATTATTTTTATTCTCAAAATCGCTTTAGACCCTAAAAAAGCACTTTTCAAAAATATTACAGAATAAAACTTAAATTATTCATTTTACTTTAAAAAATATTATCGAATATAAAATTAAGTAATCAGAATCAAATCAGATCAAATTAATTTAATTTTAATTATATTTGATCAAATCGTATCAAACTAATATAAAATAGACAAATCTTACATTATCAGCGTTCTGCTTCTTGATTTTGTTTTTAACACAAGCCGCAACAGACTTTCGTTGTTCTGTTGATTTTTATATATAAATAAAATTTATTTTTGTTGATGAATATTTATTTTTAAATTCATTTTTATTTTGATAGATTTTTAAATTCTTTATCTCGTTATTTTATAAATTATAATAATCACTGCTTTTATTTACGAATAAATTATAATAATAATCGTGTTATCAACTCTGCTTATCATCAAAGTTCATGAATGTAGATTTTATTTTATTTTATTTTCTGTATCTCTATTCAAAAGCTGAACCCGTAAATTTTAATTTTAAAACTAAAATTTATTATTAATATCATTAAGTTTTGTATATTTCAATATTCATTTAAAGTTGTATTAATTTTATTTTATATTAAATTTGAAGAAAAATTTTATTTTTCTCCAAAATTGTTGGGTATCATGTGACACCACGGTAATTATTATGATAAATTATTTAAGAAATATAAAAAATAACAAAGAAATAGAATGTATTGTTAAATTTATTTTTAAAGCGATTTAGAACGTCTGCTGTTGTATTATATCGCAATCTAATATTCGCATAATAAAATATAAAATTATATTATAATTTTTATGATATAAGATCGTTACGTAACGTCTTCATTTATCGTATATTATATCATAATATCGTAATATTTTATTTCAAAATACCCAAAAATAAATTTTTATAAATTAAATATTTTTATCTATAGATTAAGATTTCTTTTATAAATTAAATAAAATACATAAAATAATTTATTAATATTAAAATATGGTTATAAAATGTATATACATTTTTTAAAAAAACATGTTATTTTATAAACAAATCACAACAACATTTAGTGACGGAGCTAAGATTTAACCTTGATAAGAGTTAAAATATTAGATTTAAAAATATATAAAAATATTAAAGATTTAAACTTAAAATTCATTGCTCGGAATTCATGAGACAACACCTATTTTGTCTAAGATTATAACATATTAGGACCTGATTGTTATTGGATAAAAAAAATTAAAGATACAAACAACATTCTTTTTTAATTTATCCCTAATTAATTATATATTTAACGAGTACTTATATTTTTTAATTTAAATATTTATTTTTATAAGAATTAACTTTTATTTGATGAAATTATTATTTATACAAGGATCAAATTATTATTTAAACTAAATTTTAAAGTAGAGGTGAGAGACCTTTGGTTCAACTCTTACCCATTATGTAACATTTACAACATCCGTAACTAGTATCCGACACAAGATTGCAATCACAATTTATTACTATATATCTAATAAACTAAAAGCATAAGTTATTGATTGTCTTTAACAGGGATGGGCATTTTACCGGGCCAGATTTGGCTCCGACCTAACCCGATCGGGTCAGATTTTTTTAATGAAAAATTTTGAATTCGGGTCGTGTCGGGTTTAAGTTTAGGGTGTAAAATATTCGATCCGAGACTAAATATATAATTTTTTAATAAAATTTTTAATTATATTTATAATAATGGTCCTATATCTATATGTTTTTTTATAATTAGGTCCTTAAAGTTATCTCTTTTATTTATAATTTAATCTTTAAAATTATATTTTTTATAATTTGATCTTTAATTTTTTTTTAATAAATTAAGTCGGGTAGGTTCAAAATCGGATAGACTGAAATCCGACCCGGCCCTGGCGCATCTCTAATCCTTAATGGCTATTAATACTTGTTCCCAAGACATTCATTAATATTAAACAAAATCAAACCGTTGCGAATAAGTTATGCAAATTTATGAGTTTTATATTTTTCATCGAATTAACTAAGTCGGTTAACGTGATTTAATGACAGTAAACAACAAGAAATTTAATATCTTCTTCACTTGAAACTTACCCACTTCTATACTATAAATCGACAGGTTTGAACCCTCCCAAAATTATCACCAACCATGAAAACCAACACCAGAAATTTCATTATCTTCCTTGTTTTGGTGCTATACGGAACCTCCCTGTGCGAGGCAAAATGTCAGAAACCAGAAGAACTACCATTGAATGAAATTTACGTAAAAAACGACATGTACCATGAAGCACCCATCCGATGTTTTCGCTATGATCTAACCGCGGGCAATTACCTTGGAAACAAGCTGCTGCAACCTGGTGATGAAACCGGTTTCAAATTCAGATACAGTTTAACGCCCGAAACCATATACTACTGCACAACGACTAATGGATCATTTGTAGCGTACAGACAGAGCTACGATTGTGCTCAGAACAAGGTTAATCTCTGTGAATGGAGACTCCATGAAAACTATGCTGAGCTCTATTCTTTGCATCTGGCGAGATGGGTTCCCTTTGATTATGAACCAGTTAAGAGCCCAAATTGTTTTAAGAATGTTTGTTTCAGGTTTCCACGAGGGTATCCTTCCCATAAAGCTCCATGTCAGACAGAAGGCCCTAAGCCTAGTCATTGAGTTATCTTCGGGGAAAATGAAATAAATGGTGGTTTCAGTTTAGTCCCTGTGTTTTTGAATGTTTTAGAACACCTCCCTTGCCTTTAATAGCCTTCCAGTTTTGAGTGTATGTCAACCACTCCGTACGAAATATTGTTATAATAAAGAAATTTTAAAGGCTATTATTAGCCTAATTTTTTTAATATATATTACTAATTTTATTAAGGAAGAATATATCAGAAATTACAATAAAAGTTTACAATATAGTAAACAAAACATCTAAAATTAGATATAAATATAGTAAATAAAACTAGCGTCTAGATCATAAGAGGATCGTACAAGAAAGAAAAATGTAAGAACCTAACCTAAAGACATGAAACATAAGATGGATATATACACCATCAAAATCGATCACGATAGGTAAATCATTAACAAACAACATAAAATGCATGTTACAGTAAAAGAGCGTTGGTAATAAGAATATTACCATAACTCAATAGCGACAAAAGAATGATAGATATAATTGTGCATCCAAATTTTGTACGAGAGTCCGTGATAGGGATATTAACAATATAATGAAAGAAACACCATCTTGATTAATCGTGGAGTTGTCAGATCCATCACTAATAAAAATCATAACAGAAAGAAGAAAAGCGTGTCAAAAGACAGAAAAATCGTACCAAAAGATAGAGTAAAATCATGCTACAAGAGCATAATAACTTATTAAAATTAAAAACAAACGACATAATAAATCTCGACGATCGACAACTAATATTAAAATCGGTGTCGTTACCAATATATAAAAAAACATAAAATTCAGCAGGAGAAGAGAACGACGCTCGAAACCGTAGCAGAGGAAAAAGTTTATCTAAATCATATTATTAGTCTAAAAATGCATTTTGATTTTAATATTATAGTGGTTTGATTTCGATTCAAATTTTAATGATTTAAGGGTAAAATAAGCCTTTGAACTATTTTAAAAAAATCAATTAAGCTTTTAATATTTTTATTCAATCAAGCCCTTGAAAAAAAAATTAATCAATTAAGCTCTTAAACTAAGAAATTAATTCAATTAAGTCATTTGACAAATTTTGATTATTAAATTTGAACATCTTTTTTGATCCATTGTTGCAGTGTGTCGTGTCATGGTGTTTTCACTTGATATTTTTAGAAATTTTATTCTATTTAATTTTTTAAATATTCTAAAAAAATTAAAAAACCTAAAAAATTTTATAAAAGAACTTCTTAATTTTTTTTATAAATGCAACGTGATAGAAACTATACATTGTACCATATGCCGATAATATCTGGAGAAAAATCAAAATTAGTCAAAGGGCTTAATTGATTTAATTTTTTGATTCAAATACTTAATTGATTAAATTTTTTTAATTCAAGAACTTAATTAAATAAAAAAATTAAAAATCTTAATTTTTTTTTTAAAAACTTATGGACTTTTTAAACCTTAAGCCAATTTTAATTATATTTTGGGTTTTTTCATCCCTCAAAGTTTATGCCATTACTCAAAATACTCCAAAAAACAAAATTGTTTAAAAATCATCTTAACCAATGAGATAGCACCAAATCACCCGATTTATATTTTTCGGAAATAATATTAATTAAAAATAAATATAATCTAATATTATAAAAAGCATTTAATAAAATTCACTTCCCCCTAAATACCCTGATTCACATTAAACCACTTTTTCAATTTTTATTCTAAATCGTTTCGATTTTGAATAATTGTATTTATATATGAATACAAGTTAATTATATTTAAGGATGAATAATTAATAAAGGCTTAATAAGTACTATAGAAATTCAAAAAGTTAGAATGATAATAAAATTTAATGCCTTAATATTTCAATAAATGTGTAAATTATGTTTGTAGATATTTTTTGTGTCTAAATTATTTTTAATTTTAAATAGATGTTTAAAATTTTTATTTTTATCATTTTAGTGTTTAACTGTTAATAAAAATCGTTAGTCAATTAAAATGTGACGAATAACATATTTTATTTTTTAATTTATTTTAATTAATTTTAAAATAAAATTTAAAATTCAATTTTTTAAAATGATAGTTTTAAATCTTTATAAAATAGTCTCAATTTCTTACCCCAAATCTCTAAATTACAATCATTGTCGTTTACTGTCTCCCTTGAGACTACCATTATCGTTATCGGATCGTCACGATCGTTTTTCCCAATCACCTATCATTGATAACCGGTGATAGGTGTGTTGACGGCTTTTTTTTACGATTTTGATTTCTTTCAATGCTAGGAAGCCGATCAACACACCTATCATCAATTACCAACGATGAATGATTGAGGGAAACAATCGTGGTAGTCCAATAATAGTGGTGGTGATTTCTGATGAGGTGATAAACAAAGACAACAATAATAATTTAAAGATTTAGAGTTTAGGGTTAAAGATTTGAGGCTATTTAATAAAAATTTAAAATAATTAATTTTTAAAATATTAAATTAAAAATAAATAAAAAAATACTTTTTACCATAAAACCACAATAGTTAACGGTTAGTACCTACAATGACCAAGTATATTGTTGTATAAATAAGTTTTTTCTTCAGTTTAATCATTATTTTAATATAAAATGTTATTTTAAATCTAATGCTACTCATATTTAAAATATACGAGTCAAATTGTACTCACCGTATAAATTCGTTGGACTTGACATTAAAAAAATAAAGAAAACGTTTAAATTTTACGGTAAACTATATAAATGATAATTGAATTTTTAGGTCTGATCGCTCAATTTTAAAAATATTTGATAAGATTATTTAATTTTTAGTTCGCATTCAATAAAATTACCTAACTTTTAGTTTGTATTCGATGCGATCTTTACGTTATATACCGTTAAAAATTTAGGTTAAAGTTTAATTTTCCTTAATAAAAAATGGGTAATTATAACATTCATCACTCAATTTTTATTTCACTCTTATTTTGTCCATTAAAATTTAATTTTTTTAATTTAATAACTTAACTTTTAAATTATTAATATTTTAACCATCCTCAGATGATATGATTATAGAAATTAAAAAATTAATGAAATATTTGTTTTATTTTTTATGTTATATAATTATTTAAGTAGTTCTAATATAGCCACTCGCTATTAAAATAAAGAAATTAATGTGTCTGTTAAAAAAATTAGGATAATTATATATTTAATCCTTATTATTTAATAAATTGATAGATTTTATAAATAACATGACCAAATATTAAAAATTATACATATACACGTGGTATATATATAAGATTTGATCCACTTACACATACGATAAAACTAATAATTTTACATGTTTTGTGAATCGATAAATAAATAAAATTAATAATTAAAGTTAATTTTTTATTTTTTTAAACGATAACTTTTATATAACTTAATGTTAATCTCGATCATTTAATCTAACGAAAAATGTGGGCCTCATGATGCGATAAGGTGTGGGACCCAGCACTCGAAACAGCCAGCCAGCAACCCAAAGTCGTGAGCCTTAACGATCGTGGGCTACCACACACCGGACCATTAGCCGCCACGTCACTGAGCCTCAACATATCATTCTGTGTTGTGGGTTCCACATTTGCACTCGACTATTTAATTTTGTTTGAAACTTATCAGTGACGGATTTTTCAATTTATTCTGTTTTTATTGGTTTATCGTGATTAATTCTTATTTAATTTTGCATGTAATTATAAAACCGTTCACCACATGGGTTTAAAAAATTATATTTGTATTTGAAAAAAATCTCGAGATTAAAAATAATATACAAAAAATATACGAAAACGTTAAGATATAAATATCCATCCGAGATTTCCTCACAACGAAGATATTTGTTTGTGTTTATTGAAAATATTTCTTAAAAATATATAGAGTTGCTATCAACCCTTTTTTTAAGCGAAATTGTTTGAGATTCAAAAGTCTGTTACGGATGAAAAAAATTAATATTTTATATTATTCAAAATTAATTCCTAAATGATTATTTAATATCTTCGATGTAAATTTACGAATTTGATTAAAATTTAAAACATGATTCTTAAGTGTCGAAAATATTGAGAGAACCGTATCTCTAGGCATTTGGGACACAATTTCTAATTTTCTAAAAATTTCACAGAAATCTCACCCTTATATGCTTGGGATATGATTTCTCGAGGTTTTAAAAATGTTACTTCAAAATTAATTAAAAGGTTCTTTCGATGAAAAATATAAATATATATTGAACTAATGAACATATATTGTAAAAATAAATATTCTAATTTATATATTGTTAGAAAAATGGTATGTTATGGGATATTTTAAAGTTTAAATTTGAGTAGATTTCATTAGTTAAATTAATTGAAACTAACCGACTAAGTGGATTATTAATCTACTATAAGAGTAGATGAAATTTATATATTTACATGTTCAAAATGTTCAATGGATAAATGAGAAATTGTTGCTCAATGTAACACCTATAATGTTGAAAAAAATAAGATAAAAATGAAATATCACAAACTAATCTTAGTTGACTTTTATAAAAGTCAAAGATGGGCCTTAACTTTTTTGACTTAATTTTTCAACAGATACTATAGAATTAAACCACCTTTTATGGAGTTGTAACCTTCAATTTATATTTGGATTAATTCTATGGTAAATACCATTTTGAATTTTAGAAGTTGTAGCTATTCAGGAATTGTTAATTACTGTAATTAAACATGTCCTTGCATGAACACTATAAAAGAAGACTCATTGTTCCTATCTCAATACACTGAAAATCAAAAACATCCTCTAGTTAGATTCTTGATAGTGTTCTGCTTCTGTAAAGTTCGTCGTTACAGCTAAAATTGCGTTGATCTCATTGTTGAATTCTACCATTATATCATGGGAGACAGACGTTCCATATATAGAAACTCCAGCTCTGGAAGGGGACAAATCTGTTTTAAAGACACTGTGATAGCACAAGCCTCAGTCCAAATTTTATGACCGTTTATTATTTTTTCTTTGATTTCTATTATCTTTGAATTTTCATTTTATATGTTTTATTTCAATTTCATTTACAGAAAATTATTAACATTTATTAATTTGTTTCGTTTGTTTTTAGATTACTATATATTATAATTAAATACAATCCTATAAACATTACTTTATATATTTAAAGAATCTTACATATAAACGTAGAAAAATATGAAGGCTGCGTTATGTTAATTTTCGCAGACCCCATTAGTGATGGTTCATCTGCTCTAGCCGATCCAAAATTATAAAGTGAGTATCAAATAAGATATAATTAGGGACAAACCATTTCTATAAAAACAAGATATTTCATCAATAATTTTGTCCATTTTTCATCAATGCAAATCTTTGTCTTCTGCATATCTTTTAATATCTCCATTAAAAATCATTAAAATAAGGAATTGATCGAATAGGTTCCATAGTCATGCATCTAATAAAAGAGAAAAGGAAAGAAAAAAAAAATGAAAGCAGCCCTTTTTATCTGTCCATTTAATATTTACCATTGGAATATTATAATTTGATATCTCATTTTTGATGTATCAGTCTGAAGAAAATAAAAAAAATAAAGATAAATTATATATTTTTACGCGACATGGTTCAAAGATTTTTGAGTCTTGTGTAATTTATTTAAAAAAATATCGTCTTTAGAAGCAATTGTCTATAACCCCACTGGTTCTAAAAAAAGTATCACTTAGAAGGAATTGTCATTTTTAAAGGTCCCTTTACGGTTGTTTCTATTGCGCCTATCTAAAACCTCACTAGTTTTACAGAAATAATAGTAATAGAAATAATCAATAAGATTTTATAATCAATTGTCATGTTTAAAATATAATTATAACATTTTAACAATTATAAATCATCTTTTTAAAAGCGTTTTTAAAGTTTTTATAATGAATTTCGAGATTAACATTAATTAATGAATAAAATTTATCGTGGGTTATTTTTTTTAAGAGTATTTGTATGATGGCTTTTATTATACCTATCTAGAACCCACGACTCTTGTGTCTTTATCAGTAGCTGGTGGGTGGCAATGGAAGTTGACGTTTCTCTCTCACACACACTTTGTTTTATAATGAAATAGGCATCCTCTTTTTTCCTTTTTGGCCTTAAAGCTTTCCAGCAATCAAGCTCCATTTCCACTAATAATAAAAGGAAGAAGAGTATAGACAAAGAGAGAGAATGTCTGAGAGGGACAGATTATTAGGGCATGTGTGTTTCCATTTTTCTTATTGAACCCTATCTCTGCTCTCTTTCCCATCCCTCTCCTTCCCCTTGGGATCTGTTAGTAATATCTTTCCCCTTTAAACAACTAGTGGGAAAAGCTCTTTTGAGTTAGAGAAGAAGGCTTTCAGTTCAATTCCCAAGGCTTATAGCTTTTCATTACACCCACCTTTCTTGTCTTGTTTTCTTTCTGCGTTTTTGTCTGGTTCAAACATCTTTGCCTTCAAAAGTTAGGTTTGAAGTTTCTTAACCTTAACACACGAACGAGGGTGGTTTTCTAATCAGATCTCCGAGGATAGGGTTACTGGGTGTTCTACAGTGAGCTTCTCTTCCTCTTTCTTTTCTTCTGTTATTTCCTTCTTAGTTTCTTTACTTAAAAGCAATGAAATTATGAAACTATATGTATATATGATGTGTTTCAGCACTGTTTGATCAGTTTTAAAAGGATTTTTCCAGCTCAAGAATGTTTTTAAAGGTCTTTTGCTTGTCTACTTCACATAATTTCTTAGGTTTTCAACACCCATTTTTCTGTAGTTTTGAGATGTCTGAATTTAGATCTCATTCTTGTATTATGGAGGACACATTCTCTAGGTTTATACATCATTGTTGTTTTTTCTTTTTCACTTCTTGTAATCAAAATCAACTCTGAAGATTTCATATAATCTGGAAAATCATATGTATTTTGTAATGCAATGCTCTTGTAACTTGTTAAATACACTTTTATTGGTGGACATACACTTTATTGTTTATGTATCATTCACATAACATGATAACCAATAGCTGAAGCACAAGAAAACTTTAGTTTCTACCTATGTTGCACATTTTAATGCTTTAGGACATAACATAAGAGCATATGTTTTTAGCATAAATTAAAAAAAAATTAACGTCAATGTTTGACTGAATAGTTATTTTAAATCTTATTTTTTTTAGAGTAATTCAACTTTCGACATTTTATTTTAGGTCAAAATGGCCCCTATGTAAATGAAAATTGTTAAAAAAATTGATCATAAACAGTTTGAAATGGCTTGACAGAATGATAAATCAACATATTTTTTTTATATTTTATATAATTTTGTAAAATTATTTTTTGAGTGACTAACATATTTATCTATATGATAGTGACATGTCAGTCATATAAGTTTATCATGTCATTTTAAGTTATTTACCATCAGTTGACTGATAGTTTTCATCTGCAGAGAAGTTGTTTTGACTTAAAATGAAACGTTAAGGGTTGAATTTCTAAAAAAAAATCAAAATAACTATTCAACCACCGTGGACAATACTTTTTTCTTTAAAATTTTTTTTAATGATTCTTCTCAATTTCCCATCTGCTTTATGTATAGTGTGCACAATAACTCTATTCTAAATTTCACAATTATGAACAGAAAATATTAGCGTTTCCAATCTTCTTCTTTTAAAATATTTCCTAGGCTTCAATCTGTCATGTATTACATACATTAGTTAATATGAAATGTATGTTTTACTTTAACTATGCATATGGGGATATGATTTTTTGGGGGTGTAGCATAGGGAGCACAGCCTGAGGATTTTGTAGGCAACTTTTAGAGATGAAGCTAAACCCTAGAATATATATTGTGCACCAGAAAGTTTAAGCATTGGAAATGATAGCTCATTCAATAAGAGAAAACTTCTCTTACAAGTTCATTCAACATAATCATCATTTGTTATACTAAATGCAAGGCCGGAAAAAAATTGTTTTACATTTTCATTCTTCTATATACATATATATGAGCTTATATGTATAGCTGAGAGTGTAACATTTTAATGCAGGTTTAGATCAGTGATTTGTTAGGGAGAAATGAACACCTTTTCCCAGGTTCCCCCGGGCTTTAGGTTCCATCCCACGGATGAAGAACTGGTTGATTACTATCTGAGAAAAAAGATTGGTTCAAAAAAGATAGACCTGGATGTCATCAAAGATGTTGATCTGTATAAAATTGAACCATGGGATCTTCAAGGTAGCAATGTTCCCATTTTGTTTACATATAATTTCAGACAATATTCAACTTAAACAACAGTTTTTGATGTACTTATGTTGTGCATTCTTTATTTTAGAAGATAAAGACAGTTTAAAGAACATTGATATTTGATGTTTTGGTTTTGGTTGGGATATCTAGAATTATGCAGAATAGGAAGTGAGGAGCAAAATGAATGGTTCTTCTTTAGCCACAAAGATAAGAAGTATCCAACAGGTACTCGCACTAATCGAGCAACAAGAGCAGGGTTTTGGAAAGCTACAGGAAGAGACAAAGCTATTTACTCAAGGCTTAGACTTATTGGCATGAGAAAAACCCTAGTCTTCTACAAAGGAAGAGCACCTAATGGACAAAAATCAGATTGGATCATGCATGAGTATCGACTCAAAACAAGTGAAAATGGTATCCCTCAGGTAAGTATATGTCTGTAATTCTTATTTAAGACGTTCATTGCTATGGAAGCACATTGCAGAAACATAGGGTGGACTTCCCTGCACAAACATGCAATCTGTTTGAAGTTTCAAGTGTTATGGGTGATGAAATGCAGGAAGAAGGATGGGTGGTATGCAAGGTGTTCAAGAAGAGAATGATAACAGCGAGAAAAATGGGTGAATATAAATCTTCGTGCGGGTACGATGATCAGGTCTCCTTCATACAGGAAACGTACCATCACCATTACCCCTGCAAGCAAGAGCTTCGGTTGCAGTACAGTCTGCTTGATCATGATCCTTTGCTTCAGCTCCCTCATCTGGACATCCCAAAACCTCCACAATCTGCTGCAACTATGAGCTGCAACTCTGTTATTCCTTACCATGGAAGCACATTGCAGTCCTCAACACTCACACAACAAGAGCACTTGCACCAAAATCTCAACTCGCTTTACACCAACACCATCTATCAACAAGCTGTGGATCAAGTCACGGATTGGAGACTTCTTGAAAAATTCGTTGCCTCTCAGCTCAGCCATGAAGAAGCTTCCAAGGAAAACAACTATTCCAATGCAGCCACCTTGGCAGCCAGTGAATCCAAAAGGCCTGAAATTTCTCATCAGGAATATGCTTCCACATCCACTTCTAGTTGTCAAATTGATTTGTGGAAGTGAAAGCAAGTTCTAGCGATTAGTAGATGCATATATATACCAAGTATAAGAAGCACATTTATAAGAAGACAAGCCTTTAATACAGGTTTTCTGTACATAATAAACCTATATGGTATTGCGTTAAAAAGCAAATTATGAAGTTTGGAACACTAATTTAATGATTATTATGAAGTTTGGTTGAGATTTTTTTTAAAAGCAAAACCATATTGTAAGAAGAAAGAAAATCTTATGTAGGCTGTAGCATGTTTTTGATGTTCACCATAAAAATTGCGTTACTTTCGACATCTGATATAATATCATATATATACGAGTAATAACGAAACTTGGTGACAAAGTTTGGATGACTATTTTTTTTTAATTTTACAGGTTAAACTATAATTTTTAAGATTTTCGTGTGTACAACTAAATTTTTAAATTTTTTTAAAGATTTAAAGAAAAAATTTAGAAATTATAAGAAAGGATTTAATTAAAAATAATCAAAAATTAAAAATTTATTATGATTTTTTAATAAAATTAAGGGGCCAAATTATTTTTTAAAATTATAAGGGTCAAAATCTAATTTCTCAAAATTGGAGGCATGGCCTAATCTCCACAAGCTTCCACCACTGTATACGGTTTCTCTGAAATAATAAATTATAATGCATGATAATATCAACCGGAATCCATCAAGCAATGAATTAAACGGTTGGTTCAAAATAAAATAAAAAAAACAATAATAAGGGTTTGGATTAAATATATGTTTATATCATTTTAACAAACGGAAATTCTATTTCGATATCATGTTATTGACCACTAAAAATATCCAATATAACCGTTGGATTTCAGTCCAACAAATCATAACCATCGGATTAATGTTGTTTGTGGGTAAAATATAAACAAAAATCATCTAAAAGTTGGATTTTAGTTCAAAATGGCATATGGTAGCCATGGAAGTTCACCAAATGGGAGTGCATATACGTAATTGGAGATGCCAAAACCAGAAAGTTACATAGAATATCTAGTAATTGAAGGAAGACAGCAGGTGCATTTTAATGGGTAAAAAATAGATTGTTTTCACTTTTCTCACATGCAGAACGATAGTTAATGTTTGGCTAAATGTGAAGAATGCAAAGATTAGAACCCAAGGAAAGACCTTGTCGGTAACTGCATACCTGTTTTAGAAGATAAATTAAGATGCAGGCACCCAGAAATTCTCTCCTTCAGATTAGCAGATTTCATCCATCCTTATGAAAATGTTGAGTTGTAAGTATGTCCCATATTTCAGCTACATATTTTGGACTTGAGAACTTGAAAGACCTAACCAGCATGTTCAAAGAATAGGGAGGGAAGGGGATGGCTGCACTGGACCACTTGAAATCTGGTTTGACATTGTACCAGCTTGGTTTAAATACCAGGAGGAAGGGAAACAACAAGTTTTAGAACTAATCTAGTAATAATGGATTATAGGACTTACCAGCAAGAACATCGAATCCTTTTACTTGGGTTGAAGTCAAACATGAAAATACCTTTAAAGCAATGGGAATACTTTCATGTGACATAATCATTTGGCGTGCTCTCATGGACTCATAATCAAACAATTCCACCATGAAGTCATGCGTACTAGGATTATTCTTATCTATGCCTGCCAAAGCTTATAGTAAGGTCATGTATGCATGTATGCATGCATGCGTATATTGATGCATGTAGGTGTGACTGAATAAACTGAAAGTTCTTTAAAGAAATGTTGTTTGCAGACTAAGTTAACATCACTGACCATGTGAAAAAACAAAACCCTCCATGTGAGCCACCATTATTAATGTTCTTCAGTAGCTTCCAAATCCCAAACCTCAACAGTTCCCGGAGTCCGGACTTGTTCTTAATCCCTTTTCTTAATGTCTCAAACTACACTATCTGTTTAGAATTGCTGACATTCTGTGGGAATTAAACAATGCTTTAAAATCATCTAACCTGTGTAACTTAACAGTTCAACTTACTCATTTTGTTTTGCTTTAACTAATTAATTTCTGGACTTGAACTTTAGCCAGACAACTTGTTATAGCATGAAAGCTGAAGCCGACAGATGAGATGAAAAGAGAGAAACTGAGAAGCAAAATGGGGGCATACCCTGATTGGGAACAGTTGAGAGTTAGCCATAAAGGGGACAACCAATCCTTTGTGTGAATCATGGATGTTGAGCTCTAGTTTGTTTGGGGTACTGTCTGCTGGTCCACTATGACAGTAAAAATGTAAAGTTGAAGCAACATGATTCACTTTTTCCCCCTGAAATTGTATTTCATTCCCAGCACACATTAAATCCACTGCCAGCGTCTGATTAGCTCTTCTTGGCATAACTTTTGAAGTGTTTTCTCACAAAGAAATGTCAGAGTTTTTGTTTCTCATGGTTTGTTAAATAAATGAAAAGATAGTTACAGAAATTTGGCTTTTGGCCATGGAAAGATTGTATTACCCTTGGATAACCGAAATTTTCGTGACCATTTTTAAACTGGGCGTAAAAATAGTATGACAATATGTTGTTTTTGAGAAATTGAGATTTTGTCGGTTTATTTATTTGATCTTGAAAATTAGTTTTTTTAGAACCATTTACAATTTAAATCATTGAACTTACCCTCAATTTTCGTATAGGTCACAAACCTTTAATTTAATCAGATTAAATCATTAAACTTTTATTATTAACAAATTAAATCATTCACACTAGCATCGTTAAATATTTTAATGAAAAAGCTAACTCAATAATCCTACTAGACATGTTTTTCCACATCAACAAGTTAATATTAATTAAAATTAAAGAAAAATATTATTTTTATATTAAATTATTAAAGACATTTAGTAAATTTATATCGATTGAATTATAATTTTTTAATAATTTAATGTAAAAAAGATTTTAAATATATTTTTTTAATTCTAATTAATATTAACTTGCTGACATGAAAAAATATATCTAGTAGGATTATTGAGTCAATTTTCCTGTTAAAATAATTAACGATGGTAGTACGAATGATTTAATTTGTTAATAATAAAAGTTTAATGATTTGATATGATTAAATTAAAGGTTTGTGACCTATACGAAAGTAGATGATAAATTCAATGATTTAAATTGTAAATGACTTATTAAAACGTTTTTAATTAATTACGAAAACTAATATTTATTTTTAAGTTTGTATTAATTAATTAAGAAAATTCTGATATTACACTTTATTTGATAAGAAACATTTGGAGTTGTCGTTAGCCAAGCATCATATAAACAAACAAGAGATTCATTTTTTTAAGATTTGAGTTCAGAAGTCAATTACGTGTGGGAAATGATTAGCATCCCCACGAGCGTCTGATATTGGTACCTCTTATTTTGTGTGGCATATTTGATAATTTTAATGATTGCAATTTGAATATAATTTAATCCTTAATTGTTAATTGAGCTTATATTAACAACAAAAATATTCTTTCT
Organism: Abelmoschus esculentus; assembly: GCA_035048815.1. Taxonomy (NCBI): domain Eukaryota; kingdom Viridiplantae; phylum Streptophyta; class Magnoliopsida; order Malvales; family Malvaceae; genus Abelmoschus; species Abelmoschus esculentus. The sequence continues at coordinate 4,173,324 of JAUCBN010000012.1, forward strand.
ATATAAAAAATATTCTTCCAATTCTAATATAAAATTTTAAAAAAAAACACTCAATTTCATTAGGGGCACCCTAAAAGAATATCTTCTATACATAAGGAATTATGCATGAATAATAATGATCTTGTCAATTTTAAGTCCCTAAACTAAAGATTTTTATTATTCGAATAGTATTTAATTCAAAACTCATATAATAACACCCGGTTACATTGGGGACACCGTTCATTTTTGGATTTTGAATATAATATTCGATTATTTAGTTAAATTTAATACTTTAAATGCTAGTCAGACTTTAAAACCAGCTAAAGTGCTCAACAAATAAAGGTAGTGTCGTTAAACAACAATGGAGAAGGTGACATACTCTTATTCCATGCCTTATGCGACATGCTTTGAAATGGATGAGCCACTTTACACATTTGGAGGTGGCCAAATCTTGTCAAGCAATTCCTCAGCTCGCTGAGCTTGAGTAACATATCCATCCAGTCCAGCAGACAGAAGCTCCACGGATGCAGGTCCCATAGCCGAAGCAAAGCTTAATTGGTCCCACTTTGTAAGCTGGTCATTGAGTCAAATATATCAGTCAACAAAGAGTTCATGCCTTTTACAACACAAAAACGGATTTGTTTTGCATGTCTGCACTAGAAATGAAATTTATACAAGGTAGCAGTTTAAAGGAGGTGTGTGGTCTGATTCATAACCACAATAACAGCAAATTAATATCACTACCATCAGTGACGGTGAATACAGTGACAGACATCATAAATGTAGAAAAGAATGTTTCCTTTTTTCTATGCAACAAGGGATGATAATTATAATTAATGTGATACAAGGATGAATCTTATCATACAGAAGAATTCTCTGGTTTTATCTTTCCTCCAATCTTATATGGGAACTCAACAGCTAAAGACTTTTTTCACCCTACGTGTTAAGTATTTTCATACAAAAATCCAAATAAAGAAATGAAAGTACTCAAGTTATTGATAGGGGTGCCATGATTACTAAACATAACTGGATATGAAATGAAAGATAGTTTTCTGATATGGAAAGTGTATCTACCGTCACCGAAAGGATACATTAAACCTAAGCATTCCTATTGTAATTACAGCTTTAGAACATATCAAAGGAGCTTTTATTTTCATACCATAAGATCATGTTTAGTAACCACTAGATCCACCTCAATTTGCAGTTTTTTTCATTCATATGTGCATCGAGTTTTGACATTGTTTTCCTCTTCTTTTTCTTAGTCAACATTGAAAATAAAGGAAGAAAGCAGACCTCTTCAGCAGTGAACTCATAGCTGGCAGCAGATTGCGGGGACAACCTCCGAACATAAGAGTACTTCTCATCAGGAGCAGTTATTGATTCTTTCAGTGACTGCAATACCTTCAGTGGTGCAACGATATAGTCAACCCTGAAAGAAGTAAACCATACAACAGGTTTAAGGGGATAAACACAATATTTTATTCTTAATTTGTAATGAATTTAAATTCAATTGATAAGAGCTGTCATATAAAACCCCAGTAAACTGAATAAATCCTGCTTGTTTCGAACTGCTGCTGCCATAAGCTTTGATTTATGTCCATATTTATGAATGTAGTTATAAGCTTTCGTCATCTGCAGTTAAAAAATGGAAGTATTGTAACTTGTTCCCTAGATTAGAAAAAGTACCAATGACAATTACCCCAAGAACTATTGAAAAGAAAGCAAGAGAGAGAAATGTGCAACAATGTCCACTTGACATTATCTCAAATTCTCAATTCATTGAAAACTAGTCCAGATCCCTGGTTCTCAACCACCTAGTTTTACAAGAGATGCTGAATGGAAAGGAAAGGAAACACACACCTAAAATCATAAGTCAAATATGGTAAACGAAGAATATGTTATTTCCATTGGAAAATACCTAAGAAGATGCTCACCTACAAGCATTAGAGTGGCTTCAAATCCACAATAGATCTCAGACATTATTAAAACCAACATATTCACGGTAGTAATTCTTTAAAGTGCTAATACTCAGACAAAAACATGTCCACAACAAGCTAATAATAAACTTCAAAGTAAACTAACCAGTGCCAGCCCAGGGTCCTCTCCTCTTTGAATAGCAGACTCGATCTCAGGGTCACCAGAATGACTGCGGGCCCAGTCCTGAAACGGAAATATGTTTTAAAGACAAGAAAGATCAAGCTTGGCATGAGAAAGACAGCAAAATAGGATTTTTGAGTGGAAATGTACCCTAACACGGCCAATGAAAATCTGAATAACAGAAGCTCCAGCTTGGGCTGCCGCTGCAGCTTGAGCAAAGCTGAAGTAACATGCCAGATCAAGCAAGGGTTAGACAAAAGAAAACTCCCAAGAGATCCTATTGTTTCTCTTAAAATAAAGAATGCGCATAAATTGCGTCAACATCATTAGTTCGCATAATCACAAACCTGTAAACAAAAGTCATATGTGTTTGTATACCCTCAGATTCGAGCAATCTTGAGGCCTCTATTCCCTGTATAACCAACAAGCAATAGCAAGAATAGTTTACTGTTTAAGTTGACTATTAAGAGTTAATATCTTTACAAGATGCACACATACATTTCAGTGAGGAAACTTACTTGCCAAGTTGAAGGAATTTTAAACAACAAGCGCTCAGGAGGAACATTAATGTCATCATACAGCTTCAGCAAGTCATGCACCTGCATATTTCAAATAACTTTTAGCATCAGGCAGCATATCAGAAATTAAAAAAATGGATAAGATACTAAAAGGCATGAAAAGGAAAACAGTCTTTAGCAATGATAATTGACAAAGTACAAAGGTTGAATGGAACTAAGGTTGCAATGGTCCATAGTAAGCTTAATGGGATAGCTTTGGTCTCTATCATGATGATTGACATTTCTGGGAAAGCGTTCAGTTATTTAATGAGAATTCAGGGGAACAAAAAATTGTACAACCACAATGAGGAGGCTGAAGTCCAGCTGCTGGCAATTTCATGGATACTTAACTTCACTATGTTTTCTTAAGCTGTTGGAATGCTTGTAAGGACTGTTATATGGTAGCAATTCTACTGCTTCTTCGCATAATTGAATTCAACTACTTTTCAGAAGAAGAAAAAAAAGATGCCAAGAAAAGAAATCAGTTTGAAATACAAGTTGACACATGAGAAAAGTCAATACCCTCCTAATAATTCCATGTGTATCGTAAGCCAAACGTGCATCCACGTCTGTTGAAACACGACCAGGAACTAGCTTTGCCAAGTCACCACCAACATTTACATAAGCCTACACTCAACAAATAACAAAATGTCAAATAAATTAATGATCCGATTCCGTTTTTCATAACAAAGAAGATCACAACCTATTTAAAACCCAAGTCAGCTTCATGAACCAATTTAACAAAGATTCAGGTTCGTTAACTATCCAATTCCAATTTCTTTTTCTTTCCATTTTCCATTGCAAATGAATATTAGACAGCTTAAAGCCAAAACATCTCATACATTGTCATTTAGCCTTCAAAGCAAGAATACGAACCTTGTTAACGAAACAAGACAACCTCAGTTCAGTATTGTCCAATCGAGAACAAGTTGAATCCGCTAAAGCCATATCCACAGCATTCTAAACCCAAATACAAAATTTTTTTTTTCTCATATATGGAACGGTTTTAAGCTGTTTAGATATTCAATTTATATGAAACCACTTACTCTAAAAATGGTATCCGGAAGACTCAAAATGCCCAACAACAATGAAGAGCTAACAGTCGCAGCAGTTGGTGGAAACCTGTAAAATTTACTCAATTAGCATTAAAAAAAAAAAAACTCACCCTATAGAGTATTAAAACCCAACATAAAATGATTTTTACTTTTCAAAATCATCAAAGATCACAGTATCAGGAACTATCTCGCTGAAAGTAGACACCGCATCCAATTCAGTAATCAACCCTGAACTTCCCCCAAAAGCCAAATCAGAAAACAACCCATCATTTAAAAAGCAAAGAAATAACTAACATGATTACACATTTAAAGAAAAACAAAGTCAAATACCAGTGTCAAGGGAAGAAGATGATCCCGAGGAGGCACGAAGAACTGGAAAAGATCTGTTAGACTTGAAGAGTAGAGTCAAAAAAGAAGACCCATTTGTAAATCCCAATGTTGATTTGGGTATGGAAGATGAGAGAAATGAAGAAGGCGGAGATTGCAAGGAGAGTGACATTTTTCTCTGTTTTTGAAGTAACTAAAATCCGAAGGAAGTTAAAAGCCTTAAATGAGGTTTTAGAGGAAGTTTAAGTGAAATTAATTAAATAACGTTTTGATTGAATAATTATTTGAGAAAACAATACGAATAGTTATTTAAGAATTATTTTTTAATCGAATAAAATAATAATAATTAATTCATATTCTTTCAAGCTCAAAAATAAACAAAATACCTCAAGGTGTTTAACTGCTAAGGTAGGCTATAAATTTATTATATACCTATAAAATTTATATTTTAATTTATGATATATTATCACCTGAAAATTAAATTAAAATACTGCCTAAATAAATTTAAAATTATTTTACTAATTATTTTTTATAAAATTATATTAGATCATTATAAATTTTTAACTCAAAATTTAAAATTTAAGAATCGATTTCATCCGCATCATAAGTCCCGCGTGTTGAGACACAATATTAAACTTGTTGAAGAATCAATGGATCTCTAGTGGGCTCGTTGTGATATTCGGGTATAATTTTTGTGTTTATGATACGTTATCGAATAGTTCTGAAAGAATTTAAATGTTGAAGATACAATTACAAAGAATTGTTGGATAAGGTTTTTATTCGATCATTTTTTTTTTTTGAATTTTTGTTTATTTATCTAAAAGAAAGATGAGACACTTTGTTTGTGTATCGATTATTAAAAATGATATAAACTGACGGTTAAAAATAAGTATCGTATTCCTCGTATAGATGACCTCTTTGAGTAATTCTGAAAAATTACGTTGTTTTCTAAGTAGAACTGAGATAAGCTATTTCCAACTCAAGGTTAAAAGATTTGAATATTAAAAAAAAATCGGATACGATATAGTTATTACAAGTTTTTTGTGATACTATTCGGATTAACTAACGTCTACGTCACTTTCATGGATATTATGTATAGAGTATTTCAACCCTATCTTGATTAATTTATTTATAATCTTTTTAGATAATATTTTGGTTTACTCTAAATTGAGGTTAAAAATTGTATTGTTTTATAAACTCGGGTTAGATTAAATAAAATTATATTTTTTAAATTTTAATCCTTAATATCTCTATTTTATCCGAAATTAACCCTAATTTTTTTAATTTTTATTAATCTAATATTTTAAAAATGTTTATATTTGTATAACTTAATCCTAAAAATATTTATGTAACCTAAAATTAAATTTTTTTATTTTTTATGATTTAATGTAATATTTTTAATACGATGGTATTTTTTTATTTTAACACTAATAATCTTTATTTAACCCAAATTTTACCCCTATTTTATATAATTTAGTCTCATATTTTTAATATAATTATATTTTTACTAATTTTAATCCTAAAAATATTTACTTAACTCGAATTTGACTCTAATTTCTTTCTAATGTTTTTAATTTAGAATTCAGATAGAAAAGAGAAGGTGGGTATTTCTAAAAGATTAGAATTTGATCGTTTTGTCAACACAATGCACGTGCACTTTGTATGATATTTAAAAATTACTAAATAAAAAATAAATTGTTAAAAGAATTAAAATAAATAATACTCCTATAGATTAACTAAACTAGATTTTGGTTATTTAGAAATATAAATATGTTTAGGCAAAACGTAATGGATATATTCTAGGATTAATATGAAAAAATATATAATTATTTTAAAAATATAAAATTAAATTATCCAAATTAGGAAGAAATAGGAGTCAAATTCGAGTTAAAAAATTATTAGGACTAAAATAAATATAATATCACCATATTCAAAACATTCAACTAATTTATAAAAATTAGAAAAAAAGTTAATTTTGAATTAAATAAATATTTTAAGACTAAACTGAAGAAAAAAATATAATTTTTTTTTAATACTAGACTAAATTATAAATAATAGAAGAAAATTATGATTAATTTTAGGTTAAATAAATATTTTGAGGATTGAAATAGATAAAAATATAATTAAAGATTAGAAAGAAATTAAGATTAACTTTAAATAAAGATTTTTGGGTCTAAAATAAATAAAAGTATAATTTTATTTAAAATATTAGAATAAATCAAAAAATAGAAAGAATTCCAGGTTAATTTTGATTTAAATAAAGATTTGTTGGACTAATTTGAATAAAAATATGATTATATTTAAAATATTTAATTAAATTATAAATATTATAAAATAAATAAGAATAATTTTTGAATTAAATAAAGATTTGCTAGATTAAATTGAATAAAATATTATCATATTGAAATCATTAAAATAAATTAAAAAAAAGTTTATTTTAGATTAAATAATATTTTTTTTAAAATTAAATTAAATGAAAGTTAAAATTTGAAAAAGTATAACTTACTTCTTTTATAAAAATTAATTATTTTTTATTAGTAAAATAATATATAATATATTTTGATTATCCGCTAAAAATTATTATCGATAATTAATTGTAAGAATTAATTGAGATAAAGATTTAAAGTTTAAGAAAAAATATGTTAATTTTTTTTAAAAGCAACTCAATAACACGTGTATGCTTCAGGGTCGCCGGTGCCATTAAGCTAAAAAAGAAAATAAGGAAAGCTTGAAAATAGGCAGGGATTGTTGGGAGAATGAGTATCCGATGCAGGCAATTGTCCTTGCCACCGACAATGGTGGGTCAAAGAAAGAAAATCTACAAAACCTGTAAAAATACACACTTGGAACAAAACAAGATCTGCTGCTTACCAGACATTGAAGCTTTCATCTTCTCCATAGAACCAAAGCTACCAAAGTTTGTATTTTTATTAATGTGTTCTTAGCCTGTTAATCGTTCTCCAGATTGTTTTCTTTTACATGGCCTCCTTGACCTTCTTCTTCTTCCTTCTACTTCTCATCAAGTTTGCTTCTTCCCAGCAAATCTCAAACTCAATAACAACCGAAGACTGCAACAACCGTTGGATCTACATCAGGAGTCTCCCATCAAGCTTCAATCTGGACCTACTTGCAAAGTGTTCTGAATATCCACTTTATGATGACTTCTGTCCTTACTTAGCAAACCATGGTTTAGGACAAAAAACCCATTCCAAATCTCGTAGCTGGTACCGTTCTGACCCTTTGTTGCTTGAATTAATCTTCCATAGAAGAATCCTGGAATACCCTTGTCTTACAAATGACCCCAATGTTGCAAACGCTGTCTTTCTTCCTTACTATGCTGCCATTGATTCGTTGAGGTATTTGTATGGACCTGATGTGAATTCCAGCTTCCAACATGGGATGGACTTGTTCGAGTTTCTGCAATCCGATGAGCCTGAGATCTGGAAAAAACATATGGGTCATGACCATTTCTTGGTTATGTCTAGGCCAGCTTGGGATTTCTCTCAGCCGGTGGATAATGATCCTCCTCTGTGGGGTACTTCGTTTCTTGAATTGCCCGAGTTTTACAATGTCACGGTTTTGCTTCCAGAGGGAAGAGCTTGGCCTTGGCAGGAGCATGCTGTTCCTTATCCTACATCGTTCCATCCTCCCAATTTGGCATGCTTCGATGCCTGGATTCGACGCGTGAAGAGGACCAGGAGGACTTCTTTGATGCTGTTTGCCGGCGGAGGAGGAATAGGCGCCACTCCCAATATAAGGAGGAGTATAAGGACCGAGTGTAACAATGCCAACAGTAGCAACAATGGCAACAACACTAGCTTCAATAAAACTAATCCCAGTTACTCAAAGATATGTAATATTGTGGATTGCTCCAATGGGATCTGTGAGCATGATCCTTTAAGATACATGAAACCTATGTTACAAGCAACCTTTTGTTTGCAGCCTCCAGGGGATACTCCAACTCGGAGGTCGACTTTTGATGCAATCACGGCAGGCTGCATACCGGTTTTCTTCGAAGAACTGTCTGCGAAAATGCAGTACCGGTGGCATTTGCCGGAGGACAAGTATCCTGAATTCTCAGTGTTTATACCCAAGGAGGAAGTTGTTTTTAAAGGGTTAAAGATTTTGGATGTGTTAATGGCGATTCCCAGGAGTGAGGTGAGGAAGATGAGAGATTCTGTTGTGGAATTGATCCCTAGAGTCATGTATAGAAGGCATGGTAGTTCACTGGGATTGAGAACCAAGAAGGATGCGTTTGACACTGCAATGGATGGAACTCTACAAACTATCAAAGACAAGCTTAGTAACATGTTAGAAGTAGAACACTGACTCTGGTGCAATGTCTAGATCATGTCTGTATTGACCACTGAAAAGCTGCAGAGAAAGAGAGTTTATTTTCATGATCGTTTTCATCCGAGGATTACAGTTCAAATATTTCGATAATTTTTAAAATTTAAATCACATAACACTCGTATTGTATTATAGACGAGGATTACGGTTCAAATATTTCGATAATTTAATTAATTCACAGTTTGACATGAAACGTATGATTTCTCAAACTTTTATAATCACATATAAAAAAAATCATTCAAATTCAAAATATTATTTTACAAAATATGTAGCACAATAAAAAAACACTTTTAACGGCGAAAAGTTCTAGCGTCGATGATGACGCCTATAACGATCCGAACTGATTTAGAACTGATTTTAGGTTTAGCTGAATTAAAACTTTTAAGGTAAAGTCTTATATTAATAGTTTATTTTTAAACACCATGAAGTCTATTAAAACTCAAATTGTAATATAAAGCAACTACCCATGCCTATATATATATGTGTGAAGGAGAAGAGGGTAACACGTTATTTTCGAAGTCGATGCATAAATAAACTACATCATGTCTTATATCTAAATTTTTAAAAATATTAAGTATAAAATAAATCGTAATTAGTAAAATTAGATTTTTCAGGTTCGAATTAAGTAAAATAAGTTATGAATTCGGATTCGAGGGTTAAAAACAGCAAGGTCAAAATTAACGAAAAAGGTCAACGATAACGATAAACGGGTTTAAATTAATCAACTCAAGTCGGATCAAAACGATTTATATCAGTTTGATTCTTTCGGGTCAAAGATGCGAGTTGGGCTCACCCCAATGGACAAGAATATGGGCCCATGATCTAAGCCTCACACGCTAGTTTCGAATCAATCAATTCAAACTCAAGTCGGATCAGAACGATTTATATCGGTTTGATTCTTTCGGGTCAAAGATGCGAGTTGGGCTCACCCCAATGGACAAGAAGTTGGGCCCATGGTCTAAGCCTCACACGCTAGTTTCGAATCAATCATTTCAGGCTCAAACATCGTGTCCATCCCTGACACAAGATGTAGCTGGTTTCATTAGGGTTAATTAGGTTTTGTTATATCGGTTTTAAGTAAAGGTGTGCCTTCAGTTAATTTGATCGGTAACCGAATTAAATTAATTAAAATTAAATTAATCTAAAATTTTAGAATTTTAACTGTTAATCGAATTAAATTATCTTTAACCGAATTAACCGAACCAAAATTATTTTGGTTAATTAATTAATTGAATTAACCGAAATTTATTATAAATTTTGGTTAAATTATATAAGTGGTCACTAAATTATGCTAAAATGATTTTTTAGTCACTAAACTTTTATTTTATACTAATTTAGTAAAATTTTAATGAACATTTTATAATTTTTTTTAAAATTTAAATGAATAAAAATAAATAAATATATATAATATAATAATTTTTTGGTTTATTAATCAATTTCAATCCGAATTAACCGATAACCAAATTAAAAAAAAAACCGTTAACCGAATTTATCAAAAATTAACTGACTAAATTAACCAAAATAATTTTGATTCAATTAGTTAATTCAGTTAAAACCGAATAATACGCACCCTAATTCTAAGAGCTATCAATAAAAATTAGATAAATCCCTATAATTAATACTTATTTCTTTTAGTGGAACCCATTATAAAGTAATTAAATTACATTCATAAAAGTTATGTTTTATTAACTTAAAGTATTTAATATAATAAAATCTTAAACTCTAAATCTCAAAAAGTTAAAACCTTAACTTTTAAATTATAAAATTTTAAACACTAAATCTCAAAAATAAAATATTAAACCTTAAATCATAAAATTTAAATTTTAAACTTTAATATCTAATGTCATAAATATTTTACGGTAAATATTAATTACATTGAACACCTTAAATTAATGGAATACAATTTTTTAAAAATATAATTAATTACATCCTAATAAATTTCATTGAAAAGCAAAATAAATATTGATGATAGAGATTTATTTAGTTCTTACTAATTGTACATAAATAGTCTTCTGCTACAGGTCATTGTTTTTTAAGCTTTTGGTGTTTTAAGGATTTTGAGGTTTAGGATAGGGCTAGGGTTATATTTTTTTTTGAGGAAGATGATAAAAATATAAAGTTTTAAAATTTTTAGAGTCAAATTAAAGATGAAACAAAAGTATAATAATAGTTTAAGGACTATTTAAGTAATTTATTATTTTTTTATTACGTTAGATCATATTTTTGTCAATATCTAACGGCACTTAACGTTGGAGTGACCAAAATTTTACACCCCGAAAATGATAATGACCTTACTGTTCGTTTTTCAAAATCGATGGCTAAAAATATACTGGGCGTAAACGAAAATGATTAATACAGTAGTTTACTTAAAATTATAAAATGATCACCAATTTAAAAAAATTAACATCTTGACCTAGTATTGTTAAAAATTTAACAGTTCATGATGTAAAATTAATTTATCATACAACTTGTATTTTTTATCAATATAATTCTAATTCCATTTTAAATTTAATCCTTAATATTTAAATTCAATAGACATGCTATTCTTTTGCTTTCTTTCTCCTTTGAACCCACATTTTGACAAAAATCATTGTCATCCATCGCCAAGTCCACTGGCGGATCTATGTTCATAAGAGGGTGGGTTCGTGTCCACCCTGAATTTTTTAAAGTTTATATATTTATTCTTAATTTTCTTAATTTTTATAGATTGATCCTTAAATTTTTATAATATTTAAGCTTTATGCTCATCCTGAGATTTTAAAATTTTATATGTGTCCACCCTTAAATAAATTTTTAGATCCGTCACCGGCTAAGTTGACACATGATTTGAATCTTGTCTTCAAAAAGTTTTAAGCTTTAGCACTAGTTGATGCAGTTTAGAGCCATTGAACATAAATTTATGATTTTTTTTTATCCTTCTAACGATATTACAAGGTAGACTCTAAATGTGTTATTTTGCTCGAATACGAATTATCTGCGAAAAACAACGTTCCTGTTATGCCTATTGCCTACTGTGGGCACAAAAGTACAAGCAGACAGATCGTTATCAAGTAAGAATGTTGCCACAACTTGAGTTGTGCCGAAAGCGATTCCATATGAACTAAGGGCAGATTAGTATTTCTTTTAAAAAGTGTGGTGAAAAAGTATAGTAGAAAAGTTTTTTTGAAATTTTTAGTTTAAAATATATGTATTTAGTATTGTTGTCAAAAAATATTTTTGAGAAAGTAAATGACTGTTTTAGACATGACTTTATAAGTTAAAAAATATATATTTAAATAATAATTAAATTATTTTATATTATAATATTAATTTAAATTATGATAAAATATAAAAATATTAATAAATAAATACATAAATTATTTTTGAAAAGTACTTTTTAGAAGTGCTTTTGAAATAATATATAATTTTTATATAAATATATAATTTTTAAATTAAAAAAATAATTTATGTTAAATATAATTATGTATTTGTAGAAATTAAAATATAATAAAACATAGTAAATGAAGGTTAAAATTATAATTTGACTCTTAAAAGCACTTTTTCAACCGCAAAAGCTAGAAATTTTAGCTTTTGCGTTTGGGTTGAAAATCACTTTTCAAACGCAGTTTATTTTTCAAAAGTTAATTGTTTAGCATTGCTTCTGCGTTTCAAATCAGCTTTTTGTCCAAAAGCTGGTTTGAAAAGCATTGCTAAACAAAGCCTAAGATTTACTACCATGTGTGATGGTACGAGTGAAAGAAGTAAAACAAAGATAAGAATGTGATACGTAGGGGATTCAAAAATACCTGATTCGATCAATCTGATCTGATTATCTATTGACCTGATCTTAAAATTCAGATATCTGATTTGATTTTTATTTTTAGATGGATATTCAATCAGATTTTAAGTTTTTCGAATTGAATATGGATCACAATATTTCAAGTTTCAGATTATCCGAAAATCCGAAATTTTAATTTTTTATTAATATTAATATTATTTTATTTAACAACTTAGTGCTTGTTATATTTAAAAATTTTAAAAATTAAAACTTTTATAATTATGAATCTTATTGGATTTAGTAATTTGTTGTTTATTATATTCAAACTTTTAAAATTTTTATAAATACAACCTTCAAATTCGAAAAATTAGTATAATCAAATTATATTTTTGAATAATCGAATATCCGATTATCCAATCCGAATATCCGATATCTGAATATGCGGATATCTACTTTTTTCAGATTAGATACGGATTATTATATCACTGATCTAAAAACTTGAATATCCAAAAAATCCAATTCGATATCCGAATATATGGATATGCATTTTTTTTGAATCAGATATAAATCACTATATCACTGATCTAAAAACCCAAATATTCAATAAAAAAATCAGATTAGATCAGATCTGATAACCGAATTGAACACCCCTAGTGATACCAGTGGTTTTGGAACCACAATGAAATCCTAGTTATCAAATAAATGTTAGCAAGAGATCAACTAATATAATAAATGGTATTTAAAATGGTTAGAATAAAAACTAATATAAAAACTTAAAATGTTTTAGAAATGATAAATTGTAAATATAAAAACTAAAATTTTAAAAATATTTATAAATACTAAAAATTGAATAATTTTATCAAGAAAAAGTCTTTGATTTGATTAGTCCAGATTGTGATAAATTTTCAGTGGAATTTTTTTTATTGGAGTAACAATAAAACTCAAAATTTCATTTGCTTTTCTACATCAAATTGATACTCATTAATATTTAATGTAGAAAAATGAAAGAGAATTTTAGTTTTATTACTACTATAATACAAAGATGATTCATTGAAAATATGATTAAAGAATATTAATTGACTTAGACAAATAGAAACAGAGATTTTTTATGGTTTATAAATAATTTTTTATTTATAACTTTTGATATTTTAATTTATATTTTTATTTAATTTTTAATTGATTATAATGCTTTTATTTTTAACATTTTATAAACGTTAAATATTTTAGAATTTTAATAATTTTTAATTTTTTAACTTAAAAGATTAAATAAGTTAACGAATTTTCAATGAAAATTAATTATACCCTAAACTTCGTAAAAAACTCAATTATTCCCTTGAAGTTAGTTGAAAAATTAATTCAATCTCTCTATTACATCATCATCACATGTATATCGACATACCAATATTGTAACAGTGAAACATCAGGTCAAGGGTAAAATTGATGCAATTAAATAATTTTGAGAACAAATTTAATGAAAAAATAGAGACAACATTAAGTTTATTACAAATTTAAGGTTAAAGGTTGTTGTTAGGGTTTATATAAGTAAGAGTAGAGTATATTTTTTAGGACGGAAGGTTTAGGATGTATAAATTAGGGTTAAAATTTAAAATTTATTTTTTAATATCTTTTAGTGCAAAACATAAAAAGAGTTCTGATTAGGGGCGAGAATTTTACTCATACATTTGAGTATCTTGTGGCAAAATTGTTTCAACATCTTTTACTTATATGTTTATGATCTTGACCCCATTTTGTTTATAGGGCAATCAATGTTTACATTGAGTCTCCTCCCTAGTACTTCACCAACCCTTACTCTTTGATATTATTATCATCATTTTCCTTGTAACCAACTCAAGAAATGGTGGAACAATGAGAGTGACTGAACCAACGAAATGGGTGCGGAGGAAGCTTTAAATATCGCTTTCTTACGCCATGTGTTTCATGATTCTTTTAACCGCGTTAGTCAACATCGAAGTTCGAAAACAATGGCTTCCTTGTCTCTTTCACTCGCACATCCTAGTTTACAACGTAGGCCGCTTGGAGGTAAAGTGGACCTTACCACGAAAGCTCGGCTTGAATGAGTCGAATTCAAACTTGATTCGATTCGATTATAAGATGTTAACAACTATAATTCACTCGACCTGAACCCAGACTCGTTCAACTTGAAATGCAAAGGGGAAAGTGGTTGCCTCTTTCCTTAATTTATCAGACAAATGGCAGAGATTAAGACAGTTTTTAAGAGCTCATCACAGATGTGACTGTTTCCCCCATCAACCTTTCGTTTTCGACCCTTAAAACTTTGGGAGGCAACTGCATGTGAGGTTTTGGTCGGCATGATTTCTGGAAACGCCAGCATTGAACGTTCCATGTCGAAATGGTTTGTTCTTTTCCAGCAGAATCATAATTCTCGCCGAAATCAGCTGCTAAACAGCCTCACCATCCTTCTTTCTAAGCCATCTCTATGTTTGACAAGTCTACAACCGTTAATATTATCCTCTAATTAGAAAGACTAATATACTTTATCATTACATCTACTTAATTATGGATTAGCATATCTTATTTTGTCAAACATGTGATATATAAATATTGATTTTTTGACAAAATACACCTCATGTCATTTAATTATGAGTTTGATTACGAATGGGTTAATTTTTAGAAATTATAACTTAATCATTTAGTAAAAAGAATGTTACAAACAAGTCATTTTATCATTTTTTTATTTTTTTGATTTAGCTATAGTGATAACTATAGTATCTGTTCTAGAGTATATACTCTCAACCTTTAAACATTGATAGCTTAATCACTGTGCTGACAGTACTGGTGTTCGAACCCGTGACCTCCAAAAATAATAATTGTTCCTCTTTTATTCGGATAATCACCCCAACATAGAGTTTGACCATCTACAGCCTTGAATATAAAACCGTAACCCTGAAAAGCCAGTTGTGTTTTCCCCTCTTTTATTGACAAAATCATAAACAACCATCATCAATTCTTGGATCCTATATCATCTTGACCTTGATATATAAACTCAAATAATTTAAAATATTATTCAATAAAATCTATTATTTATTAAAATTATAATAAAATATCACTTAAATACCCATTAAAATTTAAATTAAAATATAACGCATGCGTGAACTTCATCAATTGCATTTCTCAACCCAGTTCTTTCGTTTCACTAATAATAAAAAAAAACAGATTTTTTTTTTTGAAAAATAAAAAAGGGGAAAATTTACAATGTGTAGATAATAAGAAAGCACGGTAATACTGCACGAGAATCAAACACGAGCAACTCGCCGTTGTCCCCACTCACCGAGTCATACCCGATCCGCTCTTCGGGAAACGACTCGTACCCGAACCCTACCCTCTTCGAGACCCGTCCCGCGATAACCCGACAAACCAACATAGTTCTCCTCCCCCTCCCCCCTCCGGCTCTCTCGTGGGCCTCGCCGCTCCCGGAATATGTGCATGTTGCCGCGCCTTTCCCACCGGGAAATATCCACGCGTTGTTCATCGAGCAGTTCTCTGAAGTGGGACCTAGACAGTGGAACCGCATTACCTCATTCCCATCCGCCACGCATCTCGCATTTTCCTCGTCGGCGGAAACCAGACCACCCGAATCGGACCGAGCCTTGACCATCTCCCGGTACTCATCGAACCGTGTCACTGTCTTCGGCCCGTTTTGAACTTTAAAAACCATCTCGATTCGACCAATGGAAGCCTTGGGACCCCAACTCGTATGAAAAATAATCTCTACCACATTCCTCGAAGGGTGTCCCTCGGGCAACTCGGTAAGCGCCGGTAGTACGGGGTCAGGGTTCCGAACAAGACGGGAAGGTGTAGAACTACTCCGGCGAGGTCGAGGAATAATCGAATCGGATCCGGGTTGGCTGTTTGACCTGGGAAGCGGTTTGGGTTTGGTATTCTTGGTCATTTTCTTGGTGGCTTTGATGACGTCTTTGATGCTCTGAGAACTTCGTCTGCAACTGGAACTGAGTATCAACTGCCTTGGGTTGGGTTGATAAACATCTTCAAATGCTCTTGATTTGCAATGCAGAGATTTGACCCACCCGCCTGCCATTACCGTATCCTTCGTTTGAATAATCTTACAAGTTATCACTCTCTTTTCTCTTGGATTCTCCTTAGAGTCTGACTTTGGTGGGAGCATTCATTTTTGGATTTTGTGTTATTTGTTTGGTTTTGGTAGAGAAAAAGAATGCAAGAGAAGAACATTAAATGAGAAGTTGTGTCGTCCAGTGTGTAGAATGACAAAAACAACCTCTTCAAACTAAGATACTCTACTAGATTGTTTTCAAAACTGTTAATTGAAGTCAAAAATATATTTTGGATAAAAAGTTGTGTTTTATTTGAATAATTAGTGACGTAAGATATGTTATTTTGGGATTAAAGAGCTACAATAAAAAAATATAATAAACAGAAGATGTCACTTGTAAGTGACAAAAATATAATAATATTTTTTATTTTAAATTCATTAATATTTTTTACTTAAAATTAAATTTAAAACTCTAATATAATTATGTATTTTTAAATTTTAGAATTTTTAAATATATTTTGATTAATTTACAAATTTTTTAATATATATTCGTTAAATTTTTAAATCTATTAAAAATTATAATACAAACAAGAATCTTCATTACAAATGATTAACTTAGATAAAAATGTCATGATAATTTTTTACTAATTTTATCTTGAATTGATAAAAAAATATCAAAACATTATAAAAACTTTTCTTACACTGTAATTTTTGTCGTAGATCCCAAAATATACCCCAAAATCCTTATTTCCTAAAAATTTATTTGAAATCACAATATTCCCCCGAAAATAAAGGGCTGATTCCCTTCCCCATATTTCTCCTACACTCCCTCTCTTTCAGCCTCCAAGGCAAAAATTTGATGGTCTGAAAAAAATAAGAAATACAAATATCTTTTACATACAAATATATATAAGCAACATGACGAGAAGCCAAATGAAGGGGCTGATACCACCCTGGAGTATGAATGTTACAACTGAACACTTTCTCTAACATTCTTCGCTTCCAGTAAATGGAAGTGAGATGCAACCTACGGGAAAACAAGTTTTCAATATAAATTACAAACTACACCTACTCGAAATTCTTCTACCATCTAACATATAATTTCATATCATTGTCGTTGTTTCGGGGTCTTGACCGAAGAACTGCTTGTGGTGGCGGCACTTACGTTCCTTGGACCTAATCATGCATTCAAAGCAAAATGAAAGATTGAGGACAATGATCAAAACTAGACACATACAAGGGAAACTGTTGTTCTTGATGACTACAAAAATTACGTACTTAATGGAATCTTTGAGGTGCTCCTGGACAGAGACAACCTAGCAGCAGGTTTTGTTAGCACCAGTTTCTGAGAGAGCTTTGGAAGCTTAGAAGGGAGTGATGGGATGGACCTACTTTCAAGCAACAGATGAATCAATCGGGAAAAGTCGGATCAAAAATGTTATTTTGGTGATTTCAAAGTTATTACAGAAAATAAAAGAGTTCAAGGATACTCACTTCCCAATATTATCAGATTTTTCGGATTTGCTTGCTTTCTCAACCTTCTCTGGTTTAATAGAAAGTTTTGGAGCTTCTGGGAAAAGAGTGAACTCTACAGCACTACAAATCGAGCCATCGGTATCTGTAGCCCCCATCGATAGATCACCATCAGAGATATCACTTAATCTCTCCTCTGAATCTGCATTTCCGAAGCCCAAGAGATCAGTATCATCTGTGGCATTCTGACCCAAATCTCTTCTTACGGGGTTTGTCTGCGCAGTTGATTCATTGTTATGCTTGGAGTCATCCATTGACTGATGAGAGACATATTCAGAATTCTTATCATCGTTAGCTGATGAAATGTCAACATCCAAAGCTGCTTCGTCGAAACTTCCCAAGCTTGGTCGTTTTGAGAGTCTTGGGCTGTGCCGAGGACTCCCACTAGAGTCTCCCCTAGGAGAGGAAGATCCATACCTTAGTGAGCTCATACCATGCTTAGTACCATTTCCATTACCCTTGAGTAACTGCAAACTCTCGATCTCCTGATCTTTCTTTGAGATGATTTCTTTGAGGAATGAAACCTGTAAAATCAAATAGAAGATCAGAAATGAACTAGATTATGCTGTTGCAACTTCAAGGATTTCAATTGGTAGAAAGTGAGATTCTCATAGCCCAACTTAAGGAATATAACTCTGGTTTCCTCATTGCCGTAGAAATAATAAGTTCAATAAAGTCGAAAATCACTACTTGGTTTCAACAGCTATGCTAAATTAACTTTCGGTGAAAGAGGAAAATGAGTAGAGGAAGAGAATAGAAGGATACTTGTTCCATAAGTTCTCTGATATCTCTCCCTTCTCTGTTAGTCCGTGCAGCACCTAACTCGACACCAGAAACTCTTTCGGCAAACTTCAAAGTACTTACAGATTCAGCATAAGAATCTACATCAGGATTAAGCTGCACAAACATAAGGGTTTTTGCCTGGCCACCTACAATTATAAATTAGAAAAAGGACAATTGATCAGCAAGAAAGGAGAAAAAAGACTTTCAATGCATGTAAAATATTATTAGGCACGAATAAAATTACAACAGCAAAATTGAAATCTAAACACTAAAAAATACCTAAAGAACTCTGGAGAACTTGAGTCAGTTTGCTGTTTCTATAAGGGACATGAGCATTCTTTTGTGCCAGTGCAAAGATTACATCCCCAAGAGCTGACAGAGATTTGTTTATATGTTGAGCCTCCCTAAGCCTATCTCCAGTTGCTTCAGAACGATCTACACGTTCGCTGCCAGCGAGATCCACCAAATGTAAACTACCGCGCAAAACAGCTTTAGTTTTTAAGTCCGTACCACGAACATGAACGGTGAGAATACTGCACATAATAATTTGCTGAAATCTATTACACATAAAACTCCAACTCTCCAATTAACAAGAAACATACAGAGTGAGTGAAAATATAACCTGTGGGATCTGCTACTCCTCTCATTTAGGGCCGTAGCACCAACGGCCCTATTCATCAAACCAATATTCATCAATTCCAGAACATCAGTGGTTGAATTTACAGAATGCATGCTTGCTTCAGGGACAGCTAACCCATTTGGTTGGGTGGTGCTCCAAATCCCAAGTGTGTGCAAGTCAAAGGAAACAAATAACATCTTTAACAACGGGAAGAAAACCAAAAGAAGTCAAATACACCCATTAGACCAAATGCATAAAATTATAAAATCAGGATTAAAATTTCATAAATCAATAGGGTAACATAAAGAACCGAGAGTAAGGAATACAAGAAATAAAATTCAAAAGATTAAAATAAAGGATATCTTCTCTGAGAATTGTCAACAACAAGCAGATCACGAACTTGCTCATTGTAGATCTCAACCATTTGAACACCAACATCATATACAATGGAGCTTCTCCTGCTTTGAGAGATTTGAAAAAGATCGTTTAATGCTCTATAATTAACTCCCCAATCTTCTTTAGAAGACAAATTAGGTCCACTCTGGAAAGGATAATAAAAATGCATTAGATATAGCCTACAAGTTCAAAACAAACTGAATATTTCAAATGGAAATATATCAGGAAGCAACTCACCATTGTATAAGTTTTCCCTGAGCCAGTCTGACCGTAAGCAAATATGCAAACATTGTATCCATCAAGAACAGATCGAATCAATGGTTGGGTGTCCAAAAATACCTCCTCTACAGACATTTACAAGCAGCAGTCACGAAAACTGTGTCTATAACTATGTCGCAATTAGATATGAATTTGATTGTTCAACAATGAATAGAGTTATGAATATTTAAAACCTTGGGTAACTGCTGGACTGAAAACCTTGTTAAACTTGAAGAGCCTATGAGTGTCCTTCCCTTGCTTTGAGGGATTTGAAACAACCAATTCACCATTCTCCCCAATATACTCTATTACAGTCTGTTTCTTGTTTTGTCCCGGAAGGAATGGCCTAATTCTACAGTAGACTCTAATATTTCCTGCTCAAAACAGACAGTTTCAACCACAAGGCAAAGAAACCTAAACAAACTAAAATATACAATTTACCTTTCAAATCCTGAACCTCATTGTACAATCTTCGGTTTTCAGAAAGAACAGAATGATAGTTTTCTGCAGCATCTACTAGTCCTTTAAGCTTAATTCCTACCCGTGAGAGAAAAGGTATACACAATGAGATTGTTCAAAACCCAAAATAGAATAAAACGATATCTAAATAACAGACCAAAACAAACAAAATTAACAGCAAGAATAACCTTCACTACCTAAGAAATTAAAATCCTCTGAGAGAACAGGTATACAGAATGAGATTGTTCAAAACACAGAAATAGAATGAAACAATATTTAAATAGCAGACCAAAACAAACAAAACTAACAGTAAGAATAACCAACATACCTAAGAAATTAAAATCCTCTGAATAGCTCTTTCTAGTCTTTATGACTTCACGTTTGACAGATTTTGCCGCATCCCTCAATTCCTAAACAGTGTAAAACGTAATGTTAGAGGAATATGCACCCATATCACGTCATAAGAACATTGCACACACCGCTAACCTTTAAAACCCCAAATTGTTGATGAATGAAACTCAGATAACTGAGCTCCTTATCTCTCCATCTCTTTTGTTTAGATTCCGAAAATGACTGAAGCTCGTCCACTTTTTTCCTGGAGTCGCTCAAAAGACACTCAAGTTCTTTTAACTTCTTTTCTAACAATACTTTATTATCCTCAGCCTGGGCTTCCAGTTGTAGACAATGTACTTCATGCAGCTTTTTGCTTCTCTCCAGTTCCTCTCTTAGCCTAGAAATCTCAAGATCTTTTTGAACCTTCTCCTTCTTAAGCTGGAGCACATCCTGCTCTTCGGCTTTACCCTTCTCCTCCAATTTGCTCTTTTCAAACTGCAATTCCCAATAAACATATATAACAATTGTATCAGACTATCTAACGTCAAAATATGGCTTTGGGGAGAAAGAAAGAAATATGATGTGAGAGAAACAAATCTAACACCACATGGTGGCATGGTATTAAGACTTTCATTGGCAAAAAAAGAATAGCCTCATAGAGTTATCTACCATTCATATTCTAATGCAGTGTCTCCAAATTAGTTAAGATAACATAAAAGCAACAGTCAGTGCAAGTGTTTAAAAAATAGTCTCAATACCAGATTTACAAAATCTAAATATTTTTAAACTAAATAATACAAAATTAAACCATCCTTTCGACTTTTTTCTTCTGAAATTAAATGAACTTTCCTTTACAATAAAAAAACAAATCTCAAGTTCTCTTTATCGGTACACTAGTTGAATACTTGAATTTCACACATGATATAAAAGGAAACTCATGCAAAAATATATATTCTTGTATCCTTCTTACACTTTAAACACTAGAAAATATAAGTTAAGCAACTCACAGAAATAGACAGTTCTTGAGTTTCAAAAGAACGGACAAAGAAAATTATTGACAAACATGAAATCCATAGAACAATATGTCAATGGTAATCTTTTGAAACCAAAGGCATAGGAAAAAACAAGACAGTAAAATCTAAAAAATCGGGAGTGAATTAAGAGGGAAAAGGATAAGAATCGCACCTTTAAATGTTGTAGAAGGTTTAGAACAACCTACAGGACGCAAAACAGATCCAGAATTATTGAGAAATGAACAACTGAAGGCAAAAAGAACTAAGGTGCATGCCCTAAACTGTTAGTCAAGTACCATATTTTCCTCCATGTTCCCCTTCGCTAGGGTCTCAAGTGCTCTTATCCTTGATTGATATTTTTCCTCCCGAGACCTAAAAAGTTTGTTTTGCTGCAAGAGCACAAAGTACAAATATTCGTTATTCATGCACAAAACATGAGAAAAGATTCCCCGAGGGAAAAAGATTCTAAAGTCATTTACATTTTTTAAGTTTTTTGCTCTAGTTGAAACTCGCCCTTCTATCTCTTCTACGATCTTTCTCAACAGGCATGCTATATGCTGAACAAAAAGGCAACAATAGAAAATCACAAATTAATAGAAGGTGCCAGAAAAAAAATAGCAGGATAGATGTATTAGGATCAGTATCAAGAAAAACATCCATGCATACTGAGGAAATACAACAAATGTAAGTGGTACAAATGGCATACATGAGGTACGTCTCCTTTTTTACTTCCAATACTTTCATCCATAATCCTGTAAAGTATACTGAATAGTGAGTGAGTCGAGACATTCTGCAAAAAGAAAGCATGAAAGAATAAGTTACACAAAGAGTTGCTGTTAAAAATTTGAGCACATTATAGATCCAGACACATGAATGGAAGGAGCTCAGGATCTTACATCTAAACTGCTAGATTTCATTAATTCCAAAACTGTTGCATCAGAAAGATCAGTATAACACCCTTGCTTCAATTTAATGCTCTCAAATTCACTAGAAAGACTCCATCTCTTTCTAGAAGGATTCTGGAAGCTATTAGCCTCGTCATTAGGATTGAAACATAACCTAAGTGTCTTAAGGCACTCTAAAACCGGCATCATGTGCCCCTGCACATATATCATACTATTAACCAAAAGGTCGAAATAAAATAAAAATAGCATTTAAAACATTAACTTGGACTTTGAACCCAGCCAACTCAGGTAACTCATTCTCTCATAAAAATGTAGGTCCATGATCAAATACATTTGGAGGGGGGAATATCTCCACTCTGACCAAGAACTACTCAAAAATTGACATCAAAAGGCTTGAAATAGGAGTTTACATGCCAAGACAGGAGCATTTTTCATGGTGAAAAACATATAACTAAACACAATAGTACAGATTTCACCTTCATTACAATTATAACAAACTCCATACACCCAAAAATGAGCCAACCTTAGCCTACTCCTCATCATGCACAAGCTAATATCAAGTTGTAGTCAAATTAGTTTTTTTGTTTGAAGATCAATAAGTAGGAAATGTTAGGCACACTGAAATAGAACATTGTTAAAGAAAAATAATCTTCAAATCAACTGATACCTGTTCAATGTCGGACAATTCAAAGCTGGGCAGTCCCATTTCATCCATAGCAGTCAGAAACTTCTTGACATTGGTAAGACCATACTCGAAGCCACCATCCTAAAGTTGAATAAGAAACATGCTCAAATAGTGCAGAATGATGTCAGAACAAGATACAAACATTTACAATTAGTTCTAAAAGAAAAAAAGTTGTTCATCAAAGAAAAAAAAAACAGTGATCGAACCATTTCAACAGAACCAGGATGCAGCTTGTTCAAAATGGTACAAAAAATAGTTCCATCAATCAGGCATCCTCTCAGCTCCTCTTTTGTTGTATCTAATGGCAACCTTAAATCAGGAAGCATGGAATTTAACCAGTCCACCAAAGAAGACAGACAGTCATCTGGCAAAATCAAGGCTAAAAGCTCAATGGTGGAAGATGATTAAACATCGAATGAGCTGAAATATGTTATTACTTTACCACGAATCATGCCTTCAGAACTTTCCATTTGTTCAATATTTATATCATGAGTTCCATGCAAGCCATTAGTTGTACCACTTTCCTTCATCTCACCAATAGATGAATACAGAAGCTGACTTCGTTGTGATTATCTTCCTGAAAACATAGAACTCAGTCCTGCTTGCAGGGAGAAAAATAATATGTATCTTATGAAATTATATATATATATAATATCGGATTAGTAAGCTATGCACGGCTAAATACAGAAAATAAAGGCACAAATTTTGTAATACTAGTTTGGAACTTCAACGTTATTTTAAATGAAAAATGTGTTTTCAACGAATATAGCTCGCATTTAGAGGGAAACTACAAGAAAGAAAAACCCATTACTGGTTTTGAGGGTCAAAGTTTTTTTGAACAAGGAAACTGAAGGATAAGAGAGAAAATTAAAGAGAGATAAAGGTAGAGACAGATTTTTTTTTTCTTATCTTACACTTCATAAAATCACTCAGCTAAGCGGACACTAAAAATGTTCAATTTTTGAACAAACCATAACACAAACAAAAGAAGAAACTCAGTATTACACCCTTCACCATTTTCTCAGCAACCAAACAACCATAATTCAAAAATAAAGAGAGAACACAAATCAAAAATCATGTCGCATTATCGATTCTCAGTAATTTCTTAGCTAAAAAGAAAATTAAAAGCTGAACTGAAAACTCGAAACCCATTCAAATCCAACAAAAGCAACAAAAATAAAAATAAATCAACAAAAAGAAAATGTAGGAATAGAATGTAGGTTAAAGCACGAACCTGGGGAATCTAACAGGAGACTGGATCAAGATCTTGAAGCTGGAACTAAATCTACGATTTTTCACAACTTTGGAAAAAATGAATTTTTCCGATACAAATAGAAACCATATATAAATATTTATATAAAATAATCTAAGCAGATCCGTCCTAGAAATCAATCGATTACGAAATCAAGAACCGCTCGATCTTTTTCTTCTTTTCCTTCTGTTCTCCGCAAAGGAAAAAATTGTGTTTTTGTTGCGTTGGAAAATGGAAATCAGGAAAGCGCGTGAAGGTGCGAGAGCGTTTGGTTACGTTTTGTTGTTTCTCTTCAGTTGAAGGGGTTGTTTATCGGACCATTTTTTAATTTTAGTTTTTTAATTTGGGATTTTGGATTGATTGGGGACAGGATTGGGGAGTAGAGTTCCCGCTTTTGGTTTTTTGACGTTTTATTTTTTTCAATTATTAAATATTAATATGGACCACTTTTTAGTTTTTTAGTTTTATTTTTGTTATGTTTTCGTTTTTTTTCTGAATTTTAAAATATTAATATGAGATAACGGTAAAATTTGTTGGATAATGTAAATGATTTTTTTATTTAAAAAATTATTAATGATCGATTTTTATTTTAAAATCTATTATTGTTTGAACAGTAATCATTTGAGGTCGGATAGAACACACCCCGATCTCATGAAATTTAAAAAAAATAAAATATTAGAGAGATTCGGTAGAACACAATCCAATCTCATGAAATTTAAAAAATAATAATAAAATAAGGAGAGATCGGATAGAAAACAACCCGACCTTATATAGAATTTAAAAATAAAAAATAATAAAATGTTATCTAATTGTGCATGAGGGTTGGTTGCTTTCAACCGGCCCTTACTTTTTTATTTTTCTAATTTTCATAAAGTCGGGGTGTATTTCACCCGACCTCAATTTGGTACTCTTTAAAGTGTTATATTTCTTGAAATAAAAAGCCACCCTTTATAGTTTTTAAAATAAAAAAGTTAGATACAATATCCAACCAATTCTACCATGAGATAACTATATATATATTTTGTATTTAATATTTTTATTATTAATATTTTAACCAAACTTTTTTACATTTTAATTTATTATAACTTTAAATTTATTCATAATAAAAATATGAAAAATATATTTTAAAAATATTTAATCAAATAATTTAAAATATGTTTTATAAAGTTTAATAAATTAAAAAAATTAAAACAATTATTATTAAAGTTTAAAAAAAAATTTTAATCAATATCAGAGATATTTAAGAAATTATATCATAAACACTTTCTATCAAGTTATCCGTAATCCCAACCAATTAGATTCATTGATCTTATTTTTCTTCAAGGTGAATCTTACTTATTTCTTACATGTAATTAATGAGTAGGTAATTATCAGATAATTACTTAAAAATAAACGGATTTAGATTATAGATTACGTGACCGAAAACCCTTTCCGTAAATCGTTGTTCCGTCTATAGATAGATACTCCCCAACAGATGTTTGTTTAGAACAAAACCACTGAGTTTCGAAAACACGTCTACTTACGGCTATCTATTCCTTTGCTGTTATTGTTCCTGCTTTGAGATCAATTCCTGTTGCGAAATTCAGTAACTTCTAATCTCAAGTGTTTCTCTCAGCTAAACTACTCATGGTCTCTATACCTTAAGGCCTAAGGGTTAACAAGTGAAGTTCACGTTATTTAATACACATTGATTACCATCGTTTAATGGTCATGAAGTATAAAAAACTCAACTTTAAGTTTTATATGGTATAATTTTATATTAATTTCAGATCGTTAAATATAATAAATGATTAAGATTATTTTTTATTTTTTTAATTTTATTAATTAATTTCACTCAATCGGTAATCATGAATTATTATAAAAATCTTTAAATTTTATATAGTATAACTTGATTTCATCTCATGTATAATACCACTAAATACCACCAAAATATATATATATATATATATATTAGAAATTAAAAATCAGAAAAATGGATAAAAAATCATAACATATAAATGAGATAGTTGTTTGAATTTTTAAAAATATACATTTTATTGTGAAGCAAGACATCATATTTGTGAAGATCAACAAAACATTTTTCGATAAAAATACATATTGAATTTCATGTTTAGAATGATAAAAAAAAAGAGTGAATCAAAATTAATCCTTAATTATTAAAATTTTTGAATTATTCGAATTTTTATTTTATAATTCGAATTTTATTTAAAAAATTTCGAATCGAGTCGAATATTTTCGCTTCGAGTCGAGTTATTCAGTTTTTTCGAATCGAGTCAAGTTTTATTCACCCATATCTATTATTATAAATAATTAATTAATTTATCCAAAAATAAAATAAAGGGTTAAAAACAAATTTAATAATATCAGTAGTGAATAGGCCGGCTTCAAATTCATGTGGGCAACAAACTTCCAATTGGCCCACCGTTATTATGTTTTTTTCGCTAAACAAAAAAATTATATTACAAGTTATTTTTGTTATTATTTATAAGATTAATTAACTAAAATATTTATTTATTTAGTTATATTTTTTATTTTTAATTAGTTAAATCTTTATTGATATTTATTATAAATTAAATTTAAAAATAAATTTTATTAAATAAAAAATTATTTGAAAAAATAACAATATAAAAAATAATTAAATAAATATTTTTAATTAAATAAACTTATAAATCATATAACAAGAATGAGTTACGATATACTTCTCGTCTCACCTGACCTACCTAAACTTTCACATTATAGTTTGATGTCATGTCAATTGTCAACCTCTGCGTACTTTCATTAGGTACAAATTCCTATAGATTTATATAAAATTGGATACACAAAGACCAAACTTTTTTAGGTCGAAAAAAATAAGGTAAATTTTAAAGTGAAACAGTTAAAATTAGGTTAAATAAAATAAAATAATTATACAAATTATAAAAAAATAATATCAGTTTTCTTAATATATATTTTTAAAAAATAAATTAAAATTTTCGAAAGCGTAAAGATTATAATATATATTTAAATTTTTTTAAAAAAATAAATATTTTGTTCCACGCTTAAAATTTTTATAATTTTATAATAATTTTAGTTCTGTCTCATCTTTACCCCTCTATCGTTAGAAAAACCCAAGTTACATTAGTACTCATCAAATTCTGAAAATATTTACTTCTATCGGTCATCTTTCAAAAGTTATATGTGATAATAAAATTTATTAAAATATAGAAAAATAATTGTTTAATATTATAAAATAATAAAATAATTTAGTTACTTTAATATTTTTTATAATAATTTAATAATTTTTAATAAGTATTTTATAATAATTTAATAAATTTAATGAGTATTTTATAATTTTATATTTTATTGAAAAATATAACCATTATCCTGCCGTCTGAATTCCAATTGTGAACATTTTAAATAGTAATTAGTGAAGTATGTGTATTGTTGTCGGTTCTAAAAAAGTTCAAACGAGTGTTTATAAATAAATAAATAAATAAAAATAATCCAACTTAAGTAATAACGTTTATTAATGTTAATTTACTAAAGTCCAAAGGGAAAGGTGAAGATTATAAATAAAAAATTGGATAAAATAATTGTTAGTTTAGATTGTGTGATCGAAGAGATATGAGTGAGATAAATTGAGTTCGGTTAATTATTAATAAATTATTTTAATTAATTAATTTAATTTATTCAATTTTTTATTTAAAATTTTACTAAAAAAATAAGATAAATGGTTGGCTTGTTAATTAAAATCTTTTTAGACTACTAAATTTTTACTTTATTTATTAAAAATATTAAATTTAATAACATCACATGTATTGTACATATATTTAACCTACAAGGGTCATCCCTTATGACTCGTATGCTAGTAATGAAACTTTTACTTTTAAAGGACTAACATGTGATAATAAAATTGTCTTTTTTTTTAATAGACAATTTAAAAATCTAAAATAAATAAAAAAATATGAAAAAATTTAAAGGACGATTACGTGTGAAAAAAGATTAACACCCTATGACATTCTCGAAATGCTATTTACTTAATCACTGGTATTTTATAATATAATTTGGTTTAATCCATGTACTAATATATACTAAATATATATTAAATTCATTAGGGCAGATTATTAATAAGAAACCTAAACTAAACTCTTAATTAAAATGTTTATTTGAAGCCTAATTAACTAAATTCAAAAGTGTGTTTTATGAACCTAATTTAGAGAACCTAATCTAGGCAGGGGAGGTTCTGGACATGTGTAATAGAAATGATCGCACAGGGCCTCTTAAAAAAAGAGTCTCAAAATTTTGATAAACTACATTTATTAAATATGTTAATCTCAAAATTCATTATAAAATATTTAAAATTACTCTCAATAAATATAAATTATAATTGTTAAAATATTATAATTATTTTTTAAATGTGACAATTAATTATAGAATCTCGTTAATTATTCTTATTACGAACTATTACTTCTATAGAATCAGTAGAATTCTATAAAAATGCGATAATCTTGACCGCACAGAGGGGCCTAAAATAGATAATTGCTTCTAAGGACCGTATTTTTAGAACTACTAGGGGTTGTAAATAATTACTTCTAAGGGTCATATTTTAGAACTAGTAAGGATTGTGGATAATTACTTCTATAGATCATATTTTAATAAATTACACAGAGCTTACAAAATCTTTGAACCGACCCTGAATCTAGGAAACTAATGACTAAACCTAGCTAAGAAAAGTATTACTAATTCATTAATTAAAAGAAATGTAGGACATGCGTATTAATTATTTAATTAAAATAATAAAAAATATAATCTAAGAGTTTAATTTCTAAGTGTCGCAACCTCTTTTAAAAAACGCGATTTTTTGGGTGAAAACAGTTCGACGATAAGTTTGTTTTAAAAAATAATGAATTATCAAATTTAATCTTGAAAATCCCAAATTTTAGAAAAATCTTAATTAAGTTTGAAAAATTTTGACTTGGAGTCGCCACCGGCCACTTAGGTAGGCCAGACACCATAAAAATAAACCAGAGATCCGTTTAAAAACATTGGGTTCGGGAGTCGGTTACGTGTAAGGACGACCCTTACAAACGCCCAAAAATTGGTACCTTTTAAAAAAATATTACGTGGCATTTGACATTTTGGAGAAAGATATTAATTTAATTTTTCATTGTTAAACGAACATTATTTAAATTTGGATATCCTTTTGATTTAGAAGTTATACTACATTTAAACTTGAGTTAATCGAGACGTCCTCTATATAGGAAACCTCACCC
This sequence comes from Abelmoschus esculentus, assembly GCA_035048815.1. NCBI lineage: Eukaryota > Viridiplantae > Streptophyta > Magnoliopsida > Malvales > Malvaceae > Abelmoschus > Abelmoschus esculentus. The sequence continues at coordinate 4,202,985 of JAUCBN010000012.1, forward strand.
AAATTTAAAAGAATATAACTTCCGCCTCAAAAGGCTAAAGTAAAGTGCATGATTATCTTTTATCTTGTTCATTTTAAGTTCTAGTCCTAAAATAGGCTCCATTACTTAAGTTTAAAACCTAAATTACTAGTGTTACTAGTTATTTACCTATCCATTTTTAATTCTAAACTTAAGTTTTTATCAAAATTCTAGGTTTTTAATAACACATGAATTCGAAGCCAAGGTACACTCTCTAGGTCAGCATCTTAGTGCGTCAAAACACCAACCTCTTTAGTGTATCCGAGACATATGATTCACATGTTATGTTACTAGATTTTCCCCCTAATTAAATCAAATTAATTAATTTAAGTGACTAACCCTAAAAAGGCACTAGATTAATTAACCTAAGTCATTTAGGTGACCTCCCTAAAGCATGCTATGCAAGACAACATAAAATAAAGTAACACGTGATAAAGGAACTTCAAATTTTATTAGAAACACGGTACATCATATTACATCCAAAATTTCTCTCACATGAATACAAAAAGGGACTTGAATAAAAGAGATTACAAAGGATCCGAGAACAAACCTTGAACAAAGGACAAGACTTGAATTAAGTATGATTTTAATCTTTAAAGTCTTTTAGAAATTTTAATTAAGTTAATTAATTAAATCTTTCTTAACTTCAAATTTTAAAACTTAATTAAAGTCTAGTGAATTTTAGGTTCGGATGGATTGAAATTAATTAAGTTGATTTTTAAATCTTAACTTAGAAACTTTAAATTAATTAAAAGTTCTTAATTAAAGTAATTTCTAACTTTTAAGAATTTAATTTTAACTTAATTAAATTTTGGTGAAATTATTAGACTTAATTAATCTTAAGTCTTAAGATTTTAGAAATTAATTAAAATTAATTAAATTAATTAATTAAAATTATTCCTTAAATTTTAAGAATTAAAAGCCTAATTAGAGTCTAAGTTGGGTGAATGTTTTAGAGTTTTAAGGCAAAATTAGACTTAATTTAATTTAATTTTTAAATCTTAGAAATTAATTAAAATTAATTAAATTAATTAATTAAAATTATTTTCTAATTTTTAAGAATTTTAAGGACCTAATTAAAGTCTAATTTGGAGTGTGTTTTAAAGTTCAAGGGCAAAAACTAAACCTAATTTGGATTAATTTTAAGACTTAATTTTTAGAAATTAATTAAAATTAATTAGGATAATTAATTAAAATTATTTTCTATTTTTAAGAGTTAAATTAAACCTATTAGAGTCTAATTTTTAAGGCTTAAGGGTTGAATTAATTTATATTAGATTAAGTTAGGTTAGACTAATTTTAAGGTTTATTTAAAATTTAATTAGACCTTAAATTAAGACTAATTAAGTTTTAAAAGTCTCTAAAATTAATTCTACCTAATTAAATCTAAAACTAATCTAATTTAATCCTGAAAGCCTAATTAGGGATTTAATTAAGATCCTAGGGGTCTAATTGAATTAGATCTAAAGTCCTAAGGGCTTAATTAAGGTTCTAGGGGACCTAATTGAACTATTCCTAAAAGTTTAGGGGTCTAATTAAAGTTCTAAGGACTAAATTAAGTGAAGATTAAAATCTGGGGGCTAAAAGGAATTACGTCCCAGACTTGGGGGACCTAAAAGGTAATTAACCCACCCGTTTAAAAAAGCGCGGATCCGGGTTGAACCCGGATCCGACCCGCTCCACTTCAGCTGCCAAAACGGCAGCGTTTTGCTGCCTATCAAAAAGGAGTTAAGCCGAGTTGGCTCGGCCATTTGGACCGAGACCAACTCGGTCGCGACTCAGTTTCTCTGAGAGAAACGCTTCAAAACCCAGAAAATAACCCCACTTTGGATCAAACGGGCCAAATGACGAAGAACAGCTTGAATGTTCTTCATGTTCTTGACGAACATGAAGAACACGGTTGAACACCGCTGTTCACGCCGCCGTACGATCCATTCCGCCGCCGCTTAGCGCCGCTCCGGCGTATTCGCCGACCACCGCGAAACACGCCGGTCGTCGCCCAGAAGCCCCCGGCCACCATTTCCGACACCGGTGAGGTCACCGGAAACCTTAAAACCATCAGAAAATCGCCGGAAACCACAAATCAAACCCAGAAAACCCCAAAAATCCATATTCTAATCACCTAAACCTAATCAAAACCACCTCTAAGCATCAACAACCCAGAATCTAACCCTAATCGGCCAAAAAAGAAAACCAAAACAGGGATAACGAAACTCACCCTGATTGCTTCGGATTCGTTAGTTTACTAAGATCATTTAATTTTTTTATTTTGTCCATCAAAATTTTTATTTATGTCCCTAAAATCTAATTTTATTCTAAGCAACATCGTTTGTTAAATAAAATAACTTTGTTAATGTATAAATAACCATTTATATTAGGGGTGAGTATTCGATTGAGTGAATTTATCGAACGAACCGCACTCCTTCGTATACGTCAGGAGTCCATTGATGAGAAGGGGCTGGGGAAAGCTTGAACCCAATTCCTACAGTGATGAATATAAGCGCAATTGAAATTCCTGGGGAGTTATACATTTGTGTATTGATAAGACCATTCACTATTTCTTGAAGCTCGATCTCTCCCCCGGATGAAACATATAGCCAAGAGAAACCATGAATCAGAATAGAAGAGCTTACCCCACCCATGAGTAAATATTTCGTAGTAGCCTCATTAGACCGTACATCTTTCTTGGTATATCCAGATAATAGGTAGGAGCATAAACTGAAACATTCTGGAGCTACAAAGATAGTTATTAAATCGTTAGCACCGCATAAAAACATTCCTCCTAGAGTAGCTGTTAATACGAATAACAGAAACTCTGCTATAGCCATTTCTGTACATTCAATGTACTCTACGAATAGAAGAATACATAGAGTTGAACATAGTAAAATAAGAAATTGAAAGATTTCGTTGAAATTGTTCATTTGGAAATTTCCTAAAAAGCTAATCATAAGTTCTTCTCTCCATCGGAACAATAGGGCCGTTATGCTCATTACTAAACTTGTTGAAGAGATGAAATAGAACCAAGGTATATCTTTTTGATCAAAGGTTGAGAGTCAAAAAATTTCGAATTGACAAGTCATATTTTATAACTCGAACTTTATTTAAAAATTTTTTCATTCGTATTGTTGAGTTCCTATAAATAATTAATTATTTATCATGTTATAATATGATTTAATTCTAATTTAAACGATCCTAAAAATAAATTTTATTTTCTTATATGTAACAATATATATGATTCGATTCTAATTTAAACAATCTTCTCAAACTTAAAAATTAATCTTTTAATTACTATAAATTCTGAGTTATTCGAATTTCTATTTTACAACTCAAATTTTATTTGAATCAAGTTTATAAAATTTTGAGTCGAGTCAAAACAAGACAAGTATTTTTGCCTCGAATCAAGTTGAATTATTCATTTTTTCAAATCGAATCAAGTTTTGTTTGCCCCTAATTTATATAAATATATTTTTGAGAAAAAATAAGGAGCATGCCAATATTTTCTAATAGAAAATAAAGATAGACACCAAAATAAAAAAAAAAATAAATAAATTTAATAAAATTTTAAAATTTAATGATTAAAATAAATATATATTAAAAGTTTGATGACTATTATTGTACTTCTCATGAACCTAAAATTTTAATCCCTTGTTTATACTTGTAATTGTCCGGAATATGGGTAATTTCGAAGCCAGCGAATCCTTTTGAGGTCAAACACGGCAACGACTTTATTTTATATAAATTTTATGTAATTAACGGAAACACCCCGACATTATGCTAATGTTCTGTATAAGGTGATAGCCTCCATTTTACTTAATTGCCCTTGTCGCATTAAATAAATTTCCAATCGTGTTTAAAAATATGTAAACAAAAAATAATTTAATTCTTTTAAAAAACATTTCAATTCTAATATTGAAGGGTGATAAAGCATACATATCTTATATTATTGAATAAAATTAATAAACAATATTTAATATATTTATTTTAACTTCAACAATATTTAATTATCGACTGAACCAATTAATTTATTTGAGGTTTTTAAAATTTATTTTGATTAATAATTGCTTTATTAATCCGATAAAGCATACATATCTTATATTATTGAATAAAATTAATAAACAAATTTATTTGAGACGGACAAAAAACTCAATTACTCGGTCTCAATTTTAAATCCGATAAAACCAAATAGATTTTTATCTGATATTGGTTTTGGTGAAACTAAAATTAAATTTAAAATTTAGGCCCAGGTTATAACCCGAACCAGATCTTATTTTTTGAACTCGATACCTGGTGGGTACTTAATATGACTGAGACTAATACCAAATATTCGATATTAATTTTTTTTTGTTTATTTTTATTGTCAAAAAATTTTTATGTATGAATATTATGAGTATGATTAATTTTAAAGTTTATAATATTCTAATTTTATTATTTAAGATTGTTATTGGTGATTAATTTTTTCTCCAATTAGTTAATTTTTTTAAGAATAAACTAATTGACGGAACACCCGATATTGAAATCGGTTTCCACCAAAAACAGGATTAGTTCTTAAAATTTAAGATTCGAAATAACTGAGATCAGAACTGATTCTAATTTTCAAAATCTAGTGATTACCAAAATTGAGACCAATTATATTAAAATTGATCAAATACCCAGTATTGTTCAACACTACGTAAAATAACTAATATATATAAATAGTGTTTTTGTCAATGCAGTGCACGTGTGCACATCCCCTCTTGGTATCTTCCGTGCGCCTACCCATATTTTATATGGGGAAGAAAATAATAATACAAAAGGGGTCCAAGTGTAATCCTATAATGTAATCCGACGGGTATTGGATACACATGAGCGTAATCTTGTAATCAAATAAGGATTTGGATACACGAGTGTAATCCGATAGGGACATGGTTACACATGAGTGTAATCTTATAATCCGTTAGGTACATGGTTACTCACGAGTGTACTCTTATATGCCGATATATGCCGATAGGGACGTGGATACACAAAAGTGTAATCCTATAATCCAATAGATCTTGTAATCCGATAAGGATTTGGATACACGAGTGTAATCCGATAGGGACGTGGTTACACATGAGTGTAATCTTATAATCCGTTAGGTACAGGGTTACTCACGAGTGTAATCTTATATGCCGATAGGGACTTGGATACACAAAAGTGTAATCCTATAATCCAATAGAGACGTGGCTACACATGTGTAATAGTGTAATCCGATAAGGACGTGGATACACATGAGTGTAATCCTATAATCCGATAAGGATGTGGGTACACATGAGTGTAATCTGGTAGGGACGTGGATACACATGACTGTAATTCGATAGGAACGTGGATACACATGAGTATAATCAGATAGGGACGTGGATACACATGAGTATAATTCTGTAATTCGATAAGGTTGTGGATACACATGAGTGTAATCCTATAATACGATAAGATACACATGAGTGTTATCCGATAGGGATATGGATACACATTTGTGTAATCTGATAGGGACGTGGTTACACGAGTATAATCCAATAGGGACGTGGTTACACACTAGTGTAATCCTATAATCCGATAGAGTTGTGGATACACAAGAGTGTAATCATGTAATCCAATAGGGACGTGGTTACACACTAGTGTAACCATGTAATCCGATAGAGTCGTGGATACACAAGTGTAATCATGTAATCCAACTAGGACATGGATACACATTAGTGTAATCATGTAATCTAACAAAGACATGGATACACGAGTGTAAACCTACAATCCGATAGGGACGTGGTTACACATGAGTGTAATCCGATAAGGACATGGATACACACAAATGTAATCCTGTAATCCAATAGGGACGTGGATACACACAAGTGTAATCTTGTAATCCGATAAGGTCGTGAATACACACGTTTAAATTCGAGAGGGACGTGGATACACAAGAGTGTAATCCTGTAATCTGATAGGGTAGTGGATACATGAGTGTAATCATGTAATCCGACAGAGACGTGGATACACGAGTGGATACACATGAGTGTAAACCTATAATCTGATAGGAACGTGGTTACACATGAGTGTAAATCGATAAAGACGTGGATACCCACAAGTGTAATCCAATAAGGACGGGTTACTCACGAGTGTAATCCTGTAAGCTGATAGGGATGTGGAAACATGTGTAAACTTGTAATCTGATAGAGACATGGATACATATGAGTGTAATCCTGTAATCTGACAGATACGTGGATACACATGAATGTAATCTTGCAATCCGATAAGGACATGGATACACGTGAGTGTAATCCTGTAATCTTATAATTCGATAGGAGTGTAACATGTTAGGAACGTGGTTACACATGAGTGTAACATGATAGGAACACGGGTCAAACTATTTCAAGAGCAGATCTGAAACAAGAGCATCAATAGAAGATCATATTGAAGATCTATAATCCGATAAGAACATGGATGGATACACCACCTCGTGAGTGTAATTCGATGTGTAATTCGGTGAGTGTAATTTGATATGGACGAGTATACACTACCCAGTGAGTGTATTCCAATAGGGACCCCACGAGTGTTATCCAATAGAGACGCTGGTACACTACCACACAAGTGTAACCCGATAGGGACATAGAAGGATAAACTACCTCGTTAGTGTAATCCTATAGGAACGTGGATAAACCACACCACGAATGTTGTCCGATAGGGACGTGGATAAACCACACCACGAATGTTGTCCGATAGGAACACGAATACACTACCCAATGAGTGTAACCCGATAGGAAGGTGAATGGATACACTATCCTATGAGTGTAACACAATAGGGACGCAAATCAAACTATTACAAGAGCATATCTGAATCAAAGGGTATTATCGAAGACTATTGCTTCTTTTGATCATGAATCTCACCCGATATTAGGTATTTTGACGGTAAAAAATAAAGGTTACTAGAGACTTTAGAGATACTCAAAATAATTAGAATAAATTTTTATTCCAAAGGAATAAAAAGATATTCAAATTCCAGAAAGTTAGTTATTTCCAAACTATAATCTCAATAGAGCAGAACCTTTTACAGGCTAATCAGTTCCCACCAGCCACTTCTTAGCAAATAGAAGTGAGATTCGGTCATCACAAAGGGACCCAAAAAAGCACTATTGCATTACAGTAACCAAAACCAACTCAAATACGGGGACAAAATGGGACTGACATACAAAAAGGCAAAAATTCTTTCATATTTTCAACCGACATATTGCAAGTACCCCCGCATATTCCGAGTTTCATATAGCTAACAGCAATTTGATGGGAGTATTCTGAAGCGAAAACGTCTGTGCTCATTAGTGAAATATGCAACATTCTCATGAATAAAATATAATTTTTAAAGAATTGAAATAAAAAAATCTATACAAATCATAAATTACCTTTAAAACCAAAACCATGTTGGTAGTGTGTATAATATTTTATATAAAACCTAAACCCTTCCAAAGATCTCACCGGTTCATGAATCAAACGTAGGCAATGTTACCTGTGCGTAATATGTTTTAGCTGCCTTGCTAAGTTAGAATCAAACATAGCAAAAAAAAAAACAAGAGTGTACGAGTTCCTCTCTAAAATTGGAAGACTAAGGACAAAAATAACAACAAAAAGAACACCAAAAAGAACAAAAATAAAAAACCGCACCACCAGACTAAGGACTTTCTCATTGAAAACTGCTGACAAGAGAGTGTGTCAAGCTGTGCAATATAGAAAAAAATATTAAATAAATACAGATTTAAGAGCGTGGAAAACTTTCAACTTGAGAACTTTAAACCCTAAAGTCAAAGATATGATGCAGCACCTATACTTGGAAGAGGACATGAACAGATGGGAAGAAGTAGGAATGTAGGAATAGATTAGCATGCACCAACTACAACACCAAAAAGAATAAAAATAAAAAACCTCATCACCAGACAAGTAGGACTTTATCATTGAAAACTGTTGACAAGAGGGTGTAAAGCTGTGCAATATAGAATATATATATATATATTAAATAAACACACAGATTTAAGCAGAAAAAACATGCAAAAATAGTTCACATCATCACATGCAAAATAGGAATCCAGAAATTAACAAGTCTTAGCATGCACCTCAAATTAGATGTCTGCCACTATACCTTGCAATAGAGGAGAGACCAGAGAAACTAGTTAATAACAACTTCAACAATTCTCAGTCTCAACAACAATGTGCACCTCAAGTTAGGTGCCTACTACTACACCTTGCAACAGAGGATAGACATTAAAAACAAATAAACAGTAATACAATAGAATATACACAACAAAATAATGATTGGTTCAGATATTGCATACCACTGGTATCCATCATATTAAACCAATTTGAAACTAAAGCAAAACCCGGGAAAAATACCTGTCCATAGGTAATTATCACGAACACATGGTTCTGTCCAGAGCTCTGCTCAACAACGGTCATTGTCATTTCAATGATAGGAGCAGATGATGTTGGTCCTGCAAGAATTAGTTATTAACCTGCTATCAACCATTATCACTAACACATTGTACTGTCCACAGCTCTGCCCAACAATGGTCATTTTCATTTCAATGATAGGAGCAATGTAGGTCCTGCAAGAATTAGTTATTAATCGGATTAGCTTCAAAAGTCATCTTGAAACACCGATGAAAAATGGGAGACCAATCAAAACCTGAAAGATGTAGATGAGGCACGATTTCTCTATATTGGCTAAAGACTTCCTCAAGTCTGTTACAAAATCTCTTGCCAGGTAAAAACTGAAGACATCATGGTCATGTGTTGATGCTGCCAAAATTAATAGTACATTCTTAGCACCATCATTAAAAAAATAGGGTCAGTAGGTTAAAAAAAGTAGATTCTACTTACCATCACCGAATACGAAACAAAGAATTCAGTTATCCTCATCAAAGACAACTAGGGTTCTCCCTTTGATATTGCTTGTTCATACGGATTCAAACCATTTCCTACATGGTGCAAACTTTTTTCATTGAATGATCTTTTACCTAAAACAGGGCAAGTATATCAAGTCGACTCAACGAGGCACCGATTGCAGAAGTTTCATATTTCCACACGACATATACCCGCATGCCAAAATGAGCAAGGAAATAGGACCTAGAAATAGCAAAAGCAATCAATTTCACTAGGAGTGGGACCTAGTGCATAGTTTGTAAAGTACACATATCTTGCTTCAGATTTATGAAATCTTAACAAGTTCTTAACCCCCAAAATCATTTAACATTATCTGAGAGTGATAGTAAAACATCACAATCGGTTTGATTGTGCATTTGCTAAAATGGAGGGACGACGACGAACATCAAACACACCTCAGGTGCATTAGAAGGCCAAAGTTGACTGAAAAAGAAAATGAAAATGAAAATGAAAATGAAAAAAAAGAACAATTGACTGTACAAGTTTCACGCTTCCCAAAACTTTGGGCATATTCCAAGTATCATATAAGCTCAGAAGATTTTTATGGGAGCATTCCGCAGTGAAAAAATCTGCTTCATTTGTGAAATATGCATCATTCTCATGAATAAAATATTCATTACATTAAAAATTGTAATAAAAATATCTATACAATTCATATATTACCTTTAAAATCAAAACCATTTTGCCAGTGTGTATAAAATATTAAACTTGGAAGTGAACATGAACAGAGATGGGTCCGAAACATGGGTAGATTATAAACTAAACATGAGTGTAATCCTGTAATGTAACCCGACAAGGACTGGATACACATGAGTGTAATCCTGTGATGTAATCCGACAGGGACTGGATACACATGAGTGTAATCCTGTGATGTAATCCGACAGGGACTGGATACACATGAGTGTAATCCTGTGTTGTAATCCGACAGGGACTGGATACACGAGTGTAATCCTGTAATGTAATCCGACAGGGACTGGATACACGAGTGTAATCCTGTAATGTAATCCGACAGGGACTGGATACACGAGTGTAATCCTGTAATGTAATCCGACAGGGACGTGGATACACATGAGTGAGTGTAATCCTGTAATGTAATCCGACAGGAACTGGATACACATGAGTGTAATCCTGTAATGTAATCCGACGGGGACTGGATACACATGAGTGTAATCCTGTAATGTAATCCGACAGGGACTGGATACACATGAGTGTAATCCTGTAATGTAATCCGACGGGGACTGGATACACATGAGTGTAATCCGATAGGGATGTGGATGCACATGAGTGTAATCCGATAGGGATGTGGATGCACATGAGTGTAATCCGATAGGGATGTGGATGCACATGAGTGTAATCCGATAGGGACAAGGTCAAAAGATTACAGGAGCAGATCTGAATCATGAGCATCAATAGAAGACTGTTGCTTCATTCGACCATGAATCTCATCTGATAATAGGTATTCTGAAAGTACAAAACCAAAAGAAATCAAAAGACGTCATTCAAACTCCAGAAAAACCGTTATTTCCAAACTATGATATCAATAGAGCAGAACCTTTAATAGGGGAATCAGTTCCCACCATTTAGCCGTAAAGTATACTTCGTTTACAACAAAGGGACTCCAAAAAGCATCATGACAACAACCATATTCATTCTTAGATGAGATACCATGTAATAACCCATTAGATACATATGACTCAGATCCATCAAATGCAAAACCCATTACAAAAACTAAAACCTACAAGCCCAGCAAACCGAGGCCCAAAAACCGACACAAACCCAATACCAAACTTTATCCTAACCCTAATCTGGTAAAACATTCAACCCTAACTGAAACCCTAAAACAAACCTAACTAAACCCGGACCCAAACCGGCCGCCACTGATCATCGTGCTTGCCAGCTCACCGCACGTGGCCGCCACGCGCGGCTATACGAATCGCGCGTGGTGGTCACGCGCCCTATGATTCGCCCTCCTAGCCGACCACCGCCCAACATCCTCTCAACCTGCAAAATAAGAGAATTATTAGATCTACTTAGATCTGGAAATAGGATGAAATTCCTATTATTTTGGCTATATTATATGATGTAAAATGAGTATAAAAACCCATTCGAACAGATCTGTAATCGGTGAGAAACCGGCCAAAGAAAATCAATCCAAAGCCAAGTTTTCGAACCAAAAATCAGTCAAGAGCAAAGCCATATTACCATATTCGAAGCAAAAAATAAAGAGAAGAGAGTGAGATAGCAAAGCAGATCGAAAAAAGGTAAAAAATATAAAAGGATTCAAAACTTACCTTCTCAGATCTACGTTGATAGGGACCTTTTATCGAAAAACTAAGGCTAGATCCGTGCTCCTTGAGTAGAAACGAGCGAGAAAGTGAGTTCTTTTTCAGTTTCCGGCCACCGTCATGGCGGCAGGCGGCAGAGAGCGGTGGTCGGAATCCGGCTGAATCTCCTGAGCTCCAGAGAAAATAAGAGTCTCATGTGAGGCTCTGTTGAAGGAATAGAAAAGTGAAATTTTCAGCCCTAAAAAGGGGATTTATATTCGATGCAAAACGGTTTTGGTGCCGGATTATTAGGCTCAAAACGGTGCCGTTTAGCACTAGGAGCCCCGCACCGAGCCCGTTTACCCGGTCCGACCCGCGGGTTTACCCGGTATTATGAGTAAATTCCATACAAGGTCCCTGCACTCCATAGATTCTCGGATTTGTCCCTCCAGTTCGCTTTTGGTTCAATTATGGTCACCGATTTCTCTCAATTAAGCCATTCTTTTCTTTTTCATTCAATTTTACCCCTTATTATCTATTATTTAACCCCACACATTTATTATTTTGCATATTAGCCCCATGGAAGTTTAAAAATTATCATTTTCATATTATTGTTTCTAAATTATTATTTTATTTATTATTATTAAACATTTACTAACCTTTTTATGTCAGATTCGATAAAGAATTCGTATTTTCGATCGTATAAAATATTATGTAACCGACAGGTACCGATTTCGAGCGTTGTGGGGTGCTCATCCTTCCTCACACGTAACAGACTCCCGGACTTACTCAGATTCGCAGACGTATTTTTGGTGTTCCAATTGTACCGTCAAGAAAATCGATTGGTGGTGACTCCCTAGACGAATTATGGTGATTACATACCATAACCAACTCAAAATGGAGAAAACGGGGGACTGAAATTCGCACAGAAATAACATATTCGCTTTCTTTTTACGAGTTATTTTTTACTTATAAAGAAAGAATCTTTTGTCCTCTTTTCTTGAACGAATTTGAACCTAAAAAAGATCAAACTTTGACGGCGGGGGAAATTAAAAAAAAACAAACTAAAACCAAGATAGTTGATTTACATCCCAAAACTGGAAGATATGAGTTCACCGAGATAAGAAATATATCGGTGAGCACATTGGAAAAGAATAGTGAGTTGTACCATTGTCATTTTCTCCGTTCATCGAGATAAAATAGTTGATTTACCTCACGTAAGTCATCTATAAACTTTTTTTTTTTTTCCTCTTTCCTTCTCAAGAATGGAATAAAAGTAAAAAAAGTATGAATTTGAGTTTTTCCAATGAAGACGCTTAGGGTTATAAAGAAAGATTTACCTATATTTAATTTTTCGCGTCGCAATAAGTGTGAATTTTACGCCTAAAATCAATATTGATTTTCTTTATACGCGTTTTCTTTAAAGTTGTAGAAAATAATATATTTTGTTATTATTTTAAAATTGTTTTTAATGTTTGAAAAATCTCAAAAGTTTTGAAAGTTTTCTAGACTAGTCTTAATCCTAAATTCTCGAATCATAATTATTGTCTGTAATTGTTAATCTCATCCTTTTAGTCATCAGATTTAATTGGTTATTTTTTTCTATTTTTTTATTTATATTTTAAAATAAATATCAAAATTTAAATTTATATAAATAGAATAATATTAATATTTTTAATTATTCGATCGATTAACAAATATCTATTAAAATCAAATTTTAAAATTTTAATTATATTCAAATAAATTACGTGATATTTTTAACAAAACTAACCACCAGATTAATAAATTTACATATTAACATTTTTCATTACACCTAAAATGACATCCATGATCCGTTTTATATCATAATTAAAAATAGTCCAGACTAAAAAATCAAGCCCCCTCCGTCCTCCAGTTCCAGCTTCGCCACCCACTCTCCGGCTGGCGCATCCTCATGTTCGGTCACCTCTTTCTTAGAACTGTCATCTAGTGCTACAAATCAATGGAAGAGTGAAACCCCCCCCCGATAATTCTTTATATATTAAAATGCTAAGATGGTGACAAACTAGCTTTGTAATTAGAGTTTCATCATAAACATGGAATGATATATAGGACAAGTACATTATATTTGAACACCATAACAATATAGATAACGCATACGAATATGGATTCCTTATAATACTAAACATTTCCACATGCATTTATACTCTCTTTCTAACTGGCGATTGATACTTTTTCGGGACTTCTTGTGGCAATCCACACTCCTACGAGACCTTTACGATAGATCGAAAGAGATTCTTAGTTTCTCTAGATTATCCATGTTATTAGTTTGATTCTTCAACTTCTCAGGCTTGTCAGTACTCTTCCTCGCAACCTCGAACATGACCTTGCTTTTCTGGGGCTGCTCAAATGGGTCCGTGCTTCTCCTTGAACCATACCTTTGAGAAGGGGATTTCTCAACGGTTGATATGAACTTCTAGAGATGCATGAGATACTCGGGCTAATGCTCTAGATTGCAGTGATTCCCTCCAAGGAGCCACAGTGGTTCGTACTTATCTTTGCATAGTTCCCAGAGATGCTTCCCGTGAGAGCAATAGACAACTTCATCAGAAGTTCCCTACACAATGATGTAAAAAAAACGATCTCAAAAGTTATAATTGTGGTATTTTACAATATTTATACAACAAAGACTTCAAGGAAAAAATTTTGGATAATTTTCGATAACATGTTACAGATAAAGAGATTCAAACCCCATACAACTGGCTAAGCCTGGAGATCTTCTCAGTTTTTTACCCAACCACCACCCATCCATAGAAGTTTTGTTAAAGGTATGTCAAATCTTTTGCTCGTACGAAAGATTTACTTCTACCATTTTCATTCAAACTCGGGTGCAATTGTAAGATATAAATACATTTATCTTTTCTCCCCCAAAGTTTTTCTGTGCAGAGGGTCCTCGGAGGGTCATATTTCCGTACCTATGTTTAGATATGTGTTCTAAAAGAAAAATGAAGTGTCGAAGCAACATAGAACTAAGCAAAAGTAACCAATACACCACTAATTATATTGATGATAGTATAAGTTAAAAGGAAAAAAAGCAAACAAGCCAAGCCATATATGACAGAGACACACAGAAAAAACCAGTAATGTCAACATGAAGCATTATTGTCAAAACCATCAATCAAGCATAGTAATATGGGTTAGCCATCAACGTGGTCCATATAGGTCATTTCTTTTCACGTCAAAATACTTCCCAGCAATGGTCCCCACATATGACTAATCTGCTCTAACAATTTCCAACTTGATTTTAGTCTCATAAAAGCTAAGAAATTACCAAATGTTATCGTCTTTCCTTCCTGGTATGTGCCAAGACAAAGAGCTGACGGATATCCTTTGTTCGTGTTTGTTGGGAATCTGAGGAATAAACTTATGTGGAAACTACCACTTCATGGATAAACAATGGTTATCCGACTTCAGTGAAAGAATAAGACCTCCAAAAGAATTTTTAAGCAAGTCAGATTTACAGTAAAATCGACGGTAAGGTATTGACAGTATGTGAATTTGTAACCCCCAATTCTGACTTAATTTCTTAGATCGAAACTTAGGAGTCAAGTTACGAAAACTTTCCCCTCAAGTAAGTATTTTAGGTTAATTAATTTTAAAATTAGGGTTACTTTAACAAATTGGGAAAACAGAATAGGGATTTCGGTTATACCAAATCAATTGCTTAAAACAATATCTCAAAAATATTTATAATATCCGAAAACAGATTCAGAAAAATATGCAACTTATAAGTTCAAAAAGTATTAAACGTTTCATAACAGATAAAAGCATTAAGACTGAAATAATTACTGAAATAATTACAAAATCATACTGAATACTAATATATCTGAATAATGTGCGAGATGCTCCAAGTACCGATTCGCCTAAACTGGTCTGAGAATCTGAAAAACAGACTAAAGGGGTGTAAGCTAAAGAGCTTAGTGTGTCTCTAAAGTGCAAACAGTCACAAACAAAACAGGTTTTACATTTCTGAAAGTTTCTGAAAATATTTCTGAATTCAAGAAAAACTGAAGCATGATATGCTATGATGACGGATGCATGAAGAAAATCAGAGGGCCCGATATCAGAAATCATACAGAGTGGAGGATTATCCTCGCCAGAGTGGAGGTTTCCCTCGCGTTACAGATTTTAAATCCAGAAAATATTTCAGATGACAGAACATGATATGATTCGTAAAATCATAAATCAGAACTCTTACGAGTAACAATTTTTCAGAAAATCAGATGCTTGTTTTCAAAACAGAATGCACATGTCATGCATGATGATATCAGGTATAAACAGATAACAGTCTCAAATATTAAATCAAGTAGTGTACAGATGATATTTCAGAAATACACACAGAATATATCATAATATAATATAAGCACAAAAACATGTAGCACAGGAAGAGACACACCTTAAGCAACTGAAGCTCTAACTCTGAGATGGACGCGTCTCGCGTACCGGTCTAGCTGAAACAGAACCTACGAAGTAACAGAATTATATTACTATTTATCACTAATTCTAAGCCACCAACTAAGATAAAACTTTGATCTGAAAGCTTACTCACGTGACGGTCTCGAAGAACGTGCCCGATCGGTATGAACAGCTGAAGGTACACCAGAGGCTTCAGGAACGTTGACACCTAAACAGAAGACGAATTCTGAATCAGATTCCTCAAAACACTCATTTCAGACTCTAAAGATAAATCAAATGAAAAACACTAAAAACGGGGCTTTCGGGTTTGAATTTGACAAAACAGACGGTGGATTCGGATTCAGAACGCCGAAAAAGGTCAAGGAGAGGGTTGTTCGAAAAAGTCAACTTTTGGTCAAAGTCAACTCTGGTCAAAATCAAAGTCAACTCAAAAGTCAAAGTCAAACTTTGACTGGTCAAAGGTCAAAAGTCAAAGCTGGTCACACTTGGTCAAAGTTGGTCAAAGTTGGTCAAAGGTCCAGTCAAAACTCGGGTCGAACGTCAAACTCGAATATGGTCAAAGGTTCGGTCAGGTTGGGTCATCTTAGTCAAACTTGTTCAACAATCAAACTTGGTTCGTGTCAAAGCGATTAACGGTCTAAATCGATTAAACGGATTGGATTCTAAGGGTTCGAGATCAAAATTGATTCTTTTGATTCAAAAGTATAGTTCAGTTTCCACAAACTGGAAATACATGTAGTCCATAGTTGACTTCTAAATTACCCAACAAAGTAGGCCCCACAGGCTAAGCCTCACATCTAAAATTCTTGACATGATATGAGTTAGCTAAACAACAGGATGTAGTGTTTGAGAGAAAACAATTTCATGCACAGAGTCAAAGGACTAAGAATTGTTATCTTATTAAAATTGGAATAACATGAAGAGATAAACCCAAACCATATATGATAATTCAGATCCATAAACATAAAACAATCGGTTGCTTCAAATAAATTCTGCAGTGAAAAAATAATTGATCACCAAAACCACAAAGAAAACATGAGTGATCTACTTACCCAAGCCAATCCCAAGGAAAAAGATAGGAAACAACGGAGTAAAAGAGAACTCGAACAATTTTGGATCACTCCCAAGCAACAACAAAGACAGGAGCAAAAGTATGGTTCGCTTCGATCAGAATTTTGCGATAAAGATGATGGTGTGATCAGTGTTGCACACGGATAACTCTAGATCAGTGATCGGTGCTTCATTGGTATACAAAAAAAAATATGGAAATGGAAAACTGAAAGAGTGCAGTTGCTCTCCCAGAAACGTAACAAATGGATTTTGACATTCTGGAAACCAATTTTAACTTTTACCCTAAGGGGTAAATTGCTAGGTTAGACCTTGTACCCTTTTATGGTTCACCAACTAGCCTCAAAACTTTACCAATTCAACAGAAAGATCACCAAAATCAGAGTTAAAACTCCAAAACATTAGATTAAAACGGTTTAGTCCTTAATTAACATTTAGGATATCAAAATAAATTTTTTTTTAAATTTTAGGGTTTTAAAAATTAGAAATTTCAAAATTTAAATTCTAAATTGGGGTAAAATTCGGGGTGTTACAGAATTAGCATTAAAGGAAGACCTGAGAATTCATAGATCATTACAACTTATCAAGTTAAAAGCTGTGGATTCAAACCTCAGAGTATATCATACAATTAGAGAAAAAATGTAGAGGATAAACTCCTGTCTCTCAAATTTAGGATTTTCAACCTAACCCGAGTTCAGAGGTAAAATTCAGACTTCAAAACAGTTCGTTAAATTCTATCATCACTGTAAGGACTAAGAGTGTGATGGAAAAAATAAGATCATATAATACAATGTAATAGCTCAAATATGAAATCAACAGCACAGAAAATCATAAAGTAGAATGACATGGTTATCGATTACTTACATGAATGATAAGTACAGGACAATTGACGAGTGGTATTTTATCAATATTCTGCACACAAACATCCCACAAGACGAAATCATTATATTAGCAATGCTCACATAAATGAATCCCACTAGCAGAATAAATGGGACAACCAAACTTGTAAGGCTTCCAGCTTACCTTATAAATGTCAAACCAATATGTGCGCTTTACAGGATACATGACTCTCAAACCGGAAAGAATGGGGCTATGAAGAACGACGGCTCTTAACTGAGGCATCTGGGCGGCTAGTTCTAGAGTAGGACCACTACCAACAGATTGGCCATAAGGGATGATGTCTTCTTGTTTTGCACCATAGCTTTCTCCAAGACATTTATATGCTGCTTCAATATCAGCATACGTATTCAGCTCACTTGGCTGCAACAAATGAATGATATGAGCTTTTGACAACTATATTAGCTCTGCAATTGCCACCATATCATTTTAAGATAAGATAAAAAACACTTCCTTTTAAAACAATATCAAGTTTGTTATATATACCTTTCCGGAAGATTGACCATACCCGGAATAGTCGTAGCTGCACAATACCACAAAAAATCTATAAGAAAACTGTAAACTGTGATTACTTGTAACAACTTCATTGGCACCATGATAACTTCAATAACGATCAAGTCTCCACTAGAACAAGATTAACTGCTAGATAAGTAGTCTGTATAATTCTCACCTAAACTCGGTTAAAGAACACCTATATGCACGCACTCAACACCATAAGTTGATATCCATGTTAGCATGTAAGCAACTTTATCTTCCAAATCCACAACCCTCAATTCCCTTCCAAATTAAATCAAAATGATATATGGCACCAAAAAGGCTAAGAATAAGACATTACCAAGCATATATCTATTTCCAGATAATTTTATCAACTCTAACACTAAATATAACACAAAAGATACATCGATAAAAAAAAAAAAAACAGATGTCAAAAACTAACCAAAAGCATCAGAATTCCAAAAACCCGGATGAAAAGAAACCAAAATACACCCACCAAATGAGAAAGAAGGGGAAAAAAACAGCAAAAAAAAAAGGCAGCAGGAAACAGCGTATACCAGATAAGATTGAGCTTCAAGTGGATGCTCAATTCGATGAAAAGCTCGTACATCTGGCCCAGACCGGCAGCGTTCCCATGAGAGTAAAGCAAAGTGGTAGTTGCCATAGGATGCCTGATGTAAATAGCGACAATCTCCGTGCCACGCCGAATCGGAAGCTTAAGGACCTCAACGTGTTCTCTATGAGGGAAAGGACTAAGAAGCAAAAGGCCAGTCATTTCATCAGTTACAAGCTTGTATGACGGTGGGTTTGGTGGGAAAAATGCAAACTTTGCTGCCATTGAAGACGTAACCCCTCCATCTCTCCCTTCTTTGTTTTCAGCTTCTTCTTTCTTTTTTTAGTTTGTCTCACAAGGAATTGGAACGCCTACTTTTTTTTTATTTAACAAATAAAGAAAAGGATTCTGTTCTTTGAACTTTGAAGTGTGTTTTACTTTGTTGGATCATAAAAATTCAATTTTTATTATTAGAGTATTGTGATTTGTGTAGGGTCAAAAACTCTAAAGGCAAATGAACAAGAAAATTTGATTGGAAACGATGGGAAAGGGGTTACACTTGTAAATTATAATCTGCCTAACTCCATGAACTCCCATGTTAGTTCACTCATTCAACCATACTTAAACTTAAAATTCGATCCACGAATTACTAAAATTTTTAAATTATTTAAATTTATATTTTATAATTTAAATTTTATTTAAAATTTATTCGAACCAAATAAAATCAAATTTTTTTCTAATGCAGTTTTGCGCGCCTCCACCTGTTGTTCTTATTAAAGTCTGGATCCTGTAGCTTTAAAACCTGACTTGGGCCTATGGATAATAATGGGCTTGGGAAAGTAATTACTAGATTGGGCTCATAATATCATTTACTGGACTATTCCACTATCCAATACGTTGTTTATTTCCCTTCTGCTACCACTTTTATAATATATATACATACATATAAACTTTTAATATTTTATCATTCTAAATCTTTACGTAGATTTAATAAATATACTGTTTTTAGGTTTAGTTGGATATAAAAAATGTTTAATAATTAAAATTAAAAAAGGTTTTTTTATATTTATGTAATCTTTGTAGCTGATTCAAAATAAAGGGTTTTTAAATTTTAGGTTAAAATTTTAGCGCACTAGCTGCGTATGACGATTTGGGGAAAAAAAACACCATATGTAGGTGATGTTCTCTGTTTTTTATTTTTTTTAATTAAAAACGTAAATAAAAAATTATATGTTTTAGTGTATTCGAACTCAGCCCCTAAATTATTGTAATAATAATAATATCAACTAAACTAAATCTCACTTAATATGACATTTAGTTAAGAAAATCTCTGAATCAGGCATACTATCTATGTAGGGTAAAACATTTAAATTAGTAGTTTAGTACTACAAAACCACCGCTAGATCTTAGAATCTAATACCATAATACTGCTAAGATTCATTGGATTCATGTACTTGGTTGAACCAGTCATGATCTGTTGTACAATCAGCCGGTTAGCTCTCTCCGATGGGTGGAATGGATCCCAGAACACGAAAATGTCTCGGTTCGGGCACAAGTTCGATGCCATCGTGCACAGTCCGATTCCGTTGTAAGGTCCTTGGCCACAGCAGGGCGCAGGCTACCTTTGATGTAATACCATCCTCCAATCCTTTATTTTTCTACCGTTTTGTCCTATAACTTTACGTATACGTATCCTAATGGTATTTCTACTTATCGAAATTGTTTTTAGTATTATTATATTGGCTATTATTTTATATACACATGTGATAGAAATATTTTATTTTTGTAAGTATTTTATTTTATGGTTTTAGAAATTAATTTGAGCTTTAGAATTAAAAAAATTTAATATAATAATTAAAATTTAAGATTTAAAGTTAAAATTTAGGGTATAAGGTTACGTGGTTTGATATTTATATTTTTATCAATACTCTAAATTTACTTTTAAACCCAAAATTATATCAATAAGCCTTAAATCCAAAACTACTGTAATTAAAATTTTAAACTGAAATTTAGACTCTAAAATTAAAACAATTACAAAAGTTTTGTGCATAAAATAATTATCCTATTAGTTTAGGTTTATTAATATTTTTATTAATAATCTAATAATCAACTATAATAATTATCATAGTTGTCATGATTGTATCACTTCTTAAAAAATAGGGTAAATGAATTTATTTATATATTATATTTGTTAGAACTATGTTAAATTTTTAAGTTGATTTTGTAGTTTAATGTCTTTTTTATTTTAGGTTTTTGATTCCTACTTTTTAAAAATTCTCAAAAACTAAATAATAATTCTTATTTCACCTGCTGTAATTATTAAAAAGAATTGAATTTCGTTGTATGCTTACTCAAATGGGCAAATTTACTAAAACATGGAAGTCAAGTTTCCCCCATAATGATTTTTTATATATTTTTACTTTTAAAAATATGTACTTTTTACTGTAAAATTAAAATTGAATTAAATATCCACTATTTTTTCAAAATGAAATATTTTTAATTAAAATATTTAAAGTCAGAAGGGATAGATATCGATTTTGAATAATATTTTATATTAAAATTAGAATCAGACATATTTTTAAAATAATTGAATTTAATATCATTTTTAAAATCTTTTTAATTTAATCTAAAATTATTTTTTAATTATTATATAAAAATATAATCCTAACAACAACAGATAAAATTAAATATATAAAAACATTTATAAAATTATAATTCAATAAGTTTACAAGATAAAAAATCAACTCACTCATAATTTTGTCTATCAATCCACTCTTTAATACTTATTATTGGTTATTATCATTTTTCTGAAACATATAGTTATTTTTTAAAACATAAAATTTATACATATTTTTTCACATTATATGTGTCACAAATTTTAATATATTAAATTCAAAATTTATTGGTTAAAAAAAAGGCTGACTAAATTATTTTTTTTAATAATTATCACCCGAAAGAGATAGAATGAAAATTTTATTTTTAATGTATTTTAAACCCGTAATTGATAAAAAAAATGTTAGATAATAACTTTAACATTTTACTTTAAAGATTATTAACAGCTAAATTAATCATTTAATTATATATTATAACAAATTTTGATTTGGTGATGGGTTATTTTCTCTTAGAATAATTTTGTATTTAGCTTTTTAGTTAAGGTTTTATTTTTTTAATAAGCTATAATGTTGCAGTAGTATCTGTTTTAGAGTATACTTTCAATTCTTAGACATTGATTGTTCAATCACTGTGCTGGTATTATTGGTGTTCGAATATGTGATCTCTAAAAAAATAATTATTTTTTTAATCACTGAAACTAAATGGCTCGTGATTTAATTAAGAATTAAATAAGAAAGATGACGACCCTTTTGTACAGATTTGGATCAATAATATGCCAAAAGCCATTAACTACATTTAAGTCTAACATCCAATTGAATCAGTCAAACTCCAGAAAAGAAGTGATTCTTGTGATATTAACCCTTGTCTTTTCCAAAAAGATTTGATTTCTTTTAACCTTCTTTTGAGATACTTGACCAATATCATTATTTAACAACAATGAAACGATTTACCCCTCAAAAGATGAACTTTAAAATGTTCCTTTGATCACTTATACTTTTAGTTTGATAAGTTGATTTCATTAAGTAGGAACAGGGTTAAAATTTAAAATTGAAAGGTAAAATATAAATGACTAAAAATAAGGGATAAATTTATAAATAAATCAAAATTTTAAAAAAATTAAATAAAGGACAAATGTAAAGAAAACGGGATTGGGGAGCGATTGCTCGCCCCACCCCCATTTAGTTCCGCCCCCAATAACGAAACAAAGATCAAATATTAAGATGGACAAAAATCTATTAAGACTTTAAATCTAAAATTTAAGACCGACACAAATCTTATTTTACTATTATTTAAACTAAAAAAAATTTAAATACAATTATACCAAAAAAAAATTAGGAAGAACAAAATCTTGTACATACCAAACATAACTCGTCTTTGTCCGCCTCTGAGCACCACTTTATTCATTTCTTACTATTATTTTCACTTATCTATTTTAACTTATTTAACGATTCTAAAAAATATATAAAATTAAAATAAATATCTTATGTCAATGGATGCTCTCTACTTAAGTACCGACCATATTGGTTAACCTTTTTGAACCTATTTCCCCATAGTTCCCTTTTGTTGATTATATTTTGACACTTTACCTGTATATTTTTCACTGTAACTAAACTACTAGATTTCATATACTCTATCTTCTGTTTCCTTCTCGTTGCTAAAAGATTTTCACTTTACTTCATAGTTTAGATTGCCCGTCTATTTGTTAAAAGCTAAAACCCTAATCATTCAAAGTTTGTCTGTCCCCCAATGATAGACTTTAGGGTTTTGTTCAGACACTGATTTAGGCTTTTTTGTGTGTTGAGTGATAGAGCTCCCACACGCAGCTGTTGGTGTATGATTTAAAACACTTGTTCAGTCTTTTCGGTTTTTAGGGTTTCGTCTTAACTAATTTGAATCGATTTATAACGTACATTTAAATTTTATAGATGTGTCTCTTAATATAGATTTTTTTACGTACACAACATATTAAATTTGAAATTTGCTTAAATAAAATCAATCTATTTATCACTTATACCGATCCTTATTAGTAAAAACAATTTATTTCAACTGCTTTTGGGATGTATCATTATGAATGAAGCAAAGTTTGAGACCCCTTTTGACCTATAAAGGCAGAGAAATGAAAATGCAATTCAAGTTCTAAGGTCTTTTCTTAGTAAGCTTCTCAATTTTTTCATTTCCCAAAGATCCTTTCATGTCAAACAAATGATTGTTTATTCTCTCTTAAAATCTTTTACTACCTATCCAAGGAGGAAATTAGGATTTAAGATTGAGGAGTAAAATATAAATGTTTAGAAGTAGGAGGTAAATTTATTAAAAAAAAAGATAATTAAAAAAAAATTCAAATAGAAGGATAAAAATGAAAAAAAATCCTCGGGGTGGGGGAGCGATTGCCCCTCCCCAAGCCTTAGTAGCTCCCTGTGATTATCATTTCTGTCTTTTCTCTTTCGTAGTCTTTTTATAGTAGCATGATTTAAAGAGCTTTTTTTATATAAAAATCGAGAACTTTTTAAATCATTAAACGATAAAAAATATTTTTTTTATAAATGATATAATAATTAATATTATTATATAATTATTTTTATCGAGAATTTAAATTTTAGATTATATGATAAGAATTTAAAATTTAAGGTTTAGATTAAGTTTGAAAATTTATAATTTAGATCTTAAAAAGTATTGTATAATACTATTATCTTAGTTATAAACTTTGATTGTTTACTAATTTATTTATTTGAATAATGTTTATATTTTATTAAAGTGGTCATTAAAATTCGGTTGTTGGATAAAAACTTTTGAGGTACTAAAGTTGTACACTTAGTATTAGGATGAGTCTATCACGTGCGTCGAATATTGTTAAGCACTATTAATGCTGAATATCGTTGAACATTAATAAATTAATTAATAAAGATTAAAAATTTCAAAGACTCAACATGCAATTAATGACTATATTGAGTCTATTACTATTTTATTAATTATATATTGAGTTTTTAAAATTTTTAATCTTTATTAATTAATTTAATGATGTTCAACTATATTCAGCGTCAATGATATTAACGATATTCAACGTCCATCGTAGAATTTTTTCTACTACCATCGTAAATCTTAGATTTTGCGTTGACCTTTATCATTTTGTAGCCTCCTTGTACCCGTCAGCAATAGTCATCCTTACCATGGCACGGGAAGTTGGTCTGTGTTTGGGTCGCCTGCTCACAGGGTTGGGCACGGAATCCAAACCCGACGGGTTTTGATCCGATCCGGTCTGATCGGATAGAATTTTTTGGTGAAAAATTCGGGTTCAGATCGGGTCGGGTCAGGTTTATGGTGTGAAAAATCTGACCCGATTCGATCCAGGACTAATAATGTAATTTTTTTATATATTTTAGGGATATTTACAACAATGAGCCCTCTTTATATATTTTTTATACAATTAGATCAATAAAATTAATTATTTTTACAATTAGGTCAATAAAATTAAATATTTTTACAATTAGATCCCTAAAATTTATTTTTTTTACAGTTTAGTCCCTAAAATTTTTAATGATTCGGGTCGGGTCGATCGGATTTTAAAACTTAAAATCGGGTCGCATCGGATCAGATTTTTCACCCTAAACTCGGGTCGAGTCGAGTGACGGGTAGAAGGTATAATTTTTCGGGTCAGGTGCGGGTGGACCAAAAATCCGACCCGACCCGTGTTCATCCCTACCTGTTGATGCTTTCACGTTTGTATTTTTTTAATTTAATTTTAAAATGTTAAAAAAATAATATATATTAATTAAATAATATTAATGTTAAGTCATGTCGCTTAATAAATAGACTTATAAAATCATTTTATTAAATAATTTGAGTTTTTAACCTCTATATAAAGGAGAGATTTATAAAATATTACGACACAACATATTAACTTTGAAAAATTAAAAAAGTTTTTCGTTTCCGAAGAAGAATTGTAGTTTTAGGATTAGGGTCGATTGTCAGTCACCAGCCATCATGTTCTTATCTTCGTTTGGTTTTCAAAGATCCAAAATTTTAAAAGGGGAATTTTTCAAATTAGGGATTTGATTTTTGTTTTAGAAGGGGGAGTCTTCAAATTGAGTTGATTCACTCGTTTTATAATCGAATAATGTTGGATGCAATTCAAAATAATCATTGAATAAGAAAATAACTCCAAGCATTGCAGCATAGCATATTCAGTGACAAAACCAGTAACTACAAGCATTGAAATCTCTTGATTCATTAATTTTGTGAGTCTAACTCAGTAGGCAAAAGTTGTTCGGATCCATTTAAAACAGCTAAGCTAAGCTCTTAGAGGCAATCTCGAATACGTTCTCGGATAATCCATTGGCAGAAATGATCATCTCCAGTTGTTGCTGCAAAACATGCATTCAAGTTTTGAGTAGTATAAAACAACATCAATTTTGACTCATTGGTTAAGAGAATACACAAGAATTGTATTTTCATTATGGCCTTATGTAGCACGATTGATCACGACATCACGTGCAACTGTAACATGCAAGAGCTCATTTACCTTGGCCAGCTTTTGCCTGCTTTCATCGTAACGCTTCCACCTTGAGAAGGCTGACACCATTCGGGAGGCCACCTACAGCAGAACAGAAGGTAAAGTGTTAACAGGAACAGTAGAAGGAACCATGCATGACACGTAAAAAATAAGTAACTTGAGAAAACAAATTGAGTTTTCCATGTTTCAACACAAAAGCATGAGTCGCGGAATGTTAAACAAACCTGAGGATTTATTTTGTCTAGTTGTAACACTATTTCACCCAAGAATTTGTAACCGGACCCATCCTTGGCATGGAAATTCACAGGAGATCCACAAAATCCTCCAATGAGAGAGTATACCTACATTAACAAAGAAGAAAACCATATTTACTACATTGCTCAAATCGAAGCTGAAGATGAAAGCCACCATCTTATGACAGCTATCCATCACCTTGTTTGGATTACGCAGGTCGAATGCTGGATGATTTAAGAGATTGCGAACATTTTCAACATTACCAGGAATGTCAGACATGGCTTGAAGGGCAAACCATTTGTTTACAACCTAACAAAGGGCAACATGATAACATCCAACAACGTGAGGAAAAGAAGTTCCAAACTACATTCCAATAGGCAAAGGGAAGTCGATTTGGAAATTTACAAGGTAGTCATGCTGCCACTTGCTATAGAAGTCGGCCAAAATATCATCACGAGTTATACCAGGCTTCTGGGCAATGGCTGCCAAAGCCGCAAATTGGTCTGTCATATTTGTTGCAGTATTATACTCATGACGTGCAAGTTCTGTTATTTCTGGATCATCAAGAGATGCAAGATATGCTGCAGGTATGACAAATGTAAGACAATTAGAGGATTTTGACTAAAATTTTACAAAATATACATTACAGCAAATACAAACCAAGAGCAGTATTCTTTAGAGCACGTCGAGCCATAGAAGGATGGTTAAATGTATACTCTTCGGAGCTTCTGTTGTTCTGAACCTGTTAAAAGTGTCAAAGGGTAAAGAAAATCAGTTCCATGTGCAACTGCAAACCAGGCCATAGTCTAAAAGCAATAAATATTTGTTTGTATAAGTCAACTGCATATGACATACTGTGCTTAGAAACTCTGATTTCAATTGTGAGGCAAGTTCCTTCCTAATGAAGGTTCGAACATTATGAACAGCATCGGGATCGGCAACTTCCATCATATCCATAATCTCCCCTTCACCAGGGAGAGTTATAGCTTTAGCAATGAATTCCTGATAACAAAAGGCAGTTAAAGAAAAATTGTACATTGATTTCTATATGTTGCACAACATCCCAATTCCATTCAAACACGAAAGGCTGATATAAACCAAAATGGATCTCCTTTTTACTTGTAAGGGAACTATCTCATACCTTATCCAATCCTGTGTCACAAAGTATGCTTTTCAGACCTTGCACAAATTTGGAATTTAGAGTCAGTGGTTTGTTTTGTTGAAAATCAGAGACTAAGCTGAGCATGAGCTTCCTAGACAACAACTGTCCAGCTTCCCAACTAAAACCAAAGAAAAACATCAGAAGAATAAATCTAATATACTCCTCAATTGTTAGATTAAAACATCCGTGGTTCAAGAAAGACAAACCGATTGAACTCATCCGAATCATGTGCAAGAAGGAAAAATAGGTCACTGTCAGAGAGATCAGATTCAAGACGGACAGGAGCACTATAACCTCGCAGTAGTGATGGAATTGGCCGCTCAAATATATCACAAAACACAAATTCTTCTTCTTTCTGCTCAACAACAACAAAAGAACAAAAGATCAGAATAAAAAATATTAAAGACATGTAACAGACATGCTAATTGATAAACCGCCTATGTGTCAATATGGCAAGTTGGAAACACTTTGACTCCAGAGTCCTAGACCTGATCTGCTTTCCAAAAAAATGTTCAGACATCCAAAAGAAGAGCAGAGGTTCTTAGAGATAAAAGATGGAGCAAGAGAAGAATTTCAAATGACCTTAGTTACTCGAAGAACAGTTTCAAAGACAGGTTGATTGTTGCCTGCAACAGACTGCAATGTCCCATCATGATACAGAGAGGATAAAGGCATGTCCTTTCCACTTGAGTCCAGAAGACCGACAGCCACAGGAATGAACATAGGTTCTTTAACAGGTTGCCCAGGTGTTGGGGGAACCTCTTGACTGTGAAAATGCCAAAGAAAGCATAAGTGTCAATAGCAAAAACTTTATGCCAAAATCAATACTCATAGCTGCCACAAAATCCAAGATTGTTTACCTAAACTTCAAAGAAAAAGTATGTGCCTCGGCATTATAGGATGAAGAAACTTTTACTACAGGAGTCCCAGCTTGTGAATACCTGAGTGTTTCAAAAGCATAAGCATCAAAACTGCCAAAGCAGATGCAGTAAACTTTCAAGAGATAGAGAGATGACTGATTCTTACCAGAGTAAGAAGTTATCAAAATCCGCACCATTTGCATCTCGCATGGCAGCGAAAAAGTCTTCACAAGTTACTGCTTGTCCATCATGTCTTTTAAAGTAGAGATCTATGCCCTGAACATGAACAAATGGCCAGGCTAAGCAACTTTACACGTGTACAAAATTAAAATTCACTCAAATATGCTTAAAATTTTACCTTTCGGAACCCTTGAGTTCCTAGGAGTGTTTTGTACATCCTGACAACTTCAGCTCCCTAGCAAGTTGAATCACAAGGAAAATTAGTTGATGCATCAATATGGCACTTCCCCACAAATACACAGTTGTAAACAAGAGAGAATCTGGTTAAGATAATTCAAACCTTTTCATAAACCTGCGAAAAGAAAACAAAAGAACCAAGAACAAAAACAAAAACAAGGAAAATTAGATGCCTTGCAAAATAACAACAATAAACAATAAACAGAAAAAAAAGGAAAAAAGATGCAAATGCAAGTTGTTAGGCCTCACCGTCACTGTAGTTGTTGATAACACAGGTTTGGTTCATATACAAACAACAAAAACAGACATTCCCATTAAGAAAGTAAATCAAATTTAAATATAAGAGGAAAGTGATCCTTGCACCCATTAAACATTCTACTAAAAATATAATAAAAACTTGCCTGTGTAGAAGTTGTCCATCTGTCAAAGGGAGTAAGGAAGCAAAAGTTAAAATAAATTAGAACCAAAAACTTTTGAGAGCTAACAAGAACGTGAAAACTTAAAAAGAAAAGGCCAATAAATAAAGGAGATTAATACCTTAATATAAGAATGAGGCCTAACTGGATGAGACATGGGACCAGCATCCTGAACAATCACCAATCAGAGGAAAGTCAGCACTCAAGTACATTGTACTCACTGGAGTATATATTTGTAGGTTTTCACAGTAGTTGCAACATTATTGCTCGTATAACTGGATGTGAGGTCACGATTAAATCAAGCAAGAAATATTAACCTGTGGGAATTGATAATTCCGAAGCCTTGAAACATCGGCAATTCTCTTCACTGTGCGGCTTCCCATGTCAGATGAAAATTCCTACCAACAACCCAAGATTACTGACAATCATAAACCAACTTATGTCGCAATGAGGCTACATTAGCACAGCCTTGGCCACTGAAGAGTCATACCTGGTCACGGAAAACAGTGAGACCCTCCTTCAAACTAAGCTGAAACCAGTCTCGGCAAGTCACTCTGCAGCATTTCAGCTGATGTTATATTGAGGTTTGTTTATCCTTGTAGTTCTAAATAAATGTAAATTTGAGAAACATGTCTCTAGAACACATAATCCTACCCTCATCAAAATATAAAACCCCACAGCAAAGTCATATATATCAATGATTTAAAAACAAGACCAGAAGTCAAACCATTTGGACCTCCAGTTTCTGGTTTAATCAGATCGGCCATTTCAATAATAAAAGATAAAAATAAAAATTATAAATATAAGTCCTAATATTTATCAATTTATAAGACCATTTGAACACAAATTTTGAAACCTACATAATTCCATCGTAGTTAGGCTTTAGGCCTTTTCACTTGTACTCTAGAATATTCCGCTTAGATATTTCAACTTTTCAGTTCAAAAACATACAAAAGTTTCAGCTTTCATCCAAACTATTTCAGACTTCAGTGTTGTTTGATTTTTTTATTTTTCTTTCCTAACTAATAAATTCCAAGACTCTTACTTGTTTAATCCTATACAGGCTCATTCAAACCAACATTACACCCATTAGTCACTTTCCTTTTTCCCTTTTCTTGGATTCCTTTAGTTTTTGAGCGTCCACAAATTATTTCCTCAATTTATTCCGTAACAAAATGGTTTTGTTACTATTTCCTCAATTTATTTTGCTTCTGACTTGCAAGAGAAAGGGGGAAACAAGGCTTAAAAGTGACAAGATATTTTAGGGTTTTTGTTTTTTAACGGTTTAACCTGTTCCTGTTTTTTATCCAGTTCTTACTGGTTCTTTATATTTATTGCCTGCCAGTTCCCGGTTCAACTGTCCAGTGAAGCTTAAACATCAAAGGATGTGATACTTGAACAAACAACAAGCCAAAAGGGAAATCAACCAACCTGTTGCCAGTCCAATTGTGAAAATACTGCATGAAAGCAAATAATAATATTGTAATGACATATCACAACCAAATATATAGAAAAAATGTGTAAAAAGGTATTTTCAAAATTTATATCCACAACAAACCTCGTGACCAATAACACCCAAAATTGCAGCATAATCAGCATCTGAAGCAGTTTCCGGAGAAGCCAAAACAAGCTTTGAATTGAAAATCTAAGATGTGCATTGAAACATATTTCAATATGAGTAACAGAAAAACGTTTTGCAAATCTTGACCAGATAAAAGCTAGAAGACATACATTCAGACTCTTGTTTTCCATGGCTCCCCTACATAAAAAAGAACAAAACAAATCGGTATTGATAGATATGAGCACAGCATATAACTAATAAAGAAGCAAAGAATAAGAAGAATGCATCTTACATGTTAAAGTCGGGAACAGCGACAACATTGAAGAGATCCAGGTCATACTCAAGACCAAAAACCTACAGAATAAGGTTTTAAATAAAGAGATAAAATAACCTTGAAACATAATAAAATCAACATAAGGATATAATAACTGACATCTTCATCCCACTTCATAGCTGCTTTAAGTGAATACATGGCATGTGCAGTCTTAGGTACATCTTGTGCCGGGGTCCAGATCCTTAGGGACACTTTTCGGCCAGAGCGGGTAACAAATATGTCATCTCTGCTCTCCAATTGGCCAGCTACCAACGCAAACAAGTAACATGGCTTCTTAAAGGGATCCTCCCATACAGCATAATGCTTGCCGCCCTGCAATGTATCCAGAAAATAACAATGAACAACAGTCCCATTATACAAAAAGGAGACAACCATAACAAGTGAAGCTTGCCTCAAGGACTCCTTGCTCGATGAGATTTCCATTAGATAATAATACCGGATACAATGACTTATCAGCTTCAATACGGCATGTGTATTTCGCCATAATATCAGGACGGTCCTGTTTACAAAGTAAACATGCCAACGAGGTGTGGATTAGATTCATGCGTCAAAACTGGAAATAATAAAATTCAATATGTTTCAACATCTTACCTGATAAAATGTAATTTTTCTGAAACCCTCTGCTTCACATTGTGTACAGAAGTTCCCAGATGACTTGTAAAGCCCCTTAAGTGAGAAAAATAAATATATAGCATGGTTATTAGGGAAAAATTACCATACATTTCAACCAAAATAATAATAATGTCTCACCTCCAATGACGTGTTCTTCTGAGGTTGTATCTCAGTATCAATTTCCAAAGTAAACTTTCCCTGTGGTGGTGATGGAAGTGTCAAATGTCGTGAGTCTAAATGATAATCTCCCTCCTGCCAAGGACAAAATAAACAAATTAAAACATCATAACTTTAGAGTCATTTCGGTAATTATGTACCCAAGTCTAGACGATACCTTTAGTTCCTTTCCATCAACCTTGATTGAAATTAGCTTTAGATCTTCCCCATCAAGAACCAACGGAGAAGAAATACCTGTTCTACAAAATACATTAGTATAATATAAAGAATAATGACAAAAAGTGTTTTTCAACATAAAACTTAGTAAAGCACAGAATTCTAAGGAAGAAAGATACAGAGCCAATTCAAAAATTTCCATTTAGAGAGAACAATATTTCTCGTCAACAGTGTCATAAAAGAAATATGATCTAATAATGAAAATTCCGAGTGTGAGAAGAAAAGAATAACAGTTACATTACCTTCAACACTGGGGAAAACAGTTATTTTAGAAGCAACAATAGTATTCTCCTCACCCAACGAAAATTTCAAATCCACCTGAAATGCTATGTTCGTAAGTAAAGGGAAAGCACATGCAAATGCCATATAAAAAGTTCAAAATCCAATCTAAAGCACACTCTAATATAATTAGTTTTAACATATACCGTATCAAAGTAAAAGGCAGGAGACTTGTAGTCCTTCAGAAAGATTTCTTTAGGTGCATCCATTTCAGATTCTTTAACTTGCTTGGGTGAAGGTTCTGTTGCAACTGAACAAAGCAGCCTTCTGCTGGCTTCCCTTGCCCTCTGAAACAATTTGACCAAAATAACAAAAGAAATGATAAGACAAGACATCATATCATATTCAATGATAGCAACATCCATAAAAATTTTGGCTATACCATGCTAACTGCAGGCCTTCAGATAAATGCATGCATGTATAAATGGAATAGAGAAAAATTAGTTTGATGCAAAACATATCAACTTACATAAGGTGAAGAATGCGGAAACCTGTAATTCCTTCCCCGGGTCGCCTAAAAATGCATACAACAAAAGATTAAACAATAAAATTTTAATCCATAAATGTGTGATGGCAAGATTAAAAAAATCATATTCCAAAAAAGGACTCCAATACATTATATCATAACAAACTTAATGCACAAACCTCTAGTGCAGAAAATCGCCTATACCCAGAGATATTCTTCACCGAACAAACACTCCTTTTAACCTGAAGCAAAGCAAACAACAGATAAATACTTAAAACAATTCATCCTGCCAATTTTGGCATTTCGTAATCACCTTTCAAAGTTCAAACTGCCAGAAATAGTACATACAATTGCATATGCAGAAGCCCATGTGTCAAGAAACCTAACATTGTGTACAAGTGATATTCATTTATAAGTTTTGAAGAAAATAAACTGAATTCTGATAGGGTAAAAAAGAAAAACCCTACAATATATTGGGGAGAATAACAATAATTATGTATATGATGAATCCCGGAAAATAAAATCTCAAAAAGTCTCTCCTAACAGTCCAATGGCATTTCACAATCTCGCAATATAATCTTTATATAGTGAATTCAAAACCACTAATTTCAATGGATAACAACTAAAACCCATAGAAGCAAACAAAGAGATATTCATAAAAGATAGATGAGTGATGGATAATCACAGGAGCAGAAGAGATCAAACCCAAAAGGCCGGTCCTTGCCAAACACGAACTTTTGCAAGGAAGAATCAACCGAGTCATTCAAAATATCAACAGCAACGCTCCTATATTTTATAAACTATATCGATTCACTATGAGAAAGAATAATCAATCACAACTACAACTTTAATCCCCAAAAAAAAGTTTCTTTGACGGAAATAGTAGATACCCAGAGTGGTGCTAAAACCCTAAATCAGAAATAACCCACAAGAGAAAAACAGAGCACTTTTAACATAGCCACACACACACAGCAGGGTTCTTATAAAAAATGTATATCAAGATAAATATATCATATATGGATAAAACAAAAAATATGGACAAGAAAATTCAAGGAAATTGTAAATAAAAATAAATAAAAATAGTTACTGGGAAATAGATGCTTCAAAATGGATTTATATTTGAAGAAAATCGATTGCAGTGAATTTACCAGACGATTGATCAGATGAAGAAGAAAACAGAGGATTTCTGGGAGTGGAAAAAGAGAATGTATAACAAAGCCGAGGATTGATTGGTTACCATCAAACTATTTATTTATTTATTTTTAATTTTCTATAATAATTGAATAAAACATACGTGTAATTCTATTATTTGTTAACAACAGACTTGACCTATTTTTTAACGTAGAGAATCTGTCGCTCTGCTTATTTTGAGTTTTTTTTTAGGTTTTGAGGATAAGAAGGATAATTATTACGAAATTCACCAAAGAAAATATGTGTCTAAGGATGAATCTTTGCTTTCTCCATTAGTAGTTAAGATCCAGCAAATCGTTGTTCCAAGCTATATGTACCTTGACCATGATTAAGTTTCTTTGATAATATTTTGTGTGTTCGATATGAAAATAACTATTATAAACATTATTTTATTATTCTTTTAGCCTCGAAATAAATAGTGTATCCTCTAAATATAATTGTATACAAGTATCATATCATACATACATAAATCAAGGTATAAATTTGTAAAAAACATTATTTATGAAACATCGTTAGATAGTGACGTTGATGTCGATCTAAGGTGATACCAGATAAAGAGGTGAAGACGGCTGTAGAAAGAAAAAAATGAAATGAAGATGAGTGATTCACCTGTTGTGAGATTGGTGGAAAGCCACCTATGTTGTATTATAGAATCGGACGGTTCATCCTTACTTTAAAACACCCTCAACTCATACATCACACTTGAGCTTTAATCCCAACCCTAAAATTATATTTTTTTTCTTAAAATAGTTAAAACCCGCAATTATATATACAATAAAACATTACAATGAAATATGCAGTCCCATCAGGCTCTCCAAAGGGATCACCTCAATCAAGGATGCATGACTTGGATTTTTAAATGTTAAAACCACAAAGAAGGGTCAGGAATTTTTCCTTGTACAACAGTGGATTGATATTTCAAATGTTAAAACCACAGTGAGCTTAATTTACACAACATCCATTGGAAATAAAGACACAAAGTGGGGTCAGGAATTTTTCCTTGTACCCCACAGGTTTTGTCAAGTTCTAA
Source organism: Abelmoschus esculentus (assembly GCA_035048815.1). Taxonomy (NCBI): domain Eukaryota; kingdom Viridiplantae; phylum Streptophyta; class Magnoliopsida; order Malvales; family Malvaceae; genus Abelmoschus; species Abelmoschus esculentus. Next base: position 4,237,747 of record JAUCBN010000012.1, read on the forward strand.
ATTATGTACAACACAGTTTTTATAGGGAGTAGCAAGGCATATGATGTTTGTCTAAGGGTCTGCTTTTCCAGCAATTTCCTCATCATCCGAGGCGACATATTCGTCTTCGCTTAGCTCTTCGTCGCTAGACTTCTCTTCCCGGGCTGCTCCAATGTCTTCTGGCTTGGCATATTTCTCACAGTACTCTGGGAAATGGAAAACAAACCAAGATAACTATATATTGAAAGAAGGATAAGTAATGCTTGTTGCAGCTTAAGCAAAACTGCTTATCACACTTTGAGAAACAATAATGGCAATGCGGGTAAACACTTCTGCATCGACATCTTGTCGAGGATGATTAAAATGATCTGTCAAAACTTTTTAGTTCTTACTGCTGAGCTGAATTGCTTAACCTCAATGAGAAGATGTATTAAAGAGCTGGGAAAAGTAAGTGATATGGAATGGACACAACAAACAGATCAAGTAGGTCGTCTATTGCCAGCTACAAGATGTCTATTTTGACTGAAAGTGGCCCATCATTAAAAGCATCACCTCCCCTTTGTAACTACAAACACAAGCAATTCCAAAACCAAGCCAAGACTAAAACCCCATTGAAAGAGTAGATAAACTACAAATGAAGGCCAATGATAATAGATAACAAGCATAAGCTTTGGGTTTCTCTCTAAGTACTGACAAAAATGACGGCACGAATGTAAGCGGAAATACTTCTCTCTGAGCCCTTCAGCAATAATTTCCACGATTGAACAAATGGAATTATCACAGAGTTCATTATTATTCTACTTATAGTTATGACCGAGTAAATTTACAGTATAATACTTCATGTCATCTATTTCATAAATGAAATTATGAACAAGGTATCCTTTCTAAAGCACAGAAGATGTGTTTGGCAAAGCAAATGGAAATGATCTTTAGAATTACAAACTACTTATGTTGCATTACGGACCATATCCACATCCATCCAAGCTTGTAGAATAGGAAGTAAAAGAATTTCCACAAGGTCCAAAGAGATTAATATGGTCTACTTGAAATCTACTCTAAAGTGAAATTGCAGGCAACATGATGGAAACAGGACTTGCTTGCATTTATAGTGAGGATACGATAAATAAAAATAAAAGCAAATGATCCACAACCATCAATTCAAATGGTATGAGTAGGATAATAAAGGTGACATTGGCTGAAAAAAGGAGACAGAAAAGGTTATGAATGCAGTAGACCAAGCAATTTTCAATCATTGATATCAATTTTTTCCACTAACTGGAATAAAGCTTGTGAAAGTACAAAATTTAGATGCTTAGTCATTTAGAAACTAAAACTTTAGGGCCAGGCATTCCTATGGAAAAGGAATACAAACAAAATATAAAAACTTAAGCAGGAATGTTACCTTTCACTCTTTGTTCGTATGATGTACGATCCCGCATCATAAGGGAAGCAGCTTCTCCATTCAATGGATCTGATGGATTGGGATACAAAAGAAGTTGCGGAAGGAACACTTCGAACACATTCACCAGATCTGAAATCCAACCCAAGGACAAAAGAAACAAATACTTAAAGCGATTGTTAAGTTCCAAGAGTACTAATTGCATCTAGCATAAACCAAAGAAATTTTCGAGTTTTACCAAACATGGGGCTCCAAGTCTGATTAATGACATCCAAACAAACTGATCCAGACCTGATAAATCAATTTAACAACAATGGAGCATTTTAAAATGTCAAAACCAGTTATTCTAAATTTCCTCGCACAGGTTAATACTACCACTAAGACAGAACTCAGGCAACCAAGTTTAGAACTTATTAACATCCAAAAGCTTACATTTCATCAACATTTGGGTGGTAGATCTTGTTTATAAAGCCAATTGAAGGAGATTTGTAAGGATAAGCATCTGGGAGCTCCACTCTTATCTTCCACACACCACCATGATAAGGACCTGTCATATTCCATATCAGAAGCAAAATCCATCAACTAACATCAATCCTTATTCAGAAAATTCAATGAACCGAATGCAAAGTGTCAGCTAATAAAAACCAAGTAATTAAAATACACTTTTAAGATTAATTAGCCTACAGGTGCAAAGATGCTGATCTTCAAACATCAAAATCATCAAAACTAGAAATACCAGTAACAAAAACCAACTGGTCAAACATATTCCCAAGGGGGGAATGAACTTTTCAGAAAATGAGAAAAAAATACATGAAATATATAAAAACAAATCATATAATTTTTTCCCAAGAAAACGGCAGAAAAGGGTAAAGAAGCGATATTTACTATCTTTTGGTCCATTGAATTCAACATAAAATTCTTGCATGCTGTCATTGATCATCTCCACCTTATAATCACTCATCATCCTAGCAAACAAGAAAAAAGAAACCCCAGAAAATAAATATCAGCAGTAAACAACTTTTATTTAAGACTAGAATTAGAACAGAAAAGGGGGGAAAGATACAGTTTCATCAAGTCCATCTCTCTGCGTTTGCTTGGAGAAGACATTTTCTTTTGGTTTGGGATTCTTGAGAGAAAGGAAACCAAACAGAGAAGAATATGAATGAGATTTCTTTCACCAAGAAACGCAACCCTCAACAGTTGTTCAGACAACAATGACTGAATCCACCTCTTTATAGTCACTGCCGTAATCAAGTAATTTTCTCAGTTTCTATAACCGAAAGGTTGGAGAAATCCATAAATATTGTTTTGGTTTGCCTGTTTAGATGCCAGCTAATGTGTTCATCCTTTATCCTATTTCAAGACTGTATTAAATAAGTGATAATGACGGTGACAAAGCATTACAAATTATTCATCCCACCCACCACGCTATCCTCTTCTAATAATTTAATTAATAATTCAGAACATACGTTAGCATATAAAAAACAGAGAAATATCGAAAAGTTTTAGGATGAGACGGGTTAAAATAAATTAAAATAAAATATAATTAAATTTATCATTAGAGTTATAAGAATATTATTATTGATTTTTTGGTATATTTTAAAAAAATTATAAAAAATACAAAAAATTTTGATATATATTGATTTTTTAAAAAAAACTTAAAATTCTTGAAAGTATAAAAATTTTAGTATATACCAAAAAATTTATACTAAATTTTTTCTTTTATAATCATTTCGATTGTGTTTTATTTTAGCTTTAATTTAATATGTCCCGCGTTAGAAAACCCCAGAAAGGTTAAGTGGCGTGTGACCAACCTCCTCCTCCTTTGTGTACAAAATTTGTTTTGAAAGATCAAATGGTATTAGAGTTAAGTGTGAGTATTCAATCGAGTAAAATAAAAAAAATTGAATTATTTAAATTGATGAGTCAGATTTATAACTCAAACTTTATTTAAATTTTTTATTTGAGTTGAGTTAAAGAAATTCGAGTCGAGTTTTTGAATTTCTATAAAAATTTAATCATAATTATTTATTATGTTATAGTATGATTTGATTTCAATTTAAATACCTTTCTCTAATCATATAAGATATGTACATATATATATATATATATTTCTTTATATGACAATATTTTTTATATTTTTATGTATCAATATATATTATAAAAAATTAAGAGACTCGTCTCTAATGTAAAAATAAATTCTTTAATTATTAAAATTTTGAGTTATTCGAGTTTTCATTTTACAACTCAAATTTTATTTAAAATTTTTTTAATCGAATTAAATTTATAAAATTTTAAGATTTTTATCTCAAATCAAGTTATTTAATTTTTCTGAATCGAGCGAAATTTTATTTACTGGTCGGAGGCGTATAACCACCGCCTCCGGTGACATATACATCCAGATTTGTGTTAAGCACGAGTCCAGTTGAGAGGGACGAGGCACCAACATTATGAGAGGGTGGTCATGTCCCTTGAAATTAGATTTTTTATTTTTTAAATAAACCTTAAGTTATATATGTTTTAACCAAGAACAGATCCATCGTATAGTTAGAGTGGATAAATTTTTTACGTTATTGTCTTCCGATTCACTAATATGTGTGATGACTTATTTATAATTAGAGGTTAGAATTCGATCAAGTCGAATAAAATTTTTTTAAATTATTTAAATTGACAAGTCATATTTTACAACTCAAATTTTATTTAAAATTTTTTCGGTTTGAGTCGAGTTTAAGAAATTTGAGTCAAGTTTTTGAGTTTCTATAAATATTTATCATGTTATAATACGACTTAATTTCAATTTAAACGACTTTGTCTAATCATATAAAATACGTATATATAGATTTTTTCATATATAGTAATATTTCTTTATATTTTTATATATCAATGTATATATATCATAAAAAGTTGAGAGACTCATCTAAAACTTAAAAATAAATATTTTAATTAATAAAAATTTCGAATTATTTAAATTTTTATTTTACAATTCGAACTAACGCAATTTTCAGATTTTAATCTTTTTAAGTTCTAGGACTATTTAAAGAGGAAGTGTTGTAAAGAGCCAAATCAAATTTAGTTAGCGTTACTTTTGATTTTGGATTTCGGTTTAAGATTAAGTATTGTTTTTTTTTACAGTTATTAGCAATTAAGCAGTTTAATGATCTCTCAATTCTGATGGAGTAAGCATCATCGTTTAAGCAGGCTTGCGGTTATATTGAATGAAATGAGAGTCATCTCCTTCTTGGATCTTCCTTTATTCTTTTGATTTCTTGGATTAATAGTATATATTATTTGGGTTTAATTGAATTAATTAATTAATTAATTTGATTTTTTTTGATTAATTTAGTATGTTAATTTTAGATGGATTCGGTTAACAATTATTTATTTATGAAAAATTCGATTATCAGTTAATTCGAGTTAAAATTGATTAATTAACTAAATTAATTAAATTATTATATATTAAATATTATATTATATATATTTGATCATGACTTTTAAAAATTATAAAATAATTATTAAAATTTTTGATATATTTTAAAATGTTCATTCAATATTTTATCAAAATAAAATAAAATTTCATTGACTAAAAAGATCATTTTAACATAATTTAATAACTTATTATAAAATTTACTCAAAATTTTATAAATTTTGATTAATTCAAAAAGTGAACAAATTAGCCGAATCATTTCAATTAATTGAATTATATTTAATATGATTCAATTTCAATTAAGATCTTAAAAAATATTAATTTAATTCGATCACTGATTGAACTAACCAAATACAAACCCTTATTCTTAACCCTCTATTAATTTTGGTTCCCATTAAAATTAATATACTTGGGGTGTGTTTGGTTCATAGAATATAATATTACCTCTAGGAATAGGATTCCCGAAACTATTCATTACTTACATTATTACTGCAATGTTATATTACTTTAGTTTATTTGGTAGGAATGTAAGATTATAATATTTAGTTGATGGATTATACAATTATCATAATGCATGTTTTACAAAATTATCCTTATAATATATTTTTTAACTAATTAAACTTTTATAATGTTAAAAAAATATTTACTTAAACAATTTAAAATATATTTTTCTATTATTTTTAATTTATATATTTTTTATAAAATACTTCTACAAATAATTAAATATAGTTATTAGTTTTTAATGTTATAATATAATATTATATATTTTTATATTTAGATTTATTATATTTTTATAAAAATATAATAAAATAAATTTATAAACTTGTATAATAATCATCGTATTCGCCATTAAATAAAATATATTAATAATTAACTATAAAAATTATATTTATATATTTTACTATATATTTTGTATTATTTATAAAATCAAAAATCATTCTTTAAAATTTAAAATAAATTTTATAATAGAACTTAAAATAAAATAACATAAATTTTTATCGTATAAAAAAGAAATAATATAAAAATTATTTTTAATATTTAATATTAAATTTTAATACTGAGTGTGTTTTATATATTTTATTACGCAGTAATTTAGGTTATATAAGTAATTGTTTTAAAATATAAAAACAAAAAATATTGTTGAATAAATAAATAATAATAATTTAATTGAATACAAAATATATAATTTTAAGGACATTTTAGTCTAAAGTGATAGAAATTATTTAATACCTACAAATAGAAAAATTATATCGGTCAGTTCCACCACCTGTCCATGGGACCAACCAATAAAATCTGTCTATCTCATCAATTTTTTCATGTCATAATTTTTTCTCAAGTGAATCTTCATTTAAAAAATTAAAAAATAATGAGGTGGACAGTTTCTATTGGTTGGTCCCATGGATAACGTGGTGAGATTGACCCATGATATAATTTCTCCTAAAAATGGGGTGAGAATGACATTCCCACTATTTTTGGAAAAAGATATTATTATAGAAAATATAATATTACCCTAATAAATTCTTTTAAACCAAACATAAGTATATGATTCCGAAAAGGATTATTCCTTTTCTCTTGGTAATGGTTTTTTTCGCGAACCAAACCCCCTACCCTTTGAGATATTTTAATTCAATTGATTACACTTTACACTTCTGTTAAAAATGTAACCATCAAAACACCCCTTCAATCGTACCAACAAATCATTATAAACTACACTTTTAACAAATAGTAGCAGTGTCAAAGATTGAATAACTTATACTATAGTAAGTTTCTAGTACAAGAATTTTGCTCGAGAACAAGAATAAAATTTTAAAGTTTGCCAAGCAGACGAAGTAAAGATCCAAAAGTGTACAAATGTAGAATTTAACACAAATAATAAATGCAGAAAAAAAGAAAAAAAACTACAGTAGGCAGTAATATGGAAAGCAGACAAAACAGAGATATTTTGGAAGTGGAGAATTAGCAAGAATGGGAGACCTAAAACAAGGTTGATCATGAATTTTACAAGCATTGAAAAATTATAACCGCAAAACAGAGGAAAACAATCATGCCTTGAGGAGGGTCTCAATTGATTCAAAAAACAGTTCGGCCATCTCGGGTTTTGGGGTCTTGATCGCACACTTCAAACCTGAATTTCCAATTATCATTGTAAGTTCAATCAAGAAAGGTATACCTTGAGGGATCTTGGCAGAGAAGTAGAACACATCCTGATTGGCATGTTTGCGTTTCGCTATAAAGAACATGTTTGAAGCAGCTAGCCGGTCAAGGGTTGCTTCAGCACTGGTCACCACAATGCCTGGGAATTCTTTTAGGACCTCATTTGAATCGGGGAGTGATCTCCATGTCTGCATAATAGGAAGATCATTGAATTCCGGTTGCCGGGATCATCCTTTGCCAGGGTGGGTTTTGACAAATTTGTACCATAAAAAAAACAAAGCAAAATGGAACAAGCTTCTTACCTCAAGAAAACTAGTTCGCTCCATCTTCCCATCTTCGGTAAAGAACACATGCAAGGGGATTTTATCATTGAAGTACCAAACTGGTTGTTGATTATTTTTAACAGCAACCTGCAGAAGGGAGTTTGGAGGACCAGCAGACATATTCTGGAACAATACCACTGGCAGCAATGTAGTTGCTGATGCACCTGGTGCTAATGGGGGAACCTAACAGACAGTACCGATTAAATCCTGAAAATGATACAACAAACTGAAGTGTAAAGATCACACAAATTGGGATTACCTGAAGAGGTCCTGCATCTGCCAGACCGAACGAATTCTTGTTAAACTGAATCATGAATCCATCAAGAGTGGCCTGTGTGTTATTCTCAAACAGTAAACTGTAAAATATTTGACCATCCTGTCGTGCTAACTGTGCACTGATTTGCAAACCCTGTCCAGTTGATGCTGGTAGCAAAACAGGCAAAGGGGGGCTGCAATCATAAAGGTTAAAAAAATACAGTAAGTGCAACAATATAGGCATGCGTGTTATGTATAAGCTACAGGCATAACTCTAATAAGACAAGAAACTACGATCTGTCCCACCAAGATTGTCACTTATTGACTTTTTTAGTCAACTTTGACTTGTTATTTAAAATTTATTATTGACAAAAGTGTGAAAAAAATACATTTTAAAAACTTTAAATCAAGTAGCTTTTACATATATATTTTATAAAATTTAATTATTTATAATATTTATGGTCAAAATTTATAAAATGTGACAAAAAAGTCAATAAGGGACAACTTTAGTGGGGTGAGGGAATATTAAAAAAAAATATTGTTTCAATATAGGGAGTTTATTTATTTTTAAAAATATCGATAACATTTGAAGAAAAATGAGATTTCTATCTGGAAAACTAATGCATTCCAACATACTTACCCAGAAGACGTGGCATGCTGATCAGCGGGGACAATTTGATTGTTATCAAGGCCAATCAGATCACCTAACAGATCAGGCATTGGAGGAGCAGGTGTGGGAGCAGCTGGGGATATAACTGGCTGCCTAGCTGCAGCATATGGGACGCTACTTGAACTGGTTGGTGGTGATGCACCACCATTAGCAGCATTAGAAAGTGTTTCAGAATACCTAGTATCATTTCCATCAGGGTAGTCATCATCTTCAGCTCTTGGAGTTGCAGTCTTTGCGCGTGTTACAAAAGCATCAGGAGGTTTGTGATAGACAGAAGATAGTGTGGCGATGTTGGCAAGAAGCTCATCAAGAAGGGATGAATCTAGTTGGTTTGAATCATCACTGATCACAGGTTTCTCAGCTAACACAACATCCTTAGCAGCCTGACAGAACAAATGGAAAGTCAAAAACATCCTCCATGCAATCTACATGTAGTGTACCTTTAAAAAAAGACACATGCATGTCAGCAAAGACATCTACATTCAAATATCTATTGCAACACCCGGCTGTAGAGACTATCAAGATTCTGAGAGAAGATGACCACAGGAAAAACTTGTATATAAAAGACACATGCCAATCATACCAACATGGTGAAAAGCATTCTAAACCTCAGTATAATCAAGTAGCATGCACATTTTAAGAGCGGTCCATGGAATGGAGGTCAAGGTTGTTCAAGCAAAATACTTACCTAGCTCTTCCCCTCCAAGGTAAGAAAGGAATAAAGATTAAAAATGATTCCTCGGATTTTTTAAACTAAAAGCATTGAATAGTGAACTGCATTTGGTTAGAATAAAAACATACCTCAGGATCAGTTGATAGAAGGCGCCAATAAATGTATGCACGGTCCCGTAAATCAGGATTGTCAGTTTCCACAGTAGCATTATTCAATACAACCTATAAAAAGGCCACAATAGAAGTTAGATCGTATATGATGTCTCCAATATTTTTAATTTATTTTCCTTGAACAATCAATCTTTCTCTGCTAGACAGGTCACAGGCAGCAGACATAGATGCATGGTCAAAAACACATACCCAAACATACATTACATCAACAATAAGCAGTTAACATAACTTGTATAACCAGATAACTATGGAAAAGCAAAGTTATCCAGTAGTTATTGCTTTTGGGAAAGTAAGATAAATACTATGCCTGAGTTCCTACGAAATTGATACAATCTGCATTCCTCTAGACCAGTTTTCTGTTGGGTAATTGCATATAGAAAAATCAGAAAATGATTTTGGAAAAATGTATAATGCGTAATCAAAAATAATGGAACCGTTAGTGAAATGGAACATGCAAAAATGAAGAAAAAACTGAAAACATGCATGAAGAATGCAAATACAAGACCTGAATCATCTGCTGTGGGCCTTCTGTTGGCTTCTTCAGAAAGAGTTTGACTGTAGCAGTTAGCAGCTGCAGTTGAACTTGGGGAGGTTCTTCAGGGAAACTCTCCAAGAAGCTTTCGAGGAGCTCATCAGCATTGTCAATTCTCTCAGCATATTCTCCAATTATCCATATCATTGATGCCTTAGCAGATAAAACAAAAGAAGAGGAAAATTCTGAGCTACGGAGAAAAAATAACAATAGGAACAGAAAACAATGCTCTTTATTTTTGGCAACATCTGGCACAAAGGTACCTTAGCTTCTGGCTCATCTAAGGTGTCCAAGCTCTCACAGAGGGTTGCAATGATAGACTCATACCTGTGAAGAAACCATCAAATGGGATTCAAAGTGCAATCATGTGATTTCAGCTACTGTTAAGAAATATAATGACAAGATTTATTTTTGTTAATATTCCAACACAGGTCTGGATAAATGATACATACGTGTTAGGATATCTTCTAAAGATATCCTTGATAACTATAATAGCCTCTTGAACAACATAGTTCACTTTAATCTTGATCAACTCAAGCAGAACACTGATGCACCGTTCAGCTGCTCTGTCTAACTTGATAGCACATCGACCAATGGCACGAACAGCCTTTCTAACGAAATCTACATCTACTTCTGTTGCATATTCTTTGAACTCCAATAGAACCTACATGGACATCGTCCAAGAGACCATCTCAACATTTATATCTTAATTCCAGAAGAAAATAAATTACCAATGTAAACAAGACAAAAAAATAAGTCCACAGACCAAAATTTGGATACCTGGTCTATATTTCGGTCAGAAGCAAGCTTTATCATGATTTCTAACTTCTCCATCTTCACATAAATTGGATCATTGTACTTGCAGAAGAAAACCTAGCAAGAACGAACATCTGATTAGCACAGATTCAGTGCTACTATATGGATACAGAAGCATACAATCAAGCTATCGCACGGAAGTGTGAATGATGTGTGTGGGCAAGCATGCACATGTTTTATTCAAAATAAATCCACCTTGATTTCATGGGCAAGAATTGTAGGCCGCCTTTGTACAATGAGGTTGATATTCCGCAATGCAACATATTGTATCTCAGGTTCAGCAGAGAGTAATGTCACAAGAGGAGGAGCCATCTTTTTGCAAAGATTTCGAACAACATCAGTGCTAGTGATAAGTTCCATCTGTTGAAGAATCATCTGGAAAGCACAAAATAGGGAATGCTCGCATGTCAATTGATAAAAAGAAAAATACTTATGCAAAATACTGAAAAGAAACATAAGTCACCTTAACAGCTGAAAGTACAACAGCACAATTAGCATGTTGAAGTCGCGGTGTAACTCTTTCCACAATATTTTCTGCTTCACGAGCATCAGCTGCCTTGTATCTGGAGAGAGCATCAAGTATAAAAACTTGACCCCACCTGACATAGACATTATAAAAATTAGATGGGTAAAGCACAAGGACACTAGATTAGTGATCTGTTCAAGCTATCATGTCCAAAAATGGAAAATATAAATAACCAAAATCCTATTGATTTGTTTTTATATGAATTTGAAAGACATCTCAACCGCATAGCAATAACCTGATTCTCGATGATTATTTTGCATTATCAAAGTAGTGGGATGAAGCAAGACAATTTTGAACATTTGAACTTACTCTGTGCATTCATTAAGAGCAGTCAGGAGCTTTGTGAGTGTGGGGGTAGTAATTTCAAATACTGGTCCACTACTATTCTCTTGTATCTCAGCAAGAGCTGCAACAGCATTAGCTACAACCATCGGATTGTTGTCAGATATCAAATCCTTGAGAGATTCCAGAAAACCCCTATCCTCAACCAACTCAGCATTTATATCATAAAGTTTAGCAACACATATGGCAGCTGTCTTGCGAACATATGGATCATCATCCTGTTAAAATATTATATACAGTAAGAGAAATACATAATAACTTGTGTGACTTGTATAAAGCAAGTCTATGATGTTGGAAAGTGGAAACAAGAAAAAACAAAGCATTGCTGAAAATTGGAACCATATACTGTGACAAGAATCAACCTTGAGGCACCTTTGAAGGGGATCACAAAGATATTCTGTGATCTTATCAACACGGATGCATCCCATAGTCCGAACAGCCAAAGCACGAATGAGAGGATTTGGATCCTGTGAGTCCTACACACATGACACATGCTCATAAAGCGAAAGTCAGTCAAGATTCATAAAGCATCAATATGTAAACCTTAATACAAACATTACTCCAAACTGAACAATACCATGAAATCCTTACTAACTCCATAATGCTTGGCATCCTTTGGGGCGGATATAAAGATAATAGAAAGGTTAGAATTGGGACTTTTTTTAATTTCTTTTACATAACAAAGACACTATTAACCAGAAACATATGCACAGAAAATTTTGTAAATCCAGAATGTGCGTAGACATCTTTGACCCTGTAAGCAAACCCAAACTAAAAGAAAGATATTTCATATAAATGACTTACAATCACTTTAAAACTCTAGGGAACCCATAATTACATTCCTCAAATGTTTATGTTGAGATATGAAACCCAAGCATGAAAATAGGTCAGCATCCTTGTAAACATACAATTTTAAAGTTTACATGCTCATATCAAGCAACATCAACATCCCCATGCCAAATGAAAAAAGAAGGAATTTATGAAAAACACTCTTCCGTTTAAGCTATGTTAAATAGTAAAAAGATAAAGGGCATAACAAATTGCACACCTTTACAAATGTATTTACTGCAAGAATAGCAAGGTCAGGTTGGCTTTTAGCATAATTTATAAGATACAAATAAACAAGTTTTTTCAGCTCCAAATTCTCTGTTTGCATGCAATTCACCACGTCAGTGAACAACGATGATACATCCTTCCCAACCGTCATTGCAGCAATAACTTTCTTTACAGCATCTTTTCTTTTATCCTTCACAACATGGAAAAGAAAGGCAAGATTACAATCCCATAAACACAAGGCACAAAAATAGAGATGCAAAAATATGCATTCAAAATCCAACATGCTCGTTTATAGTCTTTCCACATGCTAAGAGCGACAGGGTTAAAAAAAACTCTTCAGAAAACTCATTTAACCAGAAAAATCAATAGAACTAAAACAACTGTACTACAGTTAAAAGCCAGTTTCGAGTTATATAAAAATAAACTGCTCCCAATAGAAACTTGAAGAAAGGCAAACCATAGTCCCATGCTCGAATCAAGTAGCATTAATCCTAATCAAGAAAACTGAAATTCTCATTTCATTTCCAGCTTATTTTTTACAATCCCTAATTGATCCAAGCCTAAACCTAAACCAAAAGCTAACAGAGATATAATTCAACAGATTGAACGCTTCAAAGAACAAATCAAAACGTCAAAACAATAGATCTAACGGAAAACAGGAACTGAGGATCTTAAAATACATCAAATCGAAAACCTAACAAAGTAGAAGCAGATCAACATAGAAATCTGCAGGAATGACGTTAGGTACCTTATACTGAGAATTGAGCTCTTCCTTGAGTTCAGGGATTTCTCCCTTCTTCGTCGTCGAGAAGTACTTAGAATCGTGACCGCTCATTTCTCACTCTCCTAGATCTCCAATTGATGTTGTTGCTGTTGGAGTCGACGAAGAAGAAAAACAACGTAAAAAAGAGACAATGGCGAACAATTGCGTGAAAGAAAATCAGATAAACGAGATGAGACGAGGATTAGACAAAAAAAAAATGCTCATTTTAGTCTCTTGGGCCTATTAATTGGAAATAAAATAGCAAATATTCAAGTCCAGTAACAGTAGGACCTCTTAATTTCGAAAATTGGAAAGCTTAGTCCCTTTAACAAAATGAGTAATTAAAGTATATATTGATTTTTTAAGATAATAATGGGTAACTTTTATTACTAAGGGAATAAAGAATTTCAAACAATAAAATATTCACAACGAATAATAAATAAATTAAAAAATAAAAAGAGAAAACAATAAAAAATTATTCTCTATCTAAAAAAATCTAGCTATGTCAATAAAAGATAATCTCATTATTGTTTAAATCGATTATCGAAAATAAACGATAAAATATCGTGAGATTAAAAATATAAAAAAATAAAGTGAATTCCCTAAATATCAACATAAACACAGCAATAGTAAACAAAAGTACTTACCTCAATCCAACTAGAGACTTGGTAATTGATGAAAGAATGGCGAGCAAAACTAATGTAAGACATTATTTTTTTAATATATGAATGCATTAGCAAAAATCGTTAAAAAAAATCAAATTATTAAAGATCATCGATAATCGCATATCAAAATCGAGTATCATAAAAAAATTTACGCGAACATAAAACTATCACAAAGGATATATGAATAACATGATAAAAGACAGGTACGTGTCATAGAGTGTTTGGTCTCGATGTTTCAACAAAATTGACTTTCAAACGGTAGAGAAGTAGTTGGTTAAGTGATTTTGAAGTGAAAAACAAAAAGATAAAGACTTACACAATAATTTTAGAGTGAACAAATATTTAAACGTAAAGACAGAAAATAAGTATAATAATACGTGTGATACATAAAAACTCAAAATAAATAAATTCTAATATAAAATTCTAGAAAAAATAAAAAAATAAAAAATTAAAGAAATATCGATAATTGACGATCAACATCAAAGTTATTATCGATGACAACCAAATAAAGAGATGAGTGAATACAAGTGATATTAAATGAGATATTGTATAACTTAAAAAAATTTATATTATATAATTTAATCTTATCTCTTATAAATATAAATTATCATATAACTGTTTATATTACTATTATATACCATTATTGAAATTCTTAATGTGAGTATTCAACACGAGATTTAATCTCAGTGGGATAAAAATAACTATTATTTTCAAAATTATAAGTTCAAATATTAATATTATAATATAATAATTAAATATTCTAAAATAAATATTATTGTAACCAATAACTACGATAAAGAAAAATTACTGTATCCAACCCACCCCCCAACACATGTTGAGAAGAGCGGCTGAAATAAATCCATCACAAAGGTTAATTTTAATCAAATGCAAGATCTCCTGTCTTTTCCTTCCACTCTTACACCCAACTGGAGTCTGGGAACAGCTCTATCTTCCCCTATGGTTTCTCGTATCTATCGCCATTTTTAATGGATACTATCCACTGACGCTGATGACAATGCTGTCAACTAAAAAACAACAAAACACTGACCAAAAGCTTTTTTAAATCAAGTATTCGAGGGGCACATTCAATGGAGTTTCAAGGCAATAACAATTAACAACTACGACAGCAGGATCTGCTCAGCTCTAAGTTCAAGTACAACCCAGTGAGCCAAAACGCCGCAAGTGTAAAGAAACCCACATTTCAACCACCGCCGCCGCCGCAAACATCTTGATCGGCTCACTGTTGTTTCAGCTGATCGTTCTTGGTGTTGCCCTGTTTCAAGCCCCTCCCCCTTCTCATCCTCCTCAAGCGCACCGTGTTCCGGACCAGGTGTGAACGATTCTTTGTTGGTTTTTAAGATCTGATATTCTCTGGACAGTGTGTTACCCGTCATGGATTTCACTACGATGTCCAACGGTCACTCTCCGTCGAGTTTCACCAAGTTCAACTCTGCCCTCACGGCGGGTCTTTTAAACCCTCATTCTCCGCCACCGCCGCCGGATAAGACCCGGTCCAGCCCGACCCTTTTCGAGATGATGTCGAACGAGCCCGATGTCCATCCAAGAACCCAAAACCAAGGTCAGATCCAGGTATCCATTTCAGCTCCCAGACAAAATCAACCGCTGCCAGTGATAGATAAGCAGGCATTGACCATGCAACGGATTTCGGGTCTTTTGTCGACCCGGAGCCCCGGAAACCAGTTTAATGATCTGGATTCGAGTGATATAAAATTGACGCTGAGTTCCAAGGATGGGATTAGTGTGTCCATGAACGTCCATCGGCAAATAGTAGTGGCTCACAGTAGGTTCTTTGCAGTGAAGTTATCTGATCGATGGGCAAAACAACAGAAAAATGGATCGGCTGGGCCGTACATTGTGGAAATAACAGACTGTGATGATGTGGAGGTTTATATAGAGACATTGAAATTGATGTATTGTAAAGATTTGAGGAAGAAGTTAATGAGAGAGGACGTTTCTAAGGTTCTTGGGATTTTGAAGGTAAAGCTTTAGCCTTTCATTTTATTTTGAGATGTTTTTAAATATTTATGATATTTTTGGTTACTTTATTGCTTGAGATCGACACGAAAATTAATATTAATAGTTTCAATTACACACTTGAACGTATGAGGTTGAAGAATTCAAACTGTGTTTTTGCATTCTTGAGGTTGGATTATTGGTTTTTTCTAGTATTTGTAAGCGTTGAAACGTCTGTTCTTAGTTTTCTCTTTTCTTGTCAGGTCTCAGCGGCAATTGGTTTTGATGCTGGGGTTCTATCTTGTTTGGAGTACTTAGAAGCTGCCCCATGGGCTGAGGATGAAGAAGAGAAAGTGGCTTCTTTGTTGGTGGAGCTCCGCCTTGAAAATGTTGGAGCAGGGGAAGTTTTGAAGAGGGTTTCCGTTGATGCTGCTAATGGAACCGATGATGGTGGCGATAATGAAGATGTGCTTCTCAAGCTTTTACATGTTGTTCTCGAAGGCAAAGATGAGAAGGCAAGGCGTGAAATGAAAGGGTTGGTCTTGAAGATGCTTCGTGAGAATTCATCTCAGAACGATCTCCGGAAAGAGTCTTTGTATTCAGTTTGTGATAGCTGTTTGGTGCATCTTCGAAAACATTTTCTCCAAGCAGCTTCATCGGATTTAACTGATGTGAGTCAGATTGAAAGACAAGCAGATAATTTGCATTGGATTCTTGACATTTTGATTGATAGGCAGATTGCTGAGGATTTTCTAAAATCATGGGCTTCTCAATCCGAGTTATCAAATGCTCATTCTAAAGTTCCTGCTGTTCATAGGTATGAGGTTAGCCGAGTGACTGCACGGCTATTTGTTGGGATTGGAAAGGGGCAACTGTTGGCATCAAAGGAAGTAAGGTGCTTGCTTTTGCAAACATGGCTGGTGCCATTTTACAATGACTTTCGGTGGATGAGGAGGGCATCGAGAGGCCTTGATAGGCATTTAATTGAGGACGGTCTAAGTAACACAATTCTCACTTTGCCTCTGGCTTGGCAACAAGACATTCTGCTTGCTTGGTTCAATAGATTCTTGAACTCCGGTGAAGATTGTCCAAACATTCAAAGAGCCTTTGAAATTTGGTGGAGGAGGGCATTCTGGAGACGCAGCGGCGAACAAGAATTACCAATGGAACCACACATTACAACTGCAACCATTGAGAATTCTTAAAGCACCCCATTTTCACAGTGCAGAAACCAGTGGCTCCTGTAATGCGTCTCTTTTCCATTCTTGTACTAGTGGCTCGTTTTCATCTTCTTCGTCTCTAAACCCGGGCTCCCAATTGTTTGTGGAGTGTAGCCAGGTTTAGTCTGGAAGAAGGCAACAATCCTATCGGTTAAATTTATGTTGAAAATAACACTATATAGAAAACCAGCTTTTGTGTTGTCTCTTTCACTGACATCTGATCTGGTTTTATTTGTATTGTGAGTCCTATGTGAAGTAGTTCATTAGAACTCAACCAAAGGATACATTTTTGTTCATCCTGGTCTTTACATGCCTGGGATCAGTGGATTAATCTAATTTTCTAGTTCAATCTCATAATCTGATTCTGGGGTAGTGCATGTGGTTCTGGTTCCACAGTCAATTGTTGAGTTCCATGGCTTATTTGCCTTACATTTTAGCAGTGTTACTTTCACAGAAGCTAGATTATGGACCAAATCAGACATGAGATTAACGATTATTACGATTTCAACGCATATCATAATATTTTGACATAAAATAAAATATTGAATACATTACGAACATCATCTTCGTGAATTATAACATAATTAATACATTTACTCGACTATTGACAGTTTTTGAATTTAAGTCATCTTCAACCTATTTTTATATCTTCTTCATAACTGGTTTAATCACATTTCAAAAGTTTTTGGCTTGAAAAAATAATTTTCAACATGTTTTAGAGTAAAAATTTAGAATTTGGTACTGATATTGAACCTTTGGTGTTATATCTAGAGATCTGTGTATCAGTATTAAATCCTCAATATTGATACACCTATGTTAAAATGTTTTGCAGAACCAAATTCTAGTATTGATATTCAAAAATCAATATCAATACCTAGCTAAGAGAATCAATATCAATCCGATACTAATACCCTCAGTCAATTTTAACCTCCAACGATTGTTTTAGGTCGATACAGATATTCTCTCTCAAGTATTAATCTCTTAGCTTTGACAAATTTAATTAGAATTAAACTCTTTAATTCATCTTCAATGATCATCAACGATCATATATTTATGTGGGCTTAAAAAGGCCAAAAAACATCAATTGAAGCTAATGGAACATCAAACCAACATTTATTGATTTAGAAAAGAATTTTTTTGTGCTTTCATCGTAAAGTTTGTTTTAAAAACAATTGTGAGCTTAAATAAAAGTTTTAGTAAAGTATTAAGTCTTTATAGAAAAGTTAAGATAGTGAGTGTAGGCTTAATTTAAATATCGAATTACTTAAATATTTTTTTATATCTTTTATCGGCTTTCAACACCTTCACCGAAAATCATACTTTTCCGCCTGTTGATAAACGATTTTGGTTGACAAATTTGTGTCCATCAATTTGAGACCTTCTAATTGGATAATTTTTTTAATTAATTAATTATATTTAAATTAATTAGTTATTATATCATCATCTCCGTTAAATTTTAACAATAAATAATTTGATTAAAATTATTTAAATAATTATATAAAAAATATACATAAAAAATATGATGGTCATACTAATATCATCGTTATATATGATTCTATTGGAGTAATATATTCTATAAATAATATATATTAATAATATAGACAAATAACATCCTTTCAATCAAAATCAAACAAACGTTTAATAATTTTATGTTTTTATTTCAAAAGTAAAAGGAATCTAGATGATAAACAATTTATTAAAAAATTCCTAATTTTTCTATTTTGATAAACCAATTCTTAACAGAACAATGCGAGACAAATCTTTTCCCATTTGTTTTCTTTTTTTTTTCTTCCCCTGTTTACGGTTAAAAGAAAAAGTAATTTTTTTTAATAAGATTATCTTAACGTAGTCATATACTGCATATTTACCCTTATTTTATTTGAATTTCATCATTTGAGAACTAAAAGGAACACTTACAGGGTTTAAATAGCACTTTTAGGCCAATACCTTGGAAATTATGTTTGAGGGTAAACTGGTGACGGAATTCATCATTACAGAAACCAATTCAAAGTGGACCCACAATACACCAGACTCCAACAGGTCGGTCCACAGATCAAGGAGCATGGGGAAAGAAATGGCGACGGTAATCAACACGCGGACACAACAGGTGAGGTTCAATCTCACAACAGGTTGGGTAAATATCGTTGTCTCCTAATCTTATTTTTTACGTATTTTATTAAAAAAATTAAAAATTTTAATTTTAATTTTAATTTATATTTTAAATCTTAAATTTTTAAAAATACATTACATCTTTAATTTTTTAAATTTTAATAACTTTTAATTTTATATTTTAAACCTTAAATTCAAAATTTACTAATTTAAAATAAGATATCAATAAAAACACGATTAAAAGATAGATAATTTACACTCCATTACAAGGTATGGGTTTTTTTAACCCATGACCATGAGAATACGTTAGATTGTAAATAAATAGAATGTTTGTGAATCATGAATCATTTATAGTTATTTGTATAATACTTATTTATATTCATTTATTAAATTAAATAAATAAATATAAATTAAAAATTTAAGGAAGATGTTTATGAAAACCAAACAAACAAACACAAACATCTTTAGAATTAGATAAATAAAAATACAAATATGATATTAAATTTTAAAATAATACGAATCAAATATGAACGCGAATATAGTTTTTTTTTTTACTTTCACCTCGCCAATTTTAACTCTTCAAATCAACTACACTACTGCTACTACCTTAAAATCAGTTTGAACTCATCTGCTGTTGGATTTTTTGACAGACAAAAAAAGACAAGTACAAAAGTTGTAACTGGTAATGGAGTAATGCAATTTTTTATACAACATATTTTTTTTTTTTTTGGTTTGGCTCCCTAATCAAGCTGTCTCAAACACTCTTTGCCAACACAAAAAAATGCAGACTTGGATGGGATAAATTAAGAGACAAGAGTAGTAGACACTGATTACGGATGAAAAGAAGCAGCAGCAGCAGCAGCTAACACCTAATAAAACAATCCAAATTTATTCACAATATTTCACTAAACTCACCTTCCTTACATACACCAACCTCCAACTCCATGGTCCTTGTCTCCTTGGTTTTCATCACCCTGCAACAGTTTCTTCTTGGAGACTGCAAAAACAAATCCAAACACCGATGGCATTGATCTTCTGGTCTGAAATGTGAATAAAACAACAAAAGAATGTGGAGCAAAAGCAACTTACTCTGTCCCAGAGATCCGGGTCGGGTTTCTTCTTGATAATCACCAATTGAAGGTCATTAGGATCACTCATTTTCCATCTGCAGGGAGGATGAGGAACACGGTGCCGGTTGTACATGCTCAGTGTTGTGTTTGATTTAGAATCCATTCTCACACTGGACATGTAAAACACAAAAGGCTTCTGACATGGATTTCGGGTAACTGGCCGAGTGTTGAATGAATAGGCGGTGTAATCTGCCCTTTTGTACCAGTTCAAGAATGTTCTCGACGGCATTTCTATCTCCCGTGGAGAAAATATTCCTCTAAAAACTTGAATGGCAAAACCCCATGAAACAGAAATTGTCCAACTTCTATTTTTGTCATAGCAGATGGACTGCTGCATGATTCCGGCCGAATCCAGCTTTGCAGGCAAGAAAAGGTGTTTAAGAGCTTGAACCCTGGTCATGTTGGGGTAAATAGGCTCCACAACGTCGAGGTGATGCAATGACACCAATGGCGTTATCGGGTGAGCAGCAAGGAGCCCGAACAAGTTCCCATACACGTCGTACTGATTCCCATTAACCAATAAGAAATACATATAATCAGAGATTGATTCCAATGAAAAATCTCAAGTATAAAAGTCATAGCATTAAGCACATAAAGACCATCTTCTTTACATGCACACAACACAAATGAACATCAAAGGGATAAAACATCGTAATTAGACCATTGTCCCCTCCCTATGTAACTTCGTCACTGGTGTTTTTAATGTGGCACAGCGATGGATTTAGCCCCCAGCAATTGTTGCCAATAATTAGAGTAAAAGAATCTATCCACAGCAGAAGTCATTGCTACAACTGCACTAGGCTCCACCGGTTAAAGATACATACAAGACGTTTCTCCAACCCAAAAGGACAACAATCACACTCTTTCTTCAAGCCTATCTATAAGACTCGGATTCTTTTATGTCCAACATATAATTGGACGTTAAAATAATATATGATTCTTCAGAAAAAAGAAAAATAATTAAAAATTTTAAACGATCTTCATCATAAAAGATTCGTTTTGTCTATAAAATTTGTATAGTATCAATATGTTTAAGAAAATCAACAAGTATCACACACTTACCCTTGTTCAAGTATGCAACGTAGCTAGAACATATAGAACATATTCCATCCCATCGTTTAAGGGTGACTAAACTCGACTCGAGATAAAAATAATCAATTCATTTTTACGGATTTATTTAAGTTTGAGACGAATCCTTTAGAAAACGACAATATTATAGCATATGAAAAAAAAATATGAAGAAATATATATATCTTATATGATTTCAGGAAGTCGTTTAAATTAAAATCAAATAATGCTATAACATTATAATAATTACATTAAACTTTTATAAAAACTCGAAAACTCAACTCAAATTTCTTAAACTCAACTAAAATCGAAAAAACTAAAGCTTGAATTATAAAATATGACTAATAAATTTAAATAACTTAATTTTTTTTTTTAAATTGACTCAATCAATCGCTCACTTCTACCATGTTCTTCACTTAAAAAGCGTGGAAATCACGTACTATAATAGCGCTTGGGAAAAAGACAACATGACTGTGAAGAAAACAACCAGATTCTAAACCCTAAAACACGGGGGGTCTACAAAGAGCCCTTAACAAAAGCCTAAATAAAGCCTTTCATTAAAGGCAATGGAGAACCGGTTAACAACAGGTTCCAATGTTAAACTGTTTTTTTTTAATAATGGATACCCAATTTATTTTTATATATTCGAATAAAAATATACGAATAAAAATATTCATAAAATAAATATTTAAATAAAAATGTTTGTATAATAAATATTTGAATAAAAATATTTGTATAATAAATATTCGAATAAAAATATTTGTATAATAAATATTCGAATAAAAATATTCATACAATAAATATTTGAATAAATATATATACGAATAAAAATATTTACATAATAAATATTCGAATAAAAATATTCATATAATAAATATTCATATAAAAATATTCGAATAATAAATATTCGAATAAAATATTCAAATAAAAAGATTCGAATAAAATACATACGAATAAGAATATTCGTATAAAAAGATATTCGAATAAAAATATTCATATATAAATATTTGAATAAAAATACTCGAATAAAAATATTCGAATAAAAAATAAACGAATAAAAAATATTCGTATGATAAATATTCGAATAAAAATTTTTGAAACAAAATATTCGAATAAAAAATATTCGTATAATAAATATTCGAATAAAAATATTCATATAATAAATATTCGAATAAAAATATTCAAATAAAAAATATACAAATAAAAATATTCGTATAATAAATATTCGAATAAAAATATTTATATAATAAATATTCGAATAAAAAGTATACGAATAAAAATACTTGAATAAAAATATTCGAATAAAAAATATACAAATAAAAATATTCATATGATAAATATTCGAATAAAAATTTTTGAAACAAAATATTCGAATAAAAAATATTTGAATAAAAATATTCGTATAATAAATATTCGAATAAAAATATTCAAATAAAAAGATATTGGAATAAAAATATTCGAATAAAAAATATACAAATAAAAATATTCGTATAATAAATATTCGAATAAAAATATTCATATAATAAATATTCGAATAAAAAGTATACGAATAAAAATACTTGAATAAAAATATTTGAATAAAAAATATACGAA
This sequence comes from Abelmoschus esculentus, assembly GCA_035048815.1. Lineage (NCBI taxonomy): Eukaryota > Viridiplantae > Streptophyta > Magnoliopsida > Malvales > Malvaceae > Abelmoschus > Abelmoschus esculentus. The sequence goes on from JAUCBN010000012.1 coordinate 4,260,588, forward strand.
TAAAAATATTCATATAAAAATATTCGAATAAAAATACTCGATTAAAAATATTCGTATAATAAATATTCAAATAAAAATATTCGAATAAAAGATATACGAATAAATATTGTACACAATTCCTTACAAAGTATACACAATGGCTTACAAAAACCGTAAGGAAAAAGGTATGTACACAATTCCTTACAACATCTCACCATGAGCTAAAGGAGCCATCCAAAGGTAAGGTTTTGTGTACATACACAATTTACTACGATTTTCGTAAGCCGTTGTGTATACTTTATAAGGATTTGTGTACAAACACAAATCCTTACCGTTTTCGTGCCATATTGTGTATTCTTGTAGGAAATTGGGTATATACACAAATCCTTACCCTTGGAAGCCTCCTTGAGCTCATGGTTTTGAAGTGGTAAGGATTTGTGTACATACATTTTTTCTTACGATTTTCGTAAGCCGTTGTGTATACTTTGTAAGGATTTGTGTACAAACACAAATACTTAACGTTTGGGTGGCATATTGTGTATTCTTGTAAGAAATTGTGTATGTACACAAATCCTTACCTTTGGAAGCCTCCTTTAGCTCATGGTTTTGAAGTGATAAGGATTTGTGTACATACCTTTTTTCTTACGGTTTTCGTAAGTCGTTGTGTATACTTTGTAAGGAATTGTGTTTGTACACAAATACTTACCGTTTTCGTGTCATATTGTGTATTCTTGTAGGAAATTGGGTATATACACAAATCCTTACCCTTGGAAGCCTCCTTGAGCTCATGGTTTTGAAGTGGTAAGGATTTGTGTACATACATTTTCTCTTACGGTTTTCGTAAGCCGTTGTGTATACTTTGTAAGGATTTATGTTTGTACACAAATCCTTACCGTTTTCGTGTCATATTGTGTATTCTTGTAGGAAATTGTGTATATATATAAATCCTTACCCTTGGAAGCCTCCTTGAGCTCATGATTTTGAAGTGGTAAGAATTTGTGTACATACCTTTTTTCTTACGGTTTTCGTAAGCCGTTGTGTATACTTTGTAAGGATTTGTGTACAAACACAAATCCTTACCGTTTTCGTGCTATATTGTGTATTCTTGTAGGAAATTGTGTATATACACAAATCCTTACCCTTGAAAGCCTCCTTGGTAAGAATTTGTGTACATACCTTTTTTCTTACGGTTTTCGTAAGCCGTTGTGTATACTTTGTAAGGAATTGTGTACAAACACAAATTCTTACCGTTTTCGTGCTATATTGTGTATTCTTGTAGGAAATTGTGTACAAACACAAATTCTTACTATTTTTGTGCTAATTTATGTATGTACCGTTTTTCTTACAGTTTTTGTAAGAAATTGTGTATATAATGTGACCGGGTAAACCGGTTAAGGCTTTTTTTAGGCTTTTTCTAGTGGGCTCTCCCTAGAACTACCCCTAAAACACGTGTCTCCTGATTTTTTCCAAAAACATTTTAACTTAAACATGATTAACTTACTCCCAAATTCTAATTGGAGATGAATATTTATATAAGAAACTGAAACCCATATCAGAAAAGCATAGAAAAAAGGGAAGAAAACAGTCAAAAACATAAAGTAAAGCACATTAACAACTCCAAAAAATGACATAAACTGAGTCACCTACCTGGTGAAAACCGGGTTCCTTGGTGAGTGGGACACCGAGTTCAGCCATACAAGCCTGAATTCGATCATCGGAGCCGTACAATCCCGGGTACCTTTGAATACACCGGTCTTGCATCTTCGACAAAGCCTTTGCCAATGGGTAGCTAATGGCGAAGCCACCGCCGCCGTAAGCCATGCTGTAGGAGAAAAAAATGTTCTGGATATGAGATTCCGACAAGCTCCCGATGTAATAATACTGGGTATGATCGTATTTCCTCAAAATCCTAATGAGATTATCGGTGAGGAAAACGGTGTCGTCGTCGCCCATAACGAACCACCTCACATTTTCCATGTTCATCCTCAACGTCTCCGTCACGATCCGCGAGATCCGAATCGCGGACCGGTGTCCTTGCTTGTTCGTGTAAGCGAATTTTGAAGTGTTGTTGGAGAATCGAACCGGCGGGAGAGTCCGGTTGTCTTCGGCCGAGTATTTCACGCGATTGTCAAGCCAAACAACGCCGCGCATTTGGTCCGGCTTGTACCAAATCTTGATGTACTCTTTCCTCTTCTGCCATAGCTTGGAAGAAGCTGCGATCCCGAAAACGATGTCGTGGATTTCCGTCAGCCTGTGATTCGCCGGATCCTTGGGCATTCGTAATAAAACCTCTTGTTTCTCTTGGGCACCCCGATGGCGGTGGAGCGAGGGCGTCGACTCCGCCGTACTGTTGTGATTTATTAAAGAGCGCTGGAGAGAGGAAGTGAAAGACATATCGTCGTAGGTATCATCAGCTGAGGTTGCTAATAGCTTTACAGTGTAGATAACATAGATAACCGAAACGAAAAGGATTAGCCACACCATTAATTTAGGAATGGGTCTGGAAGAAGACCCATGAACAAGCGGGTTACCCGAAGAACTCCTCATCGGAATCTGATCCCACACTACTTTCTCCGAATCTTTCTTCGGCTCCTTCATTCTGTTTATGAAATTAGAAACTTTTTGTTTGTTTTGCATGTACCGTTTCCAGATTGTGTCTGGGAATCTAACAAAAAGGGAAGTGAAGAACCTATTCGATTTGGTAATAGAATGTACCCAGAAAGGGAAAACCAAATGAAAAATTGGGTTTGGAAGATGAAATCAAATGGAGATGGAGATTGGTTCTTGTTGCAGAGTAGTAATGGTGAAAGCTTGCATTGTCGCCAGGTTGCAACCTACCTCATCCCCTCAATAAGAACATCGCCATTCACCAAGCAACTTAAAGATAACTTTTTTGGCTGTGACAGAGGATTTGATGAGGGTGTGAATCAGGAAGATGAGAAAAAAACATGAGAGTTTACATTGCGGTAAAGTTCTTCGAGATATTAGGTTAAATTATCATTTTAGTCCCTCTATTATTCACATTGCGATGAATTAGTCATCTTATCATCTATTTTTTCTTTATAATAATTGGTCAATAAATTCATATTTGATATTGTATATTTAAGATTATAAATATTTATTATGAGATTGTTTTTTTATAATTTTTTAATTCGTTAAAATGTAAACTACTTAAGAGATTTAATTTGTTATCCATTGGATCAATTTATAATTAATTATTAATTATTTCCATTAATAGATTACATTAAAAAAATAAAATACCATATAAGACTATTTGAACCTACTAGAAGAATAAAACTCAGACCTTCACATAATCTTTGGAGATCAGAGTGTGAGACCCACCTGTTTTTAAGGGCGGGAAATAACACGGATCAACCGACAACTGGGGGTAGAAAAAACCAAAGAAATTTTGTAGGGGGTTGGTAAAATCACTAAATTAGGAAAAAAAAGAAACTTAAAAAATTAGGAAATGTAAATTCAGGGACAAAATTGAATTATCGTGGGTGTGCACAATACTTTGTGTATGGGTAAAATTTGACTTATTTAATAAATTAAATAATTTAATTTAAGGTAAAAATATTTAATTTATTTTAATTTAAAATTTTATAAATATGATTTAATTTGAAAAAAAATTAAATAACATATGAGATAAAATAAAAGTTTAAATAATTGATATAACTCAAAATTTTTAATAATTTTAAAAAAATAAGTTTAAATTTTTTTTTAAAATTTTTATGATATATATAGTAAATAAAAATATAAAAATATCATATATAAAATAATATATATACATATTTTATATGATTAAAAAATCGTTTAAATTAGAATTAAATCATACTGTACCATAATAAATAATTATAATTAAATTTTTATAAAAACTCAAAACTTGACTCAAATTTTTTGAATTAAATTGAAATAAAAAATTAAATAAAATTTTAATTATAAAATATAACTTATTAATTTGAAAAATTCAGAATTTTTTAGGTCGACTAGATTCGTTTCCTCCTTTCTCTTGACAATCGCAAGATAGAGATTGGATTCTCTTTTACGGGTATGCACAACCATTAGCTCTGCAGTCTGCAGTCTGCAGCCTGCAAATAACTCCCAAGAGTTGAACGGTGACAACCTCCACCCTGTTATAAGGGAAACAAAGACTTGCTAAGCCTAAAACAAGATAAGCAAACATCGATCCTCCGATGATCGAGTCATTCCCTCGTACGGTCAATAAACTCAACAAATAGAAAGGTTAACAAAATACTACCCATTGAAAATTGATAAAATCTACATTTCCAGACTCATTGTGGAGGATAACCTACATGACTAGTCTTCAACAAAGGGAATGTACTTGTAGAGATTGGCTATTTCCTCCTTCTATTCAGACAAAACTCTGATCTCTTCGGATTTTCATGGTTGGGGGTAATAAGCCACTTTCGATCTACAAACCAAAAATGTGTGTATAGAGAGACAAAAGTTCCATGTAAAATAGGAAGAATCAATCATCACATAACGGCAGCATGAGTGTTACCGTAAAAGGTTCATCCACAACCAGGATCGGTCCGATTTGAAATGAACAGACAGAGGAGAGGTCCCTGCATAAAAGAAAATAGCCAGACAACAGACGTACCAGTTACCACTCATGTTCCAATCGACTAAACCTTTTTGTGTCCAATAACATAGAACAAGCAAGATAGGAGTCTAAGTTACTCGAGCCAGAGTGAGTGTCCAATACATACATACATATTCCTTTTGTTCTGATTTGTATTATATATTTAGCGAATCATATCCCATACTTGTATCCAAATATGAGATGCTTAAGGGGAAATGAAGGGTTGGACTTTGCAGTAACATAGAATGAGCCTACTACTGGAGAGAAACATGGAATTTGCCAGCAGCAGGCTTGAAGCCTACAAAATTTGCAATAATGGTAACCATATTTCTTCAGGGTTTATGGCACATTAAACCTAGCAACTTTCGTTTATATTACCCAAAATCCAAAATATCTGCCTCCATCTCTTTTAAGTACTGTAACATGAAGGGGGGAGCAATGACACCAGTAGAGAACCTTAAATCAAAACGAAAAGAATTCGATTATTACCAATCCCTGAATTCATCATATAGCATGCTTGTAATTTCATCTTGCTAAGAAATTAGAAATTATACTATGCAAGGATGAAAGTTTTACCTGATAGGGTTGGATTTTTTAATAAAAAAAATCAGGTTTGGGTCTAATCGGATTTTCATTAAGGGAGAATTCGGGTTAGATTCAGATTTATAGTGTAGAATATCTGACTCGAGATTAATTATGTAATTCTCCTTTAAATTTTTTTTAAATATATTTATAATGATACTCCTTTCTATTTATTTTTATAATTAGATCATTAACATTAATTTTCTATTTATAATTTAATAATTTTTATAATTAAGTCCTTAAAATTATTTTTTATCGAGATAAATTTTATTTTTGGATCAAATTAAATTTTTTAAAAGAATATTCAGGTCAATTTAAGACATTTATGATCGATTTAGGTTTAGGTGAACTAAAAGACCAACCGGTGCCCATCTCTAATCCTATAAACATGACCCATAGACAAAAATACCCCCAAAGAGTACTTTGAAATAACACCATTCTAATCTTCTATCAAGAAGCAAGAAGCAAAAAAGCTAAGTATTAAATAGACTAGACTTAAGTGCGGTAAATTCTAGTTTGATTGGACCGGCTCAAATTAAAACTTTAATGAGAGAATTAAGAGTAATTAATAATTTAAATAAATATATAAAAATAATTTTAAGCTGATGAAATAGATATTGCGTCAACTCCACTACTTGAACCACTTCCATACTCATTTACTCAGACAAGCTTTCGCTATTTCCAAAACTATGACCTACACACGAAAATAAACCAGTAAAAGAACAAAGCTAAAAATAAACCCATTTTTTATCCTAATATTGTTTTGAAATATTTTTAATTCTAAAAATATTATTTCAATTAAATTATTTTCTTTTATATCGTATATTATTATTGAATTCAGAAGGTTAAATATTTTCGATCCGTCTTTGAGTAATGTATAAATAAAATAATAAAATATATCTAAAAACGAGATAAAAAGAATTCATATTGAATAGTTAAAATTCACTTTTTAATACTATTTAATGGTGTAATACTGTTTTTTAGGGTTTATTTCACCCTGTCTTTTGGACAAGTTTAATTAAATTATTTTATCAAAGACAAATTAAAAATATTTAGTCTTCTGACCTCACAATAATATAATATAAAAAAATAATTTGATTGAAAAAATATTTTTAGAATTAAAAAATCACAAAATAATATTAGTGTAATTTCTTAAAAACTAAATTATTATTTGATTAAATTATTATTTTAAAAAATAAATAATTATTTAAATCCGTAAGCCCCAAAGAAACTCTATCCTACTAACATTACGTGTCTACTTCAGATTAATTCTACTATTTTTCATTGAACCGACAGAGATGCAATGTTTAAATATCGTGATATAATAATTCTAAAAATTAATTACACTTCTAAACTTTTTTATTTAATAAAGTTTATGAATTAATAAATTAAATTAATTAAACTGACCAATTCTAATCATAAGGTTCAATAAATTTATTTTAATGTAACAACTGCATTATAAATTTCAATTATATTATATTATATTATATTATATTTGTTTAAAAAATATCACACGATATTTATAGATTTTTTAAATTTTAAATAAAAACAATTTTTTTAAAACATATTTAAGGATAATATTATAATAAAAACAATTAATTTAATAATTAATTTTAATAAAAAAACTAATTAATTTAATTTATTAATTTTAAAATTTTACTGGATGAAAAAATAATTATTTCTTCATAAATTTAAAGACTTTTTACTTTTTTAAACCATAATAATAGTGTAAACAAGGACATTTCTTCAAGTAAATTTCTCTCCACTATGTTTACAATCGATATTGTTTTATTAGGGGTATAAATTATTCGATTTTAATCGAATTAATCGATACTATTTATTGTGCCGTGGTAATATGATCACTATCGGAATTAATTCTGGATATTGGTGAGAAGAGTGTATGTCCAAGACTTACATATATTTTTTTATAATATTAGTATTGTTGTTCAATTTTTTAATATTTATAATTTGAGGTTTATTAAAAATCCATTATACCATACGATCATATCCGTTAAATTTTTAATGATTTGTGATTAAAACAAAAATAAAAATAAAAATTAATAAGTACGATTATGTTAAAAATAGATGGCTAAAATAAAAAATATGCGAATAAATTATATATTAAATCGGTACTTTACCATTTTAGGTATGATTGGTGAAGGAAATGCTATTACCAAGAATTGAATAAGGAATGTGTGAATAAGGGATAAATTTATTACATGATCTTAACTTAATACATTATTTATATTTTTATTTAGGGTTGACAAGAGTCGAATTTAGTTGGTTAAAGTTTCATCCATTTCGTCATCTGTATCCTAAATGTTAGAATTAAAATATATTCGATATGAATATAAACTCAAGATCTATACATGTCAAATCATCAAGAATAATAAGATAAATAAACTGAATGCGGAAGCGTACCTGAATTCATTGATGAAGATTTTTAAGAGGGTTTGAAATTGGAGTAATGAAAGAAAACTAAACATAAATTGAGAATGATTAAGATATAAAAATCAGGGAAAAAATCAAATATTGCATAAAAATTACAAGAGAATGAAAAAAATTAAAATCTAAACAAAAATTAAAAGAAAATAATTTTTTTAAAAAAATACATACTTTTTGATTCAATTCTTAGTTAAAATTGCAGGGGAAGTTATAAGACTAAAATTAAAAAATTGACTTTGAAATGAGAAAATATTTTAAGGTTTTGCCTAAAAAATATCGAAGATAATTAATATTTTTTAAAATTAATATTATATTAATATATGGATGGATGAGTGGGTGATGGATCGGATGATGGGTTAAAAATTTTTACCCGAATCCATCACCCGCTCCATCCGCCATCCACTTTAAATGGATTAAACTCATATATTATCAGGTTTTCATTCATTTAATTGGGTCGGGTGCATCGGATGAACCACTATCCATGGATAATTGCCAACTTTAAATCTATCTCATATAATGAGATTCATCTATTTAATGACATGTGAAAAAGAGGTAAAGATTCACCTCATAAAAAAAAAGGAAAGATATGAAGATTTATATAAAAAAATAAAATATAAATTTATTATTAGATAAGATCATAAATGTCGTTATGAGTTAAACTCATCTAATAATTTTCGAATAAAAGAGACTTAATTACAACTTCATCTGGGTGTTGACCATACCAAGTTTATATTAGACCTACATAACTCTGAATAGAAATCTAAGGAGAGCACTAAACAGAAACAAAAGATTTTTGTCACATAATTATTCTATTAATCTGTGTTTACAACAGATAATTATTCTATTAATCAGGGGTTGATCCCATAGCCATGGTCATCTGTTGAATCAATGAGATAAAGGAGGAATGCTTTGCTCATGCCGGAAGAAATTCTGTGGATCTATCATGGTCTTCACACGCACTAATCTTTGGAAGTTGCTCATGAAATACTTACGACCCCACACGCTAGCTTGAGCCAAGCTTGTGAACTTCCCTGGGCTATTGGTTCCAATGTCCAGATCTCTGTAATTAATATAAGCTTGTCTTGGAGATTTAGAAACATAGGAGCTCATGTAATTATAAACACTCCTCATCCATCTAATGTACCTGTCGGATCTTACTTGCTCTTCTTCTCCCCACCCGGAGTTGTACACGATTTTGTATAAGTTGCCTGCTCGGTGTGGGAATGGCGTTGCATTCTCCGGGATTTCACTCATTCTTCCTCCATAAGATATCAAACTTATGCTGGCGGAAGTCCCTTCTTCTTCTTCCAAGACCTTTCTCCATAGACCCTCAAGTCCCGTTTTTGGAATGGGTGCTCTTACATAATCGGATTTGGATTTGAAATATGGACTGAGAAGAGGGCTTTGGTAACTTCTGTCGAGTAAGATGTTCAAGGATTGGTTCGGAAGGTTTCCCATGTAGAGAATGGATTCGATCCAACTCATTTCCATGCAGTTTTCCCTAGACAATCTCAGCTCTGGAAACCTCTCTTGCATCAACGGGACTACTTCATCCATTCCACCAAGAAAATAGCCATGAAACGAAGTTTGGATCGTGCTGTTAGCCCTTGTGATCGTGATCTCGTTGTAAAACTCGTTTGGAAGCCCCGGAGCGATGGTTTGCCATTGATGAACCAGCTCGGTGGCATTCTGTTCCAAGGTCCTATCCACTGTAAAAACGGTCACCGTCGGTGGGACGGAAACTAAACGTATTTTCCATGAAACAACGATCCCGAAGCTTCCTCCCCCGCCACCTCTAATGGCCCAAAACACGTCTTCTCCCATGGAGTTTCTATCGAGAACTCGTCCATTAACATCTACAAGTTGCGCATCTAGCACGTTATCGATGGCAAGACCGTACTTACGGAACAGTAATCCATAGCCTCCGCCACTCAAGTACCCTCCGATGCCAACAGTGGGGCAAAGACCGGCGGGAAAGGCGAGAACGTTGGTTCTATTAGCAAGGTTGTAATAAAGCTCTCCGAGAACAGCTCCAGACTGAACCCATGCAACCTTGTTTTCCACGTCAATGTCGACTGACCGTAAATGAACCATATCGACCACCACAAACGGAACTCGGGATACGTAAGAAAGACCTTCGAAATCATGGCCGCCGCTTCGAGTTCTGATTTGGAGCCCATGGTTTCGAGCACAATGGATTGTTGCCTGAATATGGGAAACATGCAAGGGTGTAATAATCACCAAAGGTCTAGGTGTTGTTTCAGTATTGAACCTCAAATTTCGAGCTGTAGACTCCAAAAGCGATGAAAATGAAGAATTATTCGGTGTGAAGATAAGTTGAGATATGGAAGCGGAGTCGTTGGAACGAAGAGAAAGACAATCGAGAAAAGTCTGGTCTGAAGTTACCATTAACGATGACGACAGCACAAGAATCAAAACAAAAGGAGACATGGAAAACCGAAGAGATTTCATCTTGTTTTCTTCAGAAAGGGATGGTTTTGTGAAGAGATTATGATGATTTCTTCCTCTATTTATAGATTTAGATTTCAGATTCAATGAATTAGACTTTAGAGTTGAATTTAATGGTTTGAATTATCATTTGGCAGAGGTCAGCATTACATGCTTTTGTCAAAGCCTTGAACATCAGTCTATTGACCTCTGCGTTCTGAAAAATCAGCCTGTGTTTGTACGTACCAACTACCAACAAAATAAGGTTGAGTTTAAAGAAAAGTGACTCAGTATACGATTAATAAACGGTGAGTTTCTAGAATTGTTGGATGGGATAATTATTTTTATCGTAGATTTAGATTAAAACAAACTCACACAACATGTTTATATGGTAAGTACCGGAAGGTACCACTCAATATCAAAACTTTTTATTTAGTATGTTAGGTGAATAAAATTAGATGTTGAAATCATAAGAGTAAAGAAAGTAGATAACAAATTATGTTAAAGCGTTATGTATTACAATTAATCTTATCTAACGATAATGAATTAACGTAAAATTCTTTAAATTTTATATGTGTAATTTGATTCTATCTTATATATACACACACGAAATTAACATGATATGTTATGATCGAAGGCAAAAAAGAAAAAATAGCATCAATTGGCACAATATATAATTTTGAGGACTAAATATATTATTTTAAAAAATTAAAAAACATTCACGTTATTTCCTTTGTTGACTCAATAAATATAAATAAAAAAATTAATCCATCGAACTAAAAATTTATAATTTTTAATAATTAAATATTTAAGGAATGATAATAATCGTATGAATATTTATGGAATTTACCCTTAAAATTATTACTATAAGAATACCAAATATTTTAAAATCATCCAGACATGTGCTAGTCAAAATCAAAAAAATTTTAAAAACTTTTTCCAGAAGAACTGGAACCAAGAAAGTACTAAAAGTCATCAGAAAATTGCCTGAACGAATCTGGTCCTAAATAATGTTTCACATATGTTGAAATTTATTTCCTCAGAATGGCGATTTAGATTATTTTTTAATAATTACTTAGGAAAATTAAAAATATTATAATTAAAATATATTATTAGATTTTAAACATTTTTAAATTAATAAATCAATTTTATACATTACATATTTTTCAATCATTTTTCTATTAATTTACAAACAAAATGGTGTCATGATATTATACATCAGATTTTTTTGTTACCCTCTTAGACTCCTTTAATTATCGGTCAATTTTTCTTAAATTTTATTTTTTTTCTATAAACTTTATGTTATTTGAATTTATTATTTTGTGGTTAGTTTAAAAATTGAAATTGAATTTGAGGCAGGATCCCTCTAGCACCAGTGATGATAGTAGAGTGATTGAGTAATCAATATCAAATTATAAATATTATATTATAGAACAGATATTACTATAATCACTATTAATTAATTCAAAAAAAAAGAATTCGAGTAAAATTGAGATACAAAGTCTTGTTCTTTTTGTTTCCTTGTTTTGTTATCTTACATTTTTGCTGGAAATTAATTTTGAAATCGGGTGTTGTTAATTAATGGTGAATATGTAGTTATAATTTTTGCTTGTAATTTTTAAAGTTTATGTAGCGGCGGTTTTTTAGTTTAGGGAATACAGCTGCAATAATTTAGTCTTGTTATTTTAACTTGAAGTCTGTCTTAAAGCAATAATTTTTCTGATCTGCATGTATATTACTAGAGTTGTTTATTGAACGAGTTGATCACGAATTAAGTAATATTTGAATGTATTTGTTAAATTTTTTATTGTTCGATTCGTTGCTCGTTAAACTTGTTAAAATTGTACTCGACTCGTACACATTAAAATATTTTGTTGCTCAACTCGACTCACTACTTGTTAAGCTTGACTCGTTGCTTGTTAAGCTCATTAAAGTTTACCTTATTTTTAACTAAAAATAAAATTTAATAATATTTATTAAACTAGCATATTAAAATTAAAGTAATAATTTATAATTTAATAATTATTATTTAGATTTAATTTTTGAATGAAATAATTTTAAAGTAATTACTAAAAAATATTCTAAAATATTAATGAGTTGTTCGTGAATTTATCGAGTCAAGTTATACCTAGCTTGATTCAACTTGTTAAAATCTAGAGTCAAGTTTAAATTTGAATCGAGTCAATCTGAATTAAATATTTATCAAATTTTGATCGAATCTGAGTTTAAGCTTTCCTATATACCACGCGTTTTTACTTGAACAAATGGTCAATCAAGACTATAATGCTCGCATAAGAGATTGCTTTAAGTTTGATCAATATTAGGATTCTATTTTTTCCCCTCAATTGAACAATTTAATTATTTTTTCTTATACCATCATTGTATAAATTTTATGCATAGTTAATGAACAAAATAAGATTTTATTTTACGTAGCCTCGAAGGATACTGATGAGAAGTGAACAAACAAGATTTCTGTTAGTAATGGTTACTTTATTTTCCATTGAAATCTATTATAACACAATTAATTATATTCTTTTGAAAAATTGTAATCCTAAAATTATTTAAGATTATTTTGGATTTTCATTTAGTTATGTAGTGATTTTTTGAAATCGCTATTTAAAAATAAATAAAAATATAAATTTGAATATGTTTTTTCGTTTTCTTAAGAAAATGAATTTTAGAGATAAAATTAAAATTTTTGTTAATTTTTTTTGAAAAACAACGAATGTAAATACAAACATTAAAGATAGAGATATTAAGGTATATGAACCCTAAGAGTCCGGATGTCAAAAATACGCGAACACTTAAAAAAAAGATGATAAAGATATGGACACTAAGGAGTGCAAACTCTAAGAGTACGGATGCTGAGGGTATACGAATGTTAAGGAGTGCAAACTCTAAGAAGCTCGGATGTTAAGGGGTGTAGACGCTAGAGCAGTGCACATGCTAAGGAGCGAGGATACTCAGAAATAAAAACGAAGTTAAAATTTGAGGAAGAAAGTGTGGACAAAATATAAATGATTAAAAATGTGAGTTAAATTTTAAATAAATTAAGATTTTAAAATTTTTAAATAGGTGACAAAGATTAAAAAAATTGGCTGTCATATCCCTCTATCTCTGTTAAGAAGCACGGACGCTAAAAGGGGTGCGAACGGTAAAGGTACGGACACTATGAGTGTGAACGCTAAAGGTATGCAACTAATCTCGCTTAAAACACACGTTTTCCACATCTATTGAAAAATTTAATTCAAGGGATTATTTTTTTTTAAAAAATGGTATTTTAAAGATCCAGAATTATATCAATCATTTTAATAAATAAAATATTATAAAATAAATTAAATATTTAAAAATATGTTTAATAGCGATTACAGACGAGGAATAAGAATTAACATCTCACACCAACTAAAATTTGTACAAAAAATCATCAATTTATTAATGTTTGATTAAACGTGCGAGTAAATTTTAAATATCTTGTTATTCAAAAATAAATAAAAAATAACAATCACTTTGTCTGATACTAACAAAAGTTACACTCTAATAAAAGAAAGTGACATTAAAATACGAATATAAACAAAACGACAAACATAAACGGATAAAATAACAAATGAAGAACAATTACATGAGCAAACACATACATATAGTTCATACACATATACATATGAAAAAGGAACATGTATGAAAATACGAATAAATTAATAAAGGATAAACTACTTCAGTGATCATTCAATTAATTAAAGATATCTATTTTAATCACTCAATTAAAAAATTTATCAATCAAGTTACTCAATTTTTAAACCCTACCTATTTGAGTCATCGCCATTAAAATTCTAACAGAGAAGTTAACAACAGTGACGTGGCTGTTAAATAAAATCTATATAATTACACGTGTAATTTTAAATTAATAAATTAAACAGTGATGTGGCTGTTAAATAAAATCTGTATAATTACATATTTAATCTATATAATTTATTAATTAATTTTTATTTATTATTTAGTATATTTAAAATTAGAATTAAATTAAAATAATAAATAAATTACAAAGATTAAATGTGTAATTATGCATATTTTATTTAACAACCATGTCACTGCCGTTAACTTTTCCGTTAAAATTTTAACCGCAGTGACTCGAATATGTAGGTTTAAAAGTTGGATGACCTAATTGACAAATTCTTTAGTTGTGCGACCAAAATAAGTATCCCAAATTAATTGAGTGGTCCCTAGAATAATTTACCCATAAATAAAAATTAAATCGCAAATAACTATTTATATAATTTAGGCATGAAGGTAGTTTTCACCCTTAACGTTTATAATTTTTGTCATTTTGACCCTTATTCTTTTTTTTTTGGATAAATTTAGCCCTTAACCTATGTCTTTTTAACAAATAACTCATTTTTTAACTACCATTATAACTGAACCGTTAAAAATTTAATAATGGTAACTTGTCATATATATGTGATAATATATTTTAAATGACATAGAATCTAACCTATTAAACATATATATATATATATATATATATATATAGAATATAATTTTATTCTAATCTAAAAATATAAAACAATTCAAATTCAAATAAAATATTAAAAATTAATTTTTTATTCATTAAAAATTAATTAAATCTAAAATAAAAGGCTACTAAATATTTTCAACCTTAACTATGGTAAAATCAAAATTTTATCTAAAAAAGTATGAACATAATCTGAAAAGAAAGTGTTTTATAGAGTTTGTTACCGGTGAATCAAAGATAAATTAATTTGATAATAATCTATTGGATTATTATTATTTTAGTTTAGAATTTAGGTATTTTAGTTTTAATCTAAATCGGATTTTTAGGGTTTTATAAAGATATTTTAGTTTAGTTAGGGTTGAGAATATTTATTAAATTTTTGTTTTGGATTTAATTAATTTTTAATATTTTATTTAAATTTTAATTATTTTATATTTTATACTGAAATAAAATTATATTATATATGTATATGTTTAATAGGTTAGATTCTATGTCATTTAAAATATATTAGTATCACATATATATGACAAGTTATCATTATTAAATTTTTAACGGTTCAGTTATCATGGTAGTTAAAAAATGAGTTATTTATTAAAAAAACATAGGTTAAGGGCTAAATTTATTTAAAAAAAGAATAAGGACTAAAATGACAAAAAATATAAACGTTAAGGATAAAAACTATCTTTATGCCTATAATTTATTAGACTTTTATAAAACTATCTAGACGTGAGTTAGTCAAAATTAAACATACTTTTTCCTTACAAAAGACCAGGTCATGGTCCTAAATTTCCTTTACGAAAAAAAAAACAGTCTCCAGAAGAGTCGAAGTCAAGAATATAATAAAATCAACTGAAAATTGCCTGAAGAATTTGGTCATATATAATTTTCACACATGTTGAATTTATTTCCTCGAAATAATGATTTTGAATTTTATTTTCTACTAAAAGCTTTTTATTTTTAACTTTAAGTCTTTCTTAAAGCTATAATATTTCCAAGCTCATATACTACGCAGATTTTTCATGAATATGTGTTTTTTATTTTTCTAACTACGAATCGTCGGCCAATACATTCGTAAAAATATGTTTGATCAATATTTTTTATAAAAAATAAAATAAAATAAAAAATTAATTATCAGTTATTGTTCATTTGAATTTTATTTTTTATATAATAATATATAAATCGATACACCGTGGATGAATAAGATAATAATAATAATAATTAATCATAGAATTTTCATCTGAATTTAAATCCAACAATCAGAGAGATTTGAGGTTAAGTCTCTTAACCCTAACTCATTTGTTCCTTATTCTATCTTATTCTAATTTTATTCTATCTTTCAAAGGTAGTGTATATTATCATGTTTCAATAATATTTTAGTTATATTTTATGGTTTTAAAATAATTTATTTGTTATCGGTAAAATTAAATTTGATTTATGTTAATAACTTTGAAGATTTAAAGTTGAATTTTTGTTTTAGTAGGTGTTATATTTCATTTACTCTTTTGGGTACGAGAATTAATTGAAGACCACAGGATTTGTGAGGGATGAGGATGAGGATGAGGATGAAAAAAATCAATAAAATATTTAATAGAGATTCACCTATAATCGTACACACAAGTATCGAAGATATATAAAACGAAGAATATAAAATCGTCTCAGACACGCCCATTACCACCCTAAACGGTATATTAATGTTAAAGATAACCGTACTTTAAATTGTCCTAAGAAATTGGCGAAACAAATCTAACAAAAACCGTTAACTTTGTTCTCAAATTCTTACAACTTCTCTAATAGTAATAAAAAGGACTAAATTTAGTATTTCCTTTTCTTTTGCAATTCGCGAACATTTACATTTTTCCTTCTCAATAGCTAGAAAATTAATCAAAGTTATTTTCTTCGCATGAGATGTTTACGATTCAGAAAATGATATCAAATCAAACTTAAGTAACTCGATTTTTATCTTTCTTTTCGTTATTATTGTGGTCGTCGTCACCGTTATTAACATCGTTCGATGGGAAGTTGCATATCAGCACCAAAAAAACTAGTAGGTACTTCATCAAAGAAATATCACTATAATTATAAATGCAAACCGAAAGCGAAATCAAAACATGCACGTTTCGCCCCCGAAAGTTTACGAAAATCCATAAACCTACGTAATAGGGTTTTGAAGGATTCGTCGGGAAGCAACATCTTGGCAAGGTACAAGATAGGAGAAGAGTTGGGGCGAGGTGAGTTCGGTGTCACGAGCAAATGTTTCGACTTAAAAACCGGAGAGCCTTACGCGTGTAAGAGAATATCGAAGGCGAGGTTACGAGCAGAGATCGACATCGAAGATGTAAGAAGAGAAGTTGAGATTATGAGACATTTGCCTAAACACCCGAATATTGTTGCCTTCAAGGAAGCTTTTGAAGATAAAGAAGCTGTTTATCTTGTGATGGAGCTTTGTCATGGAGGTGAACTATTTGATCGAATTGTCGCTAAAGGTCATTATACGGAACGAGCCGCTGCTGGAGCTGTAAAAACTATTTTGGAGATTATAAAGGTAATATCTTTAATCAATAATTTTGAATATCCTTTTAATTTTTCGATAAAATCTTGGTTTCTCTCGATATTTGTTCAATTTAATCATTAATCGATAAAATAAATGAACTCAACTTTAAATTTTAAATTATACAAAGACATCTAATATATTTAACCTTTAATATATATGATACAGGTATGCCATGATCATGGAGTGGTACATAGAGATTTAAAACCAGAGAATTTCTTGTTAGCAGATGGAAGTGAAAGTGCCCCAATAAAAGCAATTGATTTTGGTCTTTCCATATTCCATAAACCTGGTAAGCTTCTGTTAATCTTTACAATCTTCAGCTTAATTTAAAATTGATGAGGATTAATTGGGTGGCAGGTCAGCAGTACACTGACATTGTTGGAAGTCCTTACTATATGGCTCCAGAGGTTTTAAGAAGAAACTATGGCAAAGAAGTTGATATTTGGAGTGCTGGTGTTATCCTATATATCTTGCTTTGCGGAGTTCCTCCCTTTTGGGCTGGTAATTTTAACCTTATTCTTTCGAACATTTATATTCGAGTTCAAATAACATATAGGAGGGAATTGCAGATAATGAGGAAGGCATTGCCCGAGCAATAATAAGAGGAAAGATAGATTTCACAAGGGATCCTTGGCCTAAAGTTTCTGCTGAAGCAAAGGATCTTGTTAAGAGAATGCTGGATCCTGTTCCTCAAACTCGGATGACTGTTCAACAAGCCTTCGGTATCTTATCTTATCTTATCTTATCTTATATCAGTTTAATCATTTGAATTAAAATTTCGATATTACAATGACTGTTTTATTTGTTAGAAACTTATGGTAATTGATGATGCTTATGGATTGTAGAGCATCCATGGATTCAAAACTTGGAAAATGCTAGAAATGTGAATCTTGGAGAACATGTGAGGACAAGGATTAAGCACTTCTCAATGATGAACAAGTTCAAGAAGGAAGTTCTTCGGGTACGAAGCCCATTGCTCGACACCCTTAATTCACTTTTCAAATATTTATGTTTGTACTTGTCTCAAATCTTGATTCTGTCGCTGTATGTCAATACAATTGCAGGTGGTGGCGGACAATTTACCGAATGAACAAGTGGATTCGATTATGGAGATGTTTAACATGATGGACGTCGATGAAAACGGGAATTTGACGTTCGAGGAGCTTAGAGACGGGCTTCATAAAATCGGACATTCTCTTGATGATCCTGATGTACAAATGTTAATGGATGCAGTAGGTTCAATAATTCTTTTCACAAAGATGAGAATATAATTAAAGTATAATTCGAATCTCCTAATGTTAATACGCAGGCGGATATCGACGGAAACGGAATGTTGAGCCGTGAAGAGTTTGTAATCATGGTGGTTCACCTGAAACGGATCGGAGGTAACGACGAGCTTTTATCTCAGGCTTTCAACGTGTTCGACAAAAATCAAAGCGGTTACATTGAGATGGAGGAGTTGCAGGAAGCATTAGGACATGACAACGTTCACCAACAACTTATCAAAGACATCCTGAACGAGGTGGACAAAGACAAGGTAATGCTTAGAATGCTTATTCCCAACATGAAATCTAACTTATTAAAACGTTGGGGGTTAAATTGTTAAATATAAAAATGTTTGGGGGCTTGTTATTTTAGGATGGACGAATCAGTTACGATGAGTTCAAGGCGATGATGATAACAGGGATGGACTGGAAAATGGCTTCTCGACAATATTCTAGGGCTTTGCTAAATGCTGTGAGCTTGAAAATATTAAGAGAATCCGGACAGATCAAATGATGTGTATAATATATTTGTATATGTATGGAAACTCAAACCCAGAGCTTTCATTATTATTTTTTTTTTCATTTTTCCACAAGATGAGATGAGAGAGGATTATTGTATATTTATAGTTTGGGATATTTTGAGTAATTTTCCAGGAAATTTGTTAAGAAATTTCCAATATACCCGAGTTTTATACAAGAAAAACGTCTCCTAAATTTATTTAAGAATTGAATTATTTTATAAACATATACTATTATATCAAAGGGTTCAATAATAATATCGATAAAATATATGTATTGTTAAAAATTAAAAATATTTATAAATAGATACTACATCGTAGTTATATTTATATTATTAAAAAGATAGAATTATGAACATAAAAAATAATTTATATGTAAAGAAATTTTATCATAAATTGTTAGAGGTATATTGTACATTTGAGACTAGACAATTGTGAGAGATTCCAGAGCTATTTACTATATAAATTAAATGTTTAAAGGGAGTAAAAGAAACTTGAACGTTTGAAAAATAATTTAGGGTATTTTATTTCACTGAAAATTATTTTCAAAAATAAATTATATTTTTTTGTAAAATTAATTATAAAAAATAGAACTATATTTTCCATAAAATTGATTACGAATATCATTTTTAGGTGTTTGGATGAAACTGTGTTAATTATTTTTTATTGTTTGGTAGAGTTTAGGGTTTAATTTACTGCTTAGTGTTTAAGATTTAAAGTTTATGAATTAGGGTTTAAGTTAAAGAGAATGTAGTTTGTTTTACGAAAAAAATATGATAAAACAAACTACAAAAGAATATAAAAAAAGTCAATTGTAATTCAATCTCTTTGACTATGTTCAATTACATGAATCAAACATTAAAATTTAAATTCTAAAATTGTAATTACCTGAAACAAACACGGTACATTTCAGTGACAATATTGATTAAGTTTTTTGATTAAATTAATGAAGAATATTTATAGATTAAATTAAATTAATTAAGTTTTTTATTAATATTAATTATTATACATATTTTATGTGCTTAAACTATGACTCTTAATTTAAGTTAATTTTTATTTTTTTTAATATTTTAATATTATCTCTAATTTGTGATTTTCATTACAAAATGGTACCTAGATTTTTAGGTTTTGATGCCTTATTTGCAGGGATGAGTCTACAACGGGCGTCAAACACCGCTGAACATCGCTAATGCTGAATACTGTTGAATATTATTAAATTAATTTATAAAGAATAAAAATTTAAAACACTAATCATACAATTATTAATTGTATGTTAAGTTTATCGCTCTTTTATTAATTACATATTGAGTCCTTGAGATTTTAATTTTTTTATAAATTAATTTAATAATATTCAGCAGTGTTCAATATTAGTGATGTTCAACGGTGTTCGACGCCCGTTGTAAAATTTTTCTATTTGCAGGGAATTTAAAAAAATAATATTACCGTTTTTAATCGTTTTTTATAGCTGCCGATTTTTAGAGCTATTTATGTGGGGGGAAAGATTAATGGACGGCTACCGTCGCTTGTGTTGCATCCATGACCATGAGCTTTGTTGTAAATGCAACAAATTAAAAGAAATTGCTTTAATTTGATTTGATGGTTGAGCTTATTAAATTGGTGGAGCCACAACCCCATGCTTTGCCAGGTTGATATTATTAAATTGGTTGAGCCACAACCCCATGCTTTGCCAGGTTGAGCTTATTAAATTGGTGGAACCACAACCCCATGCTTTGCCAACCCATTCATCTCCTTCGTTTATAGTTTCATCCGTCATTTTTTTTCCTTTGGTTGAAAAAAAAAATTAACCTATAAATATTCAAATAACAAGATAAAGAAATATACAAAGCCCATTGATATGAAGTACAAATAATTAATAGGATAAGATGTTAAATCTTTTAAATAAAATCTAAAATTTAAATCTTAACATTATAGATTAAATAAATTACATTAGAAAAAAATTCTACGATACAAGAGTTAAAAGTATAAATGATGAGGGGTTTAGAGTCTTGTATTTTTAAATTAGATTTCATTTGATCAAACTTTAAAATTACATCACCATTGCTGTTTGATATCCCTCACACATTGATGATTTATCGTTTATTATCCAAACGTCACATATCTCACCAATCATCGTTCAACATTCCCGCTTGTAATTATGATCAAAATTCTAATAATTTTTTTTTATTGTTAAATTTTCGTTGATAAAACAATTAACAGTTTATTTATCAATTTTTTGATGACATGGTCTTGAAATTCGACAAAGATCAGGATTACAGGTGGTAATTGAATTAGATGATAGAGGAGAAATTTAGGGTTATGATGTGATGTTTTTAGAAAAATTCAAAATTTAAGTTTTTTAATTAAAATTAAATGCTTTTTCTGTTATTTTTTAGAATATAAAAATAATAATATAAATTTGTCGTGGGTGTTATTTTTATTGAATAAGAAATTTAACAATTAGCATTAAAATCTAATTCAACTTACTGAAAAAAACAATAAATACCAATTTAACCTAAAATAAAGTTTAACAATTAAAAAAATAATTTTAATAACTTTACGATAATTAAGTCTAAATTTATAACTTCAATTATCTTTTGGAATATACTTCTTCCGTCTCACTATTATTGTCATTTTTATATAGTTTAAAAAAATGTGTAAGAAATATAATATAAAATAATTAAAAGAACAATTTTATCCTTAAAATATTAATTTTATTTTATTAAAAAATAAAAGAAAGAGTAAAAAAAATATCTTATAAAAATTATTATTTTTTTAATAAAATATTTTAAGTGAGATAATTTTAATACACAAAAATATATCATATACAAGACAAGCGAGTATATATATTTTTTCGACTACGCTGGTTCTGGTAGCCTCGTTTCTTCCCCACAGGCAAAAATGGCAATTCTAATCTCCTTGTACCTTCTCCTCCTGGCTCTCCTCACCCAAACCCATGCCTCCTTTTCCATTACCGACCCAGCAATCGGTCACAGTTCTATCTCTGATGTCCACGATCTGCTCCAATCGTACAACCTTCCTAAGGGTATCGTTCCCGGCAACGTCAAGTCGTACACCCTCTCCTCCACCGGAGAATTCACCATAGAGTTGGAAAGCGCCTGTTATGTTCACTTTGATGTGCTGCTTTACTACGAGAAGACCATCAGAGGGAAGCTCAGTTACGGGGCTGTGCACGACGTGACTGGGATTCAGGAAAGGCTGCTCTTCATGTGGTTGCCTGTTACTGGGATTGAGGTCGATGAGAGATCTGGTATGGTCCAGTTCTTCGTCGGAGTTTTGTCTGAGACGTTGCCCGCTCAACTGTTTCAAGATATTCCGGTCTGTAAGAATAAGCCTCTGCTGAGGGCTGACCCAATTGCTTCCATGTGAATTCGGGTATTGTTACTTTTCCCCTTCTTCAATGTTTTGAATTGATTCAATTCTTACTTGCAGAATTGGTATAGAAATTGGGATTAATAGCATTGTTGGTATTTGAATGAGTAATCTTTTTAAGAAAACTTCTGTGGGATAAATAATAAGAAATAGGATTGGTGATAATACAACTTTAAATCTTTACTCCAACTTTGTGGAACTACAATTTCTTGACCATCTTCATTTAGAGTATGTTAGAAGCAGCAAATGTAAATGTAAGTTTGACAGCAAGGTTGTCCTCTACACATCTGAAAAATTCATATACCCTTTTCATGGAGGTTCTAGGCTGTGCATTATAATCATGGCATAGTAATGAGCAGGCGAAGTCAGGTAGAAAGTAGTTCCTACTTCCCTTTGTCATTTTAAAACCCTATTGTTATTGGTTAAATCAGTTTCTGAAATGAGCAGGTCTGTTCCTTGTGCCAATTCTCACCTTTAAGGTCACAGAATCTTTTAACAAGTGTTTAGTGGCTTTCCATTTGAACTATGTTATGTTGCAACGTGTTGAAGGCTTTGTTTTCCATTGAAGTTTCAAACCTGGGTTTGGGAGGCAAACGGATGTTTGCAGAAGCCAGATTTTCTGGCTGTTCCGAAACGGGCCATTCGAGGAGAAAACCAACGGATGATCGGGCGTTTAGAGTTAAACATGAATTGTTTTGGGTTGTTGTTGTTGTTAGTGAACGGTAGTTTCACACCACAATAACAAAAAAATGCAGCCTAAGTCTAGAGAAAATGGAATTGATTTCAACCATCCCATATCCAAACATGGTGGACTAAGGGTTTCTTGCTTTTTTTTTTTCTCAGGACCAATTCCTTGTTCTATAGCAGCCGCAGTTGTAACCTTGCATTGCCTATTTTACTTCAGCAAGTCCATTATTATACTGTGTGGTACATGTTTCCATAAAAATAACTGATTGATCAGATCAGACAGACGTGTTTTTATGTAAGATTCTCCCATCATTTATGAAATGCTGAAGGAAAATTAATGTGTTGATGGATTCTGCCTCTTCCTAAGGTCTTGAATTTAATACGGAAAGAATAAGACCTTGGAAACTTGTTCAGGGTTAAATCCATGAAAACAACAAAGAAAACCTCATTTTAACTTCAGAGATTAAAACATGGTGCATGTAACTTGGACTAAAGACATGAACGGAGCTACATGGGTTGAGGAGGGGTAATCGTCCCCACCCCGAAGATTTTTTTTTAAATTTTTGTCCCCATATTTAAATTCTTTTAATTTTTTTTTTTTATGAATTTGTCCGTCAACTTCTAAATATTTATACTTTGCCTTTCTCAACCCCAAATCCTGACTTCGTCCTTGACTAAAGATAATCGTTTCTCGGTTACTTTGCTTGACCAAATGAGGGTATACTTTAATTTTCCTTGCACGATAACAACTTCAATCAAATTAACCGATTATGTGAACAGAAATAACCAATAACCCAAATCCAATACTCAATCCAAATTTTGATTTAATCCATCTTCTCCGCCTGATCGTCGGATTCTTGCCGGCGTTGCCACTATTCCGGCCATCCATTTGCACCCATTGAGGGCCAACTTTTGATTTATCCCATCAGACCCATCTCTAATTCCCTTTGTCGGCTTCTCAACTCAACAATCCCTTTACTTCCTGCTTCTCAACAATGCCATTTCTAAGGTGCAATTTTGATTGTTTTCTTTTATATTTCAATTTGGAATTATTTATTGAACTTTAATGACCTAGCTGCCGTTTGCTTCCACTTTCTCACCGACCCACCTCCGGCCTAATTTTACTTCCGAATAAACCCAAATTATTTATAAGAGATTACGGAAATATAGTTATTGGTTTAGTCGGAGAAGATGCTAAATCTTTTAAACATGTTCTAAAATTTAAATCTTAACATTATAAATTAAATAAATTACGTTAGAATAAATCTCTACGATACAAGACTCAGAAGTATAAACATAAAACAATAGAAAAACCAGAAGATTGATATAAGCGATAAAGATTCGGATCGAAGATAACTCTGAAAAAACGGATGTGAAACCTCTACGAGGAGAATGCATTTGCTAGATCTACAATGAAGATGTAATTTTTCTTGTTTTGCCTTTAACAAGCATATCACCTGAAGAATTTGTTGAGCCAAATGCAAATGTTTGAAATAATTCCCAGCTTTGTTCCTTGTTTAGGCACTGCAACTCTTACAGGTAACTTGTTCTCTCAGCATCCGAAATTATTATCCCAAGCTTCATCGTTCCAAATATCATCCAGTATCACCAAACATTTGTTTCCCCCTCTAAGAAACCAACTTGTTTATTTTGTCTGCTAATTCACCCTCCCTCATTCTCCTTCCATGTTTAGTTTGGTTGGAAGGACTGATCTTTCCTACACCACCCATTCCAAATATGGAAAGTTGCAAGAAGCCCTACACGGCACCCAACAGGGATGTTGCTTGTTGTGTTAGATCGGCGATTACTTTGAGACCGGGAGTGGCAGATAAATGCATGAATTTTGTTTTGGTGGGATTTTTGGGTTCCATCTCCAGAGATTATATATAGTTGAAGGGAAGAGGGATACAGTTCTTGTTTGTGGACACTGGTTTAGGTGAATAAAAGCAGTTGCAATTGGGCGTAAACAAGTCGAGTCGAACTCAAGTAGTATTGAATTTAATTTGGTTTGTTAATATTTTGATTCGAGTTTGAGCAAGAATAATTTTTAATGAGTCTGAGAAATTTGGATTCAACTCGACTCGTTAAAAACTTAAATTAAATTTAAAATTAATTCAAACTTAATCAAATCAGGTATCGATCGATCTTAGATCATATTAAACTTGAGTAACTCGAGGTTAATGGCCTTGGAAAAATAAATTCTTACCTCACTGCTTCCGTAACGAGGTGCAATTAAAGGACAACAAAATGCATTGGATTCTTCTTTTTCTTTATCCATTCCTTGTTGTTCAAGCAAAGAATTACAAGGGGAGACAATATTACTTTTAGTTAAGTAAAAGTAATGACAGAGGAAAGTGAGCATTGCATCTATATAAAATTCAAATTCAAGAGTTAAGGACATAAATTTTGTACTAAAAACTTTAATTAAATTCATATATTTTTTCCAGGGACTGTAACAAAATTTATCCATTTTGTGATCAAGGTCTTTACTAAATAAACGAATTATGCAATTGCAGTGATAAAATTATTATTTATTAGTATAATAAATCAGAGCTTAAGTTTTATGTCATTCAACTATTTCTAAATTTGTAATGGTATAAATATATTTTTCCTTGATAAAAATAAAATCCTAGAAAAACAAATTACGATCAAAATATAATGGTTTATAATTTATATTATACCATCGATTTTGGATGTAACATTTAAGCCTCAAGTACAATTCAAACCCAATATTTTTAAATTATTTTTAAAATTGAAAAGAAAGCTCAGAAATCAAATCAAATAAAGTTCAATAATTAAAACATAAATTTAGATTCAAAGGAGCTCCAATTTAAAAATATTAATATTCGATCAAATATAATTAGGATTTAAAAGTGTTACAACAACTTAAATAGGTCCTAGAATACATAGCTCATTCTACCTAAATAGTGTACTCTTCCACGATCGATGTTGAAACCTATCACAGATGGTGCTCCTCGAAACACCTAGAAACATGCACACGGAAGCAAAGACTCTGAACGTTGAGTTAATGAAAGCTCAATGGATACACTAAATCATAATCAAGTGTATGCAATAGGCTATGAAGAAAGAAAATGGTTGATGCTACTATAATCGCCTAAACACATTACATTTTACATCGTAAAATTTATGGCAATATCATAATGTTCATAAACATTAATATACACATAAATATATTAGATGTGTGGTCCGAATTCATTTAACATTGAAAGTCACCCCCTCAAGAAGGACACAATCATCATTATGCCTCGAAACCTACTCTTCATCATACCTTTAATGTAATCCAGGGTCACTAAGCATCGAAACTACCACTCCCTCATATAAATAGTTCGAAGTCGCATAGCGTCGAAAACCACCTCTCGAGTATCCAGATCCCATACCAACATTCTTATAGCACATAACAATAATCATCTGCATCATACTCAAGCTTACATAACATTCGCGAGCCATTTCAATGCATTTAATTTATAATTTCCTATTCAAGACACGTACGGTACCAAAGTTTTCATTTTATAGTTTATTTTAGGCCTAAGGAACACACTAAAGCTATTAATATGAATTATTGACCCTTCAAACTCAAAGGTTAAAATTTGTACAGATCGATTTGTGCGTACCTATTAAACCGATACTAACTTGATCCGAAATCAATTGAACTAAAAATAATTGATTCGATATTAACCAACCAAAAGTTAATCAAACTAAAATATCAATTAATCCAATCTGATACTCGAACAAAAATCACCATAGATTCGAGCTAAAATTGAATGTCTGAACTGACCTGAATTGACCCGAATCAAACTTAAATCAAATATAACCAAATCTAAAATAACCCAAATTGAATCCAAACCGAATGACTCATTTATCACCTCAATTTATTTTTTTTCTTCTTTCAACGGCATGGATTTTTCATATATAACAAAGTACAATTTTTCTTTAATTTTTTGTTAAATTTATTTCTTTTTCTTCATGGTTAAATATTTCAATGTACTATCCTTTTTTAATTATGTTTTTCTTTATATGCATGAGTGTTTAAATGATTAGACAAAAGGTGGATTGCATAGGGAAAGGAATTATATGTTTTTCTATGATATTCTTCTCCGAGACTGAGATTAAAATTGAAAAACTTATTTATAGAATTAATTCAGTTCAAATTAGAAATTTGGTGTCGTCTTTATCGTTTGGTTCATTTTCTAGGTTAACATCTTGCTCCACCACGAGCATTTCAATTAAGGATGGTATTTTACTTGGCTCGATCAGGTTTTGACTCAACTCGATTAGATTGGGTCAGTTTTTTTACGAAAAAAATGGAGTTAATTCGGGTCGGGTCGGGTACTTTTTAGAGTGAGGTACGGTCGGATCGGAATTAGGTTTAAAATAAAATATATTCAACTCGATTTAAGTCTAAATATATAATAATAGTTAAATCTCCTAAAATTATTTTTTTTAATTCAATTCCTAAAATTATTTTTTTATTGGTCGGGTTAAGTTGAGATAGATATCGGATTTAGTATATTTATTTTTGAATTTGGTCAAATTTTTTTAAAAAAAATTTCGAGTTGAGTCAGAATCGGTTTTAAGGTGTTTTTATTCGGGTCGGGTTCAGGTAGATCGAAAATCCAACCCATACCCATCTCTATTTTCAATCAAAGGCTTCTAAAGAAAATGGACGCTTTGTGATGTGAGACGACAAAGTTGTTGTCGCCTCGATGCTTGCAGAAAAATTGACGGAATCGAGGTCGTGGAGGTGATAGACGAGGGGGAACGAAAATTTGTCCGAAGAGTCGGTGTTGTGAAGGCAGTTAAGGAACAAAGAGATGAAATCGCCCTGTTGCTTTCAAGGAACATATAGTGGGGTGGGAAATTGATGGTGAAAATTGTTGGTTTTAGGAAATTCTGACACGAGAGATCGAGTGTCATTTACATATGTGGAAAATGGAGGTACATGGGTGAAAAGAAGAGAGAAAATGATCAGGGAATTTTCTCTAAATTTGCATTTTTAGCATGATATTTGGATAATTGCAACGATGAAAAGGGAGGAATCAAAATTGCTTGCGGCAATTGGTAGGGGAAGGTGGTTTGATGCTGGCTGGGGAAGAAGATGGGTTAAATTGGATGAGATTAAAATTAAAGATCGCATTAAAGTAATTTGTAAAAGTTTAATGGTTTATTTTATTGTTACACAGTTTGTTAACCGAAGAATTTTAAGTTAATGGTTAGATTTATTTTTTTAAATCAAATAATTATTTTATAATTTTTTATAGTTGAATGATTCAATAAAAAAT
Organism: Abelmoschus esculentus; assembly: GCA_035048815.1. Taxonomy (NCBI): domain Eukaryota; kingdom Viridiplantae; phylum Streptophyta; class Magnoliopsida; order Malvales; family Malvaceae; genus Abelmoschus; species Abelmoschus esculentus. Next base: position 4,288,866 of record JAUCBN010000012.1, read on the forward strand.
ATCCTAGAATTGGAATTTTTAAGTATCCTTAATATATATTTTTCATAAATCTTAATCTTGACCTACCTAAAGAGAGAAAAAAATTATATTTTTAATGAGTTTAAAATCTATAACTTAAGATACCAAAAATGTACATTTATCTTATGTATCAAAATGTATAGTTACCTTAAATTTCAAGCTTAAATATTATAATGTTAATCAAATTATATTTATTAGTTAAGTGTTTAAATTTTATTTCAGATTAAATTAGTATTTAATTTTATTTTCGTAACTTAAATCAGATTTTTCACAATAACTATAAAATAGTTTACCAAACAATTATGACATAACATGTAACTATTTTTTATTTATAATTTGTTTAAAAATATAAATTATCTAAAAAAATTTAATATTTATTTTTATTTAATCAAACCTTCAATTTACATCTCTATCGGTGTTTAATATCTCTTACGCATTGATGATTTATTGTTCATTTATCTAAATATCATATACCTTATTATTCAATATTCTCACTTGTAATTATTGGTAAAAATATATTTTTTTTAGTGTTAGATTTTATTGATAAAATAATCGATAATTTATTCATCTATTTTTACGGTATGATTTTAAGACTTGACGAAGACAAGAGTTATCGGTAATAGTTGAATTAGTCGGTGGAAGGAGAGAAATTTAGAATTATAGAGTGAGATTTTCGGAAAAATTAAAAAATTATTTTTTAATTAAATTAAATATATTTTGATTTTTAAAAAATAAAAAATAATATAAATACATCACGTGTCTCATTTTATTGAATAAAAAAATTTAACGAACATCATCAAAAATCTAATTTTAATTATTGAATAAAACAATAGGTACCAGTTTAACCTAAATTAAAGTTTAAGCAAATAACTAAAAAATTAGTTTCGACGCCTTTACGATAGTTAGACCTAAATTTTCTGACTTCAATTATCTTTTAGAATACATATTTTTTTCAACTACTCTGGTTCTGGTAGTTGTCGTTTCTTCCCCAAAGGCAAAAAATGGCAATTCCAATCACCTTGTACCTTCTCCTCCTGGCTCTCCTCACCCAAACCCATGCCTCCTTTTCCACTACCGACCCAGCAATCGGTCACAGTTCTATCTCTGATGTCCACGATCTGCTCCCATCGTATAACCTTCCCAAGGGTATCGTTCCCGACAACGTCAAGTCGTACACCCTATCCTCCACCGGAGAATTCACCATAGAATTGGAAAGCACCTGTTATGTTCATTTTGATGAGCTGGTTTACTATGAGAAGACCATCAGAGGGAAGCTCAGTTACGGGGCTGTGCACGACGTGTCTGGGATTCAGGCAAAGCTGTTCTTCTTGTGGTTGCCTGTTACTGGGATTGAGGTCGATGGGAAATCTGGTATGGTCCAATTCTTCGTCGGAGCTTTGTCTAAGACGTTGCCCGCCCAACAGTTTCAAGATATTCCGGTTTGTAAGAGTAAGCCTCTGCTGAGGGCTGACCCAATTGCTTCTATGTGAATTCGGGTATTATTATTTTCCCCCCTTCAATGTTTTGGATTGATTCAATTCTTGTTTGCCAAGTTACATACTTGCAGAATTGGTTATAGAAATTGGGATTCATAGCATTGTTGGTATTTGAATGCGTAATTTTTTTAAGAAAAATTCAGAAATATGATTGGTGACGATGATATACATAGTCTGTCTAAGATTTCAGAAATATCATATGGAAGTTAACCTGCAGAGTAAAGTTTAAATCTTTACTCCAACTTTGTGGAACTACAATTTCTTGACCATCTTCATTTAGAGTATGTTAGAAGCAGCAAATGTAAATGTAAGTTGGACAGCAAGGTTGTCCTCTGTGCATCTGAAAAATCCATATACCCTTTTCATGGAGGTTCTAGGCAGTGCATTATAATCATGGCATAGTAATGAGCAGGTGAAGTCAGGTAGAAAGTAGTTCCCTGTGTCATTTTAAAACCCTATTGCTATTGGCTAAAGCAGTTTCTGAAATCAGCAGGTCTGTTGTGCCAATTCTCACATTTAAGGTCATAGAATCTTTTAACAAGTGTTTAGTGGCTTCCCATTTGAACTATGTTATGTTGCATCGTGTCGAAGGCTTTGTTTTCCATTGGAGTTTCAACCTGGGTTTTGGAGACAAACCGGCAGATAAACGAGCGTTTAGAGCTAAACATGAATTGTTTCGGGCTGCTGTTGCTGGTGAATGGGAGTTTCCCACCACAACAGCAACCAAAAGGCAGCCAATGTCTAGAGAAATGGGATTGTTTTCAACCTTCCCAAGTCCAAACTTGGTGGACTAAATCTTTCTTTCTTTCTTTCTTTTTTTCAGGAACCGGTTCCTTGTTCTATAGTATCCGCAGCAGTAACCTTGCATTGCCTGTTTTACTTCAACAAGTCCATTATTATACTTTGTGGTACATGAGATTGTATATTTGTTTCCATCAAAATAAATGATTGATCGGATCATACAGACGTGTCTTGTATATGTAAAGATTCTCCCATCATTTATGAAATGCTGAAGGAAAATTAATGTGTTGATGGATTCTGCCTCTTCCCAAGGTCTTGAATTTAGTACGAGATTAGAACATGGAATATGTAACTTGGTCTAAAGATGATCGTTTCTCGGTTACTTTGCTAGACCAGGTGAGGGCAGAGGTGTTCATTGTTGGAAATTGGATCGGATTCGATTTTTTTGTATATTCGGATTTTCGGATTAATGATATAACGATACATATCCGATCTGCATATTCGGATATCGGATATTCAGATCGGATATCCTATTATCCGAAAATATAATTTTATTAAACTAATTTTTTGAATTTAAAGGATGTATTTATGAAAATTTTGGAATTTTGAATATAATAAACAACAAATTATTAAATACAACAAGATTCATATTTATAAAAGTTTCAATTTTTTAAATTTTTGAATACAATAAGCACTAAATTATTGAATATAACAAGATTAATAAAAATTTGAATTTTTGGATAATCCAAAACTTAAAATATTGTGATCCGTATCCGATCTAGAAAACTTAAAATCAGATCCAATATCCAATCTAAAAAACTTAAAATCAGATCCAATATCCAATCTAAAAAACTTAAAATCGGATCGAATATCCAGTCTAAAAATAAAAACCAGATCGAATTGACCGGATTTGATATTTTTTAACACCCTAAGTGAGAATATAGCTTGATTTTCCTTGCACAAACAGGAATTAGACTCGATTAACCACTTCAATCAAATTAACGATTCATGTGAAGAGAAATAACCAATAACCCAAATCCAACTAAATCTTTAAGTTACCAAATCCAAACGTTGATTTAATCCAAAATACGACTCATATTATATATAATACAAATTATTTATTTATATAAATTTATTTTATACTTTATTTTTAAATTTACGTATTTATTTATGTTATACTTATTATATTATTTGGGACTAAAAGGGACTAAAAAGTATATAATTATATTTAAAAAAATATATTTAATATATTAATTATATTATAAATATATATTTTAAAAAGTTTAGATTATATAACGAAAATAATTATATAATATTTTATGCGAATATTTTTAATTTAATAATTAAACATTTAATTTATTAAAAAGTATATTATAAGAACAAGTTTGTAATTTTTGATTTTAATCAATCTTATATTTCTTCAACCAAACACTACATTCTTATATCCCTAGCAAATAAATCAAACAAAATAATATAACATTTTTAACATTGTGTCTAGTAATGTTAAATTCCAATAATTCTATTACTAAAAATAATCTTACATTCCGTGAATTAAACAAATTATCGAAATGAGATTTTATTCATAAATGAATCTCAAATATGAAAATGGTGCGAAATCTTCCTTACACGTAAATAAATCCTCAACCATGTTATTATATATAAAATTTTATTAAGAAATCATTCTTCAGATTAGTGGTTTCAGAATTTTAAAAAATATTTCAAATCCGACCATACGGAGCAGAACTAATTGTGGTTCAACAAATAGGATTACAAATTCTGTCTACACAAAGGAAAAGTTTTCAACCTTTCCTCCTTCTACCATGCAGTCTAATAGGATTACAAATTAAACAGTACAGAATGAATGAAATATGCTTCTAATTCACATGAATTAAACAATTGAGATCATTATTTGCAGAAGAAATCAAGAGAAATGTTTCATGGATTCCATCAAAGTTGGTGAGTTCACCGTCCCCATCTCACCAAACTTATGAACACACCTCGGTGAGCAGAAGAAATCAATGGAGGTGGGGGTGAAGAGAGGCATGTCAGACAAAAAGCGATTCATATCACTGACAGTCGTGGTAGGAACAACATCTGTAATCCCAGAAGAGGTTTGCTTATCTTCTTGTCTGTTAACCCTGTGCCTGTGGTTCTTCCGTGGTGGTGAGGGTAGCACTGGGTCTGGTGCAGTGTTTTGGTTAACCTCATGATCTGGTCTAGACAACCCTGTAAGCCTTTGAACCAAGGCCATGAAATCCCTAGCCTGGGTGTGGATAATCTCAGGCGAGTGCATGTAAATGATGATCGGACCTGGCTTTTTCTGTTGACCAGCTGATGAAGATGGCTTTTGAATCAAATGGGAGTCTTTGTTGATCTTCAATGGATTCGGACGAACACCGTTGATCATCATTTCTTTTCTGGGAGGACTCATCGGCGAAACAAGTAAATGTCTGATGATAAGAACAAAGCAGAGAAATCAAATTGAACAACTTTATAAACTAAGAGAGGAAGACCTATGTGTGTATATATATATAAAGAGATGAATATGGAGATGGAGCCAGCGATTCTGACCGTTGACCAAAACAAAGGTAGAAGAATATGCATGTAAAAAAGTAAATAATATTAAATATTATGTTTGACTTTAAATATTTGTCAAAACCTAAGTACATTTTTTATGATCGTTATAACTTTTGGTTTGGTTTTGTCGGCGCCCAACGACGGCAGCATAAAAACAACGGCATACTACTTTGTACGAGTCTTTTGATTCCATACAATAAATTTGTCTTTTCGTTTTCGCCATTAATAGGTTGTTATTTAGGTTAAATCGTCTGTCTTTTTTATATTTTTTTAATATATTTTTAAAATTAAAGTGTTTAAAACTAGAGGATTAAAGTTAAAAGTTATAGTTGAGTTTTAAAAAATTAAGGGCATGATATATTTTTTAGGATGTAGAGTTTAGAGGTTAGAATATAAAAAATAAAGGTTATGATTAAAATTTTAATTTTTTAAAAAAATTAAAAAATATATAATAAAAAAACAAAAGATTTTTACTTGTGATTTTGCTACCGTTGCTAATTAGTACAGCCTTACACTTAATTTCACCATTCCGGTATTTATATATTTTAGAAATAATGCTATATATTTTTTAATATTTGTATAATAATTATTTTATTTTTTAAATATCGTAATCTTCAATATTTTGTTTTAAAGTAAAATTATCTTTATAAGAATAATAGTTAACTGACGATAAACAATTTTAAGAAGATGTAAAGTAGATGACATTGCATATTGACTTGACGATGTCCTACGAATCAATGTACTGAGTAATAGTATGTTAACTAACAAATAATTTTTATTGACATGCTCTATCAAATTATCTCGAGGTTTATCGTTAGTTGATTAATAATTTTTATCGAGAAGAGTATCATTTATCTTTAAATTAAACAAGAAAGATTATAATATTTTAAAAAAGGTTAGAGTGACTATTCCATTAAACGAGACAAATAATTTTTACATGAACAAAAAAAAAATTGTCTCTTAACCATGTCTACTTCTATGTTAAACCCTAAAAAATATTAACAAAAGTAAATTCTAAATCCTAAATCTAATTTTCACATTCTAAACCCTAAACCCTAAAAAATACACCTACCCCTAATTCTCTAAACCCTAACCATAATCCTTAACCTTAAACTCTAAATCTTAAAATCACTATTTTAAAATAAAAACATCAATAAAAACATAATAAAATAAATAAATAATTTATATTTTTTTACATTATGCCCATATTTTATGGAATTACACTTTTATCTAAATTATTTATATTTTAGAATAACAACATTATCTTATTTTAATTAATTTTGATATCCTTTGGGCCTAATACTCGCCAATATTCCATAAGTTTTGATCTTATTTTATTTTCGATTTCCTTTTTCCTTCATTAAGAAAGGTCATACCTATTTGAAACAATATATGTTTTAGGGTTTGGAACCCATTGACTTGTCTCATCCACATGGTTGTATTCAAGAAAAAGCTAAAGTCAAAAAATTTATAATAATTGAGAAAATAAAAAATATTTTGAATAATATACATTTTATATGATAAAGCGACTATTCAACTTATATAACATTGGATTATATTGAGGTTAATTATTTGGTAATGTTGGAATTTTTTTTTATTTCCACTCGTGAGATCATATTTTAAAGAAATATATCTCAGCAGCCAATACCCATTCATAGAGGAAGAAGTGGTTTTGTCTTGTGTTTTACTTCTATAATCACGATAAACCTGAGGTATTCCATTGACGTTTTAAAATTTATGTCCGAAATTTATTATCTACGACATGAGAATAAAAACAGATATCGAAATAAGAATACGAAAGAGATGTAATCAAAACATGAAGGTAAAAAATTCGAATATTTTGTTAAAGAATCAATGCATATTCAAGTGATAATTTGGTATTAAGCATCACATAATCTGATTCAATCTTTTCGCATGTCTTACATTCCCACCATTTCATCTTTGAACATATATTTTTTGGATTAAATTGATAGAATTTTAAAATATTGGTGATCAAATTGAATTAAATTATAAAACTATATTACAATTAGGACTAAATTGATAGGTTCTTTAAACATTGTGGGTTAAATTAGTTGATTATTTTAAATTATGTTTAAATTTACTGAAAACTATAAGTAAAGATGACTAAATTGATAGAATGTACGAGTAATAAAGAAAAATACATAATTATATAAAACTAAAAAAACAATGATATTCAACGATGTATAACATTATGATATTCAGTAATGTATGTCGCCCTATTTTAGAATTTTCTACATAAATTAAATGAAAAATTATTAATTAGGAAATTTCTTTTTCCTGAAGCAATCTTAGTCGTATGCTTTTCCTCTTCCATTAAAAAATTCATTCGGTAAAGAAGAAAGATTATTAAGTAAATCTTGTTTACCTCATTATTTATAGTCCAAATAATTAAGATTGTTCATCTTTAAATAACTATCTGTAAGAAAGAGGTGATGACACATCTTAAAAAAATTAAGATGAACGATCTTGATTGATTAGGACCACGAATGACCTGGTGAATAATGTTTACCTAATAATTTTTCGGTAAAGAAACATCAAATTTTATTTATATTCGAATAAATCCTCAACTTAGTACAATCAATGCTCAAATTGTTTTTTTTATATATATTTTAGAAAATAAAAAATAGCTGCCGTTGACCGTATATACCATCAATAAACATTACTCCATATTCTACAAACGATATACAAAGATTTATGAGTCAATAAATCAATGGTCAGGACCGGATGGCTAATGCCTAAGGGAGTAGGAGTGGGAAATAGGTCAGAAATATTAAAAAATTATAATGATTCGAACCGATGGGGGAAAAATAACCTAGACTTTCCCCATCGGGATGATAATAAAAACAAAGATAAGAGAAAATTTTATCATTAAAATTTAAATAGGAAAGAGAACATAATTTTTATATCTAAATCATAAATGTGTAAATAACTGTAATAATTCTCGAAAAATATTCATAAAGATCTCTAATATTTATAATTTTTTAAAACTATATAATTAATTTTATTCTGTATACTTACCTATCTTATTATTAATATTTCAGTCCATTAAAATATTTGTCTTTTATTTAACTCTTCTTAAATTTAGGTGATCTCGCTTGTAATTTACCTTTATTAATTTACAATATATAATTTATTTACCTCCCTAATTTTAGCTTTTATATTATCCAAAAATTATATTGTCCTTCAACCATATGTTCACGAGTATTGAATAACAACAGTGTTTAGGATGAGGTAGAATATAAAACCTTCCAAAAATTCATACTCGTATAAAATAAAATAACGTAAATATCTTTTGAATAAGGATGGTAATGATTGGATTTGAATCAGACATTATAAAATCTAAGTTCAATCTAATTAATAATGGGATTTAAAAAAATTCAAGTTTAAATTCAAATTTATTTACATAAATTCAAATTTAATCCAATAAAATATTTAAAATCTATATCCAAATTTAAAAGTCTAAATCCAATTAATTTTTAAAGTAACAACTCAAACAAATATTTTAAATAAAAAATAATTTTTATCAAGCAAATATTTTAAAATTTATAGCATAAACAAATCTTTAAAAATATTACAATCTAATATAAAACATAATAAAGTAATAACTCAAACTTTTCAAATCTAAAAATTTAAATATTTTTATTCGGGTTTATATATGAATCAGATTAATATTGGATATGGATCAGATCGGATCATGAAAATATCCATATCCGATCTATCTCCTATTAGGACTCTAACTTTTTTAAAAAAATCTAAATTTAAACTTTTTTAATCAAATCTGAATTAAATTTTTTATTCAAATTAAATTTAGATTATATTATCATCCTACTTTTAAGCGAATTACCTACAGGCAAACCTACGAAACATTTGATCAAAGAAACCATACGTACAAGTCATCCTAGTCATCGAAAGCTACCAACGTTGATATCGTATTAGTTCAATTACGGTTAATTAAAAATTTTAAAATTACACGACTAGAATAGTCCTAGTTTGATTAATTATACCATAATAATCAAACAATAGAAAAGTTTTAAAGGAACTTTAAATAATCTATTGACATTGGTTATGTTGCTTTATTTAATCTTAAAATTATGATCGTATTCTTTATTTAATTTAATAAATAAATATTAATATATTATTGCAACTACTTATTATGGATTTTTGTTATTAACGATCATCGTTAATAAGAATTTTATGAATTTTTATAATTAATGTTTATTTCAGTTTTTTAATAGAATTTAGTAGAATTATATTCCTAAAAATTGTATTTAATTAGTTTAAGTTGTTAAATGTAATCGATATTCACCTAAAATAATTTAAGGTTAAGTTTAGATTTAGGTTTATGATTTAGTAGTTAAGGTTTAGGTATATGTTTACGGTTTAAGTTTAGAGTTTAGGGTCTATGATTTAATGGTTAAGGTTTAGATTTATGGTTTATGTTTAGTATTTAGAGTTTAGGATTTATGATTTAGTAGTAAGGATTATATTTTAGGGTTAGGGTTTAATATTTATGAGTTAGGTTTAGGATTTAGGTTTAAATGTTAAAAATTAGGGATTAATATTTATAATTTAAGATTTAGGAATATGATTAATAAACACAACTTTTTAATGATATACTTAATTACACTTTATTATATTTTATTTAAAAATTGAATAAACATTAATATCTAAAAGAAAAATTCTATAGCGTCGAACATTGTTGAAGACCCTTAATGTTTAACATATTAAATTAATTAATAAAAATTAACATTTTAAAGACTAAATATGTAATTAACAAAAAAGTGATAGACTCAACATATAATTAATAATTTATACGTTGAGTCATTGAGATTTTCAATCTTTATTAATTAATTTAATAATGTTCAACGATATTCAACATTAATAATGTTCGATACCCGTTATAATCTCATCTAAAAATAATCTTTAAAAATTTTATCGACAAGTTAATCGTGGTTAATAAATAACGTAACCCGTATATTATTGATTTTGAGTGTAGTATTTTCCTCCTAATAAATACCCAGTTGGTTTTTTGTTGAAGCAACTTCCATTAATGAGAAAGAGTTTCCTTCAAACTTTAAATTAGTACTCATTAAATGCCCAGAGACTTGACTCACGACTAAGATTAAGACTCCAATGGTGTTAGGGTTAGCATAATTTCAGACGTAATAGCAAAGTTAAACTTATAAGTTATTTGAAATTATTCAAGAAAAAAATAAATAAATTTTCTTAATCAAAGTTAATGGAGCGAGATGGCCTAAGTTGATACTTATCCTAAATTTAAAACTGATATTCAGCGGAGAGAGAGATGTTATGGTAAATTACATTATAACTTAATTATATAATTTTATTTTTTAGTTAAAATATCAATATATTAATTAATTTTTTTGTTACGAATATTCATATTAAGTGATATTGACAGATTATAGAATATATTATATTTATTTTGATAGGAATTAATTTCTGATCTCTTCGTTAAAGAATAAAATGAACAATTATAACGTTACTTTTCATGGTTCAACTTAATTATATATTTAATAATTAATAAGTTAATTTTTTAAAAAATAATAATAATTATATCAAATCGAGTTTAGTTTATTTTTTAATAAGTTAATTTTTAATCTAATAATAATAATAATAATAACTAATAAGGTAATTTTTTAATAATTAATAATTATATATTATATTTATATAATATATAATATTTTTATTATTTTTTATATCAAAGCGAGACAGATGTTTCAATTTTCAGATCGAGATTAAAATCAGGATAGTCAAAAATCCGTCCGGCCCTGTTGGCATCCCCACACAACACATAATTCAAGCCAAGGTTTGCATCTAGAGTGATATACCATTTAGATTATGACTGCATATAATCTCGAAAAAGAATACCTATTAAATGTGATTGCACACAATCCATAAATGATCATGCATCTGTTTCTGAATGAGTTCATACAGAATACATAGCTATTGGAATCATGTTCAAAATGCCTATCATCAAAAAGTGCTCAACTGGAATTTAACCTGGATATTTGGATGTTTCAAATTGGGTGGTTGAGCACTCTGAATCAAGTTGGTGTACAGATATTCCACAGGTATCCTATATGTATGAAAGAAAACAAATGCACATGCGTAAGGTATTATGGAAATTTTCAGCTCGGCAAGATTCCAAGAGAAACGCACCATTTACATTTAACAACAGTAGGTTTATGCGGATCATGACTATGTTACTCCAACTCAAATTGTAAGTGTTGATAATGATATGTCTTAATATGAGTAGACCTGATAACTTTGGACGTAATATGATTATACGATACAAAAATAAATAATAAAAAAGGATAGGATGAAGTTACACAGAAAAACTCTCTAAGTTTTACACTTTTTTTAGATAGTTGGATGATTGAAACGAATGACTCAAATTACAGTTCGTTATTTGAAGATTATCAATTGAGAAAAAAAGGAGTTAATCTAAGCCATCCGTTTCAGTCATCTAATAATCCAAAAAACGTGTACAACTTAGAGTGTAACTTGATCCTATCTCAATAAAAAATATGAACATGACATGGATACACAAACATGCCAAAACGGATATAAAACAAATTATGAACTTGTCAAATTTTATATAAACATAATATCAACTTAAACCTGATTACAGCACACAAAAAATACACAAACGTGACATAAATACATGAATTGCCAAGTCTGAACACGTGTTTGTTCAAATTATTCTATGTTTTTTCCCATATATTTGAAAGGTCATATGTCACATTTCTATTCTCCTATCCTCAAAAGTGTTGGACGTAAATACTTTAGAACAATTAAGAGTTAAGAGTAATGTATGTTCTTGCAATCACTATTTGAAAGAAAATTGTATCACATACCATTCTTTCGTTCACAGAGATACTCAGTACATTAGCAGGTGGTTGTGGTTCAGAACAAGCTGAGAGTGGTGAACAGGCAGACTGAACATATCATGACAAAATGAATCATATTTTCTTGCTATAAAAACTGCATATTTTCTGAGTGTTCATATTTGTTGATAATGAGAATAAAGAACTTACCTCTGAAACACATGAGTTGAGAGCATTGCTTGCTTGCAAGTGGTGGCTGGTTGAATTATACCCCTGTGATAGCTGTTGCGAAGCTGAATTAAAGATCCCAGAAAGAAAAAGGACTGCTTCAACAAATAATGAAATCATGCTTGTTCTCCATAAAATATGGGGGGAAACTGTACAGGCATAAATGCCTTTTTCCCCTTAAAAAGTCTATGTTATTCAGACTCATGTTAACTTTTTAAAAGTTGTCTTTAGAGAATCTTGAAGAATAATATTCTCATTTTTCCATGTTTTGGTAAAGTTGATTTATTTGTCTCTTACTCAACCATACATAGCTTTCTCCGTAAGTATTGTTAGCCAACATATGAGTGATCCAAGGGAAAAACACCTCGAAAATGTGTATAGAATCTTAAGATAATTGAAGATGACCCCTTGACATGGTTCAATCTTCAAGAAAAATGAAGATAGGTCAATAAAAATATTTACTAGTTGGGCAGGTGAGCTAACTAACAGGAAATCTACTAGTGGTTATTGTTCATTTGTGAGGGGAAATTTAGTCAGATGGATAAGCAAGAAACAATCAGTGGTGGCCACAAGCAGTGTTCAGGCCAAGTATAGAGCTATGGCTTTGGGAATCTGTCCAAGAATGTGTCTACAAAGATTGTTAGCAAAACTAGAACTTATGCATTTTGAAGAGTTCGAGTTGCAAAGTGATAACCCGTTAGCTATCAGCATTGCCAAAAATCCGGTTCATCATGACAAATCCAAGTATGTGGAAATTGATCAACAATCTATTGCTGAAAAGGTCAATGGAGGAACAGTTAAACTACATTTTATTCCTACAAAGGAACAACTAGTTGATGTTCTTACCAAAGCACTACCAAGAGACATTTTTGATTAAGTATACATCCAAACTGAGACTTTACAATGTATACTTCACAGTTTCAAGGGAGTGTAGATTACAAAAAATTAAGGAATTATATTCGCTACTGATATTTAAGAATCATTTCCATAATATTCTAGTCAATGTTAGTTGTAAATTAGGAGCCAAATTTCTACTATAATTTTGTGTAATTATATCTTCCCGAGTTTATGTCTTCTTTGCAAACAATAAATAAGTCCTATTCTTATCAATAAAAATATAGAAAATGAGAAGGGAAATTACCTCTCTTCACAAAATACCTGTCATTTACAGTTTCACATAGAAATCCAACATAAGTGAAAACAAACCTCAATACCTCTATTCTCTGCAGTATCCATTCTACAGGTCTTATTTGGAGATTGTTCAGCACTTTGTTCAGTTGTATCCTGAATCCTGGTGGACCAATTACAACGCTAAGTATCAAAGAAAATAAAACTCATTGCTAATATAATTTTCTTTACTTCAACAAAGAAGCAGTCATTTGTTTTTAAAGTCTATTTTCAACATAAACAATTTAAACTCAGACTTTGCTTGGTAAGGAATATAGGATAATGAAAAGCCTTATTTGGAGATTGTTTAGCACTCTGTCTAGTTGTATCCTGAATTATGGTGGGCCAATTACAATACAAATAACTGGTAGCAAAGGTAACAAAGAAAAGAAAGCTCACTGCTAATATCAATTTTTTCCACTTCACCAAAGATACCATTATTAATTTTACATTCTATCTTGAAACAAAACAATCTAAACTCAAAGAATTTACCAGGTGAACAATGAAAAATTAGAAATTAGAAGGAAAGAAAATGTTTTTTTTACTTGCCATGGTATGCTTGATAAGAAAGATGTACAAATGAAAAAGAAACAATTCCTTTCATTGATTGGTATCATTGAAAACTAAGAGGAATGAAAGAAAAATTGTAAATATACATATGTGACTTGTATTACTTGTTTTCATTGGTAATTTTCTTTTCAATTTGGAGTGATTTGTTTTGGTTAGTAGGTATGGAAATTGATAAGCTTTTCAATTTTCTATTTTCACTTTTTCCCCTACCTAGCACACCCAATATTCATTTTATTTTCACTTTTTCATCCTCCTCTATTTCTATTATTTTAATTTTCAGTTTTCACCCTATTAAGCACACCTAAAACTCATCAAAAGCAAGATAACAATAATCATATATAAAGCACATGCATTCATGCAAATTTTAGAGTGTAGACCCATAAAGAATTTCTGATACTATCAAGAGCCATAAGACAAATGTGCATGTCAAATTTCCAACATTTCAAGCTTCTATAAACACATGATGACATATTCAAATTTGGAGAAGTAAGATTAAGTTCAATAAAGATATTCACTACGTGGAATTTCATTTTACCTATTATCTTCCTCTGATGTATTCATTTCGCACTCTGCTTGACTTTCCAGCTTTGAGGAGACAACCCTTCTATCCTGCCATATAAATCAATAGCATTATGTTAGACAACAAAAGGCAAATGGGTGATAGATTAAGATATTTAAAAGTTAAAATATTTTTCCCTTTTCGCAAGGAAAAAACATAAGTATTTCACACCATGTTAATCGGACTAGAGTGTGAGTGTCGGACACAGGAATGTTCTATTTTTCAAAATATTTTTCATGTATTGAAAGGAAATGAGGAGTAAAAGCAACATAAATCCACACAAAGAAACGGAAGGAAAAGCTACTAGATAAGTAAAGAGGATCAAAATGGTCTAGGAGCTGATTATTGTCAAATTGATTAGTTCACTTGAAGAATCCCAAAACCATGTCTTAAAGATTACAAGTTTAAAAAGGTCAGTTTGATATTAACTACAAAGAGAAGTTTACGAAAACCATCAATAGATATAATTCTACTTCTTCCAATGGCATAAGTTTATACAAGACAGAAGGCAAATTGCCTTAATCAAATCAGATAGATTTCAACACTAAAAGTATTTCTATAAAGGAAGCTATAAAGTTAGAAAGGTTCTGAACAGTTTCTTTAAAACTTAAGAATAAAGACCAATCCTAGTTTGAATTTTGAGAATGATATGTAAATGCAAAATTAAGTCTTCTTACCTCTTCATTCATGTGAGCAACAGCATTCTGGATTTTCTGTAATATATTTGTTAAACTTCTCACCTCGAAATGTAATGCCTGGTTACAGAAATTTGGTGAAGTTTGGAACAAAACTATAGGGAAAAGGACGTCAAATGAACAACCAACAGTTCGAAATGGGTACCTCTTTCTCTGACACTAGATTCTGTATGACAGTATCCTTTGCTGATATAGTTTTCTGAAGGTGTTATTTACTAAGGAATAACAATGATGAGAAATTTCATTTTCTGCGCTTGCAGTTAATTCTTCTGAAATAAAAGAATGTTTCATTATTGTGAATACTTAGATGGATATCTCTTCAATTTGAGCTCGGCTGCAATCACTGATTTTGGCTGCTTCCAACTGTGCTTCTAGCTCTGAAATTATTTTATTCTTTCTTTGAAACTCATATTCATCATTTTTCAGCCTATTTTCCAGGTCATTGATCTTCTCTGTAAAAACAATAAGTAGATTAAATTCTAGTGGACATAAAGAAGATGATGATTTTTGTTTGCAACATTTTTGGCTTGTATGGTGTATCAGAAAGGAAGGATTGTGAAAAGATATCATTTAAGAGCAAAATGTCTAAGGTAGTTGTATACAGTGCAACCTTCTCCTCCATTTCCTTGGAAGTGGTCAACAAAGATATAATTGATCAATTAATGGTGATACGTTTATCCATGTTATTTTGACTTGATAATGAGTGTTAGATATAAATACGTGTCAAACACAGGTATGTTTGATTTTTTTTTTCAAAATTTGTTCAAGTATTTGGAGGGTTCTTGAAGAATAATATCCCCATACCCATGGCCAAAAATGTATCGGACTTGGGTAATTAAAAACATACAAATTTTGAACATAGCTTAAAGTGCTTGATATGTGCTCAACACTATACTTCAGAAAACATGAAAAGTCAAAGCAACATAGATTTTCATAGTCTAAACCAGGTAAATAAGAACTCGAAGTTACCAACAAAAGCTTTTTCAAATGCAGAGACTTGACCCATTTCTCTCCTTAATCCAGCAACTGAATACACAAAATCAAACACTGTTAGAGGAATGCAAATACTGCAGATAACATCAATAACTTGAGCTTGATACATGACAAGATGGTGGTAGACATGAAAAAGGTAATAGATTAAACAGTTACATGCCTACTTCCTCTTTTTCACTCACAATTCTTTCCACATTATCCACAACCTGCTTGACAGAGAATGCCTCCTTTTCTATTGAATCAAATAGTGATAAATGAGAGTTCAATTGCTCAGACAGGACAGCAATTTTTCTATCTCTAGCTTCAATTGACAATTTCATTTCACAAGTAGATTCCTGCACGTAAACATCAGGCCAATGAATGACAATAAGTTGGATATGTTTTCATAAAATGATTTGTCTTCAGTACACGTGATTATATATAAAAACAATAGCTCAAACATTAAGCAGAAATAAACACAATGACTCTGAAAATGAGTTATAGAAGAAACAAATAAGGCATTGCAGAGTATCAACTCATTGACTTCTTTGATTTGATTTGTTTTAACTCAATGGAGCCAGGATGGGAGAATGGGGGCCATTGCCACTTAGCTTTTTCAAATCTGGAGTTACCCTAAGTCCATGTTTTTTATTTGTTTCACAATGTTGAACATGGCAAGAAAAAATAACTAGAACATGGGACAACGAGAAAATGAAATACGACCATGGCATAAATATATAATAAAAAAATCATTTTATGAAAATATTAAAAAAAATCATTTCAAATTGGTGTTTTCAATACTAAAAAACTCAACTAGGATTACAAGATATTCCGTGAAGTATTAAGATATCAATCTAATTCATTCCATTGCACTGGTAGAGCTCAAGCTCAAGTCGATAATGCCAAGGCCAAACATGAGTACTTACCAGAACAGGAGCATCCCTAGCCTTCGTCCATGAATTTTCTTGTTGCAGTTTAAATTTACTTCACCAAAAAAATGAATGAAGGAATAATCAAGCACGCACCTGATATGCACTTATAAAGCTATCTCTGGACTGAAGTAGGCTCTGGATCGTTCCTTGTAATTCTTTTTGCTTGTTTTCAAGCAAAGTGTTATCGTTTTGAAGGTAACCCACCTGCAAAAAAAAGCAGTTATATTATCTACTTCTAATTAACCAGCATTTCCTCGAGCATGTAGAAGGCACGAGAGCGAAATTCGCAAACCTTTCTTTCAAGCTTTTGCTGTGATTCGTTACATGAAGCCAACTCCGCCTGCAGTTCTTGTAACTTTCTACTGTATTCCTCCTCGGTGTGCTTTTGTTTCTGCATCAGCAATCCGAAAATTTTTCAAAATAGGAAAAACGAGAAAAACAAAATGCAAAACAAATGGAAATAACCTGGATCAAGATATGAATTTGTTCAGTTGCGGAACGATTCCTCTCCTGTTAAACAATGTTAAGCAACAAAGTCAGAGAGAGCGAGAGAAGCGCGATCGGCCATGGAGAACTGAGAAAATAAATGGTTACTCTGAGATCGCGAGATTCAGTGACAAGAGCTCGAAGCTGGAGACTGAATTTGGACAACTTCAGCAATTCCATTTCCATTTCTAACTCTTCATTTAACTGGGCTTTATTGATCAAGATTCAGGCATGAACAATCACTGTTTTTCCTTTCCCTAAAATTTCCCGCCATATAGTAACATTTTTAATAGGTATAATTCTGACTTTAATCCCTCTTTTATGCTCAAATCCATGGCCTATTTGGCAGAATGTTATTTTTTAATTTTTATTTGATAAATAACATCTTTTAAATAAAATTTAAAAAATTATCTTGAAACAAAAACAAGCTAGGGTTTTATTTAAAAAATTCTCTAACAACTACTTTGTTTTTCATTTTATTTGGGTTTCACTGTGATATCAATTTTAATGTTGATTATCGAACATTAATATTTTTTCTATTTATTATTTTTATTAGATTGTATTTATCAAATTTTTATTAAGAATGACTATTTTTTGTTAACACATTTTCTTGTTGTTAGCTCTTTTTTATCTTTATTAACGAATATTTAGCCTTTTTTATTTCTTTAGAGTTGGATTCAAAAACGAAGGTAAAAAAATATCTAAGGAGTATCACTTTCTTTAACGATTTTAAGAGGAGTTAATTATTATAGAGGAATGTCAATTTATTTATAAGGAGGTGTCAATTATATATAGGGATAATTATATATATAGTACCCAAATTATTTTCGCGTTCCTATTTTAGTACCTCATCTTTTTTTAACAAAAATATACGTAACATTACGTTTTTAAATTGATACCTTCATCGTTAAAAGTTAACAAACATAATGATGTGATATTTTTTAAATTGATACCCTCATCATTAAAAGTTCACCTCCAACCAATATGGTGGTGACACCCATTAAACGAAAAAAATCCATATAATTTGCACTTGTCAATAGAATAGGTTGGTACATCAAGCCTAATTGTGTAAGACTAATTGTGTAACTAAGAGGTCTTACACCGATGCTTACAAAGAATTCATAAAACCATTATGATTTTTTAAATTATTTTATTATAATTAATTTTAAAAATTAATTTTTTATACATATATTAATATATACATCTAATATATATATACATATAAATATAATAATAAGTATACATATACATACATACTTATTTATAAATATACATACTTATATATTGTATGCATATATTAATGTATACTATATAGTATATAAAGTATACATATACTTACATACATACATATTATATATATATATATAATATTATACATTCTATATTTTCATATATAGTATAAATTCTCTATATATAATAAATTCTATATATAGTATAAATTTCATATATAGTATAAATTTTATATTTTTATTTTTGAAATATATTAAATTATATTGTATAGGTATAAATTATAATGCATTAAAATATATTAAAATTAATTTTTTCACATAATTTAACTATTATTAATTTATAATTTTTGCAATTTATTTCTTATAACTTTTTTTTATTTTAAATTGATTACTATTTATTTTTCTAATTTAGTTTAGTGTTTTTAATAAGATGATATTTTATATTATTAATGTTTATCAATTTTAATTTAAAACTTTATTCTTTTTAGTTCAATGTTTAATTTTATTAATTTTTAAATTTTATAATTTAGCTCAATTTTAAAGATATGAATCATTTGATGATATTTTTGTTTAGTCTAGTGTGTAATATTCATTTTTATGGGATTTCAGCTAGTTAAAGATGTTAGATATTAAATAATTAATTCGAAATGAATAATCAACCATTCAACCCAAAGTCTATTAGTTATTCACTTAATTACTTATTTGCACCAAACTCAAACTTAATAATTTTAATTAATATGAATTTAAAACATGAATTAATTCAACCTAAAATAAAATCAACTTGAAATAAACTCGACCTGAAATGAATCCAACCTGAAATGCAATCGAACTGAAATGAACACAACCTGAAATGAACCTACCAATTATCTAATTTGGACTCGAACCGTTTGAACCCGACCTGAAATGAACCTAACCTGAAATGCATCCACTCCCGACCTGAATCGAGTCAAAACATCCAATTAACTTAAAATGACATGTATCTGATTTTACCTAAATTAACAATACCGAACCTGAAACCATCCGAATAATTATTTTTACATCCCTAATTGTTTTCATTTAATGGGGTGGTGACATTATCACCATCTCATTGGTTGAAATAATATCATAATAATGCAATATGAATCGTTGACCAGGAGAAATGAAAAAAAAATCACATCACCCTGTTTATTAACTTTTAACGGGGATATCAATTTGAAAATACGAATAATAGTTTGGATACTATATATATGTAATTATCCTTTATATATATTTAATTTTTATATGATAATATATATTTTCTAAAATTTTAGAGTGTCAATAAAATCTCAAATGGTACATATAGTTATGTCTATGGTTGAATTTTATATCGTCACAAAGAATAAAATAGTATTTATTTGGTTATTCTATTGAGCTTTTTTATTTTTAATTATCGAATTGGATTTGAATATTTAATATATGATGAATTTTCTTATGGCACTTAATTTTGATTTGTAGTTGTCGTTATTTTTTAATAGTTTGATACTTTTATGATTGTTTACCGATGCAGTCATATATGTTCGTATTTATATTTTATTTGAGTCTTTTATTTTTATTTTTTTGTAATATGATCTAAAATGATTATTTTTTTGTTATTATTAAAAAATATATAAAAATTATATATTTAATTTACGTTTAGAATTGTAAACTCTTATTATAATTTGGATATTTTTCATTTAAAGGATTGTGATGCTTATTATTATTTTTTAAAGTGATGATAATTAGAATAATATCACATATATAATAAAACTTCGAAAGAGATGTATTTCATAATTTTTTTCATAAAAAATACTTTATATTTATTTAAATATTATAAATATATTATTTAAATTTATTCATAGGACAAGTTAATAGAAATTAAATGAGTCTCGTAACTCACATATAGTGAAAAAATTATTAGGTGAACCCTGTTCATCACGTCATTTATGATCTTAAGCAATCAGGACTGTTGATCTTAATTTTTTTTTCAAGTGAATCATCACATCTTTCCTACATGGACTCAGTGAGTGGGTAGTTAATAGGTGGTTATTTAAAGATTAACGATCCTGATTGGTTGGATCATGAATGACGTGGTGAATATGGTTCACCTAATAATCTCTTCGTATAGTGGGTAAAAAAATGATTATAATTTTATAGATAACGAAAAAAGAATAATTTAAAATTTTGTACATACAACAAATCATAGAGTAAGAATAAAACCAAATAGTTTAACGAAAATTAATATAAGAAGCATCATTAGAACTCGCCCCAGCCAATTGATATTCTTATATTTACTCGTTAAATTTAAAATTTTATTTAATTTAAATTATATAAATGATTTACAAAAATTTAGACTCAACTCTCAAGTTGTAGGCGTATCGTAATAAAAATAATTTTTGATAATTTCTTATATTTAATTATAAAAAAATATAAATTCTTATATTAATAATTAAAGAAATAATTATTATTTTTAAATATTATAAATTTAAATATTAACATTACAACATAATAGCCGATATTTAATAAAATAAAAAAATTAGGGAATATCTCACCCAAATTCCAAATCACTTTTAACTGACGCCGCGGTGAGCGGAGAGTAGAGCCACGCGGCGAAACGGAAGGCAAAACAAACGTGGTTCGACTGTTTGTGCTCTAAAACAGCTCACCAAGAGTAAAATTGGAAAATTTTTGAAAAAATAATAAAGAAACAAAATCAATTATTACCATGAAAAAACAAGTAAAACTGAAAAATGAATAAAAAAGGAATAGAGAATAAATTGAATTGAAAGAGCAGTTCCTTCTCCGTTTCATCGTCCATGGATATGAAACATCGCCGTTAAAACCATCAAAATCCCATCGGGTATTCATTTTCAGAATCTACATTTTCAGATTCTCATTTTTTTTCACATTCTTCTGTCGGGGTGACGAAAAGAGGGAAAGAAACGAGAAGAAATCTAAGGAAGATGAGTGGATGGGAAGCGGTTAATTCACAGAACTCGCAACCGGGTAGTAGTAGTCTGAAAACACCGTCTCGAACCGTCACACTCGGACGGGTTCAGCCACAGACGCCCGCCCTGCGTACCATCTTCTGCAATGACCGCGAGGCCAATTTCGCTAATCGATACAAGGTTTTTATAATTTAACCTCTGATTTTATTCAGACTTTTGTCGTAACTTTTTTTCTCCACGTTTCGGTTTCATGGGAAATAGGAAATTCAGTGAACTTGATTCAATATTATTTGTTAACCAAACTAATGCTACCATTAGCAGGTACATGATTTAGGTTTGTATTTTTTAATTATTTTTCTTCACTTTTGTTGGCTTTATTGTTAAGGTTGCAATCTGCGTTCAGGCGTAACATATATGTTAAATGGTAGTAATAAACTCTAGAAAGCACTCCAGTTTATCCCACAAAACATGTTGAATTTTCATTTTTTTGTTTGGCCAACATGCATGGTTTCTTAGTCTCACGTCCCCCTCCTAAATACTCTTAAACCAAGAAAAGTTTGATGTCATCCCCTAGTTTTTGTTTGGCCTTTCAAAAATCTGCACTTAAATGCACCACGTGTGCGCCTGATCAAATTTGCTGTGCTCAAATATTTGAGTTGTTCTTGTTCTTTAGCTCCAAGGGGCAGTGGCTAGGCGAATGCCATAATAACAGGGTTTCATGTTATATCTTCTCCAAAATTTAGTTTCGCTGGTAGTCTGAGGCTACTAGTCTCTATTAATTTCTTTAGACCTATTAAAATGCTTCTGAAAAGATGGGTGTTTAAGCAATTTCTTTGGACCTATTAATTTCCGAGGATATGGCTAGACACGTGGACAAATTAAGGAATGTTTTTCTTTCTTTCCCCCCTTTTAAATACACAATTGACAATGACTAGTTTAGTTCTATTTTTTTTAAGTTTCACATTTTTAAATTGAAAAGCTATTTGCAAGTTAATGTTTAATTGATAAGTGTTAATTTTACATTTTTATTGTATATTATCATATAAAAATATTTTTTTCCTGTAGTGTCTTGCCGAACTTATGTCCTATTTTTTTTTTTTGAAAATTCTCTTGTTGCCACTTTCTTGTAATTTCAGATTAGCATTGTGTGTCCATGTCACTGCATCGTTGGAAATGTTTAAATGAGTCAGAAAAGTTATACCAGCTTCCATTGAACACTTTGTTTGATGTTTGTCATGTGCTAGTTTCAAATAGCGTTAATGTCTGCAAAATGATTTCATTATATTGAAGTTTGAAAGTAGTTTCCTATACTTATTTGATGAGATTTCAGATGTTAATGTTACCATAGACTATGATCTTTTATGATTGACCTAGTACTAGTTTCAAGCAAGTGGTCTTGATCACCTGTTTTTTTCTATATGGAAGAAATCTGGGTTGGTTCCTAATATTTGGATAGTTGAACTAATGAAGCATGAGTAGATATAGACGTGTATTTCTGCTGTTGCTAAATGCAGTTGCAGATGCATAAGTTCTCAACGCTTGTTCCATATATGCACATATATATTGTATAAAATTGGACTTCAATTCGATTTGCATTATCTGTGCTTTTGTTTTCTAGAATTTTTATTCGTATTCATACTTTTGTTGCTTGCATCTGATTCTAATGAGTATAATGTTGTTCTAATTAACCTGGTATCTATTGTTCCAGGGGAATTCCATATCAACTACCAAGTACAACATTTTTACCTTTCTACCAAAGGGACTATACGAGCAGGTAACTTTATTGGATTTCTACTGGATTGAAACAAGTATATGGTTGTAAGGTACCTTGGGCAATTCTTATGAAAACTTTACAGGTTGACCATTGCATTTTGGCCTCGGATTCAACCCTGTAGTGGATCCAAATTTTTGGTATAATGGCACTTTAGGTCTCTCTTAATTTAAATATTAGTCATATTAGGCCTTGCCCCCAATTTTCAGGCATAATAAAAATGAAATGATTTTTTTATTTCTTCCTATTCCAGATTCCACTTCAACTTTCTTTTTTATCCCTTTCCATAGCTGTTAAATAGCGACCGTCTCACTTTATAAACCACTGTTTTTTGGGGTCTGTATATATTTTAGAAATCTTGCTTGATTAATTTTTGTGGTTTTCCTTAGAGTTAAAGGGTGCGTGGCTATTTCTGATCCTGACAACATTCTGGTTTACTCTGACAGTTCAGGCGGGTAGCTAACTTGTACTTTCTTATGGTGTCAATTCTATCAGCAACTCCATATAGGTAATTTTTTGTTATGGCATTTATTACAAAGAGCAAATTCGTGGGGTGATGGAATTATTACTTTAATTTGTTCATCCACTTACTGTTGTTCACTTGACATAGGGAATGTGTCTAGGGCCTCGATTGAATTCTTTCATGAACAGAATGAAAGTTATTTCTCTGATCTAACAATCTTCAGCTTTGAGTGAAATATCATTAATAGTTTATTGGTCTGATGTACTTAATTTTAATTATTTTTTAAATAGATTGCAAGTGTGGTAGTGCAGAAACTGACATGGCTATCTGTAATATATTCTTTCAGTTTCCTGCTTATCTCTTGTGCTCATTGATTGCATTTGCTTCATACTCTATTGTGTTGCACGTGAAACCTCTTTTTGAACCCTTTTCTTCTGGTGTGATTATTTTAGTGGGACTGACGATTTAACCAGTTGCTTTGTATAATTGTTACTATTGTAATTTATGCCTTTTTAATGATATTAATGAGTGCCAATATACAGTATTTGGTAAGACTGAAAATTTAACTAGTAGCTTTGTGTAATTGTTACAATAGTAATATATGCCCTTCTAATAACTGTTTTCTCTTGATGCAGTCCTGTTAATCCTGTAACAAATATGGTTCCTTTCAGTCTTGTGCTTTTATTTTCTCTCATCAAAGAGGCATTTGAGGACTGGGTGAGTACTACATTGCATGCTTGTTGTAGCATTCCTTTTTCTCTTTGCCTTAGGTCCTTATCGATTTTCTTCTCATCTTTATTTTGGCTTTGGGAGTTTTTTGGGCCTGGGGGTAAGGTTCAGGAAGGTTTACCTTGATCTTTGACTTTTTGTAAGTTTGAGTTGAATACTGAACGTCATTCTTTCCTTTTTCACGTGCAACAGCAACGATTTCAGAATGATAATGCCATAAATAACACTCCTGTCGATGTATTGCAAGCGCAAGGGTGGGAAACTCTTCAATGGAAAAAGCTGCAGGTTGGAGATATTATCAGGGTAAGTTTCAAGATGCATGTTGTTGATATTTTTTCCTCTACTGTCAAATACTCAAATTGTTGCTTTAATTTGTCGTGCGACTCCCCTCTTCTTTCCCCTCCCCTCCTCTGTATATCTAGTAAAAGATCTTCAGATATATATTTCTTTTGTCTTTGTATTCCAGTTTCATGTTATGAAATTTGTGTTGATTGGAAGTTAACTTATTGAGAATGCTTAATAATTGCTAGTTTGTATTTACGTAAATTCTGACTGATGGGGATAATATGTGTATTTCCCATTGACTGTGTTTACCCCACCTCTATGTTCTCAAAGAAGAATATTGTCAATATTTCCTCCATGTGCAGTTGTACACTTGGTCAAGTTCAACTAGTGACCTGCCGTTGCCTTTTTTTTCTTGTTTCTTCTTTTTGTTCCTAATGATTTTTTCTACCCATTTGGAGGCTGACAATTTTAAGATATTTGCAGCTTGCAGAAAATTTTCATTCTTTACATATGTTACAGTATAATATTATTTCAAGGCTTATTGAGTTGATTTACATGGTGTTGCCAATTGAATAGATTTAGGAAAATATAGTTAAAATTTTCCCTTTTGCAGGTTAAGCAAGATGAATTTTTTCCTGCAGATATTCTTTTACTTGCTAGTACAAATGCTGATGGTGTTTGCTACATTGAGGTAATTACCTTTCCTGGCTTTATTTTGAGCTATCATTTTTTTTATTCTATTAATGAAAATTCCCCAGTGCCTTCTCGTGTTATCCCTCATTAGATGCTTTGTTTCTAAAAGATTTTTTTTTTCATTTTTTTATGCAGACTGCAAATTTAGATGGTGAAACAAATCTCAAAATCAGAAAGGCGCTTGAAAAGACTTGGGATTACTTGATTCCTGAAAAAGCATGTGAATTTAAAGGTCAAACCTTTTAGTGTTTAATGTTTGTTCAGAGTTTTACTAAAATAGTGAATAAGGTCAAAGTTACCGAATTAAAAATATAAATTTAATTTCTTTAAGATGAAATTGACTTTCACTTTTTTTTTTCTTCTAAAAAATATACTTTTATTATATCTGACTTGGATGGTTCTGCCTATGAAGGCATAAGATTGTTGACATTGGTTATTGTTCATTCTTAAAAAACTTATTCCATATTCCTCTAATATATTATGTTTGTAGAAGTTTACAAGAGGAAAAGATTCTTCTTATTTCTCCAATTACAAAGAATCAATAGGTTACAACTTTTAGGAAAGTAGACATCAAAGAATAGGAAATCATTCCTAAAACACAAGAACTAAGATTAGAAACTATTTACACAAGGTCAACTCCTAGAAATAAAGAATAATTTTGTTTTTTAATTCTCGGAATTCCAACACTCCCCCTCAAGCTGGCGTGTAAATGTTGACCGGACCCACCTTGCCACTAATATCTTCAAACATGCTTTTATTTAGGCTTTTAGTTAATAAGTCTGCAACTTGTTGTTTAGTGGGTAAGAAGGTTATGCACACCTCCCCTGAGTCAACCTTTTCATTGATAAAATGGTGATCTATCTCCATGTGTTTGGTACGATGTGATGAACTGGATTATGTGCTATATTGATTGCCGCCTGGTTGTCACAGTACATCTTCATGGGTCTGACATGTTTTTTTAGTTCCTCATTAATTGTTGTATCCAAATTCCCTCGCATATACCATGAGACAAAGCTTGATACTCGGCCTCAACACTGCTACGAGCTATGGTTGATTGTTTTTTGCTTCTCCATGTCACAAGGCTACCCCCATACATAGCTACAATAGCCACTTGTGGAGTGTGTCATTTACTGAACCTGCCCAATCTGCATCAGTGTAAATCTCCACATAATGGTTTGTTGTTTGTTTTCTTGAAGTGTAGACCTTTAGTGGAGTTCCATATTAACCGTTTGTCGTTTTTTATTAAAAATTAATATTTTTCCTTTTTTCAATAAGCTTGTTGCAATACAAACCATTAGACAATAACTTTTTTCAAATTCTAAATTTTCTAGTATAAAAAGCCCCAACATAATTATGATATCCAATACAATCAATTAACTACTTAGTATCAAGTACAATGAAGGAGTCCTGTATGCATCTTTAAGTCTCTGGGAAGTGGGAAGGAATTACTACTCTGATTTGGTCATAAGTGTACTTTTATTGTCTATGAACACACCTTTTTGTTTAAGTTGATGAGCTTTGTCTGAAGTGATGCTTTCCATATCAATTTGTATACTCTTGTTTTTGTAAAATTTTAAATAGCTTCAATCTTTTTTAATTGCAGGTGAAGTGCAGTGTGAACATCCAAACAACTCTTTGTACACTTTTACTGGAAATCTTGTAATCGACAATCAAACATTGCCTCTTTCTCCAAATCAAATTTTACTGAGGGTATTTTCTGAGCATCTTTCTTCTATCATCAGTAATGTTGTCAATGTGTGCCTGCACCTTTTGTCTTAGTGCTAGACCTACAATTTGCCTCAGACCCTTTTCGGAGGCACATGGTGTGCCTTATTTAACGCAACAAACATAAAAAGTCCGTTTCATTGAAGTTCTCTTTGCTTCTTTTATTTTTGACTTTTATAATGAGATGTACCTTCAATAACAAGATACCTAACTATATGAAAATATTGGATTTTGAGTTTGACCAACCGAAAAAAGTGCATGTTATGTAGATGAACTAGATCCTTTTACAGTTATTTTTGCAGATACATTGTTTTGAATTTCTGGGTCTCTTATTTTCTTTACTAATAGTTTGTTGGTAAAAACTTTTGCTGATATTAGCAATTTAATTTCAGGGTTGCAGTCTGAAAAACACTGATTTCATTGTTGGTGCTGTTATTTTTACTGGTCATGAAACAAAGGTTCGTTACAGAAATTTTATAGCATTTGTTTGTTTGTTTCTGGTAAATGTTTAATTACATAACATACTTGAATTTTATAGCCTATCAACAGAAGCATCACATAACATACTTGAACTTGTTTGTTTCTGGGAAATGTTTATTACAAACATATTTAACTCAATGTTTGGATTGGTGTAAGGGAAGGGAAAGTAACCTAAAAGAATAAAAAAGGGTATTTTCGTTACTATCAAAAAGGATGGGAAAAAGAGGGAGAAAAGGAATTAATTTTTTTTTTTGCAAAAATACGGAAAATGTGACATCTCTTTTATTATTCTCCTTCATCTTTCTCTACCCTTTTCTCTCCCCAACTCAATCTCTAATGGTTATTATTTTTACTGATATTTTTACCAAGGTACTTACAAGAATAAATTTTGATAAATTCACATCCAAACTGGGTATATACAATATATACACCAGTTTGAGGGGAGTGTAAGTTAGTATGATAAATTGTAAGGTAGTATAACTAGAGTAAAAGTAGTATTCTTATCCTAACAAGTGTTTTAGTTGTAATTTAACTTTATCTTTGTAAAGGATAAGAGTCTTATCCCAGAGGTTAACTACTTGGTGTAAAACACCTCTGTAAAAGTCTATAAATAGACTTCTTTTTTGTATATCGAAATATACAACAAAGAATATTTCAACTTTGTTTCTCACAGTTTCAAGTTTGCAAGTTCCCCCCGGGGGTATTGCTCATGGGTGGCCCAAACTTCACATGATTACATTCCTTGAAAACGCCCCTAATGCCTCTTTTTCTTCCATTTGATCAAACCATAATTGTGCCTCTCTCAAGAGATGAAATGCTGATAAGCCTACCTTATCATCTTTATTAATCTGTTGATTGCCAAAAGATTTTTTGCATCATTTCAGCCACCCTAAAGGGATCTCCTACACCATTATTTGTGGGAAATTTCATCATGGAGTATCGTTGCACCATGAACCCACCTTGTTGCGAGGCTGAAGTCTCCTTTTTTTTTTCTGCACTCCTCTCCTCTCCCCTCCTTCAGTATTCTTCTCTAAATACCCTTTCCCTATCTTTATCGAATGAGATAACTTGGCCATCTATTCCTCTAATGCTCATTGTCTTGCAACCATTTTATTGAGATATTTGTTTTGATATAATAATATGAAAATGGTTATGGATTTATTTTAAAGATTGCAAAAATCATTTGAAGTCTAAATAACTTGAAAAATATGTTTGAAATGATTTTAATGGTTTTTGAATTAAAAAATTCTTTTCAAATGCTTTTAAAGTCAAAAACTATATGTCAATATCGATACTCATTTCTCGAAACCAATATCAAATAGCCCATACCGGTATGCCTCATAGCCGTAATGATACGTGTGTTAGATTTTAGTTTCCAATAGCAAAATTAGGTACCTATACTGGCCTAGCCTTATTGATACCAGTGAGCCCATACCAATACCTTCGGTATCGTACTGGTACACCCAATTTGGATTGTCATAACGACTATTTCTCTTTTAGGTAGGTATCGATACCCATAGCTTGAGTACCGATATCCTCTACACCAGAATGACAATTTTTCTTTGAAGATAATCCTCGACAGCTCCAAATCAATCCCAACTGTCACCAATGGCTTCAAGAATTTGACTTATGTCTTGTGTTGTACGGTTACCTCTTGAACTTGGGGAAAAACAAAGAAATTCAAAGAGTAAATTTGGAAAATCTTTAGTGGGAAAGCTAATGCAGTGGATGTAGAGCTTGATTAGAAGAGAGAGGTAGATTAACATGGACAACCTCTTATGTGAATAACGTTTATAGTAAATGGTTATTTTCTTTATTGAATATTGACAACTTTTAATAGGCCTTTAGTTTCATAAGAAAGAGTCCTAATGGACATAAAATAAAGATCCCTAACATATAGGATCTTGGCAGCAAGACTAAAGTTATAAAGGAAATAAATTCTAATGTAATAGAGGAAACACATAAAACTCTAGTTTGGTGCCTTCTATTTATTTATTGCCTTATTTCTCTTGTATTGCTTTCCAATAAAAGCATCCTCTATGTTATTGTATTCTGTGCACACCTGGGATGAGCTTGCAGGTTATGATGAATTCCATGAATGTTCCTTCAAAAAGAAGTACATTAGAGAGGAAACTTGACAAACTTATACTCGCTCTCTTTTCCGCTCTTTTCTCTATGTGTCTGCTTGGAGCAGTGAGCAGGTTTGTGAAGTAGCTAGTCTACAATATTGTTACATTTTTAATGTTGTGGGATTTTATTAATTCTGCCGTATTTTTTACAATGATGTTCTCTGCTTGAAATATTGCAGTGGTATATTCATTGACCGAAAATACTTCTACTTAGGTCTTGGTGAAACTGTGGAAGATCAATTCAACCCCAGTAGAAGATTTCTGGTACTATATGCTAGCTGGTTTTTAGCTGCTATCTCTCAGGCTCTCTCTTACATATACAAAAATGCTTAACTCGATTCTGTTTTCCGGGTTTACAGGTTATTATTTTGACCATGTTGACCCTCCTTACTTTATACTCAACACTTATCCCTATATCTCTATATGTTTCTATTGAGGTTGGCCTTTTCTTTTTCTTGTTTATTTAATTTCTTTCTTTGACAATGTGCAAAAAGGCCTTAGTGGATTTCACATGCAATTTCAGACCATCAAATTTGTTCAATCCTCTCAATTTATCAACAAGGACTTAAATATGTACCATGCTGAAACCAACACACCTGCTTCGGCTAGGACTTCTAATTTAAATGAGGAACTTGGGCAGGTAAGTATATGCAATTTTGGCCAACTTGAATAAGAATCAGCCACTTGTATTCTATATATTGAGCTCTAAATTATTTTATTTGCTGGTATGATTAGGTGGAATACATATTTTCTGATAAAACTGGAACTTTGACAAGAAATTTAATGGAGTTCTTCAAGTGTTCAATTGGAGGTGAAATCTATGGAACAGGTATGACAGAAATTGAAAGGGGAATTACTGAACGAAAAGGCATAAAGGTTCAAGAGGTATTCCCTTTCATATCTCTATATGAAGAAGCAAATATTTTACTTTTTGAGTAAATTATCCAATGTTCCACGGGAAGATGTACTTATTCTTATAAATCTTTAAGGTGCAAACATCAACTGGTTTTGTTCGGGAAAAAGGTTTCAATTTTGATGATGTGAGGCTTATGCGAGGAGCTTGGAGAAATGAACCTATTCATGATGCGTGTAAGGTAGCTTACTATGGTCTTTGCCTCTTTGTCAATAGAATTCGGAATTTAATATGAAATGTTTGTTAGTAAATGGATTGTAGTACTTACCATTCTGGAATGAAAACTTTAGCATGAATCTCTTTATACCTAAAAGCTTGTTTCCATATCATTGTGAGTTTCATTTTTAGTCTTGTTTTAAGGGGAAGGAATAAAAAAAATATTATATGCATTGATCTTTTCACGCTGTGATGTTGAGACCAACTTTGTTGTGAAATGTTGTGTACTCTATTACAGCTTGCATAAGCAAGCACTGCAAACGAATGGTCTAATTCTAGTGGAAGAATATCATTAAATGAGGAGAAAGAGTATACCTAAGAATCATAGGTTGTTTTCACTTATGGAGCATTCTATGCTGCTGGTTTTTGTGCTTGTAGTCATCTCTTTTCCCACTCTCATCATGGTAGTGGTTTCTTTTTGTGGCATCTCTGTTCTGCCATTAATAGATTAGCATAATTGTTACACTTAGTAATTGTAAATCAAGTTCTGACATTGCAAGGTTTTAAGGTCCAACAGAAAACATAAGTTCTAGCCATATCTAAGAATGCAAAATGTAATATGCACTATTCTATTTTGCTTGACCACTATCTGTCTTCCTTTTCGATTGTCAATTAAATGTTGAGTCTCTCCGCGGATTTTGGGAACCTTCATTTTCCCTACTCCTTTTAGATTGTCGATTAAATGTTGAATCTCTTCGCCGCGGATTTTGGAGTAAATATTGAGTTCGATTAAAAAAGCAGAATGTTGTAGCCAGGTCCAGTGCAGAAGCCGAGTTTAGAGCCATTACACTTGAAATTTGTGAATTATTGTGGCTAAAGATTATCTTGGAGGATTTAAAAGTCAAGTGGGAAGGTCCAATGAAACTATATTGTGACAATAAATCAACAATTAATATTGCTCACAATCTAGTTCAACATGACAGGACAAAACATGTTGAAGTGGATCGACACTTCATAAAAGGAAAACTTTATAGTGGTCTAATATGTACTCCCTATGTATCTACTGGTGACCAAGTTGCAGGCATACTTACCAAAGGGCTACCTGGGAAGCATTTTCAGAAGCTAACAAGCAAGATAGAGGACATCCATTCTCCAGCTTGAGGGAGAGTGTCAGGAAATATGAACATAAATTAGAGATTCTTTATCTATTTAGACATGATCATGTAGATGATGATTACAATCCCTAACTTTAAGGGATTTTATTTTATCTAGAATAGTTTATTTCATAATTTAATAGTTACCTAAGTTAAGAATGTTGTATATAAAAATGTAAGTTGTTATGAAAAACACAACAAAGAGTTTTCGACAGTAAACCTCTCCTTGTTGACAGAATGCAGAAAAAAAATGATCGACAATGACCTTCCCACTAAGATCTATCTGTATGGATCTCAAACCTAGTATTTTTCTGTCTCTGGATAACTACCTACCTAGGAATAATAATGTTCTATATACTGCAGCAGTTTAAGGCTTAATTTTGTTTCTTTTTTGCAGGAATTTTTTAGATGCCTTGCCATATGTCACACTGTACTTCCCGAAGGTGACATGTCCCCTGAGAAAATCAAATATCAAGCTGCATCCCCAGATGAGGCTGCTTTGGTTTTAGCTGCAAAAAATTTTGGCTTCTTCTTTTACAGGTTAGTGATGCCCTTTGTTTCGTGAAGAAGCGAGAAGGTTTTTCTTTGCTCCTATGTATATTCTAGATTCAGTTTGATTCCGAGTTGCTTTTATTCTTTCTATTTGAATCTATTTTAGATGTTTGGTGTCGTGTTCTCCAGTTACAACTGACATATGTTGGGTATTTGACCCTCTAGTTTTTTTATTTTGGATGGCATGTTCATGAAAGCAGCATAATTCGGCACTTCATTGCTACTAACCGCAATTGATTTTCATTACTGTAGGATATCACAACAAGTTTATTTGTAATGATTAGCTGTTTCTCTTTTCAGTTCAAGTTAGTTGAGGATTACTCTTGCTGCATGGCTTTGCAGCCTAATTTGTTCTTTCTGTGCAGACGTACACCTACATCGATATATGTTCGAGAATCTCATGTGGAGAGGATGGGAAAAATCCAAGATGTGTCTTATGAGATTTTAAATGTTCTTGAGTTCAATAGGTTTGTTAACATCCTTTGTTCTATCCCTTCTTTTATAATTCTCTTGCCACTAATGTCTACTCAATTTTGCATTAAATAGTACAAGGAAGCGGCAGTCTGTTGTATGTCGCCATCCTGATGGCAGGCTGGTTCTATACTGTAAGGTAACACATTTTAGAATTTTCCAAATGGTATATGCATTATAAGTGTTTTCTCTGACAAAGAAAATGACACTGGGCTTGAACAATGCCTTTCATAGGGAGCTGATACTGTTATTTATGAGAGATTGGGGAGCGGAAATGATGACTTAAAGAAGGTCACCAGGGATCACCTGGAACAATTTGGCTCTGCTGGATTACGTACCCTTTGCCTAGCTTATAGAGATCTAGATTCGGACTTGTATGAGAGCTGGAACGAGAAATTCATCAAAGCTAAGTCATCTCTACGGGATCGTGAAAAAAGGTTGGATGAGGTATGTTTTCTCACGCAATGGTTAGCATGTTTTGTTTAGAGAAATTTGATCCTTTCTTGAATGTTGATTGTTATTTTCTCTTAATTGTAAATGAATAGTGTTGCAGTAATGTTTTTGTTTAATTAAAAGTTATTGTTATCTTTACTGCTGTTGTCAGCTTATATTTTGCACGATCCACTTAATTTAAATTGCATATCTCCTCTCCCCCTTGTTCATTTCTGGTGGTTGGAAAAAAATACAAATAGAACTTACTATTAAAGCCCCCCAAACTTGATTGTCTTACTGGATTCTAGCTTTGCTTATCTGCCCTAAAATAATGCGCAGTTGTACCCAGCACCTGATAATTTAGAAGGCTAATGATATATTAAAAATACCCTTGAACTAGTACACTATTTAAATAAACCCTTATGCTTTCATTGCACCTAACTAACTCCTATTCTTTTATTTTTACCCATGAAAGACCTTAGTTGGCATTTCATACTTCCATGGTCGAAGTGGTACATTAAAATGACCAAATTTGGCAAACAAACCAAATCTGAAAAAAATTCTATAATATATTTCTCACAACAGAAATATTGAAAGTCATCACAGCTGTAGTGTTATTCTAAATTTGAAAGTTCTTTATTTGTGAAGTTATTTTTAATGATTATTTAATCATGCACATTCTTAAAACATATGCAGGTGGCTGAACTCATAGAGAAGGAACTTGTTTTAATTGGTGCAACTGCGATAGAGGACAAGCTTCAAGAAGGAGTGCCGAGTTGCATTCAGACTCTTTCTAGAGCTGGAATCAAGATTTGGGTGCTAACAGGTGACAAGATGGAAACTGCAATAAATATAGCTTATGGTAAGTAGTTAATGGACATTCTGTTTTATGTGAAGCTTTCCTGGGACCTGTGTTCGTTCCTCATGCTTTTCATGATAAGTTTGTTTTCTTTATGATTTTAATAACTCTGCAGCATGCAACTTACTGAACAATGAGATGAAACAATTCATTATTAGCTCTGAAACAGATGCGATTAGAGAAGTTGAAGAAAGGGTAAGCATTTAGTACTAATACTGTTTTTAGATGCCTGTAGTTTGAACATACTATTGTACAAACTGTTCATTGCATTCATGATGAATCATAATTTAATGTTTATTATCAGGGGGACCAAGCAGAAATTGCACTCTTTATTAAGGAGGAAGTTAAAAACCAACTGAAGCAGTGCCTTGATGAGGCGCCACAATATTTTTGCTCACCCTCTGGACCAAAACTTGGGCTTGTTATAGATGGAAAGTGTCTGATGTATGCTTTGGACCCAAGTTTAAGGATAATGCTCCTCACTTTGAGTTTGAATTGTGCTTCGGTTGTTTGTTGCCGAGTCTCCCCTTTACAGAAAGCACAGGTAGGTTCTTGTTGGCAACTGTATTGAAACTTATTAATTTTGCTTTCTGTACAGTGTCTAGATAAAAGGGTTGGTACAAAAATAGTGTATCCAGTAAATAAATTATAATTTAAAATACTTGACGTTGATAGTTTTGAAGGTTGTGTCATTACGTGTATTATTCACAACTTTATCAAACTAAACCATGTTATGTTGATGATTGGTGTGTTGAGGACTCATTTGCTAAATCTATTTCTACCGTATTCTAACTAACATTCTTCGACTGCTGAAGTTCTTAAGAATCTATAGTCAGAATCAGTTTTTTAATGTACAAAATTGTATTTGGAACCCTTGGAAGAAGAGGGTACATGTTGCTAAATAATTTCAGTTTAGAAGTAACATATGAAATCACTTTTGCCGCTTTCAGGTAACGAGTTTGGTGAAGAAAGGTGCACGTAAAATTACACTTAGTATTGGTGATGGTGCAAATGATGTTAGCATGATTCAAGCTGCTCATATTGGTGTTGGAATCAGTGGGCTTGAGGGAATGCAAGCAGTTATGGCTAGTGATTTTGCAATTGCCCAGTTTCGCTTTCTTGAAGATCTGCTCCTTGTGCATGGACGTTGGGCTTATATTAGATTATGCAAGGTTTGACGTTTTGCTTCCTTAAAGGATATTTTAACATTTTTGGTTAAATATTATGCAGTCTTCATATTATCTTTCTCTTGTTCAATGTTTGCCTTTTTTCTGTCCAAAACCTGTTTAAAATTTATGCTTTGAATATATTCATTGTAGTCTATGAGAAGTTTTAGAACAAGAGTCTCAACGTGAGTACTCTGCAAATCTTATATTTACCTGATTGTGTTACACTGGTGTTAAATAGTAAATAGGCTCAGTACAAGAGTTAAACTCAACTTATAATAGTTATCTCTACCTTAGATTAGTGTAGTTAACATAAACTATAACTCTTATTTACATAATACATCTTAATAAGAGTTAATAACTAAATTAAATCCTAAATAACACGAGATTATCCACATTCATGGCTTCTTGTTTTTGCAGGTTGTGATGTATTTCTTTTACAAGAATCTTGCATTCACGTTGACTCAATTTTGGTTCACCTTCAATACCGGATTTTCTGGCCAAAGGTTCTATGATGATTGGTTACAGTCATTGTATAATGTCATATTCACTGCACTACCGGTGGTTTTCGTTGGGCTTTTTGATAAGGTACGCTATATTGATGGAATAGTGTTGTCTGTTTTATGTTTGATATATGCAAATACCTTGGTTGTTATCCAGGATATCAGTCCATCCCTTTCAAAGAAATACCCCGAATTATACAAAGCAGGCGTAAGAAATATGTTTTTCAAGTGGAGAGTTGTAGTAGTATGGGCCTTCTTTGCGGTATATCATTCTCTAGTCTTCTTCTACTTCATATCTGCTTCCAGTTCTACAAGTCTAGATCGATCCGGTAAAATGTTTGGTCTTTGGGATGTCAGCACAATGGCCTTCACATGTGTAGTAGTAACGGTTAATTTACGTCTTCTCATGATGTGTAATTCAATCACGAAATGGCACTGCATTAGTGTTGGAGGAAGCATTCTGGTGTGGTTTTTGTTTATTTTCTTATATTCAGCAATTATAACTTCATTGGATCGCAACGTAAGCCACAAATCATGTTTCGTTTTCTTTCTTTCTCCATTTTGGTTCGAGAAACGCTGCTTCTTGACTCTGTTGGATACTGCAGGATAACATGTATTGGGTCATTTATATCTTGATGGGTACATCCTATTTCTACGTCACTCTTCTACTTGTTCCTGTTGCTGCACTACTGGTAGACTTCCTTTTCCTTAGGTAAGCTTGAGAAAACTGGACCTACACTACCATAATATATTTCTTTATTACTCGAACATTAGTGTGTAAACTGTATGTTCGTTTATGTCAGATACGAGTACCTCATAAAAAATAAGAGTCGGAACAACATGACCTTTTTCATTGTTAACCATTTCCCTCTATTTTTTCCTCAGTGTGCAAAGATGGTTCTTCCCCTATGATTATCAGATCGTTCAAGAAATACACAAGGACGACATCCACAGCACAGGTCCGTCGGATCTACTGGAATTGAAAGAACATCTCACACCGGACGAGGCTAGAAGCCTTGAAATATCTAAATTGCCGAAGGAAGTATCGAAACACACTGGTTTTGCCTTTGATTCTCCAGGTTATGAGTCCTTTTTTGCTTCACAGTTCAGTAAATATGTTCCACCAAAGGCATGGGATGTTGCTCGTAGAGCTAGCATGAGGTCTAAGGCAACACCAAAATAAGCACAGAAACATTTGAGTGGTCTCTTTTGGTAGTCTAAACTTAGAGAAAAGCTGTAAAAAATAGTTTAATTCATAGATTTTTTGCTTAATCTGAGTTTCAGGGTTGGCAGTATGGATTATGGATGTACAGCTATATGAATAGATAAAATAATGCCAATATATTTTTCCTAGTTTAGGAGGGAAATTTTCTTGGCATTGTTTAAAAATTACCATTGATTTTCTCTCCAATGATTTAAAATCAGATTTAACCAACAAGTTAAATTGGTTAAATAATTTAAAAGTTCTACGGTTAAATAATTAATAAGTCCTTAGAATCAAAAATAAATTAAAGCAGTAAATTTTAATTTTTGATTCTTTCATTAAGTGGGGTTTGTCTACCCAAACAAATCTCCGTTTTGCTTGTATTTTGAACTTAAGGAGGTTTTATAACTCAAATAAACAATTATTTAAATTTTAATCGATATAATTTAGGATTTCGAGATAAGATAAACCCTAATCTCGAAATCCTACACAATCGATAAGACTAAAGTTGTTTTTTATGTGAGTTTTAGACTCATCTAATCTTATCTCAACTAATTTTATTTTTCAGATATACAAGAATTATTTTTTATTTTTAATATTTATAAGATTAAAGTTTTATCGAATAAGTGAAAATAAATACAAAACAAATTACATGTTGAAAAATTAAAAAAATATTAAAGTAGCGTATGAATGATATCATGAATGTTGTTACATTTTTAACCTAAAATACAAAATATTTTTATTGGAGTACTACTTTGAGAAGATTTTAGGGTTATTATTGTTAAATATGAAATTAAAAAAAATATTTGAGTTCTTTTGTACAAGAACTTGTCAAACGGAGATGATTGGGTCTTTGTAAAGAAAATTTGTTAAAATTTTAAGTTATTTTATGACATCATTAAAGGCTTTAAAAGAATAAAATATGTAATAATTAATCTTTACTTTTAAATATTTATAAGATTAGAGTTTTATTGAGTGAGTAAAAAATAAATATTAATGACATTATTTTGAGCGTAGTAAACTGCATGTTACAAAAATTAAGAATAATTGGAGTAGTGTGAATGATGTTATGAGTGTTGCTATATTTTTAAACTCAAGGTACAAAATACCTCTATTACTAGATATAAAGTTGAAAAAATTATATAATTTTTTTGAAATTTAATCTCAGAATATAAAAATAATAACATCTTCAAACAATTATCTTGAATCTTTTGGTACTACGTCTTCATTTAGTGTTTCAATTATTTTGAGAGATTAACATGAGTTTGAAACTTATAAAACAAGAAATAAATAGAAGAAATTACAAGTGAAATTTGAGTTAGATTATTACTTGAGATTATAACTTCTTAATAGCACGTCAGAGTTTGATATATAAATTGATGAAAGATAAACTGATAATAATATTTTATACTCAAATATATTATCAGAGATATTTTTTATTATATTAATTATTATTATTTTTTAGAGTTCACATTTAGTACTGGAAAAACATTAGTGACTATATATCATAATAGACTTTTTCATTAATAGTAAAAATTTTAGTATGTTATCAAAATTGGTTATGGGTTGAAGAAGTTATAAATTTACTTATGGGCAGTTTTTACTATCTTTTTACTTATATATTTGTGTATTATTCTGTATTCCGTTTTATTTTTGTATATATCATTTTAAAATAAAATTCAAACAAAGCATATTTTAGTGAAAATAGTAAAATCGAGCAAGAAAAGATAATGATAATATCAAATTTATATTTATCTTTTTATTATAATCTTGTCTATATCTATTGATTTTAAAATTTACGGTATAGTTATCTGGGTGGTTAGATAAGATTTAAGAAAGTGTGGTCGATAGCAATTGACAATAGAAGTTTTTTTATCAGATGTTTATGTTTACATAAATCATGATTGTCTTGTTTTTTTATCTTTTTATTTGAACTTTAAATTTATAATTGTGTTCGAACTTTAAATTATAAATTTTTAACTATAATTATTTTGTATTTGAATCTTTTATCTTTATTTAATCATTTTTTATTCGAATTAAATCAAATTTTGAATATTAAAAATTATATTAAGGTTTGAGTTGATGATATTATCCTTAATCCAAATCGAATCGAATGGTAAAAAGTAAATATAAAATTTTAGGTCAAACTCAAATGAAAAAAATTTAACCCGTCCCATCCCTAATTTCAGGTTTCCCACTATCTTTTGATATTTTTCTACAAATAGTAAATAATTATATATAAACAAACAAGCTCGGTTAAGATAATACCCAGAACTGGAAATTGTAAACGGTAAAAGAGAAATAAAATATGATGTTGGGTTCTCAACGTATCGTCCCCTTTTCTTGCCACGTTAGGGAATACCGTCGCTAAAAATGGAAAGTCAAGTGAAAAGGTTACCTCAGAATTCCCAAAACGGACCCTTCTCCCTCAATATCCAAGGATCAAACCCAATGGACCACAAATTCTAGGGAAAATTCCAATCCTCCATCCCCAAACCAATTTCATAACCTTTGTCTTCCATGTCTCGATTGTTCAATCGTTTCCTTTTATGCTTGTTTCTCTGTTTTTTAGGCTTAGGGTTTGGCTTTGATTCGGGTCAGGCCTTCAAAGTTCCTTTTAGGGTTAATGATGTTCTCCCGGCACTTCCTCGCCAGATTTCTTGGCCGGTGTTGAACACTATTCATTCCGCCGTTGACTTATTGCCAGCCTTCGTCGGATCTGTGACCCCAAACAATGGCTCTATTGACTGGAAAGGAGCTTGCTTTCGTGGAAACGAGGCTCGTCTTGAGTTCACCGAGAGTGATCGCGGCAATTCGGGATTGGGCGGTGGAGTTCTTCATCTCACTGTTCGTATCTTTCGCCTCTTGACGATCATTACGGACGTTGTTATAATTGGCGCTCTTTTTTTACCACGATTACAGTGGTTGACTCGATATTTACTTGTTTTCATGTTATGAGTTGTCTGTTTACGGATGGCATTTGAGTTTAATTACCCTTTTGCAGTTCCTTAAGAACCTTAATCGAATTACTTTCCTTTTCCTCCTTCCTATTTAAAAGCTATGGAATTTGTTAACTAGACTATGGTTGCCGCTATTTTAGTAAGCTTGAGAAACTTTGGGTGTTATTCGGCTATGTTTAGTAGATTATGGTTACGGTTGCTTAATACGTTTTATTAACTTTAAGTTGTTTATAGTAAGCTTAAAATTCTTGAATTTTCCTTAGTAGACTTCAAATCCCAAGTTGAAAACTTGGTTGGTATCTCTTCACATGAGTCTGGTTTTGATGATGTTGGTTATTGTTTTTTCCACACTATGGTTAATTTTGGAGTGTTGATTATATTTGAACTGTAAAAAATTTCTTTTACAGACATCTGAGGCACACAGCTGGACTTGTATGG
This sequence comes from Abelmoschus esculentus, assembly GCA_035048815.1. Lineage (NCBI taxonomy): Eukaryota > Viridiplantae > Streptophyta > Magnoliopsida > Malvales > Malvaceae > Abelmoschus > Abelmoschus esculentus. Next base: position 4,329,430 of record JAUCBN010000012.1, read on the forward strand.
ATCTTTATGTCTTTGCAACACCTTATAGGGTTACTTGGGATTACTACTTTAATGCTCAAGAGCACACATTGAGATTTGATTCTTGGGAAGAACCTGCTGAGTTGGAATACGTATGTTACTCAGTTTTGTCTTTGAATCTCATTGAAAACATGCTTAATGCATGGAAATGGCGTTCTGATTTTTTCTTATTTTTTGCAGGTAAAGCAGCATGGAATCTCTGTATTTCTAATGCCATCTGGAATGCTTGGCACGTTGCTTTCTTTAGTTGATGTATTGCCCCTGTTTTCAAATACTAACTGGGGTCAGAATGCCAACCTCGCTTTTTTGAAAACACACATGGGTGCTTCATTTGAAAAACGCCCTAAGCCATGGCGTGCAGTGATAAATCCAGAAGATGTGCATACTGGTGACTTTTTGGCAGTGTCGAAGATCCGAGGGCGTTGGGGTGGATTTGAGACATTAGAAAAATGGGTGACTGGAGCTTTTGCTGGTCATACTGCAGTTTGCTTGAAGGATGACATGGGTAATCTATGGGTTGCTGAATCAGGACATGAAAATGAAAAGGTACCATATAAATAACAAGTGAATTGCAGATTGTGAGCAATGTTTATTTATTTATGTTATGTTCCGCTTCCTTTTCATTGCTCTTACTTGACCCCAAAAAATGAATTTAAAGGTGTTAAAATGCAGTCTCGGATTCAATAACTCTTGGTTTTAACTACTTAGCTAACTGTGATGTATTACCACCCTTCAGTTATTATCAGGTTTTGACCACACTGTATCATGTTGATTTCAACATTTTTGTGGTGCTCTGTCCCTTCCTATTGGTTGGCATTCTTCCTTATGATGATTGCCTGCATGAATTTTGCAGGGTGAAGAAATTATAGTGGTTATTCCATGGAGTGAATGGTGGGATCTGTCACTGAAGGACAGTTCTAACCCGCAAATAGCCTTGCTTCCTTTACATCCAGATATACGTGCAAAGTTCAATTCAACTGCAGCATGGGAGTATGCTCGGAGCATGTCAGGCAAGCCATATGGTTACCACAACATGATATTTAGTTGGATAGACACTGTAGCTGACAACTATCCACCACCTCTTGATGCTCACTTGGTAGGCGTCTTCTCTTATCATTCTTTGCATCCTGATTCCTGAGCATGCTCTGCTGCTGTTGTATTAAGGATGAGCTGCAGATAGTTTTACTAGCAAAACATCAGGAGCTTGCTAAATGTAACATGTTTTGCAAGTCCTAACTAGATTTTGGTTGCAGGTCATTTCTGTCATGTCTATGTGGACTAGAGTGCAGCCAGCATATGCTGCAAATATGTGGAATGAAGCGTTAAATAAGCGGTTAGGAACTGAGGTATTCTGCTATTCTTCTGTTACTTTTAGAAATCTATACCCCTTTACGAGTTAATTAGATAATTTTGGACTTTTACCAACGTAGAACATTGAAAGATACAAATTCATTAGATAATTTGTCTCGGTGGTGTTGCAGGATTTGGATTTGTACGGGATATTAGAGGAGACTGAAAGGCGTGGCATAACCTTTGATCAATTGCTCACCATCCCGGAACAAGATGAATGGGTATACAGTGATGGAAAGTCAACAACATGTGTTTCCTTTATCCTTGAGATGTATAAGGAGGCCGGGGTCTTTGGTCCTATTTCTAACTCGATTCAAGTCACTGAATTCACCGTAAGTATCAACATTACCATCATACTTTTTTCGATTTCAATATTGTTTCGACTCGATCTTTATAGGATGACTTGAGTTTTCGTTTACAGATCCGTGATGCTTACATGCTTAAGATATTCGAGAACAACCAAACCCGCCTTCCTAGTTGGTGCAACAACGGTGATGGCCATCTTCCATTTTGTCAGATTCTGGGTGAGTATTGGTTGGAATTGCCCTTCTACAACACCTTAGAGCCATATTCCCACATGAATGAAAACTGCCCATCCTTACCTCCGATTTATGATCGTCCCACAAGATGTTAGAAGTTTGATATAACCATCTGTTTGTGTTGTTATCATGTCTGTATTCAATTCAAAGACGCCTCTCTTGAGAACTCCTTCAACTGTACCTGCACTATATGTAATGCTTTTCCACTCGATTTTTGTAAATTCTGTTTGCTGTCTGTCCTACTCAAATCAGTACCGTCTGTGCACTCATTCATGATTCGATTTAGAGGACCGGTTGGGCTGCTGGCTCGGTTCCTAAAACTTTCATGCCATTGAGGTTGAACTGGTAACAAGGGAAAGGAAAAAGAAGGAATTTCCTAATAGCTTTAGATTTAGTTCCAAAGCCTGAATTTCTCCAACCTCGTATAGCTTAAAATTTAATTGGTTATTAATTTTTGGATTAATAAACGTATGATTATTTATATGTGTATAATTAATCGTAATCGGTATAACCGTCACATTTCACATGTTAATTAGTTGTTATTAAATTATTTATATTATATTTAATCATAATTAGTTGTTATATGTGTATAACTGTCATATTTTACATGTTTGTTAGGTGTTATTAATTTTAACTAATAATCTATTAAAAATAATGTACGAGACAAATCGATCCGATTAAAATAATCTATTAAAAATAATGTATGACACAAATTGATCCAAATTAATTAAGATATAACCCTAAAAACCGAAATTACTACTAAAAAATAAATATCCATAAACCATTTAAATTTCACACTCGAAAGCATTATTTTTGAAAGTGATATGGTATCGTATAGTATCCAGAAATAAATTCTGCATTTTTAGACAACCTATCCAATTGTAAAGTGTTCTTTTTCTCTCGTAAAAAGAGAAAATGCTCAACAGAAACAATGAGTGGAACCCACAGCAGAATACGTTTATTTGGATCCCACAATCATTTTCAGACAGATGGGGGTCTGAAAATGGGAGAATAAATATACATTTATATTTCAAAAACAATTTTTTTTTATTTGAATTCATGGTAGATGATGATTCCCAAGTAAGTATCCTCTTCAAAATTCAAGGTTCTTGCTAACATCTCTTGATTTTTATATTTATAATATATGAATTTTAGTTCACTGTTGAAATACAATATGATATATTTTTTTTAATTTTTGATATTGGTTTCACAGATTTGGGTTATATATCTGGAGCTAAATTTTCAGACAGGGTTTTGAAAATGGGGAAACATGGACCTTGTCTTCACTGTGGGATTCACAGTGAGTTCTCTATTCTTCTTTTAATTAAGTAATTGATTAATTTAATCTTGTTTGGTTTGGTTTTATTTTCCCTCTATTTTATTACATCATTGTGCTGTTGTTCAAGACATTCCCTATTTAGTCTCAAGTTAGATTAACTAAATTATTCGGGTTTAGATTATGCTAGTTAGTACCAGATCGATTTTATATACGTTATGATTTGATAGATTTTGTCGCATTCTACCGGTCAAATTGAATCTTACCTTAAATGATGAATGATATTTTTTTATTAAAATTTAATTCGGTCGGTCCATAAATAACACTAAACTGTTCAGATATGCGATATATTTTTTTTTCCTGATTTTTCTTTTTCTTCTTGATTCCAATAGGCACACCACTGTGGCGGAATGGACCCCCTGAGAAACCAGTGTTGTGCAATGCCTGTGGTTCAAGGTACAGATCTGGGAAACCCCTTGAGAACTATATACCCAATGCTCACAACATTGATCCGAAGAAGAAACGAAAATCAGTGGTTGAATCAAGCAGCAATTCATCATCTGGCTATCATGCAAGTTCAGAGTCATCACCATCGCATTTTCCTAACTTAGTCACCGTAAAACAAGAGATTTCAGATAATACTCCAGGTCAAACATTCTCTCTCTCTAACTTGAACCCTTTGCTTTAGGTAAAGGTATTGTTCTTTCTGTTTTACTTCAACTGGAATAGAGTATGAAATTGGGTCGAATGCAATGGCTCTAATTTTTTATGCATACAGTCAAAAAAATATATTTAAGGGTTAATTAAATAATTATTTTAATTTTTATCTTTTATTAATTTAACTTTTAATATTTTATTTTAGGATAAAATAATAAATTTACGTATAAAAATTATTATATAATTGATAGTAAACAATTTAAAATAATTTTACAAGATGATAAGTTAACAAAGAAAATATTTTATATGATTTTATATAATTAGTTTTTGACTGATGTAATATTTTTTTCAAGTTAATAATTTGTCTATATGATAATGTAATGTCAGCGTGTACTATAATGTAAGTTTATCATGTTATTTCAAGTTATTTATCATCAGCTGACTGATTTTTTATCCATAGATGAGTTATTTTAAGTTTATCATGTTATTTCAAGTTATTTTACGGTTTATATTTAAGATTTATGATTAATTATCTTAATAATATCATTTTAAATATTCTTTATATAAGTGATTTATTTTGCAGTTGAAACTTGGAAAAGTTCATGGAGACTTCATTCAAGGAAGAGGTCACGAGTTGCTTACAGGTCTCGACTTACAACCATCCAAAAACTTCAACGAGACCTTCACAGTATCCTGAGAGATGAATTCAAAGGGAATGAAGCTGAAGGAGAAGAAGATGTGCTGATTTATAACCCTAACACCAACAATCTGCAACTTCCTCCTACAGAAATTGGTCTTGGAGCCATTCTTCTCAACTTCCCAGGATCAACAAAACCAGCACCAAACTAGGGTTTAGCCCCAGAATCAGACACCAACAGCTTCTTCCTAACTTCAAAACGACAACCTTAATCTAATCATTTCAGACATTCAGTTTTCAGAGTATGGGTCATGATAAGACGTTTTGGGCATCAATGTTAACAAACTTAATTGACTTTAATGTTACTGACAGTCTGCATGCCTTGTTGTTCAACTGAAAGGGGATCAGATTTCTCTACATGTCGGTATAGCAGGAATGTATGTTGATTTTGTACTAATTTTTATATATAAATAACATGAGCACCTAGTTTTATTGGAATTATTAACCTATGGTGAAAACTTTAGTTTCTACGAGCGAGTTAATTAGGTTTTTAGAGTTTTAGTTTTAGTTTAGGTTTTATAAATTATTATATAGATCATTAAATATGCTTACTAATGTCATTTAAAAAAATAATTTTTATAATATAATTAATATTAATAGATACGAAATATAGATAACTAATAAACTATCTAAACAAATATTAAATATAATTATATTCTTATATATTATTTTTTAAAATAATCATATCACTATCAATTATTAGCTAATGTAATATGTTATCAGCTAAGTGTCAAATAAAGTCATAATAAAAATTGATTAAAGATGTTCATATATAGTAACTTATTCTTTCTTAAGACTTTACAAACAATTTATTTGATCCCAATTCATTTATAACCCTATATAAAAGCCCACAAAATAATAATAACCGATATTTATTTTTTTGTATCAGTACGATTTGTTCTATAATAAAATTTTTTATTAATGATAATCTTGAGATGAATATTGAGGTATCAAAAATTTTATTAGATGCTTCACTTACTCTTAATGATAATGCGATTGTTTTATCTATCAAAAATCTCCTTCAACAAAATTGGTAGGTAAAAGTCTACTATATACAAAGGGAGATGAATATTGTGACAGATCGCCTCGATGCTATTACTCGCGATGGTCCTATTAAAACTATGTTTTTTAATTCACCACCACCTTCTTTGGTGTCTCTTGTTCAAGATGAGGCAAGGTCGGTTTTAAAATAGAAGTCATCTCTACAGGTAGACAAAATGGTTATTCTTCTTCATTGTATTAGTTGTGATAAGATTTGTTTATTTACCGTAATGATTATTTTTGATTAGTTTGTTCATGTATGTAATGCTATTGTGGGTACTCTTTTTCTTAATTTAAGATTATAAAAATTATTAACGAAACTCATAATAACATCTTCATCTTTTATAAAAAAAATTATCTTATTTATCCTCGTTTTAAACACCTAATCAATGTCCAGTACCAATGAAATGTTGCCATCAATAATCTATACATAAATCTTATTGTGTATCAAATTTAACGGTAATTCAAGTTTGTTTACTATGTTTAGCATATTAGGTGTAGATTAAACCTTTTATATTAGTTTTGGTGCTTAAATTATTTTCACTTCTAAATAAATACCTAAAGTTTTAATTATGGTTATTTTAACTGGATAATTATTGACTATCATTGTTTTTATTATTTTTATTTTGTTTATTTATTTAATTTAATTTTAATTTAATCTTTAAAAAAAAGTCGTAAATCTTTATAAAATAGTCTTAAATTTTTAATTCTAAACCTCAAACTTCTAAATTATCATTATTATCATCATCATTTACTGTATCATCAGAGACCACCACTATCACTGTCAGACTATCACAATCGTTTTCCCTAACCACCCATTATTGGTAATCGATGGTAGATGTATCGGTCGGCTTCCCAATATCGAAAGAAACCAAAATCGTAAAAATAAAATCGTCGGTATACCTACCACCGATTATAGGCAATGGTTGATTGGAGACGATCATGGTGGTCCAATGAAAATAATGGTGATCTCTAATGAGATAGTAAACGATGACAACGATGATAATTTAAGGATTTAAGGTTTGTAGTCAGAGATTTATGATTGTTTTGTAAGAATTTAAATTTGTCAATTTAAAAAAATAAAAATTTAATTTTATTTAAAAAATAATTAAAAAAATAAAAATAAAAATTTGTCATTTGTCATATTTCTACTGGCAAACAGATTTTTATTAATGGTTAGCCCTTAAAATAACTTAAATTAAAATTTTAAATACTTATTTAGAGTTAAAAATAATTTAAATATAAAATATAATCCACAAATATAATTTAAACACCTATTTAGATATTAAACTAAAAAAATAAAGGAAAATGCTATAAACACCTTACACAGGCACTCGATATAAGATAAAGCTCTTTCGTATTACCAACATAATTTGTTCTTGCCGGTACATGAGATTTTGGAAAGATTAAGTTGTAGGATAGAGATAGGGATACGGGATGGTAGTGATACGAGAACGAAAAACGATAATTTTTAAATTATAAGTTACGGGTACGATTAGGGTACGTCAAATATAATATTATATATATAATCATTAAAATTTATAATATAATAAAAATTATAATTATATTAAACAATAATTATAATTTTAATAATTTAATTGTGTATTTTCTAACATTTAAATTATAATAAAAATTATAATTATAATAATTTAAATTAACTTTTAATATTTTTAAATTATTTTTTAACATTTAAATTAAAAGATTACAAAAATTAAGTCATATTTTACGATTTAAATCTTGTTTAAAATATTTTTAAATCAAGTATATAAAATTCGAGTTGCGTTTTCGAGTTTTTTTATAAATTTAATTGTGTATATCCATATAGTTAAGGTAAAAGGGTACATATATTGATTCTAATTTTAATGATTTTTATATGAAGATATAAAATACATATATATTTTTCATATTTTAATATGTGATATGCATAATATATCATACAGAGTTGATAAATTTAACTCGAATATGAAAATTAATAAACCAATTATTAAAAATTTTGAGTCATTTTAATTTCTATTCTATAACTCAAAATTTATTTTTAAAGCTTTAATTGATTTTAAGCTTTGATTTAATTTGATTAAAAAAATAAATATTTTATTTTATTTTTTAAAATAAATTTATCTGAGGCGTCCGTTGATCGTCTCTGTCAAAGTTTGGCTATCCCGATAAAATTGGGCCGTGCTCGAGACGTCCCTTAGTCGTCCCCATGCCGTCTCCGTCTCAAAGACGTACCGGGGACGGGAACAGCCTCAAAGGAGGCGTCCCCGTGCTTCGTAGTTATTCCTGCTACTTTAGCATTGCATCACTGTCGTCCTGGGTTTGATTGAAATGATATTGTGGTGTTTTGACTATTCTAATTTGCTCAGATACGCATACACAGAAGATGTTTGGGAGGCATACGATGATGAAGAAGCTCAATCTCTAACAAGGGGACAGTCCGACAGGGATGTCGGTTTAATCAAGCAAGAGAAGAAAAACGGAAGTGTCGGTGTCGATGATCACGACGACGACATGGAAGAGGATAAGAGGGTATAGAATCTTATGTCCGACATGATGTTAATCATCGACCTTATTTTGTTGTGTCGAAACCACCTCGAACGAGCATGTCCGAAGATAACATGTTATACTCGAAGCAACAATTCATCGAATTAACTTGCAAAGGGAACCAATCTTGCTGCAAATTTCCAAATGCCATTTCTATGTTGGGGAAACCTTGGGAGTTTGATATGCTTTTGAAGGTTCCATGAATTGGATTTTTATTTTTTGGTTTATTTGTAATAATTAAAACGACCATATAATAATTCTATAATGAAAATCAAAGGTTAGAATTTTTGCATAAATTTACATTTGATTGAATTTGACGAGTGATTTTACAAAAAAAAGGAGATATTTTACATAATTAATTTAAATTTGAATAATTTAATTTATGGTTTATTTGAATTTTATCTAAATTTAAAATCAAACAAAAATGTTATATTAAAATATAATTGTAGAAAACAAATAAATGGACATTTGATTTTATATATAAAGTCAAAGGTTGTAAATTTTGCCATCATTATGCTTTTAACGTAATAAATTTACATTTAATTAAACTTAATAATAAGTGATCTTATTTATTGAATGATTTTACTAAATAGAAGATAATATATTTTATTTAATTAATATAAATTTAAATAATTTAATTTATGTCGTAAATTTTATCTAAATTTAAAATTAAACAAAAATATTTTATTACATTTGATATGATTGTAAAAAATAAATAAATCAACATTTGATTTCATATGTGAAGGAAAAAAGGAAAAAATTGTAATTTTAAAACTAAACCCTGCAAAATGTATATATCTTTTCTATTATATTTTTAAAAATTTAAATTATAACCTTAAATTTAAATTAATATCCCTAAATTCTAATATCATACATCTAAATCTTTAAACTTTACGTTATAAATTAAAACTCTAAATATTAAAATAAAACATTTACAAAAATTTAATTTACAACATCAATATATAAGATATCAATCCATTTTATAATCCCTAACAAAAGGAGTCTTGAACTAAAAAAAAGTCAAAGGGACTAAACTCGAACTAAAACAACTTTAGAGGAGCAAAATGTAATAATAAATCTGCAATTAAGTACCTTAAAACAAAACTTTTTTTCAATAAAATATATCTCTTTCAATTTTTTAAAATTCTTACAGCTTTTTGAGTTGATGGGATTGTGAAACAACAAATACGTTTGATTGATTTCTGGAACTGAAGCAGTAATCAGAGTCCCAAAGATCAGAGCGATTTATATCAATCAATGGCCAGCAATATCGGGGGAGGTGAAACTGAAGAGCAATTGCAGAAGATGGAGGAATTGAGCAAAACCCTAAAAGAAGGAGAGAGAATTCTGGCGCCTACTAGAAGACCTGATGGCACTCTCCGCAAACCCATTCGCATTCGGGCCGGGTATGTTCCTCAAGAGGAAGTCGCCATTTACCAGTCTAAAGGTGCCCTGGTATGTCCAAAGCTTATGTACGGAATGTATGCATTTTCGTGCTTGTAATTGTCTTCTGTTGGATTGTTTCAGTGATTAGAATTTGAGGTAGAGGAAAGGGATGGCTTCAAATTTTGATTTTTTTTTTTGTGTGTGTGTATGTTTTGCTTGTGTTTATGTATGGGTAGATGGACGGAGGGGATGATACATGATATTTGGTGCTTTGTGAATGTGGGAATTTTTGATTATGGAGTTATGGGTGAATTTTGGAGCTAAAAATTTCATGTTGAAGTACTTAGTTGGGCTTAATGTGTTGTTCAACGAGACTATATATTGCTATATTCCGTTTGTACTGTGACTGTCATTCAGCTGAAGTTCAATCGAGATTTTGTTCTCCGGAGTACTGGATTCAAAGTTTTATTTCATGGAAATATCTCCTTGCTAATTGTTTTCATCATTATATGGGATAGTATCAAGTTATATAGTTTAAAACTCTCTAAGTCTTACATGTTTTCGGATTTGGATGATTGAAACGGATTGTTCAGGTTAACAATTGGTTATGTGAAGATTATCACTTGGGGAAAAAGTGAGGAGTTAATCTGAGTTATCTGTTTCAGTTATCCAACAATCCGAAAAACGTGTAAAACTTAGAGAGTTTTACACTGTATAACTTGATTCCTAACCCTGCCATTTTTCTTTCTATTATAATATAATGAGGTTGATCTTTCTTTTAATTGACGGTGCAGTGGAAAAAGGAGATGGCAGCATCACAAGTAGTGCCCCCAGGTTATGATCCACCTGCAGATGCAAAACCGAAGACTAAGTCAGCAAAGAGAAATGAACGAAAGAAGGAGAAACGGCTACAAGTATGAAGCTTTTTGCTGTGATCTTTCACCAACCTTATTTAATGGTTTTTTCAATTGTGTCTCATTGCATTTCTTGCTTGGTTAATTAAACTTTCTCATAAGGAAACGTTTCATTTATTTCTCCATTCTGTGAAACTATAATTGTCCTAGATTTGCATGTTAGCCTTATGTTTATCAGAAAATTTTGTCTCCTATGTCATTTTTGCCTATGCTCGAACAGTGCCTCATTTCAAGCATCCAAGCAGATTTTTTTTTTCTTGCTTAGTTTTTGCACCATTGCAGAGAGGCTACATGATATAGTTTGTTTAGTGAGATACAAATATCTAGTCTTGTTATTGTTCTAGACATTAAGCAAGAATATTTGTACATTAACACTTAGCATTTCATTTACCAATTTATTTATGGCAGGCTGCTCTTGAAAAGGGCAAGAATTCAGAAGGCACGGAAGATGATGAGATTAAAAGAGAGGATGTACCAACGGAAGATTTAGATGTTGAATCCGAGTCTATTAAATCACTGACATCTCAGATGACTGATCTTGCGTTTTCCCCAAATCCTGTATCGGTCTCCGCTCCCTCAAACTCGGTGGAGGCCTCAGATGTTGGGCAACCAGTTCTAGATCTCGATAAAAAGATCCGAGCACTTAAAAAGAAGGTATGGCTCATCACACTTAACATGTAAAAGAATTTGTCCAGCATTATAGTACAGAATAGCAAGCTCTTGAAATAAGAAAAAAGTTCACATTTGCATTTCAGTGTAAAAACCTTCATCTAAAATCAAATCCGTCCTTTACCTTAGAAAAAAGATATGTCCTTTAAGTTCAAGAGACAGAAGACTCATCACTATCAAATGTGATCATTGAGTAATCGTCTGTGATGAGAGGAGAACAAATTAGAAATTGAAGTTTTGAAATAAATAAAGAGAACCTGAAAAGGAGAATATATATATATATATATATCATATTTCCACTTATTCAAATCGGTAAATTCTTTCACTGTTTACTAAATTGACCATGCATTACATATCGAATCTTTGTGCATTTAGGTGGAATGACGACATAATCTCATTGGCTTTGCTTCTGCATATGGTGCAGAAGTCTGAGAAAAGTTTTAAAAGGAAGTGAAAATAAGAACTAGTGCTTGCTGCTTTCTTACTTGCTTAAGTTTCTTCAAATTATGTGAACAGTCTATGCTCCCTTTCACTTCCTTTTAGTATAATGAAAGTCACTGCTTTCAGTTTACTTTTGGGTGCACATCCCTCTAACTTGTCTCTTGCTATAAGTCTCCATATTTGAATTAATGTGGAGTCCTGCCCTTTATGTCTTTCCTTTTTGATCAGTTGTGATTCCCGAAGAGGCTTTAAAAAAGATTCTGTTTTTTATGCAAGGGTGTATGGTTGTTTGCACGCATCTAAAGAGACGCTTGTTTGCCATAAAAAAAAAAAGAAATACAATTATTAGTTTGTAACTGGTTCATTGATATATGCATTGTTTATGCAAGTTTCAACTTTATATTGTTCCTAAACATGTACTTTGAATGACTTAAGCATGTAATTACTTTATTTCAGTGCTGGGACTGTATTGAGACACTGAAAGTTGACTGTGCCCCTCCCGTTGCATGGAGCGCGTCGTGATGCTCTTATGCTTTTTGATGACTACTCAAGTTTTATGCTTTCTATTTAACCTGAATATTGTTTTTGTTATGTAGATTCGACTAGCAGAAGCTCAACAACAGAAAACTCCGCAGCAAGACATGAAGCCAGAACAGTTGGATAAGTTGGCAAAGCTGGAAGGCTGGCGTGAGGAGCTAAAGCTTTTGGAGGTTAAAAAGGCTGAATTGGCAGCATTGTGAGTTTGTGTTTCCATCGCTGAAGAAACAGTGTTGTTCATTTACAATTTTATGGGATGAATGTGAATTTTGCATTGATGCATATGACCATGTTTGATTAGTACACTTGTTTACTTGCCATGCACGTCAATGATTTGATGTCAATACAGTTCCTCCTTAGCTTGTTTTATTAACCTAATCTGGCACTCCACGACTGAGAATGTGCATCAAAGTTTTCGGGTTTCAGATTATTCATCGTGTTTAGATTCAGCAGCAAAGTTGCAGGCCATGACCCGATTAACATACCAGCAACAAAGGATTCCTGGAAAAGCAGGGAGTGTAACAGGCAACTTGTGTGCTTATAATTGAAAGGTGGAGGGTGGAGGGTGTTGCAATTTCAAATGAACCTCATACTATAACAAGTGTTAAAGGAGATGAGCATTAGAGGCGAATATATTAAAAGATATCAAAATTTTGGGCAACAGTTGCAGAGTAAAACAAGTCGATTAAACACTCGGACTACAATAACCAAAACTCGGGACAAAACTGCGAAACCTGCACCGATGCTTTGCTGCAGTTGCAATTTACTTTGTGATAACACATTGCCGTCCATAACCAAGATGGTAACCAATACATGAAATTTGAATGATTGTATTCAATCTGGAAATATGGGTCTAGGCACATTCAACATCCGATTCATCTAGGCCTTCCTTGTAAAGTACAAAGTCCTCAGGGCTCCATCTACATATCAAGTTTAATCGGAAAGTAGCCATTTTTATACCCAACAAGCGCTGCAAACAAATAAATATCATCAAAATTTGTGTTCCAGAAGACAACCAACTAATTCTAAATACTAATCCAATATTTCTTCACTGACAATATGATATTATGACTAAGAGAATTGAAGGTATGAAACATTAACAGACCAGTATCCGAGCGGACTCAGGTGACAAAGGCTTTCCATTCTCACAGACAACAAAGTCTGAAACAAGTTCCACAACACCTGTACACCACAGATCAAGTTAATATGCACATTTAAATGAAACAGATACAATACATATACATGTATGATGGAAAAAACATAATAGACGAAAAAAGACCTTTGTTCAACCGAACGGGCATGCCTTGCTTACGAAGAAAGGGCTCCATCTCATGTGTGAACTGATCCAAAGGACCTTCCGAAAGTTCCACCTGGAAACGATATAACGCAAGCACAAACCCAAAGGTTTAATAATCAAGTATTATAAACAATGTAACTCACAACAACACGAGCTCATCTTTCTCAGACCTTTTCGGTTGCAATGCTTCCTGTCCTTGCAAAGTCGTTTTCTTCAAACTTATTAAACAAGCTGCACCAAATCCATAAGGATATAAAAAAAACTTATAAAAGGGAAGCTGAATTCGAATCATAAGATCCTAAACGGTTACCCTTCAACTTCTTCTCTTGGCATGTTGGTAAGAAAAAGTCCAGCATCCCCACGCAGAAGCTTAAAACAATTCAACAATGGTGGTAATTATAACAAAGAAGAGCAACAAAAAAACTAAACATCAACAACAAAGATATATACACACACATACACTATCACAATGTACCTTAGAAACCTTGTAAACACCTGGTCTAATCTCATCAGAAGCAGAACGGCCTAATGCAACTTGCATAACTTTATTTGATCCAAGGAAAAATCTGAAGTAAAACCCACAAAAGTTTACCAGAAATATCAACAAAAAAGGGGGAAATGGGTTATCAAATTTAAAATTTTCACCTGCTGCTAGACTTGAGCTGCTCTCTAAACTCCTTGAATTTAAGATTTCTCATGTTCTCGAAGGAGAAAACATAGATAGAATCGTAACTTTCCGCAGCTTCCCTTATGGAATTCACAATTGATTCTTTATGTTCCTTGCCCTTCTTCTTTGTCTTGGATAATGAAACTGCAAATACCATGAAAATCATACATTTTCAAAACATTATAACCACAAAGGGTCTATTTTAATGGTGAAAGACTTAAAGAAGACAAACCTATTTTGTTACGCTTAGACTTTGGCATCTTTGACGATTACTGTTGTTCTTTTCCGACAAGAAATATCAACAAGCGACGGTTCTGGTTTGCTCCAACTCGTAAAACCCTTTCTCTATGTTCCCTTGGTTCTGTATATCTAGGGTTTATAGCATTCCATATGCTATGCGGCCGTCTTCTTCTTGCGAGGTTAGATTCGGGTTCTATGGTTACTGGATCAAAGTATTCTATCAGCTCAGCCCAAATCTATTGGATCCTCTCCATTATATCCTATTATTATTCAATGCGATGGCCGTAAAAACTCTTTTCCGTGAATTTAATTTAAAGTTTAGAATTTAAATTTTAAGGGTTTGAGTTTAGAATTTTAGTTTTTACGATGAAACTAATTATGGGTGTGAGAAAATGTATTATATTAAATCAAATTAATAACTCTTTAAATACATCACTATATCAAATTAAAATAATTTAAAATATAAAAAATATTATTTTTTGATATTCTAGACTAGAAGTGATGCTTGTTTTCGTTTGTTTCGGTGAAGCAAAACTAATGTAAAGTTTGTGTTTTACATGTTATTAAATTATTTTGAGTGCGTAATACTTCGACCCGAATATTATATTTGGACTTTAAATTTAAATTAAAATTATAAAATTTTTAACTAGATTTTGTCTAATAAAGTATTTTTTTTAATATTTAAAGTATACCATTTAATATATATTGAAATTTCAAAAACACAATAATATTAATATATCATTGTTGATTTAAAAAAAACAAAGACTAATAAAAAACCTAATTAATTATCTTAAAGTTTTGAATTTTTTTTTGGATAAATGAAAACTTCATCCAAGGAATTCTTATAAACTTTCTGTATAAGACCCCTCTATACAAATTATATCTGTCTAACTTAAATTCCATATACAAGCTAGTCTAGCATTTAAACTAATTTTTTTACAATCCAATAAACGCAAATGAACGTCATTTTGAATAATTGCAAATATAGCAGCAACCCTACGAGATTGTCTTTCATGGATTCTCCCATCTCTTTCCTGTCATATATAATAATTTAATTCACCCAAGTCACTCTAAGAATAGTAGCATGCATGGACTTTCCTTTAC
The DNA here is from genome assembly GCA_035048815.1 of Abelmoschus esculentus. Classification (NCBI taxonomy): domain Eukaryota; kingdom Viridiplantae; phylum Streptophyta; class Magnoliopsida; order Malvales; family Malvaceae; genus Abelmoschus; species Abelmoschus esculentus. The sequence goes on from JAUCBN010000012.1 coordinate 4,344,804, forward strand.
CTTCTTTCCTTATCCATGCAAACAAATCGAACCAAAAGAATTTTTTTACTGACATTCACAATCATGCAATATCATTTTTCAAATCTCCCATAAGAAATCATAATCCCCAAATAAATGGTCTCGAGTTTCTACATCAGCCCCACAAAAAATATAATTCGATTCTATCTGACATCCACACTTTACCATTCTCTCCTTAGTAAGCAATCATCCCAATACCAAGTTATAAGTGAATGCCTGAGAATTGTTAGCTTGTCCTATACTACGTCATCTTAAGAAACTTTTTTTCTTATGCCTAATGTGTTCCCAAACCTTCCTAGCTGTAAAATTCTCCTACATTCCGTCTAAAACAAGTAACCAGTCTCTCATCTTTAGTATTTTTTTCAAGTCCAGCTATGATGTGATTTAACCTGGACAACTGAAACAAGATTGTCCTTCAACAAAGTATTTTTATACCCATGCTATCCAAAGAAAACCAGATTGAATTAACAGAAACCATAAGCATCTAATCATATACGCCTGATTTTATGCAATTATATCTCGTACTCCAAAACTCCTATTTTTTAGGTGACAAATACAATCTTAATTTACCCGGGCACACCTAACATTAGCTTCTTTTCCTTTCTAAAGAAATGAGTTATACGTCTGTGAATCCCTTTTCAAAACTCTTCTATTAATTTTTGTAATATCCAAACTTGAGATTGAAAATCGGATGTAACAGAGATTAAGACCAAGTAGGAAAAGAAAATTTTCAAGGGTTTAAGGTTATAATTAAACGCATCACATAATTTAGTTTTAAAGATAAAACGATCCCATTTTGTAATTTTAGTTTTTGGGTGTTTTATTTTTCTAAGTTTTTAAATTTACAACTTGACACAAATTTAAAATTTTTATAAATTATTCAAATTAACAAAATTAAAAAAAAAATAACATCATCACCAACAAACCTATAAACTTAGTCCGGCTATAAGCAATGACTCTCAACCCTCAATTATCATCTAAAAACATCATTATTTTGTTCTTACTTTCAACATTCATTAAACACCCTAAGTACCTTAACATCTCAAAACTATCAACCTAAGAAAATTAGAGATTCACATAGTTGTAAGATTTTAATATTAAAATTCATTCACTAACATTATAAATCATCTAAACCATAATGAAAACCAATCAAGAACTCAACAAAACATATCCAAATTAAAATCATGTCAATTACAACAATTAAACCTCGATGAAAGCATTGATTCATGTTAGAATTAACAAAACCAAATAAAAAACATATATAAAGGTAGGAGTGGGCAAGACCGGGTACCCAACTAATTTGAATAAAATTGGTCTCGGTCTCGGTAACCAATGGTTTCTAAAAATTAGAATCGTTTCCGATCCCAGTCACATTGGGTCTTAAATTTTAAACCGGTCCCGTTACTGGTGGAAACTGGTTTCAATACAGAGTACCCAGTCAATTAGTTTATTTTTAAAAAAAATGAGTAATTGGAGAGAAAAATTCAACTACCAATAATAATATTAAATAATAAAATTAGAATATTGTAGGCTTAGAAAAATAAAGTTTTAAAACTAGTCATACTAATAATATTCATACATAAAGATAAAGTTTGATAAGAAAAATAAAAAGAAAACCAATACCGGATATTTAGTATTGGTCTCGCTCGGTCTTATTGGGTACCCATCGGGTACCGAGTCCAAAAAATGAAAATTCAGTCTCGGTTATGATCGGGACCTAAATTTTGGATCCAGTCCTGGTGCCACCAAAACCAATACCAGATAAAAATCCATCAAAACTTACCAGATCCGAAAGCAAAACCAGATAAACGAGTTTTTTCCCACCCTATATAAAAGATCAATAACTTAAGAATTTCAGTAAAAAATCTTATATTAAAAGGAAAAGAACGAATATCACCTCTAATTAATGACTTTTCTTTAATTGAATTGATTTACATAAAAAAATGAGAAAACGATAAAATTTTAATAAAAAATATTATAAACTCATTTGATAGTAAAAGATTAATTAAAACAAGATGTTATCTAAATAATTTTAAAAAAAAAAAAAAGAAAAAGTGTTTGGTGGAAGAAAAAATCTTCTAAAAAAACTGCGTCAAATTTGTTTTAAACTTTTATTATCAAATTAATTTTTGAAGCCTATTTATAGTCCTGTTAAAATCATTTAAAATATATTAATTAAAGGGTAAAGTTTGAGAAGTTATAAACGACAAAATCATTTGTTTTAAATTATGGTTCTCTTAAACACCCAAAAGTTTATAGACTTAACCCAAAAGATAAAATTTACGGTTCGAGTTGAACCAATCTATAATTTTAAAATATAGATCATTATAATCTTTTATAGGGTGAAAAATTATTTTTGATCGATAGAAACCTGATATTTAAAAATATTCTAAACAGATACAATTGTACTTGATTTTTTTTGTCTAACTTAGGTCTGATTGAAGTAATCCCTTGTCACTACCTCGGCTTCTCCAAATTAAAGATGGATTTGAATTAATGCTCAAATTATGAAAATATTTGATTGTAATAAGTCTTTAGACAAATGTAAATGGATTCTAATAAAAATCAAAAAATAAATTTTAAAATTAGATTTTTAATAACAAGTATTAGAAAAAAATTGTGATTCTTATAACAAATAACGGAAATTATTTTTTTGATAATATATATTAATAAATATAAAAAAATATTTATTTAGAGTATATCTCTAACAATAAGTTTCGTAAAAGATAAGTTCCTAACAACAAATATTGTAAAAAATTGAGATTTAAGAATCACAATAAAAAAATATTGAAAAAAATAAATTTTAAGAGTAAGTCTAATACAAATATTGAAAAAAATGAAATCATTCATAATAACAAGTACTAAAAAATAAACTCATAATAAATATTAAAAAATAATAAATAATTTATAATAATAAACATTAAAAGTTAAGTTTTAATAATAAATATTAAATATATTTAATAAAAAATTTAAAATTACTCACGGGATTGTGGGAGAGAAATAAAAGCATCGTGCTGCTAGGCGAATCGATGAAGTGTCAAACCATAGATGGCTATAGTCCAATAGCCGAAAGCATCACTAGCTTATGCTTTGACTCGAGTAGTATGGGGCACGTGGAATTCCATGTGAATCAGCAAGGACCACCTTGCAAGGCTAAATACTCTTGGATGACCGATAGTGAAATAGTACCGTGAGGAAAGAGTGAAATAGAACATGAAATCGTAACCTCCCAATATGGGCAAATTTACCTTTTAGCATTTTATTTTCTATAAAAATATTTTATAATTAAAAGTTTTCGGCTGATACACTCCTCTCACCTATGTTGTAGGTTGTGGGTTAAATTAGAGTGTTTATTATTGGGTATTTAGTTTTTTCGAGTATTTATTTTTTGATTAATATCTAACAAATTTAATTGGATATCTATTATCAGGTACCCACAAAATAGAATACAGTGGAAGTGAAATTTGGTTCAAAGTAGGATATTAATTTAGAGATTTAAATTTAATTTTAAATATAAATATTAAAAAATTGAAAATAAAAATATAATTTTAAATAAAAAAAATTATATTAAAAGTTATCAAGTTAGGTATCCAATAATTTAAAAAATTTGATTCAAACTCATTTTAATTATTTTCGGATCGAGTATCTGATTTATTTAAATATTTTTTAAAAGATATTCAATATTTTTTCCGAGTCATCAAATTAAATAATTTTAAATACCCCTAAATCCAATACGAATAAATATTCTTTCCCTTCTTCTGATTATAAATTATTAAAAAACACATTTCTTTAATATTAACATTAAAAATATTCTAATAATATTTTTCTTTGTTTTCCTTAGCTTAGGTAGGAAGTTTCATCCAAATACACCAGCCGAGTAAACCAAATCCGTGCATTAAAAAGAAACAAAGTTTACCCGACCCGACCTAAAAAATCAAACACGCCTTCAAGAGTCAGGATTGTTGTTGGTTAGGTGTTTACAGGAGACCAATATAAAAATAAAACAAATAAAAGAAGCAAATTTCATAATTATCCCTTAAAATAAAAAGGGACAAATTGTGCCACTAGCACCACTGAGATATGAATGTTGCGAATTTAGTCACTGTCCTGTATTTTGTAAATCCTGAAGTTACATCATTATAAATTATCAAATTGGATAGAAAAATAAAATCAATAACTAATAAATAAATTCAGTAATTAATAAGTGATTAAGAATACTTATATTATCTATCTTATATGTAAGATAAATATAATGCAAATTATTTTCAAACTTAATTTAGAGAAATGTTTTTCCAAAGCTAAAAATTATAATTTTTAGTATTTTAAGCAAAACCGATAATCAGGTATATTTTATCTATTTAAAAATACTTTTAGTAGTAATTCAAATTTATTAAATTCTAAATCAAACAATTAAAAGGTACTTTTTTTATTGAACTCGTTGAGTGGTCCCAATTAAGGGTGATAATGAGCCTGATCGGTTCGCGAGCTACTCAGGCTCGACTCGGTCAAAGCTCTGCTCGAGTGAACTCGATTCGGGTTCGGGTTCAGCTCGAGACCTTAACGGACCGAGTTAAGTCTACCCAAGCTCGGCTCGAAAAACTCATAAATAGACTCAGAATAATCATATTATATATGTGTTACATATGTATTAAAAATAATATCTTTAGCAAAAGAAGAATAATAAAATAAAATAAGAGAAATCTACTAAAACTAAATTAATTATTTTTTCTCTTTCTCAATATTGAATTTCGTTTCGTTGTTGGTTATGAAAAAACTTTTTAACGAAATTCTATATTTTATAAAAAAATATAACAAAATTATCTATTTTAAGTCGAATCAATCAAAATAAAAGATGATATAATTCATCTTAATAACTTGAATTTGAACACCATATGTGCGCACACACAATATATATATTATTAAAAAATTAAACATATATTAATTTATAATTACATTGACATATTAAAAAATACTTTCTTATTATAATTTTTAAAAGCAATATCAAACTTATCCTTAGTACTAAAATGAGAAAATTGATATAGATTAGGTATCAATCTATAATTAAGCCAAAAAATAAATATAAAAAAGGATGTACACAAAAATTGCATTTATTGTTATATTATTATTTTTAAATCTCATTGTTTCCGTCTCATATATGAAAGGAAATTTTGCACCCTTTCTCTCCTCAGTCTTCTTCACCGGCGCAATTCCGAAAACCATTTTCTCCTCTTTCTTCCCACAAGTTCACACCAGAAATACTGCGTCGTTTCATCCATTTCCTTAACGCCATTAAAATTGGAACAAAGCTGTTCTGTTTATTTGACTGTAACACTTCCTCCTTCCTTGTATTCCTTCTGGTTTTCTGATAGTTTTTGGATTTGATTCGCTTAGCCGCGTACTGCGAGAGAATTGAGGGGCGGTGGAGCGGAGAGAGCCGTACGGTTGAGGTTCTCTTTACCTTTTTAATCTGATTCAGACTGTTAGGGACTGATAATTGTTTTGATAACCTGAGAATTTTGTTTCCTTTACTTGGTTCTGTACTGTTCATAGTAGAAAAGGAGAGAGGAAAACCTGAATTTCTGAGAAGGTTTGTTGAAGGGATAGAAATATTTTAGGGTTCGTTTTTCTGGTTATTTACCATATTGGTTTTATATTCTGCATTCAGAGCCGTCTCCTTTGGTACTTTCTTGGTGAAAGGGTAGGATTGTCATCTTAGATATGTGGAGATCTTGGTCTTCTTAGTTTGTTCTGTTGGATTTTGAAGAAATCTAGAAGCAGACCTTTTATTGATATTGAAGTATAAAGTGGAAAATACATCCAGGTCCATTGAATTGCAGAAGCGCTTGTTTAGAGAGTTACCATTTTTGAGAAGAATTTTTGGAAAATCTTCAAGTATATGTTATTGCTCAGCAATGCCATAATTCTAGTTTCTTTGAATCATTGACTTGATTGTATGGTTTGATAACCTAAGATTTGTAAACTGTATAGGAGGAACAGAAAGGAAGACCTTCTTTATAGTGTAAAGAAAAGAATTCTGAAATTGGGAAATTTTGGATTTTGGTAGTTAGAAACTTTAGGTTCATGTTAAACAAGGTATTTGATAAGTGAAACTGGATTTAGAGGAACAAAACATTTTTGGGAATAGAGAAGTTATAACCGGAAAAAGAAACAGAATTTGGACATTCTTTTCTTCTTTATGATCATGTTTAGCAAGAGATATGGAAAGAAGTGAGCCTTCATTGATACCGGAATGGCTGAAGAGCGGTGGAAGTCTTACTGGTAATGGCAATTCAATTCAGCAATTTTCATTGTCATCTTCACATTCAGGTGATTTCAGTTTATATCTTCAGGGTGTATTATTTCTTTCTTGGATTTATGGCCTTGATAAATCTGTGTTGATAGATTTCTTTAGGGGAGATTTGATAATATCATTTCAAGGATGCACGTAGCGCTCATTGTGTTATAAACTTTTAGTACATGCCTTGCTTTTCAAAAATGTGCATCTTCATTTTGATTGAAAAAGAGAACAATATTGTACAATTTTTAACTTCTTTATTTTACTCCTAGAAGTATGTATCTAGAAGTTTATTTTCTATGTAGTACTGCCTGCAACTTCATTTTGCATGAAAAAGAGAAAATTCAATTTCTATGTCCATGGCTTATATTTCAAAATGTGCATCTCATTTTGCTTGAAAAAGAGAAAAAGATTGTAAAATTTTTAAAGTTTCTTCTTTATTTTACAGTTAGAGGCATGTCTCTAGAAGTTGGTTTTTCTATGTAGTTGCTGCAACGTGTTTACCTAGTTTCTGATAGCACCATTGGCAGTTAGAAAATTTTGAAATTTATCTTCTTGTCATTTATTTCAAGCAAAATTGAATTTGAATATTCTAATCTTTTGTGCTTTTTTTTTCATAGAAAATCATGCTGCATTGAGGCATGCCAGAAATAAATTCCCTGTTGACATTGATGGTGATATAGGTCGGACATCTGTTTTGGATAGGGCCTATTCTGCCTATTTTAGGAGGAGTTCTAGTAGCAAAGGTTATTTTGACTCACGGTCTTATAGCAATTTTGCTAAAGGCAACCAAGAAAGGGACTGGGAAAATTTTACTAATGTTTACCATAATAGGAAGAATGCTGTTCTCAGCGACTTTAGAAACCGAAACTATTCTGATTCTCTGGATAACATGCTGCCAAGCATTTCTGAGAAGGATGTCTTAATGCGTTCACAGTCTATGATAACTGGCAAGCGCAGTGACACATGGCCAAGGAAAGCGACAAATGAATTTCGTAGTGACGACAAAAGCCATCATAGCAGTGATAATGGTAAGCTTGGCACAGCTTTCCGTGATAAATCTGCATTTGCAATTGGTTTTCCTTCTCATGGTGCTGAAGAAAGACCGGTAGGGTATGGAATAAGAAGGGTTTCATCTCCTGGCTTGAGTAATAAATCTGCATTCGAACATGATTTTCCTTCGCTTGGTGCTGAAGAAAGACAACTTGGGTCTGAAATAGGAAGAGTTTCTTCTCCTAGTTTGAGTAATCCTGTGCAGAGCTTGCCATTGGGGACCTCACCTGGCACTGGCAGTGATGGTAGGACATCAGCTCTAGCTGACATTCCTGTGGATGTGGGAAGCAACGGCAGTGGTGTGGCAGTTACTTCACAAAATGTTTGTGCAGGTTCGACTCCAACTACGGCGATGGGCCTTAATATGGCTGAAGCAGTGGCTCATGGGCCTTTTTGTGCTCGTACACCTCCCTTGGTAACCTGAACAATTCGTCCGTTCTTAAGTTTATTCATTAGAAACTATATTAGTGCTGAAAAAAGATCTGATATGTTCCTTGTAGTTAAATGTTGAAACTCAAAGGCTTGAGGAGCTGGCTATCAAACAGTCAAGGCAACTAATTCCCTTGGCGACAAAAGCGGCTCGTAAAACTCTGGTCAGCTATTGTTACACTTTTCTTTGTGTATGTTTCTTATTATAAGTACTCATTGGGGTTATATACTGTGTTAGAGATTGTATTCTAATTTTCTTTATAAAACTAGATTATGAAGTCAACCGAAGTGCTGAATTTTTTGCTTATTGAATTTATACTTGGATAAGTTTCTTTAAAATGTTGCTTATTTACTTTTATGTTTGTGCGTGCCTGTGTTCACTTCCTGTTTTTGCCAATAGGTGGTCAGTCCTGAGAAATCGAAACCAAATGTTGGACAGCAGCTGCATCCTTCAGTCTCTGTTAACTCTACACGTGGTGGAACTTCAAGATCTGATGGCATAAAAGTTTCTAATGAGAGCAGGCTCTGCATACTCAAGCCATCACGAGAACTGAATGGTGTTTCCTTAGTAACCACAAAGGATAACTTGAGCCTTACTAATGGAAGTAATAAACTTGTGAATATTCCACTCAGTATCACTTCTTCAGCTGCTGCTGCTGCTCCCTTTAGAAGTTCAGGCAACAGCCCCAAGTCTGCCACTGCTGAGCGTAATCGGACTCAATTTCAGTTAACCATGGAGAAGAGAGCAACTGCTCAAGCGCAGAGTAGGAATGACTTCTTCAACCATCTAAAGAAGAAATCTACAACGGACTCTGCTTCTTCTGTCCTTGATCCTGGCCCTACCGTGTTACCGCCTGTCCCTGAGAAGCCTGATGAACTTATCACCAAGGATTCCAGCTCTTCTGTTACTCTGAAGGATGTGGGTATCCTAGCACCAGAAATCTCAATTTCTGACTTGCCAATTGACAATAGGAGTGAAGTGGCCCTGAATGGATATTCTTATACCGAGCCTCAGCACTGTTCTAGCAATGGAGATGGGCATTCAAGGCTTGATGTTTTCCTTTATCCTGATGAGGAAGAAGAGGCTGCCTTTTTACGTTCCCTTGGTTGGGAAGAGAATGCTGGAGATGATGATGGTCTTACAGAAGAGGAAATCTATGCCTTTCTCGAGCAGGTCGCTTCTTCTCCAAACTCAAACTTTCTCATGCAATTAGGTTCTGCTTTTCTTTGTTTACTCATGGTGAAATTTCGTGTTGCATCTTCTAAAAGATTGTTACAATTTTTTTTCCTGCAGTACTCAAAATTGAAACCATCTTCAAAACTTTTTCAACGAATGAAGTCATTAAGCCCTTTAAACTCTCATAATGGACCTCATGGTGACACCTCATCTGGATTGAGCTCAATGGATTCCTATGGAGAAGCTTCAACTCGTCAAAGTTCTAATTGACTTGGTAAAATATGAATGCACTGAAGTGGTTACTCCTTTTTTTATTAATATTAGGATGAAAATACAATCCCTCAGGTTTTAAAAGAAAGTATAGGATACTATGTCTGTGATGGTGGATTGGAATTATAGGATTTTCTAAGATGCATAAAAGCAAGGTTGAGAGAGAGTAGGATTGGATTTATCGTGATTCCTGCAATGTAATAATTTGGTTAGTGGTAAATAGTTTTAACTTGTGGCTGATTTGGGCACGATTCAACAAAAAATTATGGTTTATTTTTTTTCTTATTATTTTTTCCTGTTAGAACAGAAACTATTTTTTACGCCAAGTGTCTAATGATTCATTCCGTAACTCATTTAAGGTTATCTGTTAATTCCCATTATTTTCCAGGCTAAGTAGGTTAGAGAGAACTGCGAGATTACATCTTTTTCTCATACAAGAATTTAAAACTAAATAAGATAATATGAACATCCTTAACATTAAATGAATCAGTGAATCTCTAATTTTGGTATTTCTGTTCCTACACAGATTCCATGTTCAGATTTACTGAATGCTGATGTCATTTCCTTTCACATAAAGACGGTGTCCTCATTTGGGTATGGAGACGAAGGAAAGTTTTAAAATTCTAATTCAGTTGGTTTAGAACTCCATCAACCGACTTATTTAACAATTCTAATGTATTTGATATTCATTCGGTGTTTTAAGTTGTTCTCGAGATACCCGTGTCGTACAATTTAATTAGAAGAATAGAGTATGAATTGAATTAATTCAAATGCATTAACACTTATTGAATTAATTTAAATTATTATTTTCTCCGTCTCATAAATAATATCCCTTATTAGTTTTTGAAAGTCAAATTTTATAAACTTTAACTATAATTATATTAAATGTTTTAAATAATTAAATTTTATAAAATATATATTTAAAATTTATTTTATTAAAGGTTTCTAAAATATATTTTTTCATATTTTTATCAATAATAAATTTTAAATAATTATTAGTCAAAGTTCAAAAAATTTGACCAAAAAAAGTCAATAAGGAACACTATTTTTGGAACAGAGGAAGCATATATTAGTAAATATTATATATGTTACATATATTTATTTTTGGTCGTTAAACTTTTAAAAGTTATAAAATGATCATTAATTTTTTGATATATTATAGATCATTATTTTTTTTAGCAAATTAGCATAAAATGAAAGTTCAGTGACTAAAAAATCATTTTAACACAATTTAGTGACATATTATATAATTTATCTAAAATTTTATAATAAATTTCGGTTAATTAAAAAATTAACTAAATTAACCGAAATAATTTCGGTTCAATTAACAGTTAACATTTATTTTTTTTATTAATTCGATTATGACTAATTCGATTCGACCATTAATCTAATTAATCGAGTACACACATCTAAGAGATCACTTCATGATTTTGACTAATTGATTTCTTTTCTCGTCTCCATTCCCTCTTTATCTATCTATTTCTCCTGCAATCACTATCACATATCGGAAAAAAAATATTATACGGTCCCAACTTATTACGTCGTTTATGGTTCATTCAATGAGATTTATCTATTTAATGACATGTATAAAAGAGATGAAGATTTTCTTTATAAAAAAATAAAAAATCACTTTTAAAAAATGAGGTATAAAATTATTATTGACGAAACTATAGATAAATAAGCCAGACATACTTAAATATTTTTTCGTAAACCAAAAAAAAATTATAAATCTCGTCATTGTATGTTATTGTTAATTGAAATTTAAACTTCGTTAAACAATGTGATTAGAACATTTAATCTTAAAATATCCAATTAAAAAATGACGTTGTATTTAACTATAGACTTCGTACACCCCCCTGAATTAGCTTACAATATGAATCAAGTAATTCCTGAAGATCCAATCCTACTAAGATCATTAATTATATGTGCAAGTGGATATATATTTATGATCCCCGGAAGTCAAAACTTTCAAATAAATAAGAATCTAATTAATGAACGAAATTGGAAATAATAAATCTGATTAAATAGTTAAGAAAAACGAAAACGGGGGTCCCATGCAGTAATCTCAACAAAATACCAACATATATTTATTTATTATCTATATAATATAATATTATATAGATAATAATTTCTATATCACCATCAGTCAGAATTTCAAACAAACGTAATAGAAATAATTGTATAGGGTTTCAAAAAGAGAATATTTAAAATAAAAATATTAAATTAAATATTTATAAAAATATAAATATGTATATATAACAGTAATCTGAAACTTAAAACAAAAAATCTATCATCTTTTAAATAAAAGTTGAAAATATTTGATTTGTAGATGTTTAATATTTAATTTTTTTTATTTTTCAAGATAATAGTTTAATAATAATTTTCTATAAGTAATTTTTGAAGAAAAAATAAATATCTTATTGAAAAGAAGAGTCTTATTATGATAAACTATATAGAATATTTAAAATCGTCCTTGATCATCATAACTTAATATATATATATATTTACGATAAAACCGTAGATCTTATAGACTTATACACTTTTTTATTTCTATTCTATTTATTAAAATTTTAAAAATTAAGTTGACCTTGTTAGGTGGAAACTAATTCTCATATTTTTAGTGAATCTGACAGCTTAATGAAGATTTGAAGGTTTCTCTTCTGTCTTTTTCAATAAAGATGAGAGAAATTGAGAAATTGAAGAAACAAGAAACCTAGAAAGTTGACGTGAAGGGGACAATTAATTTAGCATAAACGAAATTGGAATATTGGGTTGAGTAAGAGTTTATTAAATTTAAAATTTTAAAATAATAAAAAAATATTTAATTAATATTTAAATTAAAAATTACTTAAAATATTATCATATCAAAAAATGGGAGGGACAAGCCTTTCATCCACTAAATTACTTTGTTATATGGATAATATTCTTCTTAAATAACACAGATTTAATCATAATATTTATGAAATATGTATATTAGAAAAATAAAAATATAACAATAAATACTATTTTATAATCAATTTTTAAAGTAAAAAAAATCTTGAGGTTTAATGTATTTACATATGCATGGATTTTTAAAAGGCATAAAGATAAATTTAACCCTTAATGTTTATAGTTTTTATCATTTTGGTCCTCATTCTTTATTTGAGATAAATTTAGCCTTTAACCTAAGTCTTTTTACATATATCTCATTTTTTAACTATCATGATGACCGTACCGTTAAAAATTTAATGATAATAACATATAGTAAACATGTGATAATATATTTTAAATGATATGACATATAACCTATAAATATATACATATTGAATATAATTTTATTCTAATATAAAATATAAAATATTAAAATTTAATTAAATCTAAAATATTTTTACTATTAAACCTTAAATAAATTTACTACTCTGTTTTTTATTTATAATTTTAGGTTTTTTAGATTTAATTAAAACTTAAACCTAAACCCTCAAATTTACTATTTTTAAATTTAAATTTAAATCTTAAACTATAAATCAAAATCCTAAACTTTCAATTTAGATTAAACACTAAAATACCTAAATTCTAAACTAAAATAACAAAAATTCAATTGATTAGTATCAAAATCTCTTACCTTTGATTTATTGATAGTAATCTTTACAAAATTATTCCTTTTCAGACTGTGTTCATATTTTTTAGATAAGATTTTGATTTTATCATAATTAATTATTGATTTATCGCCATATATTTTTTTGTATTTGTAGGGACAGAGTCAAAAATTTATTTAAGATGTTATTTTTTTAATACTATTTAAGAGATATCAAATTATTTATAAAGAGATATCAAATTATATGTATTTTTTAATTTATATATATAAATATTTTAAAATATAATTTTTTAAAATTTTTGGATACCAACAAACATCTTATTTTTATACGTGGCTCCGCCCATGTGTATCTATATATTTATGCATTGATTAATTATGTGAAGACGTCATAGGTACATTTTAGAAAAGTTTATATTTCTTTTATTTATTTAAGAATCGATTCGAATAAATTAAAAAAAACGAAATCAAAAGTCAAGTGTAAGGAAAACAAAATTATAAGAAAATTATTTTTTTAATTCTGTCTAATTGTTTAAGGGGAAGAAAAATTAAACCCTACTCTTAAACTTAAGCGCTTGATTTTGTCTTTATATCATGACGAAACATACACATATAATATTTGATTAATTATTCATAATATTATCATAGTACATATATAATTATTTAATTTAACTGAAGAGTAATTAAGGAACCCAATTAAAGTCAAAGCTTAGCTGCGTCTCCCACTGTATCTAATTCCATCTCCCTGAGACGATGGAATTGACTTTGGCAGTTGCAGAGAAAACAAAAACAAAGCAGAAAAAATCACAATTAATGGCGATATCATCAGAAGATAAAGAAATGGAGATTGATCTGTCACTGAAAATAAATGCTAAAGATCAACAGCATACGGAATTAGAAGCAAAAGGGTCTAAGATGCAAGGGAATAAGAATCCAGAACATCAGAAGCCAGTAGATTTGGAACACAAAGAGCACCCGGAGACAACAATGGCTTCCACAAGGGAACTAGAAGATGAAAACGACAAGACCAGTGAGGTAACAACCAATTTTGATTGCTCAAGTTGAATATACCAAGTCCTGTAATGTTTAGACATGTTGTGTATGTATGTTTTCTAGTTATCTGTGCTGCAAATCGAGATGAATCGTATGAGAGAAGAGAACAAAGTGTTAAGGAATGAGGTGGAGAAAACTTTGCAGGATTATAATCATCTTCGGATGATGTTTGCTGTTATTCAGAAAAATAACATAATGAAGGTGTGTCTGTGTTGGTATAAATTATAATCATTCTTTTTCAAATTAATTTTAATAATTTTATTAATCTTGATTGTCTGAATTTGTGTGAATTTGTTTGATGTTTAGGACCCTCAAATCTTTCTCCCACTTAATGGAAATGAAGGTTTAATCCAAGAACAACAGCAGGCAATTGAAAGAAACTTGAATGTTTCCAACAACCTAGGACATGGGTCGCCATCACTGGATTCTAATGAAGATGGAGAGAATAATGAACTTGGGCTGTCGCTAATGCTGAAAACCAGCTCAAGTCAACGAGAAATCCGACAAGAAGATGGTAATAAAGAAAGTCAAGAAACCCCAGATGTTGGATCGGTGCAGAACGAGCTTCAGCTAAGTCATTCGTCTGCAGTCACTACTAGCCATGCTGTTTCCACGTCCAACAGGAAAGCTAGGGTTTGCGTTAGAGCAAGATGTCAAACAGTAACAGTAAGTTGAATATGGATATTGTTGTTCGAAATTAAAAAAAAAAAATTATTCGAATATTAATAAGTGATTGAGGGTTCGAAATTTGCAGATGAACGATGGTTGTCAATGGAGGAAATATGGGCAGAAAATTGCTAAAGGAAACCCTTGCCCACGAGCTTACTATCGTTGCACGGTAGCTCCAGGATGCCCAGTCAGGAAACAAGTACGTACAATCTCATATTATCCACTTACATTCGGAGCATTTCTCCATAAACGCGTACCATCGTTAGAATATAATTCGATAATTTATCTCTTTATATGCTCCACCAATGATTTATTAATACACGTGATTACACGACCCTTAAAATTTTGATTCTCTTTGCGATTAGGTGCAACGGTGCCTGGACGATATGTCGATTCTCATTACAACATATGAAGGAACTCACAATCATCCACTCCCTGTCGGAGCAACCGCCATGGCTTCGACTGTTTCATCATCGGCTTCACCTTCGACCTTCGTGTTACTTGATTCGAGCCCGAACCCTCACCAGATGAACTCATCACCTGCCATGAACCTAAACGACCCTTCAAAAGGAATGGTCTTTGGCCTCACGAACAAGCAGCATTTCGATCATCAAATGATGCCTACAGTTCCATCAGCTCATCATCAACAAGCTTTCCCATGGATGCCGCGCAGATAAAAACCACCACAATGGTGGGATGTAAATCCTGAGAAGATGAAGATAAGCCGATACATTAGCTGAAAATATTAAAGCAAGTTTACATTTGGTTAGAACCTGTATTGAAATATTTATTCTTCTTAGTGAGAATTCTTATATTATACTCTTTGGTCAGGAAGCAAGGTTTAACTAAGAACTCAAATTCCAAAATCCCTCAAATCTTTTACATGTATAGAGTATCATTCAGTTACAGAAATTAAACATATATAAATTCTTTTAGAAGCTGTGGATTAGTGATTGTTGATGAAGATATTGAAGATGAATCGGAGTCTCACTGAGCGTGAATGGTTCTAGACATATGCAATATGAGTGTACAATGTTCTAAGAAAAGGAGGGATTAGTGATAAAGGATAGAAAAAGTAAAATGGTGTTGTGATGCAGGTATTTTGACTCGTGTTAGACTCATTTTTTATTTAAAAGTATACTTAACTCGTACACAAAAAGTTAATGAATATTTAATTTTTTATATTAAAAATCCTATTTGATAAATTATATAAAATCTCTTGAATCTTTAAACTACACTTTAAACGATATTTTGTTTGCGTCTTTAGTTACATGTCGTTTGATCAAAGTGTTTACGTATTCCTAGAAAGTTGTATCACAAGCAACATGAGAGTAAAGATACACACAGAAGAGTAACTCAATTTGTCATGTTTATAGTTCCGATAAAACAATTGCACCCGAGTTTTTTAAAATGAATATCATCCGTATTTTATTGGGATCACTTATTGGATTCCTATTTACAGAGTTATGTTAAAAACAATTAAATCGGTTCTTAGTCAATGAAATTCCCTGATCAAATTAGATCTGTACACCACAAAATGACCCTTCTCGTCCATTGATGATGTTCTAGAGAAGCTGATTCTTTTTCTCTTGTTTGCTGCTAATTTTTTCCATTTCTTTGCCAATTTGATAAACTTCTTAACACTGATCATCTTGTTGAATTATTTTCAAAACCAGAGAAGTAAAGATATAAAGGGAAATAAAAGCTTTTGTTTTACTGCTCTGTTGAGAACTGAGACTGGATGAACCTCTAAAACCAGTCCTTTGACTGAGGCATGTCAATGTTGGGACTTGAGGGAAGCAGTTAAACAAAACCATAGCTGGACAGTTGGCCATTTCTGGAAGGGAATGGAAGTGCAAAACCAGACATCATGTTCTGTACGTCTTATATCTAACAAGACAAAATTGTGGTTCTAATAGTAAAAATTCAAGATTGATTTGTTTTCTTAAATTTTTATAATTAGGTTTGGTCCCAACAGACTACTGAGATTGAAACATCATCATTTTCATACTGTAATGGCTTTAAGAGAATGGTAATAGTGAGGTCCTGAGTGTCCGGTTTCTAAGATTTTAATGGCCACGCGTAAATCTAAAAATAAGACTCATCATGTATTAAAAAATTAAATTTGAAAAGTATACAAAATAAATTAATTTATTTATAAATTATTTTTATTATATTTAATAATTTTCAAATAAATAGCATCTAAAAGTTTTATGAAACACCAAATAACTTGCAGAAAATAACTTTTGCGAGCATTTTTTTCGTAAACAATATAATAAAAATTATAAAGAAAAAAATTATAGAACAATAGTACTTGAATTTTTATCGTTAAAGTTTTGTCTCAAACTTAGTTATAGCATATTAACAGTAAATCTCATAAACCATAATATTTTTTAATAAACGAATCATTGTCTGCATGAAATATCAAATTAAAAATTATAAATAATTTTTTAAAATAAATTGTGAGAAAATAATATAAGAAAGTGGTGAAGTGGTGAGAAATTGAGATTTAAAAAACAACAACAATAAAAATATTATTTATAGGTTTATATGAATTTTTTTATTCTCAATTTAAAATCAATTAATATTATTATAATATTAATTATTACCCTATAATACACTAGTACCTAAACTAATTAGATAACAACAACTTGATAATTAAATTATAAAAACTATCAATTTATTAACGTTACATTTTTAAGTTTATTTAATAATATAATAATAAAAATATAATTAAAGCGATCACTATTTTAATTTTAAATTTTCTAAAAAATAATTATTATACTTTAATAGTTCTAATTTTTTTAAATTTTAATTAATTTCATTAATAATAATAATTATTTTTATTTTAATAATTAATAAATCTTACCGCCCTAAATCGTTGTTTCTGTTGTCCCTATTAATTTTTTTAAGTAAATTAGTTTAGTGTATACAGGGGGAAATAAATCTGCATACTCACTTTGGGAAAGAAAATGGACCCTGAATTTTAATTTCTGAATTTACCACAGATCTATCCCTGTAGAAATTTAGTTGCTTTTATTGGAAGATTCTTATAATTAGATTTAAATTAGTCTTTTTTAATAAATGTCTAAAATATTTTAGTATAGAGATAATTTTAACCCTTAACGTTTATGATTTTTATAATTTTAACTCTTAAAATATTGACATGTGATATATATGTAGAATGATATTTAAAATTTGAGAATGTTTAATACTTAATAACCTTTTATTTTAGATTTAATTAATTTTTAATATTTTATTTAAATTTTAATTATTTTATATTTATGTTAAAATAAAATTATATTTTACATGTATATATTTTTCATTATCGTAAAAAGTTTAACGATAATAACATTGTATATATCGTATATTTCAGTATGATTTGTGGGTTGCTCAAACTTATTGAAGGTCATCAATTCATATTTTAATAACATATTGAATAAAACATTAGAGAAAAAGGAAAGGAAGAAAACTTCCCTCAAAGCATTTTTCCTCTTTTTCTATATATAAATTGAGATTTTGTCTCCTTTTTCCTATTTCACCAGTGAATCTTT
Source organism: Abelmoschus esculentus (assembly GCA_035048815.1). Classification (NCBI taxonomy): domain Eukaryota; kingdom Viridiplantae; phylum Streptophyta; class Magnoliopsida; order Malvales; family Malvaceae; genus Abelmoschus; species Abelmoschus esculentus. The sequence goes on from JAUCBN010000012.1 coordinate 4,362,893, forward strand.
AGTGACAAAAATGGAATTTTCGTTGCTAATAATAGAAATGTCGTCGTCTAAAGACGAAGCAACCGCAATCTCTATAGCTTTGTTTTCCGAACAAGTAATTGGCGATGGCACTGTCTGTCTCATATTCTTCATCTCCTTGCTTTTCCCCCATAACACAACGTAAAGTCCAAGCACAATCAGCACCGCTCCAAGTATGCTGTAATGACACCAACAAGAAAAATACTCATAAACTATACGTATACGTATATGTATGTATATTGTTTTACCTTCCCATATGGAGCTTTTCTTCAAGAAATAATGAGCCTGCAAGGGCTACTAAGATGAGCACTAAAGGGTTGAAAACAGATGTATAAAGCGGACCTCTCAGACGCACACACCAAGAGATCAAGCTAAATGTTAACCCGAATCCGAAAATTCCCTGAAACAATGGACAAGAAAAGATTAAAATCTATAATTATCTAATTAAATATATTACGTATGTTAAAAATATTAAAATGTTACGAAATAAACTAACAAATATCATATAACTTGTATTCATAATTAAATTAAGATCGAAATTTGTTAAAAAGATTTTAAAGAAATTATGAATACTTAAGAGTTTGATTTCTTATTTGGGATAGAGGAGGTCTTGCTGATTTGTTATCATTAAATTCCTGATGGAATGGTTTTTACGCAAGTATGGAAGCTTTGGTGTGGGGTTGAACGGCCATTACGGATTGTTATTTTTACGGGTTGATAATTACGAATAAAAATATTCTGTCTTTGATCATGTTTTTTTAGGATTTTTATTTTAAATTAGAGTTTAAAATTTAAAGTTAAGACGTAAAAACATAAAAGAATGATATATTTTTTAAAGTTTAAGATTTAACATATAAAAATTTAAATTTAAAATTTATTTTTTTTACTATAAAACATAGAAAAATATGATTAAAAGATAATTTAGAGTTGAGGGTGCTAATGAACTTTATACTTTGTTTGAGAGATATTTGAAGTTAGGGCCGCTTAATTTGTCTATGTTTTTTAATTAATAGATGAGTATTTTAATCGATATTTTTATATATATAAGATTTTAAACTCGAACTTGTTTAAAGAATACCATATTACTTAACACTTGGACCAACCATGTTCGTTAGACTACTAATCTTTGTGATGCAACTGATTTTAAGTTTCTTATTAACGAATAAATTTTTTTATAAAAAAAATACTTAAAAGTTAATTTAATAATCAGCTATATAAATAAAGAGTAGTAGTCTAAAATATGAGTTAAGTTGCGGCAAGAACATAACCTAAATGCTCAAGGATTTCAGACACATTAATAGATTTAGATACACTTTCGCATTTAATTTATTATTTTTTGTTTTTTTTATGATAAATATTGGGCTAAATTTCATATCTATTATGTTTATAGTTCTAACACGGTCACACCTTGTATTCAGACATAAAGCTAATGATCCGAATGAAGATTGGGGTACAACCATTAGTAATTGGACATACCGAGTAAGCAACGGTGAGAAGCCTGATATTCCAGCCTAATCTCCACTGGCTCATGTCTTTTTCCATGCACAGTGCAAAGACAACCGCTTGCACGGTTCCGATCACGCATATCAACGCCGTGCTCGAGTAATAACACGGGTATTTCTGGCTCAGCTTAGCCTGGGAAACAAGTAAAAAGGGAAAGATTCGTAGCTTTGTATGTAAAGAAAGAAAGAATCTTTCAGCTTGTGAAGCTTTTGAATTACCTGGATGTTCAACCATAGAGCATAACAGATGCAGCAGGCAAAGGCCAACAAAGCGCCAGCTAGTTGGTGGTTAGGGGCTGCATTTGAGGAGTTAAAGCCATGGCGTCCATGAGGAAGAAGGTCAACATGGGTTGCTATATTGATTTCGATTCCTTTGTAAAACGTGAGGAGCATTGCTCCACCTATACCAAGCACAGTTCCCAACACTTTTGCCTTCCCTGGTATTGTTCTAAAAGCTAGCTTTTCCAATCTGTCATAGATTTGAGAATTGGACCCATTAAAGTTCTGCACTAATAATAACTTTGAGTCAAAAGAAGCATGCATGCATGCATGCATACATACCCAATGGTGATGGCCACAATGAAAGTTATGGCAGGAGTGAGATTAGTCATGGCACAAACAAATGTTGCAGATGTTAAGGCCAGGCTTTCTATGTACATGTTTTGGGACAGTGAACCCCTGAAAAGTGCAAACAAATATCCTGAGTGATGAGTTGATTTCACCTGATCAAAGAATGTAATATTATTATCAACGACTATCGATCTCTTGATATTAGATCCTTTAATCAAGATTATAAGTTTATGTCATGTGTTATCAATAGAGTAAATTAAGTTAGGAGGATCGCTCCGTATCTGATCTAAATTAGTCAACCAATAGGTTTGATACGTAGTATTATTAGTCATTTGTTACTTTCCCATCAACCTAATAACCTGACAGGCTAACACCTGTTATCATGCCATTTCACCTAATCAAACTCCACCGTTGAATATTTAACTAAATCAAGCCTGTTTTAGCAACTCTACTCACCCAAGTAACGCACAAAGAAATGCCTGAAGAAGTATAGTCCAAGTTAACTTTGGCCTCTTCCTACGCAATGAAAAAATCCAAGGTTAAGACTCATCAGGTACATTTCCATTAACTAAAAAGAAACATTTCACATTTGTTTTGTTTCGGACAGTGACAAAACTCTCCTGCTGGGTTTATAAACTGAGAAAAATAAGAACAGAATCTGATGCAGGTCCAGTCCCAGACTGGTTTTGTCCATGCATGGAGTGAAAATACCTTTCAACAATGAGAGCGAGAGGAACCATAACAGCAGTGGCGAATAAGAATCTGTAAGCCACGATGATCCTCAAGCTCATCCCGTCGTTTGCTGCTAATTTGTACAGCACATTTACCCCAGCAAATGCTACTTGAACCATTACCATCAGCATCGCCGGCTTTAATCCATGCAATATCAGCAGCATCTGTCCCATATTTGTCTCTTAGTGAACTGAAAACCTAAGTAGGAAAAAAAGAGTTGAAACTTGAAAGCAAGCCCTATTTCTTTTGTTTTCGTGTATCAATCCCCAGAAAGTATGTATATATATATGTATATCAGTGTGGGGAGGAAATGGAAGGGAAGAGCTTCGAATTTATAGGCTAATAAGAATCCACTATATGTAGGTAGTGGCAGCCATTGCATGTGCTGGCCAAGTTGCCCAAATGCAAACGTAAGGCTTTGCTTTGATTTTCAGCCTCTCTTTTTCTTTTCCCTTATATGTTATCGGAGACTCACATTCGAACACGAATATAAAATGCGTATATTATAAAAATATTAAAAATAATACTCACGATTCTGGACAAACGTAATATAAATTATTGTTTATGACCCTAAAACAGGGGTCTAAAAAATTTTAATTCAACTTAAATTAAGTACGAATAATATATTAAAACATATTTTCAACAATCAATTATAATTACTTTGTCCATCTCATTCAATATGTTTAATACTGATTTTTTTTTTGAATATTTTTAAACTTTAACCTATTATTACTTAAAATTATTACTGATAAAAAATAATTCAGTTTCATATATATATATATAATAATAATCTAAATAAAATTATTTTAAAGCTAGCGTTGCCAACTAGCCTAGCAATAGTACGAATAGGAATCAATGAATTTTAAGTTGCTCTAATGAAAGGTATCTCTGGTAATTGAAAATCATTGGAATTTAAAATTATGTGCGCTGTTTACCGAATGTAGTATCTTTTTGATGACTCTACTATGGAAAAATTATTATATGGATCGATTTCACCACGTCATTTATAGTCCTTAACTATTAAAATTTAGACAGCTAATTTTTGTATTTTTCATGTCATTTTTTTCAAGAGTGAATCTTCACTTTTTTATTGACATGTAAATAGGTAATGGGTGGTTAGATAACGATTAATTAGAAAAGAAAAAGTGACATAAAAATTAAAAATTAATTGTCCAATTTTTAATGGTTAGAGACCATAGATAATGTGGTAGAACCGGTCCATAGAATAATCTCTCCTATTACTAATAATTAAAAAAAACTAAACTTAAAGAAGTAATATTTTTTTTAAATTTTTTTTTCCATTTTTTATTACGAGAAATTTCATAATCTTATATTTATGCTATTTTTTAATTCTAAGAATATTTTTTATTAAATTAAAAAATATAATAAAAAATCACAATCTTAAGTATAAAAGTTGTTTTTAAATAAATCATTCTCTAAATTTTTTGAACCGTTCTTATATATTAAAGTATAATCATACTAATATATTAAAATAAAAATCAATTCTGATTTTACTATCATCTCATTTGGTGCCCTTTCCCCGAGCTCCACCTTTCTTCCCTAGTTTGGACACATTACCTATTTTACGTTAAATTGAATTAAATCTTCCCTAGTTTACTCTTTAAAAAAATAAAATCTAATTCTCTAATACTAAATTTTACCATAAACCTTACAAAATAGATCTTAAAATAAAACTTTAATTTCTAGATTTTTTTATAATAAAAAAAATTCAAAATATGTGTATTACTATTTTTTAAATATTAAAACAAATATTTTTAAAGAAAAAAAAAACTATTCTTCCCTTTTATATTGACATGAATTTATAACGTGTGAGCTATTTTCATTAACTATTATTTTTATAAAAAGTAAATTGGTAGTAAATTCTGTTGATAACCTAAACTTTTAGGGCAGTGGAGGAATAAAAGTGCTCGTACTATTGAACCGAAAATAAACTAATCAAATTATTCCACATACAGACTTAACCTCGGGATTGTAATTAATTAAGTTGACTCTGTCTGAAAAAATAATTAAATAAGTGCAACGTATTTTCCGCACGTGGGAAAGGTAGGGTCAAGTTTGAATCACTTGTCTTCGATGTCTGTGCTTAAAACACGTGGGTAAATGCATGGTGTGGCAGTTCTCAGGGTTTACGCACGTTGCTGGATGGAACAGTCTGCTTCCGATTAGCGGATCTTTGCGGTGAAATTAATGTATAATATTAATGGTTGTTGAAGTTATCTTTAGAATCGATTTTAATTTGATATTTATTTTTAAGGTATAATATTTGAAAAATAAAATTTAGCGGATAACTATTCTAATTTATATTTTTCAAGTAATAATATTTTTAATATTTTATATGATTAACCCATAAGAATCAAAGATTAATAATCATATTATGCATTGATTAATTAATACATGTGATGTGTCATACACTGGCAGAAATATATAGAGGTAAAGAGGGGATCGAAAGAATTTTTATTCAATCTTTTAAAAATTTAATTTACTGATGAATTTATTTTTATTTTTGAATATTTATATTTTATTTTTAATTTTAAACTCTGACTCTGTTGATATATCGTATTAGATACATGCAGCAGAGAATATAATAAAATATTATGCACGCATTAATATGACATAAGAGGATGAGGTATATTCTTTATTATAAAGTATTATATATTTATTATATAATAATAAATTTAAATAATTATTATAGTCATAAGGGATTTAACGGATAATTAATTGTATTTTTTACTCTTTTATTTGGAATATTAAAATTTATATTTATGATTTGAGGATTTGGATTTGAATTTGAATTTATCTGGTTTACTAATTAGTGCTGTTCTGGTTGGTCAGAGAGGGCGACTAAATGGCGCGACCGCGACGGGCAGCGAAGGCAAGGACGACGACGGCGCGACAGAAGAAAAAAGATACGAAGTTAGGCTTGAGGCGCAACTCCTGTCGGCAGCGAGACCACAACAACGAGGAGAAACAGTTGGAGAAGATGACTAGATATTTTATTTAGGGCTTTTAAGTTAATGTTTATAAAACAATATATAATAACAATTTAGTATTAATTATAAATTTCACTAAGATTAAAAAATACAAAAATAGGTAAATTTGATTTAAAATATGTCTTGTTGCCCATTGAGTATCTTAAGATTTTAATAATAATTTAAAAAATTATTAAAAAATAATGATGTATGTTACCCATTTTACCTCATTCGTTATATTATTAGTAGACATTAGTATACAATTTTCATCCACAAAATCTTTAATATCCCATTTTAATTAGTATTTAAATAAATAATTAATGATAAAATATATTTTAAGTCATTCTAATTAATTTTTTAAAAAATAAGTTATTTTTGGCGTTAGAATCGAAAGTAACTTAATACAATAATAATTTTAATCTCAAATTTTATATATTTTAATAATTTAATCATAATTTAAATAATTTAATATATATATACTTTTGTATTTTTAAAATTTGGCAACACCCTCCTAACCCACTCTGCCACCACTTCTCACACCCCTATTAATTTCCATCAACTCAATAACCACAAATGGAATAATTAGACAGAATATGCACTAGATAAACATGCAATATTAAATTAATATTCACTATTACATATTTGTATATATATATCCTTCCTTATTTTATTTATAAATCTATATTTTAGTCAGATTTATTTAAAATAAATCGTTTTTATAAAACACGATTCAAAAAATTATTTTCTACAAAGAAACAATTTTGATGTAATAAAATGAAAAATTTTATTTTATACGTCTTTTAATACAAAAATCGTTTTATATAAGATACGATTTTAAAAATCGCTTTTTATAATTCGTTTATGTGGTGGTCTAGCAAAAGTAAAAAGTTTCTAAATAAAATGGAAATATATATAATAAAAAGGAAATATTAATTTAATATTTTCAGATAAACACATACACAATACTACTAGACAAGGGACAAACTAGTTATATCTTAATTTGTGGATATAAGTACGTCGCTAATCAAATTTTTATATATAAAAAGAGTTAAATTTATTAAATTATTTTGAATTATAATTAAATTAATAAAAATAAATAAAAAATTAAAAATATCTTTAATGTTTAATTAGATAGCCCCTTTAAATTTTTTATATAATTTAATTTTTAATATTTTATTTTATATTAAAATAATATGATAAACATATGTGATAATATCGTACAAATAATAATATTGACTTAAAATTCATTTTTGTACTTGCTGTTTTATTTTTTGATTATTTCTTCAATTAAGAAAAAAAAAAGAGTAGTAAAATATTAAATAGTAGTAGGAATTCTATTATTTCATTCGAAAGGATTGTATCTCATAATTATTTATGACTGTTTATGTCTTTAGCACGACCACTTGATGAAATACGGAAAAAAACGGGATAAGTATAAGAACAACTGAAGGTATTAAAGAAACAAGAACAACAACTACTAATTCATTAGCTAATATATTTTCGAAAAGTCGAAAACTAAGTGGTAAAGATTTTGTGAAATCCTCTAAAATGTTAATAGGTAAAAGAATTGGATTGTTGTTTTCGCCATCCTTTGGTTGATATATATAAACAATCGACAAAATTATAATTTTGGCCCCTCTACTCTGTTCAAATTTAAAATTTAGTCCTGTAATTTGATTTGATAATTTCTTTACTTTTATAATTTTGTTAGTTAGTATTGTTAACGTTGTTAATAGTTAAAAATACTTTAATAATCATTTAGACTAACTAATAACATTATAAAAATAAAGGATCAAAATATATCAAATTAAAATACAAGATCAAACTCCAAATTTAGGTGTAGTTGAGGGGCCAAAAGCATGATTTAATATAAAACATTAAATAAATCCTTTAATATTAAAATAGATTATATAAAGTTGTAGAAGGTTGCTTTTAAGTGTGTGGAGGTTACTTTTTTAAAGCTGAAGATGGAGAAAGCAAAATTTGATTTTGATGGCCTTTTCCCCTCTATTCTAGTAATATGGGAAAGGAACAATTAACTATTAAGTAATAAGTTGTAATGGGCACAAATTATAGTGGGTTTTTTCGTGTCATTACTGATATTTCTATTTCAAATTAGTGATTTTAGGGTTTAAGGTTTAAAATTAGAGATTAAGGTTTAAGAAATTAAGAGTAAAATATATTTTTAGAGTGCAGGGTTTAATGTTTAGAACGTAAAAAAAATAAGATTAAAGTTTAAAATTTAATTTTTTAGAATTTTTAATAGGAGACGTAAAAGGAGGCGCTATTAGAAGGTAAAAGATTTTTACCCGTCGTAATATGTTAAAATTTTGAAGAAATATTGGTGTCTTATTTGAGGTTAGTGAATAAAAACTAGTGGGAAGAGTTTTGTCGCTTGTTTAATGGACTGATCCAATTTAAATTTTTTGACTTGTCTTCTTAGATTTTGTTTTGGTTAATTTAAATTGATTTAATGCATATTTAATTTTAATGTATGAGTCTTCAAATAATTTTTTTTACATACATAAAATCTGAATCTCAATACTTGTTTATACTGTATTGTTTATCACTTGAATTAATCTACGTTAATTAACCTAATTTAACTTTAAATATAATTTAAACTTACGTATTAAGAATTTGATTCAACTCGATTCTATATAAATTTAATGTTACGGCTACTTGAACAAAGAAAATTTTAAACCCAATAATAATAATAATAATAATAATAATAATAATAAAAAATTATATCTAGTGTAAATAAATATTGTTTAAATGGACATATATCAAATACAGGAACAATTATAAATTATAAAATTATCAAAGAAGTTAAGCGATAAGTAGAATCATGTCTTCGAAGTTAGATATTTGAATCAAAATTTATGAATGGAAAAAAAACATATAAATAAGCCTTATTTAAAAATCTAAGTTGATCAAGAGGGAAACAGATTTGGAAAGTATTGTATAATTTATTAAAATAAATAACCCTTTATCTGTTCTAAAATATACTCTCAATTATTGTACCACGTGTTCAAACCCGCAACCTTTAAGAACAACAATTGTTTTCTTAACCACTGAGATAAGATGATTTGTACCTATAAAAAAACTAAAAATCTAATACTATTAAAGAAAAACAATTGAAGCAAAGCCCCCAACATTTTCCTCTTGTCCAAAGTTACTTTTACCATAAGAGTGAAAGAGCCTCATGATCTTTTGTGTCTGATGTTTTTGACAAATCACCCAATGCATGGAAATGGGAACTTTTAGACATTGCATTTCCCACTCCCCCACCTTCGTTTCCTTGTCCGCCATCTCTTATCTTTGGTTATAAATTAATGGTTTCTACCCTTTGGACACAAATGAAATCATGTGTAGAGTTCATCAACCATTATCAACAAAGTGGAAGATTATATCAGCCTAAACTATATAAACATATGAGGAAAGTAGATTCGCGCACACCTTCGTTCGTGTTGGTTTATGCTTTAAGGAAAAAGTTCGATTAAAAGATCATTTATGTATTGCTTAAATTATACTTGTTCAAGTTATGAAAATGCAACCTATTTTAGGAGAAAATTTTAGAAATAATTTAATTTGAAATTAAATTTTAAAATATAGAATTTTTTATATATATTTTAGATTCTAAACCAATTTATATAGTGCACATGATAGAACGCATGTGCACATGGCATTGTCCATTCTGATTTTTAAAATAGAGAACATTACCTGTAGGTGGCGTCCTTCTTTAAAATTCAATTTTAAAGATGGTCACCGTATATATAATTATGCAAGGACAATTTATATATTTTTAAGGATTTTTATGCTCTGATATGTATCGAGAAAGAAAGGGACATTTAGACTAGACCTATCATTTAGACAATCGAGTTAATTGGATTAATCTGAATTGAATTAAATGAGTTTTAAAATTATTATACATTTTTTATACCTATTGTTTTAAGTTTGAGTTGGATTTTTGGATTCGAGAAAGAATTATATGAATAAAAAATATAGATCGTCAGTTAAAAGAATGAGAAATCACAAATTGACTTCATTTCCTATTAGAATTAAGTTGACAACAAAGAGATTTTCTTTCATGTTGTGAAATTCTCACAGCATAAACAATATCTATCTTATGTTATTAGTGACAAAGTTTCCTTTTGCCTTTGTTTTTATTTGTTTTTTCATCGTCATTTGGACAGCTGAGCTTGGTGTGCATCCTTCAATTTTTTGGTTCTTTTATTTAGGGTGAAAAATTATTCGATTATGACCCGATTCGTGTATCCCGATTTGATCTGGATAATTTTTTATTTTTAAGAATTGGGACGAAACGTGATGAATTTTAAAAAATACGAGTCAAGATTAGACGGATTCATGAATATATTAAAAAACATTTGCCCTACTCTGCCGTGTTATATTTTTAATTATACAATTTTAATTTTTATGAAAAAACACCATATATAGACATTTTATGGTTTTTAATTTTTTTGTGTGTGACTATCATAAATTTTTGTTAGATATTGTTTAAATTTTAACATATCTGATTCTACGATTAATGATATAACTTTATTCTTTTTAATATATAATTTCTCATGTAGGTAATTTAAAATTATTTTTATTTTATTTTTATACAGGTTTGAAGTCCCATGAAATCATAGTTTGTGATTGTAATGACAAATTGATCAAACCAAACATCCCCGGCGAAGTTTAAGATTGTTTAAAAAAAAATTCAAATCACGTCAGACTCAAGTTTAAGAGTTAGAATATCGGGACAAATAAATAAATTAGTATTTTAATCCAGAACATGATCAAATTTATAAAATTTGTATCGTCGGATTTTACTGTCAATTTTTTTTTTTATATTTTTTTAGGCAGTTTTTAGCATTGCGTTCTAAACCATCTTTTGGCCCTAAAATTGGTTTAGAACGTAGAAGCAATACTAAACAATTAACTTTTTAAAAAAAAAAAATTGTTTTTGAAAAGTGATTTTCAACCCAAACGCAAAAACTAAAATTTTTAGGTTTTACGGTTGAAAAAGTATTTTTATGAGTCGAATTACAATTTTAACTTTCATTTATTATGTTTTATTATAGTTTAATTATTACAAATATATAATTATATTTAACATAAATTATTTTTTTAGTTTAAAAATTATATATATTCATGTCAAATTTTTTAAAAAACACTTTTGAAAAGTATTTTTTAAAAATAATTTATATATTTATTTATTAATATTTTTATATTTTATCGTAATTTAAGTTAACATTATAATATAAAAGAATTTGATTATCATTTAAATACATATTTTTTAATTTATAACATTATTTTAAAATAATCATTTACTTTCTTGAAAGCACTTTTTGATAATAATATTAAATACGTACATTTTAAACCAAAATTTTAAAAGAATTTTTCTATATATTTTTCAAAAGTAATGGTAAACTGACCCTTTAATAGAGCGGCATAGAATTGAGTTTTAAAAGTTATAAATGAAGACGAATTTGAAACGTCCAAAAATTTATTCCATCTTTTCCTTTTCCCTCAATCTTGTCATGCTGCTTTTGCTCTCTAATGAAATCATAAATTAGTTATTATTCTTTTTAATATTATGGTCCGACGCATACTTAAACATAGATATCATCTTTCAATTGCATACTATATTTTTTTAAATAAATAATAATAAGACAATCCTAGAGAGGGAGAAGACAATTCTTAGCCTACTAAAAATAATAATAAGACCACAACAACCATCCAATTCGAACACAAGACAAGACACCCTAACGTGAGAGAGGGAGGACACCACTCAAAACCAGGAACTATATATACCAGAATCTTTACTACAGTCACAAACAAAACAAAACAAAACTGAACAAGTAAAACAAACTGAATTCGACCGAAAACAAAGTCTTTAGATAGGTTTAAATCAGAAGCATTTCCGGTGAACGATAGCTGGGCCGGATTCATCATATTCACCCTTGGAAATCCACATCTGCGGCATAAAAAGTAGACGATAAGCAATGGAAGTCGATCACATGCATCCCAAATAAGGCTCCTCAAATGAACTATACTAGGAAGCAAGCACAGAAAAGTTACCTGCTGGAAGGTGCTAAGAGATGCCAAAATGGACCCTCCGATCCAGACACTGTATTTTCTCTCTGGAGGTGCAACCACCTTGATCTTCATGCTGCTAGGGGCAAGGGCAGTGATTTCTTTGCTCATCCTATCAGCAATTCCAGGGAACATGGTGGATCCACCACTAAGCACAATGTTTCCATACAGGTCCTTCCTGATATCAACATCGCACTTCATGATGGAGTTGTAAGTAGTTTCGTGGATTCCGGCAGATTCCATTCCAATCAGAGATGGCTGGAAGAGTACTTCAGGACAACGGAACCTCTCGGCTCCAATTGTGATCACTTGCCCATCAGGCAATTCATAACTCTTTTCAATAGCAGAGCTGCTCTTGGCAGTCTCCAACTCTTGCTCATAATCAAGAGCAACATAAGCAAGTTTTTCTTTCATATCACGAACAATTTCTCGCTCTGCAGTGGTTGTAAAAGAGTAACCTCTCTCAGTTAAGATCTTCATCAAGGAATCAGTAAGATCACGTCCAGCAAGGTCTAAACGGAGAATAGCATGGGGGAGAGCATATCCTTCATAAATTGGCACTGTGTGGCTCACACCATCACCAGAATCCAAGACTATACCTAAACAAATAGAAGAGAATAGACACTAAATGAGAGGGAACAAACCAACCAAAATCTCCATGCTAATTTCCAGTTTCGAATTTTGCATTACAAAATAAAATAGAGTAATGCCTACTGACTGTAAAGCTAAAGTAGATTTACTCACCAACTCTAGAATACAATCAAAATCAGTTTCCAAGATGTAAATAGATACCTGTGGTACGCCCACTGGCATAGAGGGAAAGAACTGCCTGAATAGCAACATACATAGCAGGAGAATTGAATGTTTCAAACATAATCTGGGTCATCTTCTCCCTATTAGCCTTAGGGTTGAGTGGTGCTTCTGTAAGGAGTACTGGATGTTCCTCAGGAGCAACACGAAGTTCATGTAGAAAGTATGGTGCCAAATCTTCTCCATATCATCCCAATTGCTGACAATGCCATGTTCGATGGGGTATTTTAAAGTAAGGATACCTCTCTTTGACTGTGCTTCATCACCTACATAAGCATCCTTTTGACCCATCCCAACCATGACACCTGTGTGTCGTGGGCGACCAACAATACTAGGGAAGACTGCCCTAGGGGCATCATCACCAGCAAATCCAGCCTGCAAATACAAGAATAAAGCAAGCATCAGCATTAGCGTAGTTAGAACAAATAATTAATAAAACACAAGCCAATCAATCCAAAGCAAAATGTCTATAGCATTAGAAGGTAAAACAAAATCAGTACATATAAACAAAAAAAAAAAATCGAATGCAATGTCTATAAGATTCATGCTAAGAAAATAAAGCATATAAACAACAGAAATAAAACAAACTAACCTTGACCATTCCAGTTCCATTGTCACAGACAAGAGGTTGAATATCCTCATCCGCCATCTCTTATTAGCCTGGATAACAGAAACAGGTTGTAGTAATTTTTTTTATTTCTTGGAAACCATTTTTCCATTATCAAGAGAAGATAATTATCCTTAATCTTTTTCAACTCTGCTTTGGTAATTCTTAAAACCAGCCAACTACAAAAACTAGTATCCAAGCAGCAAATCCAATTGTTCACGAGTGTTAAACTTCAGAGCAGGTAAACTCCTAAATCATAAAAGCCAAACAATATGCGAACCATCCTTTCTAGAAACTCAATTCTGATCATATTAATCATTAAAGAAAGCATAAAATCGAAACTACAAAAGAATTAAATGCATATAACAGCCTAACCTGCTACTGAGTATACAACAAACAGTACAGAATCTGTAGTTCTCAAGCACACATCAATCCATACTTCACCAATATCTATATGAATCAGAAATAGATGTCAACTTGATGCATGAGGACATCAAAACAAAATTCAGATTCCGCAAGCATAAAACTGTAACAAGAACACCTCGCAGATACCAGAAAATATATTAATTAAGCCACAACTCTAAGCATATCCGAATCAGAAAACACAAATAAGGCCGGGTATTTGACACACAATAGTGCATAGGAAGAAGAAAACACAGCAGGCACGCGATTAGATCACTAGATACAGTTAAGACATAATAAAGAAGCAAATATCACAAAGTTATAGCTTCGTAGATCAAATCAATCAATAGAAATATACAAGAAAAGAAAAACAGATAAAAGATAATACCTTGTTTAAGCAGGAAAAAAAGGAGAAGATGACAATTTGTTAGACAGAAACAGAGAGTGAAGAGGCGGAGGGATTCTGTTTGGGTGCTGAGAAATAAAATATTGTAAAATGAAAAATATTTTCTTGGGTGCGGAAAGGGAAAAAAGGAATCCATACAAAGCGTTAACTTAGCTGTCCAAAAATCCACGTGGAATCTCTCTAGATTCTAGTGAGATGATGATGACGTAGATGTTCCTAAAACCAAAATTAACAGTTGGGATTGATGCCACGTCAGCAGGGCGGCTGAAAGTTGGGGTTGGCGGTGAATCGGAGTCGTGCCCCACTCCGACCATGTCCAGTTGTCTACGATTTCTGCTTCAACTTTGGTGGGCAAGCAGCGTTGGTTTGTGAATCATTTGTATCATATTTATTTATTAAATCAAAATAAATGAATATAAATAAAATTTTCATGTTTATTTAATAAATAAATGAATCCAAATAAAGATATATATGATTTGTTTATTTTTAAGAATTAACTCATTTATAAATTTATTTATAAGATAAAAAAGTTTATAAATGTATCTAAATACTAAATTTTATTGTTGTCATGTTAAAATATAAGTTTTATTTTATTGTTTTTATTTATTATTGATTTAATTTTTTTAATAAATTTACACGATCATGAGAAAAAAACCGAACACGGACATAAATATTAAAATAAACATATTCATGAAACACTTAAATGAATATGTTCACGAATAATTAAATGAACGTGGCGAAGATCTTCAAAAATAAATAAATATTAAATGATATTAAAAATTTAAACAAACATGAATTTAATATGAATATCTTTAAAAATAAATAAACATAAATATAATCTTATTTGTTTAAATTCGATTCATTTACGTGTATATTGACAACCACCCACTTAATGTACTTATATCTTTACACTATTTTTATAACACCATGACACATAAATTAATCATTTAAAAATAAAATATAATCTAATACGAAAAAAATAAAAAAAAATCTATTAAAAATTTAGATAAATGATGTGATTAAATGAACGGAGTTGTGTCAAATATATATCTGAAGGACACGACCTTTCAAAACTCAAATCAGTCGATTCAAATTCAAATTCAATATATTGGGTTTTTGAGATTTTTAATTTATTTTAATTAATTTAATAATATTTAACGATATTTAACGGTGTTCGACACATGCGATAAACACATCCATTTATTATATAAATAATAGTTTCTCTCCCTCCTTATCTAACGGCACAAATTTTTTTTTGAACGATGATATTAAGAATCGTTTTAGGATGAGATATCCTTATAGTGCGATTAAAATAAAGTAATTTTATGTAAATTTTTTATCTCATTGTTGTGAACTACAGAAATTCTTATAAAAAAATTAAATTATATTATAAAAATTTGTACAATTATATAAATTTTAATTTGAGATATAATATATATATAAATTCTTACCTAATTAGTAAGAATTTTATTAGTATCCGCTCTATATAAATTTTTACTATTTCTTTTTAAATTTATGTTAACCTTGTTTTAGTCAACATTTTAAGAACAATTTTTTCAAAGTCTTAGGTTTTAACCATCATTTGATATTGATTGCTCAATCATTCTGTAGACAGTGAGTGTTCGAACCCATGATCTCTAAAAAGAATAACCGTTCCATTAACCACTTGAGTTATAGGGCTCGTGCAGGTCATTTAGATTTTTTATTTGGATAAATAGGATGTTTAAAATTTATTTTGGAATATAGGCCAAAAGCTACAGTGAACGTAGGAGAACGCCACCTGCAGGTGACAACTTGAGGGAGGACATCACGCCACCTGCAAGTGGCGTTCTCCTTTATTTTAATATTTTTTTTTGTTAATTTTGAAGGGAGGACGCCACTTACATATGATGTTCTCCCATTTGCACTATTCATTTTAGCTTAGATTCTAAAATATCAATTGAGAATCCCTATTTTCTTAATTAAAAAAATAATTATCCATCCAATTTTGCGTACCTTTCTATCTACTTATTTTTTTACACAAATTATTTTTATAAAAAATGGTATAATTGGAAAAGAGAGTCATTATAATACATTCTTTTGAAAGTTTTCTTATTTTCCTTCCTAATACTAATTTTAATTATCCAAACAAAATACATATGTATTATGTCCTACTTGGACAAACGTGCACAAAACTACAATGAATCACAACGGTACATGTGTCAAGCATAGCATCAAATATGCATACACAATCCTCGGGACAACGTTATGGACTTTCACCCAATCTACGTGCTCTTATTGCATTGTCTATATCTAATCCATGTCGCATCAAATTATTTACACCGGAACCCTGAACGGCTGTGATGACTGACCCGGGTGTTATAACGGCGCACTGCTGCCGAACGAACTTCCGAGATTCGAATTAGAAGCTTGATGAAGGGAGATTTTAATGGTGTGGATTTGAGATGATTTGTGTATATCTATGCACTCCTCAAGGTCAGCATCACATGCCAGAAGAACCCACTCGCTGTCATCGTCCAAGTACTTCAGCTCGATTCTGCTCACATCTTCGATATTGAATCGTTTCACAATCTCTTGTTGCAATTCTCTGAAACCCCAACTCGGTTGCAAGCTGAACCGGATTATAACTTCTCCACACATAACTTTTATTCTAAAGGCACCATCAGCTCGTACATTCTGGCCATCGGTTTTTGGCAAGGGTGGCTGAGTCTCGAAATTTGGAAGTTCACTGAATGTTTTATGGCTTTGGGATCGTGCAAGCAGCTTAGGATCCTCTGGATTTAACGAGTGCAATTCCGCAACACTATAAGCTCTCTTCATTGCTCCACCAGGGTCTTCCACCGGCAACTCATCTTCATTGGTGTTTGTATTATGCTGTTTTGCTCCCATGGAGTGACCGGTTGTTGAACCAGAGCTGTGGCTACATGAAGGTGGTGGAGACTTCGGAGCAGCAGCTTCTTGGCTGAACATGCAGTTCTCAAGTTGAGGCTCAGATGACTTTGAATGGTTACCGATCTTCAATGACGAAGAAGGGACATTACCAGAAAGGTTTGGCGAGCCAAGTTCTGGGAAGCTCGAATAGAACAACCCGATTTGAATGGCACCCTCAGCGCCCTGAACTGAATCAATCACAAGTTGTAGTTTTTTCAAAGAATGGCCTACCTTCTTAATTTTCCGAGAAGGCCATCGAGTGATCCCATGTTGCCTGCATATCCTTTTCAAAGTAGTAGGGCACACTGCAATAAAATAAACTCTGTTAAGCGACTCGCGTCTAGACAAATGGAACAAACTGCTATTGCATTTGATGACAAGGGCTAGCTGAGAATGCTAAGGGAGAAACCAGACAGAAAACATCATAGAGGCAATATACTCGCCATTGTTCTACGGACACTTTGTCTTGAAAACTAACTTTTCTGTATATCGATAAAGACCTCTGGTGTTTGAACTTATATAACACCTTATATCAATATAAGCTAGGCTAATCAATCTCTATCTTCAACAGATACATTGTTGCAGCTGTGCTTACACTTCATTTGTGATGCTTACTTTCATCATTAAGTAATAATGCGAAGCGACTAATTTTAATGAAATATATTCTTACCACCAATACTCTTAGCAGCATCTTTAAGACTCCCTGCAAAGTACTGCCGAAGAACCTCCAAGCTGATTGTCTTCTCCATCTTGGTCCGTGACGTCCATCTCTTCTCACCCGGTCTTTTACAGCCTGAAATGTAACGTGGGCCAGAAGAAACAGAGTCATCACCACCTGCCTCAACGCTAGCTTTGCTTTTAGCATTTTGATGAAGTTGCTGAAAATCTGAAAGCACGTTCTTATTGTTCAACTCTAGTTGATTGTCCTCTGAACAGGTTGCCACATTGAGCTCTTCTTTTGGTTCTTCCTCTTGATATTCCCATGAGACAGAAACACCTTTACCCTCCTGTTGGGCCTCCATCAAGTGAGCAATCCATGATGCCTCGTCTGGAGAGTTCTCTTTCGGAGACGAAACCGTAAATTGAGTTTCTTCTTTGTCTGATCTCCCGTCCGACGCGGCTACCATTTCTTTAACTGGCAGTATCACTTCTTCCTCTAGCTCCTTGTCCACAACTACATGCAAGCTCTGGCAAGCCTGCCGCATAAAACTGGACAACGAGCTCAGCATTTGCTCTTGTGCGTCACTATCATGGCAATCATTCGGCAAGAATAACTCCAAAACAAATTCAACTGATTGAGTAAAACTGCTTCGTAGAGGGATAGCTACAGCGCCATGTAATCCAAACATCCTAGCATGGTGAGAGAGAGGATAATTTTTCTTACTGAAGACTGTTATATCAGTTGCAAAGCATTGTTTGTTCGTCATGAATGCTCTGCCAACTACACCTTGGCCTCTGAACAGGTGGTGCTCCGAGCATGCCTCAAGGAAATCCGAGAAATCTTTATCAGCAACAAAGCAAGCAGTATCCACAGTGGAGACACAATGATAAAAGTTCTCATCAGAGTGTCGGCATCCGTTTTTACCTTGGCTGAGGCATGGAGCCCATGTCAGACCCAACGGCAGGTTAAATGTCTTGCATACAGATCTTAGAACCTCAGCTATCTCGGGCAATGCAGCCTGATACAACTCGTTGCAAGCCTGTGAATATAGACAACTTCCTTCGGACTTAGAATCGAATAATACAATTCCGAACCATTGGAAACTATAGGTTTAAGATACCATTCATTTACCTCAACATTAGGAGGAGTGAAGCTGGGAGAGCTCCTTAGATCGACAGACTGCAAAAAGATACGATTTACTAGAGTCGAATATAGAGAAATGAACAAAATGAATAGTTAAAAGGATTCCTGACCATTGGCAAATTTGAAGGGTTTTTTTTCTTAATTTATTTTAATTTTCTTGCCTAAAATCGGAAGTCAAGTTCTAAAAAAGCATAAAACAAAGTTATAATTATTGAAGAAAAATGACACAAACTAGGGACAGTTGGTGCATTAAGCTACAGGTATAACATGAGCTTCGACTTTAGTGACAACTTTTATCGAGACAAAACAAAACATCGGTAATTGTCAAGCAAGGATCATGAAAAAAGAACGGTAGAGACCTCAAGAGCTTTGCAGACATTGTCAAGCTCGGGACGGTAATTGATCTTTTGAGTAGTCATGACAACCTCAACAACACCCAAACAAGTTCCAGTGGCTCGTTCGAAAACAGGAAGAGCAAGAGATCCCCCAACATTATACTCCAGAGCAAAACTAATACGTGGATATTCATCACTTCCGAAGAAACGAACATCGGGTGTCCACTCAGGCAACTTCCCCAAAAATACAAGGCCAGGCAACCCAACTGATTCCTTCGAATCCTCCTCTGTTGGGAAGTTATACGATTCGGAGACATCTCTAAAGATTTCTAGACTCCTGCATTTTGTATTAAGAGAATATGGCTGGCCTTCAGTTGTAAGAACATGTTTGCCTTCTCGTTTTATAGGCACCCAGATTTGGATAAGGACATCTCTATCTTTTGTACTTTCCTTCAAATGTCCAATAGCCTTCATTAGTCTCTCTTTCACATACAAAGAGGACCCGGACTCCGCACTTGGCGCTATCCACCATCTACTGCCTAACTCGGTGCCTTGAACCATAAAACTTCCGGTTTGTGACAATGCTGAAGCATTTGCATCAGCCATCCCATTAGGTGATTGACTTGCAGAAAGGGCCTCAACTGTCATATAACAACGGGGAGAAACTGGTGTTTCCGTCTCTCCTCGATGCATTTGATGCGAGTTTACACTAGAAGGAACCGTGTCACAGTCATTGTGACCATTAGATGTTGACAGACCAGGCTGCATCAAGTTGAAATCGTCATTAGTCTCTAGCCAACATCCTTCAAACAAGAGTTCATCCATTAAATCCAAATCCATGGCAACATCCGAGTATGTAAAATTCGGTGTAGTCCCACCAGGACCAGCATCGCCGTCACCTTCCATGTCGACAAATTCGCTTCTAACTGAGCCTATATATATCAGATTCCAATAGTAAACACGATCATGGCCTGAAACACAAAAGCACAGTAAAGATTAAGAACACAAAGTGGAATCTCCAGGAAAGGATTCTTTTGCCGTAATCGAAAATCCCAATCTGTCCAAGGCGCAGAAACATCGTCAGCAAAAGGTTTGTTTGGATTCATGAACTGCAATCAGAAATACATTTCAGAAGGAAGAAACCTTCCATAGTTTTCCATATAAATATTTTGTCATCCACAGTTAATACAAACAGTGAAAATACCATATATATATTCCTCAATTGTATTTCCAATTTCTAAAAAACTCAATTTTAGTTGACTATAAACAATGGATCCAAACATGTAAAACATCAACTTTCATATACATATAATCACAATCATCATCCTCTGAATTTGCATACACACAAATATACATATTTGAAAAAAACCCATTTCTTTGCATACAAATTCCAAGCAAACTGTTCATAAAAAGGTGAAAAAAACTAAAAGAAAGTGACTCACTTTAGAACGAATCTATGAGGAAAAAAAACCCAGATTGGTACTTTGGGTTTCTTTGTCTGTGTACTGCAATAGCCTTTGGGTGAAGCAAAATCTAAATCTAGAACAAAGACATGTCCTTGTTCAATGAAACTTCCTTTTGTTTTTTGTTTTCCTACAACACTACTTAAACTTCAAGAATGTAATAAAAAAAGGGGTAAGAACAGAAGGCAAAACAGAGTAGAATGGCAAGTTGCATCACAGTGATTGGGTTTTGTTGGTCTCTTGGGGTGGAGTTTATTATAAACAACACTCTCAATCCATGCGCGTGTAGGATCTTCTCTATAGGACAACGCATCAACTACCAATCAAATTTTCTCGTTATCTTCACACCACGAAGAGCAAGTGTTGTAAAGGTAACAAAATAAAGAAAGATGATATAGGTTTCTTGGCACTTCTAATACGTAGTTTGTGTGGAAATTGAATTTTTTTCAGATTATTTTTTAAATATTATATTTGTTCGATATATTTAGAATGATTGAAAGGGTTTTAATTTTGAATAATATTTATATTTTTATTAAAATAATTAAAGTCAAGTTAAAAGGTTTTGATTATAAATATATTTTATATTAAATTGAAGTATAAGTTTATTATAATATAATTTTTTAATTAAAAATTAAAATATACAATAAAATTGAATTATATTTTTACGGTTTTAATTTTACGATAATAATTATTATATATCTAAAAATAAAAATTATATATTCAAAAAAATCACCTGCAATATTCGAATAACTCGAATTAAAATTTATGTATTAAAATATTTTATAAAGAATATTTTTTTCCGTTGCCATTTGTATTAGAGTAAAGTGTACTGATACTCATTAAACGAAATTGAAATAATTTTTTAATTATTAAAATTTTAAAAATTATAAAATAATTATTAAAATTTTTATTCAGTTACAAAAGTTTCATTAATTATTTTTTAAATATTACAAAACGTTCATTTAAACTTGACTGACTATTATAAAATGGGATGAGTCTATCACGTGCGTCGAATATTGTTAAACACCATTAATGATAAACACCGTTGAACACTATTAAATTAATTAATTAAAATTAAAATTTTCAAGGACTAAACATATAATTTTGAATTATTTGAAATAAAATTTTAAACAAATTATATATATTATATTTTATTTTTTTAAAATAATTTTTTAACTATTTTTAATTTTAAAATATTAAATCTAAAATCTAAAACCCTAAACTCAAGCTAAAAATTACTAAACATTAAATCCTAAAATTCAAAACACTAAATCATAAACTCTAAACCCTAAAATAATAAAATCATAAACCATAAAATCTAAAAATATAATCATAACCTAAACCCTAAAATAGAAAATTTTGAACCGTAAAAAGTATAAACCCTAAACTTAAAACCCTAAATTAGTTTAAGATTTAGATATAGGGATTTTGGTTATTTTAGGGTTTAGGATTATAGGTTTATATTTAGTGTTTATGGTTTATTACTTTTAGGGTTTTTGATTTTAGGGTTTTGAGATTTTATATTTTAGGGTTTAAAGTTTTATGTTTAGTGATTTAGGTTTTGAATTTTAATTTTAGGGTTTAGAGTTATTTTTTATTTTTTAAAATTAATTTAAATTAGTATTTTATTTAATTATTTTAAAAATAAAATATGTATAGAAACTAATTTAATAAATAATTTATTTTAAATAATTTATAATTACATGATGAGTCCTTAAATTTTTTAGTCTTTATTAATTAGTTTAATAATGTTCAGCAGTGTTCATCATTAGCGGTGTTCAGCGGTGTTCGACGCCCGTTGTAGAATTTTCCAATAAAATGATATTAAACTAACTTAAAATAGTTTTTTTAATTATTAAAATTTTAAAATTATAAAATAATTATTTAACTTTCAAATCGGATACGAGATTTTAATTATTTTGTTAAAATATTATAAAATAAGAAAATTCTACGACGGA
Source organism: Abelmoschus esculentus (assembly GCA_035048815.1). Lineage (NCBI taxonomy): Eukaryota > Viridiplantae > Streptophyta > Magnoliopsida > Malvales > Malvaceae > Abelmoschus > Abelmoschus esculentus. The sequence continues at coordinate 4,385,520 of JAUCBN010000012.1, forward strand.
CGTTGAACACCGCTAAACACTGTTAATTATGAATACCGCTGAACACTATTAAATTGATTTATAAAGATTAAAACATTTAAGGACTCAAAATATAATTATAAATTTTTTAAATTAATTTTTTATTAGATTACTTTTTATGTATATTTTATTTTATTAATTAAATAAATAAAAAATATGAAACCCTAAAAATTAATTTAAAAAATAAAAAAACTTAAACTCTAAACCCTAAAATCAAGATAAAAACTCTAAATCACTAAACATTAAATTACAAACCCTAAAATATAATATTAAAACCCTAAATTCACGACCTAAAACCAAAAATCCTAAACCATAAACACTAAATTCAAACCATAAAATCCTAAATCCTAAAATAACCCAAACCCCTAAACCCTAAACTTAAAACCTAAAATCTTAAACTAATTTTGGGGTTATACTTCTAGAGGTTCATATTTTCTATTTTAGGATTTATAATTTTATTTTTTAGGTTTTAAAGTTTATGATTTAGTGTTTTTGGTTTTAGGGTTTAAGGTTTAATATTTTAGTCTTTGACTTTAGGGGTTTAAGTTTTTGATTTAATATTTTTATTTTTTTAATTAAAAATAATTTAAATAAATTATTTAAAAAATTAAAATAATATAATTTTTAAAATTTTATTTTAAATAATTTAAAATTATATATTTAGTCCTTAGAATTTTAATTTTTATTAATTAATTTAATAGTGTTCAGTAGTGTTCATCGTTAGTAGTATTCAGCAATATTCGACGCACCTGATAGACTTATCCTATAAATATTATAAAATATGTATTCAAAACTTACTTGACTGTTACAAAATAGTCCATAAACTAAATTTAACAATCTTTTTTAACTATTGAAGTTTCTTAAATTACAAAATAGATATTAAACTTTTGAATTAGTTACAAGATTCTCATTATTTTTTTTCAATGTTATAAAATATTCACTTAAAATTATTAAATTATTATAAAATAGTCATTAAATTTATCAAGTTTATAAAACAACTATCACTAATAGAGACATTATGTAACCAAATAAAAAATTTAAAGATTATTTTATATTTCTTAAATTTTCTATTGCCAAAAAACATGTTTTTAGCAGTATTTTTCAATTTTATAGTGATGTTTATAAGTGTCTTAAAAATAATAGCGGCGAAAAAAAAACGCCACAAGAGGCGCCGCAAAGATTAACGACGTTTGTATCATAAAAACGTCGTTGTAGTACATAAACAATTAAGTGTTCATGTATAACTTCATGACTATGTCAATTAATATCAACGCACTTCTTACAAGGACAAAAAATCATATTGCTTTTGCTTACATTCGCAAAAGTTAAATTTAAAAAAGTTTCTACTCCATTTCGATAGCCAACACTTACTTTTGACAAATTCATCCAACTCTTATCCATTTCTTATTTCTGTAATATACATTCAATTGTTATTAGATAAAAATATAAAAATACTAAAATTTACTTTACACACTAACTTATTATACTATGTGTAAGGACTTACTACTAATCCATTCAAATATTGATCCAACAAAGCGCTATTCTTCTAGTTATCAGCACTCATTTGTCGATTACTAGAACATGATTTGAATTTAAAAGATATCAAATTTTACGCACTAACTTATTATATTATGCGTAAACTCTTACTAAAAAATTCATCCAAATACTGATCCAACAAGGAGCAGACTCTGCCTCATTTGTTTATTTTATGTAGAATAAACAAAATTGAAATTCTTAATCTGATAATTTGCTCTCAAAATTTTTCTTTTGATCACTAACAGGTCTCTTGTCTAAGATTAATCAGAAGCATGAAAGAGATTCAGATATAAAAATAAGTTCAATGCACAGATGCTACAGTCTACTAAATAAAAATAAGTTGTATGATAATTCAAATATAAGCAGACCTAAATCAAAACTTCTCTTTCTGGTGGCTCAAATGAACAACTGCAAGAATTGTACGAATGAGCACGGGCAACGAAATTCTACATATTATATATTCTGCTGATTCTGGCGAGGCAGACAGCACCAAATCGTGAGGGCTTGGATTTCGGCAATACAGGGAGCGTCGGTGAGGCAGAGAGCGCCAAAGAGTGCAGGCGAGAAAGAAGCACCGAGTGCTAGAAGCTTCGATTAAGGTGAGAGCTTCGATTCGGGTGAGGATTAAGATTCCGATCGGTACAAGAATTAGGGATTTTCAACGATGGATTGGAGGACTGCGATGGGGGAGCTGGGGAAATAAGGTTAAATCGATTAATTGAATTGAGGATAATGAGAAGGGGTTCAAAACGGTAAGATTTTTCGCGTTTAACTAATATTAATATATTCATTTGCGGCGTTTATATCCGTATACATTTTAATTGTAGCGTTTTTGTTATAAACGTTACTAATATATATTCTATTACGATGTTTTTGTCACAAATGTTAATTTACGTTTGTTGAGAAAACTTCACAAGAAGACACTCTTTGCGGTGATTTTGTTAAAACGTCACTATATATGATATATTGTGACGTTCAATATAAAAACGTCACTAGAACTACCGCTATATACCAATTCTGATATAGTGTGCTAAAAAATCATTTTGACTTAGGCTAAATGACCATGAATATACTTAACCCTTAAAAGCTAGGTTACATTGAAGAGATTATTGAGCCATTACCTGTTTTATTCAAGTAGATTCATTCGACTTAATTTTTTCGGAAAGTAACATCTGTAATTAAATTTGGTGTTTAAATATTCTTATTGTATTTAAGGTTTAAGGTTTAACGTGTTTCTATTAAGTTTATTAAACTTTAAAAATTTTATTATAGCCATCCAATTTATATATCTCTTTCATTATAGTTATTGTAGCGATTAAAATTTGAGGTTAAAAACTTCTGCGTTTTTCTAAATTTATTAGGTGATTTTTGAGGAAAAAAAAATCATGTTTTACAATAAAATGAGAAAGTTATGACTGGTCACTTAGATAAGATAGATCGAACACTACAAAAACTAAAAAATTAAATTCCGGAGTCATTTAAGATTGGGAAGGTTTCATACCCCCTCATGTCCAAAAATCGATATCTAAGAGTTCATATTGTATTTATTAAGAAGAATTTAAATTCAATTTAATTTAATATCTAACCTTCAAAATGTATGCATGCTTGATTATAAAGTTCAAATATATTTTAAAAAACTCGTAAATTATGAAATCAAAGAAAGATAAACGTTCGGAGATCTAAAACGACACTCTCTAACTGGATACTAAGATTTTGACAATCGAATTAAAACCCCAAAATATGTATGATAATTTGATCATGCTAAAATAAATGTGAGAAATTAATAAATAAGCACGAAATAAAGACGTAAATAACTACATGTATATATTGAAACGTAAGATTATATATATTAAAAAAAGTATATTGTGGGTAATGTTATTGTGGATACTCTTTTCCTCTATTTAAGATTAGAGAGGTTTTTAACGAGGCTCATAATAACATCTTTATTTTTATATAAAAAAACGGTATATATACAAGCTAGTTAAATAAAATCTAATTTACATATAATAATATAAAATGTATATATAATTATATAAAAAATATAAGGGTATAAAAACTTTATATAAATTATTCTAGGGAATTTTTAAGAAAAGGTAGCCTTAAAAACAATGATACCTTTTTTATAAAATTTTTACGAATTTTAATATACATTTTTTTATATAAAAATTTTTATGATTTTTATAAAAAAATAATATATACCAAAATTTTTATATATATTTTTTAAAAATTTTGTTTATAAACCAAATTAACAAAAATTGTAGAATTTTATTATATACCAAAAAAATTGTGTATCAAAATTTTTATGATTTTTGTAAGAAAAAAGATAGTCACTTTTTAACCTTTTTAAAGCTGTGGATTTTACAGAAATTTGATCAAAGAATGGTACCTGGAAGATTATAACATTAGATTTAGAAATTATTTACAAATATGGAATCAGATGAAAAATCATTACCTTCCCACTCAAGTAAAAACTGAAACAAATTAACATTTCCCAAAGGACAAAGAATGGTGAATGATGCCACAGGCTGTGATTCTATGGTAAATGAAAAACCCAGAAATTATATGGAGAGATTTCATTCAGAAAAAACACAAAGCACCAGCATAATACATGGTTATTTTAACACAAAAACTAATGAACATTTGTATATACACACATATATAATATATCAGTATATACAGAATCATTCTAATCCTAGGTTACAAGTCACATACAACTGTACCAAAGATACTTCAAATAAAAGAGTTATATAAGGATTTTCTTCAGAGACTTAGCCTTAAATCTAAAGGTAAGGTTGAAGAAGATGAATCATGTTCAGTAGGAGCAGGCAAATTCAGGTCCAATCCACAATCTTCCTTTGATGCCAAAAGGTTGAGCCCTTGGTTCAGGGATGCCTCATCCCCTTTCTCCCAATGACACCTCTTATGACCACCTAAGGCTTGACCACTAGAGAACACTCTCAAGCAAATGCTGCATTTGTGACCCCAAACCACCATCAACTTATTACTATCTTCCACATTCTCTCTTGCTATGTCGTCGACATCACCGCTATGAGCATCGACATCATACCCGTCGCTTCTTGTTACTGTGAAACACCCCTTGGCGTTCTTGTGGCTAGCCCTGTGACCCTCCAATGCTTGTGGTGACCCAAAAACCTTCTTGCAACTTGAGCATTCAAACCGGAAGTTTGCACCAGGATGTTCTACAAAAGGTTCAATTTCTTGAACCACAGGTTGGTAACTTGTACCACATTCGCTCTCACGGATGGGGATGCTATTAGCCAGAATCAATAAGGATGCTGCAATTTCGTGCTCGTCCTCTGTCATCAAGGCCTCTACATTATTTGTCGGCTTCACAGGCCGGAAATGATTCGGAGGGGGGTTAATTCCACGCCACTGTCTCTCAGGGTGACATCGCATGTGTCCGAAAAGTGCTTTCCATGACCAAAACTTCTTCCCACATTCACTACAAGGTGGTGTAATTTTCGGTGCATTCGGGTCAGGTTTTTTGGTATATTTAGGCCTGGAAACGGTGGTAGAACAAGTCGGGAATCCACCAACATCGATCTTTATCAATTTGGATCGTTTCTTCCGGGGTTTAGGATCATGATTCACAGCATTTCTTGACGAAGAAGGAAAGTCTGGGATGTTATGCTGAGTAACAGAAGAAAGGAATCGAAACTCTGGACCAGAATCTGCACTTTCCTTCATTTTTCAGAACAGAATGAAAAGAGAAGACAGCGAACAGACAATGGAGAGTTGAAAGAGGAAAAAATTGTAAAAACGGTTGAGTTCTTGTTTATGTAGAAGTGTTGGCAGTTACTAGCGTTATGGGACAGGGAGGGAAGTTATCAAGTGGGCGGTTCTTTTCAGTTGGATGTTGGAAACATGGGGTGGTTACGTTTGGATCATGCTGCATCGCTTTTCACTAAGCATAAATTGTTACTTGGACCTCACGGTAAAGCCTATAACCATGAGACTTTGATCATATGAGTTAGAAATTTTATATAATCTAAGATTCTCTTTAAATAACATCCCCAAAATATATATTTAAACAGGAAGGAATAGGCTTAATGGCAGAAACTTAGAGAGGATCACTTCACCACAATATGACAGTACAGGTAAAATTTGATACCATCCCATAGCTTTTGCTAAGAAACATATACAGAAGATAATCCGAGTTGAAAACTGCAGTAAAATGCCAGATTGCCACCCCCACAGTGAGAGAACTGCAGAAAAATACCTAGGATGACTGAAGAACGAAACATATGTGCACTATTGAGAATTACTTGTGCCTATACAGTCAAAAGCACTGCTTCAGCCCTGTTCGGCTTCACATTTTCTCCGGACATAGACAAGAAGATCAATAAGGTTAAGGTATGAAACTATAAGGATTGGTCGACCCAAGTATCAGAACTAGGGCCATAACTTGGAACCAACTTAAAAATGGAACTAGGATCACTTGAGAATGAAGTTCATACTAAAATACATTTCAATGAGTCATGTTTGAAACCAATAATTTTTGTTTTCAATTCCAGACATCATAACTGCATCAATCTCTGAAAAGTTGCTATCTGCCTATCTTGGCCTATTATAAACAGTGAAGCAACATAACCCAACAGATACATTCTCCATCCAGTTTGGTTTAGCTTTGTTTTCACAGCAATAGGAAACAGATTTCACATTGCAAAATATGAAACAATTAGGTTATTTTCAGTGACAATTGAACAAGGAACATTTTCACTAAGAAATGACAGGAGCAAGAACTTTCAACTTTGGCTCTAACCAGGTAGTTTTATAAGTTTCCTAAACTTGGTCTTTATTTTCTTTTTAATTGGGACTCAATTGCAGTACCATGCTTCCCAGGCAGTTTCAGTGTCTCTTCTGCTCGCAGAGCCATATCTTTTCAAAGAAGCAGCAAATGAATTTCATGCTTCACGTTTTGACCCTCTTCAAGTATCTCCTTTTCTCTTTATTTCCTACTGGAGTATTATTATGTCCATAAAATCTGGATCTTTAGCTCAGTAGTCAGTAAAGATTTAATCTTTTAAATTCAAATGCACAATTCTACTATAAATTAAAAAAGGGTTTCGATCAAAATACATCTCATGCCCTAACATAAGTATTCTCTTGTGGTATACATGAAATAGATTCATACCACCTACAGTTTTGGTGTTTACACTTTTTTGAAGGGGAGTTTAGAAGTTGCAGAGATTTGACATGCAACAATGGTAGGAAGGCGAGGGAGGGAAGAAGAAACAAAATTTATAAATATTAAAATTAAATATATAATTATATAACTTATTTTTGTTTTGGTGGTAAATTATAGTAATAATTTAGTGACTATATATGTAATTTTTTATGGTGACAAGTTAGTACACCGTTAACCAATTAACGGTGATTAACACTTAAGTGACCAAATGTTTAAAAACGAAAATGTAAGTGATTAAAACGTTAATTTTTAAAATCAATAACCAGATGTGTGTACTTACTAAATATAAGTGACCATCTCAGCAGTTTACCCTTTAAATTTTTTAGCTTAAATATTAAAAGGGGTAGATTTTCTTTATACAACTTATATATCAATATATATATATATATAGTCCCCAGAGATATGGACTATGGCTGAAAGGGATGATAATTTCACATGTGCATATATTCAGAGCAAGAATACAATGGTGATTGAAGATTATATTACCCACATCCTATACAAATTCTCCTTCACAGTATACACCAAAAACTTCAACAATTACTGCTAAAAGGGCAGTCAATATCTTGATTATCATCTGTCAAGAAAGCATAGAATTCTATTAGAAAAGGAAACCAACAATGAAAGAAGCAGAAGTAATATTTCATTTTCTTCAAGCTAAACAGAACTTACACATTGAACAATGCCGAACTTGAACACTTGGTAAAACCATCGACCAAGTTTCCAGGTTTTAGGAAATGTTTCACGGGAAAAGTGTGGTTAATAGTTCCTTTGTCAATAGAATCATTAAACCCATAATGTCAAATTCCTGTAGGAGAAAAAGAGAGAAAAAAGCACTATTCAATGAAATATCCTGGACCTTGCTTGAGCAAAACTGATATGTCTACATCCTCCAACTTCCAGCTTGTAGTAGATGATCATTCGGCTATTGAGGAGTTTTCTGATATCACTGGCAATTTTGTTAACAGCAGTCACTTCATCAAAAAACAGCTTGTAGAACTTGGAAAGATGTTTGGCACGATGGGAGGTTCAAGTGCAACAAAATATAGTCATGACAGAAGGAGAAGGTATACAGAATGGTTTCTCTACAGCCTTGTTATCCATGAAAACTTGTTTAGATCGGATGAGATTAAGAGATTGGTTGAAATAAGTAAAACCCAAGTTTTTTTTTTTATCAGTTATAGTGGTTATAGTAGTATTTGTTCTAGAGTATACTCCTAACTATTGGATATTAATCGCTCAATCATTATACTGACATTATTGGTACTCGAATCCGTGACCTCCGGAAACAACTGTTATTTTATCCACTGAGTCAAGATTGTTCGTATCCGGGTTTTCTATACGGGTAATAAACCTTTTTAAACTCTAATTTTGTTAGAATATTTTGTTGATTTCATCCCTAGATTTTGCTTTCCATGCAATGATAGTTACTCCTCTCTTAGCCAATAGCCATGGGTTACTAAAGTAAGGAGCAATGATTGAAATGGTGGGCAGAAGTAGGTCATTCCAAACACCCTCAATGGTCTATTTATCTTCAATTGGACACTCATTTGAGCCACTACTGCCTTGTCTCGGTCCCGCAATTCTACATTCCAATTTTCCTTACAATATATTGCACAACTAAAAGGTAAGTTGGATTAAAAATAGAATTATTCGATTCGATTGAAGGCAAAAAAAAATCTAATTGTAATTTAATAAACTGAACTGAAAAAATTCAGATAAAATTTGAGTTATAAAAATGAAACCTTAAATAACTCAAAATTTTAATAATTAATAGATCATATTTCAAGTATAAATAATTTTAAAATTTATGATTAATGTTGTCTTCACATAAATTAATAAAAAGAAAAAATTAATTATTTAACTGGATATCTTAAAAAATAGGAGGGTAATAATTAATGCAATATATGTCACAATCAACACTATAATAACTCAAATTTAAGGTTTATAATTTAAATATTGAATTCAAATCTAAATATCTCGATATTAAAAATTTAAATTAAAAGAATAAGAATTTGAAAATTTTATATTATAACGCAGTTGTTTGTTATATGAGATTGAAAATTTTATTTTGAATTTTTTTATTAAATAGAGATTATATATTTTTTTATATCGAGATTTAAACCCATATAAGATAAGATACGATAAGTATCAATAAAATTTATATCTAAATAAAGATTACATCTTTTATTTTGAGTTCTTTGATATAATGGAATTTATATCTAATTTAAAAAAAAAAGTTTATATTAGTAAGAAAGAGGGGGAAATAACAAAAAAAAAAAACTCATTTTCTCCCGTCAAATTGAATGTCAAATAGAGAAAAATGAGGTAAGAATTGTAAACTTTATTTTTTTTTAATTTTTACTTAGATTTTTGCCTAACTTATGAAATAAAAAATCATGTTTTTAGTACTTGTCTAAGGCCTAAAATTTTAATATTTATTATTAGAGTTTTAATATTTTTCAATATTTATTATTAGAAGCTATTTAAATTCATTTTTTTTTATAATATTTATTTGTTATTAAGATTTTAAGTTCTTCGATACTTATTATTAGGAGTGATTTTCTTTTCCATTCTCATAAAATTTACTTATTATTATGGACCTAAATTTTTTAATATTTGTTATTAAAGAACTACTCTGAAATTTTATTTTTTTCCCTGACAGTTGTTATTAGGGAAAATGATTTAAATAATGATCCGCAACCATAACAATAAGTATTATATAACGATAACGATATCGTCCGAAACTGTTATATTTATATGCTCTAAATTCGATGTCACATTTGAGTCTCAAGCCCAAACCATGTTGTTGTTTCATAAAAAAATCATCGTTTTAAATAGAACGATAAAAAATATAGTTAAATCATTTAAAAAGAGAGTTTCAATTTATATTATGGTATTAACTGATTCTAATTTAAATAATTTTTCATAACAAATTACCATATATATATATATATCAAATAATATATTAAAAGTTTTAAGTTATTTAAATTTTTATTTTATAATTAAAATTTTATTTAATTTTTAAAATTAAATTTATAAAAAATTAAAGGTCAAAGTTATTATAAATTTTAAGTTAGAATCAAATTTTATAACCCTAGTTTAAAGCAAATCCTTGCATTCAAGTTCCTCATAAGTTGCAGCAGACAGCAGTTGTTTAACTTTGAGTAGATAAAATTTTAGATATTTAAAATATTTTGATCAAAATAAATATTTAAATTATATGTTTAAATTAAAATAAATATTTAAAATATTGTTATCAAAATATATATTTGAAATATATTTTTAGTCAAAATAAATATCTAATACTAATACATAATCAATATCACACGTTAACATTTAAAAAATTAAATTAGAAAATAAACTAAATGTTTATTTTGAAAAAAAAAACTACTTTAAATTCTTATTTTAACTAAAAATATACTTTAAATATTTTTTTATAAAAAATTTAAATATTTAAAAATATAATATAATATAATTATTTATTTATAATATCAGTCTAAACAAAATGCCAAACTGTCTCTCTTCCTATACCACACCATTCTCAGTTGCAGTCTGAGTCATCTCCACTTGGGCATCTGCCCTACATTTTGTCCCTCAAATATTTAACACCCAATATTTTTATTTTTTAAAATATTCATTGAAATAATTTAATAATTAATTTTTTAAGTTTCATTAATTCATATAAAATATATGAGGGTATTTATGTAAATTCATCTTTCTTGTTGAATGGATCATTAGGGTTTGTGTCCTGACATTCTGATTCTATCAACTTTCTCATATTCCTATAAGAATAGTAGGATGAAATTCTCTTTGCCATTTTATATGGGGAAAAAACGAGAGATTATATTATAAATTTTGTTTATCACGTTATTTGTGGTTTATATAATTAGATTTATTTAATTTTAAATAATTATTTAATAATTATTTATTAATTAAATATATATAAAAAAGAAATTATGATTTATTTTAAAAATAAAATAAATAAATATAATTAATTAAGACAACAAATTACGTGATAAAAAACATTCATGATATAATTCTTCGAAGAGAAAAGTACCTGTAACTTTCATTTAAAGTTAATTTTTTTGTTTGTATCAAATTATTATATCAGTTTAAATTATTTATCATTAATTTATTAATAATTTGTATTTACAGATAAATCGTTTTTTTAAATAAGATAGTAAAAATTAAATTACTTTAAAAATAATAATTAAAATAATTATTTAATTAAACATTAATTTCTCTCTTTTTAAAAATGATATTTTTAGCCATAAAAAATAGTACATTATATGTAAAGCGTTTTCAAAAGTCACTTTTTCAAAAATCACGTTTGACGTGATGTTGTTTATTCTATTTAGGGAAGTCGCTGTCTCTCAAACATGTGTTTTGAAAAGGGTAAAAGAGAGAGTTTATTACTCAAGTAAATTTGTTATTTTAATTACTCAATTTTTATTTAATAAATAAACTCTATATATTAAATATATTTTCACTTTTAAACAATTTATTATTTTTTATTTTTAAATATTATTATATATAAAAACTTATATTACTATTAAATTTTAGAATATTTAAGATAATTTCCGTCACTTGTCATTATTATGTGTCATCATCTATCATCGTTGATTAAAATTGACGATAATTTGAGGATAAATTACATTAAATGACTCATTTTGATACGTTAAACAAAAATTCACTAAAAAATATTTTAAAACATATAAATTACGATATAAACATTTAATTTTCTCATTTATGATTTTTTTTCATAGATTTTAAAGTAATTTTTAATAATATAAAAGTTAGATTCAAACTAAGAGGAGTGAGACAAAGAGTTTAGCAAAATATGAAACTGAAGTGGCACCATTTACGATTGTCGGCGGTGATGAAGAATGGTTGCCGATAGATATTTTTCTAATTTTTGTATTAAATAATAAAAAAAATGACATATTAAAATAATAATAAAAATATTATAAATGATAAAAAAACGTCTAACGATAAAGAAATGTTTAATCTTAAAATATAATAAATGTTACGGTACTGAAAATTCAATATAAAAGAATCTGATTATGAATATTTTTTAATATTTTAAATAAAAAGTTGAAATTGAATTTTATTGCCGACTAATGTCGAGTGTAGTTATACTCATCCACTTGAAAAATTTTATAATCTTTAAATATTATTAAACATCATTAAATTAATTAATAAAAATTATAATCTTAAAGATTAAATATATAATTAATAAAAAGTAATAGACTCAACATATAATTAATAATTATGTTTTAAATTCTTAAAAATTTTAATCTTAATTAATTTAATAATATTCAACTATGTTTTATATCAATGATGTTTAACGGTGTTCAACACTTTTTATAGACATATTTAATTTATTTATCATAAAAAAGTCAGACTCTAGTAATACCGACTGACTTTTTAATTCAAAAATAAAAAATATAGATGAACGAATTTTGCTAGTACTTTTTTTATAAATACCGTAAAACAATTATATTTTTAAAAGTAATTTAACTTGCGTCGTATTTTAAAAATAAAAAATAAATTACTATATTTATGATATTTTCGGCAAATTCCCTAATAAAAACAATATTTTTTTACCATAAATACCTTTCAATAGATTAATCTTTTATATTATTTTTATTTTTTGTTGTACGCTTGGTAGTATATGTTGTGATGAAGATTTGTAGTACATAATTAAAGATCTTCGGATCGTGAATATTGGAATTATCCTGACAACGCCAGACCTGCAAAAGGACATGATAGGTTGCAAAAGTCACATCAATAAAAAATTATACTATAGACCCGACCTACCACGTTAGTTGTAGTCACATCTAATAATAACATTTATTTTATCATTATTCCCTGACTTATTTTTTTTTTCCAATCAATGAATCTTCACTCATAATTTATATGTTATTTTAAAAATATAATTTCTGAAAATTATATTAATTACATGATTGATTATTGGCGGAATTGATATTTTTCATTGGTTAGTGATCACGGCTGACGTGGTAAGCCGGACCTATAATATAATCTCTGCAAATCAACGGATATTATATCATGAAACTTTTTCACCACGTCATTTGTAACTTTTAAGGATGATAATAGGTCAGGTCGGGTTTTTGGTTGCCCCAACCTCAATCCCGACCTGATCTTCATATTTTTTTTATTCCCGATCTGACTTGATATTATAAAAATTATAACTCGACTCTAACTTGACCCAGATATTTTAATAAAAAATTCGAATAAACCCAACACGACTTGAAAAATAATAAAAATATTATATATTATATATAAAAATATATAAACATATTGGGTCGAGTCGGATTAGATCGGAAAATATTCACTTTAAACCCGACTCCGAGCCGACTTTATTTTTTGATCACCTGACCCAAACCCAATTTTTTTAAATAAACTCCCCAATCGAGTCGGTTGGGACCCGATAAGGACGGGTCAAATGTCATCCCTAATGATTCTAATTAATCAGATTTATTTTTCTCATATATTTTTAAAGTGAATTATCACCTCTTTCCTACTTATAATATGTGAGTGGGTAATTATCATATAGTTACTTAAAGATGAACGAACCTATAATATAATTTCTCCACATCGAGACATACGTGACACATATAAAAAAGAATATATATTATAATTATCAATAGATAGAGATAGAATTAGAATTAAAATATTAAAATATTAAAAAAAATAGTTAAATATTTAAATTTATAATTTTAAAGATAAATATTTTATTTAATTAATATTTAAATTAAAGATAATATTTAAGAGCATAATAAAAAGTATGATTATAATAAAAAGTAGTTTCGTCTCTACCAATTACTCTAGAATGAGATGAGATTTTAAATTCTTTTAAATAAGATTAAAAGTAAGATCTTTATGTTTATAAATAAAATAAATTGATTGATAGAGTCATTTGATAATAAATCTATATATTATTATCAAAGACAAAATCAATTCAGATAAGAATAGATAATCGTCCTCTACATTTTTTTTAATTTTTTATTTTATTTAATTTTTTTAACTTTTGATTTTTTTTATAAATTTATCCCTATTTTTAAATATTTATGTTTAATCTCTAATTTTAATTTTATTCTTGAGTATGATCTAAATTAATTAGTCAATAAATTATATATCGATTTCTAAAAAATATTTTTTTTCATTTTTTGATAAATCAAAATTTTTAATTTTGGTTGAATTATTAGTGTATAGACTAATAACTTTAATAACATTTTCTTAAATTATTTACTAATAAATGATCATAAATAGTGAGAATCATATAATTACTCTCTGCACCTAACTTTTTTTTTATCTAAAATGTTGGTCATATGCCAATGTTTAATGGACCAATAATCACACCACTCTTCTTCTCAAACATTGGATTCCATTTTCTAGGTAAAAAGGTGGAGTATACTTTTCAGATGAGATTTGTAAATTAATCATACTTTAATGACGATTTTCATGATTTTTAATTTTTAAAATTTATATGAACTTTTTACTAAAAAAATAATTTTAATAAAATTTATTTTTATTAAAATTCAGCCTTTATTTTTTTCTAATTTCTCACTTTAACCTCTTAAGTTAGTCTCGCTTTCATTTTAGTCCCCAAATAAAAATTCAGCCTCAACTTCTACAATTTCTCATTCCAGCCTCTCAAGTTTTCATTTCTTTCAATTTAGTCCCAAAAGTAAAAGCAAAGTCATAATGTTTTGTTGACAAATTTAGTTTGATCACTACAACTACTTTGGGTACCATGTAATCAATGATAGATCCCTAAATAATTTTTCTAAATCATATTTTCCTATCTTTTTATTTCAAAAAAAATATTTTTCTAAATTTATCGATCAATAAAAATAAATAAATAAAATTAAAAATAAAATATATGTAAATTTGTACGAGTAAATTCTGACATATATATTATACTTAAAAAGAATATGTTGGTTAAAATCCCCTTTATCTAAGTCTATCCCATGACCAAAAATATTGCTTAATTTCTGTACCTGGTGTGGTCCATTATTGTTGAATGTGGTGTTACATCCATGGCAATGCCACCTACAACATTGAAGTTGCTGACTACATAATTCTACATGTTAAAAGCAATGTGGTTGGAGACATTTATTTCACAATAATGAGGATCAAGATCAAAAAATGATACACTCACTTAGACAAAATTTTTATATAATGTATATCAAAAGTAATTTTTATAATTATTAATATTTAATTTATTGATTGATAATTCGAATAAAATATTTCAAAAGTTTTACTCTGTTCTTAATATAAATAATACTGATTTAATGATGTAACATGTTATGTGTATTAAAAATGTGTATACTATTTTTTTCGCTATTTTTTTAAGAAATAAAAAATTTTAAAACTCTCAAACTTGGTATAATGTTTTTAAAATTTTAATAGATAAAAATATATTTTTAAAATTAGAGGTAAACTTTTAATTTTCTAAAATTCTAGTCTTCACTAAGTTACACCCTTTCTCTCTATAATAAAATTTATTTGTTGACTCATATGGACCGAACTTCCATGATGTTCATGTTATTATATATGTTTAAGATTACGTCTAAATTATTTATTTTTGAGTGCTGAACCTTTTATCTAGAGGTGTAAATGAATTGAGTCGAATTTAAATAGTATTAAGTCTGGTTCGTTAAAATTTTGAGTTGAGTTTGAGTAATTTTAAAAGAGCCTGAAAAATCTGAGTTCGGTTTAATTCGTTAAGAACTCAAGTCGAGCTCGAGTTTTTTTGATCTTAAACGAGTCAAGTATTGATTGATCTTTGATCGTGTTAGACTCGAGTAATTCTTCGTTAAATTTTGGTTTTAGTATGTTAATTTATAGTTTAAAACTTATGTTTAGGGTTTAGATTTTAGGGTTTCAAGTTTAAAAATTTAGATTTTAAATTATAAAAAAAATAAACTAGTATATTTATATTTTCGAGTAACTCGTGAGCTTTTAGAATCGGGTATCATGTAACTCGACTCGTCTCGTCAAAAACTTGAATCAAATTCAAATTCGAGCCAAATCTAATCAAATCGAATTTTAATCAAATTTTAATCGAGTTAAATTTGAGTAACTCATGATCTATCGTGTCTAATTGAGGGCCCTACTTTTACATGGTCTATGCTCTTATCTGATCAAATTGCTCAAGTAGTTTTAAAGATACTTTGACAGGGTCAGTTTTGGTAGTCTATGCCCCTAAAAGAAATGTGTTTTAAATGAAAATGTATTACTATAATTTCTTTTTTCTTTTATAAAGTATTACTATAATTTCTGTTTGTTGAATTTTCCTTTTTTTCCTTTTTTTTCTAAAAAGGTGAAGGTATTAAGCTAATTTAAAATCTGTTGCATTTTGCAAATTCTTTAGAGGCAGCTCATAAACATGGGTCGGTGGAGTTGTAAACATCATTTCCCTAAAACGAATAACAAGGCATCCATAGTATATTATTGACTCAGTAAAATATATTAAATTATTAATAAAAATTTTAAAAATATTAAGATATTTATTATATCAAACATCAATAACATTCTTTAATTTAATTATTTATTAGACCGGCATAAATTATCTTATCTTAGTGGTTAAAAGAATCATTGTTGTTTCTAAGGGTTACAAGTTCAAACACCAGTAATAACAATACAGTGATTGAGCGATCAATGTTCAATGATTAAGATTACACTGACGTGACTCGTAATAATTCTATTATGTGGCATTTACATATATATATATATGAATATATCAAATAATAATATTGTAACATGACATATCATATCAACTAATTCAAATAACTGTTAGATTTAATAATCGATTTTGATAAAAAAGTGAATTGATAAAATTTTGGATCATAAGAACTTAACTAGGCATAAAAAATTAAAGACTTAATTATTTTTATTAAAATTTAAGAGCTTATAATACTCTTAAATCAAAATATTTTTACTATAATTTAAATCAATGACAAAACAAAATAGTTAAATATCATTACAATAAAAATAGGCTTCTTAAATAATTTAATCTCGTATCAGTGGAGCACTAATCCAAAATTTAAAAAATAAATTTGATGAAAATATTGAAAACACCTTTTTATGTTTTTATTTTCTTATTTTTCCATTTTTTAAAATTATTTTTTTTATTTTAAACTAAACATGTTTTTTTTCTATTTTTTAGAAAAGAAAAAATAACTTTTATTTTCTAGAATCAAATGGATCCTTAATAGTCCTGTGTTTTCTAGTAAGTTTACAAAAACATTATTGTATTTTTGTATAAATTATTTTAACTAGAAATATAGTTACTAGTTAGTGTGAGTCTTGTTTATTGAGTTATCGAAAAAATTAAATAATTAATAAAAATTATTTAAAAGATAAAATATTTTGAATAACATTATACAAAAAATACTTAAAATTAACTTAAAATTAGTCACCTCGGTAGTTAAAAAATTATCTAAATTTAAGTGAAAATATATATATATTGAAGTAGATACAACAAAATAACATGCTATATCTAATAAGTGACAAGACAATATTAATCTTATATCAAAATAAAAAAATAAAATATATAAATAATGACGTAATATATTTTATTATGCATATCTTTTATTTTGATACGTAAATTAAATTTGTATCGTTTATAACATGAAGTATTAATTTATATCCTGAAAAACGTGAATTATACTTACTGTGAATTATTTTAGTTGATTTTTAATATTTTAAAGTATACAATTACTTTTAAATTTAAAAAAATTTTGCATTATTTCTCATAATATTTTAGGTGTAATCCGTGTTCTATAGAATACAAATTACCTTTAAATTAATCATAATTATTGAGATTAACTCTCTAAATCCGTACACGAGATTATTGACTAATAGTGTGATGATATGATTTTTTTTGATAATTGTTGTTTTATTATATTCAAGAAAGTGGACAAAATATTATTACTCAACAGATTATACAAAGCTACAATTTTACGAAAAATGCAAATAAACTTAGCAAATAATTTATTTTGTTTTCTAATTTTTAGATATTTCAACATTTAACTCATTTTAATTAAACTCGTGAAGTGGTATTAATATAAAATAATAATTTATTTTATCTAAGTGATTTGGGTTGAAACATAATATGCACAATATTTGTGCGTTCTTACAAGATTAAGAAAATAGAACATATGTTAGTTTGTAATCATATTTGTACATTAAAAAAATTCATCTCAATATGCATTTTGCCGTCTAAAGTTACCCTAGCCGTCACTCTCCTCTACCAAAATTTCAACCTTAGCCATTTTTTACTTTCACCAATTTTTTTAATCGGTGACTAATAATTAATTTTAATATTGATTGTCGACCATTAAATCTATTTTTTTATTTTATTTTATTTTAATAAAAATCTTTTTTTTTAATCTTTGTGACACGTTTTTTTTTTGTTGTTATAACATGTTTTTATTTTTGTTTTGAAGCTTGGCTCATATGTCTTTATGGCATGTTGCAGTATACCCTAGTGATCTATTGTTGTTTGCATAGAGATTCAATCGGCACTAGTTTTTGATTTATGTTTATGTCGATGGTCATTTGAAAAGATTTATCCCCACTCAGTTGATAGTTGTTTGCCGATGAAATCAGTCCTGGGTAGCGGTACTATTTGCATGACAATTTGGCGCATACAACATCTTTTTTATGCGTTTCGTTTAGGCAGGGATAAAAAATTTAAAAAACTTTTGAATTTTATCGGTACGCTTATCTCCATAAAAAAATTTATTTATTATTTTTTATTATAAAATTTTTTAAATTATTTAATCTAATTACGTTACTTCTTGATTACAAAATAATCATAATTTTTCTATAAATTTAATAAAATTCAATAGAATTTTAAAAAAACTCATCTCAATATATTGAAGTATTAGAGAATTTCAACCAAATATCCTCCTTAATTCTTGAAAGTAAATCGGTTTCTTTATCATTAAATTGATCTAAATATTTTAGTATGATTTTGAACAAAATTAATTTTCCTTAAAATATTGATATCAAATTAAGTTTGAAAATTTGTTGACATTTTCTCAAATGTATGACCCCATCCCATGATGCATAAAGCTAATGCAATCAAGTTTGGAAAATTAGATACAACCTAATCCATTTCTACCTCAATTGGCTAGGTTCTTTTTGTCCATTTTTAATAAAAAAAGTTTGCCTTTTCAAAAAAATAAATAAATAATATACTTATAATGAATGCTTGTTGTAATTAATTTTTAAATTAAATATACCAAAATAGCTATGGTTCACCAACTACATCCTTGCAACAAGTCTTTGTTAAATTTTCAAATAAATGAAATAGTGTTCAAAATTTTGGTTAGTCGAATTAATTTATCGAATTAAAGTTTTTCGATTAATCGATTAATTTTACGTTTGTTCGATTAACGATTAATATTTTTTAAAATTTTTGTTATCGTTTAATTCAGGTCAAAATCTATTAATTAACCTAATTAACCAAATATATATATATATACATATTATTACACAACTTTTAAAAAATTATAAAAGAGTAATTAATTATTTTGAGATATTATAAAATGATCATTCATTTTTATATAGCTATCACAAAATGATGATTAAATTTATTAAAATTTTAAAAATAATCATTAATATTTTAATGTTTATCAATAATTTATAACCTGCAATAAATTAATGACTATTTTATAATAATTCGATAAGTAATAATTGTTTTATAATTTTTGAAAGTTCAATGACTAAAAAGATTATTTTAACATAATTTAACGACTCTTTGTATAATTTTCCAAAATTTTATAAAATTTTCGATTAACCAAATAACAATAAAAGCCGAATTTTCTAATAACAAAGCTTTTGAAATAACCCAAAATAAGATTGTCTAAAGGGGCTATTAGAAATCAAAGAACTAAAATTTTTTATTGTTCTTAAAAATTTTCTTAATATGCATTTATCAAAATTAATGTCGATCAAAGTATTTAATATTTAATTAAAAGTAAAGAAATAAAAATATTATACAAACGGATAATTCGTATAATGATTACTTAAAACTTTAATATAACCATAATAATCTAATAATCAATTTTTTTATCAATTCGAATTTAATATATGAATATCAAATATATATCCTATAATCTATAATAATAATATGTGATCAAATTAAATGCTAAACATATTAACCAAGTAACTACGTAAAATAATATTATACTTTAAAAGTAGTATGTCAAACTCACTATTCAATCATATTTTAATAGACATAAATCGAATATAAAGCTTCAAGAATTAACCTAATTATAAATTTTTTGAATCATAGTAAATTTACCACGATAAAACCAAATCAAACTTTATTTTCTTTATTATTAATGATTAAAATTAAATTTTTTAATATGACTGAATTTAATATATATTTATTTCTAAAATTTTAACTTAAAATCTAACGATAAATTAAAATTTTGATAAATCAAATTAAATATAAAATTTATAAGGTTATTAATATAATAAAGGCATAAAGATAGTTTTCAGCCTTGACGTTTATAATTGTTGTCATTTTGACCCTTATTCTTTTTTGGGATAAATTTAGCCCTTAACCTATATCTTTTTAACAAATAACTTATTTTTTAACTACCATGACAACTGAACCGTTAAAAATTTAATAATGATAACTTGTCATATATATGTGATACTAATATATGTTAAATGACATAGAATATAACCTATTAAACATATACATATATATATAATATAATTTTATTTCAGTATAAAATATAAAATAATTAAAATTTAAATAAAATATTAAAAATTAATTAAATCTAAAACAAAAATTTAATAAATATTCTCAACCCTAACTAGACTAAAATATCTTTATAAAACCCTAAAAATCTGATTTAGATTAAAACTAAAATACTTAAATTCTAAACTAAAATAATAATAATTCAATTGATTATTATCAAAATTATTTATCTTTGATCCACCGGTAACAAACTATACAAAACCCTTTCTTTTCAGATTATGTTCATACTTTTTTAGATAAAATTTTGATTACTATAGTTAAGGTTGAAAATATTTAGTAGCCTTTTATTTTAGATTTAATAAAAAATTAATTTTTAATGAATAAAAAATTAATTTTTAATATTTCATTTGAATTTGAATTTTAATTGTTTTATATTTTTAGATTAGAATAAAATTATATTCTATATATATGTATATGTTTAATAGGTTAGATTCTATGTCATTTAAAATATATTATCATATATATATATGACAAGTTACCATCATTAAATTTTTTAACGGTTCAATTATAATGGTAGTTAAAAATGAGTTATTTGTTAAAAAGACATAGGTTAAGGACTAAATTTATCTCAAAAAAGAATAAGGACCAAAATGATAAAAATTATAAACATTAAAAGTAAAAATTATCTTTATGCCTATAATAAAAAATATCTATATATTCAAAATAAAAAAAATGTGAAGAACAAAGTGACACATTAATTTCACCGGTTATCATACCAAATTTAGTTTTCAAATCAAATCTCATGGTTTTTACAGAAGAAAACAATTGTAAATTGAATCGCACCGACTGTAAATTGAATCAATTAATTAATCGGAAACGATTAATTAATTGATTTTAATAGAAGAAAACAATTAATTATTGCATATCCAATTTGTTATTAACGACTCGGCATAATCCTGCTATTAATATCACTTGTTAAAATTAAAAATATATTTAATATGAAAATAAGATCTATACATGTTAATCAACAACAAAAAAATTAAATGTAAAAACGTATATGAGTTAATCGATAAATAAAAAATCTTAGATTTTGATGTTGAAATCCTAAACCTTTGACATTATCTTCTAAGTAAAATTCTCAGAGAATGAGAGAAAAATAAGTTGATTTAATAATCAATTATTAAGAATTTATAACTATATCCCTCATAAAATTATAAATACATCTTATAATATTTATACTTTTAATTTCATGACACTTTAATACCTATGACATACCTAACATAATTGATCATTTAATTTCGTGTTATATTTTATAATAGCATTATACATTTTACAAATATGCCCACAACTGCGAATTTTAATCTAACATCTAAAAAATTTTAAAACGTGCAAACACCTTTGATTAACATAGTTCTTAATCAGCCTTTGCTTACAAGGTCATAAACTGAATTATTAATTACAAACATATCTTTAAATTTCAAGATTTGATTTGGAGGCTTTCGAGTTAAAATTTTACGAAATAAACTTTAAAAATGAACTTAGGACATTAACAGTAAAAAAAACAAGATATTTTAAAAATTTTAACTTTTTAAGTCAAAGCCATTACCAATGTTAAAGATCAAAATCAATGCTGACACTAATGGTCAAAGTTAACACTAACATCATGGTGATATCATTAGTCAACGATAAAACAAGTTTGGTCAAATGAGTCAAATACAGGTCAGGTGGGATCAACTGAGTTAACTCTAGTGAGTTGACTCGGATAAATCGATTCAGGTCAAGTAGATGATTAGATTCATATTTGAGTTAACGAGTTAATTGGCTCAAGTTTAGGGTGTATTTAGAGCGGTTCAACATTAAACTAACTCGGTCTAAGGATTATCGTTCAGGACAACCAGAAATCATCTCGAACGACATACGACACCCACGTGTGACCTAAGATTGGATTGAAATCAGAGTTTTAATCGAGTTTTATCTAAAAGAATTAATTAATCATTCAATTTAAATTTTAACAACAAAAAATTTCTAATCGAACCATTAAAATTAATCGGTCATTATAAAAATTAAATATAATATATATTATTTACATAAAATTAAATATAATATATATTATCGATTAAAATTTGAACGAAATTCACTTCTAATATAATGCGAGTTCTATATAATAGACTCATGGTAAATTATTTTTTTCGCATAATTTGCTCTCTTCAAAATACAATTGTTTTTAAATTTTAAAAATGATGATTTAAAATATTATTTCAAATTAGATAAAACTTACTTTCTAGGAAGCCAAAATTTATCTTATTTTTGCGATTTGGGGGACATATTTCTAAATAATACTAGCTGAAGGTTATTTTTTTAATAAAATAAAAAACTTTTTTATTATTTAAAATCACCACCAAACTGAAGCCATAATTAAATAGTAATAAAATAAATCCAATGTCTTGTATTTTAAAAAGTTGAAAATAGTAGGGATTTTGTTTGGTTTGATTTGATTTGATTCAACACTCATACGCTCCAGCAATGTACACCGACGCACACACAAAGAAATCTTTGCTTTCTCTCTCTTCTTCCTACTTTTTTCAGTCTGCTAGAACCTGACGACAGACTCACTGCTGGCAAAGATTCCATCTTTCTGTTCATTTTCTTTATCAAACCCTAAATTTCCCCAAGAAACAATCACTGTTACCCTGTTGTTTGTTTCCTTCTTGTAAAGCAGTTGCTATACTTTGCTGGGTCTTTTCTATTTTTCTCCTTTAATTTTTTTTTTTCTGGTGAAATATGGGATGTTCTAGTTCTAAGTTAGATGATCTTCCGGCAGTGGCTCTCTGTCGGGAAAGATGCAGTTTTTTAGATGAAGCGATTAAGCAACGTTTTTCTTTAGCTGAGGCTCACGTTGGTTATACGGCTTCTTTGAAGTTATTTGGGCAGTCTTTGAACAATTTCGTAGACCATGATTTTGGGGCTTCTTCGGCGGCGTTGCCTTCTCCTCCGTCTCCTAATAAGCTTAAAAGTAAAGCGGTGGATCCAGTTCAAGTGGGATCGAGTTCACCCAAGAAAGATGTTGTTTCTCACCATCATTCCCATTCGAATTCTGGGTCTCATCTTCACTTCCATTCTGATTCAGATGAAGATGACTCCGGTGGGTCTTTGCACCATTCGGATCATTCTTCTCCTTTGCACGACGATGGCGGCGGTCATATTGAGTATCTGCAACAAAATTACCCCAATTATGGTGGTTTTGAAACTGGGTCTTACCCGGGTGGGTTTACGCATATGAATTTCATGAGGAAGCAGCCAACGCCGTCTATCCTTTATGAACAAAGGCCTGGGAACCCAGAGATAGTTTATATGGGTGAATCTTCATCGTCTTCTTCTTATCCTTACTCTTATGCAAGTAATAACAGTAACAATCCTAGTTCTAGTTCATATCCTTATCCGGGTTACCGAAATTCCGGTGGTTTTAGTAACTATTCTTCTTATTCGGGGCCTGGTTATGAGTCTTCACTGCAACCGTCGTCGACAGAGAAACCACCGCCTCCTCCTCCTTCACCTCCGAGAACTTCAGCTTGGGATTTCTTGAACCCTTTCGGGAGTTATGAAAACTACTACCGTCCGTACACACCGGCTGTGGATTTGAGGGAGGTGAGGGAAGCGGAAGGGATCCCTGAATTGGAAGATGAGAATTATCAACATGAAGTAGTTAAAGAAGTCCACGGGGATCAGAAATTTGTTAATAGCGGAGCGTATTCCGAATCCCCGGTTGAAGATGAAGCTAGAAAAGTTGTTGGTACTGAAGCAGAGGCTTCTCTTTACCAGACCAGGCCTAGTGCTGGGGTGGAAAATGATCGGGTGGAATATGAGGTTCATGTGGTGGATAAGAAAGTTGTGAGTGATAAGAGCACCGAGGACCGTGGTAAAGGCCCTCCAAGGAATGTTTTTGAGGTGGTTAGAGAATTACAGGTTCAGTTTGTTAGAGCTTCTGAGTCTGGGAATGAAATAGCCCAGTTGCTTGAGGTGGGAACACTTCCATATCAGAGGAAACATGGTAATAATTTTCATTACTTTACAGGATTGTTGTGTGGTTGCTTTTATCTGTTTTCTTTTGTGGATTGGAAAGTTCTGATTTTTTTTTCTATAAATATTGGTTCTTGATTTGCAGCATGAGTAGATAGAGTTTTCTCTAATGGTAATATTAACGGTGGTTTTTGGAATTTTCATGCTACAGTTTCCAAGATGTTGCATTTAGTTTCTCCTTCAGTATCCTTAGTTTCATCTCAACCATCTACTTCCAAGACTGTTGAGTCTTCATCTTCGGCTGACAATACTGATCCAGCTTTTCTAGAATTAAACGAAGAATTGGTCAGGAAGCAGAGAAGTCTTTCCTCTACCTTGCAGAAGTTGTATCTGTGGGAAAAGAAACTCTACAATGAAGTAAAGGTATACTGTGCCTTGATTCTGGATAATCTGTTGTTGCACTTGGTATCCGTTTCTTCCCACTTCCCATCCCTTTAACCCTCAACTCTTTTGAATATCAGATTCATGATAATCTCGAAATGCTTTTTGAACTACTTGATTCATGGCTATTATTATTTGTTTTACATTTGGTTACTTTCCATCTCAAAATGCAGATGTTTTAGTTCAATTTGTTCTATATTCTGAAAGTTACTGCTCTGAGATATTCACTTTGTCAGGTCTTCATGGTTTTAACTTTTGTGCTTTATGATGGATAACATCCTAGCGATTCATGTTTCAACTTGTGTCATTTCTGCATGCATTTTAGGATTCTTTATCACCTCTTTGACTTGGTTATTCCTTGGATGAAGAGCTGCTTTATGCTTCTTCTTCTAAGATAATTCGAATTTTTTAGTCCAAAAAATGTTTCATTTTATCTTTTAGAAGTTTCTTAACCTTTTCTGATTCTCCTTAACTAGAAGTTTTTGATGCAATGCAGGCTGAGGAGAAGATGCGTGTGGATTATGACAGGAAATGCCGAAAGTTGAAGCGGCTAGATGAAAGGGGTGCTGATGCTAACAAAATTGATTCAACCAGGCATATGATCAGGAGCCTATCCACAAAGATAAGAATTGCAATTCAAGTTGTTGACAAGATCTCTGTGACAATTAATAAGATCAGGGATGAGGAGCTATGGCCACTGCTCAATGAACTGATTGAAGGGTATTATTTCTTCTTGTTGAACTCTTATAGTTTTTCCATCTCATTATGTATTCTCTACGTGCATTGCTCTTTACTCTTAACTTCGAAAATGAATGTTTTGTTCTTAACTGACATAATTGTATTGTTTGGCCTTGCCATTTGATTGTGTCATTTGATATCTTTAATTAGCATTTTTAGTCGGAATAGTTTTGATGCCTTTATTGGTTGCGTAATGGCATTGCTTTGGCATTTTGTTAATTTGCATTTGGGTTGTTCTATGAATCTCTTGTCCTAGCTGTTGAAGCTTGTAAAAGTCTACGGTG
Organism: Abelmoschus esculentus; assembly: GCA_035048815.1. NCBI lineage: Eukaryota > Viridiplantae > Streptophyta > Magnoliopsida > Malvales > Malvaceae > Abelmoschus > Abelmoschus esculentus. The sequence continues at coordinate 4,411,513 of JAUCBN010000012.1, forward strand.
AAGAGTGATGAAAGGTGGATGTCAATCATGGGGTACTGGCCTGAGAGTTCTGTTGGATCATGTTTTTCTCTCTTCCCCCCTTGTGAATTTTTTGAAACATTGGCAACTACTAATTGGTGGGTTTGGCTTAAAATGTCTAGTTACCATGTTCGAAGATTATTATTGTAACGAGTTTCAAAGCAACTTTTCATCTCAGTATTTCAAAATGCACCTTCCATCACTATAAATCCTATAAGATAGATACACAAAACTTTCACACAATCTGCATGTTCAAATACATTTTTATGAGAATGTGCTCACAAATTTAACTGAGAAAACTTAATGATCATATTGGTTTTATACCAATTAATTGCTGTCAAATTGTATTTTATAAATGTTTGTCATGAGGCCCTAGAACTGAAGCAAGTTTCTCTAAATATTGATATCAAATTTGCTTTTCCTATCTTGATTCTTTTTCCTATCGTTTTTGGGTGGTTTCCATTCCCTTGATTGTACTGAATTTACAATTTCCCATCACTCCACAAACAATTATTTACTTACTATTTACAATTATATTTTTTGTGCCTTACATTGTTTCTTGCAATTTCTTTTTCCAGGTTAAACAGAATGTGGAAATGCATGCTTGAATGTCATCATAGTCAATGCCAGATGATTAAAGAAGCCAAAAGTTTAGGTTCTATTGGGTCTGGCAAAAAGCTCAGTGATGATCATCTTAAGGCCACTTTGCAGCTTGAGCATGAACTTATTAGCTGGACTGTAAGATTCGCTAGTTGGATAAGTGCCCAGAAGGGTTATGTCAGGGCTTTGAATAATTGGCTTCTGAAATGTCTTTACTATGAACCTGAAGTGACCGATGACGGAGTAGCTCCCTTCTCACCTAGCAGGGTAGGTGCACCCCCCATATTTGTAATATGTAATCAGTGGTCACAATCAATGGATAGAATATCTGAAAGGGAGGTGGTCAACTCCATGCGGATTTTTGCTATGTGTATGTTCCAGCTTTGGGAACAAGATAAGTCAGAAATGCATCGGAGAATGATGGCCAATAAGGATCTAGAGAGAAAGGCTAGGAGCTTGGATAGAGAGGATCAAAAGTTGCAGAAAGAGATCCAAGCATTGGATAAAAAAATCGTTATGGTCTCTGGAGATGGTAATGGTCTCTCAGTAGCTGGACATGCCGTGTATCAGAGTGACACTAGCAACATTAGTTTGCAGGGTAGCTTGCAATGCATTTTCGAGGCGATGGAAAGATTCAGTTCTGAGTCCTCTGAAGCCTACGAGGAGCTTTTGCAACGTGTTAAAGAAAGGTTTGGTCAAGAGCATGAGAGAGTTTCATAGGTCTGTAAGAAAATGAATTGCGGGCACAATTTCAGTCTTGCCATTTGAGAAATGAAGCTCAAGTGGTGGTTGGATGGATCCTGTAATGCAAAATTGGTTGGTTGCTTTCTATCATAAAAGATTTGGTTAATGATTCATCATCTGCCTCTCCGGTAACAATACTTTCATATAGGCCTCTGGTGCAAAGTGAAGAGAGATCCAGAGGGGCATGTTGCTAGGCCTTGCCAACTGAGAACTGGCGGAGCTTGCCAAGATCCCGAGATATTAATTACACTTGCTCATAAATATGGTGAGAAGTGAGAACCAATCGGTGGTGCCTCACTAGGAGAACTGCAGCTCTAGTATTCAACATCATGCGCTGCCTCTTTCATTGAAGAAAATGGGTCATGCTTCTGCAAACAAAGCAGCCAATGCTAGCCAAAACATTGGAGTAGTTTGATTCCCCATCAGTTTTTCATGATTAAGAGCTTTAAATTTAGGTGGTTGGGAGGATTCCAGAGTGATGCAAGTCACAGGAATACCTACAAATCAAATGCTGTACTACAATGCAATTTTCTTTTCCATCTTGAATTAAATTACACTACTTTTTTATATGACAGTTTCCAGTGTTACAAACAGCAAATTCTCCATCACTTTTCTGCAGTGAGCATTGTAGAATATCTGGGGATTGAATTATTATGGTTAGGTTGATCTGATGAGATATTACACTTAGATGCCATGTTTTGTTACTGTGATAATTGTCCCAAACTTGACAGAGGACAGCATCTGTGAGTACAGATTCTAAGTTTTGAAATCTGAAATGTCTCTCAACAACTGTTACAGCTATGGTTAATGCAAAGAAAAAAATAGTATTAATTATTCTGTAAAAAGCCCATGACTTTGGCAACTTTGGATTTTATTAATTGAATTTTGTCTTACAAATAAGCTGTCCTTTGTTGCCTTTAACTCATGATTCTGTTTTGTAAAAGAAAAAAAAATTGAAAGCTTCAATCCAAACTATCAACTCATCAATCAAACAACATAACTTACTAAATTGATCTATTTTGATCATTGTCGTTAAAATTCAAACGGAAAGGTTATAACGGAAAGGTTACAGGACGATGACATGTCCGTTAATAAAATTTAAAAAATTACATGAAAATTATGATAACAAGAGGTAAAAGTAAGTGTTTGATGATTTAAGAAAAATGAATAGAGAAATATTTAATCTTGTTTCATGCATAAACAAAATATGATGTTTTGTGTACTTATTTTGATGATTTTGGTGGTTGTAGTGTAGATTGTTTTGAATGATTAAATCTGGTTAAATATGTATGGGTTTTTAACTCGTACTGGTACGTTATTCAAGCCGTATTGGTATGAGTTAACCTGTATCGATACTTAAAGGATGGTTAAGATTCTAGAGATCTGAACTTGTATCGAGTCAACCTGTACCAGTATTCGAAGCATCGTATTGATATCGAGTTTAAGTACCGATACTGGTAACCTCTTAAGATTTTAGTCAACGAATCATGTATCGATATGTGTATAAGAAGAGTACTGTACTGACGCTTAAGGTCAAATATTTGTACTCGTTGGCATTTTACTCGCAAATTTTTATTTTGGGTTTTAAAAAATACAAAATTGTGGGCTAGGGCCCAATAGGTGATATCATGATGCATTCTCTTGATTTGGATTTATGACGTACAAGTTGAATTCTTTTAAATATTTTATTTAAATTATAACTACCCTTAAATGTTTAAAATGAATGAACTAAATAATTTTGGAAATGAATCCTTTTAGTTAAAATTTTATGATTATAAGTTAACCTTCAGGTTTAAATATAACATTTAAATTTAAAGTGTTATACTACATTTAATAAATCATATATATAACTATTTGTAATGACTTTGAAAAGTATGCAAAACCCTTAAATTAGGGTCTAAATGAACCAAACGAACGGGGGGGTGTTCATGTTCGTTCGTTTAACTTTAACTGAACAAACGAACATGAACATAAACGAACATAAATTTTGTTAGTGTTCATTTGTTAAGGATTGTAGCTTGTTCATATTCATTTATGTTAGTTCGTTTAAATGATAAACGAACGTAAACAAACGAACATAAACAAACGTAAACGAACATAAATAACATGCTAAATATTTAAGATTTTGGATTAATTCAATTAATTTAACTAATGAAATAACTTTAAATCGAATTAATCGATAATTAAAATTAAAAAAAACTCTTAATTATTGGACAAAACCTAAAATTTAACTGATTAACCAATTTTGTTTTGGTTTGATTCGTTAACTCGGTTTAGCAAAATGAACACCCCTAGCCTATAACAAGGAAGTTTTTAACGAGTCATAAAATAAGACTTCTCAACTCGAGTAACTCAATTTTTTTACTCAACTTACTTGATATAATGTTCACCCTTAGATATATGTGAATAAATTTAAACGAACATAAACGAACGAACATAAACAAACGGACATAAATAAATAGATTACCGAACGTTCACGAACATAAATGAACGAACGAGTCCTTTGTTTGTGTTTGTTCGTTTAATTAAACAAACAAAAAATCTTATTTATGTTCGTTCATTTAATAAATAAACGAACGTAAACAAATTTTTCACCAAACGGTTCACGAACAATTCACCTAACGTTTGATTCGTTTACGACCTACCTTAAATAATGACAATAACGTTGTTGGAAGCTTGTAAAAACCCGGGACGTGAGGAGAGGGGCAAGTAGCTCGGGTAGCGGCCTCATCGAATATTTTCAAAAGAAATTAAATGTTTAATATTTAATATTAAAGAATTAAAAATTCATTTTAACTTTTTAAAATGTTATTTATCCTAATTTTTTATATAAAAGATATAATAAATACAATACATCCAAATCATAAAAGAATCTCGATACTAAGTAAATTATCGAAACTTAAAAGATTTGGAAAAAATATTGAACTTTCTTGTGCACTACGTTTATTTATGAAAAATTTTCTCTTTCATTTAAACTAACATATCAATGTATAAATGAGATCAAGTTTTGATTGTATCGATAATTTATTGTAAAAAAAATTAATTATATTAAGAGACGAAATTACATGGAGTAAAAAGGGGAATCTTTCCTCACCCCGAAGATTTTTTTTGTTTTTATCCTTCTATTTATTTTTTTTAATTTTTTAATAAATTTATCCTTTGCTTTTAAAAATTTATGTTTTACCCTTTTAACCCTAAATTCTAACTCTGTCCCTGATTATGTATTTATTTTTCTTGGTATATTTACATAAACCTTAAATTACTATTAAAATAAATAAAAACATTATTAAAAGACAAATAAAAATCTTAATAAAAACCAAATGAACATACATATTAAAAAACATGAAATAAAAGAATTTAAAAAAATATATCTAAAATTGAATATGATAATTGAGGTTGCTTTGTCAGTCGGACAGTAGCGACTCCGGAGCTACCGTATTTATTAATGTGTCCCCATGCACGAAGTTAAGATGGTCGAATAGCCGCCCTCATGCAAATTCTTAATTTCCAGCTTTTAGTTTCTGAACAATTTTTTGATTTTTTTTCATTAATACTAAAAAATATTTAGAAAATAAATATTAAACTTAAATTATAAATATTAAATTTTATATTTTAAAAATATATATTTTTAAATTCTTTAAAATCTAATTATAAATAATTTTAAACTTTAAATTCAAAACCTTAAAAAAATTAAATTCAAACCCCAAATATAATTTTTAAGTAAAATATATAAATAAAACAAAAATAGATAAAGAATATTCTTTACTCGCGAAGGAAAAGACGAGGACGCAGGTTGAAAAGTCAAGCACATAATCATAAAATAATTTTATTCCTAATATTTACATTACTCCCGCTATATATGCAAGTGCTTCCAATCGTGCACAATCCCACATCGATAGAATCTAATTAAAAGAATGAACTTTCTTCCTGCCTCGTCAGTTTTCCTTCTGTTCTTGTCCTGTGTAGTCATAGGATCAGCCCAGCAGTGTGGGAGGCAAGCAGGTGGTGCTCTTTGCCCCGGCGGACAATGTTGTAGCCAATTCGGTTGGTGTGGCAACACCGATCCCTACTGCAAAGATGGTTGCCAAAGTCAGTGCACTCCAACCACCGGTGGGCTAACTAGTCTTATACCAAGAGATTTATTTGAACGGATGCTTTTGCATAGGAACAATGGGGCTTGTCCTGCCCGAAACTTCTATTCCTATGACGCTTTCATTGCTGCTGCAAGTGCTTATCCTGCCTTCGCCGCGACCGGTGACCAAGCTACTCGAAAAAGGGAAATAGCTGCATTTTTGGCACAAACTTCTCATGAAACTACTGGTTAGACTTAGACCATCTTGAATGGTGATTACTCGATGTTGGTTCTATTTTCGACTAGTTTTAATTTGATGATCGATGTTGTAGGTGGATGGCCGACTGCACCGGATGGTCCATATTCATGGGGATACTGCTTCAATAGGGAACGGAATCCCCCTTCAAGTTACTGTCAACCGGACTCAACCTACCCTTGTGCCCCTGGGAGACAATACTTTGGCCGGGGTCCCATGCAACTTTCTTGGTTCGTTTCTTCTCTAATACGTTTATGGTTGACATTGTAATTGGCTAACTGCTAATCAACTTTGGTGTTTTAGGAACTACAACTATGGGCAGTGTGGACGAGCCATAAACGTGGACTTGTTAAACAACCCGGACCTGCTAGCAACTGATGCTACAATTTCCTTTAGGTCAGCGTTTTGGTTTTGGATGACTGCGCAACCACCAAAGCCTTCTTGCCACAATGTGATCGTCGGAGCATGGACACCCTCCGGAAGCGATCAGGCAGCAGGTCGGGTTTCAGGTTACGGTGTGATCACGAATATTATCAACGGAGGGCTTGAATGTGGCAGGGGCTGGAATGCACAGGTAGATGATCGTATTGGGTTTTATAAGAGGTACTGCGACATGTTTGGCATTGACTATGGTAACAATCTTGACTGCTACAACCAAAGGCCTTTCGGGAACGGTGTCGCCGTGGAGTCGATGTAGCTCCGACCACCACATGGTGTTTGTGCTTTGTCTGTGTTTAAAAATGTCTAAGAACAGTGAACTGATCCAACTGTACTGGATTTTCTAAGACACTGCTCCTTTATTTAGTCCTTGAAAGACTAATAATAAAATGGACCGTTTCTTATGTAGTCAGCCATGTCTAAAATTTGTTGAAACTTGAAACCAATGTGTTAATTTAGTCGACTCCACATAATTAATACTGGGCCTGGTCATCATCTAACCGTGTAGTTTGTTAGAAAATTGAATCAGGTTATTTGGGATAATTTTTCTCGCAATAAATACAACCTGTCAATAATAGATATTAATACATAAATTTTTAATCGATACATATTTAAAGAGATATTTCACAAGGAGATGAAGATCGTTTTTGGGTTAAATACAATCTGTCAATGATTTAATTAAGTACCAAAAATACTTGGGAAATATTTGAGATTGAAACAATTAACTTAAAAAAAATTAAATTCTAATGCTCGTCAATTTATGAGTGAATTTAAATTCTTGTTATATTGACTTAGATAAAGGTTTAATCATTTAAAGAACGTATAGACATACTAGCCAAATGAAAAATCCGAAAATAGAAAATTTACAAATTGCATCCCAAACTCAACTCATGAACCCTTGAAATTTAACGAGTTGAGTAACCGATCAAATTTTTTAAAAATGTTATTTGATATGTTTTATTAGATCAATAAATTGAATATTTTTAAACTAAATATCGCCTAATCTAATAGGTTTATTATATAAATCTACATATAATAATACACTTTTTTATAAAAATGCATGGGTTGACTTATTCCATTAAAATTGCAATGTAATTAGCCTATTGCCTTTTTCTTAGGGTGTACAAATGATTTTTTAACCGTTAACCGAATTAATTTTTTATAAAAATATTAATCGAATCAAATAAATTAGCATAAAGATAACTCTTAACGTTTATAATTTTTATCATTTTGATCCTCATTTTTTTGAGTAAATTTAACTCTTAACCTATGTCTTTTTGACAAATAATTTATTTTTTAACTAACATAATGATTAAACTGTTAAAAATTTAATAATACTGACATGTTATATATATATATGATAATATATTTTAAATAACATAGCATCTAACCTCATTTTACGTATACATAACATGTCATTATCGTTAAATTTTTTACGATAATGACAAATATATACATATAAAATATAATTTTATTCTAACATAAAATATAAAACAACTAAAATTTAAATAAAATATTAAAAAATAATTAAATATAATATAAAAGTCTATTAATCATTCTTAAACCTTAAATATTATTCTACATATATGACATATCATTATCGTTAATTTTTTAATTATCAAATCATTATTTAGTTAAAAAATGAGATATTTGTCAAAAAATATAAGTTAAGGGCTAAATTTATCCTAAAAAAGGATGAAGGTCAAAATGATAAAAATCATAAACGTTAAGAATTAAAATTATTTTTATACTTAAATTTTAATTAATTAATCATTTCTTAAATTAATCAAAAATTTATAAAAAAAATAATTAAACTTATCTTTATACCATATTGTACGAATCCATCGTCATGCCCATCCTGCACGGTGGGTCAAAAAATCAAACAATAATCGAGGAGAGCTTAGATATTTTTGGTATTTTGTATTTGAGTTAGAAGATGAGTCCTAACTTTTTATTGGTTTTGTGCTTAAATATATATATTCTATTCGACTAATTTAGTTAATTAATTTTTTAAATTAAATTTATTTTTAATTAAAATTTTTAAAAATAATTATTAATCGAATAAAAAATCTTCGTTCATCAACCGATTAATTAAATTAATTTAATTTAATTAATTTAATTTTAATCGAACAACAAATACCTTTAATTTTTTGGCCCATACATGTTTATTTTTTGGTTTTATCATTGCATAACAAAGATAACTATCGATCGGTCAAAAAAGATAAAATAATATATTTTATAAATAAAATTAAAATTTTAATATTATAAATAAAATAAATTAAATTAAGAGTATCCCTAAACAATATCTTTATAGAAGCCTAACATCTCTTGTTGTGATAGTCTAACATTTCCAGAAAAAGTCTATATTAAAATCTCACTAGCGGATTATCCCCACCTAAAATTATTAATTTTTTAAAAAATATTTATGATAAAATTATTGCTTTAATCACTCAAAAATATATAGTTCATTGTCGGTCACTTCAAATTTAAAAGTTTTAAATGACGTCCATAATAAATAATATTAAATTCCATACAGAAAAAAAAAATATCCCTTGTATCCTTATCCTATTAATAAAGGTAGGGGTGTTCATTGTCGGATATCGGATTGGATTGGATTCGATTTTTTAGATATCGGTATTTTTTTGATCGGTGATATAGTGATCGATATCCGATTTAAAAAAAGCGGATATTCGATTATTCAAAAATATAATTTGAACTAACTTTTCGAATTTGAAGATTGTATTTATAAAAATTTTAGAATTTCTAATATAATAAATAATAAATTATTAAATACAATAAAATTCACGTTTATAAAAGTTTTAATTTTTTAAAATTTTGAATAGAACAAACATTAAATTGTTAAATATAAAAAGATTAATATTAAAAAATAATTTAAATTTTTGGATTTTTAGATAATCTAAAACTTATAATATTGTGGTTCGTATCAGATCTAAAAATAAAAATCAGATATAATATTCAAATTTTTAGATCAAATGAATCAGATTAGGTATTTTTAAACACCGCTAAATAGAGATGTTTTATCGGTTTTATTGAAGGGATATTCCCCTTGTATTATTTAATTAGAAAAATAATTTCCTCCAAACTTTATTCGGAAGAATAACCCCTTTCTATATACGTATACTAAATTAGCATTGTATAAAATACAAAGTACTAATTCGAATTGTGCAAAACGTTAAGTACATCTGTTGTGAATTAAAATAATTCGCAAATGCGAATAACCTTTAAATTAATCGTGGTCATTGAGATTAACTCCCCAAATTCGCAAATGCGAATAATCCCCTAATTGAATTCAAGTCCAATCTCACGTACCTTTAATACCTCTTTTTCTTCTTATCAATGAATGTTTCGGAATTCTAAAAGGGGACATTTTATTGTAATAGAATAAGGGGGGAAATGTAGGATATCTTGAACAACCACCTAGAAAATTACAGACAAGGAAAATCTATATATTCATTTTCTTTAATCTTCTAAACCATTCACATTTCACTATATGATGAAAGAATCAAATCAAACTTATGTGCTAATCTGCAATTAAGATCCTCTCATTTCATCTCCAATGGCTGTCATCACAAGGAGAGCAACCTTCTTTTGCAATGTCAGTGATTTGAACTCCAGAATCATAAACAACACCAGTTTTCCAGTCTGCAGGGAGCACTGATTTTGCCCAAATCCACTTCCCATCGAAACCAGCCGTCACCACAAATCTGAACTGCAGGGCACCGTTTGGGACTCTGCTTGTGTCCCACACAGCCCCGTGGTTCCTGCTCATGAAGTTCCAGTTTGAAGACCCGACCTGAGCTATGTCCATGGCCACTACTTCTGTCTGACCACCCTGGTATAACAATTTGATCGCCAAGTAATTTGGTTTCTGGCTTGATTCTTCGACTCTAACAGCTAAGTTCTGGTTTTTGTACACACAAGGTATCCTGTTTCACATAACCAAAGACAAATCAGCTTATAGTTGCCTTAATGTTTTTTTTATGCTGGATAAGATGAAGAAACTTCCAAAAATAACATCATTATTCAATTTGTACCTTTTATATTCCACGTCGACAATCCCAAGTTTCAAAATGTCTTGCCCCTTGCCTTTGTTAGCCATAGCCCTGAAAGCTCTGCTGCTAAGAACAAAGTTCGTTTGGTTATTGTGATTGAGATCGGTTAGTGTGACCCTTGTCCCGGCACTACTGCACAGAGCCGGATTCTTGCACCTTATCTGCCAAAACATGTTTAAAATCAAACTCAAATCACAGAAACAGTGACGAAATGTTGTAGAATTATATGATTATGAACCTGAAAGCAGGCGCCGCAACCAGCCCCATTTTTATAAAGAGAAGAAACACCAGCCGCAAGGTGTCCACCGCTCAAGCCTAATGCCAAGGATTCATATCCACAAGCTCCAGCTGCACATCAAATCCACAAAACAAAGGACACCCACTAAATTTCTCGCATAAATGTACTCTGGGTCTTTGTCAGATTCGTTTTTAAAGCAGGAAAACATCTCTGGGTATTAATCAAATTCATAGGAAACAAGAACACTGAAGCTGAACCTGAAAGAGCAGAGGCTTTGGAGAAGTAAGCAGCTTTGGACTGGTGCAAGCAGCGATCACAAGCAGAAACAGAAGAAAGGAGGAGAAACAAGCAAAGAAAGAGAACCATTTGTGTGGAGAGTGGAGTAAAGAGAAATGTAAGTGACAAGCAAAAGGCTGATAATCTGTATACTTATAGTGTCGCACACAGGAGGAATTGTGTGGAAATAAAAATATTTCAACATACAATATAATTGAAGAAGACAGTCAATTATTACGAAGGTGAATTTTGTTCACCACGTTATTTATGGTTTAAGTAATCAGAATCGTTGATTTTTAAATAATTATCCATCCACTAAGTTTATGTAAAAAAAGGTAATGATTCATTAAAAAAATTAAGATCAACGGTCTTAATTAATTGGGACCATAATTAACGTAGTGAACACCATTTTGTTGAATACTGTAAAAGTGGCTTAACTGGCATAAGATTGTGTTGATGATGATATTGATTGCGTGTTAATTAGTGGAAGGATAAGAACAAATTATAAGGAAAGCATATTTCCAAAACTTGAACAGCTATTGTGTGGGCTATGCCGAAAGAGACCTTTCTTCGGCCCTACAATAATTATACTTAAGGATTAGGATAAATTTAAGAGTTAATTATACTATAAATTATAAATTATAAATTTTATTTAAATTGGATTTAAATTTTTAAATATTTTAATTTTATTTATTATAATTTTATTTTAAATTATATTTTGAATATTTAAATTTTATTTTAAATTATTGCCCCTATTTTTAATTGATGTCCAATTTTTTATTGTTTTAATTTTATTATCGTATTATTATTTATGTCGTATCATATTATTATAAAAAATATATAAGTGTTTATATAAAAATTAATATTTTTATAATTATTTTATTAATATTGAATATGATTAACATATTAATAATTTTATAAAAAATTAAAACGTTCTAATGTTTGGTGACCAATTTATAATTAAAATCGTGATTTAAAAATAAAATTTAAAAATTAATTTAAAATAAAAATAATAGTTTGAGAATGCAATTTGAATGCTTAAAATTTGAGGATTGATTTAGAATAAAAATCATAATTAAAAGGAATGTCGTGCAATTAAATTTAAATTTAACTTGTTACGTTTACATTATTTTTTTGAGTTAAATTTATCTATCATTTTTTAAAAATACATAATTCAATTATAATATAATATTGTTTAGTTTTACGTGGATTGAACGAATATAAATTGATAATTGAAATTAAAATTTAAAATTAAATTTTAAAGAAAAAATAGATAATTTTAACAATAAATTTACACTTTCAAAATCAATATATTTTTAATTTTTTATAATATCCGAGAGGATTTTATATCTTCTAAAATGAATTAGATCCAAATATTTTTATTATCTAAAAAAACATAAAAGAGATACCATAAAAATACAGACGTTTACGAGAAATTATTATATAAACTCATTCCACCATTTAGGATATGGTCACTAACCAATTAAATTAAGACATACCATTTATTTTTTTATATCATATTTACATATAAGTATTATACAAATCATCCAATTTAATGTATTTGATTTAAAAAGGAAAAAAATATTACCAAAGATATTTTGTGTCATCTTTCTCTTTGTTCTTTAAAAATTTTCTCAATTACTTTTTTTATTTTTTATATAGATTTAAGGTTTAGAATTTAGGGTTTAGAGTTTATAGTTTAGGGTTTATGCTTATTGTTTAGGTTTAGGGTTTAGGATTTAAAGTTAGGGTTTATGGTTCATGGTTAAGTTTAGGTCTAAGGTTAGCGTTATGGTTTAGGGTTTAGGTTCATGGTTATAGTTAGGGTTCAAGGTTTAGGGTTAGATTAGGATTTATGGTTAAAGTTTAGGATTAGGGTTAGATTAGGGTTAGGGTTTAGACTCAATATTTAGGGGTTATGTTTTAGGGTTTAAGGTTTTAGAGATAGGGGTTAGGAAAAAATAATTAGAAAAAAATTAAACAATAAAGAAGAATATAACATAAAAAATCTTTAGTAATATTTTTTTTCCTTTTTTAAATTTATGGCATTAAAGTGGATGATTTGGATGATATTTATGTGTGAATATGATATAAAAAAAATAAATGATTTATCTTAATTTAATTGGTTAAGAAATATATTTTAGATGATAGAACGAGTTCATGTAATAATCTCTCGACGTTTACGCACTAAAAATCACAGTTTTGTCTATGTTTCCGTCCAATATGAAATCAAACTGCACACTTTTGTTTACCTCACTGTCCCACCACCTAGTCCTTATCTCTCTTTCCCGTGCTGAAAGTCATGATTTCCAGGACCACGCTAGTTTATAAAAGCTATGAGTTGGATCCACTGCGTGGCTTTGACGTTCATTCTATTTCAAACAAAACCTAAACCTTTGCTTTGACATCAATGCAAAGCTATCGGATCCAGCTGCCTGAAACTTGAATGCTCACTGCATTTTTCTGTACCTTTTCTGGGGGAGAAAAATCTGTTCCCGGTTGCTCACACTTTAAATGCTTGTCTTAAATGTTTTATCAATGGCAACTAGTTCCCATGTTTTTACATTACGACATCGGGTAGTAAGCTTATGTCATCGGTTGACAAGTTTAACAGTTCACTTGTGCTGGAACAGGAACAACCAGGAGCCAAGTCAACAGACAGTTCATGGAGTAGAAAAATCATATTGGGCTCTCTACTTTAAACCATCATTGTCCTCAAGGATTAAAAACAAGAGCCTCCTTTTCTTCGATGATTAGATCAGACATGTCTTCATACTCTTTAATCTTAATCAAAAATAAAGTATGAACCGACAATAGTTTCTCCATGTCCCAACGAATGTATACCTAAAAACTCAAACTCAGAAATCAAGTCAATGTGGTGCCGTGCTGATAATAGAACACCTTTCACTTTAGAAGTATAACCATGGACAAAAAATGGCAGTTCAGCCACATTTTGCAAAATCGTCCCTCCGTCTTAATCAAAAATAAAATATGAGCCGACTGCCCCTTAACAACCAAATGTCCAGTGATTAATCTGTTATAAGACATGTCCTTCACAACCATAGCATTAAATGAGTCAACAACAACTAGCAAGGTCATTTGTTCTTTTTTTATGGTTTAGATATTGGTAGGGGCTAAATTCTTGTCCCTTTGTTTTGTTGTAAGTAATTAAGATCTTTTTATATGTCAGCCGCAGTTGTATGATACAAAAAACTTATAGAAATATCTTTTGGTATAGAATTAAAATACAAAAATTTATGAGATTATTTGTTCAACAGTGTTCGACGTCCGTTATAGAATTTTCTGTAAAACAATTAATTTGTTTCAAAATATTTGGAAAGCATGATTCATGCAAGGTAAAAATTATTTGTCTTTTTATATGTCTTCTGTTGAAAAAATTTTAAAATTAAATTTTAAATCTTAATCCTTATTTTTTATATCATAAATCTTAAATCTTACACCCTAAAAATAGACCCTACCCTTAATTTCTTAAACCCTAACCACAATCTTTAATCTTGAACTCTAAACCCTCTAATTCAAAACAGAAACACGAATAAAAATATAAGAAAGATTTAGATGATTTGTACCGGGAACTTAGCCTATAGCTGACAATAAGGGTTGAATGCAATAATATATAATTAAAAAAAATTAAACCGTAAAAATAATATTATTAAAAAATAATTTTAAAATTTTAATCTATACAATAAAAAATATATAAATTATAATAAAAACAGTTCATCTACCAACTGAAATACCAGAATACCCTGAATACATGGAAACTGAATGTTGAAATTCATTACAATAACAATAAGATAATTTTTTCAAAAATGTCTTATAATATATAAAGGGTCAAATCTTAATTTTCTTTTCAAAGACCTTTAAGGGTAATTGGCCTGTTTTCAAAGATAAGATTGTGTTATTGATCGACTCATCGAGTTGGCAATAATGAAAATTTTGTCCTTATTTTTTTTTAAAATCATTAAATTTTATTGTTTAATATTTTTTAAAAATATTAAAAACAATAAATAAAAAATTATTAATTAATTTTAAAAATGGAAAGAATAAAAAAAATGCTGACATGATAAAGTATCATATTATCATCTCAAGCTATGTTAACATATCACACCAACATTTCATATCAATAGTTAATTAATCAATAAATTTTATGCGTAATGATATTTTGAGTTAAAATAAAATATTATAAGTGAAAATAAATAAAAAATATAAATCTAAATAAGTATTCAATAAAATATTATATTATAATAAAATAAATTTTAAACAAAGTTATTTTTTAAAATTTCAATGATTACAGTAATATTTATTTTAGAATATACTCTTAATCATTGAATATTAATCGTTCAATCATTGTAAAAAAATTCTTAATTAATATTTTCACTTTTTTGATTTACACACTTAAAGTTTTTTTATTTGAAAATTTAAACCCTAAAATTATAAATTTTTTCAAAGAACTTTAAAATTTTAAATTTTAAAGGGTTAAAAATAATTTATTATTTATTATTTTTAGAATAAAAATAAAAATCTTTAATTTATTGTTTTACAATAGTAAAACAATAATTTAAATTTAATATTATTTATCATTTTTATAAAATAGTAAATCAAATAAATTATAGTTTTTTATTTTTAAATAAAAATAAAATATATTATAATTAATTATTTTTTAAAATAAAAAATAATAAAAAATTGTTGATGTACCATGTCAACGTCTCAAACTATTTCGGGTCGATTGTTACTCAATTAACGGATTTTATCTATGACATCTTGATTTAAAATAAAATTTTATAGACAAAAATAGATACGAATATACGATTTTTAAATGATTATTCAATGAAATATTACGAAAATCTTTTAACATTATGCCGCTATAAATATAATACCCATCACTAAATACTATGTATTTTTTTAACTATGCTTTGGTTAAATTCATGCCAAATGAATTTTAATTATGCGTTTGATTCGAACATATATGAAATTAAGGATGAAAATATTAATATTTAAAATTATAAAGATCTCATAAAATTAAAAATTTTGTTCTAAAATTAAAATCATTTTAAGCATACATGTTAAATTTAAAGTAATTCGGACATCAATAACTCATTCGATAGAAGTAAGGTGTTCAAACGGTTGGTTAAACCAAATTTATCGATCAAACTGAATTAATTCGGTTAAACGGTCGACCACTGAACTTTGTTCGGTCGGTGAGTGAAAAGCTTTTTTTAAAAGTTGGTTAACGGTTAATTCGGTTTGAAATAGATTAATTAACCAAATATATATATATATATTTTAGTCGCTAAAATTTTATAAATTATAATTTGGGTCATTAAATTTCATCAAATTAATATAAAATGATAATTAAATTTATTAAATTATTAAAAAAATATTCATTAAAATTTTAAAATTTATCAATAATTTATAACATACAATAATCAAATGATCGATTTATAATAATAGATAAATTTAATAGTTATTTTATAATTTTAAAAGTTCGATGGCTAAAATGACTATTAATATTGTTGAGTGATCATTTGTGGAATTTCCCTAAAATTTTATAACAAATTTCGGGAAACCGAATTAACTGAAATTTGTTTGGCTTAGTTAATGTATTTCGAAAAAAATTTAATTCAATTAACGGTTAAAGATTTAAAAAATTTAATTAATTTATTTTTTAATAATTTAGTTCGACCACCGACCAAATTAACCATTTGTACACGATGCATGAACATACAATGACCAAAATGGAAATAATATGACTAACCCACAGAAAGAGTTAATTACGGGCTTAATCTGTCAATTCCTCATTCTTTATACTTTTATCCCATAAGATTTGTTGTTCACAATTTAGCCACCTAACAACTTTCAATGGTTTTTAATAGTGTCCTTAATCGATAATTGGACTCAATTAGAGTTCAATATCAATAAAATTGATCATATGGTCAAAACCATTGCAATAATTTGACCTTTTAGTATAAGGTTTTCGATCGCAGGAACCCAATTTTGACTAAGCTCGATTTTGATATAAAATTTATTATAAATTTTGGTTAAATTACAAATAGGCCGCTAAATTATGCTAAAATAATTTTTTAGTCACTAAACTTTTATTTTAGACTAATTTAATACAAAATTTAGTGACTATTTTATAATATAGAAAAATAATAAATATTTTATAATTTGATAAAAATTTAAACGACTAAAAATAAATATATATTTAATATATAATAATATCAATTAATTAATTGATATCGAACCGAATTAACCGATAACCGATTTTTTTTTTAAAAATAACCGTTAACCGAATTCATCAAAAATTTAACCGACCGAATAAACCGAAATAACTTCGATTCGATCGGTTAATTCTATTAAAACCGAAAAATACATATCCCTATTGACTTGTGTTTAATTTTCGACCAAATGCAAATCAATTTCACCGAATCTTAACCCATAACGAATCACTTCAAAAAAGATTTTTGTTTGTAAACATGTAAATCAAATTCAAGATTTTGGTTTAATATTCCAACAAATAAAACATTGAAAGGTTGATGGAATTTAAAAAAAAATTGATATCTTAAAAGTTGATGTTTAATTCTTACACTGTATAAATTTGACATTAGGTTTGTCTCTGCTACGTTGTCGAATTCACACTTGGATTTATCTCTACAAAGTTGTCGAATTCACACGTTAATGGAATCCACAGGGACAAGGACTGAAAAGTTTTATAACCGATGCTTAAATAAAAATAGGGAGAAGATTATTATATTCAAATTGTAGAGATAATCGAACCGTGTATATAAATTATAATAAAGATTCTAAAAAATATTTATAAAATTCTTAAATATTTTACAAAGTTAGACATAAGGTTATAATTTACTCATTTTTAATAAAAAATTAATCTCTCGTAACCTGAGTACGGTGGGCTGGAGTAATTTGAAAATTCTCTATAAATAATATAAAAAATTAAAAATTAGTCTATAAATCGTTGTAAACTTGATACAGTTTAGTTTTGTTTAAAATACAAAATAATTGCTTTAGATATGTTTTTTTAATATTAATATTTAAATATTAAAATATTATAAAAATTTAATAGCAATTTAAAAAAAAATAATTTTAGCAAGTGACTTTGAAAAATCACTACAAACTCAATAAGATAAATCATGAAGTGATTCTTATATTTACATAGTTATAACTATACGGATGTCTAGAGTCTTTTAAAATAAATGGCTTGATTTCTAGTTATATATTAAGAGTTATTAATTTTTGAGCGAGCAAGCGTAGAAGAAAAGACTGCAAATTATTTCAAAAAACAACAATGACAGTAACATTAGAAATTCGTTATAAATCGTACGAGTAAATTTAGAAGAGTTAATTTATATATTTGGAAAGATTATCAAATTTAATTCTTTTTATAACAAACAAATAATGATTTAAAACTGTAAATTATTAGTTACATATTCTCTTGTAAAGATAGTGCAGGTGGTTATGTTTCAATAGTTAATATTTTTAGTCATGTTTTATAGTTTTGAAACAGTTTCTTTATTGTTCGTAGAATTAAATTTATAATTTATGTTCGTAACTTTGGTGATTTTTTATTGAGAATTTATTTTAATGTATTAATTTTTTTGGTACGAGGATTAACCGAAAATCGTAAGATCATTAAGAGATGATAAGTATGACAACAAATTCTTAAAATATTTAATAAAGATTCCTCAATACCGTACCTATAAATATTGAAGATAAAATAAAAATATTAAATCGTTTTCAACCTATCCCATTACCTCTTTAATGATAATAAAATATTGAAGATAAAATAAAAATTCTTAAAATATTTAATAAAGATTCCTCAATTCCTCAATACGGCTCCTCCAATGGCATATGCCCGATGTGCAATACGAAATTGGAGATCATGGTCCATGCCCTACAAGATTATTCGGCAACTTGAGATATTCATAGGATGTTTCATTTACCAGGTCGTGCTTTATCTGACTAATCACAATCTTGTTTCGAATGATACATTGTGTGGCAATTCTTTCTGAGGATATATTTGCTGAGTTTGTGGTACTTCTATGAAATATTTGGAATCCACGAAATGATTTGGTTCACAACAACTTAAAACCGGATTTTTTTATTGTGGAGAATGCCCATCACTTACATAAGGAGTTCAATCATGTTGTCATTTCTTGTCTCCCATCTGGTTTTCTACAACCACAAGCATCACATGTATGGACTAAACCACCTCCAGGTACGGTTAAAATTACGGTTGATGGTATGTATCATTCAAATACATGTATTAGAGCGATAGAGATTTTGGCATGAGACCACCATGGTTTGGTTCTAGCAGGACGTGCATGTACTATTCTCCGAGAGGTATCAGCAGAGATCGTTGAAAGTCATGCTTTCTATGCGGCCATTCTTTTTGTATTAGATCAAGGTTGGTCGAAGGTTGTTATTGAGGGAGACACTGCAAATGTGGTGAACCAGCTACAAACGAGAACTCAAGGTAGGTCAGTATTGGCACAAAGAATGATCGAGGCAAGGGATCTTCTTCAACGGCATCATCATCTATCGGTTGTCTTTATTCATCATTCAGCTAACAAGACAACCGGTAATTTAGCACACCGGGCATTTAATGATCATCAATGTATTTAATTTTATTTTGAATGTCCTAGTTGTATTGAACAAATTATAATTGATGATATTATTAATGGATAGTTTAGTTTCCTTTAGAGGTTGACATTAAATTTTTTTAATATCGACTGTAAAAGAGATTTTTAACTAGGCCTATTTTTTTTTAAAAAATAATGATAATAAAAGAGAGTTCCGTTCCTCGACAATGTGAACAAAGCATCAGTTTTCATATTTATTTTTTTCTCGGCAAATTATGATTTTATTGATAAAAAAATATAATACATTCAGGACATAAAAACAGATAATTATGATTTTATGATTTTTAAACGATTTATAATTTGGTCTTCTACTGATTTAATCCCTTTCTGCCCGTTTTAGTTCTTATTTTATTTTAATCTAGTACTAATTCTAGGCTTCTAGCGACTTATTTTTACTTTGACCCCTATTTTTTTTTCATTTAATTTTATTCCTTTTTTATGAATATTTAAATTCTACTACTGATTTTTATTTCTTAAATTTCAATCATTTATCATGCTATTGTGTTTATTTATTTGTTTGAAATGTTGATTAAATTCTTGCATATTTTTGTTTTTGTATATACATATACTTCATGTTTATTTATAACTGATTCTAAAATTTATTTAATTTCTGATTTATTTTTTGATGTTTTGTTTACTTTATCCAGATGACCGGTGACGATTATAATTTTTGTTTTTAAAATATAATTTTTTAAATCTCTTAAAATAAATTTTAAAACGAGGGATATATATAATTTTTTAATTTATCGCTACAAACATAAGTACCACGCAGCATGCGAAACACCAATATCCATGAAGAGTTTATCAAATTTAATGTTCAAGATT
Organism: Abelmoschus esculentus; assembly: GCA_035048815.1. Taxonomy (NCBI): domain Eukaryota; kingdom Viridiplantae; phylum Streptophyta; class Magnoliopsida; order Malvales; family Malvaceae; genus Abelmoschus; species Abelmoschus esculentus. The sequence continues at coordinate 4,431,728 of JAUCBN010000012.1, forward strand.
TAGTCTTTTAAGATTTAGCATTAAAGTTTATTGTTTAGGATTTTAAGATTAAAAATTTAAACATTAGGTAGTATAGTTTAAATAAAACGATTTTAATTCATTTATCGACTAATCTTATAAAATACATTTTGCATTAAAATATAATCTTATTAATATTTTTTGTTATAATTATAATACACAATTCATTAGTCCACTAATCTTATATAGAATACTAAAACATTTAAGATGAGATGATTCTTTTAATTTTATTTTTTTTATTTAAAATGTCAAAATTGATTTAAATCATTATTTTATGACGATAAACACCTTAATTAACTGTTAATTAATTAATTAATGATTTTTAGTATCATAAACAAGATTCGATTTCATTTTGCATGATTCGCCAACGACAACATTATTATAATACCAAGAAAAATATAATCCAACAGAAAGAAATTAAGGAAAATACTTAATCTCGACAATAAATAATGCATACTTTTTTTCAGTGGTATAAAAATAACGAACGTCATAAATTCGTATGACCTTATATCAGCAAGTTGATAACATATTCCCCGCGTATTTTCGATACTTTTCGGATAAGATTGTAATTAGATATATTAATTAGAATTTGAATTAAATAAAATTCGATAAAAACTGATTTTTTTTACGTAGAGGGAAGGGAATAATATTCTAAAGATTTTAACCTTTTTTCTTAATGTGTATGAAAGGATAATTATAAATATACTTTTTATGTTTATTTTACATCATAAAAGGTATAAATTGTCTGTTTCAAATCGTATTTTTAATGGTGTCTTTATTTTAAATTAGTGATTTAGGGTTTAAGGTTAGGAGTTATAGTTAGGGTTTAGGGAACTAAGAGTAAGTCGTATTTTGTAAGGTATAGGGCGTAATGTAAAAAATTAAGATTGAAATTTAAAATTTAATTTTTTTTTTTAAATTTCTACAATGATATTACTCATGCAAATATCTAGGGGAGTAAAGTATTTTGTGTATTATTTTACGGATAACCGCATAATAAATCTTATATTAAATATCAATATATTTTTAATTAATTTATTTTTAATTAATCAATTAATATATTAAATATTGATAGTTATATAAAAAATAATCACATAGATATTCACATTAAAATTATTCATTCTCCTTTTTTTATTATATTTATATGCATAAATAAAATATTTGATGATGAATTTTTATTTATTTATTTTTCTTAGTTTTGGGTTGTTTAATAAAATATTAGACGATAAATCTCTTTTAAATATTTATATTATCTACACTTTTATTTATAGTTTCCATTAGATTTGGTGTTGCTACAAAAATTATAATATTACTTTTTTTATAAAATATATTAAATATACTTGTAAGAAAAAATTATCAGATGAATTTTGTTCACGTCATTCATGATCCTAACTAACCGAATTCGTCCATCTTATTTTTTAAAGGTGAATCACCATCTCTTTCCTACGTATAGTAATTATTAGGTAATTATTTTAAGATGAACGAATCAGATTGAGTGAATCACAGATGACGTAATGAACGAATCAGATTGAGTGAATCACAGATGACGTAATGAACACATGATTTACCTAATAATTTTTCAATCTTAAGAGTGTTGTTGTCTTTTCATATATTTTTAAGATTTTAAATAAAATAACTAAAATCATTAGTATACGTCCAAAAGCATGTCCAAATCTTTTTCATATACCAAACTGATAATGTCATGAGTGTGACGTCTGCCAGTACACGTTTAAAGTTGGTAAAACGCTGTTCGGTGATGTTGTAGAAATAAAAGATCAAAGTGTCGTGAAATGCATTCTTTGACATGAAACAGCGGAGATTTAGACCTGGAGGTCCATTTCACATCTAAGACAACAGTGGCTTGGGGAGTATATAAAAACATCCCCACTCCCAGGCCCCAACGTATGCCTTAGTAATTTAGCTGACAAAATCAAAGGGATTTCGAATCGGATCATGGCCATGGGAGAAGTAGTAGTCCCCGTTGAAGATGATAATACCAGGCAAGGGCTCCCACTTTACTCGACGACTACAACGACTGCTGCACTTGAAATCGTCACCGTCAAATCTGCCTCCATCAAGGACACCCCCGGGGCTGGACATGTTGTTTCTGGTCCACCGAGCGTCGTCGAACTTGAGTCGTGGCTGCCTCTTACTGAGTCCAGAAATGGCACTACTTTTTCTGCTGTTGTCCATCTGCTGTGCTCAGGGATCGGGTTTTAGGCCCTGTTGCTTCCTGCTGCCTTTTCAAGTCTTGGATGGTGAGTCATTTTGCAATCACTCAAGTCTTCTTTTGGTTTAGGGTTTGATCAAGTAGGACATAAACTGAAACACGCTAACATTTCTTGATCATGAAGCTGTTCTGGTTCTAAGATTCCCATGTTTCGGTGTCGGGGCTCTTTAAGGTCCACCACCTAAAATAATAGACCCAAAGGCAGAACAAAGAGTCTTGTCTTTTTTTCCTTTTCTTCTTTGAAAACAATAAAAAATATATATTATAAGTCATTCTCATCATGTTATTTATATAAAAATAATAAAAGTTCAAGAGGATCGAACGCACACCGGACATTAGCAAGAATTTAACACTAAAAAAAATCTTTTAGCAATGACTTGATTTATATTACTTGTCAATAGAGATTATTCAGTAGGAGGGACCGCAGAAAATATACTTCAAAATTATTAAGATACATGCTTATGAGAAAAAAATAAAAAATTGATTTCGTACTAGTGATAAAGCAAATAGGAAAAACATATGATACTACATTTCATGAATTTGAGTCAGTCTTCTATGTATATAACAAATAAGCAAATATTTTATTTTTAAAATTAAGGACCTATTTTAAATAAAGTATAAATTATATCAAATATCACTAATAAAATTTAGTATTTTAACGGTCTGCATACGATAACATGAATAAATTTTAACAATAGTATAATTAAAGCTTAAACTGAAATTCATTATTAAAATAACATCGATCTTTCGTTTAGTAGTATAACTGGAGCAAAAATCTTCTGCCCCTTTCCTATACCCTCATTTGTGCCTCCTTTGTTAATTTTACTAAAAGATTAAATTTTAAACCCTAACCCATATTTTTTATATCATAAACTTTATACCTAAAAAATACACCCTACCCCTAATTCCCTATACCCTAACCTAAACCCCTAACCTAAAACCCTAAACCCTATACCCTAAACCCTCTAATTTGAAGTAGGGGCATAAATGGGGGAATTGAAAAGGGGCAGATGATTTGGACTCGTATAACTGATATTAAACTTAAAAGTTTAATAGTATCTAGTAGTTTGTCCTTTTTTATGCTTCGTTTTAAAAAATACTTAAAAATTAAATTTTAAATCTTAACCTTAACTTTTATATCTTAAATTATAAATTAGACCATCTTAAAATATACCGTACTCTTAATTCCATAACCTTAAAGGCTAAACCTTAACAAAGTTCATAAAAAATACAATAAAAGAGACGATTTTCACCCAAACTGAACTGTACTTTAAAGCAACTTGGGCTAATAGCCAACAACCATTGCTGTTTCCTACACTACTTGGATGCTCACTTTTCTTCTTTTCCATTTTTAACATAAAAGAATATAAATAAAAAGCCAAGTGCTTGTGTTCTTTTTCTCCTTTTCTTTTGCTTAAATTTTGAATTCCTTTAGGGCGTGGGGTATCATATGTTTGTCCATAGCATATACATGGCAACTCTACACAACAGGGCTTCTTGTAAATCTCCACGAAGTTGTTCCTGGAACCCGCTGCAGCAGATTCGTCCGCCTCTCAATTATTGCCTTCGGTCAGTAAGTTAAAGTTGTTTGAACTTTCACCTAGCTTGATGGTGCTCCAATTCTAAATGACTAAAAAAGTGCCCGAATCCGCAGGTCAAAAGCTTGGGAAGTTGCTGGCAATCTTCCCAGTAATGTATCTGTCTGGAGGCTCTTGTGTCATGCTGATTATCACAGGAGGAAATTCCATGAAACAGTTTTTCAACATCATATGCGAAGAGGGAACCATGTGTCGAGCCAAGTCGTTGAGTGGTACACACTGGTTTCTCATATTCACCTGCGTAGCACTCATCATTGCTCAATTGCCGACTTTAAATTCACTAGCCAGAGTCTCTTTAATTGGTGCAATAACTTCTATCGGGTACATGACTATGATATGGGGTCTATTGATCAGCAAGGGAAGGACTAATGGTGTTTCTTACAGCATACCGGATGCGGAGAAATCCGGTATGGCTGGATTCGGTAACATCTTGAATGCCATCGGCATCGTTATGCTTGCATTCAGAGGGCACAATCTTATCCTCGAGATCCAGGTTCTATGACCGGATATCCCGATCTTGATTTTATGTTGTTTTAGTATGTGTCGGACACTGATAATTATGTTTATTTGTTGATGAAGGGGACATTGCCATCGGACTCGAAGCACTCGTGTCGGAAGTCGATGTGGAGAAGTGTAATGGTATCGTACATTATAATTCCGATGTGTTTGTTTCCACTTGCTATAGTTGGATTTTGGGCTTATGGAAACAAGGTAAAACAACATTAATTTAAACCACGCATGGACTACTGCAACCGAGCATGCCTAATTCGTTCCATTTCTTGCAGATACCTGCAAATGGAGTGGGGATTCTAACAGCATTTTCACAGTTTCGGGGACAAGACACGTCGAAGTTGGTGATAGGCCTCATATACTTATGGCTAACGATTAGTTGTGTAACCTCGTACCAAATCTATGCCATGCCGGCTTTCGACAATTTAGAGTTTGTTTACTCCAGCAGTAGGAAAAGGCGATGTCCGGGGTGGGTTCGGGTAGGTTTACGCCTTTTCTTCGGAGGTCTCACGTTCTTCATCTCGGTTGCGTTTCCCTTCTTGGGGAGCTTGTCTCCTTTGATTGGTGGAATGGCAGTTGTGCCATTGACATTTGCGTATCCATGTTTCATGTGGATTTCCATCAGAAAACCACGACCAAAGAGTGTAATGTGGGGTCTGAATCTGGGACTTGGTTGCTTTGGCATTGTACTCAGCATTGTGTTGGTAGTTGCTGCTGTATGGAACTTAGCTGACCAAGGCTTGGATGCCAATTTCTTCAGTCCTTGATGAAGTCATGTGTATATTTATGAACTTCAATAGGCCTAATCAAATTCTTTTTTGGTGCGGTGTAATTGATATATAATGTATATACGAGTTAAACTCAATCGACCTACGTACAAGTTATACAAGGTGTTTAAAGTTGTATAAATTGTATTATGTTCCTACTAAATAAATGAAAGAATATTATCTTATCCGATTATATTTCTTATAAACATAGAAGGAAATATATGGGAAGAGAGAGATTATACGGTGAACCCTGTTCACCACGTCATCCATGATCCAAGCAATCAGGACCGTTGATCTTTAAATAACCACCTAATAATTACCTATTCACTAAGTCCATGTAGGAAAGAGGTGATGATTCACTTGAAAAAAGTTTAAGATCAACGGTCCTGATTGCTTGGGACCATAGATGACGTGATGAACAGGGTTTAATGTATAATTTTTCATGGGAAGGGGATAGACAACTATCCCTGTCTTGAATTATTAGTTTTTATTATTTTGTATTTTGAATTCTAACCTTCTTAGTCCTTATCACTAGGGTTGTGCATTATTTAATTTTAATCAAATTAATCGATTGAACTGAATTTTTTTTGATTAATTCGGTAGGTTAATTTTAAATAGGTTCGGTTAATGATTATTTTTTTTTTTAAAAATTCAAATATCAATTAATTATCCAAATTAATTGAATTTATTATATATTAAATATTATATATAACATATATTCTTTTAATAATTGAAATTTTATATGATTAAATTTTTTATATATTCTTAAATAGTCATTAAACTTTTATTAAAGTAGCATAAAATAAAAGTTTAATGACTAAAAAATTGTTTTAGCACAATTTAGTAACTTATTGTATAATTATCTAAAATTTATAATAAATTTCGATTGATTTGAAAATCAACCGAATTAACCAAAATAATTTTAGTTTGATTAATATGATTATGACAAATTTGGTTCAATTAATAATTAAAATTTTAAAACTTTTTATTAGTTCTATTATGATTAATTTGGTTTGACCACTGATCAAATTAATCGAATGCACATCCCTATTCATCTCTTAATCAATTTTCGTCTCATTTCCGGAAGCTAACACAAATATGATAGTGAAATCAAAAGAGAAAAAGAGAAAAAAAAAACGACACCACTAAAATCACGATGTAGAACAAGACAAACCCCAAGGACAACATCCCCAAAGAAAAATATTACAAGTAGATAGTTTCTCTCTAAATTTCATTGTCTTCTGGAACCAGTTTAGCTGTTGAGTTCCAATCCATTCAATACTTCATGATTAATGCCAAAATACATGCACATAAATCTCCCATCATTGGACATGAAAAACATTTAAATCTCCATTTCCATGCACACACTGCTTGAGAAAAGTCATGCATGCTGACTTACGAACCGCACATTTTCAAAGTTTCACATACGAGTGAAGAATTCCAGACGCAGGGCCAACTCGGTTTTAATGCAAGGCAAAGACACTATGGGTCATGCTATTTGACAAAGAATTGCTACATTTTTAGTGCAATTCCACCAGCCATTTGTACCTGTTAAATTATAACGCAACTATGTTGATCACCTCAGTGAGCACTTGGACGGTGGTTTTTAGCTGTTCCGAGGCTGGAGATGCAGGATTTTGGCCAAGTGTTTGGGGTCAAACCGAATTCACAACGGATTATAATCGATTGTTTGCACGATCATGATTTGTTAGTATATTCGTATGAGATTATAATTAGGTATATATTTATGTAATGGTAGTTCGCTGATACTAACAATTGTTCCCTAGACGAGAGAATATTATAAGATGACCTTCGCAAATCTAGAAATATATACAGTCACCAATAAAAACATGAACTTTCTTAATAAATAGTATCAATTCTGTTGAGATAAAGATTTTTATATAATAAAACAAAAAAATATTTTTAGATTTAATTCAGATATTAAAGGAGTTTTTGACTTAAAAAATATGTTTATAATGTCTTTGAAGAGTTTTTGATTTGAATAAATATTTTTAAAATGTTTTAAAATTGAGCCTTTGGTATTGATACACTATCTCGATACCTATACACTGTGACTCATATTGGTACAACTAAGCTAGATACTAATATGCTCTATTTTGTAAAAATTCTCTATGGCCCATAGAGATGTATTTGTATCGGTATACAAGGACAAGTATCAATACCCTAATATCGAGTATCAATATTTTCAGCTTTTTTATGTCAAATGACTATTTATATTCAAATAGGCATTAATACTCTTATCTGAGTACCGATATTGATTATATCATAAGAGTAATTAATCTCCAACGTTAGCAAATTAACTATTAGAAGGTTTTAAAGGCCTATTAAAACAGCTATTAAGTTAGAAAATCATACTACCAACATTAAATACATAGAAAAAGTATTTTTGAGCTTTAATATTTATTTTTATCGTAAAACATATTTGTGATCTTGATCGTTATGTTTGCTCAAATGTTAGAATTTTGAGAAAGAGCTAAATTGTGAAAACACTATCTTTGTGAGGTTTTCCTTGTGTTTTTATTTGTGTATTTTCTTTAAGAGAGGATTAAGCAAGACTGTGATGTATAAATCAAACAACTATAAATTTTTATGTTCAATTTTTAATTTTTAATTGTTACTACCTTTTTTATCACGAAGTTAATTCACCTTTCTTAACGATTCGGATGAGGAATATGCATGCCCAACAAATTCAATATTTCCTTAAGCTCATGAATCCAAAATCTACATGCAATATAATCTTAAATGCAACTACTTGAGCTCAAAGCTTTTGATATATATTATGAAAGTTTAAAAGTTCAATTGCCTCCTAAAATATATTATTTTTATCGAGACCAACTTTAAAATATTTTTGAAATATTATATTTTTATGTTTAAATGATTGTTTTAATTGTGTTAAACATTTAATATTCATTAGCGTACTCGTCGAAAATTGAGTTTTTAAGTTTTTTTATTTTAATAAAAAATCTATTTGATATAAAATTAACTCATATTTATTTCCAAATTTATAACTCGATCCTAATATTATCAATAATATTAACTAAAAATTAAATTTAATAATAAATATATTATAAATTATAATTTTTTCCTCTCGCTTGGGTAAACCGAATCGGGAGTCAAAATTAACCCGAATGTATTATTAACCAAATAGAACTGATTTATCCGAATCGGGAGTCAAAATTAACCCGAATGTGGCAACATAAATTTGATCCAAAACTCAAACCAGACCGATCCAAATAAAAACTGATAAGAATTTTAGATAAACCGAAAATAGACCCGAACCAATTTATAACCGAATCGAATAGATCCGAATCGATTTTCAACTGAACTGAATGGAGCCAAATTGAAGACAATCCAAAATAAAAATATATATATTAAAATAAAGAAAGAAAAATAGGATGTGAACTATCATACAATTCACCAAAAAATAAATATATATTATATAAAGTGATATAAAATGTGTCAAAACCTAACTCGGTTTAAAAAATTAAAATAAACAATCAATATCTTGCTAACCCGATATTGACCAATCCAAAATTAATCGACCCTAAATAACTAAATCAATAATAATTGAACAAAAACCTAAACAAACCGAAAAATCAACTGACTCGACACGATACCCGAACCGAGATCAATGTAGACCCGAACTAAAACCAAATCTGAACTGGTTCAAACTAAATTTAAACCGATTATAGTCAAAACCAAAACAACCCGAACTGAAATGAACCGAATCGAACGACCCGGGTTCCACCACTATTTTGGACTGTCATGCTGTGGTTATTTTCTTTCCTGCTATCTTCACCATTCGAGTTCAATTTTCTGTGTCAACTCAAAAGTTACAATACTACTGTTGCTTACCCACCGGCCGGTGAAGGATAATACAGCTATATCGAAGGAACAAGAGCATAAAGGGAAGAATGAGAATTTTAGACAAGAAAGCATACGACACTGCCTATATAAGCATCCTGCTGAAAGGTGGTCAGAAGGAGAAACGAATCTTTGCCATGGACACAAGAGTAAAGAGGATAATAACAGAACAGAAATTGAAGTCATATGCTTCTCAGCTCCCTACAAGTGCTATATTAAACAACTGCAGAATGAATGAATCGGAGAACGAATTCAACGAATCATCGTTTTATTCCACAGCAAAAGTTTACATGCAAAAGTGTATGACCATCATGGAGCATATTCATTCTTGGTATTTCAGATTTCATAAAAGCAGAACAGGTAAACTACTCAGCTCGGTCATGTCAGAACGGTCACTGATAAACACATGAATTTGTCAAATTATGGGGCGTATCGAGCTTGTTACCTCTGAAAGTGACGGAACATCTGATTCCCTTGTAGAACTTCGTCCTTACGAGTCTTCCCATAATGTAAGCCCTTGACCTCATCACAAATGTCAGGTTCAGAGGCACTGCAATGGGGCTCCGGTGCTCGATAGAGTTCACTAGAGACGGTATCACACCGTAGAGCGGAACTTGAGACCCTTGCACGATCGTCACCACATTCCGCTGGCTCTTTCGCGATTGCCTGAACTTCTCCATCTGTTTCATACATCAATGACAAAACATCAATGTAATACAATATCTTGATTGAGGCTATATAAGGCCCAAGTGCAGCCATTTTTTATCCTAGGGATGGAATTGAAGTGTGAACTATGTTTTGTTCCAATGTCTGCAAAACAGCTAAGCAGCAAAGATGTCCTTTCTGAAAGGCGCACACACGTAGGTTTTGTTTGCAAAGCAAATGGCTTGCTCCATAACTAAACTTGAAACAAACGAATAAGCATCTGGTTTTTTCTGTGGGGACCCATTGGGATTATGTTAGGTGCAATGTTTGCAGCCTTTTTCAGGCACTTTAATAAAGACATTGATAATGCATTCAGGAACCTCTGTTACAATTTCCCACTTTTCTAGGCTGCTAGCTCTTGAGTTTTGACCCAAAAGTGCTTCCTTTTTTCTCAATAGTTTGAACCAAACCTGACATTTTTAACTACAAATACAAGGAACAGAAGGGGCAGAAAAAAGGGTTTATATTTACCTCTCCAGAGGCAATTTTGAGCTGGAAATAGTGAAGCTCCCAAGGGGTAGAGGTGACATGAACGGCATAGAATGTTGCTGGGTTTCTGTATGAAATCATGACCGTAGAATTTAGTGAAATCATATCTGCTGGCATCCCGGATTCGTCAGTTCCTGCCTGGTAATGGAAGTTCTCAAACACTATTTGCTGCTCACAAAATCAAGACACATACTTCAGGGAATGTTTATTAGTAATGATTTTGATTAAAATAGTGAACAAATTAGAGCAAAATAAGGCTCAAATTACGTGATAAAGCAATTAAACCAGCGCCGCATTTCATACTGCTAAGCACCCTAGTTTTTAGATATCTGTGAATCCCCTATAAAACTCGTTAACTGAGTCACTGAGTTGGCTCAGTATTGTGGGCTTATAAATTCACCTGTCAATGGAAAAGAAAATTCCTTTTTGTTTTCCTAGTAGCATTTAGTGCTATTGGCGCCGAACAGCGAGTGCAACCATGGTTTGCTAATAAAAGATAAATGTTACTTACTACTGTTTGACACGTTTGAAATAAAATAAAAACACATTTAATCACTGAGTTCACTCGGTCAAGAAAAGCAGGGGAAAAGGTTCAGTAACCCTACCAGCTCCCTTGGCCAAAAACGAATCGGGTGACAACTGAGTCAACTCAAAGAAGAATCAGTTTATTTTCTCAAAAAAAATCTAACCTTGACGAGGATTTTAGGCTTGTAACTCCTGGCAGCACCCCACAGGATCAAAGAGAACACTGTGAACAGCACGAAAAACAAGAAAACGAGGCAAAGATAAAGCCTGGCTTTATCAGCCTTACTCCCGTCATGTCCGTCCATTTCATCATCGTCGTCGTCTTCATCACCGTCGCGACGATCAAGCGGCACGTGTTTCCAGGAAGAGAGACCCCTGGTGCTTTTAAGAGAAGCTGAGAACCTGGACGTGGACGACTCCCGGGAATGGTGAATGGGGGAAGAATGGTAATAATGGTGCGTTGGTGAAACCGTGGGGCTCGACCCATACGACATCTTCTCAACGTCATGGTTCGAAGGGCTCTGAACATAGTATACCGGCCTTCGAGGTGACCTCGGCGGCCATGAAGCGTCGATGCTCGTCCCTTCTGAATCCGTTTTCACATGCATTTTTTAAAATCTTTGGTTCTTTTTTTCAACAGAGAGGGAATGTTAGATGAAGAAGGGGTAGTTGGGTTTGTATTGTGCTTTCGGTGGTGGGCTCTGGCGTTTCTTTTCTGTCAAGTTTTTTTTACAGTCAGGAATTGTTCCATTTCTGTGTTCTGGTTTCCATGTTTGTCATCTTCTTGGAATAAATATGGAAGAAAGAAGAGAAGAAAAGGAAATGGCAGGCTGGGCTTACCTGGTTAATTATGTTGGCCTACAAGAACATAAAATCAACGGCTATTAATTAGCAATGGTTTCAGTCATCAATCAATGCCAACGACCGTTACTTGGGACAATCCACACTACGATAACTTAAATATTTTATATAAAAAAATAATTCAAAAAATAAAAATTACAAATATAATTACGATAAAGAATATATTCAAATTCAAGCATTAAAAATAAAAATATAATCTCACTTATATTTTCTAACGATCAATTGATTTGAAGGAATGAGATGTTAAATCTTTAGAATTCAAATGTAAAAAATTTGAATAGAACCTTATGGAATATAAAATTTTCTTTTACGAAAAAATTAATCATACTTATATAGCCTATCAAAATTTTAAAGTGTCACTTTTAATCTCAAAAATTTTATCAAAATTCGACAAGACAAATAAAAGACTCGCAGTCAAGTAACCTTATGTATAGTCTTTTCTTTTTTAAAATAATCAAAAATGAATTTGATGTGTTATATACGGTCTTTTAAAATTTTGTTTCAGAATATCATTAACACAAAACTTACTAATAGATGATCGAACAGAGAAATTATTACATGAATCCGTTTTATTATTTAAGATATAGTTTCTAATTAATTAAATTAAGACACATCATTTATTTTTTCCTATCATATTTACATATAAGTATTGTATAAATTATCCAATTTAATGTATTTGATTTAAAAAGAAAAAAATATTATCAAAGATATTTTGTGTCATCTTTCTCTTTATTCTTTAAAAAAGTTTTCAATTAATTTTTTTATATAGATTTGAGGTTTGAGATTTAAGGTTCAGGGTTTATGTTTAGGGTTTAGGTTTAGGGTTTAGGGTTATAGTTATGGTTTAGGGTTTATATTTTATTGTTAAAGTTAGGGTTTAGGGTTTAAGGTTAGTGTTAGTGTTTAGTGTTTAGGTTTATGGCTAGGGTTTAAGGTTGTGGTTTATGGTTAGGTTTAGGGTTTAGGGTTTAAGGTTAGTGTTAGTGTTTAGTGTTTAGGTTTATGGTTAGGGTTTTAAGGTTGTGGTTTAGGGTTTAAGGTTAGTGTTAGTGTTTAGTGTTTAGGTTTATGGTTAGGGTTTAAGGTTGTGGTTTAGGGTTTAAGGTTAGGATTTAGGGTTTAGGGTTTAAGGGTTAGGGTTAGGGTTTAGGAAAAAGTAATTAGAAAAAAATAAACAATAAAGAGGAATATAACATAAAAAATCTTTAGTAATATTTTTTCCTTTTTTAAATCTATGACATTAAAATAGATGATGTTTATGTGTGAATATGATATAAAAAAATAAATGACGTATCTTAATTTAATTAGTTAGAGACTATATCTTAAGTGATGAAACGGATTCATATAATAATCTCTCTGATCGAATAACATGATTTATTAATAGCATAAAGGTGCATCTAGTTAATCCGAAAAGCATAACCAACCATTTGTATTGGTTTCGAATACAGTTTTTCATTTGTCTCTTTCTTGCAGTTAGATTTGACAGTATTCAATTTTAAAATCAACTCTAATAAAAGTTTGGGATTCATTTAATTTATCTAACATATCATCTAACCGTGAAATAGGTTATTTATACATTACCGTATTAATTTATCGCTTGGTAGTCCACACCACGGTCTTTCTTTCTTGGTAACTTGGATAACAGGTACAACACATGAACTAAAACTCATGAACTTTTTTTATCAACTAGATCACTTTTTATAGTGATTCTTCAATTTTTTTAGGTTACTTTAACTATTTAATCGGTTAAGAATGATCGTTTAAAAATAAAATTAATTATATACTCGAGGTAATCTTTTAAGAATCTCTTTTAAAAATAATTTTTTAAATTTTTGTAACAATAAAACAATAAAAGAGGATTTTTTTGGTTTAAGATAGTGCTTAAAAATGATCCATACAAAAATACGAAAAATAAACTTTTAAAAAATAACATTTCCTTATATTTTTTTCAGGAAAATAATAATTTTTTTCCTTATGAATTTGTTTTATTTTTCGTTTTTTTTTTCTTCACTCTCTTTCTCTTTATTTTTTTTAATTCTTCGATTTTTTTAACTCCATTTCATTCACATATGATCATTGTACACTTGTCTAGATAACAAAATAATTTTATTTCTTTATGCAAAGAAATTATATTAAGTTTCACGTCATCCATGAGACCAACTAATAAAAATTATTTATATTATCATTTTTTTATATCATATATTTTTTAAAATAAATATACACTCATATTTACTGTTAATTTATTTTAAACACAATTTTTTTAAGTGAAGATCTACTTTAAAAAAATATGATATACAAAAATGATGATATAAATGATTTTTAATAATAAATTCTATAAATACATGATAAAATTTATACATAATATGATTTCTTTTTTATTAGTGAGTATATACATATTGATATATTCTTAATATATCCTCTTTCTTATTTATCAAAAAATAGAATAAATTTTATAAATTTTCATGTCAATATCTTTGGGTTTAATGTTAATTTTTAAAAAAAAAATTCACCACCTGACAATTTAATAACAAATTGTTTTGAATAATATTGGATATTCTTTTCATTCTAGATTACTATGCTTAGCTTCAATTTTTATTTAGATCACACACTTTTTGTTTAATCAAATTACATTATTGAGTTTTTATTATTAATAAATAAAGTTACTTATATTAATACATTTCAAATAAATTTAATAGAAGATCTGAAATTAATACTTTTATGGATCATAATTTTTATATATTATCGTCAAATAATATTTAATAAAAATAAATATTTTTAAAAAATTTATAAAAAATTAATTATTTTATTTAGATTTATTTAAATGAAATATTTAACAGTGATATGTGAAGAATATATTGAGTAAAAGTTTCAAATTCATTTTTTATTAAATTTTAAAAAATATTAATATTAATATAAATAATTAGTTTATTAATAATATAAATTAATTACAATTAAATATTTATGATATAAAAGTATAAATGGAATTAAAATTTAAGTTTATTTATAAGCATGTAAATTACCCGATAATATTAAACATAGCTTTTCTGCCGTGAAGAACAAGTATAAAGTAACGTGTTTACAGATTGTTGTCGGCGGTGTGCGGCTGGCTTGACATTTGGTGAATCCCAAAGGCCAAGTTTTGCCATGTCACCAATCAGGATCAGTACAACAGCCGGCGGCGCGGCCACCAAATCAACCGGCAATACTATATTAATATAACTTTTTTAATATTTTATTATTAATATATCCCTTAACCAAAAAATGTTGGAACTATGCCCAATGTTTTTTTCTAGCATTTGTTGAATAAGCAAGTAAGGTGCTGATTTTGGTGGCTCCAGAAACTTTCAAGGGTACGTGTCCGGCTAACTGGCTGCGACTTATACCCTTTGACTCGATGGTTATAAGTCGCACTTTTGACTTTGTATCAATCGTCGTAAATAAGGGTGTAAATAAGTTGAGTCGAGCTCGAGTAATGTTAAATTTGGTTCGATTTATTAAGATTTAAAGTTGGTTTTTAGTAATTTTAAATGAGTTTAAAAAATCTGAGCTCAGTTCGTCTCGTTAAGAACTCGAATCCTAATTGAGTCAAGTATTGACCAATCTTTGATCGTATTAGACTCGAGTAATTTTTATATGTCACGTCTCAATTAAAGTTTAACGAAGAAAAAACTCTGATACATAAATTGTATAAACTCAAGCTTGTTAATTTTAAGATTTGTTGTGTTAATTTAGGGTTTTAAGTTTAAAAATTTAGATTCTAAATTATAAAATAAAATAAAAGTATATCTATATTTTCAAATAGTTCGTAAGCTTTTCGAGTCGGATGTCATGTAGTTCGATTTAATTCGTTATAAACTTGAACTCGGTTTGAGTTTAAACCGAATCTTAATAAATAAAATTTTGATCGAGTAAATTTTAAATAAATCGTGATATAACTATAAGGTTATTTTTATGAAATGAAATCTACTTTAGACTTTCTTTCAAATACAATCGTCTTTTCCAAGTTGCAATTCAAGATCTTATCCAGATCAGTGGGCATACTCGGAATATGCTTTTTCTATTCCATCAAATTTTATATGAAAAATAGAGGGTGGTGGGCTGGAGGCGTTTTCCGGTACAGATTCACATGGGATTAATTATTTTTTATAGGTGTAAGTGTTAATTAAGTGTGTAAATTATACTTTTAATAGATATTTAAAGTAGTTGTGGATTAAATAAATGTTTATATTTTAAAAGTTTTTGATTAGGTGTCTTATTATTAACTGTTGTTAAAATTTTTGTTAGATGTCTTATTAGTAACGGTTGTCAAAATTTTTTGTTAGTGAATAAAACATGATACGTGTTATGTTTTATTTTTATAAATATCTTAAAAGTTTTATAATTTTTTTTAAAACAGACTCTCAATCTTTAAATTACTAAATTTTAAATTATAATTTAATCGTCGTTATTGTCAATCATCGACGATATATTTATCACTTCTTTCAACGAATCTCATGATCATTTTACTATTCTTCCATTATTGATAATGGGCGATTTAGGTATCATCGAAACAAAATCAAACTCGTGAAAAAAAAAATAACGATAAATGATGCTTGATCAGCCAGTGAGCGAAGTCTTGCGGCAAAAGAATAAAGCTTTATTCTTTCACCGATAATGTGATGAACGAACGATGACACTAGTTAAATTTAAGAATCTAAAGATTTTAGGGTTGTTTTATAATTTTTAATAAATATTAAAAATTTTTAAGTAAATTAATAATGGGAACTTAAACAAGTAACTTTAAAAACGTTAAACACTCATTTATTTTAAAAGAACTTTAAATACCTATATAAAAATATAAGGTAAAAATCCTCTGACTCTTTATCATACCTCCAATTATGCCTCTCATTGAAAATTAAAAAAATTAAATCATAACCCTTATTTTCTATATCATAAACCTTAAACCCTACACCCTACCCTTATTTTCTTAAATCCTAAACCCTCTAATTTAAAATAGAGGCATGAATGGTGGCATAAAAAAATAGACATTTGCATCCAAATATGTATAGTTTGAACATTTATTTAATATTAAACTGTTTTTATATACTAATTATCTAAAAATGATACAACTAAAATATATTATAAAAATTATTTTTATTTTATTTATGATTTAATCTCTATTATATTTAAAAATATTTATATGAACCCTCTAACTCAAATGATTAATGGATCGATTAATTTTTTAAAAGTTATAAATTTAAACACTAATCATATCATAATTAAATTTATTTATCTTATTTTTGTTTTTTTTAAGATAAATCATCATTTTTCTTACGTATAAGAAGTTTACTAATCTCTCCTTGTTTTGACCAAAGCCATATCCCTTTTAAGAAGTTTACTCCTTCAGTACCCCATACAAAACCCACTCAACAAAATCAACGGTCCACGGAAGAGATAAAATAACAATTTTGTTACTTCTGCGTTTTTTCCCCATACAATCTCAACGTACACGAAAAGCGAAAAGATCATTACATTCACGCCTTGCTGTTTGGCTTTTGCCTTGTATTGGTATCGCTCTCTTTGATTTTTCAATGGTGATGGAGGATAACGAGAGTTGCGCGAGCCAAGCGAACGATCTATCGCCGTTGCAGAGCCGGCAGCAGCGCCAAAAACTCGAGGTTTACAATGAGGTGCTGCGGAGACTGCGTGAATCTGACATAGAAGAGGCTAATCGGCCTGGCTTCGATGACGAGATTTGGGCTCACTTCAATCGTCTACCTGCTCGGTATATCCTTTATTATATTTTGCTTTTTCTTCAAAATTTATTGCATGCGTAACATACAAAAACAATTACTACTCACATTTCTTCATGTTTTTCTTTCTTATTTCTGTGTCTGTTATAAGAATTTATTTTAAAAATAAAATAAAATCGAGATACTGAATCTCAGATAGGAGGTTCCTTTTTATCTGTTTGGATTCTGTTCTTCGCATTTAATTTTTTGAATTGAGGAGCGGTTTGTTTTAATATTTTGTCTAAATCAGTAAGTCTTAATATGAAATTCATTGCTTAATTTTTTATTTGATTCTTGTTGATTATTGGCTTGTTGAATATAAGATCAGAAACAGGTAGAGTGAAGCAGATTTGATTCCATAGTTGTTTTAAATTTTTAATTAAGCTCGACTTTACTCATTATAGCTATGCGTTGGATGTGAATGTCGAAAGGGCAGAAGATGTTCTTATGCACAAAAGATTACTGCATTTAGCTCACGATCCAGCCAGCAGACCGTCAATGGAAGTTCGTCTTGTTCAGGTGATTTCTTCTTTCTTCATAGGTTTCAATTTCATAACATCTGCTTTACTTTTTTAGTACAAGTTAAAATGTGTTATGTTTCTTACTCAAATCTTTAGAATGATAGGATGCATATGGGTTACGGTCATAAATCATGCGATTTGGTGTTCCTTTTCCTCATCAGAACTGGGAAATTGAAGAATTTCAGGTTCCAATTCTAAGTACCTAGTAGACATTAAATTTGACTGGATTTGCCCAAATATCCATAGATAGTGTAAAAGTTCTTTTGCCTGTAGTTGTCACCCTAGTCAAGTTGATTTCTTGAACGTAGTAGGCTGAATCTGGCTTATTCTTCTCCTTC
Organism: Abelmoschus esculentus; assembly: GCA_035048815.1. NCBI lineage: Eukaryota > Viridiplantae > Streptophyta > Magnoliopsida > Malvales > Malvaceae > Abelmoschus > Abelmoschus esculentus. The sequence continues at coordinate 4,449,946 of JAUCBN010000012.1, forward strand.
TGCTGCATTTCACATCACAGCGATCAATCTTTGTGTTGTTTGTTCTTTTCACGGTAGAAGCAATCATAGTAGAAATAAAGAGAGAGATTCTTGTGAAACCTAGAATGTTCTTCAACATATTAATCTTCAACTGCATATTGGCACTGTTTGATTTATTTTGATGTTTATCCCAATTGTGCATTCTCCCTTCTATAGCGTTCCAAAATTTAGTGCATATCATTAAATTATTGTTGTCACTAAATGCATATTTACTCAAGGATTGCAGTTGCTATCGCAATTATCCTATCGTGCATGCTTCCTTATTTGGGCCAGAAACTATCAATGAGGTTATGATATGAACTAATTATAAAATGATTTTATTTGATATAGTATGCATATTCAACACCGTTAGTAGTTCAATTTAAATGATTTCATGCACATTTTATCATCCCTTTTCGTCAACTTGAAGTTGAACCATGTGTAATTCCTTATGCAGTTTGGTATTATATGCAAATGCATCTCTCACTCTCTGATGGATAAATTTTATGGGATTTTTTTGTTTATAGTCAAACGCGCAATAATGGTTTCCTGCTTTTGTAGGTCCAATCTGTTTCTGATGGGAATTCAGCTGTTTCAAATCCCATGAGTGGGGAATGTGCTCAATGTTCTGCAAAACACTCTATGAGACAGAGGTTTGATTTTGAAAAACTTTGCCTTCTATAATGTACATGCATTAATTTTATGGGAAAAATGCAAGGGGAAAATGCCTTCTGATTTTTCCTTTCAATATTTTTGTTGTTCATTTTGCATCTTGACTATTGTTGGCATCAATGCTGACAATTTTAGCTGGCTTTTGAATTGTCAGCATACATCCGCCTCCTGCCTTTGGCTCATCCCCCAATCTTGAAGCCCTTGCACTTGAAGCAAATAAATCTCTAGATGAAGATGGAGATAGTTCTGTACATGCCAATTCACATTTTTCCCGGTATTTATCATGTATTAAAATGTCTTTTGTCAGGAGTTGAATGTCCCTACCAAGATTTTTAAGTTTGTGATACTTTGGGTTTTCTTATCGTTTTTTAATATTACATCTTATTTTTTAAATACTCAAGAGTCCATTGATAAGCTCTTGTAAAAGCTCGATTTTCTTACTTTAGAGCCATGTTTTAAACGTTTGGTTTTAGGCGTGTCTTTTCTATCCATTTCAATGGTGAAATTTACATTATTTTCTAATTGTTGCTTAAGCAGGCCCATGCATGAAATTACATTTTCAACAGAAGACAAACCAAAACTTCTCAGTCAGGTATAGATATTTTTGTTTGTTATATGTAATCTTTTGTTTTCATCTTGTTATTTTGTAGTTGTTGCTTTAAGGACATGGATGGTCACTTATATTATTTTGGAATAAAATCATAGATAAAGAAGCATCTTAGATTCCATCTTAGCTACTGACAGATTACACTGCTCTTAGGCCAGTCCTTTTTTCTTGTGAAAAAAGCTATTTTTATACCTTGAATTGCTTCACTAGAGTGTCCATGACCTTATATGTGAGATACAAAGCTTTTCAGATATTTACAATTCAATATTGTTTCTCATTGGTGTTTCTCGTGCAATACTTGCAGTTGACTGCATTGCTGGCTGAAATTGGCTTAAACATCCAGGAAGCACATGCATTTTCTACTGTTGATGGTTACTCCTTAGATGTTTTTGTTGTTGACGGTTGGCCTTATGAGGTACATTTCATTATAATATCATACGGACATATTTTTTTGTACAATGACCATTTGACTAGAATTATAAATGACAGCTCTCGTGATTATTTTTTCAGTACTTCTGTTTTTCTGTCAGTATAACAGTCTTATCATTTCTTAAAAATATTATAAGCTGCCTGTTTCTTCAATTTGTGAATTGTTTCATTTGTTAATATAGAGTCTAATTGTTTTTCCTTGTCACTCGTCCTAAACTTTCACTCACTGAACTGCATTAGTGCTTACATACTTACTGTACTTAAATGGTTTAAGTGTTTATCTATCAGAAAATTATGATATTTCTAGAACTTGCTTGACATACTTGTGATATGAACTTTTCAGGAAACAGAGCAGCTTAAAGTTGCTTTGGAAAAGGAAGTCTTAAAACTTGAGGTAATTACTTGTGATGTTTTTGGATATTTATTTAATAAATGTTTGATCTATTTGTCTTTGATTGCTATCTATGGGTTTTGAAGTGGGGCACTGCAAAATTATTCAGCTGTAAATAGGACTTTTTGTACTTGAAATGCTTCCAAGTTTAAGATATCATTCTGAATTGTTTACTTTCATGCATCATTAGACCCTTTTGTTTCTCTTCACTGGAGGTTTATATCTGATCCATGGTCAACTAGTTCTAAGTAGTTTGATGATGGGCCTCAAATCTTAATTGATTAATATTTATCCTCTGATCTGCATAAGCTCTTTGGATGTGTTTCATGCTTTCTGCCGATAAGTGATCGATACAGCATAATTGCTGACATGCTTAATGTTTACAGAGAAATGAACATTTCTATTGTAAAAGTTAATTATTAGCTAAAAGATTGGATTGTAGTACGAGCAACTCAAGCTCAGTTTTTTTCTTACAATGAGTTTTCTGCAGAAGCAATCTTGGCTGAAGCAACATTCCTTTTCTCCTAGGAAGGACCATGAGAAAATGGGGATCAATGGTGATCAGAATCATGTGGCAATTCCTAATGACGGGACTGATGTTTGGGAAATTGATCCTGGACACTTGAAGTTTGGGAACAAAGTTGCATCTGGGTCATATGGGGATCTGTAAGTGAATTAATCACTTCCTTATGGAGATTTTTCTTAAGCTTTAATATAATTGTTTTTTTTTTCTTCTGCTTTCTTTTATCTGTTTCAGGTTTAAAGGTTCTTACTGTAGTCAGGAAGTGGCAATTAAAGTCCTCAAGCCAGAGCGTATAAATTCTGATTTGCAGAAAGAGTTTGCCCAGGAAGTTTATATCATGAGGTTTGTGATCTCAATGATTCTAACTTGTGCTCCCACCAATCCACCCTACTTAAAAAAGGTGTGAAGTAGTGGTTTTCCCCAACTTATCCTCAATTTGATGGATATTAAAATATGAAGTGAGGTATCTTTGTTTCCTGTTTAATGCCATATCAGCGGTCAACTAAATGTTAGGCTTCTCCAATTGCAGTGTTTTTCGACTTTGTATACTTAACGTATTTTTACAGAAAGAAAACCAGTGACATTCATATGCTAATGTACATTAGCAAGTACTCTGTTTGGGTTTAGCATCCTTGATCAGTTTTCTAACCTTTAATTCTGACATCATGAAATCTCCAGGTTTTATTTTCATCAAAATAGAATGCTTCTTATTTCCAGGAATAATCTGTTCCGCTCATCAATAATTTTCCTTCAAATTTGCAGGAAAGTTCGGCATAAGAATGTTGTACAATTTATTGGTGCATGTACCAAGCCGCCAAACTTGTTTATTGTAACAGGTTATGGATGAAAGTGAATTTATGATTATTGATCATTCTCACTTGGTTATTCTTTTGTAATTGAAAGAAAATGCTAATATAAGTTTTGTCTTTTCTCTCTACAGAATTTATGTCTGGTGGAAGTGTATATGACTACCTTCACAAACACAAGGGTGTTTTCAAGCTTCCTACCTTGCTTAAAGTTGCAATAGATGTTTCTAAAGGAATGAACTACTTGCACCAAAATAATATAATCCATAGGGATTTGAAGGCTGCCAATCTTCTAATGGATGAAAATGAAGTATGATGATTAAAGTTGCTGAATTTTATACATTGAATTGACTTAAGCTTGCCCCTATTTACTCCTTTCCTGACATCTTGTTTGGGAACAATTTATTGTGGTCAAATCCTAATACAGGCTTTGCACTACAGGTGGTTAAGGTTGCTGATTTTGGGGTTGCTAGAGTGAAAACTCAATCTGGAGTTATGACAGCTGAAACTGGAACATATAGATGGATGGCTCCTGAGGTGAGGTCTTATTGCAAAAGCTGTTCGAAACTGTTCCATGAATATCCTTAAACTCTCCTTTGGATGTCCCACGAATTATAAAAAAGGATACGACACATCATAAGACGTGTATCATATCTAGAAATGTGGTTTGACTTAATGAAGCTAACTGATCCAGTCAGTTAATTTCCAGTAAAAGTTAATTAGAGAACTGAAGTCCTTGACGAACCATGATGCAAGTGTTCTTCATTTTTTAACCCTACTTTAAATCTATACAAGAATTTAGCTACCTTCTGTCGATAATTGAAAGTTCATAAATTGTTCTCCTAGATGTTAGATATTTTGCAAAGGAAAATTGATAATAACATTATTCCGTTTGAGTTGAGATTATCATTCCTCCTCTAATTATTGTTCGTCTCCCAATTTTCTTACGGCAATTCTTTTACATTGAAGGTTATAGAACACAAGCCATATGATCACAAGGCTGATGTTTTTAGTTTCGGAATTGTACTATGGGAATTGTTAACTGGAAAGGTATTTTTCTGAGTCACTATATGATATGTTCGGGATACTTATACATTGCCTGTTGGTTTGTTTTGGTTCGTTGGTTGGTTCCTATGTTTACTTGCTTTTGTTCGCATTTTTAGATTCCATACAAGTTCTTAACCCCATTACAAGCTGCTGTTGGAGTGGTTCAAAAGGTATGTCTTCTATCTCTATCAATAATCTAAAGGTTTAGAAGAGGAATTTCTGTTCTTTTACTTCCCTCCTCAGGAGCCTAAAAGAAAACAGTGACCACTTTTTTTATTATTCATATTGATTCTAGGGTCTACGTCCTACGATTCCAAAGCACACTAACCCGAAGCTCACTGAACTGCTTGAGAGATGCTGGCAACAAGATCCGTCACTAAGACCCGATTTTGCTGAAATTATAGATATCTTACAGCAGATTGCCAAGGAGGTTTGTTTTCATTCTCTGCAAATGACTTTTTTTTTCAATTCTGTCACCTGCTTCCAATGATTACTCACATACGCATGGTTGTTGCTCTCTGTTTTTACCATTTTGTGCATATACAGGCTTATAAAAGCCCTTCACTTTTCCATTTTCGGAAGCACAATCTGGACAGCGAGCTTCCTGTTTTCAAATAATGAATATGAGTTTTGATATCAATTTTAACACTGGATAAATTTGTAGAACAGGTAGGAGACGACGGTGAGGATCGACGTAAATCTTCTGGAGGATTTTTGTCTGTCCTTAGAAGAGGCCACCATTAAGGACAGACATGTTATACCTTTGATATGTTTATAACCTGAAGATAAAGCTTTTTAGGTGTGTTAGCCTGGCCATTCCCAGCACATTTTCATCAGCGTTGTACAGTATTTTTTATTCACTTGTTTCTTTCTCTCCCGATTTATGGTCATCTTCAACCATGGCAATCCTTCTGCCATCCTGAGATAAAAAGAAAAGGTTGCAGTGTGTAGATATTGCACTTCAATGGTGGTTTTTTGTTTTATTGAACAATTGACCCTTTTTCATAACTGTAAACTCAACATTGAATCACTGTAAATGTGACTCGATTTGTTTTAACAATTATTTTTGTTCATTTTGTTACTATGTTTAAATTCTATTGTTCGGATCTCCGCCGACGATCATTGAATCGTCTTGGATATGAAAGCGAGTTTAGAAATTATCTAAGATTTTGTTAGGTTTGGTTTATGAAATTCTTAGTAAATTTACTATAAAAATCAATAATTAATCGATGAATTTATCTTGTATATTCGATAAAATTAAACTAGGATAGATAAATAAATAAATAAATAATTGAAGATTAAAAATAGTCTCCAATGAAGGTGCTTACTTGAATTTAAAAGGAAAATGACGATGAAGATAAGGTTTACCGGAATTCAATAGCCAGATAAATTTTCTTTTCTCTTTACTCATTCTTTTAATTATATATATTAAATGATTATAAAAAATTATTTAAATCAAAATAAAAATAACATCATAAACGTTTATAATTAAATTTAAGTAAAAATTTTAATAATTTAAATTTTATAAATTCATTCGATTTAAAATTTTTTAAATAAAATTAAGTTATAAAATATGATTCATAACTTGACTAACTCAAGTTTTTTTGACTCGACTTGATCAAATATTTACCTTTAAATAGTAAATACGCATATTGTATAATCTTTAGATTACATAATCCGTTCTGTTTTAAGGTTAGGAGATTTATTCTAGGGTTTAGGATTTATTATGCGAGTGTTAGAATTTAGAGTTACAATTAGAATTTAGTGTTTAACATTTAAATTTTATTTTTTAAAAAATAATATAAAAATTTATATACTTTTTTCACAGCATTTATCAAAAGAGACTATTTTTTGGGCAAGGAGAAAGAATGGAAATTAGACGTATGGCATTGACGAATTGATAGGAAAGAAACTCTTAGACCGAAATGCTTATTATAGATGGCAACGAAAATACCACACCAGAAATTATTTCTTATAATTAGCAGTAACGGCGTGGCCATGCATTTTCACTGTTTCTTTCGTCTTCAACGCCGCCTTTTACTCAATCTTCAAATCCGTCCAGTACTCTTTCTCCATTGTTGGCAAACAAAAAACCATTTCAAAGAAACTCAAGCACAGCGTCTGCCCCAAACCCTGCCATTTCACATTGAAGGATCTAAAAGTTTGTGCTCGCTGCATTGCAGCGATTGCATTCATGGCCTTCATTGGAATGAATAATCAATGTCTAAATGGAAACCGAAGGCCGTGGATCGTCTGAGAACGTAAAAGCGAGCAGGATAGACAGAAATAAATCTGAAGAACTTCCAATTCTATCCAATTTCATAGCCATAAGGAGGACGAGGTGCTAATCGCCATGGATGGTGATCCGATGAAATCTTTTGCGTCTGTCGAGACGGCAGAATCCAAGACGGGCAACAGAGGCCCAAACCCTGATCCCAGCAATTTAAGGCAAAATAGTTACGAGTTCTGGGGCAAAGGGGGAGAGAGGGTGGATAGTGGTAACGGTAGCTTCGATTACAAGCAAAAATGGCCAGCGGGCGAAGAATCGTTGCAATGGAAGATGATGAGTGAACATATCATGAACCATGGGAACAACACCAACGAGATTGCATTAGATCTAGAGGATATTAGACGAGACCCCACCTTTGCATCTCGAGACTCTAGAAGGGTTTCTTTCGAAACCGGGGCTGCTAGCTTCAACAACCAAATGCAACAACAAGACGAAATAAATGACCAGGACGAAGATCCCACCAAACGCATATCGAACGTGTCTGTTCCTCTATCCCTTGTTAGAAAGTCCGGTTTGCTAACGGCGATGAAGAGTACCAAGTCGAGGCTTCTAGACAAGCCACAGGAAGAGGTACAATTGATGTCCGGTTTATTGGAAAAGTCGGATCAATTTAGGTCCGGAACATTGGGGAAAGGTTCGGAAAACGAAGAAGACGATGACCCTTTTGCAGATGAAGATGTGCCTGATGAGTTCAGGAGAAATAATCTGAATGCATTCACTTGGATTCAATTGGTGAGTCTTATTATTATCGTTGCCGCTTTGCTTTGCAGCTTATTCTTCCCTTCATTGCAAGGAGTGGAGCTATGGCAGCTTAACCTGTGGAAATGGTTAGTTTTCTTGCTGGTTTTGATATGTGGCAGGCTGGTTTCGGGTTGGGGAATTCGAATAATTGTATTTTTCATCGAGAAGAACTTCTTTTTAAGGAAAAGGATGTTGTATTTCGTTTATGGTGTAAAGAGACCGGTGCAGAATTGCTCATGGTTAGCCCTGGTTCTTTTGGCTTGGCATTTCTTGTTTGACAAGAATGTTGAGAGGCAAAGCATATTGCTTCAATTCGTTACCAAAGTCCTCATATGTTTCTTGGTGACCACGGTCTTATGGTTAGTCAAGACACTAATAGTAAAAGTATTGGCTTCATCTTTCCATGTTAGTACTTATTTCGATAGGATTCAAGAAACCTTGTTCAACCAATACGTGATCGAAACACTCTCCGGTTCTCCTACAATGGAAGCTCGAAGGATGGAAGAAGAAGCTAAAAGAACTGCAGACGAAATCAGAAGGTTGCAGAATGCTGGTGCAACCGTACCTTCGGATCTTCACGATGATGCCTTTCCACAACAAAGTACTAATAGTGGGATGTTAAAGAAATCATCCACCAAGTTGAAAACACTTTCTCATAGAGGTTCATCAAAGAAAGAGGATTCCGGGATCGCATTAGAACATGTCCATAAACTCAATCAAGAGAACGTTTCGGCTTGGAACATGAAGAGGTTGATGAAAATGGTACGACACGGGACACTGACTACGTTGGATGAGCAAGTAATGGAAGATGATTCAGTGAAACAGATCAAGAGTGAACATGAAGCAACGGCAGCAGCCAAGAAGATTTTCCACAATGTGGCTCGTAGCGGGTCGAAGTGAGTATGAATTTGTTTCCAAGTTAAATATTATAGTAAACTTGTTAAGGAACAATCATGTTCACTCTTGTTGGAACTTGTTTTGGTTGATAGATTCATCTACTTGGAGGATTTGATGCGTTTTATGCGAGAAGACGAGGCTTTGAAAACAATGGCGACCTTTGAAGGTGGTTGTGAGCAGGCGAGAATCAGCAAAAAATCATTGAAGAATTGGGTGGTAAGAATCATTATTGCTCTACCTATGATTTTCATTAAACTATCTATATATATACATTAGTTTTTTTGTTTCAGTTGAATGCCTACAGAGAGCGAAAAGCACTTGCCTTGACCCTAAACGACACGAAGACTGCGGTAAACAAGCTTCACAAGATCATAAACGTCATTGCAGGGATCATTATAGTCATAATCTGGCTCATCGTTCTCGGAATCGCTTCCAGGGAGATTATCGTACTCTTCAGCTCCCAACTGGTCCTTGCAGCCTTCATCTTCGGGAACACCTGCAGAACCATCTTTGAATCCATAATCTTCTTGTTCATCATTCACCCTTTTGACGTGGGGGATCGGTGTGAGATCAATGGAGTGCAGGTACAATGCAAACAAAAGAAAGAAAAAACACACGATTGAATCATTTTGGTCCATATAACACATTAACATGTCATCTGAACATGCATTGGTGGTTTGTAGCTTGTGGTGGAAGAAATGAACATTCTGACTACCGTTTTCCTGAGATACGACAACATGAAGACGGTGTTTCCCAACAGCGTTCTTTCCACGACTCCGATCGGCAACTTTTATCGAAGTCCGGACATGCTTGATCTGATTGAGTTCACGGTCCATATTGCCACACCGGTCGAAAAGATTGCTCTGGTGAAGCAAAAAATCATAAAGTACGTAGAGGAACACCAAGCTCGAATCATAGGATCCATTAGAGTATCGAATTCACTCATTTTGTTTTGTTTTCATTGCAGTTACGTATTGAACCGGAAGGATCATTGGTGTTCTGATCCAATGATCGTGGTGAAAGACCTTGACGAACTGAACAGGACCAAATTCTCGCTTTGGGTGACTCATAAAATGAACTACCAGGACATAGGAGAGAGGCTGGAAAGGAGATCTCGGCTGGCTGAAGAAATGGTGAGCATCTTCAAAGAACTCGACATGCAATACCGTTTGTTCCCGGTTGATATCAATGTCTGCTCCTTGCCTACCTCCTCTCGTTTCCCCTCCACATGGGGTACGCCGGAAACTTCCGAACAGAAGCCATCGGACTGACGGCCAGATTGATCTCGGTGCTCAAACTAATTGTTGTCACGATAATTAAGCTTGAGAAATTTAGACAGTGACGCATCAAGTTCAAGTCCCCTCTCCTCCATGCACACTAGATATGGTTGAACTTGTTATTTAGTAAAATTACTTCCAAGTATTTATAATTTAATCTCCATGGGGTTGTGTTGGGCTTTAGTTTACGGAGATTTCCATCGAAATTTGTGAATAGAACATTGCATTCGCCTGGAGATTTCCATGTTTTTTGTTTTTTTTGTAATATATTTAATAAATGAAATTTCATGTGAACTGCTAAACAAATATTGGAACGAAAGTTTAGTCACGGTAATAAAAATAATAATGTAATTATTGAGAAATTATATTATGAGTATGAGATCGCAACTATGATGACCGGACGATGAACGGAAGTGGTCTTCAGGTAAAAAATCAGTGGTTAGGGATTGTGCATTCTAAACGGAGAAATAAAATGTAATCTTAAAGTTTTTATTAATCCTTTATATTGGTTACGGTGATATATTCATTATTTATAGCACAAATTAATATCACACTCAACTATTAGTATCTAACAAATTATTAACAGATTAACAACTAATTATAATTTGTTAAATTTTAATAATAAATCATTTCTACTACGTTATTTATGGTAAAAATTGTTTTTAAGTTTAATTTACAGTAAAAATTAGTAAATATTCATTTGATAAAATAGATAAAATAAAATAAATAAATATATTTGATTGATTGATCTCATATATGATATGACGGAAATAACTCATAATATAATTTTTTATAATGATTGGTATATTTTCTAGTTAAATTTTTTACTCGATTGGTGTTAACCGTGACAAAATTTAATGAAAGAAATTAAAAATAATTTAAATTTAGAAAATATAACGGTTTAGACTAATATTCTAAAATTTTGAGTGGATCAAATTGAGAAATCAGCCATAAACTCCTAGTTTCAATCTTCGTCACTGGGTGCTAACATAAGAAATCATAACCACTGTTTGGTGTAGACGACAGTGTGCAGATTGCGATGGTCACGGAACCCGAACCTGACGAGTTTCGATCTGATTCGATTTAAACGGATCGGATTTTTTAAAGAAAATTCGGGTTTTGGGTCAGGTTGGGTTTTTTTAAAGGTAATTTCGGGTAAGATTTGGATTTAGGATGGAAAAATTTGATCCGACCCAGGACTGTAATTTTTTCATATATATTTTAAGAATATTTATAATTATGATCCCTCTTCAAATATATTTTATATAATTAAGTCACTGAAAATTTATTTTATTTATAATTAGATCTCTATTTTTTTACAATTAAATCCCTAACATTTAAATTTTTAATGATTCGGGTCGGTCGGGTCTAATTTTCAGGTTTAAAAATTGGTCGGGGCGGGGTTTTTTCACCCTAAATTCGGGTCAGATTGGGTGACTGGTGGAAGGTATATTTTTTTGGGTCGGGTGTGGGTGGGCCGAAAATCCGACCCGACCTGTGTCCATCTCTATGTGCAGATAGACACAAATAGGGGTGTTTAAAATTTCGGTTAATTGAAATAACAGATCAAATCAAATTTTTTTTGGTTAATTGAGCGGTTAATTTTAAATTGGATCGGTTAACGGTTTATGGTTTTTTAAAACTTTGGTTATCGGTTAATTCGTTTCGAAATCGGTTAATTAACCGAATTAACCAAACTTTTTATATATTATATATTATATATTTATTTTTGTCATTAAACTTTTAAAAATTATAAAATAGTCATTAAACCTTATAAAATTAGCATAAAATAATAATTAAATTTATTAAATTAAAAAAAATAATCATTAAAATTTTTAATATTTATCAATAATTTATAACGTACGATGAATCAATGTAATAATTCGATAAGTCTAATGGTTTTTTATAATTTTCAGTGTCTAAAAAAATATTTTAACATAGTTTAGTGACCATTTGTGTCTAAAAAAGAATTATTAATTTTTTAATATTTATCAATAATTTATATTATACATTAAATAAATTATCAATTTATAATAATTTGATAAGTTTAATGGTTGTTTATAACTTTGAAAGTTCAGTGGTTAAAAAGACTATTTTAACATAATTAAGTGATCATTTGTGTAATTTACTCAAATTTTTATAAATTCGGTTAACTAAATTAACCAAAATTTATTCGATTCGGTTAATATATTTCTAAAAAAATTTAGTTCGATTAACAGCTAAATTTAAAAAACTCAATTTTTAATAAATCAATTTGATCACCCGCCACATTAACCATTTGAAAACACTTGAGTGATACGTTGTTCAACATAAATGAGTAAATGTTCATTTAGCTAAAGACAAAACTCGGTCAAAATACTTCAACAAATGTACTACAATACTACTAAAACCCCCAACGTGAAAAGACCATCCTTTTATTTGAAACCAGTTCATCAAGATGATGCTTGAATTAGAGATAAAGAAAGGCAAATAGATTCATCCAAAGCAATGATATTTTCTCCATTGTGGCTCAAACTATGAATTCTTACGGTTTCTGTTAATGTACTTGAAAGAATCAGTAATGAGTTGGTGATGGAGGATAGATTCCTGTTGGAGCTGCAGCCATAACCAGAAGTTCAGATCAAGCGACTGATAAACATGGAATGTCAATTGTAGGATACATCAATAATAGACGTACCTGCTGGATAAATAGTGGAGGACCTACCGGAGGGGTTTATGCCTTATGGAGCACAAACGTAAATTATTAAGAAATTATATTAAAATTATAAAGATATAAAATTATAAGAGTTTAATAAATGTAAAAATAGATTATTTAATTTATTCAAGATAAAATTTATATCCGCTCTTAAAACAACATACTTCTCAAACTCCCTAACAACTAGGGTATTCATTGTCGGATATTAGATTGGATCTAATCCGATATTTCGGATATTCAGGTTTTCGGATCAATGATGATCCGTATCAGATCCGGAAAAAAACAGATATCCGCATATTCAGATATCGGATCAGATAATCGGATAATCAATTACCCAAAAATATAATTTGATTATACTAATTTTTTGAATTTGAAGATTGTATTTGTAAAAATTTTAGAATTTTGAATATGATAAACAACATATTACTAAATACAATAAGATTCTCAATTATAAAAGTTTTAATTTTTAAAATTTTTAAATAGAACAAGCATTAAATTGTTAAATAGAACAAGATTAATATTAATAAAAATTAAAATTTTTGGATTTTTAGATTTTTGGATAATCCAAAACTTGAAATATTATGACCCGTATTTGATCCAGAAAATTTAAAATCGGATCAAATATTCAATCTAAAAAAACCCGAATCAAATATTTTTTAACACCCTTCCCGGCAACACAACAATGCTTCTCTGCGGTATTTACAATTACATCTTGGAAAAGGGCTGTTTTTTTTTATAAACTTAGATTATGGAGGATTGAATATGTAATTATATTTTTATTTCGGTGATTAAAATAGGATTAAACTAATAGTTTAGAAATTATTAATTTAATTTATTATTTTTTATTATATTAGATTAACCTCCTATTAATATTTAACGATAATAATCGATTGAATAATAAAAAATTTAAAACCTAAAAACATATGTGATCATAATATTTTTAAAATAGATTATTAACTCTATATTGAAAAAAATATAAATGACCATTTCAATAATTAACCCAATAAATAATTAAATAATACAGTCTACGTAGTACCATCACTTTAAATCCGAGTTTCTTTATGGACTCGCTCTGATTCAGTGAGTCATGAACAACACAAAAGCCCATTCCTTCGACTTGTATTGACGTGGTTTGAATTGAATTCTTTGGTTTTCTTTATACAACAGATTATCCTTTTCAACCCTTATATCGGCGATGGGGAATAAAAGGGCAAGAGCGAGTGTCGACACGGCGGTGGTTGATGTTTGGCAACGGGAAGTCGGAGAACTTTCAAATAGGAAATTCGCCCTCCGCCTTGCTGCTTCCGAGGTCTAATCTCCTTATTCAACAAAAATTATCAATTTTCGTGGTTGCTTGCTATTGTTTTTAATGGGTTAATGATTATAGTTTATTTGTTTAAGAAATTGAAACTGGGTAACTAACTACATAAATTGTTGTGATTTAATTTAGGTCAGATTTGATTGATGGTAGGTAATTCTACTTTATTTGTGTTTTTATAGATGCCATTGATCTGGATTTGAAAAACATAATGATGGGTGACACACTGAAATCTAGTAATCATAAAAATGTCTTTACCATGATTTTGTTAAAAAATGATCTCTTGCTTCCAGTGTTCTCTTGAAGCTGAATAAATAAATATATATTTTGGGAATTTATATTCAAAATAGATTTAAATGGCAGCATTTTTTTAATAATTGCAATTATTTATAATCTTATATTATGTCTTGTTTTGCTGAGAAACTCAGATTGTACATTTGGTGGCTTAATGTGTTGAATGAATGTATATGTTATTGCGCTGTTTTGGCTTGTAAATAGTAAGCAAATGTGTAAAAAGATGAAGTAATAAATTTATACCCTTCACAAAGTCCCTTGTTGCATTAGATTTTGATTAGTTAATTGGTTTATGTTCTAGGATCTTGTGCTCCGACTTGAAATCTTCAAGAAACTTGAAAAGCATCGAGGTTGTGTGAACACTGTGAGCTTTAATGCCGATGGTGATATTTTAGTCTCTGGCTCCGATGACACGCGGATTATACTATGGGATTGGCAAACTGGGAGTGCCAAGCTTACTTTCCAGTCAGGCCATGTGAGCAATGTATTCCAAGCAAAATTCATGCCTTACACAGATGATCGTAGCTTGATTACCTGTGCTGCAGATGGGCAGGTGAATTTCTTATATCGGCATACAGCATTTTTTTAAAAAATTGGTAGGACCAATTGGAGATTCTTCTGTTATATTGTATGTGGTGATAAGTAACAAAGTCCCAAAATTTTTCTGTTATACTGCAAAAATTTCTTAGTTTATGAAGGAAAACGAAGCTTGGACTACCAAAGTTTTTTTTAAGTTCTAAGAAGTAAGAAGCTAATATGTAGCATGTACTTAAGCAAAGACCACTATATAATGAATCAAACAATTCTTATTCTAACTAAAAACTGTTTCCTAATTGTAGGTTCGACATGCTCAACTGTTGGAGCGTGGTGTTGAAACTAGGCTGCTGGCCAAACATGAGAGGCGAGCTCATAAATTGGCAATTGAACCGGGAAGCCCTCATATTTTTTACACTTGTGGTGAAGATGGATTAGTGCAGCATGTGAGTTGTGTTTTAAGTCGTCATTTTTTATATTTGATAGTTTAAGATCATTCATGGGATTGATGAAGCAAAATCAGTTGGTTACTGAAAACTTTTATTCAGTCATATGTGGTTGAATTGGGTAAAGTTTTAAGAATTTAAATTCTAATATCAGAGGGTTTGCAATTGATTCTTGTTTTCTTATTTTTTTCTAATCCTATTTTTCTTATGAAGTGGCTTTCGTCCGTATAAAAATGGTGTCTTGTATAAACGAATATAATGTCAACTTCATTCCCATGTTATTCTTATTGTTTTATGATGATCTAGCTATTATAATCTGATTTGTTCTATTACAAACTAAATATTATAATCTGATTTGTTCTATGTTCAACTAGCTTCTATAACCCGATTTTTGTCTTTACTTTTGCATAGCGGACTTATAGAGCTCTTTTATACCTTCTCCTTTCAGATCGACCTTCGAACTGCAACAGCTACAGAACTTTTTACATGCCTTCCAATTGATGATAGCAAGGCTTACATGCCAGTTGTTCCTCTCAATACTATTGCAATTGATCCAAGGAACCCAAATCTCTTTGCAGTTGCAGGATCGGATGAGTATACTCGCCTTTATGATATTCGCAGATATAAGTGGGATGGTTCAACTGATTTTGGTCAACCTACAGATTATTTTTGCCCCCCTCATTTGATTGGTGACGATCAAGTTGGTATAACTGGTTTGGCCTTTTCAGATCAGAGTGAGCTTCTTGTCTCCTACAATGATGAATTTATTTATCTCTTTACGCGGGATATGGGACTGGGGCCAAATCCAGCTCCTTCTCCATACTCTGCATGTAGTGAAGCAAGTGAAGTGGGACCTGACCACTCTGCTATGTCATCATCTGCTATGGAAGCTGATAAAAAAGCTATTCCTCAAGTTTATAAGGGACATAGAAATTGTGAGACAGTGAAGGGTGTGAGCTTCTTTGGACCCAAATCTGAGTATGTGGTTAGTGGATCTGACTGTGGTCGAATATTTATTTGGAAGAAGAAAGGCGGAGAGCTTGTTCGTGTTATGAAAGCAGATAAACATGTGGTCAACTGTATTGAGTCTCATCCTCATGCCACAGTTTTGGCTAGCAGCGGAATTGAGAACGACATCAAGATATGGACTCCAGAGGCTATTGATAAATCTGTGCTTCCAACAAACATTGAACAGGTATGTCTTGTCCTAATCTCTTGCATTGTGATAATAATGACAATAGCTGCAGAAACGGTATTGGTATTACTTTTTGAGTTATAGATAAGGTAGCTTAAGACATGAAATGCATTCTACAATAGCAACATGCTTATTGACATTAGGATAAAACAGTGGAAACATCCCAAATCCTTGTTCCTTATTGTTTATAATATACCTTGTCCAATAAAGACTGTTTTTTGTGATTTAGTTCAAGGATAGAACTGTAACTTGCTTGTTACAATGTTGTTTTGGTACTCCAACTATTTAAAAGAATCTGTTGTGAGAGGATGGAAAAATGTTTTTCATTTGTACTTCAGACGTTGTGAGCTAAGGTCCGATGGCTATTTTTTGGTTGTTCTTTGAGATCTTCTGTGTAATCTCTTTAATCCATCCATTCTTTCACTATAAAATACTCGTACTC
Source organism: Abelmoschus esculentus (assembly GCA_035048815.1). Classification (NCBI taxonomy): domain Eukaryota; kingdom Viridiplantae; phylum Streptophyta; class Magnoliopsida; order Malvales; family Malvaceae; genus Abelmoschus; species Abelmoschus esculentus. Next base: position 4,466,568 of record JAUCBN010000012.1, read on the forward strand.
CTAGGATAGTGTGAAAGGTAAGAAATCTGGCTTGTTTTATAGATGTCAAAGTAGCTTAACGTCTAGTAAGACAAGAAGGAGTTTGTAATTAGTGCTAACAGTAGTTTGCTATTTTTTATTGCATAATTCACACGGATTGATTGGAAATGATTATATCTTTCTAAAGATAATGCGTAGAGGAGCTGAACTCTCTGATGTTACTTCCTTGCAGAAGGTTCCGAAACGTAGCCTCTTTCATTTGTTGCCCCTTGCATTCTATGATGATGATGATGACGATGACGATGACGATGATGACTTTTTGGGTGGTTGTGTTGTTGAGTATTCCGATGAGGAGGAGGAAGAAGATGATTCTGATGGTGATTATCTTGATGTTGGTGATGACATTGATGATGATGATGACGATGACGACAATGATGGTGATGATGACAACAGTGAAGATGTTGAGGGTGGTGATAACTGTGATTGTAACGATGATGATAGCAGTGCGTGCTAAAATTTTCTTAGTTCTGCTGCTGTTGATAATTAATTGTTATTTTGCACACTGTGTGTCCAGTTCAAACCAAAACCCTGGGGCTGGATGTACCAAGTACAACACCACATGACCTGATCCTGCACTTATTTTCATCATGAAGGCAAGGGACTAGCCCACAACAGAATGCAGAAAATGCATCTGCAGTAGACAGAACTTCTATATCTTATATTGGCATTTGATGCCAACAGTGATGATGGACGGAATGGTCCAGAGTAGTCATCCAGTTGAATGGTTGTGCCATGGTGAACCATGACAAGAAATTGTACAGAACATAGGGCTATCAGTTAAAACCTAAACCTTTTACAGATTTTTATGTTCAATGCTGCTTTTTATCATAAATGACTCTTTTTCCCATCTATTTATGGGGCTCTTCTATTCAGTTGCTTTCATTTCCTTAGCAGTAGCACATGATCTCTTACATTCTAAAAGGTTTATACTGATCATCAAATAGTTGTAGACTGGAGCAGACCTGCTATGTTGCTATGTTTAGTGAACTTAAATCTAACAGTCTCTCTCACTAGCTTTCTTCCATCTAAACCTCTGTACTGTTGCTATTGTTTTCACAATTGGTATTTGAAGGAGCTCTCCCTATCATCAAACTTTGAACGAAGGCAATCATCTGTCCACAAAAGCACAAGAAATTGACATCATGGATTGCAAATTGCAATATGATAAGTCTATTGACATAAATACCAGTTGATCATGTAGAAAGTTCATACCAAAGTGATTGCTATGCAAATGATACTAAATCCAGGGAAATGAAATGGCGCTTCTTCTTCCGACAGGAACAATGCTGGATGAACACAGAAATTGGTTAACAGTATTTGTCAATATAAGCTAAATTTTGAGGCAGGAAAATGCCAGTGTGTTTACTCACCTGTCAAAGGACTGAAAATTAATGGACCGATGATGTTGGCAAAAGAACTTACGCCGGAGATGCATCCCTGAGCCTTCCCCTGATAATAGTGTGCTCATACCGGTTAAAATCATGAACAGAGGATCGGGATTCGACAAATTTAAGTAACAACACCGAAGAATCAATCTGTTAGAATTACCTGGTCTCTGGGGCCAACTTGTTTTGATGCAATACTCTGTAACTATAGAATTTGGAAGATCCGATGTCAAGTTTTTCTGATAACAGAACATATCTTGTAAATGAAAAGGAAGTAAAGAAGCTTACTGATGGCGGTGCAAAGACCATCACAGTAGTCAATGCAGTTGCTGCATATGGGACCTGCATGAAAATGTCTTTCCACCTAAAGTTATCTAACCAAAAAGGGCTTATACCGACAGCAAAACTTCGATTTCAAGGTTATCTGTGTCAAGTGAAGCTAGAAATTTTGATGGAACTTACCCAAGCTGACCAGGCTATACTGTAAAGAAAGGCCTGCACAATACCAGGTGCAAATTCATCAATGGCTTGTCTTCTAAACACATTACCACAATGTCATCAGCTCGCAACGACATATTATCAGATGGATTGATTAATCAGTAAAGCTGAGCAAGGTGAGAATCCGATTCTTACATATATGCAGGAGATGAAGAGCCCTACTGAAAGCAACCTTCCATCTCCTATGCGAGACACCAATAGGGGCATCAGAAACAACTGCAGAATTCAGAAACATCATAAGAATAAGAACGCAGACTCGATCTAAATGATCGATAAATAAATATGAAAGAATCGAATTCTGCAGTAAATGAACCGGGAAAAGCATTTAAACCTGTGAAATGGTTGCTAAAATTCCACTAATTAGCATCAGATCAGCAAACTGGTTCTTGTTAAAGTGGAAACGAGCCTTTAAATAGTACTGCCATGGAAGAAATAAACTATGTACAGTTGGATCATCATAGATATGGCTTAGTTCATAATTTTACAGCTAGAAAAGAAGTCTTACTGTTGATGAAGATTCCATCCCACCCTCTCCTAGATAATTGAAGAAAGCAACAAATGCAGCTTGGGCTAATGATGGACTGAAGCAACAACACTATCAGTTGAACTATATTCGAGACCATATTTAACAAGCAGAGCTGTAACACCCCGACTTACCTGTTCTTGAGCAAGCAAATAACATCTCAAGGGGATGGAATTTTCTTGAATGCAGACATTTTCGCCGGTGCATTATCGTCATTCCGAGTAATGTCTTCTTCCCCTTCTCTCAAGATTGGTTGGGTTATCCCTTCAGCTCGATCCAAAGGTATACTTTCTTCAAGGAATATCCTCATGTACACTAAAGCAAACAATGATACAAATGTAGCAACCTGCATAGATTTAAAAGGTAAAACGTTAGAGATACAAAAAAAAGCAAAGGTACATGGACATAGGATTCTAAAGAAGGCTCTATGGAAACCTGAAATGCCGAACCGGTGGAGAGGAAACGAGCCGCTAAGGTTCCGCATAGATAAGAGCCTGAGGTCACTCCTGCTAGAATTCCGAATGCAGATGCTCGTTGATTGTATGAAACAGTGTCTGCCTGCAAAGAAAAGACAACTTCAAACAGACAATATGATTGACATATGTTTGAATTGTGTTAAACATTGTGAATATGTGATTTCTGCCATGAAATGCAATGCAATTAAGGATGATATTGTAGAGGTATATTACCAAATAAGCAAGAGCAAGGCAGTTAATGCTTCCTTGACAGATCATGGAGGTGAGAATCTTGAAGGCAAAGTAGGCGTAGAAATAATTGGTTGTTCTGTTGCATGCCAATATAGCTGGATAAGATGGTGATATAAGTTAAAAAAGAAGTTATAATAAACCTTTACAAGAAAAAAATGCAGGTCACACAACATTAACATCGAGAAATAATGTAAACTTCGAATATAAATTATAAAATAAATATAGAACATGCCATAAAAGTACACTTGAATTCTTGTATATGATGCCAAAATGCAAAGCAGAACATAGGACAGAAAGCTAATGCAAATAGAGGTGAATATTCGATCGAAACGGTTAAAAAAGTTTAGTCGAATTGCTTAATCATATATTTTACCATACTAATTTAATCAGAATCGAGTTAAGTGAAATAAAGTTCAAGTCAAATTGGATTGTGTAAATTTATTATAGTTAAAATAAAAACAGATAATATCAACAATGTAACTAAATTTGCAGGTGTGTAAATTGACTCCTTTCTCATACTTCCTTTTACGTCTCTGCTTCAAATTAGAGGTTTAGGATTTAGTATTTAATATTAAGAGTTGTGATTTGGGTTTAGAGAATTAGGGGTATTGTATATTTTTTAGGGTGCAGGATTTAGATTTAAGATAAAAAAATAAAAATTAATGTTTAAAATTTATTTTTTAAAAAAATTTTAACCTGAAATATAAATGAATGATAAAGAGATAAAAGATTTTTAATCATTTCAAGTTAGAGGCTTAGAGAGCATAAAGTTGAGATCTATATGTTTGAAAACTCTTTTGCAGTAAAATAAAATAGTCTAGATTTAAGAATTTATTTGTTTAAAGCATTGAATTTATAATTTTGGAATAATTTTAAAATTGTCTCACTTTATCATTTTATAATTCTTTTTATAGTTTTTTAAAGGACTTTTATTGATTTATATATATTTCAAATTTTATAATTTTAGAAATTATTTGAATTTCTTATAATTTTTTGTGAAGTTTAAAGTTTTTTTAATGTTTATAAAAAATATTATTTTGTATCAAAATTTGATTTAATTTTTCAAAAAAAATTAAATCAAATTTTGAAGCAAGCTCTTAATACCACTTTTTTTATACATAAATTAAAGCATGTACTATATAAAGGGTCATTAAATTAAATAAAAATAATTTCTAATTATTAAAATTTAAAAATTATAAAATAGTTATTAAACTTATCGAATTATTACAAAATGATCACTACATATTATAATATAATTATAAATTTTAATAAATAAAGATTATTTTAGAATAGTTGAAAAGTTTTAAAGGACTTTAATAATCAAAAATATTTTTTTTCTTAGTTTAATGATAGTTTGTACATTTCATTCATGTGTTATAGTATTGATTGTGCAACTACAATAACTTTAGTTAAATATTAATGTGATACATGAACTTAATTGTAAACATTATACTTTGATTTAGTCTTAATTGTATAAAAAAAGTTTGGTTAACTGTATATGTTGTACCTAAATGCGAAATTATATTAAACTAATAAGGGTATAATATTTTGTAAAAAATTAATAAAATCGAATCAAAATTTCATTTTATATTTTTACCAAAGTTTATATATTTTTCATTAAAAAATGAGATGTGATCTAATTACACGGTATAAAACTCATTTAGTTTTACATTAATTCATGATCATTGAATGATTAAAATGGATAAATAAGATTAATATTAAAAATGTGAAGATTATCGCATAGAAAAATATATGTCATACATAAATTTTGGCCTAAGGCCTAAGTAAATATATGATGTATAAATAAATAAAATATAACAATATAATAATGATAATAATAATAAAAAAATATAATAATAATAAAATAATAAAATAAAAACAAAATGCGTGGAAAGGTGGGGGGTTGCGGTTTTGCTGAAAACTGAAAGAAGTGTGGGTGCTGCAATTGGGCTAAAAAAACTGAAAAAAACAGAGGGAAACAGGGGCATTTCGGTAGTGGGGAAAAAGGAAAAGGAGAGGAGTTCAAAGCATTGAAGGGAGCTCGATTGGAGAAGGATTATCACCGGGGCAATTAGGATCGCCGGAGAGATCCATTGAAGCACTACCGAATATACCAAGGAGGTAATCTCATTTTTTTTTCTTACCACGTTCTTACATTTTTAATTCATTTCAGATTGAGTTTTATGTAAGAATGATGTCAACTTTAGGATAGATTCGAATCCTTCTTCGTTAGTGTTTTCAGAGATGTTTTAGGATTGATTTTAGTGTGTTTTAGTGTTTAGATCATAAGAAAAGAGGTTTCCGGTGAGTTTTTAGGAGGTTTTAAAGTTTCCGGCGCCGGAAACGGTTGCCGGAAAAGACGACGGTGGCCGGTGGAGTCCATGGTGGTCGACGAACGGCCGAACATGGATGGATGACGGTGGCGCAAGATCTTTGAGCTTTTTGTTCTTGGTGTTCTTCAAGTTCTTCCAAGAACATGAAGAACACCATGAAAAAAAACATGTTTGATCCATTTTGAGTGGGTTTTCTGAGAAATAAGGTGTTAGAGGGGAAATTTACCCCCGTGGTCCCTGGAGTTTTGAGTTGGTATGCTTTTTGGGCCTGAAACTTTAATTTTCACTCAAATTAACCCCTAATTGAACCCCAAACTTAAAATTTAATTAATTTAGATATTAATTAGATATTAATTTAATTTTTAACACTTAGAAATAATTTAATTATGTTTTTAATTGAATTTAATTTAATTTCTAAGTTGGATAAAAAATTAATTTAATCTAATTAAATCTAGTTTGGCCTAAATCGAACTCCAAATTCACAATTTGATTAATTTAGACTTTAATTAAGGTTAATTTAATTTTAAATCTTGGAATTAATTTAATTAAATGCTTAATTGAATTTAATTAAAATTTTCTAAGTTTAATAATTAATTTATCTCAACATAATTAAGTCTAAAATTCACCCTTGATCAACTCTTCTGCCTTTTTATTCTTGCCCTATGCCATGTAAGTCCTTTGTTTCAATGTACTTCCGGTGTTGTTTCGAGCTCTCATGTTTTAATCGAAAGTAATCTAATTCCTTCATCTTTTGTTTATTTTATTGTATTTTATTTGTTGTATTTAATTATTTATTATGTTTGCATTTTTAAAGTCATGTAGTATGTATGTTTAGGTGATACTTAATTACACTTAGATTAATTAAATTAGAGCCATTTTAGGATTAGTCACTTTAATTAAAATAATTAAATAGGGAGATAATTTAGTAACGATGGCGTTCTAATCTTATACCTTGGATATACTAAGTGGTCAGTATTATGAAATGGCATTATGTTGGCCAGGGGTATACTTCGGTATCGTATTCGGCGCGTCATCGAAACGTAGAAAATGATAAATAATTTAAGGTTAGAATTTAATAAAATTAATTAGGTAAAGATTAGTAGCACCAATAGAATTATTAATTTTGTTTGGTGCCGAAATGGCAGTGTCCGTGCATTCGGATGTTATCATAATACACCCGGTGAAATTAATAATTTAATAGGATTTAAATATTTAAATTGATGGAGCCTTTTTAGGTTAGAACTTAAAATCGACAAGATAATAATCGATCATGCATTTTAAAACCTTTTGGGGCAGAATTTATATTTCTTTAAATACGAGTTAAGGTTTCCTATCTAGAGGACGTCTTATTAAGCTCGTATTTAAAAGCAATATATTTTCTTATCCAAAAGGATATTCTTATTCGAACGATATTTATTTACAAATAACAGATTAAATTAATATTATTATTCGAAATACCAAAATGCCATGTGTAATTAAAAGGTACCGATTTTTGGGCGCTCGTAAGGGTCGTCCTTACGCGTAACCGACTCCCGAACCCAAATATTTTTAAAACGAATCTCTGGTTTATTTTATGGTGTCTGGCCTACCAAAGTGGCCGGTGGCGACTCCAAATTAATTTTAAAATTCAAATGTTTTCAATAAAATTTGGTTTTTCATAATTAATAGCAATTAAATTCAATTTTTTTTAAAAATCCATTCGCCAGACTTTTTTTTCACACTTTTCGTTTTTAAAATGGTCGCGACAACTTGGCGACTCCGCTGGGGACCTAAAATTTCTTTTTGCGAGTCAGGCCTAATTATTAATTACACGTGGCATTTCGGTATTTTGAATATAGATATTAATTTAATTCATTATTGTCAGATAAATATCGTTCGGATAAGGGTAGTATTTTCATTTTGTGTGATATATCTGTCATCCATGCATCAGCTCTCGACCCGAGCTTTTATCCTTGAGTGGGAGTTAGATATTGTCCGACGTGATGCTATCTAGCTCCGAGTTTCGGATTTCTATCTACTTCCGGTATATTAACCTTACGCATCGTGAGGTCTTCACCTCCGTTGTAAGGGACCTATACTACCGAATCGATGTCTTATCGTCGCAGTAGGCGGTAACGACAGTTCGGGAACCCCGAGTCTAGATTTAAACCCACATGTGTAGAGTAGAAACCTACCCCTAATAGAGCCAGACAGGGACCATAAGATAAGGCAGTATGCTGTCGAAATGCCGCCGAAATTAAGATTTCTGTGTTAAACTGCTCTCTGATTATTTTTTACGCAATTTAAACTGCTCTCTAGTTATTTTTTACGCAACTTAAACTGCTCTCTGGTTAATTTTAAGCACAGTTCTTTTTTGTGATTATTTTATTTAATTCTTGTATTCACTATACTAACACGAATTTTTTTTTTATCATCTTGTTTATTTATTTGTCATATCATTTGCATTGGCATTAAATTCGAGAAATAGTAAAATTAAAAGTATCCAAAATGTCTGAAGTGTTCATTGCTGAAGAAGATAATACGGACGTTTGGGTATGGTCAGAGGCAGTCCAACACGAGAAAGGAGATAGCTTATCGCCGGAAAGCGTGTCGATAATGAAGGGTTATGTGAGAATCAATACGGCTCAGAATCCATGTCTTCAAGAAGTCCGAGAAATCTGGGATCAGTGGACTGATGGTATGAAGGAACAATTTAAGAAGGAATTCGGGGACATAGCGTTGCTACTGAAGGTACCTGTAGATAGACAACTACTCAGAGCAATGACGCAATTTTGGAACCCGGCATATAACTGTTTTACTTTTGGACGAATTGACATGACTCCTACATTGGAGGAGTATGAGGTTTTAATCAACAGTCCCGCGGTCAAGAGAGATAAGATCTATGCTAAGCCGAACAGTACTTCAAGCTTCAAAAAGAAGTTGATGCAGGTTACAGGAAAAGAGAAAGAGTTTTGGGATGAGAAGCTCGCCAATCGTGATAGTACAGATATGAACGAGGATAAGCAGAGAGTCAATTGAAAAGTCTTGAAAGAGTTGATAGTGGACAGTCGTGAAGAGTCCTCTAAGATTAGAAGAATCTATGCCCTTTGCATTTATGGATTAGTGTTATTTTCGAGGACTCCGGAACACATAGACCCATCCACCATTGGGCTTTTCGAGAGGTTATCTAAAGGCGTGAATCCAGCCCCTGCAATCTTGGCGGAGACGTACAGATCTTTAACAGCATGCAAGAAATCAGGTGAAGGGAAATTTTGGGGTTGTACACAATTATTAGAAGTCTGGTTCAGAGGTCACCGCTGGAATCCACCATATCATGCACTAAGGTATACCAATTCATATTCACCCATTTCGGAACATCTGAAGGATTGCATCATAGAGAAGAAGGACGAGAGACAGTGGGAAGAACTTTTTCAGAATCTGACGGACGCAGATGTCGTTTGGAAGGCTTGCTGGTTGAGCAGAGGAACGATATTTCTGTACAGATGTGGGGAGTTAGATTGGGTCCCATTGCCAGGAGTTTAGGGTGGAACAGCTTATTGCCCACTTTTGGTTTCCAGACAGTTCGGATCTAGGCAGTTCATACCTGCTACAACTAGAATGGCAGGTTTCGAATACGCACACAAGACAGATGGGTATAAATCTAAGAATGATACAATTTTGAAGGTATGGAAGACGCTCAGGAAAGTTCAACCTTATCAAAGTTTGGAGATTATGGCCAGGTATGATGAATGGAGAACACACAGGGTGAACGATAAATCATTTCAGGAGATACCAAGGATTACCGGATCGACGAGCAGAACAGCACAAGAAGCACCGTCCGTAATAAAGAAATTAAAGCATGATCGAGAGTTAGATTCGCAGAGGTATGAAACGAGGATTTATGATCTTACGCAGGAATTAAATATGGCAAAGTATCATGAGTCAACACATAAGAGAAAAGAGAAGGAGCTGATTAGTCAAAATGAGAAGCTAAGCCAGGATTTAAAGGAAGCACAAGAGATGTACGAAGGACATAGGAAAAAGTTTCGGAAAGGAAGCGAGAGTAGGAAGATTGAAGATTTGTCTGATCGCTTAAGTAGGATGGAGAAAGAAAAGAAAGAGTACAAGAGGCTCTATGAACGAAATTGTCATGAAGCAGGGGAAGCAAAATACAAGGCCAAGAAGAAGCTAGAAGACGAGCAAGCGAGGAATTTTGAATTGACGAACCAAGTGACGCAGTTGAAAGAGTTGATTACCAAATACCACAATGAAGACAAAGTTCAGATGGAAAAAGAAAAAGAAGGTCTACAACAGAAGGTGATCTCTCTTGAAAACAAGGTCCAAGAGTTGAGTGAGAAATTAACAAGGTACGAGGGAGCTTTATGCCAGGACACTGGAGGAGCGTGGAAAGCAAAATATGAAGCATCACAGAGCACCATTCGAAATCAGAACAACGAGTTAGTCAATTTCAAAGGCTAGGTCAGAAGTATTGCCTCATATGTACAGATTCTGTCGAAGGAAGCTACAACTCTCCTGAAGTAGCCGGATATTGAGCAAGAGCATGGAGAAGTGATTGTACGCTTGCTCCATGAGTTGACCAATCTAGGCATTAGAGCTAGCGGTTTTCTTTAAGCAGATAATTGATTGTCTTTCCTTTATATGAACTTTTTAGGTGAAACGGATGTTTTTAAATACTGTTCTTCGAATACAATGCCTCATTACATACATGCATTCATGCATTTCATGCATCATATTACTTGCTAATTTTAAAATTAAATGTTAATAATAAAAGGGTTCTATGGCAGTGAATATTTAAGTTGCAATCATTCCGCATTCATATTCAATCCGGTCACGTACTAAAAAGATGGGAACAGAAGAAAGATTAAAGAAGTTAGAAGAAGATCGAATAGAATTTCAAAATCAGCTGGATGGCATAAAGAACACTATGAAAGATAGTATCGCCGAAGCTCAAGTGAATATTATCAGTCAGTTGGCCGCTCTAATGCGTCCAAAAGATTCAGAGAAGGGCAAAGTACCAGAAGGAGAATCGAATGAGATGGAAGGACAGACGGAAACTACGTCTCATACAAGGGGGCAACCAGAGGTTCAGTCTACAAAAGTACAATTCAATTTAGCGGGAGCATCTGCAAGTCACCCGGTTGAAGTTGCTGATTTTGTTTCTCCGAATGTCGAGGAAGTTCCGGATCTTAATTTCATGAACGAGGTGGAAAAGATGAGACAAGACATGGAGAAAAAGTATGTTGATCACTTCAAAGCGTTAGAAGCGAGAATACAAGAGATACAAGGGACCGACAAAAGCACCGACGTATTTGACTTGGGGTTAGTGTCTGATCTGGTTTTACCGCCAAAGTTTAAGATGCCGGATTTCGAGAAGTATGATGGAACGACATGTCCGAATGCGCATATGACCATGTATTGCAGAAAGATTGCTGGCTTTAATAAGGATGAGAAGTTATTGATTCACTGTTTCCAGGACAGTTCGACGAGTTTAGCGATCCGGTGGTATACACAGCTGAGCCAAGAAAATATAAAAACGTGGAAAGATTTACATCGCGCCTTTATGGAAAACTACAAACATGTATCAGAAATGGGGCCTACCAGAATTATGTTGCAGCAAATGAGCCAGAGGTCGAATGAAACGTTCCGGCAATACGCTCATAGATGGAGGAATTTGGCTTCTCAAGTACAACCTTCATTGGTCGAGAACGAAATGACCCATATGTTTGTGGAGACGTTGAAAGGTCTGATGTATGATCGTTTGTTTACCAATACTTCGATGCAAAGTTTTTCCCAGATTATCGCTACGGGAGAACTTGTTGAAGCAGCCATTAAGAGCGGGAGGATAGAAGGGTCCGATAGTTCCAAGAAGAGTTTCAAGAAGAAAGAAAATGAAGTGAATAACGCTGTTGTATATGAGGCGCCGAGAAATGTAATGATCTCAAAGCTGGGAGGAGGAGCAAGTAGCTCGCAGAACTCACACAAGAAGGATTCGAAATGGGAGAGGCCAAGTTTTACGCCCATCCCTATAACGTATGCCGAGTTATACACTCAACTCTATGATGCGGATATGATACGTCCGTATTACATCCTGCCGCTTCAACCTCCATACCCGCATTGGTATGATCAGAAGGCTCAGTGCGAGTATCATTCTAAGGTTCAGGGGCATAGTATTGAGAACTGTACTGCATTCAAAAGAATAGTTCAGAACCTGATCAATACTGGGGTTTTGAAGTTTGACGAACCCAGTATATCCACGAACTCGTTGCCAAAGCATGGTGGTCGGGGTGTGAATGTGATTGAGGAGGACCAGATGAAGCAGGTTAAGGTGAGTGTATCAGAGATCAAATCGCCTTTAAAATGGGTGTTCAGACAGTTGTTTGAGAATGGGCTTATATGCCAGGAGATCACGATGTCGAAGGAACCAATTGATGCAGGTCTGTACTGCGATTATCACCAAGAACTGGGACATGATATCCAGTTTTGTGATGAGTTCAGAAGTCTGCTGCAGGGGATGATGGATAACAGGGAGATAGAGTTTTTTGCTAAGATTGGAGAGCGAAGGATGATGGACGTGTGCACATCTGAGAGGACCATGCCGAAATACAGCGCGAATAGGCCGTTGATTATTTCGACCCGATCGAAGGGTAATAATTCATCAGGGGAGGTAAAGCCAACCCCTCGCATAGTGATTACTCCTCCAGCACCTTTTTCATTCAAGGATACTCAGAGGATTCCTTGGAATTACACTGCAAGTGTAACCGTGCCAAGCAGTTCAAAGACTACCGAGGAAATACAGCCAGAAAAGCCCGAGGTGGAAAGCAATATTGAGACAGAAGAACCAGTGAACGAAGTGGGTCATTTCACGAGGAGTGGAAGATGCTACTCACCTGTTCAAGAGAAGGAAGAAGAGAAGGGAAAAAATGTCGAGAAGAAGAAGATTTTTGAAGAGCCAGTGCCGAAAGTGAATGAGCCAGTTACTGAGGAACAAGCACATGAGTTCCTGAGGTTTTTAAAGCACAGTGAGTACAATATTGTCGAGCAGTTGAAGAAATAGCCGGCTAGAATTTCTATTCTAGATCTATTATTTAGTTCTGAGGGACACCGCAATGCTTTGCTGAAGGTATTGAATCAGACGTTCGTTCCGAAGTATATATCGGTGAATAAACTGGACCGAATTGTGAACCATATTACTGCAGACAATTATATAACATTTACTGATGATGAGATCCCGGATGGTGGGATGGGGTCTATCAAAGCTCTGAATATTACGACTCACTGTAAGGGTCATGTAGTACCGAGGGTGCTGATTGATAATGGTTCGACGCTGAATGTTTTGCCTATGGTGACTTTGCAAAGGTTGCCTGTGGATGTTGCTCATATGAAGAGCTACCAGAATGTGGTTAGAGCATTTGATGGGACCACGAGGGATGTATTGGGCAGAATAGAAGTACCACTGTTGATTGGGCCGTCTGTATACAATGTGGATTTTGTTGTTATGGATATTAAGCCCACTTATAATTGCTTGCTCGAAAGACCCTGGATTCATTCTGTCGGGGCAGTGCCGTCATCTTTGCACCAGAAATTGAAGTTCGTAATTGATGGAAAGCTGGTATGTGTTGGAGCGGAAGAAGACATTATTGCTTCAGTTTCTACTGATACACCGTACATTCATGCAAACGAGGATGCATTAGAGTGTTCGTTCAGGGCCTTGGAGTTCATCAACGCTGCGTTCGTGGCCGAAGGTGCAAAGTTTCCATGCCCTAGATTGTCGGATTGTACAGAGATGATCGTTAAACAGACTCTCGGTAAAGGAGCCAGAACTGGAAAAGGATTATGAAGGAAGTTGCAAGGAAGCTTACGCCCAAGACCCGTGGTTATGAAAAAGGGTTGAAGTGGACTGGGATTTTCAATAGAGACATTTTGGAAGAAATATGGGAAAGCTGCAGCCAAGAGGTCAGTCCCGCTAAATTCAAAGATTGACTTTATCTCTTATGGGCTTGTGAATGTCACAGAGCAGGCCGAGAAGAATCGTCAAGAAGCAATTAGACTGCAGGAGGAAGAGATCTTCGGGCATACTTTTGATGGTCTGTTTGTGGGAGGAATTTCTGAAGGGCTGAGGATGAATTTTCTGAAAGGAATCCGTCCATGCTTCCCTGGCGAGACTCTGAGAAACTGGACTATGGAAGATTTACCTGTAGTTTTTAAATCAGAGTAATGCCATGAACTACTTTATACCTTTGCCTGCGGGTATAAGGGACTTTTTGTAGGGAACTTTTTAACGTATTTTCACTAGTAAAAACGATGTTTCTTTATTTCTCAAATGGCAGACATTTTCAGTTTCTTTTATTCATTCATTTGCTCATTTATTTATTCATTCATTTATTATTCTTTTCCAAATATATAAGTTTTCTTCGCAGGTTCCCAATCAATGATCATATGAGTGATTCTGAGCCTAATCCCGAAATAGATTTAGAAAGGATCTCTTGTCTAACAGAAATCAATGAGTGTGAAGATAATGTGGATTATGAGATTCCGGAAGAATTATTGAGATTGGTGGAAAAGGAAGATAAACAGATTATGCCCTACAAGGAAGAAATAGAGATTTTGAATTTGGGCACTGAAGAGTCGAAAAAAGAAGTCAAGATCGGGGTAGCATTTTCACCTGGGGCAAAACAAAATTTGATTGATCTGTTGCAAGAGTTTAAGGATGTTTTTGCGTGGTCCTACCAAGACATGCCAGGTTTGAATACTGACATCGTAGTACACAAGTTGCCAATTAGACCAGAGTGCAAGCCGGTACAACAGAAGCTCAGAAGGTTGAGACCAGAAATGTTGTTGAAAATCAAAGAAGAGGTTCAGAAACAGATTGATGCAGGATTCTTACAGGTGGCTGTATATCCAGAATGGGTGGCAAACATAGTTCCGGTACCGAAGAAAGACGGGAAGGTGCGAATGTGTGTGGATTACAGAGATCTAAATAAGGCAAGTCCGAAAGATAATTTCCCTTTGCCTCATATAGATGTTCTAGTTGACAATACATCGGGGCATTCGTGGTTCTCCTTCATGGATGGTTTCTCGGGTTACAATCAGATTAAAATGAACCCGGAGGATATGAAGAAAACAACCTTTACTACACTGTGGGGCACGTTTTGCTATAAAGTCATGCCCTTCGGATTGAAGAATGCTAGGGCAACATATCAGAGAGCTATGGTGACACTGTTTCATGATATGATGCATAAAGAGATTGAGGTTTATGTGGACGATATGATAGCTAAGTCTCAAACAGAAGATGAGCATGTTCAGAATTTGAAAAAGTTGTTTCAGAGACTGCGAAAATACCAATTGAAGCTCAATCCTAACAAATGTACTTTTGGGGTTACATCTGGCAAGTTGCTCGGTTTTGTTGTTAGCAGACGAGGCATCGAAATTGCTCCAGATAAAGTCCAAGCAATTCAAAATTTAACGCCTTAAAAAACTCAAAAAGAAGTTCGGGGATTCCTCGGAAGGTTAAATTATGTCTCTCGGTTTATTTCTCAATTAACTGATAGATGTGATCCGATCTTTAAGCTGCTGCGGAAGAATAATCCATGTGAATGGGATGACGAATGCCAGGAAACGTTGGACAAGATCAAACAATACTTGTCAAATGCACCGGTATTGACGGCACCTGTTTCTGGAAGACCATTGATTCTTTACCTGACAGTGTTTGAGAATTCCATGGGATGTGTGATGGGGTAACATGATGATACTGGAAAGAAAGAAAGGGCAATTTATTACTTGAGTAAGAAGTTTACCGAGTGTGAAGTACGGTACTCGTTTATTCAGAAGATGTGTTGTGCGTTTGTTTGGGTTACTCGACGGCTCAGACAATACATGTTATACCATACGACATGGTTGATATCGAAGCTTGATCCATTGAAGTTTCTGATGGAAGCACCGGCTCTAACTGGGAGAGTAGCACGCTGGCAGATGCTGTTGTCTGAATTTGACATATTGTATGTAAGCCAGAAGGCCGTTAAAGGGAGTGCCATAGCTGATTTTCTTGCAAGCAGAGTTTCAGATGAGTATGAGCCTCTGAATTTCGATTTTCCAGATGAAGATGTGATGACCATTTTTGTAAACGAAGATGATGAAATCAAGAAATGGAGATTGTATTTCGATGGAGCAGTTAATGCTCTGGGGCATGGAATCGGAGCTGTGTTGATTTCTCCAAATGGTATGCATTATCCTCTCACGAGTAAGCTGAAATTTTTGTGTACTAATAACATGGCAGAATATGAAGCATGTGTTATGGGATTGAAGGCCGCAATAGAAAGGAAGATAAGAGCCTTAGAAGTGTACGGGGATTCAGCCCTGGTTATTTATCAGTTGTGTGGGGAATGGGAAACTAAAGACGCAAAACTGATGGAATATCGCAAGTTAGTGTTGGAGCTAATCGAAGAATTTGAGGAGATAACTTTTGCATACCTCCCCAGGGAAGACAACCAAATGGCGGATGCTTTAGCTACATTGGTTTCAGTATTCCAAGCGAATAGACCGGAAGACATGATGTTGATCCGAATGCAAAGTTATGAAACATATGCTCATTGTTGCAACATGGAAGAAGAAGATGGTAATCCTTGGTACTTCGACATCCTACAATACATCAAGTTTCAGGTTTATCCACTTGAAGCGAATGACAATGACAAAAGAACAATCAGAAGAATGGTTGTTGCGTATGTGTTAGATGGTGACGTCTTATACAGGAAGACCAGAGATCAGGTGTTATTGAGATGTGTCAATGCTCGTGAAGCTAAAAGTATTCTTGAAGAAGTACATGATGAGATCTGTGGTACGCACGCCAATGGTTTTTCAATGGCACGAAAAATAATGAGATATGGATACTACTGGTCTACTATGGAAGGAGATTGCATAGAGTACGCCAAGAAGTGTCACAAGTGCCAGATTTATGCAGATAAGATCAATTCTCCATCAGTACCATTGCATACTATGAATTCACCGTGGCCTTTTGCTGTATGGGGAATAGATGTAATTGGGCAGATTCACCCAAAGGCTTCGAATGGGCATCGCTTTATCCTAGTGGCTATCAATTACTTCACCAAGTGGATAGAAGCTACTTCTTATGCTAACATCACGCGAACGACAGTTTGCAAGTTTTTGAAGAAAGAGATTATCTGCCGATATGGTCTACCAGAACGCATCATCACAGATAATGCCACCAATTTCAACAATAGAATGATTGCAGAAACCTGTGAACAGTTCAAAATAATTTATCACAACTCCGTAGCATATCGACCGAAGATGAATGGAGCGGTTGAGGCGGCTAACAAGAACATCAAGAAGATCCTATCAAAGATGACAGAAACATACAAAGACTGGCATGAAAGATTTCCTTTTGCTTTGTTTGCGTACCGAACGTCGATGAGAACTTCTACCGGGGCAACACCATATTCTCTGGTATACGGGACTGAAGCAGTGTTACCATTAGAAGTTGAAATTCCATCTCTTCGAGTATTGTCAGAAGTGAAACTGGATGATACGGAATGGGTACAGATTCGTTTGGACCAGTTGAATTTGATTGAGGAAAAACGGCTGAAAGCTATTTGTCATAGCCAAATGTATCAGAAGCGAATGACTCGAGCTCATGATAAGAAAGTTCGACCGCGAGAATTCCGAGAGGGTGATCTAGTGCTTAAAAGGATCTTGCCGATACAACGTGATTTCCGTGGGAAATGGATGCCGAATTGGGAAGGGTCATATGTTGTCAAAAAGGCTTTTTCCGGAGGCGCAATGATCTTGGCTGAAATGGACGGAAAAGAATTTCATAAGCCTGTGAATTCCGATTCAGTTAAGAGGTATTACGCCTGAAGAATAAAAAGAAAGAATGAAAGAAAAATGAAGAAAAAAAAAAGAGAAGAAGAAAAATAAAAAAGAATAAGAATAAAAATAAAATAAAAAAAGAATGAAGCGAAAACCCGAAAGGGCGTTTCATAAGAAAATGAATGATAAAAAGAAAGGAGGGGTCAAGATGAAAACCCGCAAAGGGCGTCTTGATACCAAAGGAGAATTTGAGTTGAAAACCATGAATGGCGACTCAGATGTAATCTAGTAGTTCAGAAGGAGTTTCGTGTTTGCAAAGTTGGATCCTCATTTGAAGAACTGTTAGATGAGCAGATCTATTTTAAATCTATATCTCGGGAAAAAGCCCAGATGATCGCATGTGATAGGCAGTTGAGAATTTGCATTTGTTTTTTGCTTTTCTCTTTTCATTTGTTTGCCATGACTATTTTATAATTCTATACTTGTCACAAACATTTAAAAGCTTCAGTACATATTCCTTTTTTCTCTTCCGTGCTTTTCTTTTTATCCAAAGCATCGTGCAAGTGAATTCATGTGAATTTATAAATACAGAAAATTTCTTGTCATTATTTTGTTTCAAAAGTTACAGGTAATATTTGCTTTTCAGATCAGGATAACAGAGTAAAAGTGAATATGTTCAGATGATCAGACAAAACCCTAAAACGGTGAATATGTTAGAAAAGTCTCCAAACAGTGGCTGAAATCAATATAAGGATCAAAGTTCAAAGCAAAAGCAAAAAAAATGGAAAGTTTTGAAGTGAAAATCTAAAATGACGCTCCAGAATAACTTTGTGAGGAAGACTGTCATCAAAGGTTGCCTCCTAACGTGAGATGAATAATTAGAACATCATCAAGACTGCAGAAAGAAGATGAAAGAGTCAATTGGGCTCATCAGAATGGCAATTGACTGATAATATGTGCCTTTCTAGGCAATACTCATGCATCATAATAGAAATATCTGCATTAGGATCATACTAATAATGCATCATATTTTTGTTGAACAGGATTCAGAAACCTACAAGAAATGATTCAGAAAAAGAACAATCAAAACAACAACAACAATTCAAACTTTTATGGGATATGAGGAATTTCATAATAAGAAGAACAACCTCAAGTTCCATCACTTTGATCTGGAGAATTTCATAATGAGAAGAACAGCTTCAGATTTCCCGGAGACGAGGAATTTCATAATGAGAAGAACAGCCTCGGTCTCCACCACTTGATTAGTTTGAAGAATTTCATAATGAGAAGAACTTCATAATGAGAAGAACAGCTTCAGACCTTGGAGAATTTCATAATGAGAAGAACAGCTCCGGGTTTCCACAGGATACGAGGAATTTCATAATGAGAAGAACAGCCTCGGGTGTCGTCACAGGTATTTAGCTTGAAGAATTTCATAATGAGAAGAACAGCTTCAGGCTTTGTTAGCGTAACAGAGGCCAATAAGTTT
This sequence comes from Abelmoschus esculentus, assembly GCA_035048815.1. Lineage (NCBI taxonomy): Eukaryota > Viridiplantae > Streptophyta > Magnoliopsida > Malvales > Malvaceae > Abelmoschus > Abelmoschus esculentus. Next base: position 4,485,362 of record JAUCBN010000012.1, read on the forward strand.
AGGGCAAAATTCATGTCTTTTCAGTCTTTGCTCGTCTCCTGCTCCACAACATTGAGCAAAGAGGGGCAGCTGTCATACATGAATTTTGGCCTAAGGCCTAAGTAAATATATGATGTATAAATAAATAAAATATAACAATATAATAATGATAATAATAATAATAATATAATAATAATAAAATAATAAAATAAAAACAAAATGCGTGGAAAGGTGGGGGGTTGCGGTTTTGCTGAAAACTGAAAGAAGTGTGGGTGCTGCAATTGGGCTAAAAAAACTGAAAAAAACAGAGGGAAACAGGGGCATTTCGGCAGTGGGGAAAAGGAAAAGGAGAGGAGTTCAAAGCATTGAGGAGAGCTCGATTGGAGAAGGATTATCACCGGGGCAATTAGGATCGCCGGAGAGATCCATTGAAGCACTACCGAATATACCAAGGAGGTAATCTCATTTTTTTTCTTACCACGTTCTTACATTTTTAATTCATTTCAGATTGAGTTTTATGTAAGAATGATGTCAACTTTAGGATAGATTCGAATCCTTCTTCGTTAGTGTTTTCAGAGATGTTTTAGGATTGATTTTAGTGTGTTTTAGTGTTTAGATCATAAGAAAAGAGGTTTCCGGTGAGTTTTTAGGAGGTTTTAAAGTTTTCGGCGAGTTCACCAGTGCCGGAAATGGTTGCCGGAAAAGACGACGGTGGCCGGTGGAGTCCATGGTGGTCGGCGAACGGCCGAACATAGATGGATGGCGGTGGCGCAAGATCTTTGAGCTTTTTGTTCTTGGTGTTCTTCAAGTTCTTCCAAGAACATGAAGAACACCATGAAAAAAAGCATGTTTGATCCATTTTGAGTGGGTTTTCTGAGAAATAAGGTGTTAGAGGGGAAATTTACCCCCGTGGTCCCTGGAGTTTTGAGTTGGTATGCTTTTTGGGCCCGAAACTTTAATTTTCACTCAAATTAACCCCTAATTGAACCCCAAACTTAAAATTTAATTAATTTAGATATTAATTTAATTTTTAACACTTAGAAATAATTTAATTAGGTTTTTAATTGAATTTAATTTAATTTCTAAGTTGGATAAAAAATTAATTTAATCTAATTAAATCTAGTTTGGCCTAAATCGAACTCCAAATTCACAATTTGATTAATTTAGACTTTAATTAAGGTTAATTTAATTTTAAAGCTTGGAATTAATTTAATTAAATGCTTAATTGAATTTAATTAAAATTTTCTAAGTTTAATAATTAATTTATCTCAACATAATTAAGTCTAAAATTCACCCTTGATCAACTCTTCTGCCTTTTTATTCTTGCCCTATGCCATGTAAGTCCTTTGTTTCAATGTACTTCCGGTGTTGTTTCGAGCTCTCATGTTTTAATCGAAAGTAATCTAATTCCTTCATCTTTTGTTTATTTTATTGTATTTTATTTGTTGTATTTAATTATTTATTATGTTTGCATTTTTAAAGTCATGTAGTATGTATGTTTAGGTGATACTTAATTACACTTAGATTAATTAAATTAGAGCCATTTTAGGATTAGTCACTTTAATTAAAATAATTAAATAGGGAGATAATTTAGTAACGATGGCGTTCTAATCTTATACCTTGGATATACTAAGTGGTCAGTATTATGAAATGGCATTATGTTGGCCAGGGGTATACTTCGGTATCGTATTCGGCGCGTCATCGAAACGTAGAAAATGATAAATAATTTAAGGTTAGAATTTAATAAAATTAATTAGGTAAAGATTAGTAGCACCAATAGAATTATTAATTTTGTTTGGTGTCGAAATGGTAGTGTCCGTGCATTCGGATGTTATCATAATACACCCGGTGAAATTAATAATTTAATAGGATTTAAATATTTAAATTGATGGAGCCTTTTTAGGTTAGAACTTAAAATCGACAAGATAATAATCGATCATGCATTTTAAAACCTTTTGGGGCAGAATTTATATTTCTTTAAATACGAGTTAAGGTTTCCTATCTAGAGGACGTCTTATTAAGCTCGTATTTAAAAGAAATATATTTTCTTATCTAAAAGGATATTCTTATTCGAACGATATTTATTTGCCAATAACGGATTAAATTAATATTATTATTCGAAATACCAAAATGCCACGTGTAATTAAAAGGTACCGATTTTCGGGCGCTCGTAAGGGTCGTCCTTACGTGTAATCGACTCCCGAACCCAAATATTTTTAAAATGAATCTCTGGTTTATTTTATGGTGTCTGGCCTACCAAAGTGGCCGGTGGCGACTCCAAATTAATTTTAAAATTCAAATGTTTTCAATAAAATTTGGTTTTTCACAATTAATAGCAATTAAATTCAATTTTTTTTTAAAATTCATTCGTCAGGCTTTTTTTTCACACTTTTCGTTTTTAAAATGGTCGCGACAATATAAATAAATAATTTTAACAATTTATTATCACTATTCAAAATTAATGTAAAACTAAATGAGTTTTATACCATATCAGTTGAACTTAATCCTTAAAAAGTTATGTATATATATATATATAACCTTTAATCTCAAATAGAAATGATATATATGAAGGGTTAAGATCAAGTTATACCATATAAAATTTAAAGGGTTTTACACCAATTTTGGACCGTTGGATGATAGTAATAAATAGCTAAGATTATTTACTTATTTTTTCAAGCGATAATAGTTGCATTTTCTATTGTTAATCTCATCCATCTATTTTACTCATCCAACGGTCTAAAATTAATGTAAGTTTTACATAGTGTAACTTGATCTCATTTTATATATAAAATATATAGATAAAATCAAGTTACACAATATAAAACTTAAAGAATTTTACATTAATTCATGGTCATTAAACGAGTAAAATGGATGAATAAGATTAACAACAAAAAATATAAAGACTATCACTTAAAAAATAAAAAAAAAATAATCTTAACAATTTTTTACCATCATTCAACCATTTGATTTTACACAGTGGGGGTTCTGGACATGCGCAATAGGAGCGACCGCACAGGGCCCTCAAAAAGAGGGGCTCCAAAATTTTGATAAAACATTCTTTAGATGATGTTAATTCCGAAATTCATTGAAAGATTTTGAAAATGCAATTAAGAAAGAGCATTATAATTGTTTAAACGTTATAATTATTTCTTAAATGCGATAATTAGTTATAGAATCTTATTGATTATTCTTCTTATTATTGCTTCTATAGAACTAGTGAAGTTTTGGATAGGCACAATAGAAATAATCGCACACGAGCCCCTAGAAAGGACATTTGCTTCTAAGGTTTACAATTTTATAACTAGCAAAAGTTATGGACAATTATTTTTAAGGGTCGTATTTTAATAAATTGCACAGGGCCCCGAAATTTTTGAACCGCCCCTGATTTTACACCATATAAATTTATCCTAATTTTTAAATATAAATAAATTAATTAGAGTCACTTAATGGAGTTTTAAAATTGGAATATATATATGATAAATAGTAAATATTTACCGTAGGGAATAATAGAGCAAGTGATAGGTAAGGTGAGGAGAGCCTTCCTTCCGTACTGATCAGAGAGATTCCCAATAATCGGCAGCATCAAGGCCGTCCCTAATCCTATCACCTGAATCAAGGCCGTCAAAAAGGAAGAGAAATCAACCAAGAAAAAATAAAATGGTAAGAACTGAATCCAGTCTTGTTGAAGGAAACGTACAGCTTGTTGGAAACCAGAGAGGTAAATGGCGAGTGAGCATTCATAGGTACCGGGGCAGAGGGCGGACATGGTGACGTCGGTGATGGCCGGAGACACTATTAACGACGAGAAACCAGAGAGGAAAACAGTTACCAAAAGATGGATCCACGACCTTACAGTCTTCTCCATATCTGTCTTCTCCCAAAGGCCAAAGCAAGTAGAAAAGTGGAAGAAGCAACTCCAGTAAATGTATGCGGAGCACCAGGCACCAGCATTGATACAACCTTACAAGTTCGACACGTTGACAACTATATTTTATCCTAATCGTCAGTCAAACTATACTTTTTTCAAGGGCAGAAATTTGTTTCCAAGTAAATTGGGTTAGGTCATTTTGTCCTAAGAGTCGGAAAATGTTCGAACTATATTTTTTTCTGTGATAAACCTTAAAATATTTTTGTTATCTAATAAAAATACGTTAAGTAACATATTATTGTTATTTTTTAAAAATAAAAAATAATATTATAAAAAATAAAAAATCTACCGATCTATAATTTCTATGAAATCCTAAATTCTTAAAATTTTCTCTTTCAACCACTAATTATATTATTATCGGACATCTTTTTCTTCATCAAACTCTCACTAATAAAAATCATGACATCTCGTCGTCATAAATTGATGATTGAATCGTTACTTGCACCATTTAAAAAATCTAACGATCAACAATGAGGCCAATTAGATTCCTACTAACGGTTAAAGGGTAAGAGATGTGAGATAGTGACGTACACAATGCTTGAACGATGAATGATAAACCATCAATATGAGATCAATTAGATTCATGCTAACGGTTAAAGGGTGAGAGATATGGAATAGTGACGTACACAATGCTTGAACGATGAATGGTAAACCATCAAAATATGTGTGGGAGACACTAGAATATTAGACTTGAGACGCTTCAATTGAATCGTCAATGAAAGATGTAGAAAAATATCAAAAATATGAAAAACGGTGAAAAATAATAGACATTTTATACGATAATTTAAAGTAATTTAACCTTTCATCAATATCTATATCTACTACTTTAGCATCCATATTAAAATATTTTTCTAACAAATTCTTTCTTTAAAAAAAAGAGAGAACTTTTACATCTCCTTTTACAAAATGAAAAGATACCCTTTACATCCTTACCTTACCCATTTTTAAACACTTTTAAAAATATTTTAGTCAACTTAAAAATATTTTATAAATATAAAATAATTAATAATCTATAATTTTGAGGTTTTAAAACTTTGAAACATATTTTTTAAGATTTGAATAAACTCAGAAATATTTTTTACATAAATTGTTATAGATCAAAATATTAGTTTAATATTTTTTCTTCTCTTTTTGATATAACAAAACTCCTTAAAAAATTATTTTTAAAAATGCCCCTAGAAAAATAATTTTAGATAAAGCTAATGTAATATCCTAGAAAAATATTCTTTTTGGAGATCCTCTCAATGATTCTACTTGCAGAGCTTTTGCCAGAGGATGCTGATTTCTCTCCATCAAATACAGAATTATTTCTTTCTTGAGAAGTAGAGATGGTGTCTTCCACATGATCACTTGGTGAAACTTTCCAATCTGCCTTCGGCTGCTGTTTATGCCTACAGCTAGTAAAGAAATTATTAAAAATAGATCAAATTATACATAACTAAATTTCAAATTTGTAAATTTGTATATAAAGTAAAGCTAATTTGCCAAGTACAATGTTATACATGTTTTTCTTTTCTCCTGTTAAAGACAGATGATAAATGTTATACCATGTCGTACTCATTCGTACCCTATTGAAGTTTAATCTTACATAAAAATAGAGAAAATGTAGCATGAAACTATGAAAAAAGACTCATAGTTTGGACCATACCAGCATGCTGGCATTACCACTCTGGACAAATGCCACCGCCACGGATGAATTTGAACTATTCAATGCCTTTTCTTCATTGTTTTTGTTGTTTTTCAGCAGCCTGGTCAGAGACTCAGAATTATAATCAAGTGTGAAACACCATAAAAATTAATGAGAAAACCAAAGTTAAATATATAACACGGTGCAAATTCAAATTACAAGTAAATAATTAAGAGTTCCAAGAATAATACTCATCATTGGCAAATGCAAATATGCAACTCAATCAATATCTTTGACTTTCTTTCCATGCTATAATTACTTAACAGTAGCGAAAAGCAACCAGATGAAAATAGATTTAATGGCTAATGCCTATTTCAAACTCCATTCATGACTCTTAACCCTTTCCCAAAGTATCCAAAGACATGCTAAGAAAAAGACTACTAGAAGTTGTTGCTAAATAAGCTACATTGTCAGCTCAACTTACCATCTTTCTCTTTAAATATGAAGATATTCAAAATAAATATCTCAAACTACCTACCGAAACATTATAAACAATATACAGGAATAAGGTCATACCTTTTTCAGTTTAGAAAAAACAGAATCTTCGAAAGTTTGGAAACCAGCCCCAACCAAATTACTGAAACGATCGGGTTCCTCGACTTTTATGAGGAGTTACGAAATCTGCAACAATGGCTGGTTTGAGAGGTAAGACCAGCAATGGATTTTGTAGATCACCAGTAACTCTTCCGGTAGCAGCAACCTGCAGAGAAAAAATAAATAAAATAGAAGTTCAAGAAAATAAAACAAAAAATAAAATCACAAAAAAAAACTTAACTTACAGCTGCTTCTTTAGTAGCCATAACTACAAGAGCAGACCCTTTCTTCTTTGAACTTTTAATTACAATATCCTCTACGTCCCCAAACCTAGAAAACAACTGCCTTAGTTTCTCTGCCGTATAACCATACCCAACTTTTTCCCAAGAAACCTTTAAAACCTTCTCTTTATCCAACTCCACACTACCCCAACCCCCATTATTCCCTTCTCTCCCACCCTTGTCTTGATTCAAGCCCAAACCCGATCCTGTTCCCATACTCGCACCTTTATTTGCATGCATTGCACGTATCCTAGCGATCTCTTCTTTCAATTGCCTCGCAATTCTCTCTTCTTCCGCTTTAGCTGTCACGACGGGATCCGGAGCAAAAGAAGCACGCTCTCTATCTTCCAAATCTGACATCATTTTCCTTCTCTTTGAGTCTTGCTGAGCAAATCGACGTTGTTGTTCACGTTTCACCCGAAGGAGATCATCAAAGAGCTTACGGGCTTTTTCATCAACAAGAATCTCGTAAGAGGACTTTAGCTTTATGAAATTTTCATGGGCATTTGGATCGTCTTTTCGTTTATCAGGATGAAGATCACGAGCTTTTTCTCTATAAGCCTTGGTGATTTCTTTTTTGTTCAAATTGGTTCCTTCCTCACCGGAAGGTAAACCCAAGATGCTGTAATGGTCAACTTCCATAGCCGAATCTAATTCAAAGGAAAATAAATCAGTAAAGTGTTTAAAGAGGGATCTAATTTCAAACAAAATACAAATCGGGAACAATGTTTCAAGTTTCAACTAGAGGAGGCATAGCAATGTCAACAAATTTCACATCAATAGCACTATAGCAGCAGATTGGAGCCGCAAATAAGGGTCTACTATTTCCATTAAACCAATAGCTTTTTAAAAAATGATTTTTCTCAACAATATAAACAACAGACTAACATCAATGGAATCGATAACAGAAAAAATCAATTATAGTCGAACTGAAGATGCAGAGAGAGCAGATAACTCAAAATCTAATTCAGGTTTAGGGTTCCAAAAAATACCTTATTTAGTCCCCTGGTCTACAGAAACGTGAAGGCAGGAAAGCAATTTCGTCAGAACTGGAAGAGGAGAGGGGTAAGCATCAGGATCGTAAATAGAAATTCAAATATAGAAGAGAATACAGATTCATAGACAATATAACTCAAAACCTCGCGACTCCAGTAGAAACTAACCTTCAAATTAGATTTTGAGTTTCAAAAATTAACTTATTAAATTCCCTTGTCCGTCGGAAGCTCGTCTCGGGCACTGGAGGAGGAGACGGGGGGTGAACAAACAGAACCTGATAATAGCAGAAAGCAGATACAACCCAAAGCTAACGTAACTCAAAATCTCATGATTGAAGTAGAAATCCTTGAGTTGAGTATAGGGTTTCAGAAATTTACCTTAACTAAATCCAAACTTGACGGAAAATGAGGGCTTCGGGTCAGGGAGCGGAGGAGATGCTTAAAATTGGGGAAGCGAAAGACAAGGGTTAGGAGTTATGGCAGAGTAGCGACGGAGGATTTTGTTCGGCGAAGATGTGAGCGGCTGAGAATTTTCAAAAGCGAGTACTAAAAATTGTATTGTATTATATTTTAATTTTTTGTGCACATTTATATAATTTAAGGTGAATTACACCGATCATCATCAAATTATTCAATTTTTTTTTTATTTTAATCATTAATTTATTTTTTATATAATCATTATTATTAAATTTGTTTTATTATTTTAATCTTTGATTATCAAAAAATAATTAAAAATATTAAAGTGGAGTCCGAATTTTTTTTTTTTTTATGAACACTTAAAAGATGATTGTGATTTTTTAAAAAGCATTCGTCATAAAAACTTTCTATTAGAACAAGAGAAATATAGTTAATTTATTTATTGGCATCATTATCTTTTTATATAATTGATTATTATTTCAATTATTAAGTATTTATAACTTCACTTTTCATTGATTTATAAATATATTTTGTGATATATTTTTCTATTTTTATGACACATTAGTATCCTGACATGTTTAACATAATTTACATATGTTCGGTTTTTTTTAATAAAAAATAATATTAAACTTAAATTTTAGCTATGGATATATGTTCGTTCATTCATCTTATAACACCTTTATAACAATGAGTTTGTTCGTTCATTTATGTTAGTAAACGTTTTATAATCCATTTATTTATGTTTATTATTTTAAGTTTATTTAAATCTATTCACATATGTTTAGGGGTGTTCATTGTTTGGTTAAACCGAACTAACTGATCGAACCAAAATAAAAGGGTGGAAATTGTCTGTCTATTTCTCATGCCTCCTTCTATACCTTCGTTTTACATTAGTGGGTTTAGGGTTTAGGGTTTAAGGTTATGAGTTTGTGATTAGGTTTTAGGAAATTAGGGGTGTCATATATTTTTAGGGTATTAGGTTTAGGGATTAAGGTTAGGGATTTGTGATTAGGGTTTAGGGAATAATGAATATCATATATTTTTAAGGTATAGGGTTTAGAGTTTAAGGTTAGAGGTTTGTGATTAGGGTTTAGGGAATTATAGGTATCGTATATTTTTTAGGGTATATGGTTTAAAATTTAGAAAATAAGGGTTAAGGTTGAAAAATCAACCTTTTAGAAAATTTTCAAAGGAGGCATGGAAGGATGCATGATAAAGAGGAAGAAGATTTTTACTCAAAATAAAATTTGTTAATGTATTAGATAATTTTAGGTTCCGACTAATGATTAATTATTTTTTAATTTTAATTATTTATTAATTCGACTTAAAATTGGTTAATTAACTGAATTAATAGAACTAACCCAAAATGTTAAATATTCAACTCATTATATATGTTCCTCTATGTTTGTTTATATTTATTTATGTTCGTTTATACTTGTTTATCCTTTTAACGAACGAACATGAATGAATACAAACAAGCTACATTCCTTAGTGAACTAACATGAACAATAAATTTTGTGTTTGTTTATGTTCGTGTTCGTTCATTTGCTCGGTTAAAATTAAATGTAAAAACATGATCACACACTCATTTGTGTCCGTACGGTTCATTTACGGGCATAATACGAAGCTTGGATTGTGACCTTGATGTAAAATACAGTTGGATTGGAATTATTTTCTATCGGTAGATACTTATGGCGTCGTATTCATACTTATGCGATAGCTCAGCACAAACATCATAGGAGCATATATGAGGGAGCTGACGCAAATCAGAGGAGAAAGCAATATGCCAGACCTCTCATTGATCTGCAGATGATGAAAGATTACTACGAGGGAATCGAGCCAGGGAGGTATGAAGTACACATTATTCTTCATAACCTAATGCAGATATGCCCGAGGGAGCCATAATCATAAGGGAACATACTGCACTCAATAATTTGTTCATCTGCCAGTGGTTCAAATTTTGTGCAAGTTTAAGGGAAGTGGTAGGTAGTAGTATGAAAGAGAGTACAGGCGATTTGAAACCATTATTGAATGATAATTAAGATGATCACTCGGATTGATGTTAATATAATCATTATACTTCTAATTTTAATAAATATATCATGTAACTATTTAATTGATTCCAATATAGTTATATATCGTTAAATCCTAAAGAGAAGATGGCTTTTTAATAAATATATCATGTAACTATTTAATTGATTCCAATATAGTTATATATCGTTAAATCCTAAAGAGAAGATGGCGTAAGTTTTAAATAAAACTGGTATAATTATATATTTAGTTCTCATTACTTATACTATCTATCAGTTTGATGCTAATTTTAATTTAATAAAACAAATTAATTATTTAATTTGGTGATGACTTTTTCTTTGTTTAATTTATTGAAGTAGCAACAATTTTCTTCTTCTTCTTGCTCAGTCCCTCTAAACTATTCGAGCTTGTTGAAGAACCACAAGACTCACAAGCAAGGTGGTGAAAAACAATATAATTTGCATGGATTTAGAGTTCTGAGTTGAAAATGCAAAGGGATTTTATGTTAGTGGTGCTTTGGTAAAATTTTGGACAACCTCAACCTGGTTTCAGGTCATGTCCCAACAACCATTTTTTGTTATAATGTTATGTTTTAGAAGTGATTATATGAATTAATCTACTGTTTACAAACTGGGTTGTGAAATTTAAACTATACTCATCTGTCTTGTACTCCTTTCTAGTTCTCTTTCGAGTGTTTCAGCAAGGATGTGAAATGCAAAGTACTCGTTTCTAGTTAGAAGTTACAGTGTGCATTGAAGAATCCAAGGCTTGCTTGCTCCTTTTGTTGCTTTCAGCTATTCACATAAAGAAATGATACAACAAGGTAAAACGTGTGATGTGGCGTGGTCAAGTACTTCCAGCTTCGGCTGGCATGGCACAAGGAGCCAGTGTACTAGGAGGCAAGGTAACTCCTCCGCCTCGAACAGATAGATTAGGAGCCTCAACAGAGGTAGCCTTGCTCACGAGGTTTGAGTTAAGAAACACCACAATTACTGTGATGTCATCGTGGAAATGGCGACGAACACCACGGTCAATCTTCTTCAAGTCAGAATACCTCATTTCTCTCTTCTTTGCTGCCTCTTGTAGAGCGGTTTTAACCAACCTCTTTGCAATTCCCTGCATGTAGACCGATAACAAGTTAGTTTTTTCTGTTCTTTCATAGTTCAAGATGAAATACATGCCGATCGATATAATGCACATGCAACCATTTATCTGTGAATGAAATCATACCTCAAAATCACAAGAAAAGTAAAACAAAGTAAACAACAAAACGATAGAGAGGAAACCGGAACATCATTCCCCAGAATGAGCAAGAATTTGAATATGCATGCTTGTTAGTCACTCTTCCACATGAATTAAAGATCACTCAAGAAGGGGGGGATGTTCATTGTGGAGCATGTCTCCATTCATAATTGGTCTAGATTGAATAAAATGTGGAGTACGCTGGTTGTGTTCCACTGGATGATTTGTCATGATTGAAGTACTTTACTTACGAATTGAAATGGTAATTTTCAAGTGACAATAATAGCATAAAAATATTAAATAAGCAGCAGCAGCAAAATGCCATAGCTCATGTGACAAAGGTAATATTCTCAAGATAATGATCAAAGATTACAGTTCATGACATTAAACATTGAGGCATAGACTTACACATCGTGGATGATTCTGAACTATACCAACAGCTTCTTGATTGCTTAGGTGCTCCCAGAGCCCATCAGATGCAAATATCACAAACTGATCATGTGGCTGCAGCTGGTGCACTGATATTGATGGGTCTGAACTCAGTATTGGCCTTGTGAAAGGTTCACGAAGGCGGAATTTAGGATATAAAGGCTCCCTGTTGAACTCGGCCTTTTTCAAATATACATCACCAATAGATCTGGAAACCTGAAAGGTTGAGAATTCTATCAATAAAATTCTCAACGAAAAGAAAGAGGAAGGCATAACATACTCTGGAAGACTATATCAACAAAATTACAATTCTGAACTGCTAGACAGAGAGAATGCATTAAAGTTTAGATTGTAAACCTTTTTAGCAAAAGCCAGTAGCACTATTTATAGCTTCCCATCATCTTTGTTAATTACCAATATTCTCATAGTAAAAAAATATCTCTTATTCCCTTTTCTCTTTTGGCTTTAAGATAAACCCAAGCATCAAACTAGAGTCAATAATTATAATGCCTATTCTTCCTGGATGACAACACCCTATAAAAATACAGCTGATATAATCTTTCTACCAAATCAAACCCTTCATTCTCTTGAACATTGTCCTGGAATTGTAATCATAAAAAAAATACACTTTCGCTACCAAAAACTTTCATTTATTCGTTTGAAAAGTAAGCATAAGCAGATAAACACTGTCCCAGGTTCATGCTTCTTCCCTAAGACGTATGTATAATGAAACAAACTTTTCAAATAACTAGTATTATTTCTCAAAATGAACAAGAACTGGCTCAAGCTCTCTATGAGTATGCAGCACAGATGAACACAAGTGATACTTACTCCTTTATTCAAACAGTTATTCTTGTAGAAAAATGAGATATAAGCCACAAAGAAAAGTGAGTCTTACTTCATCTCATTTTTTTCCTAAACACTTATCACAGCAATGAAAAAGTGACACAGTTTAGAACTTGATGTGGTTAAATGATATTAGCAGTTAACTACTCAAAATATAATTTGTTACTAGTTAGCATAGTGAAACTTACCTGTATGATACCTTTTACACGCCACACATTGTGCTTCAAAAGCACAATTTGCGGGTCATCAGGGTGCAATGATAGCAGCTCCTGTCTAACAGACTCCATGCACGCATTATGCTCGTCTGAGAGTTGAATGGCTAGAACCTCTCCTGTTGCTTTCACAGCTCTACCCAAAACAGCACGTGAATCGCCGAGATTGGCAACATAAAGGGTTCCACCACAGATAACACCAGTCAGGCAACAGGATCCAACAACTGCAATTTGTGCTTTCGTAGGCCACTGTTTGGTAACAAGAGACAAAAAACCCTCTTCTGTTGCTTGATATGCTTTTCGTATTACATCAACTGACATCGTCTGTTGTTCTGCCGTGAACCCTGAACATAACAAATTTTACCGATCAAAAAACATTATTGAAAAAAAAGTGCAAGAAAAAAATATCAAAGATAAAAGCAGGCTCTACAGCTATATGTAAGCAGTGAGGCACAGAATAACAAAAGGACAATCAAGAAAAGAAACCATAGCTAGGGATGAAACAAGTTCACCACCGGAATTCCTTCAATCATTTAATCATATCCAAAACAATTGCCTGTTAAATCTCTTTCATCCACTAACTGGAAAATCGAGCATAAGCAATGGCTTTTTACTTACGTTTAAGATGTTGAAAGAGATGATCATTGATGTAACGCGAAGTCTCCGGGCCCCCATGCCCGTCATATACACCAACAAAAGTACCATAGGGACCACAATCATGTGAACTCAAACAACCAGACTCAAGCTGGCTTTGATCCTCAAGTAAATTGTTGGCCTGAACCACTGCCATCGAGAACTCACCACTAAAGTGTTGCCCTGAGTCCTTGTACCACAAAAGCCCATCTTGGCAACCTCCAGAATCCGAACTGGTGTGAACGTATCGATCAGACCTTGGCCCAAAACAGGCCCTCAAGAAGTTCATAAACCCAGATAACATCCCTCATCTCTTCCAAATTCTCCACATCTAAATAAGCACCGAATACAACTAGGACCTAGAAACCAGAACTATTGGCCTTACGCTCCTTTGCTTCTTGACACAATAATGGAACACTACAGCAACACAAACAACAAAACACGCCAAAAGGTTTAACAATACTGCAATGTGAAATTACAACTCAAAAGCAATTAAATCAAGCAAACCTCAAGCAGAAGTTATCTTTCACTACTCCTCAGCCCCTGATAATACAATAAACGTGATAACTATATAATCAATATCTAGTAGAGCAATAAATGATGTACAAGAAGCCCCCTTCTTATAGTTTGTTTCAGTGTAAAAGATGAATGCCATGAGCGTTCCTCCGCTGGAAAATCAACATGAAGGGCTTTCTAAAACAACAGAACCGGTTAAAGCTCAAAACTTTTCCTAACAAAGTAGTTGGTCAGCATTAGGATATCCAGACGGTCTAAAGTTTCCCATTGAGAACTTTAAACAAACATGTTTCGCATAACCCTTAAAACCCATCAATCGTCCTAATTCAACTCATGATTCCCATACTTCAAATTAAAAATTAATAAGAAAAAGAATTTCACCTTTGTTTTATTTGACCACTTCGATTTATACTTTGAAAGGAGGATCTGGAAACAGAAAAAAGGCTTCCCGCGAGCTTCAAAAGATCTATGGATCTATAACATCAGCAAAGAGGGAAAAGAAAAACAAAATTTGGGTTTTGGTTTATGACTTGGTCTCAGCAAGTGATGATATACTTGGAGTGGAACAGAACAGAACAGAATAATTTGTGCTTTCATAGTGACTCGATTTTTTAAGTCATTTTTGTTTTATACACTCACATCTAAATTGGTAATTATCAAAGTTTATGGTCGAGTATTAAAAGTTACCAATCAAGCCGAATTTAAGAATTATGATACTCTGTTAAAACGATTCACGAACTTAATTAAACTGTTCAATATAATATATTATTACATTACCGAATCATATTCATACTCTTACTCGTACTTTATACCATTGAAATGAACAAGTTTAATCGAACCGAAGCTTGGCTTTGAATACAATAATTAATAAACGAGTTTAAATTTTGTTTGCGATATGACAAAGCAGGACAATCACAAGCAGCAAGGGGCCTGAGATTACAAATCTCATCCCAAATTACTTTCAATTGCGTATGATACGCAGTGACAGAAAGAGTACCTTGACAACAAGAATAGAATTCTTAGAGGAGATCTAAGATACGTACCATGTCTCCTTGATTAAACCTATCGAACAAATCTAACCATAACTCGGAAGCATTATCAATCCAGGAAAGAACCAGGTTGTTGCATTTTACCCAAGCCTGGAACCGCGGATCATCCTTCTTGGGTTCTTGAATCAAACCATCGACAAATCCGAACTTGTTTTTGGAGATGAGAGACATTTTCATGGAGCGAGCCCATCCATGGTAATTGCTACTGACGAGAAGAGAAGATGTAAGGATCAACGCTGGGTTCTCATTCGGATGGATGTAAAACTCGCCGGAGGGATCATCGTTCTTGAAGATTTGAGTCGCGCCATCGTCGCCAGCACGGGAAGCTGAAAAACCGTCTGATATCATATTAATTTCTTGTGTTTGGAAAAGAAGAATGTAGAAGAAAAGCCTTAAACACGTGACAAGAGGAGAGAGGAAAATTTTATATATCAAACTTAATCTATACAAGTGATTTATATAGAACTAAATTGTGATAACTAACTAACTGATTATGAAATCCATAAAATAAATCCTATTATCGAGTTCGAATAATCTAATTATATCTTATTATGATTTTTTGGCATCATCTTTTTTACCAGTCTGATTCTATCTAACAGAATTATACTTGTACTTACCACAGTCGACAGAAATCTTGCATTTGATATCACTGCTACTCCATCCATCCATAGTGGCTATGGACTTTATCTTTATTGAATATGCACCGGTACTTCAATTTCAAACCCAACATTTCACGTTTCAAACAAATCCACTAAATAATTTTTACTGAAAACAAATAGAATTGAATATTCGATCGAGGAGAATTAAAATATTTTAAATTAGTCAAATTGACGAGTCTGTAATTTTAACCCTACATTTCACGTTTCAAAAAAATCCACTAATTAATTTCTACTGCAAGGAAATAGAGTTGAGCATTCGGTGAAGAAAGGCAAAATATTTCGAATTAATCAAATTGTCGAGTTTTATTTTATAATTTTTTTAAATAAAGTGTTTGAGTTTCTATTCAAATTTAATTATAAACATTTATAATATTATGTTATTAATTAATTTTAATTTAAATGAACTTCTAAAATTATGTACTACATATATATATATTTTATTTTTTAGATGCAATATATACCAGCAAGGACAGGTCCATAATTTTATATAAGGGGTGAAAAATATCCATAAGGTATATTAAAAATATAAGAGGTGCAAAATTATAAAAGTTAAAGAGATATAGAATTAAATTATCAATAGAAAATTTTAAAAAATATATATAAAATATAAGAAATTTAAAATATTTAGGAACACCTAGATTCATTCTAGTATATCAGAAGAAATTAAGAAACTTAAATTTAAAAATAAATTTATTAATTACTAAAAAAAATTAAGTTATTTTAATTATTCAATTTCTCATTCTATCACTTAAGTTTATTTAAATTTTTTCTATAGAGTCGAATTTATGAATTATAAATTGAGTCAAATAATTTATTTTTTTATTAAATTTTGTTTACCTCTTCAAACAAATATATGGATATATATGAACCCTAAATTAACATAAAATATTTTTTAAAAAATTACATTAATTTCATACCATTAAATAAATGTAAATAGAAATCATAAATAATAAGATTTTTTAATGGAAAAAAAGTGCGAATAATTTCACTCAAAGTTCACCCGTTTTACAATTGTTGAAAAATACTATAGGATTTTTTTTCGGTATAAATGACAAATTTAGGATAATAATCTATTCTCAATAATATTTTAAAATATAAGAGGAATGAGAAAATATTTTATTACTCTTTAAAATAAGATTAAAAATACATGTGCATATTTTAGGAATTATTTTAATCTGATTTTAAAAAATAATATTATATACACGTGGTGTTCTGCTCCTTTACTGCAAAATTATCGTAAATAAAAAAATATTCTCCCATTCACTTTATATTCTAAAATATTGTTAGAGATTAGATTATTTTCCTAAATTTATCGATATAAATAGATTTTATTCATATATTATTATTTTCAAAAATATTTTATTTGACGTCATAAATTAAAAATGAAAATTTCAACATCATCCCTTCAATTATTTTCAAACTTTTCACAATCACAACCTAAAAACCAAGTCAGCGTGAAAATATGACACGTGGATAATATTTGATAAGACATTATCATCCACCCAACGTGAAATGTTCGGTCTACGATGGTGGAAAGACTGTTGTGTCCTCAATTTTCACACGTCAATTTCTATTATGACAATATCTTTTGGGTAAATTATATCGGTTATCATCGAATTACACGAGCGTATTTATTTTATTCATCAAATTATTAAATTTATTAATTAAATTTATTAAATTAATTTAATTTGATCACTATTATTAAAATTTTAACAAAACGATAATATAATTTAATAAAAAAAATTTAAAATTATATATTTAATTTTTATTATTTACTTATTTTTTTTCTAATTTAACTTTAATTTTAATTAAATTAAATTAAAATAAAATAAATTGATATAATACATAAATAATAAGAATTAAATATATAATTTTATATATTTTTTAATTAATACGTCACTTTTTCGTTAAAATTTTAACAATAATGATTAATATAAATTAATTTAATAAGTTTAATGACATGATTAACGAGTTCAATTGTTAAAATAATTATACTCATATAATCCAGTGATCATTGAAGTAGTTTATCCTTATTTTTATAACGTATTAAGTTGATACTATCTAATATCTTTAACAAGGCTACTTTAAAGCTTTAAAAAAATTTAAGTGATAATTTTATAAGTTAATAGATATATTTTTTTTGTTTTAATTATATTTAGTGTATTTTTTAAAAAGTTAAAATAATAAATATTAATTAAATATTAAATTAATTATTTTAAAAGTAATTCTATTTTATAACATTTTTGAGTTTTCTTTTTCAGAATCTCAATTTTTTTCAAGACCACTCAAATATTAAAATTTATAAACTCTTATATATTAAATAATAATTATGTCAATCAACTTTCAAGATGTCACAACTATAAAAATGATAGCTAAATTAAAATTCACAGTATCTATATTAACGTTAATATGTATATCATATTTTGTGAAATTCTCGGATAATTTTGATAAATATTTTTAATATTTAAAAAATAAAGATATTAAAATATATTTTAAAATTTATAAAAATATTACAATGTAAGAAAAAATCCCTGCAGATAGCGATTTAGATGAAAATGTCATTTGCAGATTCCCCTAATTTTGTTTTTAACTGATAAAAAACTATTAAAATATTATAAATTAAAAAAAATCGTCACATGATAACTTGAAAATTTGCCGCCTGTACTATAATTTTTGTTATAGATTTAAAAATATATCCCAAATACTCCCTATTTTTTCAAAAAAAATTATTTAGAATTACATTATTAAAAAAAAAATTCCCATCCAACTTCTAATTTTTTATTGTTTTAATCCTAATATCTCCTATATTTTTATTTATAAATCAGTGTAGCAATTATTTCTGTATATAATATAATATTAGAATAATCAATTAAACAAGTGTCATGGGGTCATCGAACATCTTTAAATGTAATATTTATATGTTTTTAGAAAATATTATTTAATTTTAAATTCAAAACAATTTCTTCATGCGCGTTGTCTTCACCAACCATTTGTATTGGACTTGTGGATGTAGCATTATCCCGTATACAACTACGGGTCGTTATCTTTGATTCCTTTGAATCTTTATCTTAGCTTTTACCTAATATAATTAATTATTTATTTGATTGATTATAGTTTGATTAACAAATAACAATGACTTAATGCTTCTGGAAATGAGCTTCCCCAATTGTGTTAAATGTAAAGTATATTTTAATAGATTAAATACAATATCTATGATGAAAATTGACTAAAACTGATTCGATTATCTGTTTTTATATTGACAAGAGATATCTCACGAGTGACGGGTTCATATTATTACTATTAATAAAATCAAACGTCAATCGTCATAATCTCAAGATAAGACATATATCTCACGGGGGTCTATATTATTACTATTAATAAAATCAAAGAGAGAAAAAAGAAGGGGAGAGGGAGCATACAAATACTTTACAGAAAAAATACGAGAAATCAAAATTAAATATGAGTATGTTTTATAATCTTTATATCGACGAGTACAAATTATCTCTCTTTTTATTATGTTTTTATTGATATTTTATTTTAAAATAGTAGATTTGAGTTTAGAGTTTAAGTTTAGTGATTGTGGATAAGGTTTAAGAAATTATTAGTAAAGTGTATTTTTTTAGAGTATAGCTAGGTTTAAAATGCAAAAAATTAAGGCTAAGAATTAGAATTTAATTTTTAATATTTTGTTTGTGAGACAGAAGAATATATGATTCGAAGGCAAAAGATTTTGTTCTATTTAGACTCTTAGATGAATGGAAAAGAGATGTACAATTGGAGAAATTATATCATGGGTACGTCCCACCACGTGTTCATGTGACCAACCATTAAAAATCATTCATATATATCATCATTTTTTCTATGTCATATATTTTTCAAAGTGAATCTTCATTTGAAAAAATTATTTTTAAAATAAATTAACAATAAACATGAGTGAAGATTCACTTCGAAAAATATATGACATGAAAAAAATGATAATATAGATGATTTTGTGGTTGGTCTCATAAATAACATAGTGAGACTTATTCATGATATAATTTCTCGTACAATTGGATATTAATGTTGTTAGATTCCATCAAATCTACATTAAAAAGTCTTGTCTTTCAACTCTCTCAAAGTTGAAAACAATGTACTTAGTCCAGCTTCTGTAATATTAATGCGGTGGACCCTCTCCCTCCTTTGACATGCAACTTGGAAGAAATAAAACCAGAACACCAATATGTCGGAAAGTTCATATTATACGATATAATCTGTAGCATGCAGATAGGTATGACTCATATATAGAATATTAGGTTCAAACAGTGAAAACCTTCCCCAGAAAGTGCTTCCAACTTTGAATTCTTAACCAAAAAACAAATAATTTGACCTCCGACTTGTTAAATATTCTATAGGTGAAATACCAGATTTTCTCGACCAAAATTCGTATTGATAATTTTCCCGAGAAAATTAATGCCCCAAGTGAGTACATGTACATGATTTGTTTTGAAAGCAATGTTTTGAGCCCTTTCCACGTGAAAGGTTAAGAGCTTGTCGTCAATGGTGTTGGTGATGTATGGTGTGATCGATGCATGAATATAATGGAATGGAAAATAAAATAAAGAAATTATAAATTTATTGACATTAATTCCATTATTATACTCTTTGGTCATCGTCGTCTTCAAGTTTATGTATACTTACGACGAATATGTCATTTCATTTAAACGTATTACATTACATATTTGGAAACCCAGATTTGAAAATGACATCTCATGACCCTGAGAATAGGGTCCAAGTTCTTATTATATATGATATATGTAAGAATATGAACATGACGACACAGTTCGAATCTTATGTTTGAAAATACCATTCAAAGATATGAATATCTAGAAAGAGGAGTCCAGATGTCTGATTTACATGAACTATTAGCAAAATAATTTCGAAAAATATGAAGCCCAAATCAATATATATATATATATATTTATATATTTGTTAAAAACAAAAAACAATTATAGCAAGAGTAGTGGGTGCGATCAAAGATTTAAAAAACAATTCGTTACTGTTATAACGATCGTTATTTAACGGTAATGTTGTTATCTGAAATCGTTGTTAATAAAAATAACGTTGAGATTTAAATTTATATCGATAATGATCGATAACATCTATTATTTAACGGATAACGATCGATAACAGTCTGAAAACACTTTTTTGGATCCTTAGGTGTGATATGAATTTATTAGAGATTTTATTTATAATATAGATTTAAATTGAATCATTGTCATATCATATCATACAATGAAAATATGTCTTCCTATTTAATTCTTTAAAATCGAATTTATAATTAGTAACTGTAACACCTCGTATTTGATCAATACATTATCGAATTTAATTCTTTAAAAGCTTATGGTTAAATCATAGGTAAACTATAATTTTTCGTATTCTAACTTAATTAAATTTTAATTCAAATTTTAAATCTTACGCGTAAAATTTTATATCATTATCTCTTTTATAACCCTCTAATTGACCGTTGCAATTATTAAAAACCGAAGTAAATAACCCTAAATTTCAGATTCTTAACTTTCATGTTTTTAATTATTTTATCTACTTTCGATATAATAGTTGTATTGGTACACTGAATATTGTTATTATTAACTTATGTATTGGTATAGGGCTAGCCCACACCTTTAATGGAAACTTTGGATTTTCGAAGCACAAGATCAATCCATGACACCCTTGATTTCTTTAAATAAGAATAGATCATTAAGTTAAACTTGCGTGATGCGAGAAATTATATCGTAGGTCCGATTTATCACGTTAGTCGTGGTTTTATCCAATAATAATCACCTACTTCATTATTAATTGTCAACTTATTTTTTTAACCAATAAATCTTCACTCATAATTTACATATCATTTTAAAAATATAATTTCTGCAAATTATATAAATTAGATGGTTGATTAGTGGCGGAATGGATGGTTTTTATTGACTAGTGACCACAGCTAACGTAGTAGGTCGGACCTATGATATAATCTCTTGCATGATGCAGGGTTTAACTTAATGATGCAATCCATTAGATGATTTTATCAATTTATTATTATTTATTTATAATTTTTATAATTTAATTTAGTACTTTAGATATTACTCGTTTGATGATTTCTTTTGTTCACAATAGTTATTATGATTTAATTTTAATTTTAAATTGATTATTATTTATTTTTGTAATTTAGTTTAGTGTTTTTAATAAGATGATATTTTATTTTATTTATGTTTTTTTAATTTTAAATTTAAATTTATTTTTTATTAATTTTTATTTTTTTGTAATTTAGTATAATGCCTTATAGTCCTTAAAATTTTGTTTTTAGTTGAAATAGAACCCATCCATTTTTTTGGGTAATTTAATCTAATATTTATTATTTTAATTTTATATATTGTTAATTATAGTTCCTAAAACTTTATTCTTATTTTAAAATGATCCCTATTCATTTTTTTTAATTTAGTCTAGTGTTTTTAATATCATGATATTTTTATTTATCTTTGAAAGTTGAATTTTTTATTTTTTTTTTATTTTTATAATTTAATTCAATTTTTAATATATGAATCATTTGATGATATTTTTATTTAGTCTAATGTGTAATATTTATTTTTAATGTGATTCATGTTAGTGAAAGATGTTAGATGTTAAATAATTAACTTGAAATGAATGATCAGCCCAAAGCCTATTGACTATTTGCATCAAGCTCAAACTTAATATGAATTCAAAACTCGAATTAGCCCTACCTGAAATGAACCTGTCAATTATCTGATTTTGACCAGAACCGTTTGAACCCGACCTGAAATGAACTTGACCTAAAATAGATTGAACCTGAAATTGACTCGTACTCGATCCAAATCAAATTAAAACATTAAATCAACCTGAAACGACCTATATCCAATTTTATCCAACCTGGCAATACCCGATTTAAAACCCATCCGATTTAATCCACCCATTCAATGGTTGAACAATTTGAAAGACTAAGACCAGACTTGAAGCTTACAATGGACATCATAGTTGTATTATGGTCTGAAATGAAAGATTAAACACAATTGAAAAAAAAAAGAATATTGAAAAATGATTTAGAATAAATGAATACCAAGAAATAAAAGAATGAACTCTTTTAAATCTCGATATAAAAAAAATATACTTTCTATTTAATAAAAAAATAACTCTTTAATTAGAAATAAATGAGTTAAAATAATTCGTTTAGCGTGTCACTTTATTCCCCGCTCTCAATTGAAAGTGCAACAATTTAGTGTAGTTTAGCATAAGTCTAGGGGTTAATTCTTACGTAGGTCCTTCAAGGTTTAGATATTTAGGTTTAAATGTTTAAATCGTAGTTTTCTTTTTTTAGTTTAATTATTTTTTAGTCTAAAATTTAGATTTATTTTAATTAAATTCTCTTTCATGGACAATTTATAATTAAACCACTAAATGCTAAACTAGTTAATTTTATTAATTAATTTTATTAATTTATGAACTGGATTTTAATTAAATGTTATTAGTGTAATTAGGTAAAAAGTTTGATTTTATTAATAACCTATTTTTAACTTATTTAGTTTTATTTTTTGTGTGCTTTAGTTTATTTTTATGCTTAAATTAATTAATTTTTTAACATGCGTTTATATTGCATTTTTCATATTTTTAACATGCGTTTATATTGTATTTTTCATATTTTTAACAACATAGTTAATTTTTATATAATATTTTTATTAATCCATCATTTTTCTAATCTATTTTAAAATAATATTAGATGCATATTATTTTTCTTAATAAAATTAGAGATACATATGGGCCAGAAGATAGAAGTTAACACAATGTTGGGCCTTTTCGCTAAATAATTTAGTTGGCTCTCTTTACTTTTTCCACAAAGACGGCGTCGTATAATACGGTGGTTTTTGCTTTCTTCAACTCCTCTTTCTCCCCAGACGTACAGTGGAAGAAACTGAAAAGTGAAAACCTTGTCCTCCAAATCCACCACTTGCTTTCGCGAATCAAAGGTGAAAATTTTGTTTCCCTTTTACTTTTAAGAATCCATCACCGTAATCGAAATTGAATCCCCTTTTTTCCCTTAATTTTTTTTTTACGTTTCGCTAGATTTGCAATTGTTTCAGATTCTCACGAAAATGACTCAAGATGTGGAGATGAACGAGCAACCTGCTCCTTCCAATTCTGTCACATCCTCTTCTTCCTCCACTCTGCACCGTAAGTTCAACCAGTCTATGGATCATTTTGACGCTTGTGGATTTACTTTTTATAAATGTTTTCCGAACTGGGTACTTGTGGATTTGAATGAAATTTTCTGGGTCTTTGTTTAGGTTTGAAGGAAATTGCGTCTCTGATAGAGACCGGTGCTTATGACCGTGAAGCTCGCCGTATTTTGCGGGCTATAAGACTTACTATGGCCTTAAGAAGGAAGTTGAAGGCGTCTGTGTTGTCCTCATTCCTAAGTTTCACTCTTGCCCCTGGATCCGAGGCCCTTACTCGGCTTTCTTCTTATCTTCCTAAGGTAATCTTTTGATGGCTGATTGCAATATTCAGTCCAGGTGGATTGCTTCATGTTTCGTGCCTGTGGTATTGCTTTGCTTGATATCTAGATCCTCTTAGGTTAGACCTAAAGTCTTAATTAAAAGCATCGGAAGACATTTTAAAGAACGAAAAGAAATTGTTGTATCTTTGAAGTTAATTTTAAGTGGTTGGCTCTTTATTGATGCTCTGTGTGAGATATGATGGTTTTATTCTCTGGTGTCAGCTTCACCAGTTTAGTAGGTATTCTAGTTCCTTGTTCAATCCATTTTCGCTCTTCTAGTTCCGCCTTAGAAATATTTAGTGTGTACAAGTACAATAAAATGATTGTCATGTTGTATTAAGTCTTGCATTGATTGGTCTTTTAAGAACTTAACTGTTGAGTTTCTTTCAGGAAGATGAGCATGAGATGGAAGTTGACACTGCAACCTCTGCACCCCAACCTCCTGCTAAGAATTCCCTGCCAGAGCTAGAAATCTACTGCTACTTGCTTGTCCTGATATTTCTGATTGATCAAAAGAAATACGATGAGGTACATTAGCTTAATAACTTCATCAGGACGTTTCCTGCTTCTTTGAGCATAATTTTATCTCCTTTCAGGCAAAGGCATGTTCCTCTGCAAGCATTGCTCGGCTGAAGAATTTGAATAGGAGGACTCTCGATGTCCTTGCTGCTAGGCTGTACTTTTATTACTCTCTTTGCTATGAACTCACGGGTAATCTTGCTGAAATTAGGAGGTAAGCTATACCATAATCAAATTTGATTTTTACCATATGTTGTCTTTAGTATGTATTCTGATCGTGTTTTCTTTTAAAGAAATCTTAGTATATTATATTTCTAGCATTACATGATCAGAAGTACAGTCTGATATTCTAGGTCTAATTAGCGTGATCATTCATTGACAGTAACCTTCTAGCCCTGCACCGTATTGCAACATTGCGCCATGATGAGCTGGGTCAGGTAAATTTTCAATTTCAACTATCTGAGCCATTACATTTCTGATGTTAGGGTCTTATATTTAAATATTTCTCACATGTAGGAGACACTTCTTAACCTGCTACTTCGCAATTACCTCCACTACAATTTGTATGACCAAGCTGAGAAACTGAGATCAAAGGCACCTAGATTTGAAGCTCACTCAAACCAACAGGCAAGTCACTAGTTTTGCTATATTCTAGTCTTTGAACATCAAATTCCATGATCCAAGAATTTTGCTCACTTCATTTCAAGCAACAAAACTGCATGTTTTTGGTTATTAAATGGTTTTCTGGATGTCTGGCTTGGGTTTATGGTTATGGTTATAGCTAGCTAGCTTTCTTATCCTAAGACAAAGGTTTACCATCTACAGTTTTGCCGGTACCTCTTTTACTTGGGGAAGATTAGGACAATCCAGTTGGAGTACACAGATGCCAAAGAGTGTCTCCTTCAAGCTGCTAGGAAAGCCCCTGTCGCAGCCCTTGGTTTCCGGGTTCAATGCAACAAATGGGCAATCATTGTTCGATTACTGCTAGGAGAAATTCCCGAGAGGACTGTTTTCATGCAGAAAGGCATGGAGAAGGCATTGAGGCCCTACTTTGAACTGACAAATGTGAGTTAAGAGTTTGTCATAAATAATTTGATTTTCATTTTACTTGAAAGAAAACCGAGTCTGATACTCCAAGCATGTATTTCCTAGAAAGAAAAAAGGAGAAATCATGTGTGTGTATATCCTCATGTTTTCTTAATCTTCACATATTGGATTGTTTATATTAAATTAAATTTTAGCACAAAAAAAAGAGACAATAACTTGGATCGCCTCTTTGGTTTCAGTAGTTCCTAAGTTTTACTAGTAGTTTTGATTACACAAAATGTTTGTGTGCATTTTCAGGCTGTCCGCATTGGGGATTTGGAGCTTTTCAGATCTGTTGCTGAGAAGTTCTCAAGTACTTTCAGTTCAGACCGGACCAATAATTTGATTGTTAGGCTGCGACATAATGTCATTCGGACTGGGCTTCGAAACATAAGTATCTCATATTCTCGCATCTCACTGGCTGATGTTGCCAAGAAGCTTAGATTGGACTCTGTTGCCGATGCCGAGAGCATAGTAGCTAAGGCAATCAGAGATGGAGCTATCGATGCGACGCTGGATCATTCCAATGGATGTATGCTGTCTAAGGAAACAGGAGACGTCTACTCCACGACTGAGCCTCAGATGGCATTCAACTCTAGGATTGCTTTCTGCCTCAATATGCATAATGAGGCAGTCCGAGCACTTCGTTTCCCACCAAACTCGCACAAGGAGAAAGAAAGTGCTGAAAAGAGAAGAGAGAGACAACAACAGGAGCAAGAGCTTGCGAAGCACATTGCAGAGGAAGACGATGACGAGTTTTAACCGAGAGTGATGACGTGAAGAGGTTATTTATCCACCATATGATTGTTTGATGCAGTTAGACATTTTACTTTAAAATGCCGAATTAGAATTATTTTGCTTTTCTTTTCTGGATGGCTACAACCATACACTTTGGAGTTACCAATAAGCAGCCATAGTGCATCGATGTTATCCACCTCGACTGATATTAGACAGGACGAATCAATATAAACTCCACGTAATTCTGCTTCTAACGTTGAACAGACCCTGATGAACGTAGAGAATGCTAACTTCCGGTTGGTGTTGTGATCTTGCACTACACCCCATGTGGCCCTTCCATCCGCTTTACATTTCGCTCCATTTGTGTTCACATTGTACAATGACAGGTCCATGATCTTCCATAGGACTGTTAAAAACTGTTACATTTCGAGATAAGTAAAAGGTCAATAAAATTCTATAATCAATTGTTTTAGTTAGGAAACAATTATAAATTTATAACTCATTATCCTTAAAGAGCATTTTCAAAACTTCTAAAATGAATTTTGAGATTAACATCATATAATCTAATGAACGTAGTTTATCAAAATTTTACTTTTTTTCGTTAAGGGTTCCTGTATAATTACTTCTATTATATCTATCTAGAACCCTCATTGAACAAAAGACGGTGGTAATTCTCCAATAAAAATTGTTCATCGAAATCATCTAACAAAAAAAATTTACCGATAAAAGAATAAAAGTTGAGATTCAAGTTTTTATTATTAAAACATTGAGATTCGATAAGTTTTCGATAGAAAAATAAAAGTTGTCTGGTGAAAAATACGGTAACTAAAAATACACATTCATAATTAATAGTTTTTTCCCCTAAAAATGAAGTAATAAAATATAAACTTATGGATTATATTATAAAAAATACATTTACAGTTAAATAATTTTACTAAATCTCACTAGAATAATAAAATGACACTGAATAAGTTAAAAATAAAATAAAAAACACGTGATTTTTATTTTATTTCTCTGATCGTCTTTTTTGTCTTTAATCTCTTTTTTATTTTCATCTGATTTTTTTGTCAATGTTTTTATCTCGTTCTTTGCTTCACTTTTACTAATGAGAATGTTGAAAATTATGTCGAAACACATCAATAAAATATATTTTTTATTTTCAATTGTTTTTTTTTTCAGTTCTCGGTATATATCCTAATTACACACAGATATATATATATATATATCTCGTACTTTTGGAGTACTTGTATTTTATAATTTTAAAAAATATTGTTTTTTATCTTCGAATTCGTACCCATATTCGTTCCTTTATTTGTATCCATACACCTTAAATGAAGAGAGATCTTGAGAAGAAAATGAACCGTTAAAGTTATTGTTAAAAAGGGATAGAGAACGCAAGGACCGATGAAGACAAAACTCGAATGAAAAACCGTGTGAACTACCCAAGACAGAAAGATCACTCGAAACAACAATTTTGAGGAATTCCCTTCCAGAAATGAGGAAGGAGACAATAGCAGGGATGAAAGAAAGAGGATTGAGATTACGGGAGGATGTGGAAGAAATAATGGAAGAAAAAGAATTAAATTGGTATTCAACTTTTTAGATTTAGGTTTTAGTTAAAATGAAGAATAAAAAATAAATATGTTATTGTATTAATTTTGGTTCATTGTCACTTTATTAAAGACTAAATTTTAATGATACCAGAATAATGTTTTACTTTTTAAGTCGGGAGATCAACTTATTACTTTATTAAAGTATACAAATGGTTTCTGAATTATTCCAAAAAAATACCAAATAATAAAACTTAAATGTTAGGTTTCTTAATAAAATTATCACAAAAATCATTAACCCAAGACAATTATAAAAAATTATGTAATAATAAATTTAAAATTTAATAATTTATACATCAATTAATTTAGACATCAATAATAAAAATTAAATTAAGACTAAATTGATTGGATATATTAATGTTAAAGATTAAATGAGTTACTATTTAAATTTTTGTTACTATTTCACCATTCACTTAACGAATGATACCATTATAAAATTTAATGTCTATTATATATATATATTTGTTTTAAAATTCGATGACCATTTGTGTACTCAATTCCTTTACTCGCTTTATCGAGTCAAATGCTCATCCCTAATAACACACATTTCGACTCGACCGAACTTTGATGTGTCCGTGGAGGGCAATAAACAACATTTTGCTGTCACTCCGGCTGCATTGATAGTTTTCTTTTATTCTTGCAGGGTATTCAGATAACAGCAGAAGGGAAAAGGCGAAACTCAAGAATATAAAGATAGAAAAGGATGGTTCGAGGGGGAAGAGGCCAAAGGAAAAAACAAGGATAAACACAAGAGAACGTTGCTGCAAAAGGAAGAGAATTTCGAGAAAGTTAGATAAATACAATGAGGATCGGGACAAGTGGGGGAAAAGAGAAAGTAAAGTATCAACAGATGCTGGGGGACAGAAGAAACAAACAAAACAGACAAAGAAAAAAAGTTCTCTCTTGAAGAAGGGAATTGTACCTGTATGGTTGCAATTATAGAGATGATCAAATAGATGCATTCTCCCAACTGAAGAAAATCAGCCACAATAAAAGAACTACCAGGACAGTGAAGAAGATCTAATCATATTACCATAAGAGAGACTGGGGAGGTTCATATTAAATCCTCAAACAAGTAGAGGAGCATAGAACAATATAACCCAAAGAAAGACAACGTTCTCAATGTTTCCCAACTTGAAAAACCTACTGATAAAACCCAAAAGGCAGTAGAAACTACGGTAATATTAACATTTAATTCCAAAGCTTACCTGTCATTCAAACGCCCACTGGTTCTCCCTCCTAACCTCCTCCTCTTCCTCCGGGGTGAAATCGTTCTTGATGTTGAAGGTCTTGCGAATCTCCTCGGGTGTCTTACCCTTTATCATGTCAGCCACAGTTTGGCAGGTCAAGTCCAACAAGCTCTTGATGTTCAGATAGTTCGCAGCCTGCAAATCCCAATATCAAAATATTACAAGGTTTAGCACATGGATCGAAAGTAAACCCCAACAGAATAAGCAATTGATTAACAGGATCAACAGATCATTGTTACAAGAACATGGATCTTCTGGTACAAAGAACAAAAAATTAGAATGCAAATAACCAAGTATTTGGAATTTGATTACATAGGGTAGTTCACGTTTTTATAGAATCAATATTACATCAATAAATAGATAAATTTGAGGCTTTTGAATGAATTGTTTCGCTGAATAAGATTGTAATATAGTAATAAACCCTACGTTAATGAAATCAACCTTTCTGAATTAGATTGATGCTGTTCCCTAATTGAACCGTGAATGAAATCATGATTTCTTCTGATAGAGCAATAAACAGGTCAATTAAACCTAACAGCCCTAAAATTAACAACATTTTGAAGATCAAATACATCATTCGGCCATCAACAAGAACAAGAAAAAGGCAAAAGTGGGGAAACTAACCAAGATGAGGTCAAAGAGGGTATTCTGGTCAACTTTCACAAAATCGGCATCCCAAGCCTTGATTTCATCCTCGGGGTTCTTTTCCTTATCAGCGGCAGCATCCACGTGCTTCTTGCAGTACTCAAGGACCTTTGATAAGATCCTGCTGGTGACGTTCGGGAGAGGGATTTCGTTGTCAGCGCAATCGTCCTCGATCATGTGCTTGATCGTCTGCGACTCAACCGCCACCGCTTCCTCCACCTCAAAGGTCTCGCCATCGGAGCTCCTCAGCATTATCTTCCTCGATGTCGACGCCATTGTTTGTCCTAAAGATTCCCTCACTGACGATGATAGAAACCCTAATCAAATCGCAGAAGAGATAAAGCAACCAAATTACAGGACAGACGAAAAGCTAAATATAATAAATAATTTAACTGACTGGAACAGTGTGTATTTATAGAAGGATATTGTGCTGAATACGACGTCGTTTCACACACATCCAATGAAAAAGGTTTCTCGATGTTTCTGTTTGTTTACCTTTCTTGCGCAGCTACCCGTTTTTAACGTTTCATTTTGTTACTAAAATGAAACCAATCATTGAATACTATACTATTTACTACTAGATTTATTAAAGTGATTAGCTTAAGTTTTAAAAATATTAATTTTTTTAAAAAATAACGTTTCATCTTGCCATATTCTACTTATCACCCCCTATGCTATGTTCCTGTTGAACCACGAGCACTTCATCTATGCCCTTAGGTCCTTGTGGACTGTAAGTGGGTGTGTAACTTGGGCGGCTATACCTCGACTCAAACTCCTTTTTTCTTCGTTTGTTTCGGCTTCGTAGAAACGTGCCATAACAACACCTCCTATATGGATGTAACCCGGAGAAGTAACACTTCATGTTTCAAATTGGTCCACAATCCAGAAATGAAGCATTGAACCAGAAAAACCTTCGGCAAGTTCACGATTCACAGAGCCATCTCCTCGAGTTGTGTTTGATATTTCGCTATTGTTGATGTCTGAGTCAACTTGGTTAGTTGCCCTTCTGGTGATTCGATTTTCGTAATGGCAAATTGTTTTTGGATGGTTTCGAGAAAATGATCCCACCTCGTTAACTATATACGGCTTTACATCCAATGGAACCAACGCTTGGTGATCCTTTCGATTCTGATGGCCTTGGTCACATGATGGTGATCTTTGGTGCCGTAGAAATCAAAAAAATCCTGAGCTTATTCTGTCCACTCCTTGGGGTCTGCTCCGGTGAACAAAGGTAATTCCAAAGAAACAAGTTTACCTTAATTTATAATACAAGTTCAGTGACTATAATACAAGTTTTAAAAGTTTGGTTCTCAAAATGAATATACTTTAAAAGCTCGATGATTATTTATATAATTTACTACAATTTATAATCGGAAACACGTTTAAGGACACTTGATTTGATTTGGATAAATTATATTATGGGTAAGTCACACCACGTGTCATGAGACTAATCACTAAAAATCATTCATATCATGTCATATATTTTTCAAAGTGAATCTTCACTTGAAAAAAATTATTTTTGAAATGAAAATAACATTAAATATGACTGAAGATTCACTTTAAAAAATACAATATTAAAAATAATGATATGAATTATTTTTAACAGTTGAACTCATAAATGACATGATAAAACTTACTCGATATCGAAAAGGTGAGAAATACGGTTACAATAACATTTTGCTTTTTTATTAATAAAAAGGAGTCATACACGACTCAATCCCATGAATTAAAATAATATTTTACTTTTTAAAGTATTTACACTATTTTTGGTTTTTTCTTTGAATCTTATGTAATCTCTCGAGCAAAAATCTTTTGTCCCTTTCTCATGCCCTTATTAGTGTCTCCTTTATTATTTTACTAAAAATTAAATTTTAAACCCTAACCCATATTTTTTATATCCTAAACCCTATACTTAAAAAATACACCCTACCCCTAATTTCCTATACCCTAACCTAAAACTCTAAACCCTATACCTTAAACCCTCTAATTTGAAGTAGGAACATAAATGAGGGCATGAGAAAGGTACAGATGATTTGGACTCTAATCTCTCTCATTGCATCTGTTCAAAACTGTTGCCGACTATTTTGATGTGTTATTTTCATTTGTGGTATTTAATTAAGCCAAAAAATGAACCCCATGCAGGAACTGGATATTGAGTTTCTGTTACCTTATTTTTGGGTATATTTTTGCACACATTTGCATGTTTAGACCAATCATTTTTGCATCATCTTGTTCAATGGATTAGGTCTTGCCAAACTTCATGATAAGCCACAAAGAGTTCAACTTTGCTCATGTACAGCGGTATATGGAAGCCAGAAAAAGAAAAGGCAATCCATGCTATTTGTTATCATACCACGAGCTGATTCCTCATTCAACAGTTGGGATTACAACTCTGTCAGAAATTTTATTGCTGTTAGCTTTACAACTCTGTCAGAAAAATTCTTCTATTAGTGTGGTTGGAAATATCATGTTTGTTAAGCCATAAGTTATGCATTTCTTGCTTGAATCGTCCATGCAAGTTTACATCAACAGAGTGGCCACACTAGCAAGATGGT
The DNA here is from genome assembly GCA_035048815.1 of Abelmoschus esculentus. Taxonomy (NCBI): domain Eukaryota; kingdom Viridiplantae; phylum Streptophyta; class Magnoliopsida; order Malvales; family Malvaceae; genus Abelmoschus; species Abelmoschus esculentus. Next base: position 4,517,742 of record JAUCBN010000012.1, read on the forward strand.
CAAAAGCATATGTCGCTTCTGATACGATGCTGGGTAAATGCACTAAGCTACTTTGCTCGAATATCTGTAATGCAACTAATATCCGAAGCAAAGTGAGCAACGGATCGTGCTCTAAACTCTTAACAGTTCCCTTGTCAACTGAGATTTGAGCACAACACTATTCATATATGAACACAACTAATTTTAAGATTAAATGACTTGGACTTTAGTTTCAAGAAAGCTGAATCTACATCTCAAGTCTCAATCCAAAAGAAACAAAAAAAGGAGGTATGTGATGCAACACATTTCAGCCCTAGATCCACATGTTTAATACTTTTCGTCAACGCCAACCTGTAGACTTGGCATGAGCAGGCAAGCGTGTGATTCAGTTGCATGGATGATTTTTTAAACAGGAAAAGTTGGGATGCCTAGTCATCCTGAACAAATATTTATTTCGAATGCAAGACACCAGTGTTACCATCTATACCTTAATGCCACGGCCTCACAGGTTTACGCACATGATGCCAGAAACAAAACTCTGTTCTCGGAAACTCGAATTGGTTATGGCTTCTGCCTTTTTTCAGTGTCGTAAAGCACGCATGCGTCTGCTGCTGTCTTCATCTGAAACTCCCAAATAAACTCTACTAAGATCCAGATCATACAACAGTTTAATCTTATTTTACCAAGTTAGACCATCTGAAGAAACAAACTACTTCCTTAAAAAACAATAAATTACCTGCCTTTAAACCTACATTGCCATTACAAGAATTTGATAGGAGATGCCAAATCAAATTAAATTTCTAAACAAACTAAATTGATAGTCCACGTAAGTTATAAGGCATATATGGCTACCTGTATAATATTGATGATCTGCTTGATTGAGCATCCAAATAAACTTATACCCACAAGAACAGAAAGTGGTGAACCCACTTTCAGGGTAGTCACTACAACCTGAAAAGAAAAAGAAAAATTAAGCAATAACAGATCAAAATGCAAAGAAATCTGCTCTTCAAATGGGAAAGGAAGCATTACACAAGAATCCAGACTTACATCCATCAAATCTTCAGTATGGTTGTTTGAAATAAGAAATAAGGCTATGTAAAGAACCTGTAAACTCGAGAGTCGAGATAAATTGATCAACATACAATTACCAAAAGCACGGCAATGCAGAAGACCGAACGGGTTATACATTTATAATTACCTCGCAAGCCACACAACAATAACCCATAAACATCCGATTCCCATAGTAAAGCTTAAAAAGCCAATTGGAGCTGTCTTTCACATCTTTATGACTAGTCTTACCCACTAGAAATGAACTGCAATATAGATATGAGAGTTAACGAGGAAAGACATAGTCGAGTAAGAAAATATGGAATGAAATATGTTTTCAAGGAAAAAGAGCTACCTGTACATCTGCAGCCAGTGGCTAGCAATATCTAGGGCTAGCAAAGACAAGAAAACCAAGCTAGGCCTGCATGAACACGTGACAGATACAGCATGATGCAACTATATCATTTTGGCTATATAAATACAAATGGATGAATCGAAGAAAACTCACCTGTACACTTGAGAAAGTATAACCAGTAGACAAGCAGTGCTAATCCTGAATTACAGAATCGAGAAGAATCACCATGTAATTCAAAATTTATACTGGTATTACTCATTGAGAAAAAAAAAAGAAACTAAACATTAGTTAAGGTATCCTAAAAGTTTAATATCTATCACAGATAAAGAGAGTATGCACCTATCAGTTACCATGTCCAGAACAGCTCCAAATGTCGACGCTGAGCCAGGGAGAAAGGAGAAAAAATAAATCAGATTTTGCATCTTAGAGATGCCACTTCAAAGTGGCATGCTTCCTTTTAATATCCCACAAAGAATGACAATTGAAGTGATTAAATTCCTCTATATGCTATATTTTATCCTAAATTTAGAATACATACATGTCACTTTTACACTATTGCTTGGGCTTCTTTCACAACTTTTAAAGTTAAAAACGAGTACAAATTATACCTTGGTTGAATTTCCGAGCACACCAACCATCAACAGCATCACAAACAAAACTGCAGTTCCAAATTCAATCATACTCAAATACCTATCAATTATATCATTTCTCAAAAGAAAACAAAGCGTCCCATGTTAGATACAATTCTCACCTTAGAAAATAGAGAGCGGAAAAAAGTCTTTTGCTGGAAAAGCAAATAGCAAAAGCATAGCAATTCAAGAGAATCCTTATATAACCTACAACCACAAAGTTGAAAACTTAAAAGAACCCAAGATGGAATTGGCCATGCATAACCACTAAAAGGCTTTTAAACTCAAAACCCATTAAGAATTCAAGAGCTGAGAAGAGAAACTAACCAATAATATTGGGAATGTAAAGGTAAACAGACAATTGAGTTGGTTTAGGCTTAGGTCTAGACTTGTTGGCCATTGAAATTTATCTGTAAGAATCAAACCTGCAAGAAACTAATGGGATAAAAGAAATTAAGAGTAAGAATTAGCTTAAATGAGAAGAAATTGGATCTGGGTACGACCTGGAAGAGCAAATAGTTGAAGTTTCTTGGGTGAAGTGTGGATTTTTATTGAAAAAAATCCGAATCTGACAACTGTGAAAGGCCTAACCTTTGCAGCAAAAGCCTTGTCGAATATAATCAGCCTTTGAACTGATTCCCTGCTTAAAGATTTACTAGTTTTTATTTAATCACAATTGGGAAAAACAATAATCTTTAAGCTTACCTTCTTGGTTGAAATCACTTCATTTACAATAAGATAACGAGAGACTCCAGCAAATATAATATTTTTTAATATACAAATATAGTATAATAAAGTTCGCCTATATTTTTATTCTAGTCCCAAATAGTATAGATTGTATAAGTGGAGAAATTATTACATGAATCCTTTTCACCATTTACGATATAGTTCCAACCAATTAAAATAATACACATAATATATTTTTTCTATATCATATTTACATATAAATATCGCACAAATCATCCACTTTAGTGTATTTGATTTTAAAATAAAAAAAAATATTATCAAAGATTTTTATGTTGTCTTCCTCTTTATTATTCAATTTTTTAATTAATTTTTTCTAATCTCTGACCCCTAAACTCTAAGCACTAACCTTAACCCTAACCCAAACCCAAACCATAATCTAAACCATAAATCCTAAACCCAACCCAACCCTAAACCTTAAACCCTAAACCCTAAACCCTAACCCTAAACCCTAAATCTTAAACCCCAACCCTAACCCTAACCCTAAACCTCAACCCTAAACCTAAACCTAAACCCAAACCCTAAACTCTAACCCTAACCTAAATAATAACACATAACCCTAAACCCTAACTCTAACCCTAAATCTTAAACCTAAACCATATAAATCCTAAACCTAAACCATATAAACCTTAAACCATTAATCCCTAACCTTAAATCCTAAACCCATCTATATAAAAAAATAATTAGGAAAATTTTAAAATATAAAAAGAAAGATGACACAAGAAATCTTTGCTAATATATTTTTTTTTTAAATCAAAGACATTAAATTAGATGATTTGGTCAATGTTTATGTATAAATTTGATATGAAAAAATATATTATGTGTCTTAGTTTAATTGGTTGGGACCACATCTTAGATGGTGGAAAGGGTTCGTATAATAATTTTTCGTATAATAATTTTTCGTATAAAGGGTAAACTGATAAAGTATTAAAATAGGAATTCAGCTTTTTTATAAAAGTAAAACGTAATTAAATTTTTAAGTGATATATGTCATGATATTTTGAATCGAGTGTAAAAATAGTCCGATAATATATTTTTTAAATTAAGATTTGCTATTTTATTTGTTTGATCTTAAAAATTAAGTTTTCGTGTTAAAATGGATTTTTTAATTAATTATAAGAATTAATATTTTTTTAAGTTTATATTAATTAATTTAAAATTTTTAATTTTACTCTTTATTCGATCTTGAAAAATATTTGGAGTCGTCACCAATTACTTTGATAGGTAACATTAAAACAAATGGTAAGGGCGTTGGAGTCTTGTAATTATGAATTAAAGATTTCACCTAATGGCAAGTTATAATATTTTAGATTATCGATCTCACAGGGACTAGTTTACCTACGTGGCACGCTATTTCTATGCGGGTCGCAGAAGGGTCGCCTTAGCTACCTCGACAGGGTTATGCGTTGTCGATAATTCAACTTCTCATAGTTCAACGAGCATCATTAACTGCTTTATATTTTTTTGACATCATTTGGTAAATTTTCAAAGTTTTTTCCTAGATATATTAATAAAACTAACTTTTTCAAGAAAATAAAAAAATAATTAATAATTTGTATGGTATTTTGAGTTATTTTCAGTATCCGAAGGATAAATATTTTATATTATAAAAATAAAAATTAGTTATATCATTGTTTTAATTTTATAGCAGCGTATTTTAACGTTGCTAACTTTTCGTTATATCTTAAGTGTAGTAAGAAATGTCATTAAAACCAGGCGCTCCAATAGCTTATGCCATTTTTTTAGGATCTATAACCGACGGCATTTATAAAACCAAACGTCATTAAAAAAAATAGTGTTTTTAAAGCGTTTATAAATAAAAAAATATCACTATAGATTTTAACTTCTTTACGACGTTTGTTATCTAAGAATGTCATAAACTATTACAATGTTGGTTTCAACGATATTTTTTGCGACGATTAAAAAGGTTAGAAAGTTTTTAGAAAGTTTTTAGCATCGTTTTTAAAAAACGCCGCTAAAGATTTGTTATGTGTAACTGTCAAATACTACGTTTTAATTCATTTGATATTTGTGCTCTTCGCGTTATAAAGGAGGAAAATAGTATCATACATCCACAGATGTCAAACTGTCTATTTCAAAGAAACAAAGACATGCTTACCACTTAAAAACTATGAAATCAAGCTCAGAAAATACCATGCGTTTTATTCTAAACAACGGGAATCTTATGTTTAATATTACTAAAGTAGTATTTTAATGGCCACTAGTTCAGCCCATGGCATATTTCTGAGTCCAGCTCCGAGCTGTAGATTCATACTTGAACTTGTCGGTTTTGAACATCCGAGCAATCTCTGGTACCAGCGGATCGTCTGGGTTTGGGTCCGTTAGCAGTGAACATATAGACAGTAAAACCTGCAGGACCAATGCATTTTCATGATTCCATTAGTCTTCTTTGATCTTTTGATTTCGTTTTATGGATACGAGCTTTACTGTACCTTAGATATGGTGAGCGCAGGACTCCATTGTTCTTTGAGTATGTCTAAGCAGATGTTGCCATTGCTGTTTATGTTCGGGTGGAAAACCTTGGTCCTGAAGGCAACCTGAACAACGCAGTTTGGTTAATATGTTATGCCAAAGCAGACCGGTCAATTCTGATCCGAATTTGATCATCGAAATCAATAACTTGAACTAGTCCAATTCGAATATTTTTCGAGTATTAGGTATGGATGGTACCTTGGGAGGTTTAAAAGGATAATCAGGAGGGAAATGGATGGTCACCAGGAAAACACCACCAGCATATGGACTATCATTTGGACCCATAATGGTTGCTTGCCAGTGGAACATATTTTCACCCACAGGACCTGCGTAACATTAATCAGTGACCTTGCAAACAACAAAGAATGGAAAACTTGCAAACATCGGTTTCGTTTTTGTAACCTGCACTGCACGAAGCTGGCGGATCTCTCTGCAAGTCCTTCAGCTCCTTCAGTATTCTTTTCGACGCCATTAAGAAATGAGAACGAAAACTGTAATGGAGGACAGTTGCTTCTTTGGAGAACTTCAAGAGGGGGGAGATAGCTTATTTAATGAAAGAATTTGCAGTGCCAGGTCCACCCATCCTTGCCATGTTGATCAAAGTGGGCAGGGCATATATTCCAGAGGGGAAAAGCTGGTATTCTAGGGGCGTGGGAGTTGATATTGACCCTCAGATGCTTAAGTCCACAAGTAATGAACGGAGAAGATATTGTTGGCATCTCGTGTGTGATTATAATTCAGGATAAAGATGCCATCCTTCTCACCATCTCTGTAAGGAAGAATCATTTGGTTCCAAATTCTTTTAAACTTTCTCAAAAAAAGGACTAATCATCACTTTGATTCATGCATCTATGTTTGCAGTTTGACATCTTTTCCAGAAGAAAGATGGCATCTCAACGTGTTCGGTACTGTATTAGAAGCTTGATGTTCATCAACCAACTAGACTAAACCCGAGGTCCTTAACGGAACAGAGGTAATCAGGCAAGTAAATCGGTCGATGATTAAATCGAAAACCACAAATTTAATATTAGAAGCTCCTTAGGATCAGATTACATCACAAAGATACAAGAGGAAACAATCTGGTGGTTCTTACAAATAGTTCTTCTCCATGTTTCAGTTAATAGATCAAGCATATATGTAAAACCCAAATTCAAGACATAGAGGGCCATTAACATACAAATTCAAAAGACAATCCCAGGAGAGAATGAAAAGAAAGTTCCCTAGCTCTGTTAGTTCATACTACATACCAAAAGGAGCTGTTTTCTCAAGGTGAGAAAGAGATAATTGACATGGTGAGAGACTAACAGATTTTTAGGTGGCTAAATGGGTCACGGCATCCACCCCGACATCCATAACTGTTTTTCATGGCGTGATCACAATATCGAGCAGGCCTTTTGTGCCTTTCTCTTCTTTTTCTTCTTCTGCTTTGGTGGCTGGAGAACCACTTTGATGGCTGCATCGAAGACCGCTTTCACGTTCTGCAGTAATTAACGTAATTCACTCCCATGAATCGAAAACAAATAAATTACCACGACTGAAATGAACAATATGTGCCTACCTGCTGTGTCTTTGAACTACACTCAATGTAAACAGGCGCTCCAATTAGCTTTCTCAATTCCTCCCCCTTTCAAAAGGTAAAAAAAATAGTCAGAATTAGGATTCGATATCATCAAATATCAATCAAAATGGCATTCAACAACAAATAGCAGCACAGTGTGACAATTGAGTACCTGAGCTGTGGTGATAGGCACTGCACCAGGGTGATCTATGAAGAACTGCTTATCTTCCCGAAGATCTGGACAAAGAAGTGTAACAGCTGTTAATAAATCATAGACTGACAACTTTTAAGGCAAATTTAGCAGTAGTTGATGCCATATCTACTTCAAAAATTGTTCCATAAGATCTTCCCCTGAATATTAGGAAACATTGAAACAAGAATCGAGTTACAGGCTGAAAATGGATTGCTTCCATGACCTCTAAAAACATATATTTCCACTAGCAGTTGCTTCGTTCCTTTGTTTTTTATTCATCTGTCATAGGATTTGTAATTTTTTTCTTCTCAAAATTTATAATGATTTGTTTCTCCATGATTAATGATTCGGACCACGGTTTAACTAGCTCAGGAAATAACATATAGTAGTCCCCAGTTTAGAATTTTTGGATTTATTTTCTTTCACATTTACTTCAAACTTCTTCCTCTAAGATGAGGAATATTATATTCGTTTCATATTCTACTTGTCTTATAGGTTTGGTTCACATCAACTTTTATATAATTCCCAAAGACTAATTTAAAACCAGTCAATGGTGGTCCCAAACAGATTTTTAGTCTTGCTTGGTCCCTGAGTTGGTAAGGTGGGGCTCGGGAGGACATAATAGCATCTACATTGTTCCACATGCTTCTAATATATCGAAAAAGATTACATTAGATGACTCATTAGGAGAAACAATTTAGTTCTGCATGACTAAGCTAGTAAGTATCCCACGAACTTGTCCTTTTAAAGCATTCTTTCAAATGCACACGAAAACATACTAGTTAGAGGCAAAGTCAGAACAGATACTGGTTTCAAGTTTTTGCAACAACAGAACTTTCTCCTTATTTCAAACCATATTAACAACTACCACGGAAAGCGAGACTAACATCAACTATTTAGAAGAAAAAAAGACAGCAGGAAGGCTTAGGCAAGGACAAAAGTAATCGAACCATAAAAGATCTAATTGTTTGTTTTTAAGAAGAAATTGAAAGAAAACAGCAATAGTTGAAGGTTATGGTAGATTTATCAAGAAAAATCTTGCAACCAAAACACTATCATATAGAAAAGATGGACTCATTTTACTAGGCAGGGGTAAATACTCAGGAGGTGTCATCTAAGGTACTACACTACTTCAGTCTTACCTGTAACATATTAAAGGAAAAAAAATAATCATTGCTTTAAGAACAGATTGAAAGAACAGATTAAGCAACTTGAAAGTATCAAAAAACTTTTGGAGTAGAATCTAACCAAGCTTAGTTCCAACAAGGATAATTGGAACACCAGGTGCATAATGCCTCAACTCCGGGATCCACTGAGAATTCGAAAAGAAGAGAATGCATTAGCTGGTCAAGCAATTGAAAGTATATTATTCAAAAACCGAGGAAAAAGTATCTAATAAATAATAATCTTACTTTCTTAGCAACATTTTCGTAGCTGGCTTTGCTAATGAGAGAAAACGCCAACAAGAAGACATCAGCCCCACGATAGCTCAAAGGTCTTAATCTATTGTAATCTTCCTGGCCTGTTCCATGACCAAAAAAACAATATAATCAAACCTACCACAACAAACATTCTAAGATACTAATAAGGAAAATTTATGGAATCGAAACATACCAGCAGTATCCCACAATCCCAGATTAACAGTGTTGCCATCCACGACCACGTTTGCACTAAAGTTGTCAAAGACGGTCGGCACATAATCCTATTTCACAAAGCATCACAGAGGGTGTGGGGAAAATGTTATAGTCAACATCTCCAAAAGTCATCTTAAAATAATCATAACAATGAAGCAAGAACTAGATAATGATGACTACAATATCATCAACAAACTCAATATAATGTTAGGTTTATGAAAAGCTGAAAATTCTAGAACAACATTTTTCTTATGCCAATGAAAAGGAGAAAAAAGAAAACCCAATACTATGTCCATCTATATCACTTCAACTCTTTATTTTTCAGGGTGACCCAAACCGGACACGATTTTGGACATGGGAAACCTCCAAATACATGAAAAAACATTGACCAGGGTATTTGACACTCATGCTCTAACAAAGATAGAGATCACCCAAGATTCACAATAATGAAAGCATCAGCAATAGTTTCAGATATAGAAATTTGAGTTATGTTCCCTCCAGCAGAAAAAAAGGGGAATAGCAAGATAAAATTTTCCACTTTTAACCTTAACTCACTAATTGAAATGAAAACTTACAATAATAAGCATTTTTTTCTTAGGTGATGAATCATCAAATCACAAATAGACCAAATCATAGGGTAAACTGCAAAAGGCAATAAAATTTCTGCAACAACAAACCCTAAGAAACTGCTCACTTGACAACAAATCGTTAAGAATGATTCAATTATTCAGTAAGATATTCTGTACCGAATTCAAGATTCCAAAGATAAGTACATGCAAAAGGTAGAAAACAAACAAATACCCAATAAAGAAGGCAACTTTATCAAAAGCCACATTGACCACAAGAACCCAGTGTAGTTTATGCTTGGTGGCCAAGAAAATTGGGGAAACAAAAAAGAGGGAAAACCCTATGGAAATCCAAGTAAAGAGACGGTCCACTTTATTTTTGATTCCCCATATTTTCTCAGGGACCAAACAAAAAAAGGGTTAGTCTTTGTTTTTGAACTTACAGTCGGGAAAGTATTGCTGGTGTAGGAGATGAGCATGCAAGTCTTGCCGACAGCACCGTCACCAACGGTGACGCATTTGATGAACCTCGAAGCACTCATCTTGCGCCACGCGGAACAGGCAAAAGTGAAGTGATTTCAGAGCTGCTCCTCCCCCTCCGCCCCTCGGCTATCTCTTACTCTAATTCTTGTCCAAAACAGTAGAGTAAAACAAAGCCAAATCTAGCTAATGTTGTTTTTTCTTGGTTATGTTGAGAGAGAGGAAGAAGATGAAGTACTAAGTAAAATGGGAAGCAATCAAAGACATTGTCCGAAAGCAAGAGAGAGAATAATTAGGGGAGAGGAAAGACAGCTCTTCGACAGCTTACATCTACAACTTGAATATATTTACACCATAAAACACAAATATTACTTATTCTTTTTCCCGAGAAAATATCTCCATAGGCTTATTTATTTCAAGGTATGGCAGTGAGATTTTTATATAAATTTAATAAAAAATTTATCAACAAAAATATATGTTAAATGAATTAAATATATACGTTTCTATTAATGATTGTGATATAATTATGAATTTTTATTGTTGAAATTCAAAAAAATTATTTATGTATTTTTACAGTATTTTTAAAATGTATTAATAAGTAAGTCTTTCAACAAAATTTGTATACATTAAGTTTCAAATTTAAAATTTATTTAAAAAATATTAAATTATTTATCATTTGAATTAAATTTATTAATTATTTTATAATGTTATTAATATATCTAAAATGATAAAATAATTAAATAATATATATGATTAATACTGTTACAGTAATTATGTGAAAAATTTTAGTAATTGCTATACAATTAAGTCAATATTGTATGAAAATCAGTAATAAAGAACATTTTAAGCATTTAAAATTATTTTTAAAATTATAATAATTTTTAAACGATAATAATTGTCTTGTTGTCATACAGTAGTATTAAAAAAATAAAATATGAAATTGAAATTTTAAAAATAAAAATCTTAAATTTCATAAAAATAGTAGTAAAATGATTAGAACTTATTTATTGTGGTTAAATGCAGGGTCAAGTGGTCATCGTACTCTAAAAATATATTATTTTGATCATCTAACTAATTCGTCAATTAAATCATTAAATTTTTAAATTAATTTTGTTTTTATCATCATCGTTAAAATATTAATATAGAAGATAACGTGATAAATAATAAAAATTTATATAATTGTAATTTTAATCTCTCATAATTATTTATTTTACTAATTTAGTTTTATTTGTATGATTATAAATACTTTAGACGTATATTTAAAAAAAAGTATCGTTTACATATAAGCCTAATTTAAAAAAATAATATCAAATGTAAAAAATGTTGATTTTTATATATGAGAAAACATAAAAAATAAGTAATAATATTCTTTTTATAATTTTTTGATATTTAACTTTTAATTTGATTAATTAGAATCATTCGTTACGAGAATTAGAAGAAGAGCTCTCTTGGGTTCTAAGGGCCCCAGACCCTTTTTATAAAGTTAATTATTTATAGTTTTAAATAATATTAAATTTAATTATTCAAATTAAAAAATATTAAAATTTATTAAATATATAATTAATTAAGAGTTAAATTGAGTGTGTAAATGAATCAAGTTTGATGAATAAATTTGTTTTTATTTATATTTAAAAGTGTTTATGTTTGGTTTTTTAAAATTTTTAATATCATGTTTGTGCTTGTTTATTTATTTTTAATGGTATTTATATTTGTTTGTTTAGAAAAAATTATATCATAGGTTAGTCCCACCACGTGACCATGGGACCAACCACTAAAAATCACCTACTGCATCACCAATTTTTACGTGTCATATTTTTTTTTAAGTGAATCTTTACTTAAAAATTATTTTTAAAAAGAATTAACAGTAAATATAAATAAAGATTTACTTTAAAAAATATGACATGAAAAAAATGATGATGTGAGTGATTTTTAGTGGTTGGTCTCATGGATGACATGGTGGGACTGACCAATTATATAATTTCTCTTTTGTTTAGGCTTCACGATTAGAACTCAAAAGTTCATCATATGTCCAATTTAATCTATACATTCACCGATATTTAAAATATAAAAAAAGAAAAATGAGTATGTATACTCAAAATTTTGTCCAATTATAATTCGAGTCTTTATAAATTTAAATATTAGACAAATTAGGTGTTGCCTCGTTACTTTTGAGTTTAAATACGTAATAAACTTTTGCATTTTCAAAATTCAATATCTTGGCTCTATCAATATTCGATCCTAATTTCGTCCCTAACGAGGATGATTGTTCTAACTCAATTTAATTTATTTACACCACTATAATTCGAATTTCTGATATTGTTTTTATAAAATCTAGTGTCTTTATTAGGGTGAGCAAAAATCGAATAACTCGACTCGAGGCGAAAATACTGGACTCGTTTTGACTCGACTCGAAAAGTTTCAAATAAAGTTTGAGTTATAAAATGAAAATTCGAATAACTTAAAATTTTTAGTAATTAAGTGATTTATTTTTAAGTTTGAGGTGAGTCTCTCAATTTTTTATGATATAAATACATTGATATATAAAAAATATTAAGAAATATTGTTACATATGAAAAAAAATTAAGAAATATATATATACATATCTTATATAACTAGAGAAAGTCGTTTAAATTAGAATTAAATCATACTACAATACAATAAATAATTAAAATTAATTTTTTATAGAAACTCAAAAACTAGATTCGATTTGATTCGACTCGATTCGACTTGAATCAAAAAAAATTAAAAAAAAAGAGTTATAAAATATAACTCGTCAACTCAAATAATTCAAAAAATTTTAACTCGATTTGATACGATTCGATTAAACGCTCACCCCTAATCTTTATCCTATAAACCCCTTAGTAATTGGCAAAAACAAGTATCCATCTTTTTCATTTAATAAAACTATTATCATTTTTATAGGAATGAAAAATAAGTTGTCTGTATCAAACTCATCATCTAATTTAAAACTGAATTAAATTAATATCCCTAATCTTACACTAATTTGATTAATTTAATAAAATTACTACTAATAAATGTAAAGGGAATCCATAAAAATTATACAAGTGATTAGGGACATTTATGTCTTATCTGAAGAAATTTCGTGCTGATTAAGACCAAAATAAATAAATAAATAAAATAAGATGCTTAAGTAAGGTATTTGCATGTGAACCATACAGCTCAATTTGTTTTATTATGATGTTTTTATTATTTCAAACTTTTAATTAATAAATAATTTAATAGTAATGATATTGACAACAAGAAAAGCTCCATAGAGGTGGATTAGATTAGAAGATGGTTCGTTTGTTTTCAGGAAATATTTTTTATTTTTATTTTAGAAAATAATTTTTAATTTTAATTTTTTAAAGATTTAAAAATATGTTTGATTAATAGGGATAAAAATATATTATTTAGTATCTAGGTTTGCAAAATAAAAATGAAAAAAGTATTAACTAATAAAAATAAAATATAATTAAAAATATTATTATAATAAAATAAAAATACTAATTGGTTATTATTATAATAATAATAGTTAAAATAAAATACTCATGTTCATATTTTTATTTAAAAAAAAAACAGATTTAATTTTTTAAAACCAAACGGACTCATAATTATTTGCCTCTATTTCCCCAAAGTCAAACGATATTCATGCTATTTTTAATTAATGCTTGAATAAATTATTATTATTTATATACCAGATCCTTGCCAACTCTCCATATACATCTCAACCCCCACACTATTTCAAACAATTAAAATATATATCTTATGTTTTAATTTTAATATTATATATTTTCCTAATCAATATTATGTTTGGAGAACATGGGGCCGTGACATGATTAAGAAAACTTTGATTAATTTGTGTTTAAGCATATACTATAATATTAATTAATCTCAATTTGTCAAAAAATAATAGTTAGAGAATGAAAAGTTTATTAGACTATATTTCTCTTTATACACGGTCAAATTAGGTCATATTATTAAAAGTTCGAATATTAACATTGTGAATAGAATAAATTGAGAATCAAATTAAGTTATATTTATTAAAATGAACGGTTAAATCTCGAATTTTAATATTATAAAATTATCGAATTAATGAAGATTATAGTCTAAAACAGATATTACTGTAATTACTGTTAGCTAATTTTAAAGAAGGCAAAACCATTTGATATTTTAACACTTTTGTGTCGGTCAGATATAAACTCCATTGCTTGGGGCATCAGCAACAGCGAGACTATACAATCAAGTTGTGTCAATTATTTTGTTGAACGCAACTATGCATTTCAACTCTCACAGTCCAAATCACGAACAGGTGGGCGACATCTTCCCTTGTTCTCGAAGTAAAGCTCAAATTCAATGAAGACGGGCACCCAAAAATGGGGTAATCCCACATTTGCATTAAAAAGAAGACCAAAGTGATGCCACTTTGAGTTTATCTGCAGGTAAAGGATGATGTTCCTTGGATTTCTCGTGACGCAATAGCCAATAGCCAAGCGCCATCACAATCTAATGTAAGGTAGATTCGTTAATGGTGGTTGTTAAGTTGGTTAAAAGGCCACCTAATCAACTGCAACATTGAAGCATCAACTACGACATCTCAACTAAGTAGAGTAATTTCCTTTTAAACATAAGAAAACATGAAATCATGATGTTTTAAATGAAGGTGGGAGTTGTAGGGATGCTTAGTGGACAAAGTGTAATTGTGTTTTTTAAATGATTCCAAAATCCAAACCATATAAGTATAGAGTTAGGCCAACTAACAAGATATAATATATTTATTTATTAATTAAACTATATTGAAAATGAAGCATTAAATTTCTCTAGGCACATGGGCCATTCACCACCAACTCCATGTGCATGACATGGATAACCAACTACCTTCCTACTAGTTTTTTCTCCCTAGGGTATCTATTTAATTCTATTCTATTACACATCATTGTATCTGGCACTGCCTTGAGATGCCGTGTCCCCTACTACCATTTAGCCCTGCAAATCCAATCAATTTCTTACACATAATAATCATTCTTGGTTATGTTGGTTGGTCAAATGGCCTGCATAGCCAACTCTACAACCTACTGTGGGGTTATGGAGCAGTCAAGCTAAAGGGTTGTTTAACTTTAGTGCACCAAAACACTGGACGTATGGCACCAGGGAGTACTTGAATCGACACAGACATGCAATTGTCTTGAGCAGAGATGGTTTCGGAATCAAACACCTCTATTTCTTGTCACCTTATCTCCATTTCTGCTCATTCAACTCAAGTACGTTTCAAACTGATCAGTTGATTCTCTTCTTTGTTATATCTCTAAATGGGTTTCTAGTTGCAGAAGAGATACAATTGTCAGTTGATGCTATTAGTTATGTACCTTAGTGCCCGATTGAGTGCCTCCATGGAACAGTAGTTTAATCGGCTTAGAGGGCGTTTTCCAGTTTGTTTCATGAGATAGAGGATCAACCATGCATATAACTTCTGATCTAGGGACTAGGAGGATTTCTAAAGGCTGTTCTCAAGTTCATGCAAGAGGGAAAAGCTTCTTTTCTTCTTGCTTAACTACATAATTCATCTATCCACATTGCAAATATTTATCACAAACCAGACTCCCGTGCCATGACCCCACAAAGCTGTTACAAGTGTAGAGCATTTTCTGCTTTTCTGACATGACGGTTACCATGCACTACAAACTGTGGGAAAAATATGAGAAAAATGGTAATCTTGCCTTTTTAAAATAGGTAAAAGATGAAGATTCGGATAATGATTTTATAAGATTTTATTTTACTCAACGAAATCTTTACAAGATAGTTCATATATTCAAAATGATTGAGTGGTGAATAAGAAATTGATGCTTTAAGTATGGTAGTTGTGAATTGAATAAAGGAGTGAAACTCCCTATTCAACATTGATGTGATCAATTGAATGAGAAATCTTTATATACATTTAGCCACTTCATGTTTGTTGAATAACTTGCGAGGATATTGTTCCTCGCGCGCAAAGGAATGTGAATCCAATCTCATTCGGGTTGGGGGCGTACCTATGCGACATTGGCAACGCGAATGTCGGGACCAATCGTGCCCTTTGTGTAGCTTACAAGTATTTTACCCGTTGTGAGTTAATTTTTTATTGCTATTGATATATCTTTTTGAATATTCCAAATTTAAAAGAATAATTTATGATTTTCTTAAATTCAAATAGTAAATAGGTAATGCATGCAATTTACGAAAATATATCCGATTAAATAATATATAAATTAATTGTTTCCAAATTAAATCAGATAGAGTATTATTGTCATATTTTTGTAGTATTTTATTTCCTACGTTTAACCTAATTCACTCCCCTATAAATAGAAGCCATTTCTATGATTTAAACATCATCTCGAAAATTTTTGAAATCACTAAAATTGTATATTGTTTTTGGTGACGAGGGAAAGACAATGCTACATTCGTGATCTCTACAATTGTACTTTCGTTAAAGATCATTTGTTGTTGTATTTTGGAAGACAGATAACCAATGAATTTAAGCATCATAAGAGTAACCGAAAATCTGCCTTAAGAAAATTACGTTCATGCAGACTTCAACACGAATATATTAGTTTGCTATTTCACATATGTTATATCATTCTAATTTTATATTATATTTGTTTTACTATTATAATATAATATTTTTACTTTTATTATTTCATCTTGGACTAATAATTTTTCTAGCAACCTTAATACATGTTTTTTAATCCAAGGCGATTCGATATTTATGATTAAAATGTGTTTGTGAAATATATCCTTCGAAACTAAGTAAATAAATTTATTTTCAGGATTTATCCTACCGTTTAAACGAGTTTGATAAAATCTCAAACGTTGGGATAAATTTGTTTTACAGAAAATATCAAGATAAATATTTTAGATTACTAATTTTATAAAATATCAAATCAAAGACAACTGAAATTCAAATTCTGGTTTATTAGAATCATAATTAATTCAGATTGATTTCTTTTATTGAAGAGAAACAATGAACATGACAAACTTTAATTTTTGTCTTATGTGAATATATGTTTGCATGTACCGGCAAAACTTTTTTTATCGAAATAAAGGTTCAACTTAAGGTAATGTTATCTATTGATGGCAACTAATGAGCAAATATGATATTTATTCATTATATAATTAAATTGTTTATTTGATATAAAAATGATAATGATAGGGTTTAGGGTTTTAGGTTAGGGGTTTTGGTTAGGGTTAAGGAATTAGGGATAAAGTGTATTTTTTAGGGTATAGGGTATAGGGTTTAGAATATAAAAAATAAGGGTTAGGGTTTAAAATTTAATTTTTTTAAAATTTTTAACAAGAAACATTGATGAAGGTATGATAAAGAGGTAGAGAATTTTTACTCATCATTCTCAGTTATACTTTAGAATTTGGGTATCAAAATTTTAGCACGTTGATTCAAAACAAAAATTTCAGAAAAATTAATAAGTATGAAATTCTCATATTAGACCCTATATCTAGCATTCACATAAATCTCCTAAAAATGCATGCTTATAAGTTATGGTACACAAGTAATAGAAATACAATTTTCTCCCATCACATTATGTTCTATACTTTTTTTTTCTTACCATAAAATTTATAGTTTTATGACATAAATTAGATTATAATTATTAAAAACTAACATAATAAATATTTAAATTAAGGATGAGTCTATTACGTCCGTCGAACGCCGCTGAACACTATTAATGTTGAACATTGCTGAACACTATTAAATTAATTAATAAAAATTAAAAATCTTAAAGATTCAATGTGTAATGATAAATTAATTAAAATAAAATTTAAATTGAATCAGATGAAGAACTAATAAATAGAAATTAGGGTTTTTAATTTTAAAATTGGTTACTAATTTGTTAAATTAAGTTTATGAAATTGAGAAAATATAAAATAAGGTTTTGGGATGAATTTAGATTGATATTTGGAGTTACCGATAATAGGGATTTGATTGGTTAGGGAAAGGTTGGGGACGATGGGTAACCGCATGAAATGATCAACGACAGTTAGGATTGTCCGATAAAGGTCGGCGACAAAAAGAAAGGACGATAATCGCATACCTTTTTGCCGCTAAAATAATGCATGCAAGAAGACAGTGAGTAACAAAGCAGCCTAGAATGATCGACGACGAGATAAGTCGACTGGATCTTGACGGTGGCAGTGACAACAGAGACAAAAACTACAAGAGTGATTGAGTTTAAGGTTCATGATGTTACTACAAAGATATTCAAATATTCGATTATAATTAAAATATTATAAAAATATAATATTTATTAATTTTTATTTTAAAATAATTATAATTATAATTTAAGTCCTTCAGATTTTTATTTTTTATTAAAAATTAATGGTGTTCAATAATGTTCAGCGATAACAATGTTTAACGATGTTCGACAACCGTTGTATAATTTTTCTTAAATTAATTATTCATTTAATTTGTATTCAAAGCAATATTAGGAAACATTATTAGGTGAACCTTGTTCACCACGTCATCCATGGTCCCAATTAATCAGGACCGTTGATCTTAATTTTTTTTCCAAGTGAATCATCGCCTCTTTGCTACATGGACTTAGTGGGTGGGTAGTTAATAGGTGGTTATTTAAAGATCAATGGTCCTGATTGCTTGGACCATGGATGACGTGGTGAACAAGGTTCACCTAATAATCTCTCCAATATAAGATAACCATATTTACATGCATGAACATGTGTATTCAATTAAAACCCTGCCGAGATTCAAACTTTTTCCAAAGAAAGCAGATTTTTCTCGAGAAAAAATCGCAGAACCACTCGTGTTCAAAGGCTAGAAACAATTGACGTTGCATAAAACCAACAATATAAATGGCTGACATTATGTTCGTGGTTAGACGAGCTTCTCCTCTTTCTAAGGCCAAGCTAAAGAGGCTCCCAATAAAAAGCTACGCTCGTTAAGTTTCTAACATAACCCCCACCCTACGTAGAAGAATAAAACTTGTTCACCTGGCATATGCCAATATGGTGAAAACTGGCCGTATACACTCCACGTTCTTCCTCTCCACACTACTGCTGGTTGCTTATTACGTCGCGGATGTTGGAAATGCGGAGGCGGAGAACGAAGATGACAACACTAAGGTTGACGGTCATACGACGAGTAAGAGCGTGACGTACGATGCGAGGTCCCTGATCATCAATGGCAAAAGGGAGCTTCTATTTTCTGGAGCTATTCATTACCCCCGCAGCACCCCGGACATGTGGCCGGACCTGATTCAAAAGTCTAAGCGGGGAGGCATCAACACGATCGAGACGTACGTTTTCTGGAACGCACATGAACCTGTTCAGGGTCAGTTCAACTTTGAAGGACAAAATGACTTGGTGAAGTTCATCAAGTTGATTCATCAGAAGAATATGTTTGCAGTCCTTAGGCTGGGACCTTTCGTCCAGGCTGAATGGAACAACGGGTAATCATGATTAGAATTTTCTAACCTTTTCCCAATTTTTTTCAATGTTCTTATTGAAATGAATCTTCTATTTTCACTCTGAAAAAACACCAGAGGATTACCATATTGGCTAAGAGAGGTCCCCAACATTATATTCCGATCTGACAATGAACCTTACAAGGTACAAGAGCCTTCTCTAAGTGTAAACGACAATATTAGTATAAGATTTTGTATCTGAAGAGAATCTAAACTTGTGTAGGAACACATGCAAAGGTTTGTCACCATGATTGTCAAGAAAATGAAGGAGGAGAAGTTGTTTGCTCCACAAGGAGGGCCTATCGTTTTAGCACAGATAGAGAATGAATACAACACGATTCAGCTAGCATATAGAGAAAAAGGTGACAGCTACGTTCAGTGGGCTGCAAAAATGGCACTTAGCTTGGATGTACAAATCCCATGGATCATGTGCAAGCAGAAGGATGCCCCAGATCCCGTTGTCAGTTTTGTTTTTTTAAGAACTGATAAAAAAGATGGAAAACAAAGTAATAATACGTATACACTTGGTTCTGCAGATCAATACATGCAATGGAAGGCACTGTGGAGATACTTTTAGTGGTCCAAATAAGCCCAACAAGCCCACGTTGTGGACTGAGAACTGGACTACACAGTAAGTCAGTGTAGTTTATACGAACATAATTAAAGGCAGATTCGAGTTCGTTGGTGTGTATTGGCTAATGTTGTGACTGTCACTCAATTCAGGTTTAGAGTATTCGGGGATCCCCCATCCAAAAGGTCAGCTGAAGATTTGTCATACTCGGTCGCTCGCTTCTTCTCTAAGAATGGAAGCATGGTTAACTACTATATGTACCATGGTGGCACGAATTTTGGTAGAACAAGCTCTTCATTTACATCGACTCGTTACTATGACGAAGCCCCTCTCGACGAATTCGGTAGGATTAAGAATATGTATATATATACAGCTAAACGAGGAGCCAACTCTCGTATGTTCTTGTTGTAGGTCTTTTAAAGGAACCAAAGTGGGGTCATCTCAAGGATGTTCACAAGTCCTTGAATTTGGGCAAGAGGGCTCTGCTTTGGGGGACTCCTACTGTTGAAAAGTTGGGTCCAGAACTAGAGGTAAGCATGCGATTATATAGACTAATTTAATGGATTTTCGGTCAGGGAAATCGATACCAGTTTAATCTGCAATGCAGGCTATAGTGTGGCAGAAATCTGGAACTCCTGTGTGTGCAGCTTTCTTGGCCAACAACAACACTCAACAACCGCAAGTAATGAATTTCAAGGGGCAGCAATATCGCTTGCCGCCTCGTTCCATTAGTATCCTCCCCGACTGCAAGACCGTGGTTTTCAACACTAACCAGGTAAACCAAACTCTATAAGCTCCACACTTTTGGCCTTTATTTGCACTGCAAGTAACTTGTCTTCCATGCTTGACACAGATCACATCTCAACATAACTTTAGGAAATTCATAAGATCAGAAATTGCAAACAAGAACTTCAAATGGGAGATGTATAGGGAAGTCACTCCTACTGAAACTACAATGAAGTCCCCCGGGCCACAGGAACATTGGATATTGAGTAAAGATACAACCGACTTTGTATGGTTCATGTCTAAACTTAAGCTGGAAGCGCGTGACTTGCCGATGAAGAAAGATGTTATCTCGACTCTACGAGTTGCAAGTGAGGGACATGGAGTCTATGCCTTCGTCAATGGTGAATACATCGGCACTGAACACGGTAGCAAAGTTGAGAAGAATTTTGTTTTCCAAAAACCTGCACCTTTCAAGGAAGGGACTAACTATATTGCTGTCTTAAGCTTCGTGGTCGGACTTCCCGACAGTGGAGCCTACATGGAACGTAGATATGCAGGACCACGTTCTATCACCATCCTCGGTCTAAACACCGGTACACTCGATATAACCAATAATGGTTGGAGCCATGAGGTTGGAGTTGATGGAGAAAAGAAGAAAGTATTTACCGAAGAAGGCTCCAAATCTGTTAAGTGGAGCACGCCTGACCAAGGAGGACCCATCACATGGTACAAGGGAAGATTTGATGCACCAGAAGGCAACAATCCGGTTCTCATTACAATGGATGGTATGGGGAAAGGTATGGTGTGGATCAATGGCAACAGCATTGGCAGATATTGGGTGTCTTACCTCTCTCCTATAAAAACCCCAACTCAATCCGAGTATGTAAACCATGAACCGTTCATAGAACAGTCTCGATTAGACAGCAACTAAGGTTGTTTTGTTTGTAATTTCAGATACCATATCCCACGATCATTCCTGAAGCCAAAGGACAACCTGATTGTTATCTTCGAGGAAGAACAAGGTATCCCTAAATCTGTCTACATATCAACAACTAACAGGGACACCATCTGTAGTGTGATGGGAGAACAGTACCCGCCATCTCCGAGCTGGTTCGAGAACAAAGCCGGCATCGTCCGACCCCTGGTGAATGACTTGAAACCAAAGGCTGAACTGATATGTCCAGACCAGAAGAAGATCGCGGCAGTTGAGTTTGCCAGCTTCGGTGATCCTTTCGGAAGCTGCGGATCCTACAATCAAGGGAACTGCACCGCTCCTGCATCCAAGCAAGTCGTTGAGAAGCTATGCTTGGGAAAAAACACCTGCAAAATCCCGGTGGAGGCGGCGGAATTCGGTAACATGAATGGTGCATGTGCTCCTAATACACCCAAGACGTTGGCTGTCCAAGTGGTTTGTGGTAAATAAAAGGCTAGACATGAGTATAGCGTGACAGCTTCAATGGAAGCTTGCAATTTTCCCCCTTCTTCTTATCGAGCTAAAACAGTGCTAGGATAAGCCAATGTATTGTTAGTGCTCTCAGTTATTTCTTAAATCTAATTTTGCAATTTCCAACCATAATTTAATCTAGTATTACTATTTCATTCCCCCTTTTTTCTGGTATTCCATCATCATTATCATTATTTGCATCAAAAATCATTTAAGGTATCAATGTTAGTCATTTATTATCATTTTATTTACGTTAAACATTTAAGTACTATTTAACAAATTTTGATAGTTGATAATTGATAGCTGATTATATGAAAGTGTTTAAAAAATTAATTGGTAAATAATATTTTTTTTTTGATTATTTTAACAAATAAAATGACATATAAAAATATGATTATATTCAATACGTATTTAAATATAATATTATTAAACATATTTCACGAGTATGTGTATATAATTATCTAAAACCATCACCGTAATTATCATCACTTTATTCGATATTGTCGTCATCATGATCTGTTATTTGTCGACAAAATTTTATGTTGCTATTCGTTGTAACCCAACATCAATGAAGTATTTTTTTTGTATGGATCGAATCTCCCTCAAGAGTTTCAATCGTCAAAGCTGTCATGGTTTAATTTGGTGTCCGCCGCGCATCCTTCCCTGGTTTCATCTTCAAGGTGCAAGGTAAAATATTCTCTAACCTTTTTTAAACACTGAAGCCGATCTTTTCAATCGTCGAAATTTGTCCTTATATGATTTAGAAGTTGAGGAAAAGAATGGGGTAAAGAGAGAACCTATGATAATTTACAATAATTAATTATATTTTTAGTTAAATTATATTTATATATTCCATGATAAAAATATGGATTGAGTTCTATATATGGGGTTTTAATATTTATATAAATTTTAGATGTTTTTTTATTTTTGGATGATTCATACTCATTTTATATTGAAAATAAGTAATTAATAAAAAATAGTTAATAATTCTTCGTGTGTTGTTAATATACACCTTATTTTTACTTAATGATATTTGAGTTATTCAAGTCATTTTAGTTATATAAAATGGTTATAATTTTGAGTTAAGAGATTCGTCGAGCTATTCAAATTATATAAAAAGAGTATAATTTTGAGTCAAGATATTCGAGTTGGCTCATACATATTTTGATGCGTGATAATTTTTTTTACGATCTTTTTTTATTTCAAAAATCGAATCTAAATGCATCTATCTCTGAGTAATACGATAGATTTGCTTATACACCGGTAATAGTTAGTAAATATCAATAGTAACTTTTAAGAAAAAATTCATATATTTTAAATCATGTAACGGATAATTGAGTAACGAGTATCTTTTTTAATTATATATTATAAAATAAAATATATATGACATCAAATAAAAGTTCAAATTATATAATCTCAGCATAGACTTTAAGATCCGAATAATCAAACTAAAAAAACTTTAAAAATATAAATTCTATAATTCAAAAAATTCTTACAACACATTTTTAGAACATAATTTTAACTAAAGTCTAAACAAAAACACAAACGACGTAATATCAAAGTTTTCAACCCATTTTCTGTAACAACATATTATCAACTTTTGAAATACTTTGAAATTGTTCAACTTTAGTCTTTGACTTAAATTTAAATCATAAATTTTAAAAAATATAAAAATAAACTCATAATTATTTTATTTATTAAAAAATGCCAAAAATATTGAT
The DNA here is from genome assembly GCA_035048815.1 of Abelmoschus esculentus. Lineage (NCBI taxonomy): Eukaryota > Viridiplantae > Streptophyta > Magnoliopsida > Malvales > Malvaceae > Abelmoschus > Abelmoschus esculentus. The sequence goes on from JAUCBN010000012.1 coordinate 4,541,349, forward strand.
AAGGGGACAAGACCAGGCAATATAAGCATGGATCTGTCCTTGTTCAGACAGTTTTCATTCGACTACCGTTATATCATATCTTTAACTGTTCATCGTCGTCAAGCTACACAACTAAACGTTTTTCATTCTTAAATCTCTCTATAATAAACATTTTCTTAACATGGATATATTTTTTAAATATAGATACACTCATTTTATTAAATAAGGATATATCAAAAAATACAATAGAAGTTTACATCTTTGTAAATAAAATATCTAAATCTAAGTATATATTCTTAGTAAACAAAACTAATGTCACGAGATCATAAAAATATCAAACAAAAAAAAGGTAAGTACTTAATCTAAAGACTCGAAATAAAAGAAAGTTACAAACGTTACCAAAATTCACAATGATAGGTAAAATCATCAACAAACAACATAAAAATGCATATTACGATGAAGGTGCATTGACAATAAACATATTACCATGATTCAATCGCGAAAAAAGAAGGATCGAAAAACTATAATAAAAAAAGTGTATCAAATAATAAAAAACATATCAAAAAATAGAGTAAAATCTTACCACATAAACAAAATTTATTAAATATTAAAAATAAAACAAATAAAATAATAAATCTCAATAGTCGATGATCAATATTAAAATTAGTGCATCATTGATTTATGAAAAAATTAAAAAAAATCAAGAAAAAAAAAGTTGCCGAGAAAATTTAGGGTTTTTGATTTATGATTTTGGTTGTATATATATTTTTAAACAAATATATCTACTTTCATAAATATAAGATAAAAAGAACACAATGAGCATAACAAAGGGAAATGATCCAACAATAACTGAAAGTGTTTTTGATAATTTTTAAACATTAATGATAGAATTGAAAACTTCTTGAAACATCAGTAACCATCTGCGTAGTTTATCCAAATCCTTTTTAAGCAATATATAAGCCACGTGCTTCGCACGCCAACACCCAATCCATTAGACCCTGTGTTCCTGCGGACTACCACCATTGCCCAAATCCCCTGAAACCTCCGAACAATGTCTCTGCTCCTCAAATCCTTCATTTCCCTCTCCTTTCGCGCCAGGCCTCTCGTCGCTTTCCCTTCCGTATTACTTACCAAATCACTTTCCGGAAACCGCAGAACCCGAACCCGAACCATCTCCTCTGTTTCAGCTTCCACTTTTCAATCGCCTCCTTCTACCATTTCCTCTGAAACTCCCAACCCCGTGCCCCCTCTCACCGATTCTCTCCGTTGGATATCTCGTACCGCATTTTGTGGTCATCTGTCGGATGAAGACGTCGGTTCTCGGGTTAGACTTTGTGGGTGGGTCGCTCTCCACCGGGTCCATGGTGGCCTAACCTTCTTTAATCTCAGAGACCACACTGGCACAGTCCAGGTATTCACTTACTTTCGAATTTTCGTATAAACGAGAGTGAAGTTGGGCTCTTTTTTTCATTTTGTAATGACCCTATTGTTTGTTTTTGAATTGTAGATCACGTCGCTTCCGGGTGAGTTTCCTGATGCTCATGATGCTATTAAAGATTTGAGACTTGAGTATGTGGTTGCTGTTGATGGTATTGTCCGGTCTCGCCCCACTGAGTCTGTTAATAAGAAAATGAAAACTGGCTCCATAGAGGTATATTTACCATATTTGAGCTTACAATTTTCATTCTTTATTACTGATGGAAACCGGCTCAATGGAGTTGTTTTTAGCTTATTTCTTCATTCTTCAATTCTATGCGTTTGATTGGATGTCAATTGTATTTTCCAGGTCGCTGCAGAGCATGTTCAGATATTGAATGCTGTAAGATCAAAGCTACCATTATTGGTTACTAGCGGGGATGATGCAAATGATTTTGTTAAGGAGGAAGTCCGTTTAAGGTGGCCGGTTTGTAATTTATTTCAATTTGTCCAAAAATATCTATGCACCTTTTTAGCGTATAAACCTGACATTGTCCTATGAAGGGATAGTTAATGAGCTACATTATTCCTGATTACTTGCTTAGCATAGTTTTACAGTCTGTTTTTGGGGTTTTGCTTTTAATTTTTTATTATCACAAGCCATTCAGTTTACTACAAATGGTTCTCCTTATGATATATTTGGGGACTTTGATTTTATGTCTATTGCTGGAATACCTGTTTCATAGGTACCGATACCTTGATTTACGTCGACAACAAATGAATTTCAACATGATGCTGCGTCATAAAGTGGTGAAACTCATTCGACGATATCTAGAGGATGTACATAATTTTGTTGAGGTTTAACCCTATCAAGTTTGTTCTACTATATTAATTAATCTTAGTGCTATTTCTTTAGTTATTCTCTAGTGATTCATGGTCAGTCTCTGTTTTGGTTCTGACCTTTTCATGGTTATAAGGTAGATTGAAACTCCAATGCTCTCTAGATCTACTCCGGAAGGTGCTCGGGATTATTTGGTTCCCTCAAGAATCCAGGTATTAATGATCCAGCTGCTATTAAATATCTTAAGACAACAAGAAACCGCTTTTATCATGTCAGAGATTTTCACATCCTAACTGGTTATTCAGTCAATAATTATTAAAATTTCAAGGTTCAATAGTAATATCATTGGGACAATGGAACAGGTCTGATTCTTTGTAATGTATATTTTGAAGTCAGGGACATTCTATGCTTTGCCTCAAAGTCCACAGCTTTTCAAGCAAATGTTAATGGTTTCTGGTTTTGATAAATACTATCAAATAGCAAGGTAAGGCTTCTACTTCTTGCCAACACATGTTAGTGTTGCAATTTGTCTCCTATCTTGATAATCTCTTGCTTTTGTTTATGCAAGAACTGATTTACTCGGGCTCATTTTACCCCATTTCTCGACCTGTGTGAGGAGTTTGTTCTATTATTGGACTCAGTTTGATTTATATTTTCTGTTTGTAGAGAAAAAAAGGGTATTAGAATATCCTGTTCCTGCAAGGAATTAGGGGTAATCCAGATAATAGTTACCATGGGAATCTACTGGACTATAACCAGGATGTAAATGCCTTTTTTTCTTTCCTTTTTTTCCGCAGATGTTTTAGAGATGAAGATCTGAGGGCAGATAGACAGCCCGAGTTCACACAGCTTGATATGGAAATGGCTTTCACTCCATTGGAGGACATGCTTAGGCTGAATGAAGATTTAATTAGAAAGGTTTGTTAATTAGGACCAATGTGCTAATACGATTCGAGTTCTAGCTCCAAAATTATCTTTTAGGAAGAACTAATCATAAGTATTTGCTGGTGTGTTTTGATAGAAGGGGTACAAATATTAGGCTACAATTTACATTTTTTTCTCTTTACCTAAAGTTTAGGGTATTCTTCTTCTTCTTCTTTTTTTTTTTTGGTGGGGGGGATATAAACCATTTGTTAATGCAATATTCAACTGTAACTTAGCACTAGCCTTCTAAATGGCTTCATGGGCTCAACTTATGGGCCTTCTAAGAGACTTGTCTTCATTCTACTCTGCTACATGTCCTGTTAGTTAGTCCAGCTATATTTGGTAATTAACACCCTAGGTAAACGCTCAAGGCATTCATTGAAAGGCCTTTTAGCACTCTATATTTTTTACATTAAATGTAGGTGAAAGACTGAAAGTGATTTCCCTCACCACACTGGACATTTGATGTAGTTTATGCATTCACGAGAATTCCAGAACATTTTAGTATCTTCTCATTTGGAGAGGGTTAAGAAAGTTTAAATAATGCAGGTGTTTCTAGAGATTAAAGGCATCGAGCTGCCTAACCCTTTCCCAAGACTGACATATGCTGAGGCAATGGATCGATATGGTTCTGACCGTCCGGATGTCAGATTTGATCTCGAGTTGAAAAATGTAATGATCATTGCAGTATCTGTTATTTACTTGGCACATATTGTCTAGTTTTTTATGTTTTACTTCATTGTCTAATATATTTTTTTTATTTTTTTGCCTCTGTTTGGAGATGCAGGTATCTAATGTCTTCATAGATTCTCCCTTCAAGCTCTTTGCAGATACATTAAAAAATGAGGGAATCATCAAAACGTTATGTGTGCCTTCAGGTGCTAAAAGATTTTCAAACACAGCTCTTAAGAAAGGTGATGTTTACAATGAGGCAATCAAGTCTGGTGCAAAGGGTTTACCCTTTCTTAAGGTCTTGGATGATGGTAAATAGTAATTTTCTCTATCTATTTGAGGAGATGTAAAACACCCCCTCTCCTTCACAAAATTGATTTTCTATTTGTCAATCTGAACTTGATGTTTTTTATATTCTTTTAGGAGAGATTGAAGGAATTCCTGCACTGGTATCTAGTTTAAGTTCAACAAACAGAGAAGAATTCTTAAGAAAATGCTCTGCACAACCAGGTGATCTGATCTTGTTTGCAGTGGGCCATCATACATCAGTTAACAGAACCTTAGATCGACTTAGGATATTCATGGCTCATGAACTGGGTTTGGTTGACCTTGTAAGTTCCTGCTAAGCTATCTGAAATATTCATTTGTTGTTTCTTATTAGTTTTCTGAAATTAAGCATTTGCTTCAATTCTGAAATGCAGTCTAGGCATTCAATTTTGTGGGTGACTGATTTCCCAATGTTTGAGTGGAATGATTCAGAGCAGAGACTTGAGGTTTGTGTCATGCTCTTGTTATGACTTATGTCTGGTGATTTTGGCATTTTTTTGTGTGATATAGTTCCCTTTGGACGTCTTATTTTTTCTTATGTTAGTTTGTTATTGTATCAGTGTGATTCTGTCATTTTTTGAGGAATTAACAGTGTAGCTACATTTTAAGATTTAGTTTTCATTGGTATTATAAGTTCAGTCTTTTGTGTCAAAATACAAGCAGATATTCGAAATGTAGAGTTTTTCATTGTTTTTTTTTTCGTTTCCACATATGCTTATGTAACTTAATTTGGTGAAAGCTTTAGCTTGTTAAAGTAATTTACCTGGAAGGTTTAGATTGTTAAATTAATATAATATGTATAATTTTTTCAGATATGGATGTTTTAGTTTTGTTCAATACGGTATTTGCAGTTTGCACCTGCCTGTTGTTGAAAAATTACTTTCACTTATATTGTAGCCCCTTCATCATCCATTTACTGCACCAAACCCTGAAGACATGGGAGATCTCTCTTCTGCGCGTGCCCTAGCTTATGACATGGTTTACAATGGAGTCGAGGTATTTATATTATGTTCTTTCTAGATAACTTTAAAAGGGTAAGATTTGATCAATCAACTCTTATAGATGGTAACTGAATGCGTCATCGCCCCTTGCTTTTTCAGATTGGTGGAGGAAGTTTAAGAATTTACAAACGTGAGGTCCAACAGAAAGTATTCAAAACTATTGGCATCTCTCCTGAACAGGTGAGAAGAACCTTAACCTAATCAAGAAGTTATAAATCTGTGGATATCATTTGCACCATGTAACTTGGGAAGTCTTGTCCATTACACATCCTCCTATTGCATTTATTGTTTCTGCAAGGATAACCAAGGTAGTGGATGATTCTATTATCTAACTAGTGTCGATTCGAGAGTCCGATCCTATACATACTGGCCTAAAAGAACATAGAAATCATAGAGTGACATAAGAAACTAGAATACTTGTAGATCTTAGAAAAGAAAAAGATTATAGTTTTTTTAAATCCTCAATCCTCTTACCGTCCAAATAATGTTGTTTTATGTTATTTACAGGCTGAAGATAAGTTTGGCTATCTTCTTGAAGCTTTAGACATGGGTGCTCCTCCACATGGTATGACATGCTTAGGCCACAAGACCAACCTTTTCTATCTGGAATAAGAGTTCACTTGTTATTTATCCGTTTTTGTTTTCTTTTTGTTGTTGCATTTTTTCAGGGGGAATCGCATATGGTTTGGATCGATTGGTTATGCTGTTAGCAGATGCAAATTCTATCAGAGATGTCATCGCTTTCCCAAAGACGACCACTGCACAGTGTGCCCTCACTCGAGCACCGTCGAAGGTGGATGTCCAACAGTTGAAAGATCTGTCTCTGAAAACCCTGTAGTTTCTTATTGATTTACCCGTCTCTATATGCAAACCTGACTAGGCTGGCCATTAGCTATCTCTAGTAAGAAGCAAAATATTTGCCATACATGGTTCAATTTTGATTTGAGACATTATGTGGAACATGACCTAATTTGTCACACCACTTGTTCCATCTTCAATTGATGTATCCAGATTTGAAACCGAACACAAATACTAGATTCTGGATTAGATTATATAAAAAATAGTTAAATTTGAAACATATATTCGTTTAAAATTTGAAGTTCTAAACTTAAACATTAAGGCCTTGTTCTCCCGTAAATGCTGAAAATTCATATTTAGTCCCTTCAAAATTTGAAGTTTTAAACTTAAAACAACGGTAAAATCAATTTTAGACCCTAAAGTAAATTTCAATATTTTCCCTTTAAAAATTATAATTTAAACTAAAATAATAATTAAATTGCATATTGGCCTTTCAAAATTTTGGTAATTTAATTATTGCACTAAATTTTAGCTTCACACCTGTCATCAACAAATAAAATACTAATCATCGACCAAATAGTAAATTAGATAGTTAATATTAAGGGTAAGTAAACTTGACTCAATTTTAACGAGTGTAAAATAAAAATTAATTAAAATCAAGGACTTTGAAAAGTATACACTAGAGATACTTGTGTTTGGATGGTGAAAACATAATTATAGGAGGGAATAAACTTTTCTAGAATAAGGTACTTATGTTGGGATTGAGGATTATTTTAATAAGAGGTGTTATAATAATACTAATAGTGGCGTGTTTTTGAGTTGATAAAAATGTTATTCCCTTTGTTTTCTTAGGTATTCTCTAATTTCTGTTCTTTTGGACTATAATATCCATTGACAGAGAAAAAGAAATATCTTTGATTTTGCATCAACTGATTATTAAGTAAGTTTTTTTTTTCTTGAGACTTTTTATTTTTGAATTAATTTTTAACAAAATTTCATGGGTTTTCTTAGCTTTTTTCAATCTATCGTGATTCTTTTTGTTTTTGAGATTCATGAAAGAAGTAAAATCATTTTTTTGAGTAAATCATCAAAATATTTTAAATATATTTTGTTCAATCAACAAAATAAAATTTTTGTCAATTTTAAAAAATATTCTTGTTTGTTTTATAATTTTTTTTTGATAATAGTTGGGTTTACCTTTTTTTTTTTAATTTCAAGTTCTCATTTTGATTATTTTATGCAATTTTTTTTAACTTTTTTTTAAAATAAGTATCTAGTATTATGTGATGTTATTATTTTAAGGTCAAACCATTATCTGTTAAAAAATTTATCACTCGATCATTATTAGAAAAATAATATTGTTACTTTATTCGTTGACTTACGTAGATACAAGTTATCATTTCTTGTATCTCATTTATCGATTTATGGTAAAATAAATGATAATCAATAATATACTCTAACGAAAAAAAGGATTGAACGATGGTGATTGATTCAATGATGACCAAGAAAGAGATTTAGATGTTTCTTCAAAAATTTAAGTATGTTAGGGATATTTTAGAAATTGATTATTATACTTTTCTAGAAATTGGACATATAACATACTTAATAATGTGGTAGTAATCTTATATTTTAAACTACCTTATTACCATAATTAATATTACATTCAATTGACTAAATATATTTTAAAAATAATATAAAGATAATTTTAAAGCTTAATCATTGAAGAAACATTATGAAATAACCATCGAAGAAACATTACAAAAAAAGAAAAAAAAGAAAATGCACGTTAAAATATACAAGTAGATGTTAGCTTCTAATGGTTTTTTAAAATTTAGATAAATATTTCTGTCGTTAATACTAAGGGTTTTTAATCATTAAATAACCGTTAAAAAATATTATGATATAAAAAAAGATAAAGATAAAAAAAGTATGCTAGTATTCATAAGTAGATGTTGACCTCCAACAGTATTTTATAAATTATGTAAAAGTTTATGAGTGGTTATAATCATCGGATAACCGTTAAAGGAATAACGGTTGAAGGAACATTATAAAAAAAGAGAGAAAGAAATGTAAGGCACGTTCAAATAAAGGATTTGATGTTCGCTTTCAACTATTTTTTAAAAATTAGGTAATAATTTTTGTTTCTAATAATGAGAATTTTTAGTTATCAGGTAATCGTTAAAGAAACATATTGAAATAAAAAAAAAAAAGACGCGTTGAAATTTTAGATTTGAAGGCTTAATAGACCTTTGTATTCTAATGTTTGATCCTAGTTTCATTCCTGACTGTATTCTCACTCGAGCACATGATAAGTGGACATTCAATTGAATACTTGATTTTTTGTTTGGTTCCCAATGTTTGTTCCTAGTTACGTCCTTGAGTGTACTTTCACTCGAGCACATGAGATATAGACATTCAATCGAATCTATACAATTACTTGACAAAGGAAACTTTAAATACTTGAATTATAAGATTTAGTTTTTTTTAGAAATTGAAAATTTTATATTTTTAATTAAAATTTTATGAAAAAATAAAAATCTTATCATGTTTCAAACAATGACTAAACCAATTCTTTTTCAAACATTAATAAATTAATTTTAAAATAATAATATTAAATTTTTTAAAATATTAGACACTAATTGAAAAAAAAAACTTTAAACACCAAATTTAAATATTTACTATTTATTTAATTACAATTTAATTATATATATTTTCTGGTAACCGATTTTTATGATTCATTGAATCATAGGTGTCTGTAACTAAATATGGCAACCAACTATAATAAGATAAGCTTTGTGATTATAACAGGGTTAATACATGGGAATGTCGTGATTTCACCAACAGAAAATATAATTTACTTGCCATTTATTCTTATATGCCAAATTTATATTTATTACACATTTATATTAAAAAATTATTTCACATTTCACTCACCAACCATTTTGTTTTCATTTTCTTACATGATAAGCTTCAGAAATTCTATCTCAAAAATAAACTCTGTGATATGAAATACGTAAGTTCTGAAATTAAAATTAAAAAAATTAATATTTTTCAGAATAGTTACTCCTAAATCTATTTGTCTTTGTCGTACTTTAAATTACTTTCAAAATAGTATGAAATTCAGATAAGGAAGATAAAAATTTATCGAATTAATCTATTTCATGAGAGATTATATCATAGATCCGACTCTCCATGTTATTTGTGGTCTCTAACTAATGAAAATCATCCATTCCACCACTAATCATCTATGTCATTAATCTAACTTTCAGAAAATATATGTCATTAATCTAACTTTCAGAAAATATATTTTTTAAATGATATGTAAAAAAGTGAATGAAGATTCATTAATTGGAAAAAAATGAAATAAAAAATAATGGTGAAATGAATGATTATGATTGAATGAGATCTTGACTGATGTGGTAAGTTAGGCCCATGGTATAATTTTTCCTACTCCAAGCTCTACGCATAAAACACCAATTTACGTATTGATTTCTTATACGGTGTCGTCATTCGAGTTTAAAAAATAATCCTTTTTTTTCTATGTGATTTTATTAAAATAAGTATCGAAATATAAACTCGTATAAAATAAAATAATATAAATATATTTAATTATTTAATCAATTAATATATTTCTTATTTTGTGCTTCTTTAGTGGCTACTCAATTAATTTTAAGTTATGAAAAATCGTTGAAAAGTAATGACTATTTTTAAATTCTAACACGCTTTTTTCATATTTTTTCTTTGAGTGTCTTTAATGACTATTCAATTGTTGAAATTTTGGGTTTTAAGACGAAACTCTAACTAATTTTTAAGATATGAAAAACCGTTAGAAATCAACGACTATTTCTGAATTCTAACGCGCTTTATCTTTCCCGCGTTTTTCTTTCTCTTTCTTATTTTAAAGAAAATCTAAATAAAAATCATGGCGCTTGTTTGGTAAAGCAAACTTTTATTATCATTTGATTCATATAACAATTTATAGCATTCAACAGACGACTAGCAAACCTTACGATATCATCATAATCATCCCAATCCAACAAAGCTAACACTGTGGCTGCGGCTACTAGTCTTTGTTTATTTAACATAAAGCAAACAAGTAATTAGAAAAAACCATCATCCAAATCCTTGAGGACCTTCTCAAAGATTTCGTTTTCTTCAGGGGTCATAATGTATCCTCCTCCATGACAAGGAGTATCAGTTCCCTCAGGCTTGGCGTCGTCTCCGTCTGCAGGATGGATATTGGTTCCTTCTGGAGGATCGACGACGTATTCTTCAATAGGATCGACAGTGTATACTCCTGCAGGATTCACACTGTATCCTTCTGCAGGATTAAGATTGTATCCTTCTGGAGGGTTGACACTGTATCCTTCTACAGGGTTGACACTAAATCCTGGTGCAGGATGGAGATTGTATCCTGGTGTTGGAAGTATCATATTGTATTCCCCAACCACCATATTTTCATTGAAACCAGGCACCATCCATCCGCTTGATGAACTCCCTAGGTAAAACTGGCGGAGATTCTCATTTTGAACAGCAAGCTTCTCGGCTTCCACCTTCTTCTTCAACTCCACAAAGGCATCTTTGAGTTGTAGGAGTTGTGACTGGTCAAGCTCCTCGATCGGCCTCTCCCACCAGTTTTGTTGCTGGCTCGCTTTAATCACTTGATCAAGCTCTTGACCGCGCTTCATTTCATCGTCTATTTGGCTCGTTCGCTGATAAAAAATCACTCAAGCAAATACATACATAACCTTATTCAATAAAACAAAGCATAAAAATAATAAGATACAAATCAAACCAGATCAAGATGCATGCCGAGCTCATGGATATGAGCATTACGACGAGCCTCGACGATATACGCAGTCCCCGAAGTATCCGGTGTATCGACACCTAGGTAACGGTCGGCAATAATATCGACACTAGGGTGGCCGAAAGAGTACACCTTGTTGCCGGGAGAGACGACAACAATAACCGATTCAGCGCCACATAGGACGCTGATCTCACTAGCCTTCTTAAAAACACCAGCACGTCTCTTCGAGAAAGTTACGAGGAGATGACTTTCGTTTGTCATCCTCGCCATCGGAACCTTCTGACGACCTAGATTTCTCCTCATCATCTCTAAAAACACCCTACAGTGAAAACCAGTACTTGACAGTACTGAGTATTGTCTGAATGAGATAGGTAACGAGCAGGAAAAGATAACCTATTTATAGACTTAGAGAATTAGGTTTTAAACACTTTAAGCTGTCCGAATTTATTATTTTATATAGTAATTTTAATTTTTTATGCATTAATTAAATTATTTAACATGTTTCTATACCTATATGGCAGTAACAGCGGAGAGAAACAAAAAATGCAACGCTGTACCAAACAAAATAGAAATAGAAATAACGGCATCATTTCCCATATTTTGCTTATGAATTCAATGTATATTCAATTTGGATATTTTGGAATTAAAATGGAATTAATTATGTTAATTAATTAATTAAATGTCTTTACATTTTAAAAATATAAAAACTTAAAGCTTAACGCAATATTTCCTTAACATGAAACTACGACCTTACTATAATGTTAATATATTAAAATCTCTTAGAGTAATGTGATTTATCTAAATAAGTCTGCTTTTTTCAGCTAAATATGTGCTTAATCTTTAATGTATACTATTTAAAGCTCTTGAGTGTAATTAATTCACAGATTTTAATTATTTTTTTGGATTTTTAGAGTTTTGTCTTGACCAATCCGGATCGACACGTGTTGCACATATAGTTTTGGTGGGTGAATCTCGCAGTTTGAATTTTTTACATATACAATGTCTGAAACCTAAGACCTACTTAAACGAAACTAAATTGCATATCACTTGAATCAAACTCTATAACTACTAATTAAATTCTTTGTGTGTAATCAATTACACTTTTTTTAAATATATCTTAAATTTAATGGTTATCAAATATTTATATAAATATCTAGTCAAAACACTTTTTATATAATTTTTTGATTTTTTTGAGTTAAAATCTTAACATTGTGATCGGAGAGAACTAAGTTGAGATAATCGTTCTTATAATGAGTTTCTGCAAAACTTGATCCGAATAATTAGGATAATAAAACAAAAATCAGTGGTCAAACCAGAAAAACAACCATGTATTCTTGTTAAACTATATTCACCTAATAAAATTTAAAATAAGATGACTTTATTTAAGTAAAAAAATTAAGAACATAACAAGTGACTCTAATAAAAAAGATGATGACGTTTAACCTAGGAAATTTTGATTTGAGCACTTATATATACAAGATAGATAAAATCAAAAACTTTTTAAAAAATATAAAAATGTATTTTTATATAATCACATAAATATATTAAAAAATAAATAAATTAAGCCATGAAGACCACCTTTAGATGTCAAAAGGATTAAACATCAAAATTAAGAAAAATAAATAAGTTTAACTCTTATTATATATCAAACAAGGATTCAATTAAACTATGAGAAAATGAAGTGATTACTCAACTCATTTCTTAATCGTGAGATATGGAGTTTGATTTCTACCGATAAAAATAAAATACGTTTCACGAGCACTAACGGTTAGAAGATTAGTTATTATTATCGGCGATAAATATTTTGGTTCAAACAAAAAATCAAGGATTTGGTTGAATGTCCACTTATCATGTGCTCGAGTGAAAGCACACTTAGGACCGGAACTAAGATCAAACAAAGGTCTATTAAATCTTAAAATTTAAAATTTAAGAGTGATAAAAACTTTATTTTGTTATTTAAACTAAAAAGGATTTTAAATATAATTATACCAAAAATTTAAGAGGGACAAGAACCCCTCCCACACTAAACATGTCTCTGTTCCTGAGGAAACTGAGCTAAGGTTGTTTCTAGGAAACAAAGACAAAGCTACTATGTAGTTTGTGGGGAAATTTCCCTTTTATTTTTTATTAAAAACATATGAATAATTTACAGTTTAGACCCTGATTTTTTATTATTTTTACTTCATATTATTTATTTAATGGTTAGTCGATGATTAAAATTTTTTATTTTAAAAAAATTCTCCTAATATTTAGAAAATAATGAGAAGGCAGCGTCTACATATAAATTTCAACGCAGTCTCTCTCTCTCTCTCTCTCTCTCTCTCTTTTTAACTTTAATATGTTCCTTTAACGGTTACCCAATAATTAAAAACTTTCAGTATTAAAAACAAAAATCATTACCTAATTTTTAAAAAAATAGTTGGAAGCCAACAATAAATCGTATATTTTAACGTGCCTTTTATTTCTTTCTCTTTTTATTTTTTTTAATGTTCCTTCAACGGTTATCTGAGGATTATAACCATTCAAATATGTTTTACCTAATTTATAAAATATTGTTGAATACTAACACGTCTTTTTTTTATCTTTCTCTTTTTATTTTTTTATTTCATAATGTTTCTTTAACGGTGCAATGATTAAAAACCCTTAATATTAACAACAAAAATATTTATCCATTATTTAAAAAATCGTTGAAAGCTAACGTCTACTTGTATATTTTATCGTGCATTTTTCTTTCTCTTTTATTTTCGTATTGTTTCTTTAACGGTTATTCCATGATTAAAATCCATCTAAAATATTTACCTAATTTTTGAAATAACTTTAGAGACATTTAAAAAATTAATTTAAACGTTAAAATTATCTTTATGTTATTTTTAAAATATATTTGGATTGATTAAATATAATATTAATTACAGTAATAGAGTCGTTTAAAATATAAAATTACTTACCATGTTATCAAGTATGTTATATGTCCAATTTCTAAAAAAAAGTATGATACTTAATTTCTAAAATGTCCCTAAAATCCTTAAATTTTTAAAGGTCATCATTGAATCAACCACTATCGTTCTATTCTTCTTTCGTTAGATTATATTATCGATTATCTTCTTTTTATCCGTTAATTAAAATATACAAGTAGACGTTAGCTTTAAACGATTTTTTAAATAGTGGATAAATATTTTTATTGTTAATACTAAGGGTTTTTAATCATTGGATAACCGTTAAAGAAATATTATATATCTCATAAATATTGTCTTTTATTGATTTTTTGGTCAATTTTTTTCAATTTTGACTCTTGATTATTTAAAATTTATAATTGATAAAAATATGAAAAATATATTTTAAAAACTTCTAATCGAGTAGATTTTAGATATATAATTTATAAAATTTAATTATTTAAAATATTTAATATAATTATAGTCAAAATTTAAAAAATTGACTTTCAAAAAGTCAATAAAGGACATTATTTTTGAGACGGAGGGGTATATAATATAAGAGTTAAACTTATTTATTTTTCTTAATTTTGATGTTTAATCCTTTTTACATTTAAAGGTGGTCTTCGTGGCTTAAGTTATTTATTTTTTTAATATATTTATGTGATTATATAAAGGAAAATTCTACAACGGGCGTCGAACATTGCTGAACACCACTAACGATGAACATTGCTGAACACCATTAAACTGATTAATAAAGATTAAAAATTTTAAGGACACAATACATAATTAATAAATATTTAAAATAAAATTTTAATTAAATTATTTTCTATAAGGAAAACTACACAAATGATCATTCAACTATCACTCATTTTTGAGGTTGGTCACCAAACTAATTTTTTCATCAAAATCATTGTTAATATTTTATTTCATTATTATTTTGGTCACCGACTGTTAAATATTTAACAAAAATCGTGACATGACATGGTTTAATAATATGGATGGTCATCCAACTATCATTCTTTTCTTGTGTTGGTCACCCAACTAATTTTTTCATCAAAATCATCATTAAAATTTTATTTTATTATATTTTGGTCATCAACTGTTAAATATTTAACGAAAATTATGATATGGTATGGTTTAATAATAATTTTAGTCCTTCAAATTATGATATGGTATGGTTTAAGAATAATTTTATTATATCTTGTATATATAAGTGCTTAAATCAAAATCTTCTGGAATAAATATCATCATCTTTTTTATTAGAGTCACTTATTGTGTTCTTAATTTTATATAAAAATACATGTTTGTTTTTCTGGTTTGACCACTGATTTTCGACTCATTATCCTATTAATTCAAATCAAGTTTTGCAGAAACTCATTATAAGAACAATCATCTCAACTTAATTTTCTCCGGTCGCAATGTTAGAATTCTCCTTAAAAATTCAAAAAATTATATAAAAAGTGTTTAACTAGATATTTATATAAATATTTGATAACCATTAAATTTAAGATATGTTTTAAAAAAGTGCAATTGATTACACTCAGAATTTAATTAGTAGCTATAGAGTTTGATTCAAGTGATATGCAATTTAGTTTCGTTTAAGTAGGTCATCAGTTTTAGATATTGTATATACAAAAAATTTATACTGCGAGATTCATCCACCAAAACTAGGTATGCAATGCGTGTCGATCCGAATTGGTCAAGATAAAATGCTAAAAAACCCAAAAAATAATTAAAATGTGTGAATTAATTACACTCAAAAGCTTTAAATAGTATACATTAAAGATTAAGCACATATTTAGCTGAAAAAAGCAGACTTATTTAGATAAATCACCTTTAAGAAATTTTAATATACTAACATTATAGTAAGGTCGTAGTTTCATGTTAAAGAAAATATTGTGTTAAGCTTAAAATTTTTATATTTTTTAAATGCAAAAACAATTAAATAATTAATTAACATAATTAATTCCATTTTAATTCCAAAATATCCAAATTGAATATACATTGAATTCATAAGCAAAATATGGGAAATAATGCCGTTATTTCTATTTATTTTTTATTTGGTACAGCGTTGCATTTTTTGTTTTTCTCCGCTGTTACTGCCATATAGGTATAGAAACATGTTAAATAATTTAATTAATGCATAAAAAATTAAAATTACTATATAAAATAATAAATTCGGACAGCTTAAAGTGCTTAAAACCTAATTCTCTAAGTCTATAAATAGGTTATCTTTTCTTACTCGTTACCTATCTCATTCAGACAATACTCAGTACTGTCAAATGGTTTTCACTGTTAGGTGTTTTAGAGATGATGAAGAAAAATCTAGGTCGTCAGAAGGTTCCGATGGTGAGGATGACAAACGAAAGTCATCTCCTCGTAACTTTCTCGAAGAGAAGGGCTGGTGTTTTTAATAAGGCTAGTGAGATCAGCGTCCTATGTGGCGCTGAAGTGGTTATTGTTGTCGTCTCTCCCGGCAACAAGGTGTTCTCTTTCGGCCACCCTAGTGTCGATATTATTGCCGACCGTTACCTCGGTGTCGATACACCGGATACTTCGGGGACTGCGCAGATCGTCGAGGCTCGTCGTAAAGCTCATATCCATGAGCTCGGCATGCATCTTGATCTGGTTTGATTTGTATCTTATCATTTTTATGCTTTGTTTTATTAAGGTTATGTATGTATTGTGCTTGAGTGATTTTTTATCAGCGAACGAGCCAAATAGACGATGAAATGAAGCGCGGTCAAGAGCTTGATCAAGTGATTAAAGCGAGCCAGCAACAAAACTGGTGGGAGAGGCCGATCGAGGAGCTTGACCAGTCACAACTCCTACACCTCAAAGATGCCTTTGTGGAGTTGAAGAAGAAGGTGGAAGCCGAGAAGCTTGCTGTTCATAATGAGAATCTCCGCCAGTTTTACCTAGGGAGTTCATCAAGCGGATGGATGGTGCCTGGTTTCAGTGAAAATATGGTGGTTGGGGAATACAATATGATACTTCCAACACCAGGATACAATCTCAATCCTGCCCAAGGATACAATCTCCATCCTGCAGCGGGATACAGTGTCAACCCCGCAGAAGGATACAGTGTAAACCCTCCAGAAGGATACAATCTTAATTCTACAGAAGGATACAGTGTGAATCCTGCAGAACTATACACTGTCGATCCTATTGAAGAATACATTGTCGATCCTCCAGAAGGAACCAGTATCCGCCCAGTAGACGGAGACGACGCCAAGCCCGAGGGAACTGATACTCCTTGTCTTGGAGGAGGATGCATTATGACCCCTGAAGAAAACGAAATCTATGAGAAGGTCCTCAAGGATTTGGATGAGGGTTTTTACTAATTACTTGTTTGCTTTATGTTAAATAAACAAAGACTAGCAGCCGCAGCCACAGTGTTAGCTTTGTTGGATTGAGATGATTATGATGATATTGTAAGGTTTGCTAGTCGTCTGTTGAATGCTAAATTGTTATATGAATCAAATGATATAAAAATTTGCTTTGTCAAACAAGCGCCATGAATTTTATTTAGATTTTTCTTTAAAGTAAGAAAGAGAAAGAAAAACGCGGGAAAGATAAAGCGTGCTGGAATTCAGAAATAACCGTTGATTTTTAACGATTTTTCATATCTTAAAAATTAGTTAGGGTTTCGTTTTAAAACCCAAAATTTCAATAATTAAGTAGTCATTAAAGCACTCAAAGAAAAAAAAGATAAGAAAAAAACTTATTAAAATTTAAAATAGTCATTATTTTTCAACGATTTTTCATAACTTAAAATTAATTGAGTAGTCACTAAATAAGCACAAAATAAGAAATATATTAATTGATTAAATAATTAAATATATTTACATTATTTTATTTTATAAGAGTTTAAATTTTGATACTTATTTTAATAAAATCACATAGAAAAAAGAAAATGATTATTTTTTAAACTCGAATGGTGACACCCTATAAGAAATCAATACGTAAATTGGTGTTTTATGCTTAGAGTCTGGAGTAGGAGAAAATATATCATGGCCTAGCTTACCACATCAGCTATGGTCTCATTCAATCATAATTATCTATTTCACCATTATTTTCCAAGTTATTTTTTTTTTCAACCAATGAATCTCCATTCATTTTTTTCATATCATTTAAAAAATATATTCTCTAAAAGTTAGATTAATGACATGAATGATTAGTGATGGAATGTGTGATTTTAATTAGTTAGGGACCACAAAATAACGTGGAGAGCCGGATCTATGATATATTCTCTCATGAAATAGATTAATTCGATAATTTTTTATCTTCACAGAGTTTATTTTTGAGATAGAATTTCTGAAGCTTATCATGTAAGAAAATGAAAACAAAATGGTTGGTGAGTGAAATGTGAAATAATTTTTTAATATAAATGTGTAATAAATATAAATTTGGCATATAAGAATAAATGGCAAGTAAATTATATTTTCTGTTGGTGAAATCACGACATTCCCATGTATTAACCCTGTTATAATCACAAAGCTTATCTTATTATAGTTGGTTGCCATATTTAGTTACAGACACCTATGATTCAATGAATCATAAAAATCGGTTACCAGAAAATATATATAATTAAATTGTAATTAAATAAATAGTAAATATTTAAATTTGGTGTTTAAAGTTTTTTTTTCAATTAGTGTCTAATATTTTAAAAAATTTAATATTATTATTTTAAAATTAATTTATTAATGTTTGAAAAAGAATTGGTTTAGTCATTGTTTGAAACATGATAAGATTTTTATTTTTCCATAATTTTTTAATTTTTAAAAATCTTAAATCCTATAATTTAAGTATTTAAAGTTTTCTTTGTCAAGTAAGGGTATAGCGTTTTATTTTATTATTAAGTTAATATCAAAATATTAGTGTTTATTAAAAAATTATCACCCAATCATTCAAGAGTGAAGCTAAAAATTTATTGTAGAGGATCAAAATATAAAATACATATCGTTTGTATCATAAACGCCACCAAAATATAAGTTATTGTGGCGTTTGTGTGTTAACGTCGCCCTATATCATTTTGTAGCAAACGCCGTAAGAAATACCACATAATACCGAGTTTGGTGTAGTGTGTATAAGAGGTCTACAACAATGCATACAAGTGATAGTAACTGTTTCAGATGCTTTTTTTTTTCTTTTAATATTTTAATGAATCTTTTTGAGAAATGAGAGGATGATACGTGCATGCGCGATATCAAGTTACTTATATTGGACAAGAATTTAAGTTTATTCAAACATGGTCCTAAATACATGCATAAGAGAGTTGATACTGTTATTGACCGTTTTTCGGTGGTGACACACGAGATACTCTGAGAATTTATCAGCTCCTTGAGGCTCATCAGAATGCTAATATCCGTGATCTCTACATGTAGATTACTTAGGTTTGGTTTATATCATTCTCGGTGGTAGATCGAGAAATATATGTAAGGGTAGACATAAATCAAAATATTTTTTAAGATAAGTATAAATCTAACAACAAAACTGGTGGTGAAGCGTGGTGAAGCGCTTGACCAGATGGAGAAAACAAACCAACAACAAAACTGGTGGATGTCTCCCGTTGAGGAACTTGACCTCTCGCAACTCCTGCAGTTCAAACCAACAATCTTAATCCTACACAAGGATTCACTGTCATTCCTTTGGTAGAATATAATGCCAATCATGCACGATACAAAATCAATCCTGAAGAAGTATACAATGTCGATCCTATAGAGGAATGCAATGCAAATCCTTCAGAGGGATACAAAATCAATTCTATTTCAGTTTGAAACCTTGAAACTTTACTCAGTAGGCTTGTTTCATATATATTTATAAAATTATTGCATTATTAGGCTCTTAAAACTCTTTAAATTTATTCCAAGTCTTCGGCTAACATATTTGGAAATAAGCCCCGAATAAAGTAGGATTTTGGATGGTTGCCCTTATTGCCTTGGCCCAAGATGACCCTGAATATGTTTTAGTATTTTTTTGATTTAGCTACGGTGATTACAGTAATATATGTTCGAAATGATATACTCTCAACCATTGAATATTGATCGCTCAATCATTGTACTGACAATACTAATACTCGACCGGCGACCTTCAGGAACAACAATTGTTCCTTCAACCGATGTGGTTAGATGGTTCGTGCCTGAAGATGTTTTAGTATTAACGTACTAAATGGAGCCACTTTCTCACTGAAAGTATTGTGTTTAAACGAAGCCACTTCCTCATGAATCAAAAACACTCGACACTTGTCTATAAATGTGTTCACTAACCTAGGTGTATACCGAGACAACTCTACAAATTGAATCTCGTAGCGTGACATCGTCATGTCCTCCTATTTAAGATCTATAAATGCATGACGATGATCAGCTAAGTACTGCTCTTCCACATAACAATGCTAAAATACCTTATGAAAAATCGTTCATGTTATTTGATCTATTGTCATCAATTTTTGTCCAACCTTCCACTATCGTTGTGCTTCTCCATATAGTAGTACAACAATAGCTTCCCCTCTTTTATTGGTAGGGTGTCACGTCTCCTCAAAAAGTCTCTCAATATCCTCCGTCCATAACGAGATATTAGATGAGTGCTCTTAAGCTACAACTTCAAAAGTACTCATTCCAACACTTAAAAGTATCGTAGATACATGCTTCCTTAAACTCTCAAATTGGTCACGAAAGTACAACAACAACTTGATGTGCGCACATCTATTCAAGCTTAATTTGATCCGAAGATTTTACCAGCAGGACCTACTACTCGTTCTAAGTCAAAGAAATTCAAGAAACTTTTTTTCCTCACTTGTGCTTCAATAATGTTTATGCCTTAGAACATAGGTTTTATAATGTTTTGCATACTGATATGGGACATATTAGACTATACTATTTATTATATATGTTCAAGTATGTATATATTCTATTAAGTATATTTTAATGATTAGTTTGATAGTGTTTATTATGTTTCTAACTTATTTAGAAGTTCATGTATGTTATTGAATAAGTTTGCTAGTGTTTACACCTTGTATTTATGTTTTCATTGAGTTTACAATACTTTCATGGATTCTTGTGATGTTTACATGTAGGAACATAGGATAACACTCGCTCAAGAGAGTATGTAACTCAACTCTAGCTCAAAAGAGTGGATGCAGCTAAACTACGTCTCAAGCAAGTGTATACAGCTGGACACCAACTCAAGTGATTTCTATTCGGCTCAAAAGAAGCTCAACGACATGCACGGAGCTCACCTTAGCTCGAGGCAACCCAGAGGCTTAGCTCTAAAGTGATATGCAATTTAATTTTGTTTAAGTAGGTCTTGGGGTTCTAGACATTGTACACACAAAAAAAATTCATACTAGGAGATTCACCCACAAAAACTATGTGTGCAACACGTGTCAATCTGGATTAGTAAGACAAAACTCTAAAAAACTAAAAAAATAATTAAAATGTATGAATTAATTACACACAAGAGCTTTAATTAGTATACATTAAAGATTAAGCACATATTTAGCTGGAAAAACCAAGCAAAAATCGTCTTGACTCTTTTTGTGTCTCCTTTTATGTCTCATTTGAAAATTTACTAAAAAATTAAATTTTAAACTTTAACCCTTATTTTTTATATCCTAAACCCTATACCCAAAAAATACACTTACCCCTAATTTCCTAAACCCTAACAAAAAACCATAAACTAAAACCCTAGACCCTAAACCTTAAACCCTAAACCCTAAACCCTTTAATTTGAAGTGAAGGCATATATGGGGCATGAAAAGGCGTAGACGATTTGCACCCAAAAAACAAGATTTATTTAGATAAATCACATTACTTTAAGGGATTTTAATATACTAACATTATAGTAAGGTCGTAGTTTTATGTTAAGAAAATATTGCGTTAAGCTTAAAATTTTTATATTTTTAAAATGTAAAGACAATTAATTAATTAATTAACATAATTAATTCCATTTTAATTCCAAAATATCCAAATTGAATATACATTGAATTCATAAGCAAAATATGGGAAATGATGCCGTTATTTCTATTTCTATTTTGTTTGGTACAGCGTTGCATTTTTTGTTTCTCTCCGCTGTTACTGCCATATAGGTATAGAAACATGTTAAATAATTTAATTAATGCATAAAAAATTAAAATTACTATATAAAATAATAAATTCGGACAGCTTAAAGTGTTTAAAACCTAATTCTCTAAGTCTATAAATAGGTTATCTTTTCCTGCTCGTTACCTATCTCATTCAGACAATACTCAGTACTGTCAAGTACTGGTTTTCACTGTAGGGTGTTTTTAGAGATGATGAGGAGAAATCTAGGTCGTCAGAAGGTTCCGATGGCGAGGATGACAAACGAAAGTCATCTCCTCGTAACTTTCTCGAAGAGACGTGCTGGTGTTTTTAAGAAGGCTAGTGAGATCAGCGTCCTATGTGGCGCTGAATCGGTTATTGTTGTCGTCTCTCCCGGCAACAAGGTGTACTCTTTCGGCCACCCTAGTGTCGATATTATTGCCGACCGTTACCTAGGTGTCGATACACCGGATACTTCGGGGACTGCGTATATCGTCGAGGCTCGTCGTAATGCTCATATCCATGAGCTCGGCATGCATCTTGATCTGGTTTGATTTGTATCTTATTATTTTTATGCTTTGTTTTATTGAATAAGGTTATGTATGTATTTGCTTGAGTGATTTTTTATCAGCGAACGAGCCAAATAGACGATGAAATGAAGCGCGGTCAAGAGCTTGATCAAGTGATTAAAGCGAGCCAGCAACAAAACTGGTGGGAGAGGCCGATCGAGGAGCTTGACCAGTCACAACTCCTACAACTCAAAGATGCCTTTGTGGAGTTGAAGAAGAAGGTGGAAGCCGAGAAGCTTGCTGTTCAAAATGAGAATCTCCGCCAGTTTTACCTAGGGAGTTCATCAAGCGGATGGATGGTGCCTGGTTTCAATGAAAATATGGTGGTTGGGGAATACAATATGATACTTCCAACACCAGGATACAATCTCCATCCTGCACCAGGATTTAGTGTCAACCCTGTAGAAGGATACAGTGTCAACCCTCCAGAAGGATACAATCTTAATCCTGCAGAAGGATACAGTGTGAATCCTGCAGGAGTATACACTGTCGATCCTATTGAAGAATACGTCGTCGATCCTCCAGAAGGAACCAATATCCATCCTGCTGACGGAGACGACGCTAAGCCTGAGGGAACTGATACTCCTTGTCTTGGAGGAGGATACATTATGACCCCTGAAGAAAACGAAATCTATGAGAAGGTCCTCAAGGATTTGGATGAGGGTCTTTTCTAGTTACTTATTTGCTTTGTGTTGAATAAACAAAGACTAGTAGCCGCAGCCACAGTGTTAGCTTTGTTGGATTGAGATGATTATGATGATATTGTAAGGTTTGCTAGTCGTCTGTTGAATGCTATAAATTGTTATATGAATCAAATGATATAAAAGTTTGCTTTACCAAACAAGCACCATGATTTTTATTTAGATTTTTCTTTAAAATAAGAAAGAGAAAGAAAAACGCAGGAAAGATAAGGCGCGTTAGAATTCAGAAATAGTCGTTGATTTTTAACAGTTTTTTATATCTTAAAAATTAGTTAGAGTTTCGTTTTAAAACTCAAAATTCAACAATTGATTAATCATTAAAGACACTCAAAGAAGAAAAAAAATGAAAAAAACATGTTAGAATTTAAAAATAGTCATTATTTTTCAACGATTTTTCATAACATAAAATTAATTGAGTAGTCACTAAAGAAGAAATATATTAATTGATTAAATAATTAAATGTATTTATATTATTTTATTTTATAAGAGTTTAAATTTTGATACTTATTTTAATAAAATCACATAGAAAAAAAAAGGAAAAGAATATTTTTAAACTCGAATGGTGACACCCTATAAAAACTACATACGTAAGTTAGTCTTTTTATGCATAGAGTCCAAAGTAGGAGAAAATATATCATGTGCCTAACTTACCACATCAGTCATGGTCTCATTTAACTATAATCATCTATTTCACCATTATTTTTCAAATTATTTTCTCTCAATCAATGAATCTCCGTTCATTTTTTTATATCATTTAAAAAATATATTTTCTAAAAGTTAGATTAATGACATAGATGATTAGTGATGGAATATGTGATTTTCATTAGTTAGAGACCACAAAATAACGTGGAAAGCCGAATCTGTGATACTTTCTCTCATGGAATAGATTAATTCGATAATTTTTTATCTTCCTTTTCTGATTTTCATATTATTTTAAAAGCAATTCAAAGTACGACAAAGAAATTTAAGAATAACTATTCTAAAAATATAATTATTCTTAATTTTAATTTCAGAGCTTACGTATTTCATATCACAGAGTTTATTTTTGAGATGGAATTTCTGAAGCTTATCATGTAAGAAAATGAAAACAAAATGGTTGGTGAGTGAAATGTGAAATAATTTTTTAATATAAATGTGTAATAAATTTAAATCTGTCATATAAGAATAAATGGCAAGTAAATTATATTTTCTGTTGGTGAAATCACGACATTCCCATGTATTAACCCTGTTATAATCACAAAGCTTATCTTATTATAGTTGGTTGCCATATTTAGTTACAGACACCTATGATTCAATGAATCATAAAAATCGGTTACCAGAAAATATATATAATTAAATTGTAATTAAATAAATAGTAAATATTTAAATTTGGTGTTTAAAGTTTTTTTTTCAATTAGTGTCTAATATTTTAAAAAAGTAAATATTATTTTAAAATTAATTTATTAATGTTTGAAAAAAATTCGTTTAGTCATTATTCGAAACATTATAAGATTTTTATTTTTCAATAAAAATTTAATTAAAACTATAAAATTTTTAATTTCTAAAAAATCCTAAATCCTATAATTTAAGTATTTAGAGTTTTCTTTGTCAAATAGGTGTGTAGCGTTATATTTTACTATTAAGTTAATATCAAAATATTAGTGTTCGTTAAAAAATTATTACCCAATCATTCAGGAGTAAAATTAGAAATTTATTATAGAGGATCAAAATATAAGGTGTAAATTATCTTTCTCTTAATCGTGTTCCTATTGGTACCATACGTTAAAATAGTGGGTTTAAAGATTAGGGTTCAAGATTAACGATTATAGTTAAGGTTTAGAAAATTATAGGTAAAATATATTTTTAAGGTTTAAGGTTTAGGATGTAAAAAATAACGATTAAGGTTTAGAATTTGTCATGAGTATCTTTATTTATAATAGATATTCATATATTAAATAATATTCTAATGTACTTTATTATAAGGATCTAATACCTATTGAATTAGGGTTTCTATTTTATGCCTATAAATGTAGGTTTTTTTGAGAAAACATTATATGCAACTTTACTTTAAGAATATAATACAAGTTTTTCTCTTTTGTTTCTCATCTTTGTTCATCTATTTTGTTCTTATTCTTTACTTTATTCACAACACGTTATCAGCAGGATACTCTTACCAACGGAGGTATTTGTCGTTCTAATCTTAAAATAGTTATTGAAAATAATTTATTATTAACATGAACCAAAGATAAGTTCTTCCTCCTTTATTGTATTTTAATTATCGATTATTTTTTATACTTGACCTTTAACTTGATTTTAAATTTTTGAAAAATTATTCGTTATTTGGTGTTTATGTAACCATAGATTTGCTCAATTACCATGATTCTTATCGGCAATTTCCGAAAAAGATTTTAACGAGATATTGATGGCTAAATCTACCATATATTCAAATTAGTGAAAAGTCAGGTATGTTTTACATATTTAATTTGAGATTTTTTTAATCTTTATTTATAACTAATATTTGTTTATTTTGATTATGAAAGTTTGTGTTTTTAATTATGTTTTAAGTTTTACATGATATTGGAACAAATACTGAAAATTTAATTAATTAATATGTTCTTTGTTATGTTGGTTTAA
This sequence comes from Abelmoschus esculentus, assembly GCA_035048815.1. NCBI lineage: Eukaryota > Viridiplantae > Streptophyta > Magnoliopsida > Malvales > Malvaceae > Abelmoschus > Abelmoschus esculentus. The sequence goes on from JAUCBN010000012.1 coordinate 4,566,987, forward strand.
TTCAAGTATATAGGTTGAACATCCCGTTCTGCGAGGCTACTGGTCTCAAAGGATGTTAGTCGAAATTCTCAAAAAATAGGTTTAAGTTTTGATGAAAAATAGGTTTATTAATATTGAGTTATTTGGGTTATTAATTAAAGTTATGAGTTATTAAAATAGACCCTTGGAAGCCTTAGATCAACTAGGATTAGGATTGGATCAAAGCCAAAGATTCAAAGTTTTAGCTTAGTTTATAAAATTGTCCTTAAGTTTTTATTTTTTTTATAAAATAATCACTAATTTCAAAATCATAGGGATTTAAGGATCAATTTTCGAAATTGAGTTGACTAAAGTGAAATATATATCAAATAAGGATTTTAGGATATTTTTCATAATTTATTTTGATTTAAACTAATTTTTAAGTATTTAATTCCGAACTAGACTAAACCGACAAGATTCATTAACTTTTAAGAACATTTTTGGTGCGTTACAAAGACCATAGTTTTTTCAAATATTTGTTATTAAAGGTTAGATTTTTCACAATATTTATTATTAGAGGTTTACTCTTAAAATTCATTTCCCTTATTTATTATTAAGGATTAATTTTTTATCAATATTTGTTATTAGAGCCTAATTTTTTTAATATTTATTAGTAAACATATACTGAATTTAATTTTATTAATACTTCTTATTAAAAAATTATTTTTTATTTTCTAACACTTATTATTAAAGACCTATTTTTTACATTTACCTTAGGATTATTAAAATCTCAGAAACGACTATGATAACTCGTCTTCAAATACTATACCTATAAGATATTAACTATTCAAAGACGAGATCCTTTCGCTTCGATTCCCTTTTGCTGTAAAATAAACAACACTACATTTAGAAATAAAATCTAGGGTACCCTATTTCTAGAAAAAAATCCCAAACATAATAGTTGGGTCATTTTGTCAATGAAAAATCAGCTCTTAAACTATTCTATTTATTTATTTTTTTAACCATTTTCGATATTTTAAAATTTTAAATTATTTTTTCAAAATAAATACTTAAATTATAATTTTTTTAGACTTTAAATTATTTATTATTTATTATTTATTATTATATTATTAGTCAAAATATTTTTTTACTTAAATAGCTAGCCAACTTAATTGATAAACAATAATAATTAAGAGTTTTACTTTCATAAAAGAAATTAAAAATTAAAAATACATGAAAAAAAAATTAAAGTGGGGGATGGACAAAAGACTCGATCATTCAGTCTCGGTCCCGAACCAGGTAAGACAGGATAGATTTTTATTTGGTATTTTGGTTCTGGTGGGATCAGGATTGGATCCAAAATTTAAATCTCGGTCATAATCGAGATTGAGATTAAATCTTGATTTTTTGGATACGATACCCGGTGGGTACCCAATAAGACCGAGACCAATACCAAATATTCGGTATTGGTTTTCTTTTATTTTTTTTTCTTATCAAATTTTCGCTTTATGTATGAATATTATGAGTATGACTAATTTTAAAACTTTAGATTTTAAGCCTACAATATTCTAATTTTATTATTTAATATTATTATTAGTGGTTGAAAATTTTTTCCCCAATTACTAAATTTTTTTAAGAATAGACTAATTGATCGGATAACCGGTATTGGAACGGATTTCCATCTGTAACGGGACTAATTCTTAAAATTTAAGACCCGATCTGACCGAGACTAATTTTAATTTTCTGGAATCAGTGATTATCGAAACCGAAACTTATTTTATTCAAATTGACTGAATACTAAACTTACCCATCCCAAATTTAAAGATTGATTTTTCATTTAAACGTATAATAAATAATAAACTTAAAACTCTCCAGTTTTTCATGTTCTCTATCTTTCGAAAGTCTGCTCTGAAGTATTCAAACATATAAATCTGAACACGTTTCGTTGTTTGACACGTCAATGAATAATTGCGTCTTGCTTACCTTTGATGTGTGTTCCAATAAATAATATCTGTGTCATGATTCAATGGCTTTTCACGATGCCCATTGACCATCTCATTTCTTCAGCCCAAATTATTATATTAACCTTCTTCACCATTCGACGGATTTATATTAGGGTATTAAAATAATCATTTATATTTCCTCTTAATGTAGAATTAATCATCCATTTTAAAAGATATCAATGTAATCATTTATGTTTTCGAAATATAAAATTTTGATTAATTAATTGTTTTATGTCGTTAAATCTTAACGGGATGTGAATCTGATTAAGATTGTAGATGAGACAAGATAAATCGCGAGTTATTTGAGTTCGATTTGGTTAAAACTAAGTCAAAACTCGATTTATTATAAGTAGACACTGGAAATTTTCAACTTAAAGAAGAGAAAATTAAAAAAGTAAAAATAATAAAAAGGAGAAGATATGATTAAAATAAAAATAAAAATAGAACTGCAGAGACTAAATATGTAAGTAGTCCTTGGAAATTTTCGACTTACTTGATTTTTTGAGTAACAAGAACTTTAGAAATTTGAACTTGAATCGAAATCATGATTTTTTTGAGTTATTTGATTTGATTCGAATAACTCAAAATTAAAAAAATCAATTTTTTAGAGTTGAGTCGAATTTGCTCACCCCTAACTCGAGCTCGACTTGGTCAAATCTCGGCTCTCGGTTTGAGCTTGAACTCGTCTCGATTTCTTGACGAGACGAGTCGAGCTACATGATACCCGACTCGAAAAACTCACGAGCTACTCAAAATTATAAATATACTATTTTTTATAATTTAAAATCTAAATTTCTAAACTTAAAATCCTAAAAATTAAACGGTAACTGTAAGTCTTAAACCCTAAATTAATAAACTAAACCCTAAAATCAACAAGTTTGAGTTTACATAATTTGTGTATTAAAGTTTTTTCTTCTTTAGGCTTTAAATTAGATACGAAAGTTAATAATTACTCGAGTTTATCACGGTCAAAGATCGGTCAACACTTGACTCGATTAGACTCAAATAAAGCTCAATAATTTGTTAACAAATATAACATGTGCGTGTTCGTTTGTTCAAATGATAAACAAACGTAAATAAACATAAACGAATAAAAATAAAAATATATATATGTGAATAAATTTAAAGCAATGTAAACAAATTAACATGTGTGAATAAATTTAATTTTTTAAAATATAATACTTTTGTTATAAAAATTAATGAATATAAAAATGAATATATATAAATAAATTTAAAAAAAAAAACAAATATAAACAGACTACCGGTACGTATATAAACATAAAGTAACTAACGAGTTTATTGTTTAGGTTTGTTCACATAATAAATAAATGAACATAAATAAATTTTCTACGGAACGATTCATGAACGGTTCTCGTAATAAACATTTAATTTGTTATGATCATAATTAAAATTTTAATTATATAATAATATATTTTATAATTTAATGATATTTTGTATAAAAAATTCAATTGTAATGAAATTCTAAGGCGTTACAAAAATGTTTGCACCTTTGGAATAGCTGTCCTTGTAAGTGTGGTCCCTAATCCTTCAATCAAACCATGGACTGGCAATGGCATGCCAGATGCCAGTTGAGGTGTGTCCAAACGTATCCAACCAGTGATGATAACAGCTGGGAACCAATGCTGGAGTTTATAGCCCCACACACCACACTGGCAAACTCAAATAATACAACAACGTTTAGAATCCCTACGTGGGGCAGGGGTAAACTAAATTACAGTGAAAAATTAAAGTGTTGAACAGCACAAAGACCTGGCCTAGGAGTCTAAATGTTAATAATTATGATTGATGATGCCTGGCTGGCAGGAGTATTGGCATTGGCATTGGCATCGGCATCTTATAATTTTCTGTACGTGCGCATTGTGTGCCAGCTCATGCCTTCGGTATCAACTCCACCATTGCCAAATGCCAAACCTATCCTATGCTGCAGACTGCAGGAAATAATAGACTGTGGAAGGATCTAATTTAAAAATTCAGAATAATCCAAAAAATAATAATTTAAAACATATTGAATGAATCTGAGACAGCCAAGTGTTTGAGTGATTGATCGCAAAGGCGTAACACTAAGTTTGACCTTATCATATCTCCACCCGTTGTCTGCTGCAACCCAGCTAATATTACAGCCTGTTTTCTCAAGATCTCTCTCAACTTTCTTTTTTGCTTACAGATCCTCCTTTTCTTTTTAATGCTTTAGTCCTCGTCCAAACCCTGGAGAACTCTGCACCAAGCAATCTTCAGGCTCGAAGTAGCAGACCCAAGGAAGAAGATCAGAACACAGAAAAATAGAAAGAGTTCAGTAATGGATCCGTGTCCTTTTGTACGGATCCTGGTAGGAAATTTGGCCTTGAGGTTTCCGGTTTCAACGAAGACCTCGCTTTCAAGGATTCATCCCTCCAGCTCTGATTCTCCATGTTACTTCAAGATCAAACTCAAGAACTTCCCTCACCAAGTGGGTTCGATCCCTGTTGTGGAGTCAAAAGACAACTGCAGCAGCGGCCAGAATCCAGAGAACTGCAACGCTTCTCTGCAGAAATCACTGGCTGCGTGTTTCAGTTTAAGCAAGTCGGAGATGGATACAATCGTTTCGAAAGGTGGTTCGTCGTATAAGCTTTCTATCGAGGTTTACGCTGACCCTGATGGAAATACCTGCGGATTGGCGTCGGGGAAGTTGCTGGGTAAGGTTTCAGTGCCGCTGGATCTACGTGGAGCGGAATCAAGGCCGTCTGTTGTTCAGAATCGATGGATTGATATAGGCCAAGATAGAAGCGTCAAGAATGGATCGTCTCTGCAGTTGTTTTTAACTTTCAGAACCGAACCCGACCCCAGATTTGTGTTCCAGTTTGGTGGTGAACCTGAATGTAGTCCTCAGGTTTTCCAGGTTCAAGGGAACCTTAAACAGGCGGTTTTCACCTGCAAGTTTGGGTTCAGAAACTCCAGTGATCGGAACTTGGGATCAAGGTTTGTTTTTTAACCAATACTTGCCTGATTAGTAAGTTTTATGGTTGTCGAATTGTGTATAAAGTTTCTTCTTTTTTAAATTTGTTCAGGTCATCTTTGCCGGAATCAAAGGCTTCAAGAAGTTGGCTGCCTTCTTTGAAAAAAACAGATAAAGATCAATGCTGTAAAGAACGAAAAGGGTGGTCCATTACAGTCCATGACCTCTCCGGCTCTCCCGTAGCAATGGCGTCAATGGTGACCCCGTTTGTTCCATCTCCCGGTTCGGACAAGGTCAGTCGTTCAAACCCAGGCGCATGGTTGATTCTCCGTCCCGAGTGTGGAACCTGGAGGCCCTGGGGTCGCCTTGAGGCTTGGCGTGAGTCTGGTTTCGCCGACTGTCTCGGATACAGATTCGACCTCTTCCATGACGATATCGCCGCCACAGGCGCAACCACCACCGTCTCCAGCTCCACCCTCAGCACCAAACTCGGCGGGAAATTCACTATGGACATGACAACCAACATATCAACCCCATTAATAAGCCCTCAAAGCAGCTGTGACTTCGGGTCAGGATCACGTCCTGGATCAAGACCAGGATCCGGCTCAGGGTCAGATTTCGGTTTCGGGTTATCCCCTTCCCCTCTCAGCTTGTACAGGGGAGGTGGGTTCGTGATGTCATCGACGGTGGAAGGAATGGGGAGATGCAGTAAACCAGAAGTTGAAGTAGGTGTACAGCACGTTACATGCACCGAGGATGCTGCGGCTTTTGTGGCATTAGCAGCGGCCATGGATCTGAGCATGGATGCTTGCCAGCCCTTCTCGCAGAAGTTGAGGAAAGAGCTGAGACAACAAACTCAGAACTCGGTCGATTAAGGGATGGTTTTGTCGTTTTAGGTTGTTCGGGATGAGCTCGTTAAGTTTTTCGTTTTTCCTTTGGATTCTTTGGGCAGATAGCTAAAGTCACAGCAGTTTTAGTAGCTGGATGCAACGATTAATTTTTGTACAGTGCGGATTGACAGAGCAGGAACTTTGTGTTTTTTTCCAATTGAATTCTTTTGGGATTATTAAACCTGTCCATTGTTTAATTCAATTTATTGTTTTTTCTATGAATATATATTATTTTGTGTGAGAATCCTATGGTGATTTGGATTAATTAGCCTTAATTAGATTCTGTCATTCTGTCAAAGGTAAGAATTAAAAATGTTATTTTTCAGTACAAAGATGATCAACGGTAAGAATATATATTATTAATTATTTTAATAATGTTAAGCAATATTTAAAATTAATGATGATCAACGGTATTCGACGTAGGTCGTAAAATTTTTCAAATATAATTACCTGAATATGTTCCAAGCAGAGTTGAAGTACTTAAAAGTTGCAAGCCAAATGACTAGCCATAACACTTTCAAATTTACTTTTATTTAAAGTTTTAAATTGATCCATGTTCTTTTTCCGGTTGTTTATTAAATAAAAAAAAATTAAGGATAATAATAGATCGAATTTTATAAAGTTTAAATTCAGCCCAATTTATAATCAGACTTTTAAAAAAATATAAGTCCGAATCTAAATCTAATTATATAAATTCAAATCTAAATCCGAAAATCCAAATCAAATTATATTTCAAAGTAGCAACTCAAACAAATATCTTTAAATAAAAAATAATAATTTTCAACAAGTAAATCAATAGCACAAACAAATCTCAATAAATATTATAATTCAATCTAAAACTGTAGACTAATATGTTAATATAATAATTAAAAAATCAAAAATGTTTTTATGTCCAAACAACGTGAAAATAAGTTTGAGACATTTTCAAGTACTTGTTAGTGTGTTTCAAATGTTTTAAAGAAGCCAAAGAAACAAAATGTCCAGGCGTTTTGATACACTTCACAAGTGTTTCGAAACAATTTGCCTATTTTAAAGGAAAATGTCTAGGTGTTTCGACACACCCCTAAGGTGTTTAGATACGCTTTTGTCTTTGGATAGAATGGTTTCAATACGTGTTTCGATACACCTCCAACGGTCATTTGAAAAATCAACGATTTTATAAAAAACCCAATAGCTAGGAGCAGTATCGAAATGGCTAAGGCCAGTTTCGATACCATGAGCTAAGGGTTTTGAAACGCCTCCAAGGTGTTTCGATATCAGTTCTTAAATGCAGGTTCAACGGCTATTTCTCAAAGAAGATATATCGAAACCGCTCCCACGCGTTTCGATACCAATCATACCAGAAGCAGAAATAAGCCTTGAAATTAGCTCCAAACGGCTCTAAATCAATCCTAAAAATCACCAACGGCTAAAAGTTCATTTGGGATGATAAAAGGAAGCCTCAAGCATCAAGAGAAGACTAATACTTCAATTGTCAACAACATATGATGAAAGAATTGTCTTAGAGCTTAAATTCCTATTAGTTGGGTAGACAAACACTTGTGATCTTAATTGTCAATATATGCTCAAGTGTAATTAGAAATTGGGTGAGTGCTTAGATTTCAAACTTTAGCATTGTTAGAAGGATTAAACAAGTTTGTTAAGTTTCTCTTATTTGAGTGAAATCTCAAAGTTTGGGTTGTGAACTTTGAATGCTAGATTCAAGGCTAGAATCTAGGATTGTAGGGTTATCTTTTGTTCCTTAAAAGGTTGAAATTCTGAGTGAATTTGAGAAATCCTTAGTACGAAGCTAAGGTAGTGGATGTAGGTGCTTGTTCGAAGGCCAAAACACTATAAATCCTTGTGTTCATTGTCTACTTTCATTGCTTCCACAACCAACACCCAAATTAAGTGTTCTCCATCACTTAACGAGTTTAATTGGTTATTCATCGAGCACCTTCAAATCTAACAAAAACAAAATAAAATAACAACTTAAACTGCAATTAAAAAACTAAATAATAAATAAATTATCCTTACTTAAACTACTATTGTCTTATTAATCTACTAACACAACTACTTTTCGAATGACAATTATAAAATATCTAATAAATATTAAAATCTAATAAAACAAATTAAATATATATTTAAAATGTTCAACCATTAACATTTGACATAGAATTTTTTAATCGAATTCGGATTGGACTCAGGCCTTTTTTGGATTCGGATTGAATTTTTTTAATCGAATTTGGATCGAATCGAATACTGATCAGATTTAGATTATATTGCCATCCCTAAAAAAATAATATCTGATATATTAATTATAGTGGAATAAAATTTTCTTAAATTTGTTTAAAATAGTACAAAACTTTAAAATAATAAAAACATAATTTTAACTTAACAAATAATGATCATGTTAGACAAACCCTAAAAAACATTTCATATTACTGTGTTCAGGTCGATCCAAAAGAATTGGGCTTTATACAACCCGTTAAATTCAAGTCGGGCCTAAAAAACAAAAATATAAAGACAAAACGAAGATAGGTTCTGTCTTCTTCTTGTTCGCGTTTTCGTTGGAAGAACAAAAGCTTTAAGCGTAAACAGCTGCTTCCTGCAAAAAATGGTCTGTTTCTTCCTCGTGCTCGAACTTCATCTCACTCCCATGGATTTCGTCTGATATTTCTTTCAATTCTCATACTTCTTGTTGCTTGCTTTTGTTTTGTATCGATGATTTTAGCCGCTGATATTTCTTTTAATGTCTGACTGATGGATGGAGATATCATGTGAACTCCGTTTTGTGTTAAATTTGGATCAAATTATTACTTTTAATGTTAAGATTCTTCTGCTTTTAACTCTAATCTGCTTGTTTTTCATCTTCTTACAGGATAGAGTGTTGAAGATGCAAAGCTTTAGCAAAATTAGGACTACGCTACCAGAGCTGTTGGTGTTGGATATTCTCTCAAAGCTTCCTGTTAAATCCTTGACTCGTTTCAAGTGTGTTTGCAAGTCTTGGTCTTCATCTTTTCAAACCCCTTTCTTTATTACCCAACATCACCACAACAACCTCAGAAACAACAACCTTAATCTACTCCTCCTGCGTCGTAATGGGAACACCCTTTCTGACTACGATTATTTCTCTGAACTTTCCACCGAGAAAGGCCAAAACTTTTCAATAAAACAGAATATTATTGACTTACCCTTTCCTGAGTATGGTTCACCACCGTATCTTAATCTTACATGTCATGGTTCTCGTAATGGAATATTGTGTTTAGAATTTGGAGGTGATATTTTCCTTTGGAACCCATCTACCAGAGAGTTTAAGATCCTTCCTGAATCCCCAATCAAGCGCCCTCCTTTAGCAGATTTAACTAGTTTTGGTTGTGTTGGTTTTGGCTATGATTCTCAAACGGATGACATTTATCTCATGTGATCCCTCAAGTTGACTTATATTCTCTTAAAGGCAATTCATGGAAGGAGATTTCAGATCCTAGGGTGTATGTTAGTTATGCTTTTATTTTTGATATTTATGTAAATGGGTTTTATTATTGGCGAACAACTGGTGATTCTGATTACCTTATTCTTTCATTTGATATGGTTAATGAAAGGTTTTCAACTTTACCATTGCCTGTATCTGATGTTGAGCATTTAACACATGATTTGGAACTTTTAATCTACAATGGATTGCTTGGTGCCCTTGTTTACCCTAGGGAAGGATCTCTGAAATCTTTTGATTTATGGACTATGAATGGATCCTGGACTAAACTATTATGTATTGAATCTGTTCCTGGAGTTGAGAGACCTTTGGGGTTTTGGAAAAATGGCGAATTGTTTCTTGAGAGCTCAGATGATGAATTCGTGTTGTTTGACCCCTCCACGCGAGAGCTTAAGAATCTTGGTATCCATGCTTGGAAGAGAACAATGCACATTGTTGCTAATGTGGAGAGCCTGGTTCCATTGAATGGAAAATCGGAGCATGGGGAACGTGTACTCCATTGGTCAGCCGACGACCCATTGAATTGATATTGAAAACAAAGATGGATAGGGACTTACAGCAAAGGAGGTAAGATTTCTTGGGACTTGTTCTCTTGATATGAGCTTATTGTCAACTATTTTGTTTAGGTCTTTGTTTGCCTATCCACATCCATGCTAGACATGGAGTGGTTTTGACTTTTCGTAGTTGAATCACATTGTCTCCAATAGTTGAATTTAGAAAATATGAGTATTATTGTTGTTATGGTCAAGTTTTATGATCTGTGAAGCCATTGTTAGCCTGCGTTATACTTTCTAGAGTTCAATGGGTGTGCATTTAGAATAGCTTTTTGTAGAATCGGAATGTCGTGCCTATATCCCTAAGATGTTCCTACATGTGATACAGGTGTTTCAAAAATAATGAGTTGAAGCAACGTCGGTATAAATACAAATGTTTGTCACAGTATAGCGGTTGACTTATCGGAGGTCTTGGTGATCATGGTTCGATGGTGTTGCCAAAATGCGAGTCTTGATGTAAAGTCCTTGTATCCTTTTATCCCTTGAAAAATAGTCATATTTGTGGTCTAGTATTTCTGGAACAACTGGTTGAAGATGAAAATTTTTAAACATATTTTCATAGCAATTCATGTAGTGAATGATACTACATTTGTCTATTTGAACTTTGCCGGGTTGGATACCTGGTTAGACTTGACATGAATAGATAGAAGAGACAATGACAATTAAGGATTCGGGTCGATAGGTTAATGGACCAAATCAACTGATTATAATTCTTTTAAATGCCCATACGACTGTTTACAAATCTTTAATTAAGAGATATGAAAGGAGGTATAAAAAAGAGAGACGATTTATATTCATAAAGTATTGTATATTTATTTGCACAATGAACACAAAATACATACACAAATTATCAAAGCTACAACAAAAATTCAACTCTTGATAAATTTAAACTTATTAATTCTGTTTCGTATCTAAAAACTCTATCCATCCAACGTGATTTAAAAAAACAGTACGGAACTTAAAATTAATTCAGATTTAAAAATAATTATTAGATGAATTATGATTACCGTAATTTTAGGTAATATACTTTCTTTTACATGTAAGAAAAGTATTAGATGTACGGTGACGATTCTCTCCGCCAGTCTTCCCATGTGTGCCACTTTATCCCGCGTGCTTTCTCCCTCTCTGTACACCCAATTTTTCAATTTCTCGTTTACCTTCTAATCACGATCGATCTTTGAAATTTTTTAATACTTGAAATATGCATGATTTTTTTTATTGAAAGTTTAAAATATGCATAATTTTTTTATTGAAATATTTAAATATGCATAAGAATGGACGTGTTGGGCATATTTTGACTAGTGAGGTAGTCATAAACAATATCAATAACAATGAAATGCAGTTTAAATCATACATAAACAATGATAGTATCACTGCTATGGTAGTATCATTGCTAGACTATAGTCAATGTAATGATATTGATGTCGTAAGTCATATTCAATGATAAATTTAATTTATATATTAACAATAATTTTTTTGGACTGAATCAAGATAGTGGATACACAAATTCTTACTCCTCGTTAAATCAATGAATGGTCTAGTTCTTCCGCTTCGCCAATTGACAATAACACAAACATTCCTCTGTCTCACCACAATAAAGATCGTAGCCTAAGGACCAAAGTCCACCCATAGTAAAAAGCTAATGAATTCTATGACATGCCAATTGTATTCAATGCCTATTTGAATCCAAAATCCGATAATTAAGCCAGTAGTCAAAACAATACCAAAATAATGTCCAATGATTTACTAACAATAAAATTAACCAATTTGGTCGCATTCAATGATCCAATAAATTCAATAACATTAATATAGTTGGCCAGTACCAATAATAATAATAGTGACAATATCAATAATAATAACGGTGTCTAGTGATTGGTAAATTTTGTTTTAATTAATTTAATATCAATGTCAGTGGTTCGATAAACACTATCTCAATACAATAAACTTACCAATGCTTCCAATTGTTGCCTCCTAAGAGGTGTCAATGCAACGGTACCTTATAAGAATATCAACAATGAAATAAAATAAAATAAAAATGGAAAGTAATTAGTTAAATCCTGTGTGTAATTAATCATTAATTTTATCCGAGTTTAAACTCGGGTTTAATTTTTATTTTTTCGAATAAAGAATTTTATTTATCATTAAAGAATTGATCAAAATAAAAAATATTATGATAATTATTATTATTTTCTTATTGTCATTTAAAATAATAAAAAACAAAAAATATTACTATATTGTGTATTTTCATTCCCGTTTATTTTTTTTGTATATTATATATTTTTTCTTGTTTTAGTTTATTCTTATTATCCTTTCAAATTTAATTAGTTTAATTATAAACCAAAAAAATCAAAAATATGTTATTGTTTTACCATTCGATCATTTAGTTTTTATCTAGTATTATTATTACTATTATAATTATTATTTCATATTTTAAATTAAAAATTCCAAAAATATTATAACGTTAAATATTAATTCTTTTTCTATATCTGTTATTATTATTATTATAAATAAATAAAGTTTACATTTTAAAGCCCAGATTTATTTAATTTAACAATCCATATTATAACAAAAATAATTACACTAAAGCCCGAATTATGCAACCCAAAATAAATTAATTCCAAGAGTCCAATTGTTAGCCCAGATTTGGATACACATCAGAAAATCCTAACAGAACCCTTGCTTTCCCATGCACAAACCAATCTACTAAGTTAGATCAAACTTATCTACCGGCCTTGAGGAGACAGAGAAGCGTTCATTGGCCTTCCCTCACGCGCCAATGCACGCGTGCTTTCCACGCGACAACCTTTTGAATAGCCTACAACCGTTTGTCTCCTACGCTCGGCCGTCCATCTTCCATGGCGTCGTTGCCAATGGTCCCTCCTCTCTATGCGGCCACCACCACGCACAACAAACAAATACAAACAACGTGTCAGATTTGGTACAAAATTCAGAGGCCAAAACGTCCTAAAATACAGAGGATTATCAACCAATTTCAGAGACAATTTGACAAAATTTCAGCATTTCAGAGAGCCAACAATTTCAGAACCGTTGTACAAAATCAGAGGCCACAACGCAAATATCAGAACGTATCAGAGATGAATAGGAACAAAAATCAGAGACCAAACAAATTAAAAAATTAGTTTTTATTTTCTTCCCTTTGTAATCGGCTATAAAACCAAAATCATCAAGCTTGTAAAGGGGTTCTCTTCACTATCTTCAATCAATACAAAAATCTATTTTAGAGGTAAAATTCTCTCTCTTTTAGCTTGCATACCCGAAAAAAAATAAGAGCAAAGAGAGTCTTACCTGTCGAAATCGAGTCTTTGTCTTGTCGCTTCGGCTCGAATCTTTTTCGTCCGGTGATAAGCCCAAGGACGTCGAGCCATTGAGGTGAGCCTAGTATTGGAAGGTTCGAACGAAAAATTTCTCGTTTCGTTTTGAAGGGGGAATAAAGATTTTTTTGTTTTTTTTTGTTTTCATTTTCAAAATGAGGGAAAGAGATTTCGATCTGTCTTTTTTAGAAAATAAAGGTTTTGTTTTGTTTGGACCCGAAGTTTGATTTGAGTTTTGGTTTCGAAAAGAAGTTTTTAAGAGTTTTGGCTCTGCCAGTGAAAATAGGGGCGGTTCTGGGTTTTTTTCGGATGAACATCATTTCTGGGTAAAAAGATGAACTGAGGAGAGAATCTCTCCTTCTTTTGTTTCGGATGAAAATAATTAAGAGGGGGTTTGTTTTTTGTTTTAACTTGTGTTTTATACCAAGGGTCTTTTGAAAAATGATTTATTCGCATTCATTAAACCCCTCCGTCTCAGGGTATTCATTCCCGAGGTCCTCCAAAGTTTTGTAAATCTTTCATTTTCGTCCCAAATCAAACCATAATCATCATTTTCGAAAATGGTTTTATTATCTGCGAATCCCTCTTCGTTTCAAAATAGCGTTTTGAGGGCCTAAAAATCTGTTTAATCAGATTCCTGTCAAATTCTTTTTTATTATTGTTTTGGTTTATTTATTTTATTTATTTACTCATTCATGTTTATTTATTTATTTACTTTTGTCATGCATTTTTTATTTAAGTATTTTATTTTATTGTTCATGTTGGTTATATATTATTGTTTTATTGTAATCATTTATGTATTTATATTTGTGTATTCATGATTTTAGTTATTTATGTTGTTTTATGTCATGTTTTTTTGTTTATTTCATGCATTTTTATTATTTATGCTTTTATCTATGTTGTTTATTAATTTACATATTGTTTGTAGTTACACACATTTTATTTTTTTCCATGTTTACTTTATGTATTTTTATTATGCCTGTTTTTTTTATCACATGTATAATTTTGTATATATTGTTTATATTATTTTTGCTCAAATCACATTCACTCCTTAATTAATGAATCTATTAAAATACGTCTTTATTCGGTTGTAACGGGTTCGTCTTATTAATATAGTGGTGACGGTGTATGCATTTACCATCGAGTAAAGACACGATAAAAATAAAATTTAAATTCGAACCTTAAACAAATACCAATTTAAATATCACTTTAATCCAAAAAATCCAAAGTTTAAACAAGTTTTATCCATACATGTGAAAAAGAATATGTAGAAATATGTTTATATATAAACCTTGTGTTAGAAAAAAAATATTTAAATTAGAATACATTCATGTTATAATATTAGAATTAATTACAATTATACATAAACTCAACATCTTGATTTGCTCAAATTTCATAAACGACTTAAATCGAAAAATTGATAAAAATGATATGTTTTAGGAGCCAATAGAACCTTCTAAGTCTTTTTAGAAATTAACTTGTAAATATTTTTTGGCATAAAATTAAAAATACTCTTATTGTCTATATTTATTTTAACAATCTAACTTTTAATTTTTTATTTTTTATTTAAAATGACTCAAATACGAAAAAATTATTACGCAACTAACATAAATAACTTAAAATGACTCATAAGTCGTAATACACCTTCGTAGATATGATACAAAAGAAATTAAGAGAATATTGCCTCTTAGAATTATATTTAGAGGAATGAGATTGCTTAAATTTTATTTTGAAAATTATGATAAAACAAACAACGGAGGTAGAATAAATCACATGAATATAATATCTTATTTTTTTAATATTAATTAAACTGAGACTCAATTAAACTAAAACCTAAAAATTCCAAATCTAAATTAAACTGAGACTCAATTAAATTAAACTAAAACCTAAAAAATGCACATTAATAACTTAAATAAAAAATCTAAAGTAGAAAGAACTAAAAAATAATTCTCCAAATTTAAAAATTTGAGCGGGTTCTTTTTCTCCATTTGACATTCATTTTAATTTAAAATGATAAGAAAAGGAAAATCACAAAATTTTGGAGGAAATATTTTTAGGTCAAAAATTAATTAGTTTTAAGGTCATGTTACGTTTAAAATGTTATATTTTAGTTCAAATATTCGATACTAAGTTTTAATTTAAATCAATTTAACCATAAATTTTCCATAGTTTTGATTTCGGATATAACAACTCTTTTCCCATGATATTATTTATTCTTTAAAAAATTTATTTTATATAAAATTGAAACATATTGATTTTAAAATTTTAAAATTTATCAATTAATTTTAATATGATATGAATTTAAAAAGAAAGAATTAATTTAAATCATAAAAAATAATAACTCAAATGGTAAAATTTGAGCAATATTTATTCCCATTTTAAATACAAAAATTAGTAATTTAAATGGTAAAAATATATAATCTCTAAATCACTCTCTAACTTAAATAATAACTAAATTAAATATATAATTTAAATAGTAAAAATATATAATCCCTAAATTAAGTATTAAATAGACTAAATATAATTTTAATTTTAAATATTAATCGCTAAATTAATTCTTTAATTCTAAGCCTAATCATAATTCTTTATCCTTAATCTCAATTTCATTAGCTCAATCCCTAAACAAATTTTTTAAACACAATCCCTAAACTATTTCCCTAGGTCTAATTTCCTATACTAATTTTCTAATCACAATCCCTAATCACAATCCTTAAATTAATTCTTTATGCTCAATTCTCTAATCCGTAGACTAATTTTCATAACTCAATCCTTAAACTTATTCCATAAGCTCAATACTTATTTCCTAAGCCCAATTTTTAAATTAGTTTTCTAAATCCAATCCTTAAATTAATTTCTAAGACCAATTCCCTAAATTTAATCCCTAAATTAGTTCTCTAAGCCCAATACGGATTTCTTAACCAATCCCCTATCCTTAAACTAATTTCCTGAACTCAGTTCCTAAACATAAATTTAAATATCAATTAAAATATAATATTTGAAGACTTAATTATATGAAATATAAAAAATAGATCTTGATTTTAATTAAATTAGCATCAAATAAAATAAAATAAAATTTAAAACTTAATTTTCGTGTAATCATGATCAAATTAAAATAATTTTAAAATTTATAATCTGATTTTAATTAAATGGGGTCATTTTGAATAAAAAATAAAATTAGAAGAATAGTTTTTAAGTGACCACAATCAAATTGAAATATTTTTAAAATATTAATCTGGATTTAATTAAATGATGACCAAATTGAATAAAAATAAATTTTAAAGCTTAATTTTGAAGTGATAAGACCAAAATGGAACAATTATAAAATAAGTTGTATAATAGAGCAATAACTGAATTTTTAGGCGCACATATACTTTTTACCTGACTAAGAGTAGTGTCAAATGAATATCTAAATCTAATTTTTATTTTTTATATTTTTGATTGATTTTTTTTAATAAAATTTATTAGTTTATTATATGTTATCATAATAATGTTCCTCCAAAATTTATTATATATTATATCTTTTTATTATTATTTATTTAATAATCAAAGCTTATTTTTAATTCTTTCAAAATTTTAGGTGAGTTATATCCCTCCATCATTTTTAGACTAAAGAAAATTAATTTAAAACTTAAAAACTGAGTGATGAATAAAAATATGGCATAAAGATAATTTTAACCCTTAACGTTTATAGTTTTTGTCGTTTTGGCCCTTATTCTTTTTTTGGGATAAATTTAGCCCTTAACCTGTATCTTTTTGACAAATAGCTTATTTTTTAACTAGCTTGATGATTGGACCGTTAAAAATTTAACGATGATATATATATGGAATATAATTTTAAATGGTATGGAATATAACCTATCAAATACATATATATGTGTGAAATATAATTTTATTCTAATATAAAATATAAAACAATTAAAATTCAAACAAAATATTAAAAAATAATTAATTCTAAAATAAAAAATTATTAAATATTCTTAACTCTAACTACGATGAAATCAAAATCTTATTCGAATTATGTTTATATTATTAATTAAGTTAACCTAACTGAGACTCAATTAAATTAAAACCTAAAAATACACATTAATGACTTAAATAAACAATCTAAAGTAGGAAAGAGTAAAAAAGAATTCTTCAAACCCTATTCTTTAAATTAAATATCAATTTATTACCCTAAATTTGATCAAACTCTATTCTTTAAAAAATATCCAAAAATTATAAACCACCGCCAGAACCTGACTTGGAGTCGATCAATATAAAAATTTAAATTTAAGAATTTAATTATAAAAAAAATATTTTAAAAATCTAATTATAAAAAATTTAATTAATTTAAGGATCTTATCGTAAAAAATCTTATAAATAAAGAGCATTATTGTAAAATATCTCCAAAACAAAACAAGAAAATTATATTGTTAATCATGAATCGGATCAATTTAAATCTTTAAATCAAATTAGTTTATCCTGTTATGTAAATTTTCTTTTTAATTTAAAAGATTAAATTGAAATCAATCGCAAGCAAAGTTGAAATTACTATGGCTAGCGACTGTATTTCCCTTATACTTTGTAGTAATGTGTTATTTGTACCAGGCCCCAAAAAAATTTAATGTTATGTTTAAGGGTGTTTAAAAATATCCGATCCGATCGATTATATCTGATCCGATTATTTATTGATCCGATCCGAAAATATGGATATTCGATCTGATTTTTATTTTTGGATCGGATATCCGATCTGATTTTAAGCTTTCCGGATCGGATACGGATCGCAATATTTTAAGTTTCGGATTATCCGAAAACTTGAAAATCCAAAATTTTATATTTTTATTAATATTAATCTTGTTATATTTAACAATTTAGTGATTGTTATTTTCAAAAAATTTAAAAATTGAAATTTTTATAAATGTAATTATTATTTTATTTAGTAATTTATTGTTTATTATATTCGAAAGTCTAAAATTTGTATAAATACAACCTTTAAATTCGATAAATTAGTTAATCAAATTATATTTTTGCATAATTGAATATCTAAATATCTGATCCGAGTATCCGATATTCAAATAAGCGGATATCCTTTTTTTTTCGAATCGGATACGGATCACTATATCATCAACCCAAAAACCCGAAAATCCAAAAAAATCGTATCGTATCGAATCCGATATCCTACAATGAACGCCCCTGGTTGTAATTAAGTTCTCAAATTAATTAATCATTCCACCTAGCCGTCTGTTATCTAAAATGTGTAGAGTTGTATCAGAAACCCAGGTCTTAGCACATGGTGGGGGTGTTTTGTTACAGCTAGGTTTATGCTGTTTTTGCATTTGCCTTTTGTTTCCTGATGTTTTAGGCAAATTTAAAAGTGGAGTTGGTTGGTTCATACTTCTTTTGAAGGCAAAATCACATTATAATGAACAGGATAACTCAATTGAAAAGAAAGAGTGAAAATGATCAAAGGATATATGCTGTAGCTGGAATATTCATGTAAGGGGTAAACTACTTTATCACTCAACTTTCTTTCTATTTTTACTTCGAGCAATTCAATTTAATCACACATTGATATTATTTTTGTTTACCACTCACTTTAAAAATCTATATATACGGTATACCAATCCATTTCTTCTGATCATCCCACCACGCTACTTACTCTGAATCTCATTCTAATTTATAAAACAAGGTTCTCTCGTTAGCCACATTTCGCCCTCTAGCATCATGGTTTATGCGGTCATGTTTTTTCATGTTTTTTTTGTTTCGTCTGTTTGTGTACTAGCTTCAACGAACCCTGTAAACTTTTACAAACTGAGTTTACAGTGGACTCTGTCTGCTTGTAATGGCAGTATGACCTGTCTAAATCCTCTCCCAGCCTCCTACAATCAAATATTTACCATCCACGGTATTTGGCCTCAGGATGTCGATGATAAGCCGATTGATCCTTATGATCCGAAGAAACATAAGTGTACATCGAGTCCCGTTCAAAAACCGCTGGTAAGCTCATCACTTTATCTTCTTCAATTGTTGACCATTTTGTTTGTGTTCTAACCTGTATTCTTTTTTTCTTGTTTTGAAAGAGCCATCTAATTTCGATTAAGCCAGACTTGAACAAATATTGGCCCGATTTGAAGGATCCTACTAAGCAGGCTGCCAATGAACATTTCTGGGTGATGGAATGGGAGAAGCATGGCATGTGTTTGGATTATGCAACTGCTCCCCTTCTGTATTTCAAGTCCGCCTTAAGCATTTATCGTACTATACCAGAACGTATGTTATACTTACCGTTTAATTACTCATATCTCATCAGTTTATTTATCGGTTGAAAATTAACGTTCTTTATGTATTAAATCAGGTTTTGGATTTAATTCTGGAGAGAACCTTTCTGGGAAAGAAGTTATGGAACGTGTTGAGGGTTTGGTTCACGCTAAACCGGAGATTATTTGTAACTCGAATCCTAAGACTGGGGCAACTCAGCTTTGGGAAATCCGTTTATGCTACGACAGACCTGCATCCCCTCAAGTAGTCATCCAGAAAATTCGAAACTGTCCTTCTCAATTTTCGCAATCTAAATGTCCCGATGAAAAAGTTATGATAAACATTCCCTAGTCAAAGGTATTGACAGAGGGATGAATAATTGTATTTTTATTTATGTTAAAAATATTATTAAACTAAATAAAATTTCTTGAGTTTTCGCTCCAAGATTTTCTAAGACTACTCTGAAGATATATTCATACTTCGAACTTCCATAAAGTGGATGTCAGGAATCAAGAGATTGATCGGAGGTTGACTATCATATACGGTGAACTTGGTACCGAAAAAGTTAGACCTTAAATGGAACTCAATGTCATTATCGATATCAGGCCGTAATCAAGGAAACATAAGATATCAAATTGCAAGACTTGCCTCAGTTTATCGATTTTTCTTGCTGCCAACATCAATTTATCCCTCTCTCCCTCGTCTGTAAATCAAATCAGCAACACAAGATACTACATATAAAAAGTTAGCAAGCTTCATATGATTATACTTGAAGGGTCCTGACCAAGGGAATGTCATATCCCCATACCCATGTCTGAATAAGCAGTTCATCGGGTATCAATGCTTCAAGAAAAATGATCAATCAATAAGCAGTTCACGAGAAATACAAAGGACATAAACGAAACGACTTACACGGTACCCGACCATAGAACAAAAGATATGTAGAATTTGCTCTGTCCCTTCTAATATATCATTTAATCGGAGACTCACGAGGACCGGGCTGTTCATGAACAAAAACAAAAGATATAAATAATTCAGAGGACAGACCTCTTATTATTTAAATAGACATGAGACTAACTGTAGGATGTAGACAATACACGACAGGTATAAAAAATTTAGACTCAGCTTTATATGCAACCATCACCTTAATGATCATTTCATGATAGAAATGCCACGACAAGACAATTAGTAAGTTCTTGACATAGATGCATGTTATGGATGGGCTTTCCAGAAGGGTAAATGAACCTACAAACAATAGAAGTAGAGGGGCACCGGAGGTGGTACCCAAAACATGCACTAATTTAGCTACAATCTAAACAGTTTAGTATGGCATAGACAAGTTTTCAATAAAAAAATCGTATAACCTGTTTCAATGAGATTGAAAACGTTAGCCTTCCGCATTGCTCAGGAGTCTTCACAATCTCCTTTGTAATCTCCCTCCAAGACCTACAAACAGCAACTCGAGCAGGCCAAGCTGTTTCACTCTCTTCCACTCTATGGATGATATCTAAGAGCAACTCCGACGGCAAGTTTACCCAAGGGAATCGCTCGGAGCATTCAGATTCCTCCGGTGGCTGATCCGGAACTACATGGGATCGAGGCCGACTACGCCAAAGCTTCCTCTCCCCCCTCTCTCTGATATATTCCCAAGATCATCTTCCATTTCCTTTAACTCTCATATCATACTCTTTAGTGACATCTTTTAAAGCATACCATATACAATCTCTCAATAATCAATTGTAAAAATATAACATGAAAAACACCAAAAAGAATAAATTTCTATGAAATCAAACTCCATGGATTAAAATCTTCAATCTTTGATAACAATTAATACCCAGAAAATAAAAGAGGGAAAACCCAAAAATCAAACAACTAATAATGACATTAAAACAAAAAAATGAATACCCTTTTACCTAAATTATCAGCCCAGAATGACATGCTTTAGACTAAGAAATTCGGGAACGAGCTTTAAGCCCATCGGTTCAAATCAACCCGAAACAAAACCAGATCAGATGCATCCCCACACTATCCACAGTTTAATCAATATCACAAAATAATATAAACAAATAGTTAAACTGTGACAGTTAAACAGTTAAACAAAAAAATCAATACCCTTTTAAGTTTCGTTTCATTGTCGTTAGTATCATCGAGAATTTTATCAATATCAAAATAATAATAATAATAAATTTTTTAATAAAATATTTTTTATTTTAAAAATTATTTATTAGCTTTTTTAACCAAATATATTGTTAATATTTTCTAAATTCTAGAAGAAATCAAATGGAAGTATGACAGAAGAAGAGGGTCAGGGTACTCGGTCCTGATTGTTGTTTTTATATATTAAATAAAGATATTTTTTAAATTATTTCTACCAATCAAAATTTTTTAAATATATATAATTTAATTCCCTGTATAATAAACCTTTTCGCCCCGAATGAAAGCTAACTCATATTATTCTGAACGACATACACTATGAGTTTTTCACATTTTTATTTTTATTTAAATAGATTCTTTAACTCATCTGCAATATAAAATATTTTTTTTTATATTGTAATAAAATCGTAAATTCATAAATAAAATTTAATCTTTTAAAATGAGATATTTTTTAAAATTACCGACAAAATTGATTTGTTTCCACCTAACCTATGAAAAATAATCTTAAATAATCGAAAAGGCGTGTCTGGTTTGTTGAATCAATAAGGCAATTCCAATCCCTGCCCCGTAGATTGAAATAAATTGAATCAACATAATTTTTTATGATTTTAAAAACAAAAACTGATATATATATATATATAGGTTGAAATAAATTTTATTTATTTAATAATATAATTTTATAAATATATTAATTTTAAATATATTTTTGTACATTTATATTATTATTTCATAACTATATTTTTAGAAATCAAATGTTATTATTTTTATCTATATTATAAATATTATTTAGAAAAAATAATATATAACATGTATTATTACTTTTATTTATATTATAAATACTATTTAAAAATTATATTATAAATTATACAATAATATCATTAAATAAATGAAACTAATACCAATAACGGTCTAACATATATATTAGTTTTATTAAAAGTATAATAATATAATATATTGATTTAATTGCTAAGCACTTAATCTTCCTAAAAAGACCTATTAAAATATCTCTGAAATCATTCGGTGTATTCTTTTTTTAATTTTTTTTTAAAATAATACTCAATTTTTATTTAACTTTTTAAAGTTAAGTCAAATTTATAAAATTTAAGTTGAGTTAGTCGAGTTTTATTCAAATTTAATTATAATATTTATAATATTATGATACTAATTGATAGGAGTGAGTATTCGATTGAGTCGAACCGAGTTAAAAAATTTTAAATTATATGAGTTGTTAGGTCATATTTTAAATTTTTAAGTTTATTTGATTTTTTCCAATTCGAGTTAAATTTATAAAATTTACGCCAACTTTTCGAATTCTTATATAAATTTAATTATATAATTTTTTTAATGTGTTTAATTTTTTAATCTCTTGTAAATTTTTAGGATCCAATCTTAGTAAATTTAATTATATAAATTCTCACCTAGAGAGGTACTAAAATTATGTGTCAAATCTCGTAATTGAAGGATATATTCTAGTTAAGTTTTAAAAATTGGTAATGATTTTATCATAATCCTAAAAATTCTCTCTTTTATCTTACAAAAAAAAAAACATTGATGAATTAAAAAATCCTTAATATGAATGCTTAGGTAGTAAATGTTATAAAATCTAAAAATAAATAAAGCTATACCTACAATCTCTTTACTTCGCGTGCTTGTTTTTTATCTGATTCTCTCTCGACGCGCCACCATCTCCGAATGACGTGAATCACATTTCTACATGTAATTGAAGAATAAATAATTACTTAGTAGTTATTTTAAAATGAACGGACAGATTAATTGGACAACAAATAACGTAATAAACAAGATTTATCTAATAGTTTTTCGTCCTTGTAGTCTATTTTAGAGGAGTGTTGCCTATTCATTGTGCATAGGGGTGCTTAACGAGTTGAGCAGCTCGTGAGCAACTTAAACTCGACTCGGTCAAAACTCGATAAATACTCGAATCAGATTAGCTTGACTCGAACTCGACTCGATACCTTAACGAGTTGAATCGAGAAAAGTCTAACTCGACTCAATAAGTTCGTGAGCAGCTCGTTAATTTTTTAAATTATTTTTTAGTAATTACTTTAAAATAATTCTATTCAAAAAATAAATCTAAATAATAATTATTAATGTATGAATTGCTATTTTAATTTTAATACGTTAGTTTGTTGTATTTTTTAATGTTATTTTTGAATTTAGATTTTAAAAATATTTTATACACTCTTTTAATATTTTTGGTTAAATTTATTAATTTATGTTAATATTAAGCCTCATATGATATTTTTAAATTTTACCTTTAATTAAAAATAAAGTAAGTTTTTTAATGAGCTTAATGAGCAACGAGTCGAGTTGAGCAACAGAAATTTTTAACGAGTCGAGCAATATCTAACTCGTGACCGACTCGCTCGATAAGCACCCCAAATTGTGCATATTTCATGTCATTTTAATTGAAGCTACATATGAAGAAAACAATGTCATAATTTCTTAAGAACTATAAGAAAAGTGATGGGGTTAATTTCTTGTTTTGCCATTTCCTGGTCCACCAATTTCGAATAATTGTTAAACAAGGTATCCATGTTCATCCCATCTCCAAAATGGTTATAAAGCATGGATTCTTGGATTGCCCTCACCGTCATCGCCATCGTCGTGCCGTAGCTCTCTCCGCCTTTCACCGATCTCTCGATCTCGAACATCTCCAACCTTTCCAACTCGAACGAACCTTCTCTTTTCACTTCATCTTCTATTTCACTTCTTGACGCTGCATAAAAGTGTACATCATAACAATCAACCTATTCCTTGTCAATTTCTCCCTGCAAAGACAAGCGAATGGAACATGTCAACAAGGAATACATGTTTTGTTAGTGGAAACATACATGTTAGAAACTGTTGTGCCTGTGAAACTGAAATGTTCAGACATCTTGAGAGAATTTCCCAAAAGAAAGAGTTCCCTCTATCGATATGTTGTTGGTGTCTTCTTCCCAATGTAATGAGCACCATTCTCCCGTTGGCGACGATCTCTTCCGATCGCGATTTCAGGAACAACGAGAAATCTCGAAATTGATTTAAGTACGTTTGGGACACACCGGGAGGCTCAATTTGGATATATAAACGTTTCCTTTGTTCATAGACTGGCCCTGCTCGTCGTAAAGACAGGGAGGTACCTGTACGGCATTGGCATGTAGATAATTTTTTTTTGAAGTTGGTCTTACCTTCGATGATGGGTAAAAATCAATTTGTATTGGATACTTAATTTTAAAAATAGTATGGTAATGAACGTTTTGGAGATTAAATTTATGTGGGTTCCATTAGTCAAATTAATTTGGACTAAATGGATGATTAATCTACTATAAGAGTAGATGAAATTATATATTTACAAGCTCAAAATATTCAATGGGTGAATGAGAAATTGTTGCTCAATGTAACACCCATGATGTTAAAAAAATAAAATAAAAAATAGAATATTCCTCGTTTATTGGGAATATAGATTTAGAAAGCTTTATATATAAAAGCTCTTTATGATATTATTGGAAATAAATTTGAGTGGCTAGGCACTTTAGGCTAGTATTGATTGATTTTTATAAAAGTCAAAAGATGGGTATTGGGCCTTTAGGTTCTAAAATAATAGATAGATTATTTTCGACTTTTTTGACTTCATTTTTCAATAAATACAATAGAATTAAACCACCTTTTATGGTGTTGCAGACCATTCAGCTGGTTGTAACCTCCAATTTATTTGGATTAATTCTCTGTTAAATACCATTTTGAATTTAGAGAGTTGTAACTCTTCAGGAATTGTTAATTACAGATTAATTCTGTAATTAAACATGTCCTCTGTCTAAATACTATAAAAGGGACCCTCTTGTTCTTATCTCAACATACTGAAAAAATCACAAATATTCTATAGCCAGATAGTGTTCTGCTTCTGTAAAGTTCGCTGTTACAGTAAGGTAGCGTTGCTTTTCTTATTGCTTTTTACCGTTGTATCCTGGGAGACAGATGTTCCATAGTAACTCCAGCACCGGAAGGAGACGAATCTTTTTAAGGACACTGTGATAGCACAGACCTCGATTAAAGATTTAAAATCATTATTATTTTTATTTTGGTTTCTGTGATATTTGTATTTCTAAATTATATGTTATATTTCAATTTCGTTTACAGGAATTGTGTTTAACATATTAATAATTTGCTTCGTTTTGTTGTAACATATTTTCTACGTTAAACTTTAAATTTAATATATATTTAAATAATATTAAGTTATTATAATTTAAATTAATTTATTAATATTAAAATATAAAATTTTAAAATCGAGATAATTAAATTTTAGGAGTCTTAAAGCTAATTAAGGGACTAAATAATAGCTCAGGGTGCCCAGCCTTATTCTTTGTCAGTATTACTAGCTATCTGCCTATCTCTTGCCGAGTATTTATAGGCCATGACATACATTATGCATGCACAGCCTTTTATTAAATGATGAACTCAGGATTGAAGTTAAAATTTATTAAGGTATTTAAGTTTCTATTTTTATTTTATATTTTAAATTTTATTTAAAAATATTAATTAAATTTATACAATTATGATCGAAATTAAATTATTTAAATTTAATTTTAAATATTTATAATATTAATTAATTTTAATATAAATATTTTATGATCATATATGATATACATATATCGAGTAAAGTTTAAAATATATCTCAAACTTAATTTTTTTATTAATTATTAAAACATTTTAATTAATTAAATTCTTATTTTATAATTATTTTTAAAAAAATAATATAAGTTAAAAAATAATTATTTTTTATTAATTAATTTATAATTATTTGAATATGGACATATTATTATTATTATAATATATACTAAAATTTAATAAAATATAATTATACATAAAATTATGATAATAAAACTTAATATTACATATTTATGAATATTAAATAAAACAGTAATATTAAATTTAAATATTAATCCTTAAATCAATTTCTTAAGTTTATATCCAATTTTAATTCCTTAAGTTCAATTATATTTGTCAATATTTTAAATTCATCGAACCATAGATATCCTTACTTACATGTCAAGTAAATACAAATCTTATTAATATTAGTTCATGTCAATAACATGTGAGATTTAAAACAAGTCAAGTAATTTGTTAGATCAGGTTTAAAATAAATTAGGTAATATCGGTTATCTGTCAGGTTATACTCGGGTTCGTGTTGATTTCAGTCGAGTGCAGGTTAGATTTCAAGTCTACAGTAACAGGTTTAAATCGGGTCTCAATTGGATGCAAATCAGGTTCGGAAACCACAATAAGGCTAGCTTAGATCATACACAAAGCATATTTAAAACACACAAGTCAAATTTTAAATGGTACAGTCTTCAACAAATAAGGCTTCTACGAAGTCTCTATAAACCAAGTCAATTTTGTTTTCTCATCCAGTGTGGAGGAGCATTCTCCAACAATATTTTTATGTATAACAATAAGCACTTTCCCGTAACGTTATCACGTTATTTCAAAAATTTTAACAATATCTTATATTTTCTCATAGGTTGTAATTAACCTTCATAAGTTTGATATTGGAAAAATTAGGAGAATATTGTCTCTTAAAATTATATTTAGGGGAATGAGAGTATTTAGATTTTATTTTAGAAATTATGATAAAATTAACAATGGAGGTAGAATAATCATTTGTACATATCGTCTTAGTTTTTTAGGGGAAGACGTGACTGATTAGGAGTGCTTAACAAGTCGAGTTGTGGACTGGTCGTATTCGATTCGATCAAAATTCAATAAACGTTCGATTTTGGTTGACTCAAACTACACTGGATTGCTTGGTGCCCTTGTTTACGCTTCTTAACGAAGGATTAAATGTTTTAATTGCCTATCCTGAAACTGATGAACACTTTGATCTTATTAAGATTTAAAGTGCTACATATATTTAATCCAATAATTTTTTCTTCAAATCTCAAATTTAATCATCTTCTAAGATATCAAAGCATCAATGATTCATTTAATTAAATATATAAATTTGGAGTAACTTGAGTACTAATTTAAATTTAAGAGGACAAAACATCTAAAAAATATTTTAAGATATGAGTGAACAAAAACTCATAAAAATTATTATTTTATTTCTAAGTTATTTAATTTTACTTCAATAGTTTGTAAAATTTCAAGTGATTAGAGTTCAAGTGTTCCCAACTCAAAAAATTAGAGAAAAAAATATATTTTTGTATTTTTACGATTTAATCCATGTTTTTTAATTTCTCCTTTATTTTAACTTCATTTTTACCAAATTTGCACTTCATGTTCCTAAAACATTATAGAATACATATTTAGTTTCAATTAATATTTTTGTAAAATAGTCTATTTTTTTTAATATAATCTCTCAATTAATGTGTATGATATTTTTATTTTTTAAACTTGTAACACCCCCTTTTCGATCTGGTAGAAAACCAGGTCGGAGAGTACTACGGTTCGAAGTTTTGGTATTTCGATAAAGATTTGATCTATTATTAATTAATGACTCTTTAATCTCTAACTAGAAAGTCTATTAAAAATCGTACTAGTGTTAGGATCAATTTCAAACCGGAGGATAAACTTGTAAATTCACATATCTTATTTTATTTAAATAAAATAACTTATCCCAAATATAAACCATATCAGTATCATGCTATACATTAATTTTGGACCAGATTTAATACCATTCATTTGTTTAATTTAGCCGCTATTCATCTTAGAGACTACACTAAAACTAATTAATCTCTATATCCTATCTATAATTTCTCTTACCAATATAAAATTATTATAAAGTAAATTTATGTCGTTATACTATAAAGTAAATTTATGTCGTTATTATTCAAATTAAACATACAATCGATGCCTAATAATCATAAAATTTTATAGGCAATATAATTATATAAAATTTAATTGAATATCGAATTCGGTAGCATTCCCAATTCTTTCATCATGCATAGCACTTTAAGAATTTATAATGTTCTTTTAATAATATTTCTAATACCTTAACAAAATTGCATATTTTGCATAGTGAGGTATCATCTGCTTTTATAACACGTTATTTCTGTTCTTGTTACACGTTTTTTTGTTTTTATAACATGTTTTTTTTTGTGTGGTTTGATTCATCTGTCTTTATGGCATGTTTCTGTATACCCTAACAATCAATTGTTGTTCACACAGAGATTCAATCGATGCTAATTTTTTTATTTATGTTTTTGTCTTTGGTCACTTGAAAAAATTTATTCCCACTCAGTTGATGATCGTTTGCCGATGAAATCAGTCCTAGGTAGCGATACTTTTTGCATGACAGTTTGGATCGTCTAAAACTCCTTTCTTTTTTTATTATGTGTCTCGTTTGAATAGAGACAAAGAGATTCAAGAAGGTTCTAAATTTTATTAGTATTCTTATTTTTATAATTTTTTTGGGTTTTATGTTATAAAATTTTTAAATTATTTAATTATATTATTTTAATTCTTGATTATAATATAATTATATTTTTTATAAATTTAATAAAAATTTAATAACATTTATAAAAAAAAAAATAGCTCTTATTTGTCTCCTATGATTTCCAGAACCATACTTGCAATTGCAAGTCATCATCGTCTGAAACTTCTTGTTTGCAGCCAGGCATAGGTGTGTGTGTCATGCCATTCTGTCAAAACATTTATATATATGCCTTGGCGTGGCGTCTCAGATTCCTTTTTCAAAATTTTAACCGCTTATTTCACGTTACTAAAAGCAGACAGCAGTGTAAAATAATCGAATTTTAACGAATAAATTATATCTATATTTATTTATAATAATATTTATGATAAATTTATACTTGTTTATTTATTTTAATTATTTTAGGGTAAGCTATAATGTTGGTCATTTATGTAATAAATAAGATTGTGAATGAGACAAAATAAATTGCTGAATTGTTTAAGTTTGATTTGATAAAGTAGGACTCTAATATAGTCAATTTGAATTCTTAATAAGCCAAAATAAGTTACTTGATATTTGACTTAAAAAACTCAAACTATTAAAAAAATATAATATATTTCATTACATTAATTAAAATTTAGTTGAGTTTTGGGGTTAATTAAGGGTTAGAGTATGATTTAAGATTAGGTTAGGCTAGGCTAGGCTAATAATGGGGTATAGCTTTTCAGGGATAAGGGTAAGCATATTGGGTTTAGTTCGAGCCGAGCTTTAATTTTTGTTTTTGAGCTTGATAATTTTGAATTTTCGAGTTTCGAGTTGAGCTCCAATTTCAATCAAGCTTGATAATTTTAAACTGACGAGTTTTCGAACCGAGCTTAACTTGACCCAAATTTGATAATTAAGTTTAACTCAAAATTTCACGAACTTAAAATCATTGAGTTAGAGTTCAAGTTCGAAATCAAAAATTCGAACTCAAACTTAAATAACTCAAATTCTAAAAACTCAAAATATTCTCAGACTCACCTAAGAGTTTAATTCCACCTCAAACTCAAACATAAACTTTACATGTACTAAGACTAATTACTATATATTTAAATATTATTTTTAAATATAAAATTTTAAATTAAAAATATCAAATAATTGAATTAACCTCGTTAAAAACTTAAATTAAATTTAAATTTAAAATAAATTTACTTAAATTTTAGTTGAATCTATTTTAAATAGCTTTGGATTTGTTTCGTATAATTCTCTCTCTATAACCATACATGCAACTGCAAGTCATCATCGTCTGAAACTTCTTGTTTGCAACCAGACATGGGAGTGTGTCATGACATTCTGTAAAGCATTTATATATGTTGGCGTTTCAGATTCCGTTTATTCAAAATTTTAACCGCTGATTTCATGGTACTAAAAGGAATGGGGTAAAGAGATAAAGTTTAAAATTATATTTAAATCTATTTGTTTTAAAATATAGATGCCGTTTATTTATATTTAAAAATTATTTAAGGGTAAATTATAATGATGGTCGCTTTTTTAATAAATAAGATTGTAAAAGAGAAAAGATAGATTATGGAATTGAACTATTTGAATTTGATTTTATCAAAATTTAATTCTATTATATTTGACTCGAACTCTTAATAAGTTAAGACAAATTACATGATAATTGATATCCGATTTGAAAAACTCGTAAGTTAAAAATATATATTATATTACATTAATTAATTAGGATTTAATTTTAGATTTTGTGGTTAATTTAAAGTTCAGAATCTAGTTTGAGATTTATACTTAGATAAGGTTAATAATGACATATAACTTTTAGGGATAAGGTAAGCAAATTAGGGTTTAATTCGAACCCGAACTTATTATTTTTTTTGAGCTATATAACTTTGAACTCGTGAGTTTTTGAGTTAAGTTACAACCTCAGCCTAACTTGATAATTTAAACTTGTAAGCTTTCAAACCGAACTTAACCTTAAGTATTTCGAGTTCGAATTGAACTTAATGATACCCAAAGACGATCAACACGTCTTCACCCCTACTAATAAGTTTTTTTTTACTAAACCCAAAAAATAACATCGTGATCACTTATTTTATTGGTTTATAAATTTATCAATGAACATTAAAAGTAATTCAATTTATGACATGACATATTAATAAAAAGTTAATTTTCAATTTAACGCTTCCACTTTAGATAGAATACTAATTTGACCATTTAACTTGATATGAAATATTATTTTGATCCTTGAATGTTAGGTAAAATATTAATTTGACTCCTGAATTCAATCGAATACCAAGCTCGATCCTAAAATTCTCGTGCCCTAAGGACGAACTTAAATATTAGGCCCATGATAACAAGTATTATAAAATTATCGAGGTTATAATAACAAGTATTAAAATATTAAATTTTAAGAGTATATACCTTCTAACAAATATTAAAAAAATTAAACACTAATATAAGTACTAAAAAAATTAGACCCCTAATAATAAATATTAAAAAATAAATTTTAAGACTTACCGATAATAACAAATATTTGAAAAAAAAAAACAAATCTCATATTAACAAGTATCGGAAAAAACACCCTTAATAAAAAATATTAAAAAATTACATCCTTAAAAATAAATATTAAAATAATTAAAGTCATAATGATAAAATTAAAAAAAATGAAACTTAATATTAAACTTTAAATAATAAATATTAAAAAAATAAAATATAATAATAAATATTAAAAGGATTAATGACATTTAATTATTTAAATCAAATAAAAAAATAATTCTAAAATTTGAAATCTAAATCTCGTTTAATAAGTTATCTGGAAATAACTGATAAAACTATCAAGCGCTACTGACGTCATTTTCTAGAAGCTGTTAATCGAGTGTCACGTTAACTCTCATGCTCAAAATCATGCCTATAAATTCAGCTTCGATCCAAAAAAATAAAAAATAATAAACTTCAAAATCCATCCATTTAAGTGTAATAAAAAATCTCTTATCTTCGTCAGAATGTTTTTACGACAAAAGCTAACATATCTTCTTGGAAGATCACACCTATCCTCTAAGAAATCTTCATCGTTAAAAATTTTAGTTTACAGATATATCCTGGTACTCTTCAGTTTTCAATTATATGATTTATTAATTTTGATGATAGAGATGATAGATCTAAGTATTAGATTTCATATTAATTTATAATATACCTATTAATTAAACAAATATTCATCACAAATAAATAAAAGGATGATAAGTACTTCGACAAATTTTCAATTTTTTTATTCAATAAAGAATCTAAACATTATTTATTGAGGACTTAAAAATTATTTTAAATTTAAGTGGTCTATAATAAAATATATATTTTAAAGGGATGAAGAACAATTTTTTTTATAATTTTTTAATTATATATACACTGAAACAACTTTACTATATATTGTAAACCAAAATAAAAATTATATTGTTTCTCAATAGAATTCATTATAACATCGCCCTTACTACAATTTAGTATTTCTTTGCTACCGAACGAGAGAGCCAAAAAATAATTTTGCCGGCAGCAGAGAATTCGATTTTTGGTTTCAATATTTTTTTTTCTAATTTAGTTATTTAAATATTAATACAATAAAAAATAATTATCACATAAATACTAAAAATAATTTTATAATATAAAAATAATACTAGTACAAATTTGGTTATAAAATTATATTCAAAATAATCAAAACACTTTCCTTTCTTTTGTGACAAAAAATATAGTAATTTAATTTATTGTTAATTCTTGTATTGAAATATGTTGCAGAACTAACGCTCTGATTAGAGGTGATCATTACTTGGGTATACGGTTTTCGGTATCTGAAATATCGGATATTCAGTTTATTCGGGTATTTATTTTTTTGTCTATTGACATGTTATATTTGGATACCCACTACTTGAATACCTATAAAATCGGATACTAGGTACTTGGTTTATAATTTTTTTTATTTTTTAATTTAAAAATTATATATTAAACATAAAAATATTTTCAAAAATTTTATATTAAGAAACTTAATATAAAAAATATATTTTTTAAAAAAATTGTCGAATCGAATTGGGTACCCGATAAAAAAACTTTCGACCTATATCCCGACCCGTTTCCCTAAAAATTATCGAATCAAATATCTAACCTAAAAAGTTTAAAAAATTAAAATATCTATTTATTTTGTATCAAATAATCAAATCGAATCAAGATCAAATAATTTCCGACCCACGTTATCATTACAATAAATTGTGCCGGCTGCACAAAAGTTGATTTTTAATTCCAATAAATTTATGAATAAATCTTTGAACTTTGTAGTACTCAGACATTGACATCGTTTTAACAGACTAGATGCACCTTTGGGTGTGGTTAATCAGATGACCTAATATTAAAAAACAATATAAATTATATTAATAATTTTTAAATTTTTTGAATTTTTATATTTATGTTATTAAAATGTATTATTTTATTTTAATCACTAAATTATAATTTATTTTATTTATCGTTAATTGGATTAAAAATATTATCACGTTAAAATTATTTTCTTAAAAGATTTAAATTTTTAAATTTATAATTATTACGAGAGTTAAAATTTTGATTAATAAAATGGTCGTTAATTAATTTTAATGATAAAAATGATTTATTTTGCTAAATATTTAACTTAGTTTTTTAACTAAGTTTGAGCTCCTAGTTTTTTAAAAATAAATATATAACTATTATTTTATAATTATTTTAAGTATAATTGTTAATTTCATTAAAAAAAAACTTAGTTAAATACATTAACATTCACGTTAAATAATTTATCTAAAATTTTATTTAAAAATATAAAATAATTATAATTTAATTGAAATAAAAATCTAAAACTAGTAAAATATTTTTTAGTTCAAATAAATTTGTTTACCCCAAAATATTTTTCTAATCATTTAACAATCTTCATTTGGAAAAGTTCTCCTAGTTCAAATTATTTTAAAACTTAAATTTCTCTTCGATCTTTTTGTTTTTATAAGTTAAAATTAATTCGAGTATTTAAAACTTTCTTATTTTTTTAAAAAAATCATAAAACTTAAAATCGATTTTAAAATATAATATTTATACTTATTTGCATAACAATTCTCATTATCAATGTTTAATTGCGTTAGATTAAGTTTCCCTATACATTAAGTTTAAATTTGTATATAAATATTCGTGATAAATATAAAAAATATATATGAAACTTGGTTAAATATACAATATGATACATGAACTTTTATTTTTATATAATTATACACATAAAATTTTAATTTTGATTTAATTATATATATTTCAAAAAAATATATATTCATTTTTATCTTCACTAAACTCCTAGGTCATTGTATCAAGACAATCATCAACTTCAACTGAACTGTAACTTCTTATACTTATTAATCAAATAAATATTTAAATTATGATTTTGATTATTTTTTGTGTTTAAATTATTTTAATTTTAAATATGTGTTTAAATTTATATTTTAATTATTTTAAATGTTTGATTATAAAAAATCATTAGCAAATTAAAATGTGACACATGTCATGTTTGATTTATTTAAAATTCAAAAAATATTTTTTTAAAATATTAATTTTAAAATTTTAGAAAATAGTCTCAAATCTTTAACTCTAAACCTAAAATTCTTGGATTGTCATCGTTTTTGTTATAGATTGCCTCGTCAGAAACTACTACTAATGTTGCTAGACCAGTATAATTATTTCTCTCAACCACTCATCATCTATAACTAACGGTAAATGTACCGATCAATTTTTTTTTACAGTTAAAAATAATTAAATTTTAAAAAATTAAAAATAATATATATTTTTAAAAAAATATAACGATAGTTAACAATTAGACAAATAAAATGAATAAAATGAAAGTTTAAGAATCTATTTAAAGTTAATAATTTAAATACTAAAAGTGAGTCATAAGTATAGTTTGGACACCTATTTGGATATTAAACTTTTTTATTATATTTGGCTATGCTTGGTGATAATATCAGTGGTAACGTTGATCATCGACCATTAATATTTATTTTTTGTTGCTTTATTTTCTTAATTTTGATAAGTTTTCTCTTGTGGTATGTATTTTTCTATTTTTATTATACATTTTTTATTAATTTTTTTTTATTTATTTCATCTTTTGTTCGGTACGATTCAACATGCCTTAGTGGTCATTTGATGCTCGTATAGAAATTCTCATAGTGTTAGTTTTTTATTTGATTCTGTTAGTGATCATAGAAAAATATAATCCTCGCTCGTTAGATGATTTGTTAGCTGATGTAAGACGGAGTTAGGTTCAAATATCGAGAAATGTAAAAGTCTATTAAGTTTTTAAATCTAAAAGTTGGGAGGGATAAAAACTTTATTTTTACTATTATTTAAACTAAAAGGGACCTTAAGTACGATTATACCAAAAAAATTGAGAAAAATTACATAATTTCGTCACTGAGTCGATGTAATCAGAACGGTATGATGAAGCAATCTATCTGGTAGTTTGGTTCGTAAATTTTTTTTCATCTGATACAATATCTCGTTTTCTTAAAGACAAAAAAATTTACAAAGCTCTACAACTTTTGATGGTATGCTAATAATCATGTAAGTGTTTACTTTTATTTACACATTTGTATGAATTTTTTAGTAAAATAATTTTTTTCTTGTATTATATTTATAATATCGGTGTTTAATATAACTCTGTTATCATTATTATAAAATTAAAGTTATAGATATTTATTAAATATTTAATTTTAAAAATTAAAATAAAATTTTAATTTGATTAAAATTTAAAATTAAAATAACTAAAACATCATTAGATCAAAAATTTTATAACAGAAATCAGATCTTTCAACCCTTCAATTATATTACTATAAAGATATAATACAAAGTAATACAAATATAATACAAATTTAGTATATTAATATTTTAATTTTTATAATTTGAATATTAATTAAATAAATATTTATTTTTATTATTTTAAAATTTAAAGATATAATACAAATTATACATTTCTTCCCGTCAATATTTAATATTAACTGGGTTCATGTATTTGTGGCTGCTTTCCACCCCTCACAATGCACGTGTTATAAATCTTGCTTAGTAATAAATTATAATTACTTGGAATTAATTCCCAATAAAGACATAACGCCTAAACTAAATCAGCCAAATCAGGCGATCCATTTTACTAGAAAATAAATCTTTTGAAAATTTTAATGACTTATATTATCATAGTTTCCATTATTTATCGTATTAGTCACTAAATTATTGGTTTGTGTCGATTTGGATAATAAATTTTAAAACGTTTTATTATTAACATGAATTTTAATTTTCGGATGGAATTAAGCACTAAACCGTTAAATTGTTAACATTCTGATAATGTATTGATTTTTCATATTTTTAATATAAAATTATTTTTTCCTTTTTCTCTTCAGATTAATTATTTACAAAACCGATGAAATTTATCTAAAGATTTGCTATTTTAATGCTTTGATATTTTTTACGGGACGAAATGAGACTAATTTTGAGATAGACGTACTGTCAATAAATGAATATAACGTACGATTGAATTGTTATTTTTATCTTATTTTTAAGATATTTTAATCATCGATACATTATTTAAAATAATAATTTCTCTAATATAAAATATATCAGTCAACTAATTAAAGATAAATAATTTTAAATAAAGTGGTAAAATTATATGATAGTACACGTTGATATAATAATATCATATAAATAAAGATATTGGCACGACAAAAGAACAAGACAAAAAAATTTCCTGCGTGTCATATTTTTCTCTCGAATCGTAGATTTTGACCCAGTTTACAAAAGTAAAATTCAAAGATATATATTTTTTTAATTTAGTCCTTAAACACTTTATATATACAACAAAAATTAGATTATTTTTTGATTATTAAATTTTAATGAAAAAATTTTCTTTCATATCGACACACATAAACTTTCATTTTAACACACTTCAGCACCAATCTGTCACGTTATTGTGCCGTTTCAATTTAATGACGCAGTATTTTATTGAACACGAAAACAAAAGTTAGTGCTTACATTGAATTGTTTTAAAGTTTAATGTTAAATTGATATAAAAGAAGAAATTTAGGGACTGCTTGTATAATTTACCAAAATAATAAGACAAAAATCTTTTTCCGCATTTTCGAAAAGAAACGAAAAAAAGTTACTTGCTCTTAACATATAACAGCATGCTTTCAGCAATGCATTCATCGTCTTACCAACCACAGCTCCAGGATTTCGCTTTGAATTCTTCTTTCTTTTTCTCAGGTTGTTTTCTTAGAGAAGTTGAATGGCGGTGGAACTGAAATGTTGTGAACCGGATTTCTTTGTGTACTTAGTGATAATAGTATTGCTGGTGATGTTCGCCGGAATGATGTCCGGCCTTACATTAGGCCTAATGTCCTTGAGCCTTGTTGATCTCGAGGTCCTCTCGAAGTCCGGTACTCCTGCCGATCGTAGACATGCCGGTATTTCTTCATCTTCTGCGTTCTTTTTTTTTTAAAGGATTTAGAAAGCGTTTTTGGTTTCCTTTTTTTTATTGTAATTAAGAAAATAAAATATAGCAATGATTTATTTTAATTGAAGAGGAACAAATGAGTTAGAACAGAATCTATTAATTGAATGGGAAATGTTGTTTCCTAAAAGTGCTGTAAATTTTGAAGTATATTTTCTGAAATTATAGAACAAAACTGAAGTGATACAATTTTTATGATGATTACTGAATTGTATTTTGTTTGTATAATGTATATTCGAACAGCAAAGATATTGCCGGTTGTCAAAAATCAGCATTTGTTGCTTTGTACGCTTCTTTTATGCAATGCTGCTGCAATGGAGGTATATATTATACATTCATCTTCAATATATGATCTAGTTATTGAAATTTCGAAAATGCTAGATATGTTCTGTTGTTTTTATTAGGCACTTCCAATTTTCCTTGATAGTCTGGTCACAGCTTGGGGTGCTATACTGATTTCAATTACCTTGATTCTTCTGTTTGGTGAGGTGAGAACCCGTTTTTGTTAGATTTATCACTTTTAATTCAGCTTCAGTATAAATAGTAATCCTTGTCGAAACCTGAACATGGAATTTTGTGATATGATTTTGTGTGTGTTACTTGTATATCAATTTCTAAAAATTGTTCTCAGATCTTTCTCGCTTAAATCTGTTCTTGGAAAGTGGATTTACATACAGATGCAATAAAAAGGAAGAACGTTCCATGCATATCCTAACTACTATTCAATTGTTTGTGCAGATAATACCACAATCTGTTTGTTCTCGGTATGGTTTGGTAATTGGTGCAACGGTGACTCCTATTGTTCAAGTTCTTGTTTGGATCTGTTTTCCCGTTGCCTACCCGATAAGCAAGGTGATGAATATTGCTATAACCTTATAATCCTTCACCATTAATGGTGTTTTAATGGTGAGAACGACAACCATGCTTGTAAATTCCTACATATAGCACTCCCGACTGATTTTATGTGCTTTTCAGTTGTTGGACTTTCTTCTTGGCCATGGACATGTTGCACTTCTTCGAAGAGCTGAGTTGAAAACACTAGTAAATTTGCATGGCAATGAGGTGTGCTTCTTGGCATTTTTTAGAAATTTTGGATAAAAAATCCTTTAGCTTCTTGGCTGATTTTACCTTGTCTCGTGCTATTCAGTTGTTATTATATTAACTTGGATGTTTCCATTTATTGATTATGGTTTTTGATGTGATTTAACATGCGTTACCACTGGTTTAATAACGTTGTTGGCTTGTTTTTTCACTTAGCTTGATTGCCTCTGTAAAATAATGAACGAAGCTTTGTTGTCAGAGTCTGCTTCCTTTCATGATTACTTTCAGAGATATGATCCTTTTATTGGAACTTCATTAGGCTGGAAAAGGTGGAGAACTAACGCATGACGAGACAACAATTATTGCTGGAGCACTTGAACTAACTGAGAAAACAGCTAAAGATGCCATGACACCTATATCTGAAACTTTTGCAATCGATATAAATGCCATGCTTGACAGGTATGATACTCTGTAAATTATCAAGAAAGATACATCTGCTGCTCTGCATCTCTTTCTCAACTATCATTAGACGATTACCATGACATGCTATGAACAGGGAATTGATGAGTGTAGTTTTGGAGAAGGGGCATAGCAGAGTCCCAGTTTATTATGAGCAGCCTACAAACATCATTGGAGTCATTCTGGTAATCATTTTCTCATTCCTTTGGTTATTGTTTTTAAATTTTCAGATTGTTAAGTTTGTGTTCATTAATGGTTTATCTTTCCTCGTTCAAGATCAAGAATTTATTGACCATCCACCATAAAGATGACGTGCCTGTGAAGAACGTTACTATACGAAGGATTCCAAGGTATCTCATAGTAAATGAACTCTTGGAAAAGGGAAGTTTCATTTGTATTAGTATGCAAAGCATTCATTTCACCGTCTAGGCGTCTACCCCTTTCACTCATTGATTGACCATATGCATTAACATTAATATATTTGGATGTTTAGGGTTCGAGAATCGTTGCCGTTATATGATATATTAAATGAATTTCAAAAGGGTCATAGCCACATGGCCGTCGTTGTAAGACAATGCAACAGAACAGAGCAGGCGCCTTCTAGTAATTCTGATGGCATATTCTTTCCAATTCTTGTCATTTTGATATTTGCTACTGTGATATTTGTCTCCGTCCGTTTGTTCATCTCCATCTCTTCAAATAGGTCCCTTGCCTGAAGTGAAGGTCGACGTAGATGGTGACAAACATCATCGAGAGAGTTCTTCAAGACGAAAGCGTTCACTTAAGGAATGGCAGAGCTTTCCCGTAGCTGGAAATGGTTATCGGAGCAGGTGGACAGAAGGTATTGATTCAGACATCCTGCATTTAAATAACCCATTCCCAAGACACTCCGAAGAAGAGGTTGTTGGCATAATAACAATGGAAGATGTCATTGAAGAGCTTTTACAGGTACCATTTCCTTTTACCATCTTTAGCAGCAATCATCCGATTCCATTTGTTGTCGACAGTTTCACACATTTACCTTGTGTTTGTGCCCTTGGCCAGGAGGAGATCTTCGATGAGACAGATCACCATTACAACTCATGATGTCTGTCTTACTGCAAATTTTCTGCTAAAACGCCTAGTTGGCAGTCGTCTCCTCTCGAGGGCGGTATAGAAAGGGATCAAAGATGGAAAAACTCAAACATTAGCTTTCAAGCAAGGATTATTAATTAGCATCATAGAAAAACTAAGAATCCAGTAGTATACAAAAGTCGACAAATACTCAGCTTTACTCGTTATGTTGACTTCTTTTCTCTTCTTTCCTCTTATCTCTAGCTTTTTCTTTAGATTTGTGCTTCCTACTGTGATTTATATCCGATCTCTCGCGGATGTTCTTTTCCTTATTTCTATGTTCACGGGGATTTGAATAGAAAAAAGCTTCATCACGCCTCAGTGAAGAAGGCTTCTCAAGACCAACTTGACGCGGTGTTCCCTCACTTTGGAGGTTGTCGAAAGATTACCTGGGGACTCAGAATTTGTAGGAAGATAAGGTCCAGTTTCACCCATCCTTGAACCTATAGACGCTTGACTGTGTTGCACCCTGTCATCATAAAATAGGTTTCAGGTCAGTCAAGATCATTTACTTTTCCTAAAAGGAATGTGAAACAACATATATATATATATATATGCCAAGGAGTGGCTTCAAATGCAAAGAGACTCATCATGTCAAAAACACTAATTCTTTCCCAAGCATAACAAATTTGCGTGCATATTTGGTACAAACCTTGACTGAAGAAACTCATCAATCTCGTCGTCTCTTAGACCGACATCTTCCCTTGAATAACTACACTCTCCTCTTTTGCTTGATGAACATGAAGCACTAACATTTCTCTCATGCCTCCTATTTGTTTTTCTATAGGAGATGCTACTATCTGCGTGACTACTGTCATGCCCACTATTGTCTTTTGATCTTGCTTTTAGCCTATGATTTAGTTCCAGTTCCAGTTCCTTTTTTCGAACTCCCACATTTCATTCACCTCAACAGCTCGATTTGCTGAAAAAGAGGTAGAAAGAAACATTCGGGTAATTTAAACACTAGCATCAAAATCTGAAAACTAAAAATTGTAAAAGTCTCCTCATAAGTCTACAGATCTTATTGCTGATCCAAAATCTCCATCAAAATTCAATGTTCCATAAGACAATAGGGGGCAAATCAAAAGATTATCATCCTATTTCCTTAAGTTTATGCTATGTTACCTAAACACATATTCCATTTACGCCCACTAACTATATGAAGAAATCCTTCAAAGGATTTAAGTATAAAAGTGTTGACCTATACGCATATAGGACAACCTGACTCTAGAACTTGTAAGCAGGCTAAGAAGATGACCCAACAACAAATCAACAATTAAATCCAGAATCAAACAGAAGAAAACTGAAACCTTAATATGGCCAATAAATAACAAACCTTGCCGAACACCAAGAACAGTTGCAGTAAGGAACCGCGAATTTGGGGAACTCCTTACATAAGGTTGCTGAAGATAAACATGGATGCCATCCCTCTCTGCTTGTCATCTTAATTCTGCAGCTTCTTTGCAACTATTCTGTTTTCTGTTTCCAGATCCATTTAATCTGCAAAAACAGCATTTATTCAAAACCAGCTTTCACTAACAGATGCAATTCTTACAACCTACCCAGAATTTACCCATTTCGAAATTGGGGGAAAAAAACACCACCAGAATCACTTCAAAAACTATGATCACAAGTGGAAATTTTCTCCTTTTGTAGCTTAAAAAGAGGGAATTCAGAGACTTTGGCATTGATGGCTAACAGTCTAAATGTAAAAAATAAACAACATTCATGTGACCTAACCCACCATTTTTTGCTCTCTTTTTTCATGCCCCTAAATCCTTAAGAAAAAACAGATTTTCCAATCAAATTGATCGAAAGAACCCTAAAAAGAAACAATGGCCATTTTTACAGAAATTTCTTATTTCCAGAATTTCTCGGGAACCAACATTTAGCATAGGCAATACAATTCTCAGTAAAATGCATATAAGAGGGGAAAAGAAGAACAATTACCAGATTGCCGACGAACCGATGCAATGCCGACATATATTCGACGCCATCACTTGGATTTTCCTTTGGAAATGGAATCGACAACCCAATCCCTAGCTCTCTGAATAGAGAGGAAGAACCGACCGATAGCTTCACTTTTAGTTAAGGGTTTATTTTGGGTAAACTACTGGAATGGTCACTTAATTTTAGTAAATGTATACTTTTTAAGCAATGATTTTAAAAGTATAAAGATAATTTTAATCTTTAATGTTTATATTTTTATCATTTTGATCTTTATTTTTATTTTTAGATAAATTTAACCCTTACTTAAAAATTTAACAATAATGACATGTCATCTGCATATGATAATATATTTTAAACAGCATGACATCTAACCTATCAAATACATATATATAATATAATTTTATTTTAATATAAAATATAAAAAATTTAAATTCAAATAAAATATTAAAAAATAAATTAATTTTAAAATAAAATACTACTAAATATTCTCAACCCTAACTACAATAGGATCAAAATCATATTTTAAAAAAATTAATTAATTTTGAACTGTGTTTATATTTTTTCAAAAATAAGACTTTGTTTCTATCGTAGTTAGAATTGAGAATGTTTAGTAGTATTTTATTTTAGAATTATATTTTTAATATTTTATTTGAATTTGAATTTTATATTAAAATAAAATTATATTTCATATATATATATATATATAAATACTAACCAACAACTACTAATAAAAAAATCTAAATACCCATTTCAGTGGTAGGATTTGTCCTTATTTTTTTATAAATGATATTTTATTATTCAAAAATCATCATAAAAATATAATATTTATATCGATACATCATGTACAAACAAAAACCCATAGAAACAACAAAATCTAGCTAACTCCCAATTCTCATATATACAATTATCACAGTATTTAATCTTATTATATCCTGAGATTTTTTTATTTTTCATTTAATTTTATAAAAACAAATAAATCAATTTTCAACCTCAAATCCTTTCTATACAATTATAACAGGATTTATCCTCATTAATTCCATATTTTTTATAATAAAAACTTTATAGAGTTAATTCGGCTCAAAGCCTCTAACTTTCACATATTTATACTTTGACCCCAAATACTTTTCATAGTTACACTTACCCAAATAACTATGTAAACTTTATAATTTAATATTTATCATGAAATGTGGAGCGTTTCACAATCAACTTGAGTCCACGCTCAATAAGATTGAAACCAGAATAAAATACGAAGAAAATCATCACATCGGCAAACTTGAATATGCAAAGAGACAAACCAGCAAAACAAGACGGCATAGACATCAACCTGCAAAAACATTAGTAGAAGAGATGTTAGGGATTTTGTATTAATGCATTGGTAGTTGTTTGGTTGTTGAGAACTTATCCAGATTACGGATGATCAAGGACGGAATTAGGATCAAAAATTAGTAGAGACGAAGGTATTTTATGTCTTTAAATTTAAAAATTTAAAAAGACAAAAATCTTTTAATTATTATTTAAATTAAAAGGACCTTAAATGCAATTATACCATTGTTTTTAAGAATGGCTCCATCCAGCTGATGATCAAATGCCAAGAACTCAGAACTTATGTATATTATGCAGGGAATGGAACTTTTCAAAACTCCAACTGATATTTTGATTCAAAGAACATGTGAGCTTTGGGGTCTCCATTATGTCCTTGAAGGATTACACTATTTTCTTGAGAGATAACTGGTAAAAATATATTACAAGGAGGAAGAAAAACACATACATAACTCTAGATATATGTTGTTGCTATCTGTCTGTCTATCTTCTGCAACTACGGTGGAAACTGGAAAACTAACTTTGCTCTCTTTTATGAGCCAAGGAAAAATAGAAGAAAAAAAAAGCTTCCTAGTGCTTGGTGTTCACTCAGGGTTCTGAATTCCATGGAAGATCAATCTTGAATCACTAGTGGATGATGAATTCAAAAGTTTTAGAGTAACTTGCCATTGTTCTTCCATTCCTCATTGGGGCTACTTTCACCATTTTTGTGAACTATAATATCAGTAAGTTTACAAGGTTCAGCCTGTTCTAGCATTTGAACCACCTTTCTCATGCTCGGTCTAAGCGTCGGAATCTTTGCCGTGCAGTGGACTGCTATTCTTAACACCTTGACCGCGTCTTCCTTTGATGCCATTGAGATGTTAGAGTCCACAACCTCAACCAAAGTTTCTTTGGTCTTCAGTTTATTATAGATCCAGTCAACTATGTCCTTGTTCTCTCCAAATTCGGGCTCGACCGGTCTTTTTCCCGTGACCAGCTCCGTCAACACAACTCCGAAACTGTAAACATCACTCTTCTCGTTTATCTTGCATGTGTATGCATACTCTGCAAGAAAATTATGCAGAGTTTCAAACCGAATCAGAAGTCTTTCGATGTAAGTCA
Organism: Abelmoschus esculentus; assembly: GCA_035048815.1. Taxonomy (NCBI): domain Eukaryota; kingdom Viridiplantae; phylum Streptophyta; class Magnoliopsida; order Malvales; family Malvaceae; genus Abelmoschus; species Abelmoschus esculentus. The sequence continues at coordinate 4,611,462 of JAUCBN010000012.1, forward strand.
CTTGAATCATATGACAAATAATACTAAAGGAAAGGAACAAAAGAATAAGAAACTTACCGGGAGCCATGTAACCATGAGTTCCAGCTATAACATTACTCCAATCCCCTCCACTACTTTCCTGCACGATTTTTGCTAGTCCGAAATCCGCAATCCTCGGCTTCCACTCTTCATCTAACAAAATATTGCTTGACTTCACATCACGGTGTATAACCGGTCTGTCGCATCCGTGATGCAAATACTCTAACCCTCTAGCAGCTCCTAATGCGATGGAATATCTCGTCTCCCAGTTCATCTCCATCTTATGACATGAATGCAGCCTATCCCACAAGCTCCCATTAGGGAGATACTCGTAAACCAGCAGATTGCTATCCTCACTCGTGATGCTACAGTACAGATTCACCACATTCACATGCCTAATGGCGCTCAGTGCTGACACCTCTACATCATATTCCAATGACCGGAAGCTCCTTTGTGTTAGTATAGCCATACTGCTGTGGTAGTTTTTGCGATTGCCTGAATCTGAGGTCCAAATATGCTTCACGGCCAGTTCTTTACCGTCTCCCAGTTCAACTTTGTAGACATTCCCTGATCCCCCTTTACCTATCAAGTTCTGCGATTTGACAGCATCGATGATATCCTTTTCAGTGAAACTTAGCATGCGATACGATTTCATGCTCCAGGAACCCTGCTTCAATGGATGATCTTGATTACTCTGTTTCGCCCTCACAAACATGTAATGTTCCAGCTATGAGAAGTAATGTTCCAGCTATGAGACAAGATAATATCGTTCGAAGATGACCGGGATTTGATGAACACGGTCGAAAGTTCTCAAGATCCGAGCTGCATAGTCCCGGATTCCCCTCAAAGCAATCTTTGAAAGCCTGAATAGATAAAGATTTCGGTATGGGACCAACCAACCGGTTGTTCGACAAATCAAGAAGGCTTAATGATGAATATGACAAAGTGGCCGGAATCTCACCCGAGAGTTTGTTTTCAGATAAATTCAAGGAATTAAGGTTACGTAAATATCTTATACTCTCGGGAATTTTCCCGGAAAGTGAATTACCAGCAAAGTTCACTTCATTCAAAGAAACACAAGAGCCTAATGAATCTGGTATTACACCAGAAAACATGTTACCATTCAAATAAAGGCTGCCTAGGCGTCTTAATTCTCCAATGGCTGCTGGAATTTGGCCGGAAAATCTATTTGAAGTAAGATGAATCGAGACTAAGGATGAAGCTTGAGAGATTGAAGCAGGCAATTCACCTGAAAACTGATTATTGGCCAGGAATAGTTGTTCAAGCGACTTGGCATTACCAATATCACCTGTCAGTGGACCTTCAAATCGATTCATGGTAAGATCGATTATGGAGAGATTTGGCAAACTCCAAATTCCAGCAGGGACCGTCCCCGACAATGAATTGTTGTTCACTCGTAAACGAACCAATGACTTGCAGTTCGCGTAGCTCTCCGGCAGAGTTCCAGTGAAGTTGTTCTGCAGCAGCAGAAGGTAAACGACTTTTCCATTCTTGCACATATCTGGTGGTATAGGACCTGTCAAAAAATTCTCCGAAACATCTATGAAAATAAGATCCGAAAAGGACCCGATTTTCGGTGGAAGCTGTCCGGTAAGCTTGTTCCTATATAGTGATAGCTCTTCAAGGTGTTTGAATTCACCAAACTCCGGTGGAACTTCTCCTGAAAACTGGTTTTCAAGGAGCTGCAATGAAGCAAGATTCTTCAAGGATCGTAACTCTGATAAGTCGCCTTCGAGCATATTCATCGAGGCATCGAAGTTCTTAAGATTAGTAAGGTTTCCGAACCCAACAGGTAATATTCCAGACAATGAGTTGTTGTAAAGCTCAAGTTGCCAAAGCTGGTTGAGCTTCCCGATTCCAGCTGGGATTGGACCTGACAATCTGTTATCCGAGAGCTCAAGATTTTGCAACAGAGTTAGATTCTGAATTCCCTCAGGAATCTTCCCCGTGATGCTGCAATTTGTGAGATAAAGCCAATACAATTTCTCAAGCTTCAGGACTTCCAGAGGAAATGGACTTTCATCGAACGGATTGTCACCAAGACTTAAGAAAGTCAGTTCCGTGAGATTTTCCAGCGATTTCCATGGGAAAATCCCGGAAAATCCACTGTTGTTCAAATTCAAGAACTTCAATTCGTTTAAAGAAGACAAGTCGGGTACTTCCCCAGAAAAAGCATTGACTCCCAAATCCAAGTATTGCAGGCGAGTACATTTCTTCAGATCCTCTGAAACTTTCCCATGGAAAGAATTGTTCCCGAGATCAATCTTCTCCAGCGATTGCAACCCGCAGATTGAATCAAAAGGAACATAACCCACGATTCTTTGTTGGGGAAGACGGATTTCGGTGACGAACCCATTCGAATTGCAAACAACTCCGCTGAAGTTACACGCAGAGTTGCCTTGTTTCCACGAACCGAAGACATTAGAAGCTGAGCTTTCTACAGCTGATTTAAACTTGAGCAACATCTCCACTTCATCAGACTTCGCACGAGAAACAATAAAGACGAATGAAAGGAAAAAGACGACCACCGTAGGTGGCCATCGATGGGAGCTTCGCCGAACCGACATGTCGGTCAATGAAGATGATGGAGAGGCTAATGAGAAAGAGAAAGCGTGGAAAATGGGAACGCACTGAAGATCATGGTCTATACCACCAGGGTGGCTTTATTTGTTAGAAAATTTGTAGTGGCTTCACGTGTCGAGATATGGATTCCGGAATGATGAGCCATTAAAATGGAACTTAAGATACGAAAGCTCCAGGAAAATTAGACTAATACATCCAAACAACAGTTAGGTACCTGTATAATCAAGATTTTCACCACGTTGGGTAATTGGTAGGAAAAAAAGAAAGGGTTGATTTATCTCATAATTTTTTAAAATGTCTAGTATTTTCTAAGAATTTATCAACTCCACTTAAATGACTTAAGCATACTTTTAATTACAATTATTTATTTATCGATTAAATTAAATTTAGTTTTACTCATATATAATTAGATATCTTAATTAAGATTTTTTAACCTTAAGATTTAAATTTTTAAAATTTATTACATTCATAATATTGCATTTTGATATTATTAATTTTAAGTAAAAATCTCTTATTTCTTAATTGCATCTCTTCTCATGTCTTCTATTTAAAAAAAATAAAAATTAAATTTTAAATCTAATCATAATTTTTTACATCTTAAACTCTAAACGTCATACCTTTAAAAATAAACCTTACCACTAATGTTCTAAACCTTAACCACAATTCTTAACTTTAAACCCTAAATCCATTAATTTTCTACATTCTAAAACCTAAACTTTATATCTTAAAAATAAATTTTATCCCTAATTTTCTAAACCCTAAACACAACCCTTAATCTTAAACCTTAAATTCTAACTTTTAAATCTACTAATTTTAAATGAAGATGCTAATAAAGACAAAATTAGAAGAAAAAAGATTTATATCTATTAATTAGATCCTTCAAACTGGTCTACTAAAAATTTGTTTGGCATAAGAAAAATTATTTTATGAATCGATTTTACCACGTTATTTATGGTCCTTAACTACTAAAAAAATAGCTAAATAATTTTATTTTTCATGTCATTTTTTTAAGAGTGAATCTTTTTTTTATTATCATATAAATAAGTCATGGGTGGTTAAATAGATATTAATTAAAAAATAATATAAAAATAAAATTAATTAATTATTTTTTAGTGATTAAAATTATAAATGACATGGTATAACTGATCAACTAAAATTACCTGTCCATTTCCCACTCCATGGAAAGTATACTTTGAAGAGTATTTATTTGAGGTCACATCGATGAAACAAGCAAGAGAGTCGGCCAATGGGAGACTTTAGTCTCTTACAAATGAAAACGCAGGACTCACTCATGTGGAAAGAAAAGTACATAATGCTATTGTCGATAGAAATCAAACATATAAAACAACGGATTAATCTAATAATATAAATATTATTTTTTAAAAATAAAGTTAAAAAAAATTAAATCTTATTATTATGAATGAAATAATTAGATTAAAAAATTTTAAAAAATCTTGTTTCATGGAATAAGTATTAATGATTCTAATTGAATTTTGCTATGGAAGCGTTTGTAAAAAAAATAAAATATTTTAGGTTTTTTTTTGGATAAAACGAAAACAAATTATTTATAAAAAATAAAAATATATATAATTAATAAATTAAATAATAAATATAAATATAAAAAAACATATGCAAGTTTAACCGACCAAACATTTGGAGTCGTACAATGATTTTCATGTTGTGGCCTCATGAATCTCATGGAAAGAGTATTGTCTTTCATGTCCATAATTAACGTACTTTCTTTTGAATAGAAATTATTGGTCTTTCAATATGTTTAATAGAATATTTTAAAACCATATAATTTTAAAATATTTTTCAAATTATAGATTTCGTATCGTCATACGTAGAGTAAATTGAATTAAAAATGATCTCATTATACATTATATAATCTAATTAATTGATATAATTTATGATTTAAATTAATCAGATAATAAATATATAAATTATTATAGAATATTATTTATCAATCCAAAGAAAACGTGTTGGGCTTATTTATTGAATAATAAATAAGGTGCGGAATCAAAAGTCATAATTTTCGGTAAAGTCATGGGAAAAAGGCAAAAACAATGGCCGCCGCGTTTGACCGAGGTGTCATTGACTGCCACGTGGAGTTCAGAAAAATCGGTGACAAACAGCCTTCGTCTGATTAAAATCAGACGGTTATTAAAGGTCCACATGATTGGACTGTCAGTCTGTCACCTACACCTTCAAATCAAACAAAAAAAATATCATTATAAAATAGGCAGAGAAAGTTGGCCATAAGGCTCTTTTTGGCTTATATAACAAATATGCATATAAAATATATTAACTTCCCATTTAAATATTTAAAATATATTACTTAAATAATTAATTAAAATATAATTTTTTGGCTAAATTAAAATACCTATACTATTTTTTAAATATATATTTAAAACATTTTTATAACTATTTTAAATATCAAAATGTATATTTTAAATACCGATAACAAACTATTTATATGAAAAAATATTTTAAATACTTCATCATAATATAGATCATTATTTTTTTGAAGTAACGTATTGCTAACTTGCTACGTGTAAAGTTTTGAGAGCTTTGCTGACTCATATTATTGAAATATTTTTCCCATAAATGATTTTAATGAATTGGACCCCAACTAACCAACACTAAGAAAAAGGTAGACATTTGAAAATCTTGCCACATATGAGAATCTCCTTTGGTCATATATGACAAAAATGTCCTTAATTTGAAAATGGGTTTCAACTTTAAGTTCATTATTCAAAGCTGGAAATAAAATAAATAATTTTTTAATCAGTTAAAATATTTCGATAGGATCTATTTTAAAATATATTTTTAATTATTGACATTGATCGTTTAATTATTTTATTAATATTGTTGTATTTGAACTCATGACCTCTAGAAAGATAACAATTTTTTTGATCATTGAGACAAGATTGTTTGTGTAATAACAGAAAAAAATTTAATATAGAAAATATTAAGTATATACTTACTAACAAATATTGAAAAAAATTAGGTCTCTAATAATAAGTATTGATAAAAAATAACCCTTAATAATAAATACGAGGAAAATAAATTTTAAGATTAAACCTCTAATAATAAATATTGTGAAAAATTTAACATGTAATAACAAATATTGAAAAACTATGGTCCTAATAATAATTATTGAAAAAAATAGACATCTTCTTATGTAAGTATTAGGAAAAACTGGACCCTAATAATAAATATATTGAAAAAAATGTAGGTCTCTTATAATAAATATCGAAAAATAAATTTAAAATTAAACTCACAATAACAAGTATTAGAAAAAAAATCGTGACTGTAATAGCGAATAACAAAAATAAATAAATTTTAATAATATATATTAATAAATATTAAAAAATATATTTGTTTAGAGTAGACTCCTAATAATAAATTTAGTAAAAGATAGACCCCTAACAATAAATATTGTAAAAATTAAGATTTACAAATCTTAATAAAAAATATTTAAAATAAATTTTAAAAATAAACCTAAAACAAATATCGAAAAAATAATTAAGACCAAAAAAAAATAAGAGTACTAAGAAATAAACTTATATAATAATAAAATATTACAAAATAGTTAATTTATAATAATAAATATTATTAAAAATTTAAGATTAAATATATTTAATAAAAAAATTAAAATTAAGAGTCCGGATAAAGGTGGCCCTGATACGTTGTCCTCATTTTGCAAAACAGTAAGAAAAGGTGTCCTTGTTGATGATTTGTCATGCCATGGAGGAAACTAACAAGAACATATAGTAGTACTTGGTGATTACATGCTGCAATAACTATATGTGTGAAGATAACTACAACTCTGCATTTTTTGTGCTGGATGAAACTTTTCTTGAGAGTGTAAAATTTGAAAACAAATCCAAAATCTCTATCAAGAATTTAAAAAGCGTTTTCAGTGGCATTATATTTATTGTAATTGTGGACATAAAAATTGTTATCGCAGTCATTACGAAAGTTGTGATCATGAAGTTTTTAAAACTCACTTATTTTTATAGAAGATTATAAAATAACGGTTTAATAACGAAAATAACGAACCGTTATTACTATTATCGATTGTTATACGTTAAATAACTGTTGTTGTCGATATGAATTTAAATTTTTTTGTTATTTTTATTAATAACGGTTTCGAACGACAACGTTACTGTTAAATAACGGTCGTTATAGCAGTAACAAACCGTTTTTTTTTTATTCTAAAAGGAAGGTATCAATTCAATCCAAAAATAATTCCACTCAGATTATATTTAGTGTTTCTTTGTTCTAGACTTGAGAACAAATATACTTACCCTCACTCCCTCAGTCAATTTCTTAAAAAAAAAAATCAGAATCTCTATTAAAGGTGAAGTTTGTAGGATTGAAGATGAAAGATTGAGTTTAATTGATCAAGTTACAAATTTTTTTTTTAAACAATCAAAGTTATAACTATGATAACTCGAATGTTTCTTCTTTATCTCCATAATATAATTAATTCCTGTCTTTCAACAAGAATAAAAAACGAAACATGATTATGTCGGTACGAATATCTTAATTTTTATGATTTAAAGATTCTTCAGAAAAAAAAAATATGGTGTATGATCTTCCTCAAATAAAAATATCATCTAAGATTTATGAAAAATGTATTGTTAGTAAACATTGAAATTAAAAAAAATTTAATAATCAAATTAAAGTTCTTCGAATTGAATGTAGAGTAGAATACAACTCACACGAATTTATAAAATTTGTCAGTTATAGAAGATTGAAAGATAATAAACGATAATTTATAAGCCTCAATAAAATAGTGTACATGAAGAAAAAAAATCGCACTATTATAAACATAATTCGAAGCATTTTGATAAGGAGTAAACTACTTAAGAGTTTCTTGCCTGAGTAGTGAATTGGAGTATTGATCTTGTTAAAAAATTAAATTCAATAGTTGTTTGAAAAAATAATTTATTCAAGTTTTAAGGTGTTTCGGTTTTATTTAAAAAAAAAATTAATGAAGATGTACATTGATTACTGATAGCTTAACAAAATAGCTATGAATAGTTGTATTTTTTTTCAAGGATTAATGACCTTTTGACCATAACATATATTTTTAAAGATTAATAATTGAAAGTAATAAAAAAAGATACGTAAAAAATTACATTTGAAACACAATACGATCGTTATGAGTTATTGATAATGTTTTTTTTAGCTTATCAATGCATTTGCAAGTTTTATCGATTTAATAAACTAAATCTTCTAGTCTTACTTAAATTAGTTTATGGTAGTCTTATTAATAATAGTTTAATATATTTATACTCAGATAAGGAATACGACTAATTTTTCTGTAGAGGTGTTACTATAAAGAAGGATTATTCATTTTATATGAGAGGGCAAGTTGAGTATGAAATATATTATACTTTACGAAATGATTGAGAGAATTGGATCATTAACTTATCGATTAGTTTTGTTTCTAAATTTGACATATTTTTTATGTATTCATGTTGAGATATTATCATTTAAATCTTTCACATATTGAGAGAGTTGAATTTGTGCAAGTGCTTGTAGTTGATAAAAAATCAATTAAACCAAGTTCTTTACTAGAGCGAAGTTTTAAGTTTTAGCGAAGAGATCTAATCGTATTAGTGAAAAAAATATAATTGATTATTGATTCAAAAAATCAAAACAAGAGCGTTTGAGATTGAAGCAACATTTCCAAATTCTTTTTGGTACGAAGAAGAGGATTCCTCTCCTAAATTTGATCCAATAAATGATAATTCATCGAAAAACATATTAATCAGTCTGAGGAACATTTCGAACCGATTATCGAAATTAGATATAGAAGAGAAAACGAAAAAGTAACATTCTCATTTGCTTAAATTTTCATCTAATCAATTGAGAATCAACGACGGATTCAAAAAATATTGAGGGTGAGTACAAAAATTTTAAAGGATAGATACAACTCATAAATATTAAAAAATTTAAGAATTAACTCATAAAATTTTAAAAAATTAAAAGTAAATATGTGTACTTTAAAAATTTGAAGGTGGGCTGAGACCCACCCTATTGATAGGTGCATCAATCATCGGTGAGAATATGTATCATCATTTAATTAATTAGATAATTTTATTTAATTAAATTAAAATTATAATAAGTGAATAACAAGGATAAAATATATAATTTTATAAATTTTTGTTAACGGTCATATTTTTTGTCGTCTCTTTATTAAATTTTAATAATAATAATTAAAATAAAAATAATTTAAAATTTTAATGATTTAATTAATAAATTATCTAGTTCATTAATTGAAATAAATATATTCAAATAATTTAATAATCACCGGAATACATGTAGTTTAATTTGGTTTGATTCAGAAGCAGCCCAAAACCAATATACACTTTATGTAATGGATTTGACCCAATAATTTCAAATGGATTTGTCCAAAATAACTATCAGAAGAAAGAACAGTGCGACCTTGGACACGATCAGTACAGAAACTAGGGTTTTCATGTTCTTTTTGTAACTTCTGTTGTTTCTCAGAGCTGGTTCAGTCCGACGCACTCGATTTCAATAACTTTGTTCTCTGAAGAGAAAAAGAAATGTTGGACATCAATTTGTTCAGAGAGGAGAAGGGTCATAACCCTGAGATCATTCGTGAATCGTTACGGCGTCGTTATGCCAACGTCGGAGATGTCGACGCCATCATCGACCTTGACAAAGTTTATCGTCAATGTAATTACCTGATCTTTCTCTATCATTTCGATTTGCTTTGATTTTTTTTTTTTTTTAATGCTAAATTTCATGTACAGTGTTATATGAACTTGAAAATCTGCGGAAAGAGTTCAATAAGATCAACAAGCAAGTAGCTCAACTTAAAATTGTGAGTTTGTCTCTTTCTCTCTCTCCCTTTCCGTTTGTCTAGGATTTTCCTCATAATTTATATGTTGGAATTGGTGTGGACAAGGCCAAGCAAGATGCAACAGAGAAGATTGCAAAGACAGAGGAGGTTAAGCAGAAAATAGCTGAGAAAGACGTTGAGGTTAAGGATTCTTGGACTGTTTTAAAATCCAAACTGGAGAAAATTGGTAACCTTGTGCACGATTCAGTTCCCGTTAGCGATGATGAGGTGATTGGCGCAGCAAATTTTATCCATTTCTTTATTGCTAATGCTTTAATCAGTGTAATTTACTTTAACTTGCCAATATATTGCAGGCCAATAATGCTGTGATTAGGACCTGGGGTGAGAAGCGTGTGGAACCTAAGCTAAAGAATCATGTTGAGCTCGTTGAGCTTCTCGGAATTGCGGATACAAAAAAGGGTAATTGCATTTTTCAGAGTATGCTTTGTTGTATGTAATAGAATGTATTGTTTATTGGTTTTAAGATGTTTAGGGACTCTATTCAAGTTATATGAGTTTATATAACCTTAGGCTGTATTTCTCATGATAAACTTTGTGTTGTATTATGCATAAGTTCAACTAGGAAATTGAATTGGTTTGTTTAACTTGGAAGTTTAATTGATGCTCCCTTGTCCTGTACTGTAGGTGCTGATGTAGCAGGAGGTAGAGGTTACTACCTAAAGGGAGATGGGGTTCGTCTCAATCAAGCTTTGATAAATTTTGGGCTAGATTTTTTGGAGAAAAGGGGGTATACAGCATTGCATACACCGTTCTTCATGAGAAAAGAAGTTATGGCCAAGTGTGCTCAATTGGCACAGTTTGATGAAGAACTTTACAAGGTAACATCTGTAAATTGATTCGGAGATGTCTCTTCTTTCCATGTAGTGGCATGATCTTGATTTGCTTGCAAGTTCCATGATTTGAAATGATCTTGATTTGCTTGCAAGTTCCATGATTTGATCTGTTTTTCAGAATATGATGGTTTAATTTCTGTTATCAACTTTATTTGCTATCAAGGAAGTATTCCTCTTATAACATAGGAAAAAGAGACAAAAGAAAATGGTTGCTGTTCTGTGAGGTTAGGAATGTGCCAATCATTAGTTAGGCATGTTCCTTTACCCTATTATTTCATATTCTATAATAAGAAAGCATGATTGGTTTTGTTGATGTTCATTAGGTGACTGGTGAGGGTGATGATAAATATCTTATTGCAACTGCTGAACAGCCACTTTGTTCTTACCACATAGATGATTGGATCCAACCCTCTGAGCTGCCTATAAGGTTCTAAGCATGAAAAAGAAGTGATGGCTATATATCTTCTAGTCAAGGGTTTACTGTTGCTATTTGTTTATGAAAAATATTATTTTCACAGATATGCTGGATATTCATCTTGTTTCCGCAAAGAAGCCGGTTCACATGGTCGTGATACTCTAGGAATTTTCCGGGTTCATCAGTTTGAGAAAGTGGAGCAGTTCTGCATTACCAGTCCAAATGATAATGAGTCATGGGACATGCATGAGGAAATGATTAAAAACTCTGAGGATTTTTACCAGCTGGTATAACTTCTTATTCATTTAGTAACAGTTTCCAGTTTTTTCACCTAATCACATTTGTATCTCTTATTAGAACTCTTTGTTGGTTTTATTTGGACCAATGAACCCTATCATGCTACCTTCATATGTATTTCCCTTTGGTTGAACCTTATTTCCTTTGAAGTTTTGAGGCCGATGAATCTTTACATGGATTAGTGTGACTTATGCTATTCAGCTAAAGCTTCCTTATCAAATTGTGGTGATTGTTTCTGGTGCTCTCAATGATGCTGCTGCCAAGAAATATGACCTGGAAGCATGGTTTCCAGCATCTCAGACTTACAGAGAGCTGGTTTCATGCTCAAACTGCACAGATTATCAATCAAGGAGACTCGAAATTAGATATGGGCAGAAAAAGGTGGGTCATATCGGCTTTGTCTAGTTATATATCAAAAGCAGAGTGCAAGTGTTTAAGAAATATAAATGAATTCATCCTTTTTCGTCCTCTTCATAAGAGTTCAAATCAGTTTAGCATTAATCTAAAACTACTTCCATAGCTCAATATCTATCATCTCAAGTCTTGAGTTGTACTGTTTGAATTCTCGTCCACGCTTTGTAATTGCCTTCTGTTGTTTACTTCTTGCAGAACAATGAGCAGGCAAAACAATATGTTCACTTGTTGAACTCTACTCTCACGGCGACCGAAAGAACCTTGTGCTGCATCCTCGAAAATTACCAGAAGGAAGATGGTGTTGAAATACCAGAAGTTTTACGGCCATTCATGGGTGGGAAGTCCTTCATGCCTTTCAAGGCCAAACCTGCTGCTGAAGCTAAAGGGAAGAAAACAAAGGCCTAGAACTAGTTTTCTTTACTCTAGGTATATGATTCAATTGTTTTATGGTACTTTGCAAAACCAAATCCCTACAATGATACTGTGACAGACATTAAAGCCTTGATGTTTCAAAGATGAACTTTTTACAATTTTGTCATGGAACTGTAACTGTAATAAACTGCCATAAGTTTGTTCTAGTTTTCCTTCCGATGTGATATATAATTGTTTTTACCGCTTTTGTTGCTGTATTTACTGGAACTCTTTCTTACTATTTGAGCTATTTTGTTTAGACGACTAGCAGTTGTTGAAGAAGTAAATATTTGATCATATAACACTAACAATTCACAACATTCAGACACCGCAAGTTTGTGAGCAGAAAACAGACATTTCAAGGTTTTTCTATCACCATGGAAATAAAAACCCAGACCACGTTTTTGAGATTAAAGATGGGATAAGAACCCCACAAACCAGTTTCCACAATCTAAATGTATATCTATGTGAACTTCACCGTTATCTTTTCTTTTGATTTTCTGTTCAATTTCATTCATTCTTTCACGGTTGAACGTAATATTAACATCCACCCAACAGTTTAACCCTCAAGTGTTTGTCTATCCCTCAGGAAAAAAGGAAATGAGGCTAACCAGCTTCTTCGTCGTTAGGATCACAGCCGATCTCCAGCTTTCAAATCCCCGGGTTCTCTTCTATGTTGTCTCCTTATAGGTACAAGTTTTGATTAATAACCTGGCTTTCTTGTTGTTTAATTGTATTGTGTTGGTTGTTTATGGCAGATGGAGGAAAGTTATGCTTTGAGGCGAGCTGAGTGCAGAGCTAAAGGAGGGTCACCAGGGTTCAGAGTTGCTATCCTAGGAGCTACCGGAGGCATCGGCCAGCCGTTTGCAATGTTAAAGAAGATGAATCCACTCGTCTCGGTTCTTCACCTTTTGATGTTGTGAACTCCCCCGGTGTCGCAGCTGATCTCAGTCACATGGACACCGGTTTCATTACCATTGCCGGTTGCATTCTCATCATTGATTTTAAGGCATGATTATACCGAAAACTTTATAGGAGGTTTTATTGGTAACTTTATTGTATTGACGTATTGTTATTATTTTATTTTATAGTGATTGATATTATTAAAACATTGCTAAAAGACATAATATTTATTGTACATTGTTATTGTCATCGTTATCGTTATTGTTATTGTTATTAAAATGGACTACGATTCAGTCTTAGTTTAAAAAACGCTCCTAGGCGTGCTAAGACACTAGGCGAAGGGAGACGTGGAGAAAAACGCCTCTACCACCAGAAGCGTAGCGAGCCATCAGAGGCGCAAGGAGGCATCGAGAAGCGCATACTTTTCGTCAATCGTTGGGCGAAACGCTTTTCACGCCTTTAGGTTTCGCCCAACCTACCTAGTGAAAAGAGGAGCAAAGAAGATGAACAGACACACAAGAGAGAGGGTTGAAGAAGAACAAACATGGGGGTCGAAGAAGAACAGGCAGGAGTTTTGGTTTCGAAGACAATGAACAAGAACTTTCAATTTAGTTTTATTAGTTAAAGTTATTTTTTTGGTGGCACCCGATAATTGACGGCTACTTTTATTAATTAAAGTTATTTTATGGGTGAGACCTAATAATTGATTCATTTTTTGAAGTGTTTTATTAAAAAAGGTTATTTTTTATTAGAAATTTTATTTTAGTCTGTTTATTATTAATTTTTATGGATATTTTATATTTTATTAAAATATAATATTATTCTTTATTTTGATTTTTATTAGTAATTTTATTTTTATTTTATCACTATATAATTTTATTTTATATTCATTGTACTTTTATTGTATATGTATCTTATAATTTTAAGTATTATAGTTGAATTTGATTTTAATAAAAAATAATTATTATTTTTATTTTACTAAGGAGTTTTAAAAATAACATATTATAATTGAATTATTTTTAAAAATTAAAATTAATTAGAGTTTTATTTATATTAATTTTATATAAATATTTTTATTTTATTTTCAATTTTATTTATTTTTATAATTAAAATATTACAAATAAAATTTATACTTATTATCTATTTTCATTATTTAATAAAAATATTTTTATTTTTATTTTATTTATATATTTATATTTAAACTGATATAAATGATATTTATATTACTCAATAGCCTTCACCTTGCAGCGTTTCGATTTTAATGACCCTTTACGCCTTGAAACGCCTATAACTTTTGAAAACTAAGAGTCCAATTGATCCTAAAGTCGAGGCTCTATTTGACGATATATGAGGGATGCGTTGATTTTGGTCCTATTAACAATGTTGAAGGGTATTGACCTTTTATTATTGACGATGTTGGTTGAAAATTTATGTATCCAATTTCACATAGCAATTCAAGAAATTAAGTTATTGAAATTACTTTAAAAAGTATTTGAGATACATTTATGATATTAAACATGTCATTATTACCTTCGTTGCTTTTTTTTTAATGTTGTTGATTACTATATTAGGTTATACAATCGTATCAATACGAATATGCATTATTCAACGATAATTAATTAGGCGTATTCATATGGCCTAAGGTGATCGATGTGTAATTTTTTCGCTGAAACATTATTGTAGCAATGTATTACTATCGGTATCGAATCCCTTGAGTTGACTTCTAGGTATTGGTACGAGTTTAATGAGCCTAGCTATTTTAATGTTCATGTGTAAGCGTATCGATACAGTTAATCTCGTACTAATCTCCATGTTAAATAAATTTGAAAATTACGGTTACTGTATCGATTCCCTAAATTGGTTAAAAATATCATACTAACCTAAACCCATATTGTTAAGTTGGTTAAAAATCAATTAAAAGAGTTTAAAAATCTTATAAATTGGTCATTAAATTTTATAAAGCCTAATTGAAAGACCAAATGAACTTTGATTGCCATAAAAACTTATGGGTAAAATATTTGAGTAAAAATCATCTGCCTCTTAATCATACATCTTTTAATGTTTCCTTTGAATTTTTTTTTTAAATTTGAATTTTAAACTCTAACCCTGATTTTCTATATCCTAAACCCTATACCCTAAAAAATACACCTTACTCCTAATTCACTAAACTCTAACCACAACTCTTAACCTTAAACCATACACCCTAAACCCTAACCCTCTAATTCAAAGCGGAGGCACGAATGAAGGCATGAAAAAGAGGTAGACGATTTGCACCCAAAATATTCATGCATTGAATTTCTCTTTGGTAACCTTAATTGTTGATAAGGTCTTATAATTTATTGGATTCACATATTAGACACTAAAATTGAATAAGTTAATAAATGATCATTGTTCGTAAAATAGTTGAATTTGTAATAACCATTTCCATGCATTGTATTGTATTGATATTACTATTGGATCATCGTTAGGGTACAAGTCACCGTAATAGTTAATCTGATTATCATATTGTTTATCGGTAACATTTTTTGACCTTGATTCCTACCTAACCGGAAAGAAGTGTTACATGTGTTGCGTCTAGGGATGCATTCGGTTCGGGTTCGATTTAATTCAATAAGTTATTTTAGTAACCATCGGTTTTCGGTTCAGTTAACTGCGGTTTTCGGTTTTTTCATATTAACGTTAATTTATAAAAAATGTACTTTATCTTGACAAAATAGCTTTATTTTATGACTTTTAAACATTAAATGATAAATATTTTAAGATATTTTTCATAAATATTTATTTAAATATATTTTTTAAGTAAAAAATAAAAAATAAAAATACGTTTATAGTATTTTAAGTATAAAATATATATTTTTACCATATAAAAATAATTAAAAAATCAAATTCGATTTGATTCGGCTAACCACGGTTAATTTTGGTTCGTAAATTTATAAACCACAAGACCTCGGTTCGGTTTTCGGTTAATCATCCCCCCCACCCCTAGTTGAGTCCAATTGTCTATTGGTTTGATTCCTTATTGATTGCTAGAAAAAAAAGGTTTTGATAACTATTATTACCGGATGGAAGATGCAATTAACAATTTCCAGGAAGGTATATGCCAGAAGAGCAGTTTATAACTTTTAGTCGGGGATGCAAAAGAAAATTGAAACATAGTCGGATACTATTCTGTTTAACTTTTTTTTATTCTGGTGTGTTTTCACCGCTCCCTGCAAAATATATGCCAAATTTTGTCTCTATTTCCAAAGGCAACTTCACAATCATCATCAAGGTATATTATTCAATGTTTTTGATTTTACTAATTTGGTATCCTTACCAGATCAGGAACATGGCAATGGGTTAGATTCAAGAACTCCATTAATGTTTTTCAAACTATAAAGCCAGATAGTGACATACAAATCTTACGACTTACAATAAGAAAGAGGCTTAGTATTCCTCTAAAACACTCCAACAAAGGCTAGTTTGTCCCACTCACCTTAAAAAGCCATGTTTCTTTTCTACCCTAAAAGGAAGGAGATGTTGTAAAGCAAGAAGGAATTAACAGAACATGACCACCCAACAGTAGGGGACCATGTAAAAAAAAGTTTGACTGAAAACAACCCCTCCTGCAAAAATCAACCTCTCATCAACTAACATGACAGATGGTCTTCAATGGTGGAGCATGACAAGTCCTGTGTTTTTCAGACTGTCTGAAACTATGAGTTCCAACAGTTTATTCCTTAGCCTATTATTATATGTCTAAGAGTATATGGTGGTTGAAAGGAGATTGTTCACATGAGCCAGTCAAATGCTGCACGAAGCTTATTCACAAGATCCTTTCCTGTCATGCAGAATTCTATATCCATCTGCCATAGAAGAAAAAGAAGATTATTGAAGAACAGTACATGAATTAATTAATGATTTCAGACGAATTTTTGAGTACCTGAGCGACAATGGTTATGTCGAGAGCACAACTCCCAAATGTCATGACATGGCTATTGATAACTGTTAGGTGGCATTTCTCGATTTCAGACATGATTTTCTCGGCCAGTCCTTTTCTTTTCTCACAGTGGATTCTTATAAGAACACTTTTGTCGCAAAACCGTGCTTCAATCTCAGGCAATGGGTCATCGAAGGGACCACTCAAGTTTTGGTCCAAGCAGAAATCAGCAATATCGGCGGAGAGTTGAGATTTCTTCACGAAAACAACCGACTCCATTGATTTCTTTCTGGTCTGCTCCTCGAGTGTCTTCACTTTCTCCTGTAGTTGTTTCAGGTACTTGATGGCATCTCCAAGCACAGACGCCTTGTCCATCTGTCAACAACATTACAATATTATATAAAACACAATATATACATGTCCGTATGTATGCAAGGACGAACATACAAATTGTTAGAAAAATATATTAGAAATTTAAAATTCATATAGAACACAAAAAAAGATTACATGAATTACGTAAACTATATTAGTATTTGAAATTTTTAAGGATACGACTGTCGCCTCGCCACCTGTAGGTCATCCCAATATGTACCTTTTTTAAGCCCGGAACAATGGAAGACAAAGCTATGAACCTTTGGCTGAGCATTTCTCTGCGTTTCCTTTCAGCCATGATATGATCATATGTCTGGGACATTCTCTTAGATCCATGGCAACCCTTGAGCAAATAACTTTGGTTTCCAAAGGGTTTTTGAGGAAACAAGGGCTCCATGTTCTTAGAACAAACAGATCCATCTTTAGGCTTCAAAATCTCCACTGGATTTATGTTGGAGCTAGCAAAAAAAGCAGCTTCGAGGCTTGACACATCAGCTCTGCATGAATTCCAGCAGTTGGTTTTAAGCATTTTTTGAGGTCTATCAATGGCGGCAGCCGGATAGTTATTAGACAAAACGTCGTCCACAAAAGCAGCCGGTGCCGGGAAGAAGCTGAGGTCATGATCAAGAGAATTCACATGCCACTGATTCAACAAGTTTGGATTGTCCATTTTCTGTGGGTTCCAGATATGTTAACACAACAGATGTACAACAAATCAACATGTAAGAACAAGAGGGTTCTAAAGAGACTTACAGATCCAGGAAACTCTGCATTAATTGATGAAATCTTCAGTATAGCAGTAAGTGGTCTGAACGTTTTCCTGTTTATATAAGTCCCCCACCATTGCTTTCCCAGTCGTATCACGGGTTGTTGCTGTGAAATACAGTAGATGACAAGACAACAGCTTTATGGCTGACAAACGAGGCTTGATTAGGAGGGAAGTGAACAATTTCCTCAGCTTCTATTTTTGTTGTTTTGCAGACTTTTCAATGCGCAGATCCAACCGGTCGTTGAAAAATGGGTTCAATGCTGGAGCTGGAAATTCGAAGCGAGTATAATTCAAATTCGATAAAAATCTAATTATTTGACTAAACTTATGGGATAGAATGACTTAAATTTTAATTTTTTGAGTTTGATTCGATTAAAAAATTATATAATTTAAGCTATTAATGAGATTTTGAATAATTAAAAAATTTACTCTATATGTCTTAGGATATTAGTGTCGGGTGAAAATCATTTACCTCTTTTTCATGTCTCTATTTTAAATTAGAGGGTTTAAGGTTCAAAGTTAGGGATTATAGTTAGGGTTTAAGGAATTAGGGATATAGTGTATTTTTAGAGTGTAGGGTTTAGGATATAAAAAATAAGGATTATAGTTGAAAATTGAATTTTTATTTTTTTTAAATAGTGCACCATAAAAAAACAGATGATTTTTACCCATTAATATCACTTTTAAATTTTTAAATTATCTCATTTGAAATGTCATATTAGAAAAACTTAATCAACTTTTTAATACAAATATACTTTTTTTTCCTCTCTCTTTTTTTAAAAATTTTCAATAAAAATAAAAATTAACTTTTTAAGAATAGATTTGCCATTTCAATTATTTTACACCGTACAATTAATTTATTTTTTAAAACTTCGTGAAAAATCAATATGTGACACAAAAATTGGGATGGAAAAAATAATTATTATTGAATTGATTTTTAAATTCGAGTCAAATCTATAAACTTTACGTAATATATATATATATACCACACATAAAAAGTATAAATTAAATATGATTATAAAAATTAATTAAAAATATAATATTATAAATATTTATGATTAAATTTTACAAAACCTAAATTAAATTATAGAACAAAAATTATTAACTCGATTAATTAAAAAAATTAACTTTAACTCCACCTAACTTAAAAAATGTTTATCCTATATAACCCCAAGATTTGTGTTGTGGTCCAGTCACAGGGACGGAGTTGTGTAGGATCCAAAATTTTTGATATAAATATACTTTTGATCGTTTTTAGTTTAAATAGAGTTTTTGTTCTTTCCAATATAAGATTTTAGTTCCGTTCCGGCCGGTCACCGAAGAAAACCCTTTTATTATATAATCCAAATATCCAATTAAGTTGTGCACAGCCCACAGGGAACATGAAACCCGGGAAATAATGTTTGATTAGCTGATTCACATCTGAGTACTGAGTTCATATGTGTTTAACTGTGATTGGTCCAACAAGGACTGTTCAGAAACCAAAAACATTGAGTTGACTTGCTTGTGATTTCAACCAATTAGGTGACGATAGCTGTCCGAGGGTGGAGAAAGAGACTTGCCCCTCACACAGGGTGATTCTTGAGATTTTAATGTTCCTAAAACAAATATAAATCTTTAATAATAAATATTAAAAAATCAAATTAAGTATATATTTACTGATAAATATTAAAAAAGATTAGGTGACGATAACTGTCCGAGGGTGGAGAAAGAGACTTGCCCCTCACACCGGCCTTTTATAGATGTCGTTGACTAGGTGGCCATTCATGGGATGAACAGAGATTCTAAATTTTACTTTTTTTGAACCAAAGACACCATCTCATCGAAAGGGAGGGTACATGACTTGAGTTAAAAGGGAGAAATTATAGAAATATTGTTTGTAGATATTTTAATTTAAAAAATATTATTTTTATCACATTATTTTTATTATATTATGATTAACTGTTAAGTTTAGAAGATCATTTTTTAATCCGTCTTTAAACAGTGAATTAATAAAAAAAAAAATAGACACTATTCAAAGAGGGAGAAAAGTCTTTGAATAGTGTTTTTTTTTACTCAAGCATTGTTTTAATAATATTTTTTTCTAATAAAATGAATTTAAAAAAGAAAAATATTGTTTAAAAACGGGTTCTTTTCATCTCGTCTTTGAACAATATTTATTATTTTTATTAATTCACTATTCAAAGACGGGTTGAAAGAAACCGATTTTCTGAATTCAATAATAAATCACAATATAATAGAAAATAATGGGGTGAAAACGGTATTTTTTGAATTAAAAAATCTAAAAACAATGTTACATATTTAGGTTTGAAACCCTAAACCCTAAACCCTAAATTATTACATGAATCCTTTCCACCACCTATGATATGGTCTCAACTAATTAAAATAAGACACATAATATATTTTTTCCATATCATATTTACACATAAGCATCATCCAAATCATCCACTTTAATGCATTCGATTTAAAAATGAAAAAAATATCACCAAAGATTTTTTATGTTGTCTTCCTCTTTATTGTTCAATTTTTTTAAATTAATTTTTTCTAATCCCTAAACCTTAACCATAAACCATAAACCATAAACCCTAATCCTAACCCTAACCTTAAATCATAAACACTAGATCGTAAACCCTAACACTAAATCTTAAACCTTAAACCCTAAACTCTAATCATAACCCTAACCCTAAATCATAAACCCTAAACCCTAAACCCTAAACCCTAAACCTAATCCTAACCCTAACCTAAATTGTAAACCCTAAACCCTAAACCCTAAACATAATCCTAACCCTAACCTAAATCATAAACCCTAAACTGTAAACCCTAAACCTAATTCTTAAACCATAAACCTAAACCCTAAACCTTAACCTTAATCCTAACCCTAACCCTAAATACTAAACCCTAAACAATAAACCCTAACACTAACCCTAAACCCTAAACAATAAACCTCAACCATAACCATAAACCCTAAACCTTAAACCCTAACCATAAATCTTAAACCCTAAACCATAAACCTTAACCATAATCCTAACCCTAACACTAAATCCTAAATCCTAAACAATAAACCCCAACCCTAACCCTAAACAATAAACCACAACCATAACCCTAAACCCTAACCCTAAATCTTAAACCCCAAACCATAATCCTAACCCTAACCCTAAACTATAAACCCTAAACCCTAAATTTTAACCTAATCCTAACCCTAAACCTATATCCTAAACCCCAACCCTAAACCCTAAACCATAAATCATAAACCATAAACAATAAGCCCTAAACTCTAAACACTAATCTTAAACCTTAAACCTAGACCCTAACCCTCCTAAACAATAACACACAACCCTAAACCCTAAACCCTAAACCCTAAACAATAAGCACTAAACCCTAAACCCTAAACCCTAAATCCTAACCTTAAACCTAAACCCTAAACCCTAATCTTAAACCTTAAACCTAAACCCTAACCCTCCTAAATAATAACACACAACCCTCAACCTAAACCCTAAACATAAACCACATAAACCCTAAACCACTAATCCCTAACCTTAAACCCTAAGCTCTAAATGTTTATGTGTAATATTTTTTTCTTTGATACACAAAAAATCTTTGATAATATTTTTTTTTCTTTTTTAAATCAAAGACATTAAATTAGATAATTTGGCCAATGCTTATGTGTAAATTTAATATAAAAAAAATATGTTATGTGTCTTAATTTAATTGTTTGGGACCATATCTTAGATGGTGAAAAGGGTGTGGAAAGGGTTCATGTTAACAGGAAAGAGGAAAGTAACTTTGTACCAAGGAAAGTCTTTATTTCTAGCTTCATAACATGCCATTTTTATAGTAATAGCATAAATGGCAAAGCTTCTTAATGTCTCAACCAGGAAACTGCATGATATCACCTCCGTCATCCTTAGGTTGTTCCTGTCAAGAACACAGTCGCAGGTTTCCGAATCAAGTAGTCAACTTCCTATATGAATAGTGTTGTCGGTTGCATTAAGAGCCATGGGAAAATGTTTGGCTTAGAAGAAAATAACGAATTTAGAAAGTCAATGTTAATTTTTTTTCAAGTAATTTTTCTTTAAGTTTAAATATTAATAAAATATAATTATTATTAAATAAAATTAATATTAAAAATACCACGATTATTCACGAAGTTCAAACGTTAAAATACATTATATTTATTTAACAAACCATCTAGATTAAAATCCAACAATGCATGCAAAAAAATAATCTCAAAATACAATTTCCCAAAGTTTGAATTACATAAGTGTCCAAAATAAAAAAAAACAAAAAAAAAAAAACAAAAGTCTGAAATAAAGTTTATATTGATGATAATCTTTTTGAGTAAAATACGATATACTCCAAGTACCAAGTCTCTTAATAAGTTTAAGCATTTGAAAAAAGAAACTAAATGGTGTAAGCTAAAGATCTCAATGTGTCTCTAAAATGCAAACAAATAAGCAAACACAAACAAAACAATAATTTTATTTTTCTGATAAAGTTCTCTAAAAATATAATAAATCTAAATTATGATGATATGATATGATGTTCAATGCATGACTCAATATCCAACTATCTAAAAGTGAGGATTGTCCTTGCCAAAGTGGAGGTTTTACTCACTTTTTCTGATTACATTTTCGATTATAATTGTGATCCCATAACTCATGATTTGAAAATCATAAATATGAGCTCTTACGAATGATTCACTTTCGAAAATCATATGCTTGATTTAAAACAATAATTTAATATATCATGCATGATATCACAAAGAAATTAAAACATAATTTCATATAATAAATTAAGCAGGATACAAAACACCATTTAACAAATATATAACATAGAATTAACACTAACACCAAGCCACCAACTATAAATACAACTAAAAGGAAATCATGCTCACGTAAAGACCTCAAAGAACATGCATGCTTGATCTGAACGCGCACATAAAACAGCAGATTCATTAGAAAAACCTCAATTTACTTGGAATGATTTGATAATAAGATTTATACCTGCAAGAATGTAAAATACTTGGATTTTTCCTGAAGTTAGAATAAAAGCCTATGAGGATAAACTTTATGGGAGTTTTCCATAAACTTTCAACATGTACTAGCATAAAGCTGAAACCAGTTAAAGGCCAATCATCAATTCAGTCAATTGATAATGAGGTCAAAATACTAACTTTAGAGAAGAAAATTAGAAACTTCAAATTTGTCTTCACGAGAATCATCATGAAGCAACAATCTAATCAAACTGTCGTATATTAGCAGTCAAAAATCGTCAGTCTCGTAAGCTTTATTCTATTCGAACTATTTTACGGTTCATAAACCTAAGCCTACATATCTCGTCGAAGAAATCATCTGTGCTACTATGGTTGCTCTTCATTTGAAGAATCCGTATTACCATTGCCTTCAAGTTTTTACAGTACTTCAAAAGGGACTCCAGAGTGCTCATTTTCTGCTCAGCATTTAGTGGTGATCTTACTTGGACCACAATTTCCTCTAGGCACGGAATCACAAAGCTTGGTTCTATCTGCAAACACAAATTTTTCATTTATATGTAACTCATTCAGTTGTCTGAAAGTATATCACTACGCTAAAGAGTAAGACGATAATGCTTTGGCTCACATTTTTCAAGCTGTTTTTCTGGCAAAGAGCAGCGAACATGGCTCCATGAATATCGAACTTCTTGAGCTTGGGATGGCTATTAAAAAACTCAACAAAGTCAACTTCTGGAAAGGGCAAAAGGGACTCCAAATCTCCGGTGAATTCAACCTTCATGTAGAGATGCTTCACCTCACTAGACCACTCTAGCATTTTGTTTATTGCATCCCAACTCCATTGGACCCCCCTCATTGATAAGGAGTCAAGAGCAGAAAGCTTCCCAAAGTCTACCATGTATACTCTACCTAAAAGTATCGCAAAGCAAAACAGTAAGTAAAATTTGAGTTCAAGTTGTTCCTAATTCCTACACGAAAATGGAAAAGCATACTAGACGTATATGAGAAATAGTTACCAGCATTGTTTGCAATCGAAAGTTTCCTCAGGCATGTTGTCTCGCGAACTTGAATCCAGCTACAACCTTGCACCTCAAGGAGTTCGATTTTTGGACAGGTGAGAGAAAGGAAGCAGTTCCCCAAGCCATAAAAATCCAGCTTACACTGCACTAAATATGGCAACTCAACTGAAAATGATCTAACCCCTTCACAACCAAGCAGTACTAAGTTAGTCAAGTTAGGGCAAGCCCTTAATGCAGCAGCTAATGCAGGATCCTCCAACCTTGCTCCAACAATTTCAAGGTTTTCTAGTTTTTTAAAAACATCCCACTTGGGTGGATTAGCCATTAGCACACCCCAAAGCTTCAAAGACTCCAAATTCTTAGCTGCACTAATGCAGTCCAATTTGGAAGGACTATCAACACACGCCTGATAATCAGTAATATTATCAATTCTGAGCTCAAGATACTTGAGCGATGAATGCACCATTGATAGCCATGAAGCAAGGCCTGAACTGGAGAATGGACTGTAAACAACAAGCTCCTCTAAACTCGCAATCACCGAAAGCATTTTCCACACAACCTCATCCGGGCTATCATCACCGGAGTAACTATCGAAGGAGTTGCGGGGGAAGTAGAGACTCTTAAGGTAAGGCAATGACTCCTTCCATCTCTTGGATACACAATTACAAACTGCAACATCCCGAGCATTGTTGAAGTGTGACAAAATGTACTGGACAATGGCATCAGGAAGTGAATCCATTCACTGAGAAATATGATCAAACACTTAACGGTCAATAATTACCGCAGAAACTAACACGATAAACCAATGCAAGGATACTCCATAACGAACTAAATACTCAATAAAACGAATTCGTAGACATTAATTAGTTTTGACGTAATATAGTTATTTGATGGGTGCAAACATAAACATTCAACTAAGAAAACTAGTGTACCAGTAATGGAACACCCCGAAAAATCAAAATTCACAAATTTTAAAAAATAAAGTTTGGGTACAAGCTAAATCAAGTTCATGCCATATTACCGATATTTGGTATTAAATTATAAATAAATCTTCAAGAAAATGACCCAAAGTCATCATGCAGAAATGAAACGAACTTTTTCCCGTGATATCACTCAGAAAACAAGTAAAAAAAGAATAGCATTGCATACAAATATACTCAAAAGCACAAAACACGAAGAACCCAGATAAGATATGAACATTTCAAGATAAACCCGCTATGAAATTCAAGTAAACGAGATATAAGTCAATAATTTGGACGAAAAAAAGCTTCAAAACTTACAATCAAATTTTAACATTTCAGACATAGGAAATCAACAAAAAGATAAAAGAAAATGGGAAGAAAGGATAGAGCCTTACAGAGATGGAAAAGAGGATGATGAAGAAACAGATCTGAGAGGAGATCTACTTTGAAATTTGAAGAGGGACGAAGAGGAAAGGAAGTATAAAAAAGTACAGTGGCGCGCCTGAAATCAGGCTTAAGTTTTTTTTGTTTTTTTCAATTTTTAAAAACTTTGAGAGAGAGGGATTTTCTGTTTCGTTTTTCTTTTCGCTGCATGCGTTTTTAAATTTTTGAATTTTCTGACCGTTCCACGGCCCATTTATTAAAGTGTTTTTATCCGTATCAAGTAAAAAATAGTTATTATACTTAAATTTAATTATAAAATAAATATTTAAATTATAATTTTAAATTAAATATTTATTTTTTATGAAAATAATTGTCCAAGGTAATAGTATATTATTGTTGAGTAATTCACTTCTATTTAAAAATCAAATAATTTAAATCAATTAATGTCAAGGTTAAATGAAGCTTATATTATTAATGAGATAATAACTTGTTTTTGTAGTTGACAAAGTCTCCAAACGTATAGTTCTGTACTTTGTCAGAACACTTCTCAAGAAAGTGTAGACAGGATTTAGGTATCGGAAGTTGAAGGAATTAGTTAAAATTTTTAAATATTTAGACATTTAAATTATTTTTTAAAATAATATTTTACGAGAATTTTAAAGAAATTTAAGATTTTTATTTAATTAAAAATATTCAAAAATTAAAATATAATAAGAATAGTTTAAAATTTTAAAGGGGCCAAATTGAATTTTTTAAACATGAACTATATAATACAATTTCAAATTTTTTGGTGATATCTCCCACCGGCCCCATTATCCTCCGCCTCTGCATGGCCTGTCTATATATGCCCTTTTGGTTGCCATTTTTGTTGAAATCTCATCATTTATGCTTCTTGAGGCTGCCCATCATTGTTGCTGTTGAATTGAATCCGTGGCTTCCCCATGCTGAAGTTCAGTACCTTGGCATTCATGTTGTATTTGATTTCCCCATCATACAGTAGCTTTCTGATGTAGTGCTCTAGGTCTGAACCGATCAGTCGCAGCGTGTACTCCGTCAACGGGGCTCCCTGTTTGCATATCGTGTGTTAGTTCTCTTTAAAGCAGAATATCAAGTATGCTAAACAAATGGAAAGGCTGTTGTTCATGAATATTTTAAATCTTGAAACAGATAGGATGATCTGAATGCAAATGCTACACAGGTTCTAAAGAAAAAGATTATGATTGAAATTTGAGGTTTATATTCCCCCAAGGAAACTCATTTAAACTGCAACATAAAATTATATGTTCGCTCCTACTAATTTTAACAGTATTAGTTCCTATTTCGTGTTATTGATATTAGCCAAGACATTAGACATTATAGTTTCTTGGCCTAATTCTAAAATGATACCCGTAACATTTGATTGGATAGTAATGATATACCTGTGTCATATGGACGAAGTTGTTTATCATTTTTGTCCTTATTTTAAGTTGTTTATAACTAATTAACTAACGACTTTCATCCGAGGCCATATTGATTCAAAAATGAAACATCTAGAGTTGTATTACCTCATAGTGATCCACTAGCTCCTGGAAGTATGAGTACACTTTGTTGCACGTTTCAGGAGTCCAGACAAACTCATCAGTAGGATCAAGTATAAGGGTGAGTTTATCCATCTGAGTTTGATCGAACTCGCATGTCTCTGGATCAATGTAGGCAGCAAAGATTCTGACGTGCCGAGTGACACTGCTGAGCCATTGCCCTCCAAACTCTTTGCTCATGTTCTTGCTCTTTACATTCAGTTGTTTTTCCACTGGCCTCGGTTGTGTAGGTTGCTGCTTAACCTTTTCCTGCTCTTCCTGCACTTTAGCTTCTTGTGTTTCACCGACCTCAGCTTGCTGCTGTGCTGAAATTGAGACAGCCCTTTTCTTCCCCAAATCTTTCTTCCCTCCACTCCAACCCAACATGGAGAATTTAGTGCAGGACATGTAAGAGGAAGTTGCAGCCATGATTGAAATCTTAAGGTTGACAGGAATGGAATTCTCTGATTCTTAATTGTTCTGAAGGGGCTGTGTTTTTGGAGAAAGCTGGTACAATTTGATCCATTAGTTTTGCGGATAAGTCTATTTGTTTTTTTCCCAGGGGTTGAGCTTGCATCTGAGTGTGGTGGAGAAACAAAGAAGATTGCCCGCTTTCTTGGGTTTAAGTTTTGGGACAAACAATCTATTTTAGTTAATCTCTTTAAAAAATTAATTTATGATAACCAAACTTTTTAGGTACTAAACATTAAACCTTACGCATTAAAAACTACACCTTACTTTTAAATTTTTTTAAATTCTAGCTTTAAACCTTAAACTCACTAATTTAAAATGGAGACAAGATTAGGAGATATACGATTTGCACCCTTAGGTTATATTGTCTTACAAAAAAAATTCTTTCTCCCTAATCATATTCTATTTCATGCTTCTACTAAATTTTTTAAAAAAATTAAATTTTAAATCATAACTCTAATTTTTATTTTCTAAACCCTAAATCATATACACTAAAAAACACCTTACCCCTAATTCCTTAAACTTTAATCATAACCTTTAGTCTTGAATCCTAAACCTTAATCCTATTATTTTTAAGTGAGACACTAACAGAGATACAACAAAGGGACAAACTATTTACATATATCGCCTTGATGATAAAAAAAAACATATTTAATTTAAAGTATATATAAATAAATGATTAAATATAAAAATAAATATCTAAATTATATAATTTTTTTATGGTATAATTGTTTAATTATTTTGAACAGATGTCTAATTCTAACTTTATCTAAAAGTGAGGGGAAAAAATTCTAAGGTGCATGAGCCCTCTAGCCCAAGTGGTTAAAGGAATGATTGTTGTTTCTAGAGATTACGAATTTGTCGCATCAGCGATGCCAGCAGAGTGATTGAGCGATCAATATCAAATGGCGAAGATTATATTTTAGAACAAATACTACTGTAATCATTATTAGCTTGTTTAAAAAAAATTTTAAAAAAAATTAAGTTTCTAAATATACTTCTTATGCTTATGTGGTATTAAGCTAATTAGAAAGAAAAGTATAAAGATACTTACCAATTACTATTTTATCTAGTTAATAAAGAGGGAATTTTTTAATTATGTTTTGATATTTTGAGTTTAAAATTATAAATAAAATAAGTTAAATTAGAGGGGTTATTCATAATAAATATATACAAATATCTGATTTAAATTTACGAATAATGGTTTGATATGAGTTTTGAATACAAACCACAATAATAATCTACGTAAGCCGTAATCTTTGAAAAGAATGAGTATATAATAAAAGATGTGTTTTGTAAAGTAAAATTGTTAATTATACATGCTCTATCGTGTAATTATACAATTTTTTAAGTTAAAAGATTTAGTTTAAAGCATATACTTTATGAGTTTAATTTTATTTTACGGTAAAGATGAATGAAGATTCATTTGATAAAAAGATAAATGTAAAAAAATCAAAAAATTGATTCATTTAATTGGTTGATCTTACGGATGACGTGATTAGAATGACCCATAATATAAAGAAATTATATCATGAGCTTGACTTATCACATCAACTATGGTCCAATCCAATCATAACCATCCATATCACTACTATCTTCCAAGTCATTTTTTTCGACTATTGAATCTTCACTGAATTTTTTTATATCATTTAAAAAATATTTTTTCTAAAAGTTAGTTTAATGACGTGGATGATTAGTGGTGGAATGGACGATTTTTATTGGTTATGGACCACGGATGATGTGGCGAACTGGGCCCGTGATATAATCTCTACATAATATAATTTCTTGTATAAAGAGAGATTATATCATGAGCCTGGCTTGTCACATCATCCGTGGTCCCTAACCAATGAAAATCATCATTCCACCATTAATCATTCATGTCATTAATCTAATTTTCATAAATATAATTTTTAAATGGTATGAAAAAATGAGTGGAGATTTATTGATTGAAAAAATGACTTAAAAGATAATGGTAAAGTGAGTGGTTATGATTGAATGTGATCATGACTGATGTGGTAAACTAGACCTATAATATAATTTTTCATAATGAAATAATATATCATGGGCTAGACTTATCAAATCATCCGTATCTCTAACCAATGAAAACCATTATTTTACCGTTAATCATCCATATCATTAATCTAATTTTTAAAAAATATATTTTTTAAACAACATGTAAAAAAGAGTGAGATTTATTGGTTAAAAAAATAACTTAAAAAATAATGATAAAGTGGGTAATTATAATTAAATTTGACATGACTGATAAGATAAGTCAGACCCATGATATAATTTTTTTATAATATATAAAATATAATTTTTATTAAAACTATTTTTCTTTCCCATAATTTAAATATGTGTTTTATCGTTTGACACTAATTTTATCAAATAAAATTAACGATTTAAATATTATATTATAAATAGAATAAATTAAACTGACAATTAATATACAAATTAAATCCGTAAATAATATTTGGAGGGTGTGTTTTTTATAAAATGGCTCAGAAGAATAGTCCACGTAGTAAAACAGTAAAAAGGACAAAAAGAAAATCACCGAGTCTCTCAGCACTGTAACAAGTAACTCAGCAAGCCGATATCGCTCTTTGAAAAGTCCTCATCAAACCCTAGACTCTCTCCGGAAGGCCAAATTATGGCTTCACGTCGACTCCTCGGTTCTGTCCTCCGATCCACTTCTCGCCGATCTCTGTATAGGCCGTCAAACACTAATCCTCGCCTCTGTTCTCCGATTTCTACGCGACGCCCTCTTCCATTCCCTTACTTCCTATCACGCGATGCTGAGTACGCCACATCTGCGGCTTCAGCTGCTGCTTCTGCTCCATCGCAGCCTCCTTTGGCTAAGAAAGGAAGCGGAAAAGGTAAAATTACCGATGAATTTACTGGAGCAGGAGCAATCGGTCAGGTATGTCAAGTGATAGGTGCCGTCGTTGATGTGAGATTCGATGAAGGTTTGCCTCCTATTTTAACGGCGCTTGAGGTGATGGACCACTCGATCCGACTTGTGCTGGAAGTAGCTCAGCATTTGGGTGAAAACATGGTTAGGACCATTGCTATGGATGGAACCGAGGGACTTGTTAGAGGACAGCCCGTCCTTAATACCGGATCTCCGATTACTGTAATTTTCCTCTCTCTTTTAAATGTTCTATTTTTATTGGAAATGTGATAATTGTCTGAACTTGGAAATGCGGTGAAATTGATATCGATATATTATTAGATGGATCTGTTACGGAATCAGTGATATTTTTTTTTGTCGATGAAACCATAGATTGCATTTTTCAGTAATTTGTTTTCCAAATATTATGAGGCATCTAATTGAAATCCATTACTTTATTCTCCAGTTTACTACTACTTAGCTTTTTACCATTTTCACTTATCTACCGTATCATATTTTTTGTGCTGGAATTACACTAAGTTCTTAATCATGTTTGCTTGTTCTCTTCAGGTGCCTGTTGGGAGAGCTACTCTTGGTCGAATCATTAATGTTATCGGAGAGCCTATTGACGAGAAAGGCAAACTAAGTAAGAGAGTTGTCAACATTATAATTATATTAGTTTGAACTTTGGTCACTGTATTGTATACTGGTGCCGAAGTCTAATAAACTGTTTAATTTTTAATAGAAACCGATCATTACTTGCCCATTCACAGAGAGGCACCAGCTTTTGTCGACCAAGCTACTGAACAACAGATCCTTGTCACTGGCATTAAGGTACTAATTGTTTCTTGGAATCATGTATCTCTTTCTCACTTTGCTATTCTCTTTTTTACCTGCTCTTTTAATAGATATTATGCTGTTTCGGGATTAACTTATATTTACACATTCTGTTGTCTGAATCTGGATGAGATTATGTCTTCTGTTGTTTTGTTTTGCAGGTTGTTGACCTACTTGCCCCATATCAAAGAGGAGGAAAGATTGGACTTTTCGGTGGTGCTGGTGTAGGAAAGACGGTGCTTATTATGGAACTTATCAACAATGTTGCTAAAGCTCATGGTTAGTTATACTTTGTATTTTCCATTGGTTCACAGTTTACACATTGTTCATTATTCTTACATTACCAGTTTCTGTACATAGGTGGTTTCTCAGTTTTTGCTGGCGTCGGGGAACGTACAAGGGAGGGGAATGACTTGTATAGGGAAATGATTGAGAGTGGTGTCATCAAGCTAGGTGACAAACAGGTAATACCTGGCGTCTTATTCATCTTGCCCAGATTTCTGTTTTTTGTTGTATGTTAACCTTGTGGTTTTTGCTCTTGTATAATTCCAGGCTGAAAGCAAGTGTGCTCTTGTCTATGGTCAAATGAATGAACCACCTGGTGCCCGTGCTCGTGTTGGTCTTACTGGTTTGACTGTGGCTGAGCACTTCCGTGACGCTGAAGGGCAGGATGTTCTTCTCTTCATTGACAACATTTTCCGTTTTACACAAGTGAGTTGGCTTACTGTGGAAGCCATTGAAACACTATGTCACATTACATGTTGCGCTGATGACTTGAATTGTGTGTCTGTGTATGTTTTCAGGCAAACTCAGAAGTGTCCGCTTTGCTTGGTCGAATTCCATCTGCTGTTGGTTACCAACCGACTTTGGCTACCGATCTTGGAGGCCTTCAAGAGCGTATTACCACCACCAAGAAAGGTTCTATCACTTCTGTGCAAGCCATTTATGTGCCTGCTGACGACTTGACTGACCCAGCTCCTGCAACAACCTTTGCTCACTTGGATGCTACAACTGTGTTGTCCCGGCAGGTATTGTACATATCTAAATGTCAATTTTTCGGAGGTGTTCTATCTGATGTTACTTTATGATTACCTGTGGCCCTCTGTTCATGACACTTGTTTCTTTCTTTCTTTTAACAGATCTCTGAGCTTGGTATTTACCCTGCTGTTGATCCTTTGGATTCTACATCCCGAATGCTCTCTCCTCATATTTTGGGTGAGGAACACTACAATACTGCTCGTGGTGTGCAGAAGGTTCTCCAAAACTATAAGAACTTGCAAGATATCATTGCCATTTTGGGAATGGATGAGCTCAGTGAAGATGACAAGTTAACTGTTGCTCGTGCTCGTAAGATCCAAAGGTTCTTGAGCCAGCCTTTCCATGTAGCAGAAGTGTTCACTGGTGCCCCCGGCAAGTACGTGGAGTTGAAAGAGAGCATCACCAGCTTCCAGGTACCATTTTTTATTTCTCTTCCCTGGGCTTCAGTTATGGTTTGTTATGGCATGCATGGCAAAGTGATAAGCTACTCATAATGTGTGGAGTGCAACAGCATTAGTTGTATTTTTGTTGTATATTGTGTGGTATTAGACTACTATTAGTAAGCATGAATTCTGAATAATCCTGATTGTGTACAGGGTGTGTTGGATGGAAAGTACGATGATCTTCCAGAGCAATCCTTTTACATGGTTGGAGGAATAGAGGAAGTGCTTGCCAAGGCAGACAAGATTGCCAAGGAATCTGCAGCCTAAGTATATCTGTTTAATCTCTTGGTTAGCTGCACAAATAATATAGGTGGTGTTGGCCATGCCATTGCCAGAAACAGAACTGCTCGTTTTTTATGATCAAATTTACCAGAGTGTTTTTGATTTCTGTCCCATCGATTTAACTCGATTGTGAAAGAGGAAATAGAACCTAAACCCCTCTGGTTTTTACTTGTTATATTTAATAAGTGAAAGCACCCAGCGGTTGTGTACATTTTTAATTTTTTACTGGTTCCTTCCAAGTTATTACATGATTTTGTATTGTTTTGTTTGACCGTGAAGTAAGGCTTTTACTCATGAGTCATGGCAATGAAATAGATGGTAAGTTATGTAAAACTCTTGATTTGAATTTCATATTTGGTCCTTAAACCTATAATATAATAAAAAATAAATATCGATTTAGGCCATTAAAATATTTTTTAAAATATTAAAATCAGCAATTGAAATATATGTAAATAAGTAAAACGTTATAAGGGAGCTTTATTTAAAATAAACTATCAAACATTAAATTTTTTTTATCAAAACTATTTATAAAATATTATTACAATATCATATAAAGTCTTATGAATATATAATCCTCTAAACTTAAATATTGTACTTGAAAATTCTGTACATATTGGAATCTCATACAAATAGTGTTCCTCGAAATAGTGTTCCTCGATTTTGTGATGTAACGATCAACGTACGCACAAAAACAATAATTTGAAATGTTGAGCTTATAAAGTGCAGTGATACATATCTACTCTACTATAATTAATGTTAATTATAAACATGAGCATATAAGTTAATACGAACAATAAGAAGATATAAATAAACATGTGGTACTACCACTAGTCACCTAAACACGTGACATTTAACAAGTTAATATTCACATAGAAATCATGATATCAACAAATCACATAACATCGCTTGAGTAAATGGACCGCACCGTGACCTACATCTCGAGGAGAATTTGATCATCACTAAACCATCTTTTTGATCCCCACAATAATTTGGGTGTGATCCAGCTATCATTAACTCTCGAATCTAACACAATATACACATGGTCAAAAAATCACATAGCATTGAATTGTAATAGATATTTGTATCCATTCACTAAGTATATATAATATTCACCGCACAAAAATACTATCGGAGATTTTTTTTTTAAGTTTTTTTTTTTTTATCTTGCAGTTTTCTTTTTCGATCGATTTTTTCGTTTTATTGGAGGTTTCTTAACAAATAAGAGATTAGTATGATAGAGGCATTGTTAGACAATTCTTCGCCATTTTTATAAGATTTAAATATAAAATTGGTATTTAAATTATTCACCTTCTCCCAAGTTGGTTTCTATATAATTTTTGTTCTCAAATTGTTATTTGAATTAAAAACATTCTCTTGACACCTAATTTTGTTTCTAGATTAGCACCTAAACTAAGCATATTCTATTCTTTCAAGTTAGTAATAAAACTTATATATTTTTATTAATTTGGTTATAATTTGAAACTATTCAAAAATTTTAACTCTCTATATTTATTTATTTATTTATTTTTATCAATTTACTCTTTATTATTAACTTAAATTGTACTCCTAAAAATGTTATATTACTTTCTTGGTATAATAAAAATTTAAAAGTAACTTGTTGATTTATGGTAAAATTCAGTTATATAATTGTTTTTTATTCGATAGACTCGTATAGTTTGATAATATCATAAAAGTGATAAAATTCGTAGAATTTTTAAATATAAATGATTAAATTTATTATATTATTTTGAACTAGAATCAAATTGATTGATTGTATAAATTTTTAAATAAAAGATGACAAAACTTGTGAACATGAGACCTAAACTATCACAGGTGTCATGAACAAAAGGAATCGAATCAAATAACATCATACCCGTTTTTAAGATTTTAGTGATTTAAAGTGAATTAAAAAAATTAAATCTAATGAAAATTTTAAATTACGATTGTGATTATATTTTTGATCATATTGTGCTAATTATAATTACAGATATAACATATGCTACTCGTGGTCTCTCTGAGTACTATAATCTAATTTTTTAATAGTATATTTTATTATAAACATAACGGTTATGGATATTATAATTTTTGGAAGATATCGTCACCGCTATATAACGATTGTTGTTATGGTTACAAACAATTATTTAAATCTTTGTCCGTAATAACAAGTATTAAAAAATAAATTTTAAGAGAATGTTTAATAGCAAGTATTAGAAAATAATTGAGTATCTAATAACAAATGTTGGAAAATAAATTTGAATGATAAGTTCATAATAACAAATATTTTAAAAAAATTAATTAGTGCTCTTGGGGAAAATTTTGGTTACACGGTCATGGTCTCAAACCGGTAGAATTTATCGAAATTAGTTTTGGTGGGATTAAGATCGAATTTTAAATTTAGGTCTCGATCAAAATTAAATCTTGATTTTTTGGATTTGGTATCCGATAGATATCCAATAGGACTGAAATCAATACTAAATATCCGGTATTGATATTGGTTCCCACTAATAATAAGATCGGTTCTTAAAATTTAAGAGTTAATATAATCAAACCGAGATTGGTTTTAATTTTCAGAAACCGATAATTATCGGGACAAAAAACAGTTAAATTGACAGTTAACCTGTCCTCCCACTCCGGTAGTCATTAGGCGGAATTCTTTGCTCGCATCAACCTTTGTTTTATCTCTCGGCTCCTGCCATTGTCAGAAACAGAACTGCTCATTTTCTTCGATCGAATGTACCTGAAAGTTTTTGATTTATGTCCCCAGCGATTTCACTCGATGGTGAAAGAGGAGCTTTGCTAGTTTTGTGATATTCCATGGCTTTTGCATTCAGATCTTAAATGGTTCATAACAATAAAGTAATACAAATGGTAAAAACGAAAGAAAAAAAAAAACATTTTTTTTTTTATTTTCCATGACTTAAATGAATATGTCTCTTCCTCCCCATTGGTATCACAGTTCCTTCAAAGAGTTCATCAATCAACCCCTCAATTTCTTCTGCTTGATACTTTATGTACTTCTGTTGTTGTTTACCTGTATCTAAATGTGAACTGAATCTTCCCAGAAACGACCTGTATGCCGGAATCACCACCGCTGATATCGACACTCTAAGTTCCGATTTAAGCTGTTCGTCGCTTACCATCCAACCACACTGCGTCTTGTGGATTTCGTCGAACATGGCATTGAAGCTTTTGAACCTTTCTTTCAATATTGACTTGGACACCTTCCCGTTCACTTGCAAACCCTCATGGCTGATGCACTGTAGCACCTTGCTCCATGTCTCTCTTTGATAGTTCTTATGGTACTGCCTTAAATTCGAAGACAGTTTCCGCAACCAATCGTTGCCTGCCACTTTGAACATATCGGTGGAGTTCTTGACCTTCTGCAACATGTACCTCCCGTTGTTTATTAAGAAAATGTAACGCAATGAAGGCTCCTTGTATAAATTCGACTTCATGTCGATGTTGGCGTCTAATAAGTCCATCACCAATCTCAACTGTGTTGCAAAATGGGAGGTGCTGATGCTCTCACCATTACCCTCGGTTGCATTCTTCGGTTCTTGCTCGGTTGATCCCTCCGTCTCGTAGTGTTGCCGAAATACTTGCTCCAATGTGTCCTTGTACTCGCAAGCGTATTTTAAATAATTCATGGTATATCGAGTTAGAGGATGAACCGCGCCGTTTGCCACCGGGATTCTCCCGTTATCACTCTTGATTGAATTCTCGAGCTCACAGAAAATGGTCACCGCCGCTTCTCCGATCCTGAGTTGTGTTATGGACGTATCCCGTATCAAATCTTTTGTAGACAAGTCATTACCGATATCCGAAATCAATTCGCACAATGTTTCGTATATGTCTAAGAACTTGAATAGTTTCTCCGTGGAGTATTGTTTGATCAAAAGCAGAGCATATGGAAAATTAAGAAGCTTTATGGTCAAGGATGTTGCAAGATCACAGAACAACCTCTGAGCAGTCGAATCATGTTTGAATATCGAGTTGCAAAGCTTGCGTTCGACCGGAAAGATATTCGTCGTGCAATAATTGACAATGTGAATCCAATTCTCAATCTCTGGTTCCTGTGATGCCCATTCCATCCTTTGAAACTCATCCATGTTGATGTTTTCGTACCCTTGATTGCAGAACTCAGCGTCCAATGCTTTAAGCCTAAGAGTCGTGTATGTAACACAACATTCTGGCTCGTACCCTGCGAAGATCATCGCAGTGGCTACACGGTTCATGACGGAGATCAACTCGGGCGGAAAATACGGGAACTCGATCTTCGTTTCGGGTGGATTGGAGTCAAAGACCGATAGCTTAGGCGTCTTCGGAGTTTTGGAATCCATGATATTCACATTGCAGCTGCGTTTCCAAACGTCGAGAAGAGCGATGAACTCGTTTTCCAGCAATGACATCGCATGATGAAGAATCGATCCCGCTCGATTGAAACAACCATTAGTCTCCGAATCGAGTATGAATTCATCGAGATTATTTACAATCTTCGAAAGGCAGGCTACGGCCTCGAAAAACATTGAATCTTCCTCCTGGTTCTGGCCAAACATGGACGAGGCTTCCCTCATTTCATACGTCCCGATCCTGGAATCAACCATCTTCAAAAACTGCTCCACGAGATCAGGAATTTCAGGTGATATGGATTTATCTCCAGACGAAGCTAAGTTTTCGATGAACTGATCAACCGGTTCCAGCATATGATCACGCTTCAACCCGTGCTCCAAGTTGGACGTTTTAATTTGATTGTCATCGGGTTCAATGGCCTTAATATTCTCTAACATGAAACTGGAGGTTTCGGATTTTCTACGCCGTCGTCCGAACCTCGGGAAGCTATCGGACTTTTCAGTGTTGAGGATCTCCTCCATGATCAGGCCAACCAATGTAAACCCTTTTTTTCTCTCTTAACAAAAACACCTGGAACGGACCCTCAACGTGTGTTGTTGTTGATTAATCATTTTCTTTTAGTTTTTGGAGGAAATCCATGTCTGCGTTGTCATGCTTTATCACCATTGTTTTGGGGAGGTCATGAGTTGGTTATAGTTCAACTCC
This sequence comes from Abelmoschus esculentus, assembly GCA_035048815.1. Classification (NCBI taxonomy): domain Eukaryota; kingdom Viridiplantae; phylum Streptophyta; class Magnoliopsida; order Malvales; family Malvaceae; genus Abelmoschus; species Abelmoschus esculentus. The sequence goes on from JAUCBN010000012.1 coordinate 4,649,248, forward strand.
AATCACAAATTATTAACCATAACAATTAACCATATACAATGAAAATTTAAACATTTCAAAATTAGCAAATTTGACTTCTCTTCACGGAAGCAATGAATTGTATGAAAAACACTTGTAATTTAGCTTATGACTTTGAATTGTATGAAGAAAAAAATGTCTTCTTTGAGCTGCTCGGTGGGTCAACTGAAAGGTGCGTTTCCTTTACTCTTCAAACTCCCCAACCCCCCGCCTTTGTTAGAAAGGCCAAATTTTCTTTTGTTTGTTCATACCCTTTTCTCAGACCATCCTTTTGATCCCCTTATCTTCCTCTATGGCAACCATTTTCAAGCTCTCAAACCCCAACCCGGACGTTTCTCTTGTTTCATCTTTCAAATCCAGATCTTCTTCTTCCTCCAAATGCTTCCTAGGGTTCCCTGTCAAGCCTGTTTTTAACTCTAAGCTGGTTTCCTCTTCTTGTTTCTCCTTCACAAACTACCACCCGTCCCAGGGTTCTTTGGTGTAAGTATATCAGCTTTACCTTCACATCAACGCCCTTTAAACCCTGGTTTTGTCTTGTTTTGTCTTTGGTTGTTGCCTGGTTTATTAAACCATGTTTGCTTGCGTTGATGTTGATTGATCTTTCAGTGTTAACCCCCTTTTTTTTAGTTTATGTTGATGTATGCTGATGTTTTGAATTCATTTCTGTATTTGATGTTGAAATAGCTTTGCTTAATTGTATTTGATGGTGATATTGTTTTGGGGAAATTAACTGTGTTTTTCTTATTGCAGTGTCAGATGTTCTCTTGCTGGTGGAAATGGTAGTTCAGTAACGAGGACCACTTTACATGATCTTTATGAAAAAGAAGGGCAGAGTCCATGGTATGACAACCTTTACAGGCCGGTGACCGATCTGCTTCCGCTGATCGAAAATGGGGTTCGAGGTGTAACTAGTAACCCATCGGTAAACACCACTGCTATTTTGTTTAGTTTCCTGTATTTGCATATCTTGTTTTGCTGTAACAATTTCGAAAGTATACGGTTGCAGATTTTCCAGAAAGCTATATCATCATCGAATGCTTACGATGATCAATTCAGGTATTGTTGGGGATCAATAATTTTAAGTGTTCTGAAGTGTTGCATAAGAAGATTGATTGATAATGCAAAGTAGATAACTATATTCAAGCTTTTCGATTTTCATGTCCTTAGCACTTAGCAGAGAAAGAAAAAATTGTTGTAGAAAATAGAGAAAAACCAAGGCATGCTCATCCATCCTCGGTTTGCTGGCTATCATTATATCTTGGGAGGTTTGAGGTGTCTTTACCTTTAAAATTACTTGAACTTGTAGGGAACTTGTGCAGTCTGGAACAGATATTAAAAGAGTATACTGGGGGTTAGTTGTGAAGGACATTCAAGATGCCTGCAAGCTTTTCGAGCCGATCTATGATCAAACAGATGGAGGTGATGGTTATGTTTCTGTCGAGGTTTCACCCAAACTTGCTGATGATACTAAAGTGACCATTGAGGCTGCTAAAAGACTTCATAGAATGGTCGATCGGCCCAATGTGTACATCAAGATCCCTGCAACGGCACCGTGCATTCCTTCGATCAAGGAAGTTATTGCAAAGGGCATAAGCGTGAATGTAACCGTATGTTATTTCGAATATCCTGGCTTCACTTAGAGTGGAAGATGTTGATTTGAGTTACATGCTCGAGTTACATATCATGCATGTAAGTAAATCTCAGCTTCATTTTTTCTTCATCTGCAGCTCATATTCTCACTTGCTAGATATGAAGCTGTCATTGATGCTTACATGGATGGCCTTGAGGCTTCCGGGCTGTGTGACCTCTCGAGGGTTACAAGTGTGGCCTCCTTCTTTGTCAGTCGGGTAGACACCCTCATCGACAAAATGCTTGAAAAGATTGGAACACCAGAGGCCCTTGAACTCCGAGGAAAGGTAAGTAAAACCACAATATACATGCCTTCCGGTTCAGAAATCAATGTCGGGATTTACTTGGATCATGTCATGATTATGATTTTTTAGGCCGCGGTAGCTCAAGCAACTCTGGCATACCAGCTCTACCAGAAGAAATTCTCCGGTCCAAGATGGGAGGCTTTAGTGAAGAAGGGAGCCAAGAAACAGAAGTTGCTGTGGGCCTCAACTAGTGTAAAGAACCCTGCCTACCCGGACACTCTATATGTCGATCCTCTTATCGGTCCTGAGACGGTGAGCTATCTTTCTTGTTCGATGAAGATATTATCTTCGAATCTGTTGGTGAATAATCCTGTCACTTGTTTTTGATAAATTTATGTTGGTGCAGGTTTCAACCATGCCTGACCAAGCACTCCAAGCCTTCATAGATCATGGCATTGTTTCAAGGACAATCGACGCGAATGTGTCTGAAGCCGAAGGTATCTACGGCACAGTTGAAAAGTTGGGGATCGACTGGTCCTTAGTCGGCACACAGCTGGAAGAAGAGGGAGTTGAATCTTTTACGAAGAGCTTTGACAGCCTTCTCAACACACTGGAAGAGAAAGCAAATTATATTAAAAATCATAGCCTGTAAAAGTAAACATCCTAGTATGGTGGTTGAACTGTTACTACAAAGTGAATAAAACAAGCAGGTCTTGGTTCCTTCTATCAAAATCTCTGTTTCTGCTGATGAAATGAAACCGCATATAATAAAATCAACTCTGAAAAACTAAATCAAATCGACTACTTCTGAAATGTTTTAATTCAACATTTTATAAACTTGGTCATACAGCGTTTTGCAAGGAACCAGTAAAAATGTACACATCCGCTGGGTGCTTTCACTTATTAAATAACAAGTAAAAAAAGGGGGTTTAGGTTCTATTTCCTCTTTCACAGTCGAGTAAAATCGCTGGGACAGAAATCAAAAACACTCTGGTACATTTGATCTTAAAAAAATGAACAGTTCTGTTTCTGGCATGGGCATGGCCAACACCACCTACATTATTAGTGCAGCTAACCAAGAGACAAAACAGATATACTTAGGCTGCAGATTCCTTAGCAATCTTGTCTGCCTTGGCAAGAACCTCCTCTATTCCTCCGACCATGTAAAAGGATTGCTCTGGAAGATCATCATACTTTCCATCCAACACACCCTGTACACAATCAGGATTATTCAGAATTCATGCTTACTAATAGTCTAATACCACACAATATACAACAACAATACAACTAATGCTGTTGCACTCCACATTACGAGTAGCTAATCACTTTGCCATGCATGCCATAACAAACAATAACTGAAGCCCAGGGAAGAGAAATAAAAAATGGTACCTGGAAGCTGGTGATGCTCTCTTTCAATTCCACGTACTTGCCAGGGGCACCAGTGAACACTTCTGCTACATGGAAAGGCTGGCTCAAGAACCTTTGGATCTTACGAGCTCGAGCAACAGTTAACTTGTCGTCTTCACTGAGCTCATCCATTCCCAAAATGGCAATGATATCTTGCAAGTTCTTATAGTTTTGGAGAACCTTCTGCACACCACGAGCAGTATTGTAGTGTTCCTCACCCAAAATATGAGGAGAGAGCATACGGGATGTAGAATCCAAAGGATCAACAGCAGGGTAAATTCCAAGCTCAGAGATCTGAAATTTTTTTAAAAAAAAATTGTCATGAACAGAGAGCTACCTGCAATCATAAATAACATCACATAGCACACCTCCAAAAAATTTACATTTAGATATGTGCAATACCTGCCGGGACAACACAGTTGTCGCATCCAAGTGAGCAAAGGTTGTTGCAGGAGCTGGATCAGTCAAGTCGTCAGCAGGCACATAAATGGCTTGCACAGAAGTGATAGAACCTTTTTTGGTGGTGGTAATACGCTCTTGAAGGCCTCCAAGATCAGTAGCCAAAGTTGGTTGATAACCGACAGCAGATGGAATTCGACCAAGCAAAGCAGACACTTCTGAGTTTGCCTGAAAAAGGAAGCATACAATTAAAACCATCAGAAACAATTAACCTGTACAGTAAAGAGTTTCAAAAGCTTCCCCGATAAGTCAACTCACTTGAGTAAAGCGGAAAATGTTGTCAATAAAGAGAAGAACATCCTGCCCTTCGGCATCACGGAAGTGTTCAGCAACAGTCAAGCCAGTTAGACCAACACGAGCACGAGCACCAGGTGGCTCATTCATTTGACCATAGACAAGGGCACACTTGCTTTCAGCCTGGAATTATACAAAAGCAGAAAAAAAAAAACAAGGTTAAGATACAATAAATATAGAAAGCTGAACAAGATTAAAAAGACACCTGGTATTTACCTGTTTGTCACCTAGCTTGATGACACCACTCTCAATCATTTCCCTATACAAGTCATTTCCCTCTCTTGTACGTTCCCCAACACCAGCAAACACTGAGAAACCACCTATGTACAGAAACTGGTAATATAAGAATAATAAACAATGTGCAAACTGCGAACCAACAAAAAATATAAAGTATAACCAACCGTGAGCTTTAGCAACATTGTTGATAAGTTCCATAATAAGCACCGTTTTCCCTACACCAGCACCACCGAAAAGTCCAATCTTTCCTCCTCTTTGATATGGAGCAAGGAGGTCAACAACCTGCAAAATAGAACAAGAGAAAAAAGGAATTGACTGACACAATAATCTCATCCAGATTCAAACAACAGAATGTGTAAATAGAAAATCATCCTGAAACAGCATAACATCGTTCCTTTGCAAAGAGGGAAATAATTGAATAGCATGGTTCCAAGCAGTAATTAGTACCTTAATGCCAGTGACAAGGATCTGTTGTTCAGTAGCTTGGTCGACAAAAGCTGGTGCCTCTCTATGAATGGGCAAGTAGTGATCGGTTTCTATTAAAAATTAAACAGTCAGTCAGAAATTTGCACCAGCATAGAGTACAATGTTCAAACTATTAAAATGTTGGCAAATCTCTTACTGAGATCGCCTTTCTCATCAATCGGCTCTCCAATGACATTAATGATTCGACCAAGAGTGGCTCTCCCAACCGGCACCTGATTAGAGCAAGCAAACATGAGTAAGAACTTAGTGAAATTCCAGCAAAAAAAATATGATACGGTAGACAAGTGAAAATGGTAACAAGCTCAGTAGTAGCAAACTGGAGAATAAATTAATGAATTTCAATCAGATGCCTATTAATTTCGGAAAACAAATCACTGTAAAATGTAATCTATAGCTTTTTAGCGAAAAAATATCACTAATTCATAACATAACTCAGATAATCCAATTAACTCGAATGCATCACCTTCTAATTTCCGATAGTATCTCATTTTGGATAAAAAAATATAAAACTAAAAGAGAAAAAGGAAAGTACAGTGATCGGAGATCCGGTATTAAGGACGGGATGCCCTCTAACAAGTCCCTCCGTTCCATCCATAGCAATGGTCCTAACCATGTTTTCACCCAAATGCTGAGCAACTTCCAGTACAAGTCGGATCGAGTGGTCCATGACCTCAAGCGCCGTCAAAATAGGAGGCAAACCTTCATCGAATCTCACATCAACAACGGCACCGATCACTTGACAAACCTGACCGATTGCTCCTGCTCCAGTAAATTCATCGGTGATCTTACCTTTTCCTCCGCTTTTCTTAGCGGAAGGAGGCTGCGATGGAGCAGAAGAAGCTGCAGCCGCAGATGTGGCGTACTCAGCATCGCGTGATAGAAAGTAAGGGCATGGAAGAGGGCGTCGCGTAGGAATCGGAGAACAGAGGCGATGATTAGTGTTTGACGACCTAGACAGAGATCGGCGAGAAGTGGAGCGGAGGAGAGAACCGAGGAGTCGACGAGAAGCCATGAATTTGGGCTTCCAGAGATAGGGTAGGGTTTGATGAGGTGAACTGTTTGTTTACTGAGAGCGATATCAGCTCGTTGAGTTATAATGGTACGAGACTCGGTGAGATTTTTTTTTTCATTTTTACTGTTTTACTACGTGCAATATTCTTTTACTTTTTACTATTTTTTTATGGCCAGACTCTTTCTATTTGACCTTTAATTTCGGGAGCATTTTTCGAAATTTTACGCGGTTGGCTTGAATGGTGGATTGCACGGCGCTGCCGCCCGATTCGACGTTTAGTAATGTTCTATTCCGGGCTTAAAGATATATTTTTTACTTAAATTAGACATTTATTTCAGTTAATATCAAAATAAAATTTTATTTTAAATTGATACTTAGGTATATTTTTAGTTAATATCCAAAGAAATTTTAAGCTAATATCTGATTGTAATTTTTTTACACTATTATTAAAAATTTTAATCTCAGAACTATTATATTATATTGATTTGATAGTAATTTAAAACAATTTAATAAATATAGTCATTCATATTTAAAAGTTTTATCAGTTTTTTTTATATTTTTAAACAAAATAAGTTTATAGATAAAGTAATAGTTGAATAATTATATTTTACAATAAAACAATAATAAGTTATTGTTAAATAAAATAATAAAATAATAAAGAATATATTTTTTGAAAAAAAACAAATAGTAAAATATATTGATAAAAAATTAAATACAAATAATTAAATTTATTGATTTGTTTTGAAACGTGACTAAACATATAGACCTTCATTTCTTGATGTACATTACCATAGTTTTGTATTTTTTATTTTCTTATGTTGATTGGAAGTAGAAATATGGGCCTTTTCTCCTTTCGTATTATTCACTAGGCTCGTAAACTTACACTGGGCTGAACAAATTGTAGATAAATAGAGACCTTGCAGAGTCCCCATTGAGTGTATCAGGTAATAAAACAGCCTCTCATTAACTTTTAACGTTAACAAACGATTGATTGAACAAATATTTATACTAATATTTAAATTGAACGAAGTGTTTATAATCTTTTAAGACTAGTTAATCTTTTGATTAATTTAGTAAGATATTATTGCGTTTGTAAACGAACCTTTTACCTACCATTTGGTGAACTCCATTTTTTCCACTACTTCTACAATGACTGTGTTGAAAAAATCACAATCCTTCATTTTTTTAGTCTATGATTAGACTGGTTCATTCCTAACCTCCCCTACTCCTACAAACCTATATCTGATTTTGGAAGAAATATACCGGACCACTTACGACTAGAATAAAACAAAAAGACATTATTAAGGTGTCTTTTTTTTTTAACTTTGGATTTTTAATCTATTTAAAATTTTTATTCGTGTAAATATGATGTTTAGAGTTTATTTTAAAACATAGACCAAAAGCTAATGTATGTAGGAGAATGTCGTCTACAGGTGACGACTCGGGGAGGTGAAGTTCTTTTTTTTTTAATATTTTTTTTGTTAATATTAAGGGAGAACGTCACCTGTAGGTGGCGTTCTCCTACCTACACTGCTCATTTTAACCTAGATCCTCAAATATCAATTGAAGTTTCCTATTTTCTTAATTAAAAATAAATAAATTATCCATCCAATTTTGGCGTCTTCTTTCTCTTGTGACTTCGGTTGCTATTGAGGTTTTATTGCGTATTGGAATGCTTCCTCTTATAAAAATACTTGTTGAATTCGTGCCATACTTTAGGTATCGATATATCTTGGTGCGTATTGATACGGTAGATCGATATACCTTGGTTTATTTTAGTACAAGAGATTAGTATTATATATCGATATATCTGTATAGAAATAACCGTTAAGGGTTTAAAATTTAAGGGTACCGGTTAGGGGTGTTCAAACGGTCGGTTCGGTTAACTGATCGAACCGAACTTCCAAAATTTTATTAATCGAATTTTTTTTTTTTGTATTAACCGTTAACCGAACCGAAAAAAATTCAAAAAATTTTAACCAAACCGAAAAAAGTTCGGTTAATCGAATTTTTTAAAAAAATAGATAAATTACACAAATGGTCACTAAACTATGTTAAAATAATTTTTTAGGCACGGAACTTTCAAAAATTATAAAAAACTCATTAGACTTATCGAATTATTACATTGATTCATCATACATTATAAATTACTGATAAATATTAAAAAATTAATAATTATTTTTTTAATTTAATAAATTTAATTATTATTTTATGCTAATTTTATAAAATTTAATGACTATTTTATAATTTTTACAAATTTAATGACTAAAAATAAATATATAAAAATATATAATATAATATATAAAAATTTCGGTTAATTCAGTTAATTAACCGATTTTGAACCGAATTAATCGATAATCGAAATTTTAAAAACCGTTAACCGATCCAATTTAAAATTAACCGATGGTTAACAGAAAATTTTGAATACCCCTAATATCGATATGTCTCAATGTGTATCGGTATGATCCTTTGTGTTGGTACGTTTATATTTATACTGGTACGAGTTTTTAACATTAGAAAATCATTGTACTTGAAACCTTTACGGTATACAATCATTTCAGTACGGGTTTAAAAAATAACTAATTTAACTATTTGAAATCAACTTAAAGCATGTCAAAAGTCTTTAAAAAATATTTTAAACATATTTTTTTTAAAGTTGTTTGAACTTAAATCATATTATAAAATTTTAAAATTATTTTTTAATTATTATATCAAAACAAACGTCCAGTAAATTTTTATTAAATCTATGTTTACTCATTAACGATGATTTTTTTATAAATCTTTAAATTTTAAGGCATTAATTATCTAAACAAAGTTAAATTTTAAGTTCTAGTAAAAACGACAATATTATTTTTATCACAATAACAATAGTAACATTAACGATTTTTTTTTTGTGATTTAAGGTTAATCCAATATTTGTGTCCATATTTTTTAGGGTTTTATGAAGCATGATTTGAGCTCGCTTTTTGTGATGGATTGGATCCTATTTTTTATTTTTTTGTATTCTTAATCATAAATAAAGTTTTGGGAGCAAATTTACTAATTGATAAGTGTTTAAAATAGTTAATATTTTATCTTTAATTACTCATTGATTCGATGATTTATGTTACTAAATTATATATTTTTGTGTGATTTTATGCAGGACTATGAATGCTGAAAATTGCACTTAAATGTATGGATTTTGAATTTTTGTTTATTCTTTTGGATCGAGGTTGGATTTGTGACATGACTATGAGCATGAAAGTTGACGTGACATTCGATCAACAACTTCTAAAAGATGACATCAACAGCGTTTGATAGCTTATCAGTTGTGTTCCAGATAACTTGTCAACCGGGATTTAGATTTCAAATTTAAAAATTATTTTTTGTATTTAAATTTAAATAATTTTAGATTTATGTTAGGATTTATAGAAGGCTATAAATATCTATTTTGGGTAAGCTTAAAACATATCTCCCATCTCTTTGTTCTAGTTTTTTAGGTTTTATAAAAGTTTTTCTTCTTTCTTTTATTATTCTTATTTTTTACTTTATTTTATTTTTAATATGTCGAGCATGATTCTTTCATAATTATGTTCGGTTAAATTTTTATAGTCAATAGCTTAAGTAATAACTTTATCTAATCGTGAGGATTGAAAAATGCTTCATTAACTTCGATTTTTATTTTTTCAGTTTTTAAACTTTTTTTTTAAAATCAAAATGATTTCAAAAATCAAAGATTAATCTTGGTCATGATGTTGTTTTGATTATTTGTATGAAAGAAAACATCAAACATTAAAACAAATTCAACTTCATAGGAACACACTTAACAAAACATTAATGTTGATATAAATAGTTATTAAAGAAAAACTGACATAACTAAAAATCAAATAATTTAATAAAATAAAATATTAAAATTTTTAAATAAAATCCTAATTTAAATATTATATAAAAGTTAAATAGATAATATCATTTTTAATATTACTTTTATGAAATTTAATCTAAATTAATTAATCATTTCGAGAAAAGTTAATGGATCAAACTTTATCCGTTAATTATTTAGTAAGACAAAGAATGTTGGCTTAATGTGGAAGCGAAGTCTGTCCTCCACCTCGTCCTCGGTAGTCAGATATAAATATCAGTTTCTTAGAAATAATATATTACTTGTAAGTGAAAACAACGAGAAGTTGAATAAAAAGTATTTTTTTAAATAACTCGGACAATTTATTTGAAATGTTGGCTTTGAAGAAAAATAGTAATTAAAGCTGTAAAATTAAGTTATTAAAACGTTAAAATTTTAAACTATAAAATAAAAATTTATCTCGTCATATTTTATATAATTTTTTAAAATATTTTCAGTATTTTTTTAACACTTTTCGATTTAAATATAATTTTTAAATTTTATAAATAAAAATAAATATAATTAATGAGTTGGGTAGATTTGTACGATAGTATTTTATTGAGTTAAGTTGAATTAAACAAAAATAATTAAATTAATATGTTATATTTAATTAAATTTAAATTAGGATCTCACTTAAATGTTTTATTATAATTATTATAGTTTTAATGTAAACGATAAATGTTACTTTCTCCGTCCCATAAATAATGTCTCTTATTGACTTTTTAAAAGTTAAATTTTTTAAACTTTGATTATAATTATATTAAATATTTTAAATAATTAAATTTTATAAAATATATATTTGAAATCTACTCAATTAGAGGTTTCTAAAATATATTCTTTTATATTTTTATCAATATTTTTGAAACAGAGAGAGTATATTTTAATAAACAAACTATATAAAAATATTATTTAATTTATCTTTAAAATTTAAATTCTAAATTATTATACCCAAGTCTTAAATTATAAACCTAACAATATAAATTTTAAATTTTTAATAGTTTAAATATAATTACAAAATAATATATAATCATGTATACTTTTAATTTTTAACAAAACATATAATTTATAAAAAAAATGATTGAATATAAATTTTTTAAGATACACATTATTCGTTAGATCACTTGTCGATTTAATTAAAATTATTTCTTATGCTAAACTATAATTAATTATTTAAATTATTCAATCGACCACGTACCCTTTCTTATAAACAACATTATTCAAATGATTAAAATTTCATATTTCAAATATGTAATAAATGATTTATTGAATTATTTAATAAATAATTTAGATTAAAATTTAGTTATGTTGTTAGTTTATTTTAAAATATTGAAAAATTAATTTAAAATTTACAAATATAAAGTTTAAAGGTTAAAAAGTTGATTTTAAAAAAATTAATTAAATTCTTAATTTTTTCCGTCAATTAAGCTATTGAATTTTTTAATCAATTAAGCATTTTAACTAAGAAAATTAATCAATTATATCTTTATATAAAAAATAGTTAATTACATATTTTAACCATCATTAAATCTTTATAGTTTTTTCTTGAGACATTGACACATGATATACTATAATCTTATTATGCATTCATATATATATATATTTTAATTTTTTAGTACTTTATATATTTTAAATAAAATAAAGAAATTATAAAAGTTTTGAGTAAAAATAATACGACATAATCCATTGAAACTATCAATATTTAATATCAAAATTAATAAAATATAAATTGATTCACTTTATTAGTTTTAAAGTATAATTAATTGAATTTTAAAAATTAATTAAATACATATTAAAAATTTAATTATTTATTTTAAAAAAGTTCTTGAATTTTTTAAGCCTAAATTATAAAATAGAATATGATAAAACTGAACATTTGTAAAATTATCCAGATTTTCAATTTCATTTATAAATAATCCCTCATTAAAGTTTCGCCTTGACCATTCCAGTCCAGCTCTGCCTTTTTTATTTCTACTCTCTCTTTCAGATCTGGAGTCGATACTCTAAAACCAAGGAACAAAATACCGTTTGTTATCGAACCTTCGTTCAGTATTTTTCTTGCATTGTCAACGCAAAATTCTCTGTTTCTGTTTCTGTCTCTGTATATGCTTCTTCACAAAAATGTGGTAAAGCCGAACTCTGGTGAAATCCATTCAACTTCTTCAGTTTCTAATTTTGGATTATAGAAGTATGTTTTCGTTTCTGTTTGCTGGGTTTTTAGGTGATTTTGTTTTGAAATTGAATTGCCTCTGTAGAAGCTAATAATGTTGATTGTTTACTTTGAATATGGAATGTTCGTAAGTTTAGTTTAATTTTCTCTCTTAAGCATATTCGTCGAAAGTAGAATGAAAGTTGATAATACATCCAAATGTTTGATAAAATGGGTAATTAGGTCAGTTGGAAGATTAAAAGCAACTACCGCTAGTCTTTTACTTTATTTGGTTCTGCCTTTTTTTCCCAAGATGTTGAAGTCATTATATATTTTAGATTATTTCTCTTTGAACTTGAGTGAACTGAAAAGGGGGAAAGTAGTTGAAAAGAAACTCTTTACAGTGAAATGTGGGGGGCTATATTATATATAATTATTGTCCTAATTGAACTTCCATTTGCAGAAACTTTTGAGTGAATTGATTCATCCATGGCGAAATCGCGGCAACATTATTCATCGTCTCAAGATTCATCTTTATCGCCTAGGGGTGGGAGATCAAGGGAATGGGAGGGTCCATCGAGGTGGACTGAGTATTTGGGTCCGGACACAATTTCTCCTTTCACAACTAGAAGCTATAGGTACATGGATTCTGATGGTCAGGTCCAGAGTTTGGGTGTTGGATCAAACAAGGGTTTGAACATGCAGTGGGTAGCACAACTCGTTGAAGTTGCAGATGGCCTTATGGCCAAAATGTATAGATTGAACCAAATCTTAGACTACCCAGATCCTATAGGTCATGGATTTTCAGAAGCATTTTGGAAAGCTGGTGTTTTTCCCAACCATCCAAGGATTTGTATATTGCTCTCGAAAAAGTTTCCTGAGCACTTCAGCAAATTGCAACTTGAGCGGGTAAGAACTGCATTTTACATGTTGCTACAGGTGGAATTTTTTTACCCTTTTCCTTGTAGTGAGTATCAAATTGTTCTATTGTCTTTGATAAATAATGCTGCAGGTTGATAAGGCTGCTTTGGATGCTTTGAGTGGCAATGCAGCAGAAGTTCATTTGCAGAGTTTGGAACCATGGGTTCAGGTGAGAGGTTACTTGCCCTGCAAAAGTGTAAATCATCAAAAAGGGATTAAGACCCATCATGATTCATCTGCTTCCTAGTTTAAGTCTTTAAATTCTAGGATTTTTTGTCATGGTCAGGTTCTGTACGAGTCACTGCGTGATTTAAGTTGCCCTGCAGGCATTTAAGTAGCTATATAGCTGGATAATCTTATCTTTCTTGGTTTTCAATTCTATTGCTAGTTTCTTTCTTATGTATAATTATTAATTTATGAAAATTGTCCTTTTTCATATTTTCTAATAGTAATTGATTCTTTTCTGTGGATTAGTTACTTCTTGATTTGATGGCTTTTCGAGAACAAGCTTTGAGACTCATATTGGACCTTAGCAGTACTGTTATCACCTTGTTGGTAAGTATGACTTCGCTCTTCTATGTGGCAAGTTTTATGTTGCTTTTTTAAAAGCAACAACTGGATTCCCTTGCCATTTGATGTTTGGCTATATGAGAGATATGAAAGAAAGTGATGTGTGCCACAAAATGTACCTAATAATCTGAATAGTTCCTTCTGACGTTTTTTTTGTATCCTTAATTTGCTTGAAAGAATCTTTTAACTTTTGTTGCCTGGGTGTTGTAATAAAATGGTGACTAGTTTTCTGCAATATCTCCACTAACTTGCAACAGTCTTTTTGCAGCCTCATCAAAATTCACTTATTCTACATGGTTTTATGGATCTCTTCTGTTCTTTCGCTCGTGTCAATCTTTTTTCTGAGAAGGTAATTCTGCAATAATTATATTGGCTTGCACACATGCGCTGGTATGCATGAATTTTATATGTGAGATACAGAATCACTGTTACTCTGTAGAACTTATATCTATTTTCTTAAACAAGTATTAGTACCTAAAAAGGTGTTGCAGTTTACTTATGGATTTGACGCCTTAACAACAGTTACCAAGGAAAATGATGCTGCAAGTTTACAATCTTTTGCATGCCATGTCAAGAAATGACCGAGATTGTGATTTTTATCATCGGTATGGACTCACTCACTACCTTTTAGTCTTTCAGTTTGATTCTATGTATGTTGCAATACCTTTATTTGATTTCTGACTGCTTTATATTTAAATGGTCTAGGGATTTACCTTTGTTTGAGGAAACTTGAATGATATTTCTATTTTGCTAGTTTTGATCTTAAAGCATACTGTTGTTTTTATTTATTTTGCTGTTGTGATTAGCAGTCTAGTGCTTGAATAAAATTCTTTTTAAATGGCATGAGCTTAAAAATTTACCACTGAGTTAGTATAATGTCTTAACGCTGGTAGTTAATTTGTTTGTTTATCACATGATATTTACTATGAGGAAAAATCATATTCTTTAGGCTAAACCAAAGTCTCTCCCCTCTTTTATGCTAAGAGTTCATGCTTGTAATATGGTTGGTACTGATTTAACTTCAATCTTCATTAAAAGCACAGCACCATATGACTTGTATTCCAACATATTTGCAAACTTCAAAGTAATATGAGTAATTTTCTTTCTCTGAATTTCAGGTTGATTCAATTCATTGATTCTTATGATCCGCCATTGAAAGGATTACAAGAAGATCTCAATTTTGTTAGCCCACGTATTGGAGAGGTCATTTTCATGCTTTATCTTATGAAACACGATTTTTACAAATTTCCTTGCTTTCTTTTACATTTTTTATACAACAAGATAATCATTGTCTGCTATGTTTATGCTCCATTTTTCTGTTCAAGTATAGGCTTTGTAGTATCCTTGTCTTTTAGCCAGAAAATTTCTTTCAAGTTTCCGAAAGTATTAGTTGCTGGCCTGGTTTGTAGAAGTACCTCTTCCCATACAATGAGTAAATTTCCTGTTCACTTTTTGCTATCTACGTTGATTTGCCTCTTATGAAGCTCCTACCTGTTCTTTCGTATGGTTGCTACTCTCTTTCTTTTGGAAATGCTGAAACGCTTAGTCAACAATCTTATGAAAATTCTGGAAGAAAAGATAATTTCTCCTTTTATGATTAGTTTTCCATCTGTATCTAGCGCGGATTATATTTGATGTAAATGTTTGTAACTACCCTTAAAAGGAAAAAAGAAATAATTTTTTAACCTTGCCTGATCTTGTGTTTAGTTGTGTAATTGGGACAAATTTCTAATATAGCTCATTAGAATGCTTGTCTAGTTTTATGTGCTACTGTGGTTCTTACTTGTTAAGTTGAATGATTGTTCCAGAACCTTAGCTTTCAATTGCTTTAATTCCAAGAGTTGAATATGTTAATGTTGGAGATGGTTACATTGAATTTTTGTTTTGTATTTCCAGGTTCTAGAGGCTGTGGGTCCTATTATTTTCCTATCCACTGACACAAGGAAGCTGCGAAATGAGGGTTTTTTAAGTCCATATCATCCTCGATATCCAGATATTCTTACAAATTCTGCTCATCCAATGGTAAATACTGTTACTTGGAAAGTTTTTTTTGATACTATAAGATGTTTGTACTCTCCAGATCATTTCTTCTCTAGTCTTTTTAGCAAATTTAAACTTTCTTTCTCCTATCAAATACAGTGTTTTCTGCAACTGCATTTCTTACATCATTTTCCATACTGCAGAGAGCCCAAGATCTGGCAAATGTTACTGCTTACAGGGAGTGGGTATTACTTGGATATCTAGTTTGTCCTGATGAACTGCTTCGTGTCACTAGCATTGATATTGCGTTGGTAACTCCTTGATAATTCCTTTGGCTTTAGCATTTTTGCACTATAGATTGGTATGCATGGAAATGGGCAAAATAGCAAATATTCTTGCTAATGAGATTTTTTAATCTATTCATACCACAATCTTACAAAAAATGCCTTTTATTTACGTTTCGGTCAACAATGTGTTCTGTGAAATAAACTAAACATTTCCCAAGAAAGGGCGCCTCAACCACTTTGATAGTTGGCTTTTCTTCTATTCACTAAACCAAATAACAATTGTATATTTCCTTAGCACAAGTTACAAGTAGGGCAGCCACATGGGTTCTCTGGACACCTATACCATATGTATTTTGGCTGTGTTCTTTATGTAATTATTAGTTGAATATAACTTTTTCTGGGTGTATAGAAGCAAACGATTATTGCTATTATTCATCTGAGAAGGCTGGATTTAGAGTTGTTGAAATCTTGGCAAACCTGTTGCATTCCTTTTGAGGTTGGATTATTGTGCTCGAAAGCGATTGGTTCTTATTGTTTGTGGCTTTTTTCTTTTTTCTAAGCACTTAATTTTATTTCATTATTGTTTTTTTTCTGTCCTGTTTGTTTATCTTTCCTAATGGCTTTCAGGTTGTACTGAAGGAAAATTTAGTGCTTACATTATTCAGGGATGAGGTTAGTTTTAATTTCTGATGTGGAAACTAGTTTTCTCATTTTTAATGGCTAACTCCTGTAATTTTTGGCTTGCAGTATGTACTATTACATGAGGATTATCAGTTATATGTTTTGCCTCGGATACTGGAGTCAAAGAAGATGGCAAAATCGGGGAGGACCAAACAAAAAGAAGCAGATTTGGAATATAGTGTGGCCAAACAAGTCGAGAAAATGATTGGGTATGATTAATACAGGATATGAACTATGTTCTCACTTTATTTTAATGAGCTGTGGACTAGAAATTGCAGACAAGAGAACTCATCATTCTAATGGTTTTCCTTTATACCTAGCGACACCATAATTTTGTGGCTATATTTGTTTAGTCGGAATTAATTCTAACCTTCCGTATTTCATTCGAAGAACTTTGAATTTAGATGCAACTATGACTAAATGGGTCTTGCTACATAGCATTATGGCAGCCCTTCTTCTGGATGTGAGAGGGACACATAAGTCTAATTCTTAAGAATATAAATGTGTTGTAACCCCCAAAATTTATCTAATTTCTTAGAATAAAAGTTAGGGTTTACAATGTAAAACTTGATTCACAAGGTAGGTTTTTATTAAAAACAAAAGACTAGAATAAATCGCTTAAAATAATTATTACCAAACATACTGAAATATTATCCAAATATAATAAAGTCCAACCCAACAATAAATCGTAAAATGTCCAGAAAGTCTGAAGTAAAGTTCGGAAACCAAGTTCCAATACAGATAATAAAATATCCGAAAATAATAAAATAGTCTGAAACTATAAAAACATACGTAATAATCTGAAATAGAAACCTCCAAGTACTGAAGTAGCCTAGGTCAAGGACCTGAAACAGGAAGCTGAGGGGTGTAAGCTAGGGAGCCTAGTGTGTCTCTAAAGTACAGATAAAACAGAATTTTAGAACAGTATATGCAGATGATGTAGTGTATGCATGAAATGCACCCATCTCCGAACTCCAACAGAAGAGTAGGTTCCCCTGAACCCCTTTAACTCCATCACACCAGCAGAAGTGGAAACTCGACCCGCAGGTGGAGCCACTAGTCAGAAGTGGTATCTCGACCCGCAGGTGGAGCCACTGAACAGAAGTGATAAGTCACTAAACTTCCCCGTACACATAGTCTACCAGATGTAATGAATATGCATAAGCAGAATCAGAGTGTATGTATGACAGTGAAACAGAAGGCAAGCATACCATGTAACAGTAACAAGAATGTGATGTCAGAATGATGCATGAACATACGGATTTTAACAGAAAACGGAACGTACTGAAAAACAGAGTAAACAGAAGAGAACACACCTGAACAAACAGCTCAACGACGATACTGACGTCGGCTGGACTCGTCTCTACCACTAGAATGCACAGGAGTAGAACCTACGAGAACAAATTATCGTTAGACACCCTACTATGCCATTTCACTAATAAGTACACTAAACCGGAAATAACTAAAACTCACATGCGGGTCCCGGATGTTGTTGGACAGGAGGTCGTCCAGGAGGAGGAGGAGGCAGATGCTCGGGCTCGAAATCCACGTCACCTGAAGTGAACAGAAACTGATTCAGAAACCACTAAAGATAATTTCCAGATAAGCATTCGAACTTAAAAGCCCTAAAAACGACACTTCGGGTTCAAATTTCGAAAAACGGACAGCGCCATCGGGCTCAGGACGTCGAAAAACATAAAGTGGGCCCAGGTTGAAAAGTCAACGCTGACGTCATCAACAATGCTGACGTCAGCATGACGTTACCTGATGACGTCAGCAGTGACGTCACCTGATGACGTCAGCATGATGTCAGCGGGTCACGGGTCGGGTCGGGTTTCGGGTCGGTCAAGTCTGATTCTGGGTCGGGTCGGGTCGGACACGGGTTGAGACGGATTTTCCCGAGAAAATCTGGAATATCCAGATTTTCCCGATTCCAGATTTTCCAGGAAAATCTGGAAAAATTCCAGATCTCCCCATGGTTTTGTTTCGGGTAAAAACACGTTTAACTCCCTCAAATCGATTCGATTAAACAGATCTAACTCCTCCCCAAAACGGATTCGAATCCAAACACAACACTAACAACCCACACAAATCCGAACAGAACAAAAAGGGGGTAAAAGCTTACCAGGCGATTCTGAGGGAGAGGGAACGCGAACAGGAAACACGAAACGAAACAAAGGAAAGGGAACAAAACGTTTATTAAGGATCAGAAGAAAAGGAAAGAGATTTCCTCACAGAATCGGGCGAAACAGGGAAGGAAACTTTCCAAAACAACAAAAGGTAAAAAATACCTTTGAAGGGCCTGAACTTTCAGAGTTTCAAAAAGGGCCCTCCAGATTTCAGAAATTACGAAAAGGTCCACAGATCAGATTTAAAATTTCCCAATAATTAGGGCACAATAATTGGGAATTTTATTCAAATTGGGGAAAAAGAATTTGGGGTGTTACATGTGTACTTGGTTAAAGATCAAGTTCTTAGGGAAAACGAAAATAAACTTCATGGTAATGCCATGTTTAAAATCACATTGCAAGTTCACATAAAGTTAATATACAGTGGCAGTGAAGAAGGGAGGAAACATAAACAGGGGGTGGCAATACAAAGGTGTATGCCAAAGTAAAACAGAGAAGTATAGAAGACTTGACTATATATGTTCACTGTGTGGAATGAATTGTGTTAATCCATAGAACAAGCAATTCTAAGAATTTCAAGACATGGAAACCTTCTGACACTTCTTTTCTTTATGCAGTTAACAAAATATTTTATAAGATTTCCATAACTTTTTAAAGCTGTTGTTTCCCGTGTTTTCTGGCCTAGATGTCATCTTCAGCTTTAATATTAAATTGTAAACTGGTTTATGGTTTCAGTGAAGTACACGAGCAAGCATTAATATCGTGTGATGCTATACACCATGAGAGGAGAATACTACTAAAGCAAGAAATCAGCAGGATGGTTCTCTTTTTCACTGATCAACCTAGTTTATTGGCTCCAAACATTCAGGTATGATTGGTAAAAGACTTTTTCCAACTCCTTCCTACATAACGTTTTCTTCTTTACTTCTTACCTTCTAACACATTCTTCATTTGCACATACTTAAATTGTTATCCTTTCAACTAACCTCTGGAGTTGAAAGCAATGGTTCTTGTACCTTAATTTTTGACTGGTTGGGATGATAACGCTGTTAACAACCATTATCCAAAGTGTTTCATCTGTGGGGAAGCATGCCTTACAACTTCTAATGGTACTTGTAATTTATTTACCTAATGAAGATGATATCCAACACTTTACTCTCACAACCAGCTTGATTTTGTTGGCTTAAAACTAAGAAATTTAATCCAATAACTTACAAAGAGAGAATTATTCATTTTCTTGATGTTGTCTAATAATTTTGTGCTTCCTCAGATGGTTTTGTCTGCCTTGGCTTTGGCTCAATCTGAGGTTATCTGGTACTTTCAACATGTAGGAATTGCATCATCAAAATCAAAAGGTGCTTGGATGATTCCAGTTGACATAGTAAGTCCAGTATTTGCTCCTTATGTTAATAAACCTTTTCCTTGAAGATATTTTGGCATTTTTATTTCTATATTTTTCTTGTCCTTGGTTCTACCTGTTTTAATATTTGATGTTGTTGGTCTTTTATTGATTTTTCCTGCTTAATTTGAATGAATGTACAAATTGTACTATGCTATTGCTAAATCAATCTTTGTGATTAAGATAGCATAATTCGGTGCTTAAATTGGCCAGAAATTATTTTGTTGCAGGATCCGAATGATCCAACTATTGGGTTCTTATTGGATGGAATGGACCATCTATGCTGTCTAGTACGCAAGTATATTGCAGGTATATTGTAGGAAATTAAATAAAGTTTACTTTTCATCTAAAGATGCATTTTACAGATAGACAAATATAAATAGATCTCTGAGTTTGCATTGATGTAATGTGTAACTGTCAAGATGCTGGCATATCTTGTGTCGAAGGCAGATGGTAAATGCATCATCTAAGGAGAGAATGCAAACACATTGCCTCAAAACATTGGAACATGGATACCGACTACTCTATGGCACCATAAATCCATTAAGGAGGGGTAACTGTCACAAAAATCTTCCAGCTCTTTCAAGGGAAAAAGGAATAAAACTTATTAAGCAAAAATCTAGGCCAAAGCAGGTCTACTTCCTGTTACTGGGATAAAATTTGTTAAACTAGTGTCTGTGGGCACTGATGCCATGCTATGATGCAGTTAAACATATAACTAAAACTGTTTGTGTTGCTATGAATTGTTGGTTATGTAAGTGTAACCGAATAGGATTTAGTCCTACTCAGGGGGGAACTCTGTTAACTAAGAGTTTGTTAGTTTGTTAGCCTAAATTATCTCTTATCTTATTAAGAGATTAGAGACCTATCTAATTAGGTTTTCTGATTGTTGTAAAACTCTTGTAAATCCCTCTATTTAGAAGTCTATAAATAGGATTTCCAGATTAATGAAATAGAGATCAACAGAGAGTAAAAGACTGTTTTCTACATAAATATTAGTCACATGCTTTTGAGTACTTATATTACACCATGATGATCTATTACTGCAAGAAAAACTTCACAATATCTGAACAGTATTTAAAGATTTTACATTTTCCAATGCAGCTATTCGAGGTTATGCATTGTCATATCTCTCTTCATGCGCTGGTAGAATCCGGTTTTTGTTGGGAACTCCTGGAATGGTGGCTCTTGATCTTGATGCAACCTTAAAAACACTCTTTCAGCAGATTGTTAATCACCTTGAAAATATACCCAAGCCACAGGGTGAAAATATTTCTGCAATCACGTGTGATCTATCTGTAAGAAACCTATAAAATTATCTTTTCCCTTTCAAAAACAGCTGTAAATCTATGCCAACTGAAAATTGGAATGAATGTGGAGTTATCTCTACTGCCTGTGAAGCTAGTATTAGCTAATGTGGTTTCTTTAGTTGCCCTTATATATGAAGTTTCAAGGAAAAGTTTATATGTATATATACACACACATACACAGATAATGTACCCACACATATGCATATTTGTGTTATGATTCTAACTTGTGTACCCGTGCTCCATGTTTTACCGCATCTTTTTATTAAGTTTGCGAAATATGTTCTGTTACACAGTTTCCTCTCTGATTGGGAGGACTCTTGACATTGAACTTATTCGCTGCATATATAACACCTTTGAGATATGTGTATGTGTGCGCACTTGAGAACTTTTTCATCCTTTTAGTATTATTTATGCTGCCGTTATCACTTTGCCATTAGCAAAACATATCTAAATATCTTCTTTGTGATTGTATGCTGAATATGAAATAATTTGTGGTTCTTAACCAGGACTTCCGTAAAGATTGGTTGTCTATATTGATGATTGTTACGTCTGCTCGATCATCTATAAACATAAGACATTTGGAGAAAGCTACCCTCTCTACTGGAAAGGAGGGGTTACTGTCGGAAGGAAATGCAGCATACAATTGGTCCAGGTGCGCTGACTTTGATTCACATGATTCTTGAGGTTTAGCTTATATTTGATAGTTCACTCAAATATGTTTGTTGCTATCGATATGTTCCATGATATGATAAATTAAATTTTCATTTCATTTCTAGCGAACGATTTTACTAAAGAACAGTGGAATCATATGGTAGCTTTTCATGTGTGTTTTGCATATTGGAAAAATTATTTTGTTTCTGCATAGCTGGTGTGGCATGGGATAAAGATGTTGAAAATGATAACACTTAAGCATTACAGTTCGCATTTATTGTATCTTATCTCCAATAATTTATATTTAAAGGTTTTCATGAATGGTGAAATTGATGTAGCCCAAGATAAACCTACATCTCCTGTGAATAAACTATTATTCATATTTTCTTTGAGAATTAAAGGCCTATCAATTTAAGTTCTAACACCTGCTAAACAAACTCGTACAGTTTTGTATTGTTATGCATGAATGCTCCGTGATAAAATGTATGGATCTGTTTTAATGCAGAAGTGTTGATGAACTAGAGTCTCAATTATCGAAGCATGGTAGTCTCAAAAAGCTATACTTCTATCACCAGCACCTTACAGCAGTATGCTTTGGAGCTCTTTTCTTATACTTTATTTTGAAATACCCTGCATGCAATGCTGAACTCTGTATACCTCTTGTAATAGGTCTTTAGAAACACTATGTTTGGACCAGAGGGGCGTCCACAGCATTGTTGCGCATGGCTTGGTGTTGCTAGTAGTTTTCCAGAGTGTGCATCTCCAATTGTTCCAGAAGAGGTAATGGCTTAAACTAGCAGCCCCACCCCCCAAATTCCAGTTTTTATTCGCTGTTGTTCACACGATTAAACAAACTCTACACGTTGGTGTATTTCATTCTGACAAATTATGACTTGTTACCGCATATTGTTTTGGGAGTAGCAATCCTTTGTCTCTAGCATTTTTCCTTTCTTTTTCTCCCCTTTATCATTAGAGCCTTAGAGGGAAATATTAAAGTTGGGAAGTTGATGGCTGCTTATTTACCACAATTATCAAGGTGACAAAAATTGGGCGAGACGCGATCCTATATGTTGAGTCTCTCATTGAATCAATCATGGGGGGATTGGAAGGTCTAATTAACATCCTTGATTCTGAAGGTGGATTTGGGGCTCTGGAGATGCAGGTTGTTATCTATTTCTTGTTTTAATATAAATTAACTGAAGGTGATTAACATTTTATAAACCTAACTTTTCAATTATTCTCAGCTTCTTCCAGAGCAAGCAGCATTTTATTTGAATAATGCATCTAGAGCTTCAATTCCTTCAGCAAAATCCCCAAAAGGACCAGTTGCTTATCCTTTGCCAGGCCATGAGAGTTATCCAGAGAATAACAATTCAATAAAAATGTAAGGAGCTTGCCTGAAGTTTTGATCATCTGAATCAATAAGCTAACACTGTCAAGAACTTATTTTTGTTCTAGGTTGGAGGCTGCAATGCAGAGGCTAACCAATTTGTGTTCAGTTTTGAATGATATGGAGCCTATATGTGTTCTGAACCATGTCTTTGTTTTGAGGGAGGTGAGTCCCTCAAGCCCTTTTATGTAACAGTACTTAGATGGGAGATCTGGCTTGTTGGTTTCCTAGAATATGTTCCCATTTTTTAAGCCACTGTTGTGATGTGGTCATTTGTGATCAAATATTCCAAGCAGGCCATTAGGTATTCATGTTTATGAATTATAATACTCTCATCATATGTGCAGTACATGAGGGAATGCATCCTTGGGAACTTCAGAAGGAGATTACTTGCAGTACTGAAAACTGATAATGATCTTCAAAGGCCATCTATTCTAGAATCGCTGATCTGCAGACACATGAATATAGTCCATCTAGCAGAACAGCATATTAGCATGGATCTAACACAAGGAATTCGAGAGGTCTTACTCTCAGAGTCCTTCTCTGGACCAGTTTCTTCTCTGCAGTTATTTGACAGACTAGCAGAGCAACATACTGGATCAGCTACTGAAGTTGTCTGTAATTGGTACATAGAAAATATTGTGAAGGATATATCCGGTGCTGGAATTCTGTTTACACCTATGCACAAATGCTTCAAAAGCACAAGGCCAGTTGGTGGATATTTTGCCGAGTCAGTCACTGATCTTGGAGAACTGCAGGCATTTGTACGTATTTTTGGCGGTTATGGAGTTGACAGACTAGATAGGATGATGAGAGAACACACTGCTGCCCTGTTGAATTGCATAGACACATCATTACGGTCAAATCGTGATTTGTTAGAAGCAGTCGCTGGAGGCATGCATTCTGGTGACAGAATAGAAAGGGAGGCTTGTTTGAAGCAAATTGTGGATTTAGACACAATAATTGGTTTTTGTATCGAGGCAGGACAGGCTTTGTCTTTTGATAAACTTTTAGCCGAAGCTGCTGGGGCTGTGCTTGAAGAAGGTGCACCTTTAATTTATTCACTGCTTGCTGGGGTAGTTAAGTATATACCTGAAGAAATACCTGAAAAGAGGGAAATAAGAAGAATGAGGGGGGTTGCAAACAGTGTTGCTCTTGCTGCTGATCATGACTCTGAGTGGATTAGATCGATTTTGGAAGAAGTTGGAGGTGCTAATGATGGGTCTTGGAGCTTGTTGCCTTATTTATTTGCCACTTTCATGACATCAAATATCTGGAATACAACGGGCTTCAATGTTGACACAGGGGGGTTCAATAACAATATTCATTGTTTGGCAAGGTGGGTGTCCTTTCTGGTTTTCTTATAATTTAAAAAGAAAAAGAGAACTTTTGGGTTGACCGAGAGAGTTATGGTGCCTGATGGTTGTTACATTACAAACTGAATGCCTTGTAGCTAGCAATTAGCATGTCTAACCCGGCAAAACATTTATCATCTAATAACTTTGGATGTTTTTGTGAAATTTGTCGCTTTTTGATGAAGTCATTGAGGAGGCAACCTTTTAGCGCTCACTATCATCACTGCTCTAGCTTCATGTATGGATTGTTGTAAAATTAGTGCGTCGTACTCATTATTTTGTTTTAACTTGGCAGGTGCATTAGTGCTGTGATTGCTGGAAGTGAGCATGTTAGATTGGCACGCGAACATCACCAGAGACAGTTGCTATCAAACGGTCATGCGGAAGCTGATATGCCTTTGTTAGCGGAAGCTAGTATAAAATCAGCAATGCAGCTCTTTATTAAATTCTCGGCAGGAATTGTACTAGATTCGTGGAGTGAAGCGAACAGGTACATGATACTTATCGATCGACAGTGTTTCTTTTTATTTGATAAAACTAAGCTATATTACTTGTGGGATTTGAAACAAACCATAGAAGCCAAACATCTGGCTGCGTATACTGATGCAAGTGTGTATATTTACCCATTCTTTTTATCATATATGCAGATCTCCTCTTGTTGCAAAGCTCATCTTTCTGGACCAACTCTGTGACATTTCACCATACCTTCCAAGAAGCTCTCTCGAGACCTACGTTCCTTACGCTATTCTCCGTTCAATATATAGCCAGTACTACGGGAACTCTCCTTTGATGCCAATATCATTTTTAAGTGCTTCACCACGCCATTCACCTGCCGTATCATTGGCCCATGCATCCCCTATAATGAGGCAACCCCGTGGAGATACGACTCCTCTGTACAATGCCAATGACTCCGGCTACTTTAAAGGTTCATCGTCACACAGCCAAGAGCAGTTTTATGATGCTGAAAATGCAAGTCTACGAGGAGTTGAATACAAACATCGAAACGTTCGCCGCTCCGGGCCTTTGGATTACAGTTCAAGCCGTAAAGTCAAGCACCCCGAAGGTTCGGTCTCTGGAGGCACAGGTACAGGTCCCAGTCCTCTGCCAAGGTTTGCGGTATCAAGGTCTGGTCCTTTGTCATACAATAAGATGCATTGATCCACTTCAATATGGAACATTACTATGATAAATTATCTCGTCTGCCTCATATCAATGACTATGTGAAGTTAGGTCATAAAATTAGGTTTAGGGTTTAGCTCACAATTTTTTTTGCTAAAAATGTATACGTAAATTTACTTCACTGCTTTAATTACACTGCACTTCTTCTTGTAAATTAGATAAATTTTATTTCAAAATTAAAAAGGTCCTAATTTTCATATTTGAGGTGTATTTTCAAATATATATGAAAATTTACTTTTATTTGACTTTTTTTTTTTGTTTTTCATAAGACTCGGTAGTGCATTCTTACTCATTTCGGATGAGAAATTATATCATGAGTTTGACTTATCACATCAATTATGGTCACATTCAATCATAATTACTTTACTATTATTTTTTAAGTTATTTTTTTAATCAATGAATATTCACTCATTTTTTTCATGTTATTTTAAAGATATATTTTTTGAAAGTTAATTTAATGACATAAATAATTAATAATAAAATGAATGATTTTTATTAATTAGAAACATTAAATGACGTGACAAATCGGATTCATTTTATAATCTCTTTATTCTGGAGTGAGTTGGAACCTTCTCTCCCCGTTCGCTAAGTTTTTCAAGGTTGAAGTCATATCTTTGACTTTGAGGAATATTTGTAGACTTATTTCACTATCAAAATCGGCTTTACTACGATCCACTAGGGATGTCTATGGTCGGTTGTTTGTCAAACCCGTTCTCTATCCGAAAAATGTAGCACCTCAATCTGAAATCAAACCTGACCCCCGACAGTTCATGATGTTTTAGTATATTTGAAGTTGATTCGAAATTTAGAATAAAAAATAAAATTCAGACCCAATTTGGCTTATATAAGTAAAAATATTTTATTTTACATTATTTGATAAAATAGAGTTAATTAAAAAATATAAATAAAAAATAATATAAATAATTATTGAGATCATTAAAGAATAAGTATAGGTTTAACTCAGAAATAAGCGTTTAAATTATATATATATATATATTTAAAATAAGTGTATAAAATTTCATTCCGTTAATATTTTAAGGTATCGTTAACAAAATTTATTTAATCCATAAATAGTTGTTTAAACTAACTATTTTTTTAAAAAAGTAATTGCCTAATATTTTTTGTTAAAATAGGTGGGTGCTTAAAATTTTATTTTGTTAGTGCTTTTAAGGTAACATTGTTAAAAAAATTATCACCCAATAATAGATTAACATATGATTTTTATTTTTTTATTTTAAAAATTAAATAAATTAATTTAAATAATATTTTATATTTTTTTAAAATTATAAAATAGTCCCAAAGTTTTTAAAACCCCAAACCTCAAAACTAAAATTGATGTCGCTATCATCGTTGATAGTCTTGTTAGATCTCATCGTTGTCATCGTCTTAGTCCATCATCGATTTTTCCAATCATCCATCATCACTAATCGACATAAAGGATTTTAATCAAACACTGAACAACTAACACGAAAGATTTTAGTCGTTCAACGTTCGATTGTAATGCCTTTTACAGGTTATCAATGATAGATGATTGAGAAAAACGAGCGACGACCTCGAACAACGACGAGATCTAGCAAGATTATCAATGATGGTAGTTGTATTAATTTGAGATTTCAAGGTTTAGTTTTTAGGGATTTGAGATTATCAATGATGGTACCTACTCAATCATCTAAATCGGATATCAATAACGGATACCAATAATGAACACCAATTATTGTGTTATCTATTACTTTATTCCTTAGATTTTTAAGTTTTGTAGGGATTAGTACGAGTAATGAACTGATGCACTGCTTGATATGACAAGTATTATCTTTTAATTGGCTGGCTCCGCCTAACTAAATCTCAACGCTTAATAAAATGAAGGGTTAAAATTGCATGGCATTGCCTAATATAATGTTGAACCTATTTTAACACGCATAAAAGGTTGGTTTTGAAGGCATAATAGGCAGAAATAAAATTTATCTATAATAACAAGCATTTAAAAAATTGGGTTACTGAATTCTTACCTCGTGCGCAATTTTCAACTTAGGAGAACACTTTTTTAACTATGAGTTTTAGTTATGAGCCTTAGGCAAATACCCCTCTTACTCAGACTCAAGTTAGGACCTAATGTTGGGCCGATAAAAATAAAGTTTTAAGACGTTGAAATGGTTTTGAATTACTTTTAGGAAAAATTATTAGATAAATTAAACTCTCAATCAATAAAATTTACAATCTTATTTTTTAAAGTAAACTATTACTTTTTTTCTTACATATTAATAAAAAATAATTATTATTTTAAAATAGATAAATCTTATTAGTGAAAAACAGATGACTTGATGAGTCAAAGTCGACACTTGAAGTAATGGTATAGCAATGGAAACTGCTGACATTTACCGTATTGCCATTGGTCGTGCTTTTAACAATTACAAGTTCGCTTCCTTCTCGAAAAAAGAGAAATTCTAAAAAAAATCGGCCTTAAAAAAATTTAAAAAAGATCGTACCGTTTTTCTTATAAAAATTGTAAACCGATTTTCTTACAAAAAGTATAAAGATTTTGGTATATACCGTTTTTCTTACAAAAGTTATAAGAATTTCGGTATATACCGAAAAGTGTGTACCGAATTTCTCACAATTTTTATAAAAAAAAAACGGTACAACCGTTTTTTAGAACTTTTTTAAAGCCGTTTTTTTCTAGAATCACCCCGCAAAAGAGTTTCAAAATTAGGTTAAAAATTATTGCTTTAATATCTCAACAGCCAATGGAATTGCTACACGTTAAGAAAACATGTTAATGCTGAATATTTTAACGACAACAAAAATTTTTAAAATACATATAAATATTCTCTAAATTCAGAAAAAAAAATTTCTAAAAATTTAATAAATTATTAAAATGCTTCAGAAACGCAACAAATGTCGTTGGAATCCAAAAAATATATTATAAATTGTTTAAAAATGTTTGAAGGGTTACTAGTAGAAAAACATGATTGCTTTTCACTGCAGAGCTTCAATTATATGATAAATTGTTTGAATCATAGACAGAAGTGAACTTGCCTGAAAACTGCAGTAGAAACTCAGCGCCTCTTATTACCGGTTCGAGTATTTATCGTTCACACAACTTCGTAATTCTCCGCGATCAAATTTGTTCTTTGTGAGAACTTTGGGGGAGCTCCACCACCTTTCAGGGGAATGATGTTCACAACCTACACCAATGATTCTCTCAAATGAGTGAAATCTGTGGCATTTATTTGATAATGTGAAGGAACAACTTTTCCATCTCTACAAATGCCTAAATTTGAACAGAGAGCGGTGGAAACATCCGCCATTATCGAAATTTAAAATAAAAAGTAAATTTGTATATCAAACCTTCAGGTCACTGTATAAACTAGTTGCTGAAAAGCGGACTGAAATGGGGAAGAAGGCAGATGAATCTGTTGGTGGCACAACAAACTCCATCGATCCACTGCCAATGTTGGAAGCAAGAAAATACTTATTAATCAATAGCATCTTAAAAATATGTAGACACGATAAATGGCTTCGAAGTGTTACAAATGTACTGACCTGCGGTTGGAGTTGTCAATGAGAACTATGGACCATTCTAAGACGGAATTTCTGGAGTCATACCTGCAAGATAAACAAGAAAATGAAAATGATAAAGAGCAGTCCAACTTTTAACGTTTTATGATACACATCATAGCATTTTCAGTAATGCTCGAAGTAAGCGTCTTATGAAGATAGACCCCAAAGAGTTCTGGATTAAGACTTGGCTACGAAGCTGAATTCAGATTATTAATCTGATTGAATGATCTCAATTTACCTCCATTCACCATCAATCTGATTGACATTTGGTGCCTCACGAAGAGCTGGGAGAGGTACAGAAATCATGACATTTCGCAGATCAAACATGGCAGAAGCTTCATATTCAATGCTGACATAAGTTTCATTCCCAGAAACCGAAGGCCAACAGTTGACTGCAACAAACCAAAATGAAAACACGTCAACCAACCAAGCATGAAATACCAAATTATATTACTGAGAATAAGAAGCATTAGATTCAAGACCCACTGGTCAATGGAACCATTGACTCATCTGCACTTTGCATTCTCCACTTCAAAAGGCCAACACCAGCTGCATCCCCAGCTGGACCAGTAGGGAAAGGCCTATTAGGGTCCTTCAATCCTAGAATGTTCTCATTGGAAAACAACTCCTTGCTCATGTTAGGATGCGTCTTGAAAAGAATGCCAGGATTACCCCCAGTTTCAATCTGAAAATAAAGGACAAAAAATGGTAATTTAATGCTGGAAAGGTATTGTGACAAAGAAAATTGAGGACAAAGCATGCAAGAAAAATGGTAAACTGAACGCAGTAAGGCTTTAGAAGTAATATGGTGCACTTTAGGGACATAATTATTGTTACATGGTTGAACTAAAAGGATGTATTTCAATGGAATGACCAAAAACGGGGGAAGCAAATACAATAAAGTGGTACTCTACTCTGATTAACAAGAATAGTTTAGATCACATCCCATGACCCAACAAAAGATATTGGCCTTAAAAAGTGTAGACAATATTATATTTGAAAACCAGCATTCGTCTCCTTAAAGCACATTCTTCAATAAGAGAAGCATGCTAATTTTTCGTGAAAAATTGGAAACTACCTATCACAAAGATTTGAAACAAACAAAACTTCATGATAATCAAGAAAGCAAAAGCATGATTTTCTAAACCAAAATCTTTTATCAGATTATGAATTCTCACACCAGTGAAACCCAAAATGTTACCTGAACTTGGATGTGTGCATCTTCCTGGTTAAGAATTTGAAGAGACAAAGTTCCTTGAACATCAAAGTTACTTATTCCACCATCTCTTTTCAGAGTGACATTGAGTTTCTCCTCAGCGGTCAAAGTGACGGGATCAGTAGGTGCAGGTGCAGCCACTCTGGACTGCCCTGTCCTTAGCTGCACCTCTTCAACAATCAGTTCACCTTCTGCTTTCAGGGATTCCAAGAACTGGTTTGTTTTTTGTGATTTACCAAGCTGCATGCCAAGTCCTTTAGGAGGAGCAGTTGCAGATGAGGGTTGGCGGCCTAGCAATATGAGCATAAGTTCAGAAAATGTTCTGAAACAAGTTTTTTATTAAACATACCTAGGAGAGAGAGAAACATTTTGAATTTCTTATGGAATAACATGGAAAAAACTTCTAAAACCACTTCCAAAACAAGTCAAATACATGCAAACAAGTCAAATCCAAGGCATGTGGTAGAATACTCATGTGACAAACCTTTAGACTTGGTAGAGAAGGAATCAACATCAGTGGTTACTCCCAGCCCAGAACCACTTCCAAAACCACTTCCACTGCTAGAAATGCTCAAATCATTAAAGCTAGTTTCAATTCTTCCAGAGCCCATTGACATGAACCCTCCTTTATCACCTCTATTCTTATCAATCTGCAGAAAACACAACATGAATCAATAGAGTATATAACAAAGGCACCAATTATTACAAGGGGCAAGGATATTGTGATACAATACCTTGCTCTTATCAATCTCACTAGCTTTACGCTTCATGACATCCTTAGTTTCATTAATCTTGCTCTGCAAAACCAGCTTGTGCAATTTCTCCTCATGACTCTCCATCTCGCAGTATTGCTTAACCTGTGCAACTGTCACGTTTTCCTTGTGCCCAAGACATATGACTTCATCGAAAGCAAAGATCAATTCAAACGCAGTCTTGCAAATACCCTCCTCATCTAAAGAGTAACAATATTCAGGTACCTGGGGGAAGAAAAGGAATAACGTAAGTGCTCTGTTCAAATCAGCTGTGACAAAATATTATTACAAAGGCTAAAAGTTAAAAATGCCTCAGGTAACAGAAAAACTTAATGAGATAGAAAAATGAAAAGGAATGAGTAGCTAAAAAACAGACAGATAAATAAAACTGAGATTATATTTGCACTGGTAACCATTCAACTACAGAATAAACGTCAACTTGCAACTACTGAAGGTAATCAAAGAAATAAAGAACCAAGTGTTTTTTATGTAAATTCTTATGTTCAAATATTTTTTTTCTAAAAAAAGAGAAAAATAAATCAAAGAGCAGCTGAAGCACACCAGCTTGGAGAGCAGTCGCAGAGTCTCCAGATCTTCAAGAATATTGCTCTGTTTGTTGGTTACAAGAAGCAAATAAAGAGCTTCTATTGGTTGATAAACATATCGCACATTCTCAGTCTCAACATATGTGTGCTGCTTTCCCGTTCCCACCAACTTGGGAAAGGCTGCAAGAAGACCTTCAATTCTTATGCGAGTCATGTCCACAAACTGCCTGGAGACAAGCACTGAAATGAGAGGCAAAACGAATGTCAGTGAGACAACCAAAATTTGCAATTCAACAATTCAATTACCATGACATGAGAAGAACGACTACCACAAGAAAATGAACTGACCTTTGCCAGACTTGCTTAAAACAGAAGCAGCAAGTACAACCTGAATCACAAAAATAAAAGAAACTATCATACCATTGCAGAAAACACAACATTAACCTTGAAGTTGCAATAAACAGTTCAGTATTCGTCCTCATTACTCAATTACTCCAAAATCATTAGACAATTCAATTTTATGCATAAACAATATAAAAATAACGTAAATGAGGACCTATCCAAACCGACAATTCAACCAAGACGAACAAAGGAGAATGAAAAAAGGGACAAGGTATATACCATCTTGGATGTCGGATCAAACTACCCAGCCAATATCAAATTGAAGCTTTATCAGAGAAACTAGTAGACAACGAAAATCAAGTTAGGATTAAAAAATTCAAAATTAAAATCTGGAAATGGAATCAAGACAAAGTAAAGAGGAACGAATTTACAAATATCTAAAACCAAACGTATATTAAACGTAAAAAAGAAGAAACGATAACAAATCAGAAGATCAAATCATCAAATAGATCGGCCACCTCAGATCTATACAGCAA
Organism: Abelmoschus esculentus; assembly: GCA_035048815.1. Taxonomy (NCBI): domain Eukaryota; kingdom Viridiplantae; phylum Streptophyta; class Magnoliopsida; order Malvales; family Malvaceae; genus Abelmoschus; species Abelmoschus esculentus. The sequence continues at coordinate 4,681,859 of JAUCBN010000012.1, forward strand.
CATGCATATAAATGCAAATATCAATAATCCAAATGCAGCGATTGGAAGCCAAGAAAATGGAATAATGCTACAAAAACAACAAAAATAGGCTACTGACCAGAAGAAGAAAAACAGTACTACTAATTAGTAATTACAACCTTCATCATTTTGAAAGCTCGATGATTATAAAATTGTTTAAAATCTGGAGACCTTATCCTCTAAACTAACAATTAAGATAGAAGTGTTAACAGATCTGAGAAGAATGTTACCACGATCTGATTTGTTGTGTGCCTGTGTGTAAGATCTTCTCTCGGGATATCGGAGTCAGAAGAGAACCCGTCGGGAGCTTATATACAAATGTTCAAATAGATTCATTCATTAATCTATTCGGCCCAATCTTGGGTTGACAGGCCCAAATCATATTGCATTTCAAAATTTAGTTTTCACATATTCGCTTGGAATTCAGTGACGAATCGCACATCTTTGTAGGGATGTAAAAAAATCGATCGGATTTGAAAATTTGATTAAAACTTGTTCGAGTTAAAATTCAGTTTGATCCTAGTAAGAAATGATACAAAATCGATTTGTAATCGACAGTTATTGATCTGAATCCGAGTTGAACAAGTTATTATAGTAATCGAACCATACTTGTACATAATAGAAAGATTTAAACCCGAAATTAAGCCTACACCCAACTGAAATGAATCCAAACCTGAGAATGACCTAATAAATAATTGATATTACCCGATTGAATATACTCGAGATCTAATTTTATCCAATTTATTTTGAACCCACCTATTAATTGACTCGACTTGTTTTGAACTTGACATGTTATTGACATGAACTAATATTGACCTAGTTTGATATTTATCTAACATATAATTGAAGAAATATATAATTTGATGAATTTAAAGTGTCGATAAATGTATAATATTAAGTATTGATAAATGTAAACTATTAATTTTTTTAATCAATTTTAAGTGTTAAATGATTTTTTTTATATATACATATATAATCAATTAATAATATAAAAAATAGATTTAGATATTTATTTCACACTACTAAGTTTAAAATTTTAGTAAATAATTTAATGCTTAATGATAATTCAATATTTTTATTACTAACTCATTCAATATATAATATTACTTTTGATTAAATGTAGATTACAATCTTATACTCGGATTCGAACTCATACAAGATGAGAGAATATAAATATTCTTAATCACTAAATCAGTCGGTGGATCTCATTTAATATAAATTATTTACTAAATTCAAAATATTAAATTTGAATTAAATTAAAGTTTTAACGTTTAGAATTACATATTTACATTCATATCAAAATTTTATATAAAGTTATATCTAATCAAAACTTATTATATGTTATAATAATAATATCTAAATTAAATTAACTTATTAAACTTAAGATCTAATGAGCTAAACTAAAATCGAAAAACATAAATCACGAACATAGTTAAAAAAATTTAAAACTAAATATAAAATTTTAATTAAATTAATCTAAATTAAAACTCGATTGAAATAAAATAAATAATTAATAAAACAAAAGATAATTAGCAAAATAAAGGAGAGAGACAAAATTTTAAAGAAAATAAGTCAGGCTCCGTTTAGACTCACATTTTTAATAAATCACGGACATAGTTCGTTATTTATGGCTTATAAATATTCACTTTTACTAATAAAATTAAAAAGTAACATTTTTAATAATTTACGTTCTAAACTCACATAATTAGTTTTATGGCGTGTGATGTGTTAATAAAAAATAATTTTAATTTTGATTTTTAAATAAATTATTAAATTTACTATCCCATGTTTTGTCTCTTTTTTACGAAAAAATATATTATGAGTCTAATTTATTATATAAGTTATGATTTTATCTAATCATAATCACCTACTCACTATTGTCTTTCAAATCATTTTTTTCAACCAATAAATCTCTACTCATTTTTTATATCATTTAAAAATATATTTTCTGAAAGTTAGATTAATGACATAGATGATTAGTGTAAAAATGACTGATTTTTGTTGATTAAGGATTACGGAAGAAATAACGAACCAAACTCATAATATAATCTCTCCTTCTTTACACTCTTTTTTCTATTCTCTGTAATAATAATCTCTCTAGCTTCGCTTACTCTTGAAATTCTTGTAAAAATTGATAACTCATACTCATAAGTTATTTTTTGAGTTTGAATTTGAATTTGTTTTCAAACCTCAATTTAAAAATTTAGATATTATTTTTAAATAAAATTCCAAATACTTAAATAAAAAATATCTCATGGAATAATAATTTAAAGTTTAATTCAATAAAATCTAATATAAATCCATAAATTATTAACTCTAAAAAGATCCATTTAATTAAAATTTTCTTAAAAAGAAGATCCAAATGGTCATAGTTTGAATGTCTCCACTGGATTCTTCTGCCAAATTAGGTGATATTTGAACTTATTTATCAGAACTGTGAATTAATGTTATGCCCACACCATTAATGCTGGGAATCCTTCTATACAATGTTATGACATCAATTAATAGGTTCATAGATGCACAATCATCGATGTTTGACTTATAAAGTAATTAATTTTAATTAAATATTATAAAATTTATTATTTAAAAGATTTAATATTTTTTTCTCTATTTTTGGTTAAATTAATTTTACTAGGATAATAATCATTAAAAAAAATAAAGAAATAATAATAAACTGTACGTTTTCTACTATTTGTAATTTAAAAGTTTTTGCAATATGCATATTTAGTTTTTAACAATAATAATTTTGCTTTAGTGATATATATTTTTATTTTTATAAATATGCTTATCAAACTTTTTTTAATATTTTTTATAGTTTAATTTTTTTTAAGTAAAATTTAACGATAGCGCGACTAAAAAATGATATTTATTTATAATTATGTTGATATTTTTATCTTAAACTCTCATATTAAAGTTGGATACGTTATTTTGAATTTATGGATAATTTCTCATGACGTTCTGTTATTATTTGCAGTTCTTTGTGATCTTTCAATAGCTTAATTATCTTTTATAGTTCGTTTATCGATACAATAAGATTTATTCATATTTATTTTTTATTTGATTCTTTTTGATGAGATTTTAATTTTTTCGTGATGACTCATATATGATCTAAATGACTAGTTTATGTCAGTATTATAAAAATATTTAAATGATTAATATTTGATACATTGTCAATATAAAAAATTACACAAATATACCTATTTTAAGCCTAAATCTAAATTTTAAAGTTTCAACCTTAAAATCTTAAAAAATTAATCATAAAGTTTAAACTATAATTCTTAACTCTAAATTTTTACGTTTCTAAACCACCCTAAATACTTCTAGTAAAATTTTTATTTTTACTGTTAATATATAAAATAATAATTTATATATAAATTATATACTTAATTTGCGATGACTATAATAATTTTAAATATCTTCTTATTAGGAATATCAAACAGCTAATATTGGATCAAGCTTACCACACACGTATATATAAATAGAGGAATTTCTCGTGTCGAAAGGTCTCTCTCTCCGTCTATATATATTTAACAGCCTCCAAAATCCAATTAGCTATTTTTCATCTGTTGCTGCTTAGCTTTCAACCTTTCTAAGGTATGTTTTCTTTACTGTATTGCTTAGTGTATCCATAAATGAAAACATGGTTTCTTTTTCTGATAACAAAGAAATGATTTTCTTTTCTTGTTTGTTTTGTTTATTCCTGTGTGTAATTCAAAGAAATGAAATCTGCCATGGAAGAACAGAATGGATAAATAGAATTTCTCATGGCTTAGTGCATGCATGCAATCTGCTTTCTTGGTTATAGCCATTGAACTTATAGTTACTGTGGAAAAAAAATACATTACCATTCTAGAGCAGAGTTGTTTGGTATATTTTAAATTTTTTACATGATGAGATCTATAGGGGGAATAATTCAAAATCTATTGAAAAAACCCTAAATTTGTAGAGAGTAACGGATGATTTCTACTCTTTTAGCAATGATTATTGAACTGATATTTCACATTTTTTGGGGTAATATGATATTTCATATTATCTTTGATGATTAGTCATTTTAATTCTTCAAACTGATGAATCTTAGTATTTTTCAGAGTGCCATATAACATGGCAATTGAAAGTACTGATGTTGATGGAAATGGAAATGAAAGTGGTTCTAAGAAGAGGGGATGTGGTTGCACCAAGCAAGATTTCTTGCCAGAACAGTCATTTCAGAGTTGTAAAAGCTATTTGAATGCATTGTCCAACACAAAATCTAGGCTTAAAGACCGTCTACTGGCGCGTTCCGCAGATCATGTTGAGCTACACGAGCTACGCGGTCGTAGCCAGCATGAAATGAAGAGGACCCTGAATTGGTGGGACATGATTTGGTTTGGCATTGGAGCTGTAATGGGTTCTGGAATATTTGTCCTCACTGGTGAAGCTGCTAGGAATTATTCTGGCCCTGCTGTTGTGGTTTCTTATCTTATTTCAGGTATTACTGCACTGCTCTCTGTTCTGTGCTACACTGAATTCTGCGTTGAACTACCTGTTGCCGGTGGCTCATTTACGTACCTTAGAGTCGAGCTCGGTGATTTCGTTGCTTATATTGCTGCTGGAAACATTCTTTTTGAGTACGCTGTAGCTGGTGCTAGTGTGGCAAGGTCATGGACTTCGTATCTTGCTACTTTGTTCAACCAAGATCCGAGTAGTTTCCGTTTCCATGTTTCATCCATTTCTGAAGGCTACAACAACTTAGACCCTATTGCAGTTGCCATTTCAATAATCATTTGCATTGCCGCGTGTATGAACACGAAAATGTCGTCGAGGTTCAATTCCGTTGCCACCATTTTCCAACTAATAGTTTTGCTTTTCATTTTCATTTCTGGGTTAACAAAGGCTGACCCAGAACATTTTTCACCCTTTGCCCCCAATGGAATCCGTGGTATTCTCAAAGCTTCCTCTGTTCTCTTTTTTGCTTACGTGGGGTTTGATGGTGTGGCAACACTCGGAGAAGAGGTTAAGAACCCTGGTCGAGATGTACCAATCGGCTTAATAGGCTCCATGTCAGTTGTCATAACAGTGTATTGCCTCCTCTCAGCAACATTGATTTTCATGCAACCATACGACCAAGTTGATGTGGATGCACCATTTACTTTGGCATTCCAAGCCATTGGTATGAAATGGGCAAAATATATTGTTGCAATAGGTGCATTGAAAGGCATGACGACGGTTTTGCTAGCCAACCTACTCGGCCAAGCTCGGTATTTCACTCACATAGGCCGCACTCATATGGCACCACCGTTCCTTGCTGCCATTAATGAGAAAACAGGAACACCAGTTAATGCCACAATCGTCATGACTATCTTAAACTCTGTTGTCGGTTTCTTCACAAGCCTTGACGTGTTGGCAAACCTTCTTTCCTTGGCAACATTGTTTATTTTCTCACTGGTTGCATTGGCGCTTTTGGTTAGGCGTTACTATGCCGGAGGTGAGACAACATGCTCTGACAGAAACAAGCTGATCGGATTCTTGGTGTTGATCATAGGATCATCGATCGCTACCGCTGCATATTGGACAGTAGGAAACAATGGATGGATCGGCTTTGCAGTGACTGTCCCAATTTGGTTCTTAGCAACGCTAGGGCTAAAAGTGGTGGTGAAGGAAGCAAAGAAACCCAAGTTATGGGGGGTGCCATTAATGCCTTGGATACCATCTGCTTCCATTGCCATTAATGTGTTTATCATGTCTTCAATTGACAGTGCATCGTATATCAGATTCGGAATCTGGACATTGCTCTTGCTGGTCTATTATGTTTTCATCGCCCTACATGCTTCGTTCGATGCAGCTAAGGATACTACTGATACAACACCAACTGCTACCGTTACGAACCTTGAGGTTGGAGTAGCATCACAAATCAACCATTGAAGTATTATTATATATTAGCACTAGTTTTTGAGAGTAGATAATATATCTTTTCATTTACTTACATTATTTCAAACTTTGAGGTTGATCAGATTAATGCAACTTTTTTAGAAGAAAAATCAGTTTAATATATACTACTGTGCTTACAAGCAAGAACACTGAAGATGGTGATGGTACCGACAAAAACCTTTGGGAAGAGAAAAGCAAACAGACCTACAAAATATAGTCTCATCTCAAATGAACAAAAAGAATAGATATAAAATGCATGAAAGTTGAACAATATGTACAACAGTTCAAAGAGAATAGACATGTATTTTGCATACCTGGTATGGAGATAAGATCAGGACTGCCAACCATTGACCTAAGCCGCTGAATTTTACTTTTTCCTTCTTTTCCTCCAAAATAAGTGCTACTTACAGCATATAAATTGGTGTGAAAGCCCCTCCCTTCAATCTCTAGCTTATCAATTCTTGGAAACCCTGAAGAAAAAGAGAATTTCAGTATCAAACAAAGGAGAAGGATAAATCAACAAATGTTTCTTAATATAAAGAGTAACGGCGGTTGCTTTTGGTGAGTATACGTTGTATAGTCCCAGTTTAAATATGAATCTATCAAAGGTTGCTTTTGGTAGTCTTGGTGAGTACATTTGCTAGCTTCCCTGTAGTGAGTACATAAGATAAATATGTTATTCTACAATTGACTTTTTTGAGATGAAATGTTGGTCAATCTCTACGTGTTTTATTCTATCATGGTGGACCGAATTCTTAGCAATCCTGATGGCAGATTTATTATCACATATAATCTAGAATTTTTCACTTTGGTTCCTCTTCAATCCTTTCACTAATCTTTGCAGTCAAATGCCTTCATAATTCTCTAGTGCTAACTCCTGTATTTGGCTTCAACACCACTTCTAGAAACAAAAGACTGTTTCTTGCTTCTCCAAATAATCAAATTTCTCTAAACGAATGTGCAATAGCCACTAATCGACTTCTTTTCTATTAACTCTTCAACCCAACTAGAATCAGTGAAGACTTTCACCAATTTGTCTTCGATTTTCCGGAAGAATAAACAATAACCTAAAGTCTTTCTTACGTATCTCAAAATTTTGTATACAAAATCAAGACATTCTTCTTTAGGATCTGCCATATGTTTAGCTTATAATACTAAAAAAACAATTTTTGGTCTTGTCAAAGATAGGTATATAAATTTTCCAAGTAATCTATGATATTGTTTTTATCTACTCGATCTCTTTTTTTTCTTTAGCTTCAAGTTTATCTTTATTGGAGTGTCTGTATGTTTGCACTCCAACATTTTAGTCTCGGATAGGAGATCCAGAATGCACTTTCTTTGATTAATAATCAAACCTTTGTTTGATCTTGTATCTTTCATTCCTAAGAAATATTTAAAGTTTTTCAAGTCTTTTGTCTCGAGTTCACTACTCAGTAGATTCTTTAAATTTTTAATCTCACTGAGATCATCTTCAGTGATTATTATATCATCAACATAAACAATTAAGACTACCCTTTCTCTGTTCGGATTATTATCTCATCAACTTGATTTTTCTTAAATCAAATTCTCAATATAACTTTGATAAATCTCTTAAATTAGACCTAGGTTAATTTTTTACAACGATTTTCTAATTTTTTTTTAAAAATAAATTTTGAGGGATTGAAATTTAGGAATTAAATTGTTTGATTTAAAAATATAATGAATATAAATATATTTTATTTAAATAATAATTATATTTAAAATAAAAAATAAAAAATCAGAACTGGGTAGCTAAAAATAATCGGATACCCAAAAATTTTTAATATTGTGACCCAGACCCAAACCAAAAAATGACAGGTCAGGTATCCGATCCAAATCTAAAAAAATTTCTGGTTAAATACCCGGTTATTTATATTCAAATAGTTGAATAATCGGGTCGGGACAATCGGATCAAGTATTTTTTAACATACCCTGCTCATAACCATCCAAAATATCAAATATTGTATATTTTTAATTTTACCAATTTAATAATTTAACTTGTTAAATTGCATTAATATTGTACTCTACTTTTACAACAAAAACCTTCATTAACCATTAGATTGTTGACATGGTTGTCTACATTGTTAGTGTAATAATTCATGTAAATACTGACATGATAGATGGGTTATTATTATTTTTCTTGTTTGAGGATGAAATTGATTTTTATAGAAATTTCAAAAGATTATTTCATTTTTCTAGAAGAAAGATAGAAATAAAAAATTAAAAAATTTGTTGAATCAAAGAAACATGGGTAAGATTTAACATTTTGCCGAGTGCCGACCAGTGCTTCAAATTGCTTAAATTTTGATTGGTTTCGATTTAGGCAGAAAAGTGATGGCAGTGACCCAGACGGCATTGTTTAAGGTTGGTTTGTGTGTATTGGGCGTGTGCTTATTCAGGTACATATTGGGTCCACCTCTATCTTGGCATTTCATGGAAGGATTAGCAGCCGTCACCCACACTTCCGCAACCTGCCCTCCTTGCCTATGCGATTGCTCTTCTCACCCTTTGCTCACAATCCCTGAAGGTATTCCAGATCTTTCCTCCATTCCATTTTTTATCATTTCCCCAATCCTCTAAATTATGTTTGCGACATGTTTTAAATTCTAAATTATTGAATTTGGTAATCATATGAAAAACCCAATATTCCTTTCTTAGCTTATTTTGCATTTATAAAATTTATTGTTGTCGATTAAGAGTAGAAATCTCTTTATCTCTTAACTATGTCTTTCTCTATATCTCCTGTTAAAATTTTTTAAGAAATTAAATTATAAACCATAACACTAATCTTAAGAAAGATGAGTTAAATTGTTAGAATGTTATAATTATGTCATAAACGTGATAATTGATTATAAAATCTTATTGATTATTCTTATTACTATTGCTTCTATAGAACTAAAGAGGTTCTGAACACATGTAATAGAAACGTCCGTACAAAAACTCCTAGAAAAGATAATTGCTTCTAAGAGTCACATTTGTAGAACCATTGCGGATTATAAACAATTGTTTCTAAGGGCCACAATTTAATAAATTGTACAGGCTCCCAAAATCTTTGAATTATCCCTGCTAATTTTTATATAAACCTTATACCTTAAAAGATACATCTTACTCTTAATTTCTTAAACCCTACCCTTAATTTTCTAAATTACTCGTGCATGGCGAGCTGTTGTTTACGTTTTTTCTTCTTTTATGTTTGTTGTATTGGATTAGCATTCTCTATGCTGCTTTTTCTGCAAAATTAAGTTAATTTGGTATTTGGTTATGATAGTTATATGCTGTTAATTTTCCTCACAAAATCAAGTTAATTTTGTAGCTGTGTCTTTAATTCATGCAGGACCGAACAATGCTTCTTTTGCAGGTCAGTTTCTAGTTTCTTTATCATTTGTAATTTAGAACTGACATAATACAAAGAAATTTTCAGATTGCGCGAAGCATGATCCTGAGGTGAATGAGGATACTGAACAGCACTTTGCAGAACTTTTGACAGAAGAGCTGAAGCTAAGAGAAGCTGAAGCTTTGGAAAGTCAGAAACGTGCCGACATGGCATTGCTGGAGGCTAAGAAGTTAACGTCTCAGTATCAGAAGGAAGCGGACAAATGCAATTCTGGTATGGAAACATGCGAAGAAGCAAGGGAGAAAGCTGAAGAAGCCTTGTCGGGTCAGAGGAAATTGACAGCCATGTGGGAAATAAGAGCTCGGCAAAAAGGGTGGAGAGAAAAGGTTGACAAACTGTTACAAGGTAATTTCCTGTTGGTCTAAACGATCCACCATCAAGACAAAACGTATTGCTTTCTTTCCCTTTGATTTTGCTGTTCAGTTCTTGATTCCAGTGGATTTATTTTCATCATGGTTTCCAGAGTTAAACCTATAGGCAGACTAATATAGTATTGTACTACACGTTTAGGTGGAACTAGAAATTTTTTTATAAAAATGATTAAAATATATTTTAAATTTTTTAGATTGACGCGGACTAAAATAAGATTTTTTAAATAAATTATATTTTTTAAATTTTTTTACTCACGAGTGGATATTATCAGAAAAATTATTGGTGGTGGGTTCAGAAATTTAAATTTAAAGTCGACGATTCACTGTCAATGTAATAATATGCACTAAACTTATATTGGTGAAATAATTTATTGATACAAGGCTTTATCATAAAAGCAAATCTAGTTTATATGAGAGATATTGACGTTGAAAAACTATATATACCTTATAAATGTAGTTGAGAGTGTAATATCAAGTATTGATAAGCAGTAATTGTTGTATGGATAAACATGAGTTTTATATTTTAAATTCAAATTGGAATTTTAAGATTTTTAGAGAGATTATGAAATCAAAATCATGTTAGATTTTAAGAACTTTAATCAATTACTGCTTATTGAAAACATGTTTATTTGAAACAAAAAAAGTATTTTACGTAGTACTTTTTAATTTAAATTAAAATAAATCATAATTAAAACCAATAAATATACTTTAAATAATTATAAATTATAGATTTTATATTTATTTTTGAAAAAAAATATCTTAGGAGCTCAAAACCATTAAAACGACTAATGCTCGAAATTTTATCTTTCGACCCTAAATTCAAAATTTTGAAATAAATTTCTCTTCATTGTTTTCTTCGATTATCCATTTACAATGGTATAAGAATGGACAGATGGTGTGTCGAATTCAACATTAAGGTCTACAAGAATGTGCACTGTGAGTGAACCATCGTCTGAGCTTCTAAGGTTTAGAATTTCAATCATGAACTTCAAGCGAGGGGAGCAATGATCCACCATCTTTACTAGGCAATGGAGTAAACCTGTTCGACGTGCGTTTCGTTGCAACAAGTGTCGGTTCTTGCTCTCGTTCCCCATCGTTATTATCATTGTTAGGGATCGGAAAATAGGTAATCAGATGAGTTTTTGGTCGGACCTGACAAGATCGGATTAAACTGAACACATATTATTTTAGGTTGATTTGATATTTTAATTCGATTTAAATTGAGTGCGAATCAGATTCAGGTCAAGTTTATTTTGTGTCGTATTCATTTTGGGTTGATTTGTTTCAAGTCGGGGTTAGGGTTAAGTGGATTCAAGTCTCGTTAATTCGTATTTGGTTCGACTTCAGGTTGGGTTTATGTCAGATCAGTTTAATTCAAGGTCAAGTTCATTTCAACTAAGGTAATTTTAGGTCGGTTTTATTTCAAATCGGGTTAATTCAGATTTCGAATTAGTATTAAGTTTGAGCTTGGTGTAATTAATCGATATAATTTGGTTTGAACCATTTCGAGTGAATTATTTAACGTTTTCCACGAGCACAAATCATATTAAAAATAAATATTAGGTATTAAAATAAACAAAAATACCATCATATCATATGATTTATATCTAAAATGTTGGAGTAAATTAAAATAGAAATTAATATGAGGTCAATTTCGTTGAAAAATAAAATTTTAGAGATTATAAACAAAAATATCATCATATTAAAAATATTACACTAAATTACAAAGAAAATATAAGGGTTAATTTGAAATAATTTTTTTTAAAGACTATAATGAATAAAAATATTAAATTAAAATTTAAAATACTAGACTAAATTATAAAAAATGAATAGAGTTAGTTTATACTAAAAATAAAATTTATGGACTATAATAAACAAAAATATCATTACTTTAAAAATATTGGACTAGATTATAAAATTTTAAAACATATAATAGTTAATTTGAATACTAAACCACAATGCTCAACCATAAAATCTTACAATAACTAATAAATAATGTGAAAATTGAACCCTTATGTCTTTTATACGTAAAAATAGAAGCATAATGTAACATGTCATTAAAAATAAATTTAAATATATTAATTCATATTAACTTGACAAATAATTTATATTGGACGAGTAAGTACTAAGTAGGGATGTTCATAACCGGGTACCTGGAATTTTCGGGTACCAAAACGTCGGTCCATGACCCGACTCATAAAAATCGGGTATCCGCAAAACCTGTATCGGGTACCCTGTTTAATTTTTTATATATTTTTTAAAATTTATTTTTTAAAAAATATATAAGAAATACTTAAAATTTCATGATATATATTTCAAAAACAAAATTATTGATTTGAGATAGGTTTTAAAGATAAATATTTTGATATATATGTGTATATTAAAGTTTATCGATAAAAAAATGTATTGTTCTCGATCATAATTTTTCTTTCAAATCTCATATTGACAAATTAATATAAATATTTATGAAAAATTCAAAACTTAAAAAGTATATAATACAAGTGTAAAAAGAAGTTAAGGATTTAAAATTAATTTTAGAGAAAAATAATATAAAATATATAATAAAAATTTAAAAATATATATTTATTAAAATTATCGAGTCGGGTCGGGTACCCAGTTCTTAAAAAATTTCGGCCCTGACCTAACCCGACTATCTGAAAAAATACGGGTCAGGTACTCAGCCCGAAAAATTCGGATATTTTATTATAAATATCCGATAATTTTTAATCGGGTAGACGAGTCAACGGGTCAGGTAGTTCGGGTCGGGTATTTTTAAACACCCTTAGTACTAAACATATTAAATTATTACTAAGCATTGAATTCATTAACAAAATTTTAAATATAATAGTATCAAATATATATCTAAATCAAATATTTATTTTTTAAAATATTTTTAATTAATTATATTTAATGAAAGTTTATCGTATATTATATTACTAATAATGTTACTCTAAAATTTATTATATGTTATAATAAAATTTTAAATTATTTTTTATTATATATTATAATAATTCAATACGTTAAGTATTAACTAATTTAAAAAAATAAAAATTATAAACTTTATTATTATTATTATTATAATATATAATAAACTTTAATTAAAATAAGAAATTATATATTTAATAATAATTATTACGCTTAATATTAACTCATTCAAAATTTAATGTACGTTATAATAATAATATCCCTCTAGAAAAAGGAAAGATTGTTATATTCATTTGATCTTCAATCATTAACTATAACCCCTTGAAAAAGTAGATCAATTTTTGTTGTAAAACCTATTAACCTAACACTTTATCCGTTAATGTTAGTAACTAATTTAATACTCTTATGTAAAATATTAATCAGACCAACAATTAAAGTTTAAGAGAAAACTAATATATATATATATATATATATATATATTAAACCGAAGAAACGATAACACAAGTTTATAGAACTAAAAATTTAAACTGCACGAGCCCTCTAGCCCAAGTAATTAAAGGAACAATTGTTGTTTTTTGAAGTCACGGGTTCGAACATCAGCGATGCCAGCAGAGTGATTGAGTGATCAATTTTAGGTGGTGAAGATTTTTTTTTCCTTTTATCTTATCTAAATACTTTGTTTTGATCCTACATGTCCATACATAGATTATATTCAATTGTAGCGAAAACAAATAAGGAACGAGTCTTAAAACGTACATACATGCTTCAAGGACCAAAATATAATTTTTCAAAAACTAAATGATTAATTATGAAAATAGTGTTACCAATCTTTAATTAGGTTCATTACATGTTTACATCTCAAAATTTAGTCCTAAATACATATTATCCACATATCATATACAACTTACTAGATACATTGCAACCTAGTTAGCAACAATTGATTCAACTCATAAAGAGATGCTTCATTTTCAACAACACTCAAATTCACAAATAGGGATATCAAGAATCAAACTTTAATATAACTTTATTATAACTAAAGAAATACCAACAAGCAATTCAAGTCAAATTTACAAGCTAACATCAACTTTGATAATCATCCTAGTCATTGAAAGGATCTTTAGCATAAGCAACAATGTCAATATGTTATTACATCTTCATTGCTCTTCCACTATTACTAATGTTATAAAGACATACTTGAGCTTTCACTTGGCGGTTACCTGGATTCTTTTCTTTGTTGCCTCTATGCTAAATGCTTTGCATTGAAAGGTAAATAAGAGGATAAACATTCACTTAGTGAATGAAATAAAAAAAATTTAAAAACACCAACCGACCCATTTCAATCATGTTTTATTGTATTGTGCTTTATGCCTGCTGAATCTTATCTGAAACCTCAGAAAGTTTTAAGGTTCATGGATTTATTCTCTATCTCAGCTCTTCACACTTAACTATAAGTTGAGTTTTTGTTCTTTGATTTCAGTTTCAAGCTTCGGACTTTTGATGATCTCTGCTGCTGCTAGCACCATCGGTTAAAATTTTATAGGTTTTGTAGGAACGGTTTATGAAAGCTTTGGTTGGATGAGGGATTAAATTGATAGGTTATTAAAATTACGTGGATTAATTTTTAAAATTAGGGTCAAATTAAAATAAGTGTAGAACTTGGAGACTAATTATATAATTATAATAATTTAGGTTAACTGTCACATCATCAATCGTTATTTTTTTAACGGTATTGAACCAATTTGTTATAATTTTTAAGTTATTGGATCAATTTATAATTTTTAATAGTCGATGAATATAAAAAATAATTAGAGTATAATCAGGGTACCATTTATGTAGTTTACCGGAAATTTAATTATCATTCTAACAACTTGAAGATCGGGAGTTCGAACTGCACTGTTGAAAAAGAACAGACAATTTCTTATTTTATAGTAATTCTAAATGAAACCGGTAAGCTTGATTCCCAATTCTAAACAACTTTGTCTCCCTGATTTTTTACAATAAACCCTAAATCGATCAAAGAGAGAAAACAACACACGCACGCGCCTCCACTATGGATGATGGGGAAGGAGGTCTCAGCTTCGATTTCGAAGGCGGTCTCGATGTGGGTCCCGCCGCCCCCACAGCCTCCATGCCTGTAGTCAATTCCGATCCTGCTGCATCCAACAACAATACCGCCGTCCAAGCTGCTGCTCCTGCTTTGATGAATGACCCCCCCGCCGTTGCGGGCGGCGGAGCTGGGAGAAGGAGCTTTCGACAGACTGTGTGCCGCCACTGGCTCCGCAGTCTATGTATGAAGGGTGATGCTTGTGGTTTCCTTCACCAGTATGACAAGTCCCGTATGCCGGTCTGCCGGTTTTTTAGGCTATTCGGAGAGTGCAGGGAACAAGATTGTGTATATAAACACACCAACGAGGATATCAAGGAGTGTAACATGTATGTTTTCTTGACTTACTTTATGCTTGCATTATTATTGAGTTCTCTTTTACATTAGTTCAATTGATCGCACTGGTTTTTATAGGATATGGGTTATGAAAAAAGATTTAGAAAATGGCTAGAACAAAGGGATATTTTCTATTGAACATACCTTATAAAATGAGCTATAGTGTTCTGTCGTTGGTGTCTTCAAGTGAACTTAGTTAACAGCTTATAGAAACTATGCTTTACCTAGGTGATGCTAAATGAAACGGACGGTTATTTTGTTTTTTATTGTGTTGAAGTTGCCCAATACTTTGATGGATCTAAAACAGAAACCATTTTTATTATGTTTATACTGAATTTCATGGTTGCAGGTACAAGCTAGGTTTTTGTCCTAATGGTCCCGACTGCCGATATAGGCATGCAAAGCTCCCTGGACCTCCACCTCCTGTGGAAGAAGTCCTGCAAAAGATTCAGCAGTTAACTTCTTACAATTATAATAACAAATTTTTTCAACAACGGAATGCCGGCTTTTCCCAACAGACTGAAAAACATCAGATTCCACAAGGACAAAACAATGTAAACCAAGGAGCAGCTGGAAAACCTTCTGCAACAGAGTCTGCTAGTGTGCAGACGCAACAACAACAACAATTTCAACAGCCCCAACAACAGGTCAGCCAGACTCAAACACAAAATGTCCCCAATGGTCAGTCTAACCAGGCAAACAGATGTGCCATACCTTTGCCTCAAGGAATATCTAGGTGTGTTCAGAGTCTTGAGGACATTAATTGAGTTCGGTAAATCATTAATTGTTTTTGTTTCAGACAGAGTTTTGTCGTGTCCTTAATCAAATAATAATTGCCCAACAGAATTCATGCGTTATCTATCTATCAGGTGTAATTAGTTTCATAAGAACCTAAAACAGTTGGTTGCTATTTTCCTACATGTTTATAATGTATTGTTCAAATTTTATATTTTGAATGATTGACTATTCTTTTCTGTGTTGTTTTACTCCTTCAAGCTCTTGTATTTTTATTTTTATTTTTCAGGGGTCTAAAAATGTAAATGTCCCCCTTAGATAGCACAGTTAAGGCCTAAGAGTTGAACAGATTAAACTTTATTCTATTTTCTTATATCTACAAAGAATAATGAAATTATTGTAACTACACTTTTTGCAGCTTTAGATGCAACGGATGTTTATTTTGGTAGTAGAAAGGTTTATTCTTTTATGACATACAAGGTTGAGGGAAGAAAAATAATCTCTTTTTTTATTTTTTGAAGCATTTTTCTACACCTGGATCATTTTGTTTATAAGAATGTGATTTACTCTGGACTTGGTGTGTTTCCCCCCCTTTTATTTAGAAGTCTGAAAGAAATATTGACTGCTTTTCTGTGTACATGCTTATTTTTCCACATTTGACTTAAGTTTACAGCTTTGTGTAATGGTGCGGTTCAATGAGAGAAGGGATAGATTAGAATATGATAGAAATAAGAAAGTGATTACATGAACAATAGAGAAAATAGGTTTCTGATTTTAATTTTTAGTAATTAAATCTAGAGTTGAGATCCAATACAAAATGTGTAGTTGTAACTTGCAACCCTGTTCGTAAAGGAATTGAAATGTTCTTTTCTCAGCAGTAAGAAGCTAAAGTTTTAATCTGTGCTCGAACTTAGCTAAAATTCCTTAAGTAGTGATTTTAGTGGCTTTTTCATTTTTCTATGTGTCAAATGGTTGAGAACTAGGATGCCTAAAGATGATTAGGTTTCAATTCAGCTTTATGATTGATAATCATAACAGTAATAAGCATATGTGGAATGATTTATTATAATACTTATTACTTTGATTCAGTGATTATTTTCTGTTGTTAACATTCATCTAAGTGGCACTCTTCTGCCTACCTGTGCAAGGTTTCTATTTGCTATTTTTTTCCTTTCTGAATTAGACATTATTCTCAGTGTTGAATTATCTGTCATTTAATAAGTAACTTTGTTATGATTGGTTACTTAAATATGGCTTCTTAGGTATTTTATTGTTAAAAGTTGCAACCGCGAAAATCTGGAATTATCTGTTCAACAAGGAGTATGGGCAACTCAAAGAAGCAACGAGGCTAAACTGAATGAAGCTTTTGATTCTGCTGAAAATGTGATTTTGATATTCTCTGTTAACCGGACTCGGCATTTCCAGGTATTTCAGAAATCTAATATCCTCAGTCTATCTATTCCATTTGAGTACAGTACTTGTGTTATTATGAAATAACTTGTTATGTGTATCTTACTACGTTTAGCTTTTCCTTCCAGTAAGTCCTCAATTATGTCTTACGATAGTTTTAGTACAAAATTTTGCATTTTTGTCTTATGATGTTTTAGGTATTACAGTGTCTTTGCTTATTAGGGTTGTGCCAAGATGACATCCAAAATTGGTGGATTTGTTGGTGGAGGGAACTGGAAATATGTTCATGGAACTGCTCACTATGGACGGAATTTCTCAGTAAAATGGTTAAAGGTGTATTTCTTCGCTCCTCCCTTCTTTATCTCCTTGTTGAACAAAATTCTCCATGAAGCTAAGTTTTAAGGAACTAAAAAGGTTGAAAATATTCTTAGCATGGTGCTTATCTTGATAATTTCTGTTTATGGAACATATTTTTTCTACATTTTTTAGTTTCTGATTAGTTTAATGCTCCCTATTAGATGCATTATTTTGAAAATTTTGGAGATGCATAAAGATTATTCTGTACAAACATTACGAACTTCTGATTACTAACTACTATTCTTGATATGTAGTTATGTGAGCTTTCTTTTCACAAAACTCGCCATTTGAGAAACCCCTACAATGAGAACCTACCTGTAAAGGTATAATTCCTAGCCTTTTCAAGTTAAAGCCTTCACATTGAATGAGGATAATTTTACTTGACGAATAATTTTGTCAATTAATTAAGTTAATGAACTGGTTTCTTTGAATCAGATATATCTACTTTTACCTTGTATTTTTATCTGCAATTTTAGTTTCTACAATACGCAATACTCAAACTCACAATGCTATTGTTTCTCAGTTGTTTATAGTTTGAACTTATTGCTCTACTTTGTGATCTGGCAGATAAGTAGAGATTGTCAGGAGTTAGAGCCTACTGTTGGTGAACAGCTAGCCTCCTTGCTTTATCTTGAGCCAGATAGTGAGCTTATGGTATGCTTATTCTATTTTTTTTAATTTCTGAGTTTGAGGATTGAGAAATTTAATTATTAGAATAAGAGGTAAAAATAACTATTAAAAAAAGCAAAGCATCGTAGATGTAAAAAGAACAAAATACACAAAAGGAGAGGGAAACCAATCTTGTGTTCTACTGCTTGGTGCTAATATATATATATATATATGACGGGTGTTCAAAACCGGCCCGATAGAGGCCCAATAAGTCCAATATAATTACCATATTTTTACTATGTTTCATCCTCCATTCCATTTTTTAAGTTGCATTATGAGCTTGTTGGGCTTCTGGATACCCATTGGGACGGTTTTGGACACCCTTAATGTATAATATATATAAGACTGGTTAATAAACTTCCTAATAAATCACACTATGCAGGTGGCGTTAGTGATAAATGTGTATGGATTTTTGTGGGATGTTGAACTATGATGTTATCCTTGTGAGATTAGAGTCGTTAGTTGATTGATGAGCAATCTATTTGTTTATTTCATTTTCCCCAGGAAGGTTGTTTAGATACTGGCGGACTGAGATGCACATATTGAATATGTCCACAGCGAATGATTTTTTCATGTTTGTACTCATCTTTTTATTCCCATGGATGCAGGCAATTTCACTGGCAGCAGAATCAAAACGTGAAGAAGAGAAAGCAAAGGGAGTCAATTCAGATATTGGAGGAGAGAACCCAGACATCGTTCCATTCGAGGACAACGAAGAAGAGGAAGAGGAAGAAAGTGAGGAGGAGGAGGAGGAGGAGGAGGAGAGCTTTGGTGCTGCAGATCAGGGCAGAGGAAGAGGCAGAGGAATGATGTGGCCCCCTCACATGCCACTAGCCCGTGGTGCTAGACCCATGCCCGGGATGCGTGGTTTTCCACCTATGATGATGGGTGGTGATGGCTTTTCTTATGGACCAGTTACACCTGATGGTTTCGGGATGCCAGATGTCTTTGGTGCTCCCCGTCCATTTGCTCCATATGGGCCAAGGTTTTCTGGGGATTTTAGAGGTTCTGCATCTGCCATGATGTTTCCAGGACGACCTCCGCAACCGGGGCCAATGTTTCCAGCTGGTGGGCTTGGGATGATGATGGGTCCAGGGCATGCTCCATTTATGGGGGGTATGGGACCTACAGGTGCAAATCGTCCTCGAGGTGGCCGACCCATGGGCATGCCCCCTACGTTTCCTGGACCTCCAGCCCCTTCTTCACAGAATTCTGGTCAGCCTATTAAAAGAGATCAGAGGAACCCAACCAATGACAGATATAGTGCAGGATCACAGCAGGGTAGAGGTCAGAATATGACTGGTCCAGGGGGTGGGTTGGATGACGATACACAATATCAACATGAAGTACAAAAGGCAGATTCGCATGCTGCTGGAAACAGCTTCAGAAATGATGACAGTGAAAGTGAGGACGAGGCACCCAGGAGGTCAAGGCATGGTAAGGGGAGAAGAACTGAAGAAGCATAAAAGATGTTGCCTTTGACGTAAATGGCTCGAAAGTTGTTCAGAAGATTTCCGTCAGTCATATCTGCTCGAAACCGCATTCTCTTAACAATGTTACATGTATAATATTTTTAAGCCGCTTCGCATATCTAGATCTTTTCCATCTTCCAATTTCTGTATTGGAGGAAAACTTAGGCTTAGATTGTGTTTTGGCCTACATTGTTGCACTAAAGTGTCGAACCATACTGTTAATTTTTATGATTATGCAGCAAATCAAAAGAAAGGCAGATAGTAAAAATAGTTTTTTATATTGTTATCTTCATCTAAGGTTTCCTAATTTACCTATATCTGTAGTCACCATTTTAGGGGTTTTCATGTGAAATTCCATCTCCAGATTAAGGGAAATGAAAGGGAGAACTCATCTTCTACCCTTCGTTCTACTCTTTCGTATCCGGTGGAACATCACCTCTTAGTTCTCCAGATAGATCATCTTGAACTGTCGTCTCTCGTTTTGTGTCTCGAACATGGTAACACGTGTAACCAACTAACACAAAAAAGAATGGTCAGAAGTATATTTGTGTGCTTAATTACTACAACAAAAGCAGTAACATTTCCCATACAACAAAAACACATTTACATTGTCAATAAATGAATAATGAATAACACAATCAAAACCAACGAGAAAAATCTCCATGGATCTCTTAAATCCAATAATTATACAAGGCTCCTTTACTCGCTGTGGTTTCGAAGTTGGTGATTTCAGATACCGAGCTGTTCACCGACCTCAGTTATCTCTCACAAATTCGCATAAAGTAAAGAAGACGGACACGCTTAAAGTTCGTGCTTTAGTTAAGTGATGATTGTTGGTTAGGGTCAATCCAACATTTGTCCTCTTTCACAGCATTTTCCCATCTTTTACGGAACAGTTGCATTTCGATGGTGTCTTCTCACCTGAAAGCTGAAACCATGTTAATCAAAACGAACTTCATATTACATGACTTGAAAGTTACTTGTGAACAATAACCCAGCTGCACGCCAAGGACCCAAAGCATGGATCAAATCATTCTGTAGGCCAAAGAAACATTACAGAACAGTTACAATAAAGGTAGATGCAACCTGATCTTATTTGGAGAAATCATTGTTATCACGTTGGGCAATTAACCGCAAAGTTTGAAATGTTGGTAGTTCCATAAATAGAGCTGAAACAATGTCATTATGTTGTAAAAGTACTCGGTTAACGTGCGACCAACATGGCTGAGTGCCCATGAAAATACTTCGTACCTGGATCATATACCAAACACAACGCCTGGAAATTCTTGAGAATACCGGGGCCATCATTTCCACCCAACTGCAAAACACATTTTATTAACTGCCTAAGAAAAACAATAGGTCATCACAACGCAAAAAGGTGTTGAATTTCGAAGATAGCATCCAAGGGCCCTGACGTAACTCCTCGACCCGGTCTAAACATCACCCGATTGCAACGAGTTATACGGGGAATACCGAACTAATCTAGAGACTCACCCCAATAAACAATCCTAAAATATAATTTTCTTTTTTATCTTATCTAAATATTTAATTAGATCCTACATGTTTATATGTCATGTGATTTGTACAACCACAAATTATGAATATTTAAATTTAAACTCAATTTAAAGAGAAAAACACGTCACCTACCTCCAAAGCTTCTTAAATTAAGATGGTTAGCTTGGATCCCTCTAATTTTACCTCCTAGATCACCATACAAGACAAACTTTCTTTCTCTATTTCCTCTCTAAATTCTACGGCAATGACCCAAGAAAGAAGATGAACTTTCTTTTTTTTCCCCACTAATTGATTTTGTTAATATTCATCTAATATTAATTAAAATTTTAATGAAATTAAAATTCCATGTAGGATATTACATGCTGGTTGGCTGCGAGGAAAGTTTGTCAAGTGGAAGAGCCCACTAATTCTTTAAGCTATGACATGCAATCCCTTATTTCTTATTTGGTTGTGTTTTTGTCCTTTTCAATTTGATTATTAAATTTTCAATTCTTTCATTTTAATCATTAGTTTCAAGATTTCTTTAGGTTTTTATTAAATTGATTTCATATCTAACTATTAGGCTAGGAATTGAGATATTACAAGTATGTTCCCGATACATGTCTCAACCGTATCTGTTTAAAAATAATACAATCTAAGCACGATATAGGAAAAATGAATAACAGTAAAAACTCAAACTGCTGTGAAATCTATTACAACTCTTTCTTATTTTAGCAACTATATAAGACTAATAAATTAATCGTTCCCTGCTTCTTTATGTACTTTTTTCTCAAATTATAATGAACCACAAGTGAAGCAAAAACAAGCTCATCCCTTATTCTCCATCATTAATTAAACCAGACTAGCAAAATTGATTTCAGATTCAAACCAAAAAGAAAGCAAAAGTGAAGTAGAAAACCAAAAAAAGTTGAAGTAAAAGTGAACCAAACACTTAATCCCATTAGATCAAATTAACATCAATTCACATGTTTAGCTGGATGGTCAAAAAATAATTTTTAAAATTAAGTGATCAAAATATAAAATTATTACGAATAGAACAACCATAAATATAATTTACCCTTGTTTTAAAATTTTCTTAAGTCGAACTTGTTTAAGCATTGGGCCATCATAGTGGACCTTTTCTCATTTTTTTTAGTGGGAAAAACTCAAAGCCTAAGGACAAAATCATACGCGGAGAATTCAATTTGATATAAATATATAGGGGAGGGGAAACATTGCAGAAATTGGCTTATTTCGTCAGGGAATTTGGAAGGTTGTAGGCCGAGAATAAGATCGATTCCTCTTTCTCTGCCGCGGGAAAGAGAGATTGAGAGAATGACTGAAATTTCAAGGAGTAGATCGGTCCGTTTTTTACTGTTTTCCGCTTTCGTTTGTCTACAATTCATTCCAGGTTCCTTTCTAGATCGCTTTTTAACCTGCTTTTGGTTGTTGTTGTTGTTTGAAAGAATTTTACATTCTTTAATTGAATTAACAATCTATTTGGTCTTCACTCGTATCATTGATTGCGTGAAAATCAAGTTTATTTGTATTGTCAATTCGTTCATATTACATGTTCGAGAATCGAGATCGGAGAAATTTATGTATGGGTTGGTTTATAGTAATGCTTGATAATATATGTTTGGATTCAAGGAAATTATTATAGATGAACATGAAATCAAAGCATTTTGTAGCCATCTTTTCGTGAGATTTGTGGAAAGAAAATGTTTTATTTTTTTTGAAATTTTTGCTAGGAGATATTTTACTAATAAAAAATGATTTTATTACTTCGAAGATTGAATATATATGTAATGTGATTCCGAGTTCATACTTTATATTGTGAATCTCAAACTTTATAATACATCTGCTATGAAGTGATATAAGTAGCATGATTAGGGTTAAGTTTTTGCTTCAAAGTTCAAGATTAACCCTCTTAATCCAATGTCCTTGAATTTTTGGGAAATTATGGTATTAGATTGCATGGAGTCATACTTTATAAAACCTTTTAGTCTTTATCGAACATTTTTGCAGCTGAATTTCATTTGGGAGACTGATTAAGATTCTCTAACGAACATTAAAAGTAAAGACTGTTGATATTGAATCTATTAAGCAATTTGCTCCAATTTGTTTCCTTTTTCAGGTTTTTCTGATGACTCCACAAGTTCAGAGATCAGCTCAAAATCCAAGCCTAGTACGAATAGTAATACCGCAACCATAATAGTCATTGTATTGTTCGGGTTTATTGCAGTGGGATTGTTTTCATTTTTCCTTTTCAAGTTGTGGAAAAAGAAGAAACGAGATGAACAACATGCCCATCTTTTGAAGTTGTTTGAAGAAGATGATGAACTTGAGTTTGAACTTGGCCTTCGGGTCTGAAAGCATCATTGCAAATTGAGCTTTGTCCTATTTGAGGTATGTACATAAGCTTTTTTGGTGGTCCTCAATTATTTAGATTCAGTTGCATCCCTTGTTTTGTTTGATGGGAGGAAATAATTTTTCATTATCCATGTCTGTATTCTAGTAGTTGAATACCACAAGATAATTGGATGTAAATGAAGAACATTGTAATTCTTTTACACTGATATGGATCTTTGAGCTTCAACGTAATATGCACTCCTCATGCATCTTTAAAGCTTGAAACACAAATTATATCCATGGACAAAAAAGAAATACAAATTATATCCATGTGCTTCTGTCAGTTAATCTGTTTTTTGAGTTCCAATCTATGCAAGACTGTAGAGAATGTGCATCTTCTGTTTTAGTCATTTGACTTTAGGTGAGAATTAAGACTGCTTCATGTCGATTCTATTCATTGTTTGTTGTTATCTGGTGACATTCTGGTTTTGCATTTTATCCCCCTATGTTTAATTTTTTAGCTTTTGATTTGCAGGTGTAAATAGCATCACTGGCTAGTGTTGTTTTAGAAAACTCGGTTTTCTAGTGGCCATAAATCAGGATTTAAGCATACCCTGTGGTGAGGTAAGTTGAGTTTCAACTCTAAGTTGTACTATTTTTAATGATAAGATGAAATTCTATTATGGATTTTTTGTGCTTTCCTTGGAAAGGAGATACATACCATTTTGTACAGGATGTCAGAAAGGGGGATAGATACTTTTTTGTAAAATAATACGCAACCACAATTTCAGATACAAGACATCCTGATCCTGTAGTGGTTGAGTTTCTTCATTATCTGCCTCTGATTCAATTTAATGATAAAAAATCTGCTTGTGGTTTCATGTGTGTGTCATACCAAAGTTAAAGCTTGAGATGAAAACAACCTCATTTCTGGGGTTTATAGAATTAGCAGTTTAGAGTTTCGTGTTTCCTGCAGAATCAGAATTTTGAGTTTGCTGTTGGTATGAAACATGAACAAGGCAATTAAATCTTTGATCTACAGTGATAGTAGGAACTAGCAGGGATGGACCAGGGGTTGGAGGAGGCTGTTACCCCTTGAAAAATTTGAAATTCGTATATGATTTGGAACTGAAAATCTGTTTTTACCACCCCTAAAACATTATAGGTTCTCCCCCTAGAATTTTATAGGTTCATCCCTCCTAACATAAAGTCGGAGAGCGAGTTTTACGAGTCTATATGCACAATTTTTTACTATGGTCCATTCATGCTCGGTTAAGAGATAAGAAATCCATTCATGCTGTCCATTTTTCTTTTAATTCGACCACCGAGAAGACAAAAATACTTGTGTAAGAGCAGTAGAATGGTAGTAGAATTATGGTATAAATCGAGTTTATATACACAAACAATTTTACTTCGTTCTGTTTTACGATAGTTTAGAAAAGAACACCTTTATTTAATTTTACTACTAGGTGTTTAAAGTTTTAGTTTAACGTTTAGCGGCTTTTGTGCGATAGTTTAAAATATTAGGGGTTCGTGATTAGAATTTAAGGGTAAGGTTTTTCGAATAACAAAAACATGTTTTTTTATAAAAAAATAGCTATCCGATTTTAAAATCTGATTATTTTATTTTTTGAGTTCAATTAAACTTTACTATTTGAATAAAGTTATTTTATATTAAATAACTGGTTGGTCTAACAAAAACATTTATCTGTCAATTTTTAAAATATACAAATTTATTATTGACAATAAAAAATTCAAAAAATTCTTTGAAAACTAAAAAAATAGTATAAAAAATGTTATTTGTTTTCAAAATGTTAAATTTTAGATAACTTGTAATTTTTATATAAATTAAATAGTCTCAAACTCAACTGTATTTTTTATTGTTTTAGATAAGTTGTATTATAATTCAAAAAATAAACAGTAAGACTGAATCCACCAAGTGTTTTACCTTTCAGATTACTCAGGGTCCATTTTAATTCTTCCTCCCAGCACAAAACTACTCTGTCAACGTTACTCGTACATTTTTTATCCTTTGGTGGGAGTCTACGATGTGACTTATGCTGAAGGTGCCATAAAACCCTACAAGACAAGCACCATTCCAACTTGCAATGTCCTTTAAAGATGAGCTGACGACATCAATAATTCATTGCGTAACATTTAAGGTGTTTATAACCAATCTAATAGATATTTAGAGACTTAATTAAGTCTAATATTATTGTGATAGTATTATTACATTTTATTTTTTAAAATTTATATTATAAATTTATTGAGTTGTTGAATACCTATTGGGTCAGTTATGAATACACCTAACAATGTTGATGCGATACGATGTAATCTTTCCCACCAATAGCGGATGGACTTAGTTTATCGGTGGGCTTATGTTCATCCTAAATTTTTTTAAATTTATAAATTTTCTTTTAATTTTTTTTGAAAATTTTGTGAGTTGGTCTTTAAAAATTTTTAATATATAAGTTGTGTCCATTCTAAAATTTTATGTATTCATTCTCAAATATTTTTCTAAATCGGTCACTGTCCCGTATAAAAGTTATTGGGTTGACAATTCATCAATCTAGATTTGATCTTCTCAATCGGAGAAGAATAGTTTTTTTCCTGCGAGTTTTTTGTTCACCAAAAGTGCTCACAGATATCGTATCTGAATCCTCTTCACTATGATAGCACTCACTTCATAAATAATTTTGATTTGGTAGTATTGAGTTTGAGTCAGGACTAGAACCACCTGAAAAATTTAAGATTTAAAATTCATTAGAAGATATTTCTTTTATTTTTTTAATATTTAAAAATGTTTTGTTGGAAAACGGGAATTCTTTTAAAAATCGTATTTTAAAAAACTAGATTCGTCGTCGGTTATTTAAATAAGTCAGACATCATAAAATTAAAGATTCATTAAAAATAGGTTCGGGAGTCATCTACGAATGAAAAATCTTTTAGCATCCCATCTGCCCAAAATTAGTATCTAAAAAAATATTTTTTAATATTGATTATAGTAGTATCTGTTTTATAACATAATCTTCACCAATTGACATTGATCGCTCAACTACTCTGCTAACATCACTGGTGCTCAAACCCGTGACCTCTAAAAATAACAACCATACCATTAATCACTTAGGCTAGAGAGCTCATTCAAAAGACATCGTATTATTAAACTATATCCGATATGCAAAACAAACATGACAAACATATAAAGGCATTCTAGATAAATAACAAAAATATATTCAATATGTAAACATAATAAAAAAGACATGCGTATTCGTATTATATATCCAAAAAATATAATATGTTATATATACATGTATATCATAAATTAATTAAAATGTATAAATATAATCAAAGAAAACAAATAAATATATACTAACATGAATATATAGACAATCATAAATACACGACAAACATAAATTAAAATAAACTTAATCTAATAAAACAAGCATATAACAAAAATAAAATATATATATATATAATGAAAAAATTTAAATAAACAATAAAGGTTATCAATAAAATCATTTACATTTCATTGAAATATAAGAATGGAATATATAATAAAGAAAAAGAAAAAAAAAACAAAATCATAATATATTTATCAATAATCCACGAATTATCGTTATAAAAGTTGAAAAAATGGAGAATTTAGACCGACCCAATTGTTTTTGGTGAAGAAATGAATCAAGTTGCTGGCGAGTAAGGGTTTTGAAAATTGAATTTGGTTAGGGAAATGGGAATGGAGAGGTATGCGGCGATGAGGGACGGAGTTAAGATTAAACTACGAGTGATAAACAGATTAATTTTAAAATAATAATATCTTAAAAAGTAATTAAATTTTAAAAATAAAAAAAATTTAAGTTTAATTTTATGAATTTTAAAATTAAAAGATCTTAAAAAATAATTAAACAAAAAAAAGAGAATCCAAAATTAATTTTATTAATTTTAGATAATATGGTCCTAAAATATAATAAATCATAAAAATTTTAAGAAGAAGTAAGAAAGAAAAATGACTTAATTACAATAATTTTATAATTATAAGGACTTAAAATATAATTAACTCATAAAATTTGGAAGAGACAATTACCCTTCCCACCAGGTAACTAGATCCATCGTTATGGTTTACCTTTCTATTTTAAGGGTAAGTATATTATATAGAACAGGTAATTAAGAGTTTTATAGAAATAAAAAATATGATCTAAGTTTTAATATTAGGGAGATAAAGCATATTTTTTATTTATCGTTTTAAAAACAAAAAAGCAATGAAAATTAAGTCTTTGGACAGTAAATAATTTTTATTTTATATATTTTTAATTATATAAAATTATATGTAATAGATCATTTAAATTTATAAAATTAAGCTCTCTATTTAATAAAAGATTTTTTTTTCAATAATTAAGTCATCGACAGATTTATGGTGATACTGAAACACCCTTTGAGCCACTGTCGTATTAACACAGCTGATAATGCATTCATTACCATCACAAAAAGGTATGGGTACAAATGATCCACTACATCACACCTCGCTTTCCCTAAAATAAGCTAACCAACTAGCATTGAATGAGATTGAGAAACGTGATATGGTAAAACAAGCTTTAATCCAGCTCAGAAAAGTTCAACAACTTCCGAAACAATCACCAAGAATCTCCAATCGATACTATCAAATGCTTTCTGCAACCCCTTTTTAGGGTTAATGTCCAGATTTAGAAGAAGATGAAGAAGAAAAGATTAATTGACAAATAGAGCAAACATTAATGAGTAAATTTTCTAAAAATATGAACAAAAACGATCCAGTCCCTTGGAAGTTCCTCTATTATGAATAGATGCATTACTTACAAATCGGAATAATATTCGAGTACATTAGAGGTTACGAGATTCGGAAAAAACACGGCTAAAATCACTATGGACGAGGTTATTCGTAGTAAATAATGAAGCAGGGTAGACAACTTTATGAAGGGGGTAAAAAATGGGAAAACATGGATCAACCTGAACCACAGACGTGCAAAAACTGACAGGATTTTAACTAGATCTTCCTAAGTCAATATACCTAAGTTTAGGCGAAACGAATCCATCACAAAGCCATCAGGATCACAATTAATAAGCAGATGTAGTGAGCCAGCAAGAAACAAAGATTTAACATCAATAAGGTCAGTCATCTTCCTGTCTTGGCCCGTTTCATTCCGGTACTGTTAAAGGGTGACATACTTGGGCTCATGCTCGGACTCATTCTCGGGCTTTCTTCCCGCAATGTACCGTTTAGTAAAGCCAACTCCCTAAGCTGTTGTTTCTTATAGTTATCCAAGGATTCATCCTGAAGATAAAAGGAAGAGTTGAAACAAATAGAGAAAAGAAGGGTAATATAAAATAAAGAACACCAATTGATTTTGTCTGTACCACAGGCTTCAGAAGGTTTTCTAGTATGCTAACAGCATAGTCCAAACGAGAATTTATCATATCCTCGGGAAACTCAGCCTCCACCAACACGTGCAGTGGCTCATTAAGATGTTCGTATCCGGGTTTATCTTTCAGATTCTCTTCCTATAGAAAAGTCACCAACCGGTTGTGGGAATTAAAAAAAAGTACAAATGAATAACAACTGAAGAAAAGCAACTGATGGAAAACTCAATCTCATATTTATGTTGAAAATATAAAATTTCATTCCAACTTGCAGTTTGCCAAGCTAGCTGTGGCCTCATTACTTATGTCAGAACTTGCATATGCATGACTCTATATCTAACTAGTAATTCTATTCAGTTACTAAGCATAATACTGAAGTTTGCTTTGGAATATGTCAAATGCAAATGGAGACACACATTAACAGCATATATAATTCAATGACCAAAATGCCATTCACAAGATGGATTGATAGGAAATATATGAAAGTAGGATTTATAGCATATCATACTCCTGCGGCTAGCTAAACAATCATGCAAAAACAGCACGCTTCAATTACGATCAGATTCTTAACAAATGACAAAGCAAGAAGCAGCTTAAGACTTGACCTATGCTATAGGTACAACTAAACAATGTGTTACCAATATCACATGTTGGTATTAAAAGAATCCATACCTTCATGGAATCCTTGACAGAACCCTTGCCTCTTATGTACACCCTACACTCTGTCACGGCTTCAACTCTTTTCAGGGAGTTCCCTCGTGGTCCCAAAATTCTGCCAACAAAATTATACTGAAAAGCGGCAGTGTCAGAACTATAAACTAAATAGGAGGTAAACAAAAAACCACCTTGAAAATAACTTACATTCGGATATTTATCTGCAGGTACATCAAGTCTAACAACTCTCTTTACAACAGGTGTTGTATGGAGTCCTGGTAAACCAGGCCAACCCATTGATGCATCTTGAATCGAAGCAACTCGTTGCATAAGCAGGAAAAACACATTAACGGGTTTTCATTTTCCTTTGATTTAACATTAATGGGAAGCAAACAATTGATCTTAAGAACAAATTTTTATATAACCATTAGACAGAATTACCTCCGTTTTCATTACAGACCATCCCTCCATATTCATTTGTCTCCCATTAAGATGTTGACCCAATGACCTTAAAGGACTATCACGCTCAAATAACTCATGATCCACAAAACCAGCATTAAGACCCGAGACCCTTCTAACCTCTGCAGTGATGCAAGAATAAAGCACATAAAAGAGTATAAATGTCATCAACTCATCATTTGGCTTTATGTATTACATGCCTTAGTAGAACTATCTAGTGGCAACCTTCCAGTTTGCTTACTTTCAAAGCACATAAAAGAGTGTAGAAGTATCCAGCTCAAGAATACTTCACACTGTAATCACTTAAAACCAAATGTTGTCAGTTAAGAATAATTATAGGACTAGACAGAATGACAGCTAGTTCTAGGCTGTTATTTGTCTGGAACTTCAGTTCATTTCTAAACAATCCGTATGCGAGTGCGGAAGAAAAAGAACCAACAGAGCAACCATGGTAATGAATACATGATAACAACCTAGCAGATTGAAACATACATTAACTAGAAGATTATATAGATTGTAAGCTTTAGGCACAAGATTGACAACCTTCAAAAGAGTACGTGGATATAATGAATTTGGTCCAATCGTTCAAGAATGTTTTTTATTCGGCCCCAAAATGAAAACAATCACACCCAATTTCCGACAATACAAATTGCAACAGCTAATGGATCTTACATTGAACAAAAAGGATATAAACAGATGATTCAATAACCTTGATTAAGAAACCTGGTGCATAGAGGAAGAATTTGTGTAAAAGGACCCAACTTCTGTTTCTCAGCCAATAATTCAGCTAAATACCTGCCATTGTTACTAATTGTAAGAAAGAATGGAGAAAAAATTACACGGTAAGCCTATAAACCAACTTGAAAACAAACATCAATCAGAACAAAGAAAGCTCAAATTATGAAACAAACAAAAAAACATCAATGATTAGAGTAACGCCCCGCCCCTCACAATTAAAACAAAACATGGGATTTGATTGATTGAAGTAATTCAATAAGAAAAGGCAAACCTTTCACGATCTGAAGGAAGAGAAGAAGGCCTGTGAGGAGAAGCATGGAGTCCAGAAGGAGGGTACTGGAAGTAACTTCCCGGTAGGATTCTATCTCCCATCATATGTACTCACCCCTTTTTAAACCATTCAACAAAGATTTAAAAAAAAAAACTTCAAATTCAACATCAAAAGCTATAAGTATATATACACACACAGAGATGAAACAATAAAAAGAAAAGCCAAACCTTACTTTGATAAATGGCTGTGGCAGTGAAGAAGCTTAAAGGGAAAGGGTGAAAAGGGACAGAGATGGAAGCAAAGACTGCTGCTGCTGCCCCTTTATGTGGAGAAGAGCGTCAATGAGAGATCAAAGCCCTACTCCGAGAGGACTCTTCCATTCTTTGTTTTCCTCTATATGCCCCTCTTAAATTTTCTTACCATATTCTTTTTTTTTTCTTCCAAATTTTCCGGCTGTTTATTTATTCTTTTTAACTTTTTACACTCGATTAAACTTTCGAAACAATTAATATTTTTATTAATTTTATTTATGATTTTTAAATATTAATATTCTATGACACACTATTTTTACAAATTTTATAATTTTTTAAATCTTTAGAATTTTATAAATAAAAAATTAAAAGAAATTATTATATAAATAACAACATTGTAACAAAACATATTATATTGATCGGTTTAAAAACAGAATTAAATTTATCGTTTAATTAAAAGATAAAATGATAAAATTTTAAATTATAAGAGATATATTAGGTTTAAAATATTTAAAGATAATATATTTTAAAAAAAATTAAGGGTTTATAATATTCTTAAACCTTTATCATGAATATATCTAAAAAAATCATTGATTTATTCGAGATTTTACATGTGTTGTAAAAATAATTTTAATTTTATTAATAAGTGATTTATTTGACTCAATAAAGTTGATTTGTATAAAATTTATACGATTTTTTTTTCTGCTTGATAATAATAAAAATAATAATCAATATAAATAATCAATATATATTAATATTACTATAAAATATTAATTTCTTTGTCCGGGTAAACATGTAATATCCTTAATTTTAATATCATATTTGAACCTTAAATTCAACCCAAAATCATAAAAAAATAACCTGAATTAACATGAAGAAGAAATCAGGTAACGAAGGGGATTCTTATTTGTACAAATGGTACTTCGAGCTTGGAACGAGCATGAAGAAATTAACGAGACTTCTTTATCTTTTGAGTTGTTCTGTCGGATCGGTCGCTCAAGACCTTTGGTCTCTACCCGGACCCGATAAAAAAAATGGGATCATTTCTTGTGGGTTCGTTGAGAATGATTCTGATCTAGTTCATGGCCTATTAGAAGTAGAAGGCGCTCTGGTGGGATCCTCACGGACAGAAAAAGATTGCGGTCAGTTTGATAATGATCGAGTGACATTGCTTCTTCGGTCCGAGCCGGGGAATCCCTTATATATGATGCAAAATGGATCTTGTTCTATCGTTGATCAGAGAAATCTCTATAAAAAATACGAATCGGAGTTTGAAGAAGAGGAAGGGGAAGGAGAAGGAGTACTCGACCCGCAACAGATAGAGGAGGATTTATTCAATCACATAGTTTGAGCTCCTAGGATATGGCGCCCTTGGGGCTTTCTATTTGATTGTATCGAAAGGCCCAACGAATTGGGATTTCCCTATTGGGTCGGGTCATTTCGGGGCAAGCGGATCATTTACGATGAAAAGGATGAAAATCAAAACGAATTTCTTCATAGTTTTCACTTGATCCAAAAGAATACGAGTTTAAACCGAAATTTAGTTCAGTCAGTTCATGCAATCATGATTAAAAGGTATCATTCAACATATATGGATTCGAATCTCGATTTCTGCGTAATATATAAGGACACTGAAGCTTGTACTATGGTTATATTGCTTTGAGCATGCGGAAAGTGACTGGATCTGCATAGATATGGTGGAGGTTGAAATGCAAATGCCTGTTTGCCATTTCCCTTGCACTGCACATCATGATGTAACTTACAATAGCAGATAACAGTAGGAGCAACCCTGTTATAGTAATTCCTTTCTTGTTTTGAGTCTCGATTTTGTTCGAAGTTACAACTTTCGATCATATCGACACTTACAATTAACGTACATCGGAATGAATCATCACAAGAACTGAAATGTTTGATCAACGAGCATGATCTTCCCAACCACAAGTTTATGATTCAAAGTCTTTCCTTTTTTCCTGAATTTGGAGAGGACAAATTAAGGTGAAAAATTGGAAATTAACAAAATAACAATAGATGTCATTTTACCCATAAGTGAGTGACCCAGATATAATTTTTAATAATTAGGTGAACTAAATATAACCTTACACATAATTGAGTAATCTCTTTTATAGTTTACCCATTCAAAATTTGTTCATTGAATAAAATTGGGTAAAATGCACTAATAGTCACAAAACAAAGCTGAAATATCATTTCGACGACTAGAGTCTCGAAAGTTAGAAAATGGTCTTTTAAATTAATCAATGTTATAAAATAGTCTTTAAATTTATAAACGAATATCAATAATTTATCACTAATAAAAATCATTTTATAATTAAATCAAAAGTTTAATAATCGTTTTGTAATTTTCGAAACCTTAGTGGAAAAAAAAAAACATTTGAGCTTAGTTTAACGGCTATTGTTTATTAATTTTTATGTTTTGAAATTTCAAAGATATCTTTATTTTTGTTGTAAATAAAAATCCAATGCATATTTTATTAAATAAAAGTTAAATCTCGAATTTTGTTGAAATATAACAGCTAATTTATGTAAATATTATGAAAAGTAAAAAAAATTAGAGAAAAATAGGTAAGTACAAAATAAATTAAAATTTATAGCGTTATTCAAAGTATGGGTATAAATAAGTCGAGCTGAGTCGATCTCGAGTAGTGTTAAGCTTCACTCGGCTTGTTAAGATTTTGAGTCGAGTTGAGTTTGAGTAATTTTAAACAAGCCTGAAAAATCTGAGCTCGGCTTGTTAAGAACTCGAGCTGAGTTCGAGCATTATACAAGCTTAATCCAGCCAAGTGTTTATCGATCTTTGATCGTGTTAGACTCGAGAAATTGTTATCTGTCACATCTCATTTAAAGCCTAATGAAGAAAATACTTTGATACACAAGTCATGTAAACTCAAGATTGATAATTTTAAGATTTAGTGTGTTAGTTTAGGGTTTAAGACTTATGTTTAGGGCTTAGATTTTATGGTTTTAAGTTTTAAAATTTTAGATTTTAAATTATAAAAAAAATAAAAATAGTATATTTATATTTTTCGAATAACTCGTGAGCTTTTTGAGTCGGGTATCATGTAGCTTGGTTTTACTCATTAAGAACTCG
This sequence comes from Abelmoschus esculentus, assembly GCA_035048815.1. Classification (NCBI taxonomy): domain Eukaryota; kingdom Viridiplantae; phylum Streptophyta; class Magnoliopsida; order Malvales; family Malvaceae; genus Abelmoschus; species Abelmoschus esculentus. The sequence continues at coordinate 4,716,291 of JAUCBN010000012.1, forward strand.
AGATGGTTTCAAGCTCGAGAAGAGTCCAATCGTATCAAATTTTGACCGAGCTTTGATCGAATCAAATTCGAATAACTCGCAATCTGTCTCGTCTCATTTACGGCCTTGAGTCAAATTCGTCTCCAAATGAATAGGACTTTGAAAAAGTTAACCTCTCCTTTGATAAGGAAAAATCATATTAAGAGTTGCATGAAGTCGTGATGGTAGTCCATCGTTCACTTTCATCGATTCGTATCCCTTAATTTTCAAAATATTTTGGTGCTCAATGTTTCATGCAATATTTTGTCAAATATTTGCATGGACTTTTGAAAACTCGTAACTTATTTTAAAAAATGAATTTTCATTTCTTATAAAATATTTTAATTTTTAAATATTTATTTATAAAACTTATAAAATGAAATAATTTGCGTCATCGTTCAAACCAATGAGCGAAGAAGTGGATGATGGTTTTATATATGTAGGGATTCAATAAAGTAAATATTTTTTTTGGGTAAACTATAATAGAGTTCAATTAATTATAACCATATTTATATTTAGGTTATTTAATTATTAAAAATTATAATTAGATCACTCATATATGGATAAAATTATATTTGGATCACTTAATTAGTATAATACACAAATTAATAAACTTTTTTCTAAATACAAAGGGTGACCAAATGCAACCTTACCTGTAATTGAGTAATCCAAATATAATATTTATTAATTGGATGATCTAAATATAACTTTAATCATAACCGAATGATCTAAATGTAACTTTTAATTCTACTTATAATTAAGTGATCTCCGTCGTAGTTTTTTTTTTAAATTACAATTATAATTATAACAATCATCAGAATTATAAACAGAATCAAGTAATAAAATAAAATATCTAATAACACCCCAAAACTTTAAAAAATCCTAAACAAATCCACATAAATACAGATCCAAATTACTTACGCGATAGAAACTTTGCTCTAAAACCTAACATCTAAACCTTTTCCCATTAAATTATGACTTCATTAACAAGAATTAGATATTTAATTTAATGCAGACTAACGATAAGGACGTAATTGTTTTTTAAATTAATTTCCGAGGACTTGTACAAATATCTGATTGTTTTGTTAAATGGGCCCCTCCTCATCTTCTCTCGTATATTTACTGCCACATGTCGAATGAAATGCCACGGCCTGTACCTTGTTTGCATTATTGAAGAAAAATTCTTCTAGATGCATAATTTATATGGAGGCTTTGATTAAATATTTGAATGTTGCCATATGACACTCTTCAAAGATTTTATTTTTTTATAAGATTTTTAATTTTAGTAGTTAAATAAATAATTATTATTTTTAAATGTTCAGATTCGAATATCAGAAATATCAGTATAATGATTGAAGGATCAATGTTCAATGATTGAGAGTATATACTAAAACAGATACTACTATAATAATTATAGAGACGAATAAAAAATGTTTTTTTTTTAAAAAATAAAAAAATATTTATATTATATATAATTATTGATATTTAATTTATTATTTAATTTAAAAAAATATTATAAAAAATTATTGTAAAACCAATTCTTTTAATTTATTTTTCACTTTTAATGTGTTTTGTTTTATCAAAGTTTCAATTTAAAATAGTCCAAAAAATGATTTAACAGCAAAATGATAAGAAAAATTCAAAATTTTAATTGAAATTAATATTTGGAAAATTATTCGATATGCGTTACACAACCTTTTTATTTTAAAAAAATAGAGATTTAATTTATGATTTAAAATTTTAGTTTGTATGATTTTAAATTTTAGATTTTAAAATTATAAATTTTGATTTTATTTTTTAAAAGAATAAGTATGTAAATTTATATATTCTTTATGCTTAAAATAAATAAAAAATATTAATTATTAATATTTATAATTTAAATCGTATAAAATTGTATTTACCTGAAATAAAATTACAAAATTCATAGTCAATTACAGATTTGACCAAGTTTTTGCAATAAAACAAATTTGATTAGCAGAGCAGGTAGAAAGTCAATTATTGAATTAAATGACTTTGACAAAATTCTTTCCCCTGCAATCATTAATTCATATATTATTAAAATTAGTATAAATTAAAATATTAAAAACCAATTTAGCGTTTTTTTAAAACTTCATTAAAAAAGTTTATTGAAAAGTTTTTCTAAAATAATTTTATTAGATTTAAAATTTAAGTGTATAATATTATTATAAAAAAATATTTTTAGAGAGAAAAATAATTATTTTAAACATAATATTATAAGTTATAAATATAAACAATATTTAAATTCTATGGTATTGTAATATATAAGATATAACAATTTAAAAATTTATAAAATATAAAAAATATTTCTTATTAATACGTATATATTTTCTAATAATTATATATGTTCAATAAAAATAATCATAAATTTAAATTATTTTATTTAATATATATGATCTTAAACTAACAATATTTTATTAATTATATTTTTACAAAAATTATAAAATTATAAATTATAAATAAACGTCATAATTATTAAAGATTAAAACTATAATTTAATTATTTTTTAAACGTAAAAATTAAATTTTTAATTTTTATGTTTGAATTAAAAATCACTTTTAAAACATATTTTTTTAAAAAAATTATATGTTTAGTGTTGTTTTTAGTCTCAAACCAGCTCTTTTGGAATCATAAATTAATTTAAAATAATGCTAAATAAACACAATTTATTTTGTAAGACAAGTGTTGAATTTTTAAATAAGATTAAGATTTTAATTCTTTATGTTGTAAATGAAAAAATTAAGTTATAAGATATAATAAGAAATAATATTTAAATTATTTTTTGAGAAATAGATGTAGATACAGTCTTTGCTAGAATATTAGCAATTACACCAAAATGAAAGAAATAATGTAATAATAAGACGTAAGGATCATAATTTTCATTTCGTATATATTCCCGGAAAAAATCCATAAACTCCAACACTCTCTTCCCCTCGTCCTCTCTCTCCCTCCGGTCTACACTCAGTATATAGGGGGGAAATTACAATAAATATCGAAAAATCTTGAAAATAGCAATTTTGATCAGTTCAGAAACAGTTCATAGCTGCCTGCCTTCATTGATTTTTTGTTTGGAAGAAAAGAAAATCTGATTGAGTTTTGTAATCGAACTCCGGGAGTAAAGAAATGCGCTTGATCTGTTTCGGTTTCTTTCCGGACACTTCCTAGTAAGTATTCGAAAGTGAATACTCTTTTTTTTTTTAAAGTGAAATAGTTTGGGTTTAATATTGCTGTTTTTTTAAATGGTATGAAAAGCTTTATTTTTAGGGTTCTTTTCGTTAATTCATATCTTGAATGGGAAATTGTGTGGTTTCTGATGTTTTGATTGGTTAGATTAGGGTAAAATCTGATCGGAGCTCCGTGTAAGATTAACAGATAGTTTGACTACTATTTTTTCCTCTTTATTTCTTTTATCAATAGATCACATTGACAATTTTAGCAACGGAAGAATCAACATTTTTTTTTGTAACAAGTAGGATAAAATAAGCTTGAATTCAATAGAATGAGAACTCGTTTATAAAGGTATGGTAATGGACACTAAATATAAACATTGAATTTTGGGTATGTTTCAGAGAATCTGACATTGGATTTTAACTGTTCGAAGGGAGAAAATTTTATGTAGCTGATCCCATTTGTTTGAACATGATGTTAAGCTGTGGACTATTTGTCTTAAGAGGTTGTTTCTTAACTGAAAATCTCTTTCTTGTGTCCTTGTTACATTGCTTTTTTTTTTCTCTTCTTTTTGACACTCATATTCGGCAAAAGTATATCTTCTGAATGCTATATGAGAAAAGTAAATGTTAACATTCAATTCCCATATTCTTGTGGTATACTTGAGTGCTTAAAAACTTAAATTTATGTCTACTGGAGCTTATAGTTATTTTTATTTGAGGAATTTATTCTTGTATGGTGTTATGTAGGAAACTATTTTCTTAATGCAGTTTTTTTCTTTGTTCTGATCTTTCACTTTAGCAGTGGGTCGTATATGGTAGTTTTTCCTGAAACCTATGATATTAATCATTCTAAATTCCCTTCTTTAATTTTTTCTTTCTTCTTTGGGAATCTATTAAGAAGAGGCGCTTGGATGGGATGGGCGACTGCACCTCGGAGTATTTAGTGGATAGCCAATACTAATTTCTGTAAGGTTTACCCTGCTGTATTATGGCATCTGCAAGCCTAAGAAATGGAGGAGTGGGTAGTTCCAGGTCCGTTAATGGTTTCAAAAGTTCATCTAGTTCTGTTGATTGGCTGGGGAGAGAAATGCTGGATATGAGACTGAGAGACAAGGTGGAAAATGATGAAGATAGAGTAAGAAGCTCAATCGATATTTCCTTAGCATTTTATTTTTGGATTTAACTTGTCAAAATTTCTTCTCAAGTAGCTTTACAATTGTCATGCTTATCGAGAATATTGTAGCCTGATACTGAAACCTTGAACATAATTTTACAATCTCCGCAAGATGCTTCTCTATCTGTAGATGATCCCTTATGTTTTACCCATGCAGGATAGTGAACCAGATATAGTTGATGGAGTGGGTGCTGAAACAGGGCATGTGATAAGAACAACCATTGGTGGTCGAAATGGTCAATCAAAACAGGTTGAAAGAAAATAAATTAGTGTGTAAAAATTTTCCTTGCAATATTCTATAATTGATGTTTTTATCAACCTGATTTATTCTCAACTTATATCTATCTTTGATCGGATTGACAGAAAGTTAGTTATATTGCTGAGCATGCAGTTGGAACCGGTTCTTTTGGTGTTGTTTTCCAAGTAAGTAGTTCTATAATATTCTACATCATAAATATTTTCTTGGGTTTGTTAAGTAGGTTATAATTTTGAATGAGTTGATCATTTCCTGCAGGCAAAGTGTCGTGAAACTGGAGAAATTGTTGCCATCAAGAAGGTTCTTCAAGATAAGCGCTACAAGAATAGGGAGTTGCAGATTATGCAAATGCTGGATCATCCAAATATTGTCGCTCTTAAGCATTATTTTTTCTCAAAAACAGACAAGGAAGAGCTCTACCTCAATCTTGTTCTTGAGTATGTACCTGAAACTGTTCATCGTACTGCCAGAAGCTACAGCAGGATGAACACACGAATGCCTTTAATATACGTTAAACTCTATACCTATCAGGTGCTTCTCCATCGTATTAAGCATATCTTTGTATGTTATATTAATATATGGGATGATGGATTCGGAATATGTTACTCTCAATAGTGTTTTACTGGGTAATTAAGTGTGGTCCAGAGACGAGTTGTTTCAGATTTGATATATTTTCGTGGTTTATTTGCTCCTCAGTTATATCATATAGTAATGGAATAGAACTCATCTTTCAACTTTTGGTTTGAACTATTACCTTCACATTAAATAGGTCAAATATTTTAGATTTTCTAGAGATAAATTTACTTTTCTTTTCCATTTCTTCAGTTCGAACTCATTAAATTTAGTTTATTGGATAAAATTGTAATTAACTGTCTGATTTTGGGTTGCAGATATGCAGAGCACTCGCCTATATACACAACTACATTGGTATATGTCATCGTGACATCAAACCTCAGAATTTACTTGTAAGACTTTGCTTCTAAGGAATCAACGTTTATTATAGAGTGCATATTTATCATGTAATAATGTAGACCCTGCACCTAACTGTATTGTTTGCTGTTCTAAATGATCAAGTTTCACGACCATATTGGCAATAACCTTTGATTTACGGACTTCTTTCATCATTGTTAAAGATGTAACCAGTTATGTTTTTGAAGATTTTATATGTTCGTTTTCTTCATGTTAGAGAGATGTTATCTGGTTAAAGATTTTATATTTGGAGCCACGGTGTCCTTGTTTTGGTGATACTCAACTTCTGTGGTTTTTGTCCAGGTGAATCCACATACGCATCAGTTGAAACTTTGTGATTTTGGGAGTGCAAAAGTGCTTGTAAGTTTCCATGAAATAGTAATTATTTTTTTGTTGCCGGGTCTTGTTTCATTACCTGAGTTTGCATGCTTTCCCCCTTTCAGGTGAAGGGAGAACCCAATGTTTCTTACATCTGCTCAAGATATTATCGTGCTCCAGAACTCATTTTTGGTGCTACTGAATACACAACTGCTATAGATATATGGTCTACTGGTTGTGTGATGGCTGAATTGCTTCTTGGACAGGTAATTTTAGACTAGTTTGTTTAATAAGGGTACTGTTATAAGTTACTGATCTCCTCATTAACTCTGTTTCTGATTGCTACCTGACAATGCAGCCACTATTTCCTGGTGAAAGTGGGGTCGATCAACTTGTTGAAATCATTAAGGTGATTGCATCCATCATTCCTTGTATAATTTTGTTGACTACTTGCTTTTAATGCATGAATAATCTATTAGTTACTTTTTACATTTCTTGACATTTAAAAAATCAATTGAAGTTTATCATATCTCAACAATAAACCAATTTTGATAATTATTAGACATACTTTTGCTTAAAACTCGTTTATGTTAAGAGTGAAATTAGATGTACCCGGGTGATTTGATAAACATTCTAGATAACTTTGCATTTTCCGACTTCCAAATGCTTTGCCGTCCTCTGTCCATTGTTTTTGACACAATATTTGGGAACATGTACATCAAAGTTTCCCTAAGTATGTGCTTGATAATGTGTGTATGATTTTCAATGTTTTGTTTAGGTTTTGGGGACTCCAACCAGGGAGGAGATTAAGTGCATGAACCCAAATTACAATGAATTCAAGTTTCCCCAGATAAAGCCCCATCCATGGCACAAGGTACATGTGTACTTCACTTTTTCATATTTTCTGCCATCCTTCTCATATGGTTTCCTATTAAACCCCATAATGCATTTTCTCGCAACAGGTCTTCCAAAAGCGATTGCCTCCAGAAGCAGTGGACCTTATCTGTAGGTTTTTCCAGTACTCTCCCAATTTACGATGCACTGCTGTAAGTAGTGATATTCTTTCTTATGCTGTATTGAGTAGTGACTTCAAAAATTATCATTCAGTAATCGTTTTTTTTATATATATCTTCCGACTGCATTAATACTGCAGTTGGAGGCTTGCATTCACCCATTCTTTGATGAACTAAGGGACCCGAACACTCGACTTCCCAGTGGCCGTCCTCTCCCACCACTCTTCAATTTTAATCCCCAAGGTGAGTTTTACTTGGTAGTTAAAAATACTTGCAAAGCAAATTGATACACTGCTGCGCGTTTACATCACTGAGAAATCAGATTTCTTGCAACATATATTCAATATGTTTGAATTCTTTCTCTACTCTTCGTTCTCCTTAAATTTGCAGAGTTGTCTGGCGTCCCTCCTGATGTTGTGAAGAAACTTATTCCTGAGCATGCTCATAAACAGAATCTATTCATGGCACTGCATACTTAATATCCTTTCCGAGATTCTTTTACTAGGTAATAGCCGTGCCACGCCATTTTCGTTTGCATCATCATATATGTTATCATCGTATGTAAAAAGAAGAAGAAAAATGTTCCATACCTGTATCGTCTTTGTTCATCGCTCTAGTAAGAAAACAGTGTGTTTGAAAACCATAAGTGATTAGAACCATGGCTTGATTGCTGAAGAACCTGTTTTTTTTGTTATTGTTAATTATGAAGATTTGTCATTTTAACCACTATAACCTTGTATGTATACTTATTTGTGATCCTTTTCATTAGATGTTTTTTAATAATCTAAAAGTGATTAGTATTTGTTTATAGATATTTTTAATCTTTTGATAATGCGTTCACATTTTGTAGACAAAGCGATTTGAACTCATGTCTTATAGATGAACATTATAACACCTAAACTCAATGTTACATTTGGGTTATAAGCTCAAACTATTCTCATATTTTTTTTACGATATAAATAAATCTAACATCATAAATCGAGTCATAACATTTTACATAGTATCAAAATATGATAATAGCTAAAGCTTTAATCACAATATTTAAAATTAATCAATTATAAACTAATAAATAAAGTGAAGAGTATAAGGGTCTTTTGAATACATAACACAATATATCTTAATGCTTATATTCTATCAATAGGCCAATGTTAAAGTATTGGCAAAGTCTTTGTTGACGGTACTTTGCAACTCACCCATGTTAGGAATCTCACATCAATCTGTTTAAAATCTCATATCGAGTTGATATATTCGAAATCTAACATTGAGTGTTCATCCGGAATCTTGCATCAAGCAAAAATCATCATATGAAATCTTATATTGAATAACCTTCATTTATCATTCGAAATCTCATATCGAGTGATCTTCATATATTGCAATAGTCATTCGTTATATATTTGAATTAGAACTCCTCTCGCCCCATCGTAGTTGATTCGTTAAATTTTTTTTACCTCAAATAAAAGAAAAAAAAAAAGGATTCATGGAGGTTTAATTAGTGAATCACTCTCCACTGGATTCTTTTAGATAATAAAGATCTAAATTTAAGTTATGTTTTACGAGAGTTTAATACGCATACTAACGTGAGATAGAATCAACAATTATCATTTATATAATTAAGTAACTTGATTAATAAATTAAAAATCGATAAATCAAAATAAAATCAAATTTATAATTGAGTGATAAAGATATAGTTTATTTTTTTACTGCGAGTTAAAGTAGAAATCGGAATCCGGTGGTTTTGTTTCCATTGAACCCCAAAACAGCGGTGGGGATACCGTCGAAACTAAACCCAGTCCCTGTTTTGTTATTTTTTTTGCAGTTTTCCATGTCAAACTCTATAAAACCAAGAGCAGCACACGGTATGAGGGACCCGAGCAAGCAGCTGCAGCAGGCGTGCCTTTTCTCGTCCCCATTGGACACACACGCAGCTGCAGCTCTATTTATTTATGTCTCATCCTCTGTTGCTTTATTCACTTCATCTCTGCAATCTCCAGAGCCCTTGCTTTCAGCGGTACGAGTATTTCTTTTGTTGCTTCTATTTGGTTTATGTTGACTGATGGCTGCCTGTTTGGTTTTTTTAAGTAATTACGGTATAGGATATATAGGCGGAAATTTTTAATGGTGTTTTTATATTAATATTGTTTAGAAATTTTTTATTTATAAAAATATGATATCTTTTATATTATTTCAATAATATTGTGATTTATTATATAAATCAAAAAATTAAGGGAAAGTAATTTATTTTTGAATAATATTTTATTCGATATTATTAAAATATTGAACACTGTTTAATAAATTATTTTTAACTCATCTTCAAACAGTGTTTTATTTTAAATATATATTATATATATAGTGTATGAGAGAGTGTTCAAAGATGAATTATTTAGTATATATATTTTAAAATTAATATTGTTTGAAGACAGTTCGAGAATAATCCGTCTTTGAGTAGTGCCTAATATTTTAATAATATAAAATAAAATATTGTTCAAAGATTTTTTTTCTATTTTTTGATTTGTACAGTAAATCGTAATATTATTGAAAATATATTCAAGGGTATCATATTTTTTTAAAAAAATCAAGAACAATATTATTGTAAAATCTTTGAATTTTTTAATAGTATTTATTTTATTATATTTAAATAAAATTTAATGAATGTGTTATAGATCGATAAACTTAATAATTATTTTATAATTTAAATTTTAAATAATTGAAAATTTATTTAATTTTAATTAATAAGACAAGTTATACTTAAAGTTTGAATATTATATGTGAATAAAAATTAAACTAGAATAATTATTGTATAACAAATTTATATAATAACATTTTATTCAAATTAATTAATTAAGAAATTGTACCAAAAGAAGAAAAAAATATCGCAAGAAAAGCTTCAACCCTAGGCAAAAACCGCCACTTCTTGTTTCTTTAACCCTATAAAATGGATTTTCTGTAACGGCTAACAATTCGGCTATTCATTTTACAGAATTTGGAAGAAACAAGAAAGAGAAAAAGAAAAGGGCTCAGAAGGCATGGCACTTACGACCATTAATCTCTCTCCTTATCCAAAGCTTGCTGTCAACAACAACAATGGCTTTTTCGCTTCTAAATCTTTTCGCGGTTCCTTTTTGCCATCAAAATCGTTCCTTGGGTCTTCTTCTTTCTCATTGGGATCCCTCAGTTTCACCGTCGATCATCGCAGCTCGTCTCGGCCCCACTTAGACGGCTCGCGATGGTCTTCTACTGCCTTTCGATGCTTTTCCCTGAAATCAGAGCTCTCCGGTTCGGTTGATGGCCATGGCCATAACGGTGCTTCCGGTACAATATGAACTGCTCTCAAGCACCCTTTTTCCAATTAATTTATCTATTTTTATTAGTTAACCCTTTCCTTCGTTTTTCTTAATGTTCTTGATTTTTGGTTCATCTTCTTTTGTTTATTTCAAGGGTCTAGTTTTGCCCCAATCTTGAAATTTAGTCCCTCTTCTTACTTTAGTGCATCTATTTCCAATTGAACCCCTGTTGATTGATTTTCCTTAATTGTAACTTTTAAATCAAAGCTTTAAATATTAATATGCCACATTTAAATTCAATTGAAATGTTTTCGATTGAGCTTTAGTTTTTAAATCTGATGGTGTTAATAGCTGATATTTTTCAAAAGTTTGAAGAGTACAGGTATTGGGAGTGTAGTTAAACCGATTCAAGTAATATTATCATCAAATCCGTAGGACAATTTGTGTAGCAGATGATTTTGAAAGTTGGTAAAAAATTTATCTGTATTGTTGTCTTTGGCTAATGCAACAGAGAGAGTGGTGGTTCTGGTTATTGGTGGAGGAGGAAGAGAACATGCCCTTTGCTACGCGTTGCAGCGGTCACCATCCTGCGATGCCGTCTTTTGTGCTCCGGGCAATGCCGGGATTTCTGCCTCCGGGAATGCAACTTGTATTCCTGATCTCGACATCTCCGATAGCTCAGCTGTGATTTCGTTTTGCCGCAAATGGAATGTTGGTTTGGTTGTTGTTGGACCAGAGGCTCCCCTTGTTTCAGGTCTTGCTAATGATTTGGTAATGGCTGGGATCCCTACTTTTGGCCCTTCAGCTGAGGCTGCTGCCCTGGAAGGTTCTAAGAACTTCATGAAGACTATATGTGACAAATATGGGATTCCTACAGCTAAGGTTTTATCTCAATTCTTTTCAGAAATATGTTATTACATTATCTGACATGTTTTCTGTTATATTAATGCTCGTTTTAAATGTTTGGTTTAGTATCAAACATTTTCAGATGCTTCAGCTGCCAAGCAATACATTAAAGAGCAAGGAGCACCTATTGTTATCAAAGCGGATGGACTGGCTGCTGGAAAAGGAGTTACTGTTGCTATGACGTTGGAGGAGGCTTACGAAGCCGTCGATTCAATGCTCGTAGAGGGCATTTTTGGTTCCGCAGGTTGTCAGATTGTAATCGAGGAATTTCTTGAAGGAGAAGAAGCATCGTTCTTTGCCCTTGTGGATGGTGAGAATGCCATACCGCTCGAGTCCGCACAAGACCATAAACGGGTTGGAGATGGTGACACCGGTCCTAATACCGGTGGGATGGGGGCATACTCACCTGCACCAGTCTTAACTAAAGAACTTCAATCTGTGGTCATGGACTCTATTATTCTCCCTACGGTGAAGGGCATGTCAATGGAGGGATGCAAATTCGTCGGGGTTTTATACGCTGGACTAATGATTGAGAAGAAGTCCGGCTTACCTAAACTAATTGAGTATAATGTCCGGTTTGGAGACCCAGAGTGTCAGGTCGGTAATAGGCTAGTTTATATGCCATATTTTAAAGCTTCAATGAGGCAATAGATTCTTAAATGGTATTTGTTGTGGTTTGCTCTGTTACAGGTTCTGATGGTTCGTTTAGAGTCAGATCTTGCAAAAGTTCTGCTAGCAGCTTGTAGAGGAGAGCTAAAAGGGGTGACATTGAACTGGTCCCCCGGGTCGGCCATGGTGGTAGTAATGGCAAGCAATGGTTACCCCGGCTCCTACGAGAAAGGGACTGTTATTAGGAACCTTGAGGAAGCAGAACATGTTGCACCTTCGGTCAAGATATTCCATGCTGGAACTGCACTCGATTCGGATGGCGATTTCGTTGCTACCGGTGGGCGTGTTCTAGGGATTACTTCCAAGGGAAAAGATCTTGAAGAAGCAAGGGATAAAGCTTACCTAGCGGTCGAAGAAATCAAGTGGCCGGGAGGATTCTACCGGAAGGATATCGGATGGAGAGCACTTCCTCAAAAGCAATTTGCTAGTAATGCTTAGATTGACATTCAATTCCCTGCTTTTGACTGTCTCTTACCCCAACTGAGAAATGAAATTACTTGAGAGTGGCTGGTCAAAATTAAATTTCCAAAGAGATGCTTGTTCCGGTGCATGCTGGTAAGCAGAATTTATTCATGGCCAAAGTTTCTTCTGCTTCTGCTAGGCAACCCCACCACACTTTTATGCATACTCATTGAGCTTAGTAGAAATTTTATATTTTGACCCATTTTATAATGGTCTCAAACCCCTGCACTAAATTCTCGACTCACGTAAATAAAAAAAAGAACGTGTTTTGATGAATTATTAATGAATTATTCGTATAATATTTGTGTTTATTAAATTAAATAAATAATTTATTTATAAATTTTTTTATGTCTTTATTAAATAAATTAATATGAAAATAAAATTAACATGAAAATAAATGTGTTTGGTTTGTTATGTTCATGACGACTGTAGGGATTAAAATGAACATATGATAAATTTTAAAGCTCAAATTATGAAGCTCGAGGAACATAAAGTACAGTGATACAATGTAACTTTTTTTTTTTTTTTTTTTTTAGTTAATATTTATGATATTAATAAAATTCCGCAAAATGTCAAAAAATACTTACGAACAGAATGAATGGAAGAAATACAAATATCTTTAAAAATAAACATAAACATAATATTAAAAATTTAAACAAATAAAAATAATTTCAAAATTAACAAAAAAAATACAATTTTATTTGCTCCAACTTGATTGATTTATACGACTACCTAGAAGACATGTCAAATTAAATTTCCATGGAATGTCATACACAAAGTTCTACACATCCTCATAATCTTCTGCCTAATTTCTGTATATTTCAGAGATCATTACGTTCAAAATTCCACCTAATTCACCTCAATCAAAAGGGGAAGCTATGAATTAACTTATCCACAATAGGAGAGTGATAGGATAGTAAAAACAAAAGAGCTAACATGTTAATTCATTCTTTTACCTGTCATTTCTTTTGATATATGTACATAATTTCTTCACAAACCTATAAATCTTGTTAGTACTTCAACTTGGCTATTTCTATGAACCAAGTTTTCAAACTGGAACACGAAATGAAAAGGAAAATGAAAACGAAAACTCACACCAGATATGTATAGAGGAAGGAAATAAAAGGACCTTCTATACCGTATTGCACTTTTAGGTGAGCAAATAACCTAAAAGGAAAAAGAAATATGTACCTATCTTTCGGTCCTTCAGTCTGATGATCGATAATATGCTACTTGATTGATTCCATTCTTTTGTTCTGGCAAATGGTTCTTGTGACCGGGACTATCGGGCATATCAAGCCTTCCACTGGCAGAAGGGCTAACTCTCCTAGAAGATCCTCCGCTTGCATATGCCATGCAGTCATCACAGCAGCAAGGACATCCTTGATATCCATTCCCCATGTTATGTCTGCCTATTGGATAGACCCGGTTTACTGGAACATGACTGTGCCTCATAGTACCCTTTGAGGAGTCGTGTGGCCCTTGGGGCTTTTCAGACCAAAATTCTGGGGATGTTCTTGAATAATGAATGCCGTAGGGATGTAGTTGCTGGTGGTTTTGGTGATAATGATGATGTGGCTGGTAAACTTGGTGATTACTATGGTTGTTATTACTTTGCAGATGGTGGGTGCTAAGGTCATAAAGGCTAGGAGAACTCCGGACTTTAGGCATGGGGGGTTTATTATGTTGGTTTGCGCTCAAAAGTAATGGCTCCATGGGGTAAGAGCTAGCAACATGATCCAGCGAAGGTTCTTTAGGGGAAGTGCAAGCAGAGATGCTGAAGATGGAGCGGTTTGGGTTGACAGGGATTTGCCTTCCACTAATATTATTTGAACTCGGACGAGCTATGCTATTGATGGCTTCTATGTACCGCATCTCAATAGAGTAGGGATCAACATGGTTCGTTTGGTTCTCGACTACAATTGGGTTCGAAGGGAACAAGAAAACACGTAATTTTGGAGTTCCTTCACTTTCTAGACGACGATACTCATCAACCATATGTTTGACATCCTCATCAGATTTTACAGTTACCAAGGCATCAAGTTCCTCAGGGATAGCCAGAAATTTCATAACCACTTCCCCTTCTACCATACTGTCCACCTTCTTCATCAATTCTGTCACATGTATGAAAAATGTCACTTTAAAAAATGCTTTATAAAAATTTGCTGATTTTTTAAGCTTTTAAGATATTAAAATATTGTTATAATTTTTTTTCCTTCACAAATGTATATATAGTTGTATCATTACAAATTTGAATAGGAGAAAATTCAGATTTGAACCTGGCAAAAATGCTTAACAAAAAGCATCTCTAAACACCAATTGTGGATTTGTTGAGTACAGTTTAGAAATACAAGTGATCACTCCAAAACAGGATAGATAAAACAATGGAAAATAATTAGACTGGGAAATTTTTAAATTCTAAATCGATCCAAAGTTCATTCAAGTTCAAACCTAAAGATTAGTCTCATTGATTGAAGACAATGATCAAAAAGGAATGATATAAGTTTGAGTTTGAGGGTACAAGCGTTCAAATTGATCAAAAAAATCATTCTAAAGGAAAGATTAGCCAGGAATGAATAGAATTGACATAAAACTTAACAAGGATGAAACGAGGGCAAACCTGAAAATTTGATATCCCCCGGGACCGCCACCATTCGAGTCTCTCCACCAACGTACTTGAGTTGACCGTCGCTTGGTCTGGGCAATATTTTCCCGCCATAGCTGCAAAGAAACTTTACCCTATTCTTCGGCGAGGAAGGATTCATCACCGATGAAGCCATTCTTTCATCGCTACCAACGGTTTCGCTTGCCGTCATTTCAGTCACCTCTTCAACTGAATCAACTCGAGGACTCGTTGTAGCTTCTCAATGTCGTATACAATCGGCAAATCTATGCGTTACCGTTTTCCTCCCTAATCTGCAATTTTTAATGAAAAATATTTTTTTAATCGAAACAGATTAATATAATAAATTACAATAAAAAAAAAATCCACAAGCTACCGAAAGAAAAGAAAATTCATATTTCTAAAATAAATCTGCGATTGGAATAATCAGATGATCTATGTCGAAATGAGAAGACAGAAATATTCCGTAATTTCAATACAGAGAGTAAACAATAGAACGATATTGAATCAAAACTCACCGATTCCAGTTCAGGCCACTTCGATCTACCGATTGATTCAAATGTAGCAATTGTCTCCTTCAAAATCTATTGAAAATTGCAACTGAATCAATATATGTTGTTGCAATCAAATCAATATATGTGTATATACATATTGAACAGAGAATATCACGATCTTCTTTATATTTCCAGAAAAAAAATCCAGTTTAACCAAGCATTTCTAAAACTAAAAAAGAAAATATGGGAGTTCGAAAAACAATATACATATATATTTAAGAGAAAATCTAGGAGTTAGAAAACAAAATGAATAACAGATTTCTATTCTTTTCTTTTCCGATGAAATTATATTGCGAGAAGAGCTTGTTGAACATCGAACGTGTGAAAAAAAAGGGTGGCGGTAAAATGAAAATAGTAAATAAAATAATTCCTAAAATGGCTCATCTATTAAGTAGAATTATCATTTTAGTTCTTCACTGTTGGGTGAATGTTCGAACGAGTCGAGTTAAGTTAAAATTTTTGAGTTATTCGAATTAAGTTATTACTCCATATTTTATAAATTAATTTTTTTGAATTTTTTAATTCAATTTGATTTTAATGAGTTCGAATCAATTCATTTTTTCAAAATTATATAATTGCGTTATTTATAATATATTTTAAGTTTAATTTAAACGATTTTTTTTATATCTGCATACATATTTTTATATTATTTTTTATGTGTAAATAAAATTTTAAATTATTATTATTATTATTATAATACCACCTTCATACTGAAATACATAAGATATTAACCGATTGATAAAAGGACAATCATTCACAAAATATATACACCCGTTAAAATATTATCAATATAACTGCTAGCCTTCTAGCCCAAGTGATTAATTGAATCATTGTTGTTTTTAGAGGTCACGGATTCGAGTATCATTAATGTTAACACACAATTAACATACCAACTTGCATATATGGATCAATCACACACACAATTAGGGGGTGCTTAACGAGTTACTCGAACTCGACTCGGATTAACTTGATCAGAACTTGACTCAATACCTTACTAAATTTAATAGAGTCAAGTTACACTTGACTCAATAAGTTCGCGAGCAGCTCGCTAATTTTTTTAAAATATATTTTAATAATTACTTTAAAAAAATTATTAAAAAAATAAATTTAAATAATAATTATTAATGTGTGAAATGTTATTTTAATTTTAATATGCTAGTTTGGTGTATTTATGCAATATTACTTTTGAATTTAGACTTTAAAAATATTTTATATACCCTTTTTGACGTTTTTTCTTTGTTAAGTTTGTTAATTTAAGTTAATATTAACGTATTATTAAATTTTATTTTTAGTTAAAAATAAGGTAATTTTTTTAATGAGTTTAACGAGCAACGAGTCGAGTTGAACAATAAAATTTATTAACGAGCACGAGTCGAGCACAATTTTAATGAGCTTAACGAGCAACGAGTCGAATAATAAAATTTTTTAACGAGCACAATTCGAGCAATACCCAACTCGCAATCGACTTGCTCGATAAGTACCCTGCGCACAGTGCAATAATAACAACATGCACATGACACATACACATTCACAATAGTGCACACACATGCATACATCTTTGCCTAAATATGCACAGTAGATATCATGTTAGGCGCACATCATGTATCCTCATGCGCGGAGTCAAAATTTTTTTAAAGAAATATCATTTCTTGAATATTATTTATAAAATAGTGTTAATTATATATATTTTTAATTTTTTATATATAAATTATATAAAAAATATAATTTTTTAAAAATTTTATGTGTTAATAAACACCCCAATAATACATGTGGCTCCGCCCATATATCCTTACCACAATAAAGATATATAGGCCCTTATTAAAAACACCAAACATCGTTAAATATCAACTATAAATTAAAACACGATTAATAAAACCAAATCAATCTAAGAACCGAAATGAAAGCAAAAGTTTTTTATTTTAATTTAGTTGCGGATGTATTAAATTATATTATTTTAATTAAAAAATAAAAACTAAAAGGCTACATCATTATTTTTCTAATGGAAGGTACTAAAATGATCGAAATGAAAGCAGAATAAAATTTATGTGACTCTAGTGAAAATTTTAAAATATGGATGACCAAAATGAAAGGGGCTAAAGGTTTGGTGACCATCTATGTTGTTTACCCGTTTGTTATATTTTTTTTTGAAAATGAGGTAGATGGTTCGTAATTACTAAATAGGTCACGGCTTTTGTCGGTTTGCGCTTTGGGGATTTCTCCACAATCACCACATAAATACATACGCAGATTCCTGTGGGAGGCATCGCGTAAATTGGAAAATAGAATTCCAAATAGAAACGAAAAGCTCACGGAAGAAATTTGATAGTTTGCGAAGTTTTAGCCTGAAGAAGAAATCTATTTGATTCTAAGTATTTCAATTTCATTATTCCAAATCAAAGCCAAGTTTGATATGGAGATGCAAGCTGTGGTAGTTATTAGCCCTACATATTGCTGCAAGGCCTATCAATCCCCAGAACCCTCCTGTTCTCGTCAAATAACCTCCAAGGTTCATTTCTCTATACTTTATTATTTCCTGAAAGATTTGGTCGAATTTTGCGGTTTTTTAATGTTAATTTCTGGTTTCCCCAGGTCTATAGCTTCTTTGGCGTCCGCTTATTGCTAACGAACGGGCGTAATCCTGCGCGGCGATGCTCATGGCGGATTCAATCACCTGCTCTTACGCGTAGGCAAGGTCAGTTTTGTTCGTAACGATTTGATTGCTATAATTTTTGGTTATTTTTAGAATTTGCTGCCTTTGTTTGCTTAGAGAAAATGATTTCATTACAATTGCTTGTATATTGAAATCTTAGCTCTCTGTACCTATTTTGGGCAGTAGGAGCTGGCTGCTGGTTCTTATTAGTTTTCATTTTTTTTCATTTAAAAAATATACAATTAATTTCGAATTGCTTTATTTGTTCTTCTTCCTCGGAATTTCTGTGATCGATTATGTTACGAAATTTGAGTATGTTACTTACTTAATTAGTTTATCACCCTATGTGAGTAGGTAGGGGCAAAACTCGACTTGAATTATTCAACTCGACTTGAATCGAAAATACTTTGACTTTTCTTGGCTCGACTCCTAGTTTTATAAACTCCACTCAAAATAGTTTCAAATAAAATTTGAGTTATAAAATGAAAATTCTAATAACTAGAAAATTTTAGTAAAAAGTGGATTACCTTTTCTGTTCTAGTCTATATATATATCACATATGAAAAAATATGAAAATATACATGTGTATTGTATAAAGTTATAGAAAACCGTTTAAATTGGAACTAATTCTTACCATAACCTTTTAAATTTTTATAATTAATTTTGAATAGAATCTCGAACAACTCGATTTGACTCTACTCGAATTTATGAACTCTTTCAAATAAAGTTTGAGTTATAAAATAGAACTCTCCAACTTGACTAATACTTTTTTTTTATTTAGACCAATTATATATTCCTCCTATTTCCATTTGAATTGTTGAATCTATTAACATGTTCTAAATCTTAAAAGCTTGCTTTGTTTTGTATTCATGCAGTTGTAAAGGCTGTTGCTACTCCTGATCCAGCCTTGGAGCTGCCCTTAACAGCAGAGAACGTTGAGAGTGTTTTGGATGAAGTTCGACCATATCTGATTGCTGATGGGGGAAATGTTGCGTTGCACGAGATTGATGGTAATGTTGTGCGGTTGAAGCTCCAAGGAGCATGTGGCTCGTGTCCAAGTTCTGTTGTGACAATGAAGATGGGTATTGAAAAACGTTTAATGGAAAAGATACCAGAAATTGTTGCTGTGGAACCAATAGCTGATGAAGAAACTGGACTCGAGCTGAATGAAGAAAATATTGAGATGGTAATTTCATTATAACCTTATTAGCTCTAAAAATTTGAGTTGTTCTCTTTCCATCACTGCCATCTAAAAAGAGCTGCTCTTTTTCCTATTTATATTATAACTTTCCACTAACTAGGAAAAAGGAGATTGAGAGAACAAGCCATAATGGTCAATGAATCTTTTTTCCCCTGAATTTTTCTAAATTAATGGAAGCAGCAAGCTGAACAGTTCAAGATTTGTTTCAAATCTTTGATGATAAGTGTTTCCATTCTTTAGCTGAGGAATGCTGAAATGTTTTAGTACTGAAAAGAAAAGAGACATGCGGACAAGTTTATAACTGCCAAGTTATGGCACAAAGGAGAGTATGATTAAGAAACTTAAGCTAAAATTTGCAGTAATGGTTTCAAATCCCATGCTGGAGTTCATCCATCAAGTACATAAACCAAGTTTATCAATGAGAACAAATATATCCTAGAATGATGTAAAATTTGCGCCAAGATGTTTTTTTCTGTCATGCATTGACCTAGTAACACAGTAGAGATCATGTTCCCTTTTTGTTTAGTTTTCTGATCCATTATATTTGTTTAAATAGTTGGTCAATGTATAACATTATTTTGATGGCTTCATTGATCTGGTTTTGCATTCTATTCACAAGCATATGGTACTTCTTCCATAAACTTTATTTGGAATATGCTCTATGTATCCTTCAGTCTGTTAGTTTCATCCTTGGTAGTAAATACTTGTGTTTAGTATTGTGTATTGTGTTTTGGTATGCACTTGAAGAAAATAGTTGTAAATGTTAACTTATAATTATGAATTTATATGCCATGTCAGGTACTTGAAGAGATTAGGCCCTACCTGGTCGGGGCAGCGGGTGGATCTCTTGAATTAGTTTCCATCGAGGAGCCAATAGTGAAAGTTCGAATCACAGGTCCTGCTGCAGGGGTCATGACTGTGAGAGTGGCTGTTACACAAAAATTGCGAGAGAAAATTCCAAGCATAGCAGCAGTCCAACTATTGAGTTAAAGATTCAAGGGATTTCAATCCACAACAGGTTTCCCAAATAAAGCATTTATTGCCAAGCTTGTAATACATTTTTATGAACACGAACTCCATTTTCTGATGTATAGTATTAATATGATCTGTATACTTTTTTTCCCGAACAAATATGATCTTTATACTTTGAATGCCAGTGTTGAATTAGTAAAATTTTGAGTCTGTTTTTAAAACCCTAATAAGAGCAAGGACCTTCCTTGTATTTTTCATCATTCTTCTTATGTTTAAAATACACTTTATGGCAGATTTGGTTTTGAACCCCCTTTGCTGCAGCCGCACATTTCTTCTCTTCCTCTCTCGTGTCTCCCTCACAGCTTCATCACCATTCTTTCTTTGTTCTCCGGTGACCATGTTGTCACCGTCCATGTCACACTCGGCCATTGCCTCTTTCTCGATTTTGTGCTTTAAAGGTTGAGATCGAATTTATTGGAGTTTGTCTCCTTGTTTCGTGGAGATCCTTTCACCGACGTCTCTGCCTTTTCAGTTTTTCATTTGTGAAGTTTGGGTATCATATTCATTATTTAAAATCAATTTTCAAGTTCCGTTTTGTGAGCTAATTCGGGTTTCATTCATATTGTTTGAGTAGTAGAGCACAACTTAATTTGTTTTGTTTTCCATTTATGTTATGGCCATGAATGATCATGGCAGTTACCATTTTATGTTTTCGATGGGTTGTTGTCATGGTTTCCTACGTTTTTGTTTATTGTTGCCATGGTATGTTAATGCAGTCAAAGGCTCCATGGACTTTTGTTTTGCTTGCATCAATGTTTAAGGGTGGGACCATCTGGTTCAATTTTGTGGAGAATCACATGTCCTTGTGTTGGTTTAAAAAGGGTTATGAGTAAGAATTTTAAGTGGGGTCTTATTTCATGAAAATTATGGTGAATTTTAGCTCGTAGAGTTACTCAATAACCGACTCGAAAAACTAGTAAGCTATTCAAAATAAAACATACTATTTTTTTAATTAAAGTGAATTAATTGTATGTTATTGAATAATAATAATATAATGTTGAGTAAATCTTTTCAACAATTATCATTGTTGTTGTAAATAAAATGAGACAGATCGTGAGTTATTCGAGTATAATTCAATTAACACTCAATTTGATTAGACTCCACCCGAGTTCACTTATTGTGAGCTTCTTGAGTTTAACTCGATCAATACTCAACTCAATTAAACTCAGTCAAGCTTGAACTTGGCTCGAGTTTTTAATGAGTCGAGTCGACCTTGTCACTATCAAACTTAGCTTGAATTCTTAACGAACCGAGTTGAGTTAAATACAATTAGGTTCAACTTAAATTTAAATTCTACTCAATTAAACTCCATTCAAGATTTAACTTCGCTCTCTACTCATTTGTACCCCTAAGTTTATATGTCGTAGAGCTAGCGAACCAGTGTCAACGAAGGTGTGAAGATTACATCGGTTTTCTTGAATCTGTTGCCGTGAGATACAACAGTACCGAGTGACAAGAACCAAAGCATTGGGAATGAGAAAAAACGGATAAGGCAAGTGAGCGTAAGGGGGACCGCCGAAAAGGCATCCGACTACTTACAACAGCAGCTATACTGCAAACTGCAGCTGGTACAACACAAGGAAACAAAAGGGTCTCACTCGAAGCCCTAACCGAACGGAAAAGAAAAAAGATCATTCAGTCGGGTGCGTTCAAATGACTCACTCTCACATCCTTCGTGCCGTGGACCCACCGGAAATCCCATCGATTAGAGAAGTAGCCAATGAGAAGGCAGAGATTAGGATCAACTTTACGGCATCAGCCAATGGGAATCAAGATAAGGCCTTGTGGTGGACCCTAAAAGGGAAATCCATCACTCTAGAAATGGTCCCAAAAGTGCACCCATTGCCTTTTAAAATGCTAAAAGAGTCAGCTTGTGGGTCACACCCTCCCTTTAGATCTACAAATAATTGTACCACTTCAGAAAGATCTCTGAAAATAAAGCACCAATTCAAGATTTCTATGTTTTGTTTTTGGTTAATTTGAAGTAAATTAATCAGGATTTTAGTTGAGTTCCATGTTATCTACCAGAAAGATGGCCAACGCCGTTGGTGCCAAGAATGTTAGAGCTTGTGATAGTTGTATAAAGAAACGGGCTCGATGGTACTGTGCTGCCGACGATGCTTTCCTTTGCCAAGCCTGTGATTCTTCGGTTCATTCGGCCAATCCGCTTGCTCGTAGACATGATCGAGTTCGGCTGAAAACCGCGTCAGTTAAGTCCTCGGGAGATGAAGTTCCATTAGAGAGGTTTTCACCGTCGTGGGATCGAGGGTTTACTAAAAAGGCAAGGACGAGGCGACCGGCCGGGAAGGGCTCTGTTCGCACGAAAAGGAAGAACAACCCCGTTCCTATTGTGCCGGAAGTCGGTATCGATGAGAATTCCTCGCATGAAGAGAATGAAGAGGAGCAGTTACTTTATAGGGTGCCGATATTTGATCCCTTTGTTACAGAATTATGCACTTCGACGACGTCAAACGAAGCTGCCGTGACAACGGTAAACGACGTGGAAACGGTTGATGCTGCGGCGACCGAGTCTAAAGCTTTCTTATCTGATGGTTCGCAAGCGGTTTTCCCTTCCGAGATGGATCTCGCAGAGTTCGCTGCCGATGTCGAGAATTTACTCGGCAAGGGTCTCGAAAACGAGTCCTTCGCAATGGTGGATCTTGGTCTAATTGACTCCAAAGAGGACTTTAGAGTGAAGGTTGAAGATGAAGAGAGTTTCGAAGCGGGCATGGCGAGAGAACCGTTTGAATTAAGCTTTAACTATGATTGTCCGGCAAGCTGCGGCGGTGAAGATAAGTTTGTAAAGGAAGTAGTAAAAAAGAGTAAAGGGGATGTACAATCCGAAGAGAATACTGCTAAAACGAAGAAGAGGAAACCACTTTTGATCTTAGATTATGAAGCAATCATCTCCGCCTGGGAAACCCAAGGCTCCCCGTGGACGTCCGGTGGCCGACCAGATTTAGACACAGACGAGTGCTGGCCTGATTGTCTGGTAAATAAGCTTAAGCTTTCTACTTCGTTCCACTTATATATCTTGATGTATTGACGAATGACAATTACAATGGTTTTGGTTTCGAATTTGCAGGGAAACGAAGGAGCAGGAGTTCACCCTATCTATGGTGGTTTGATCGGCATGATAGGGCCAACGCCTGGAATGGGAGATGGAGGACGAGAAGCAAGAGTATCTAGATACAGAGAGAAACGGAGGACGAGGTTGTTCTCTAAGAAAATAAGGTACGAGGTTCGGAAACTGAATGCCGAGAAGAGGCCTCGAATGAAAGGGAGATTCGTGAAGAGTTCCGGACCTGGTTTCCCATTGCACAAGTAGTCGCTGTTTTTTTAAAACCATTCCATTCCTTTGGTACTCGGCACCGGTGAAACGAATCGGCGGTTAGTTCCCTGTGTTTAGGCGTCTAATGTTCTTAAACTTCAAATAAATGGCGAGTTGCTGAGGTTTCTTTTGTTATTCTCTCGGATTTTCTTCTTTTTTTTCCTGAAATCTGAATAAGATTCTGGGGAATTATAGAAGAAATTATATTTAAAATAAATGATTCTTGTAGAGATTTTATCTTGAGTTATTGAAACTCAAATATTTATATTAAAGTATAACTTCAACTTATATTTTTGATAAATTACTAAAACATTATATATATATATATGTTAAATTATAGTTGAGATTAATTTAATTTATTTTTGTTAATGATTTTCAATTTAAATAATAGAAAATTAGTCATTAATATTTTATTTATTTTTAATTCAATCCTTAATTTTTTAAAATTTCTACCTCATTGTTTCGAAAGACTACAAACATATAATAATAAAATTAATCTTATTCAATTTAAGCATTATTTTTTTTTTATAAATATATCAATCTCATTATTTCAAAAATTAATCATTGAGGTATATTGATTTTTTATTATAACAAAAAAGTTAATGATTAAAACATGTAATCCTACCTATTTTGGTCGTTGAGGTTTCTGTTAAAATTTTAACGAAAAAATTAATAACAATGACGTGGTAATAAAATAAAATTTGTATAATTACATATTTAATTCTTAATTTATTTATTATTTTAATTTAATCTTAGTTTTGAATTAATAAATAAAATTAATCATCTAATCCGATGACGACATGACACCTTTTTACTTTGATAAATTTAACTTATACTTTATCATAGATCCTCGTGGGAACAATACTCACTCACCCTTTATTACTTGCACGACTGTGTATACTTGCACACATGTGATCCACATAATTTATAGTAAGCACAGTACGAACATCACCACAAACATAATTAAAAGAATTCTAAAATCAAATCTAGATTTTTATTAAATTAATCTAAATTATGCCTCAATTAAATTAAACCAAAATAATTAATATAAAAAATAAAAAGACAATTTTAGAGGGAAATAAGCCACTATTTTTTTAAAGTTTGAGATTACTTTATTTTTAGTGTAAAATTTTTGAAGGATATAAGTTACCCAAAATTTTAGGGAAATCAAAAATAAGTTTTGATTAATATATGAAAAAAAGAAAAACAAACAAACAAAATTTTACCCAAAATTAGTGTTAGAGAACTAGTTTAGTAATTTGAGCTTTGAGAATTAGTGTTGGTCTTAAATTTTTACAATAGGCAGTGACTGCTCTCATTATATTATTTTTTGTAAAATAATTTGGTCGAACCAAATGAATATATTTATATTATTTAAATAAAAAGATATTATTTTTATGCTTTATAAATTATTGATATTATAAATATATTATTTTAAAATATTCAAAATATTTATAAAATAATATATTTATATTATAAATAATATATAAAGTCCTAAACCCTGCGTCTTAAAGGTTTAGGAGTTATAATTTAGAATTTAAATTTTAAAGATTTACTATATATTATTTATAATATTAAAATATTATTTATATAAATATTTTAGATTTTTAAATAATATATTTATACTATAAATAACATATAAAAAATAAATTATGTATATATCTTAGTATATATATGAATAATATATTTTATATCATTTATATTATTATTTATTTTTAAAATAATTTAAATTAATCTCGATATTAGTTATATATATAATATTTATAAAAAAATATTACTATAATTTTATGTTGGTTCAGTAGTTAAGACATATCTTTTGTATTTAAACTTTAAATGCTCTGGTTTTTATTATTTTTTGGCATAAAGATAATTTTAAACTTTAATGTTTATAATTTTTATCGTTTTGGTCTTTATTTTTTTTGGTGATAAATTTAGCCTTTAAATTATATCTTTTTGACAAATAGCTTATTTTCTAATTATCATGATAATTGAACCGTTAAAAATCTAACAATGATGACATGTCATATGCATATGATAATATATTTTAAATCACATAACATCTAACCTACCAAATACATATATATAAATATATATAAAATATAATTTTATTCTAATATAAAATATAAAATAATTAAAATTCAAATAAAATATTAAAAATTAATTAATTCTAAAATAAAAGGCTACTAAACATTTCCAAAACTATCTACTAAATTAATTAATTTTTAGTAGTATTTTATTTTAAAATTAATTATTTTTTAATATTTCATTTGTATTTTAATTGTTTTATATTTTATATCAGAATAAAATTATATTTCATATATATATATATGTATTTGATAGGTTAGATGTCATGTTATTTAAAATAATATTATCATATGTATATAACATGTCATCATTGTTAGATTTTTAACGGTCTAATTATCATGGTAGTTAAAAAATAAGCTATTTGCTAAAAAAATATAGGTTAAGAACTAAATTTATCTAAAAAAAAATAAAGGCTAAAACGATAAAAATTATAAACGTTAAGAGTTAAAATTATCTTTATGTTTTTTTTTAACAAAAAGATATCATTTTGAACAAATTAAACTTTAAAGCAGCTGCACCAAAATAATCTGATTTAGGTTAACGATTCTATTAAAAGTTAATAACCGAATGTTATAAATGAGAAAGCTAAAAATTAATATTAAACTTAAATATTTTTAAATTTTAATAATATTTTTTAATAAAAGTCACTAATATTATTAAAAAAAATACTCAATATTACAATAATGATTTACAATTATCATTATAAACTAAATACATAATTTGAATATTTTCTTAAAACTAACCACTTTAAATCATACAAAGACCATACAATGAAAAAGTTTAAAAAAAAAAACTTATCCAAAATCTCAATCGAAATAAAAGACACAAACAAATCTGACTGTATCGGCAAACGAACCATAAAAGGGGATTAATCTATTGAAAGACCGTCGAGAATCATAAATCTGAACCGAGTGTCGCAATAAATTATGCACGAGCGCAAACCACGTATCCAAATTCAATCCGAGGGTCCAAAGCAAGGAAGATTATCGTGATAACAAATAATCGTCATCTTGATCAGTCGTGGCATCGATCCAATCTTAAAACACAAAACAAAAGAAAAAATATACCAAACGACGAAAAAACATATCAAAAGATAAAATAGATCATACCACAAGAATATAATTATTTATTAAAAATAAAAATAAACAAAAGATAAAAATCGACGATCAACGACTAATATTAAAACCGATACTGCTTTCGGTATATAAAAAATAAAAAGAAAGCGGCCAAGATTGAGAAAGCGGCGCTTTTGATCTTCCAGGGTAAGGAGATAATAATTTAATAATATTTTTAAATCAATAAAAATAATTTAATAACACATATCATAGTTTATTTTTTATGACACCTTCATTCAACGTGAATGCGTATATGACCCCTTTATTTTTTCTTCTTTTATAAGAAAAATTAAACTTAGAATTAATATTAACTAAATAATTGTAATTAATTTTTCTTCTCCCGTCATTATTTATTTAATAGACTAAGAATACAACTTAAATTATTCATCATGAAAAAAATATTTATAATTAAAATAAATAAATCAAGTACGTTTCATAAAAACACTTTACATCCAATTTTAAACCTATTTTAAAAATTTGAAACTCTAAATAAGTAGCACGAGCCATTCAACTTCAGATAATTAAAGAAATGATTGTTGTTCCTAAAAATTACGAGCTTGAACATCAAAAATATTAATATAGTGATTGAGTAAATAATATCCAATAATTAAAAATATATACTAAAACAGATACTATTATAATTACTGTATAACTGAATAAAAAAACTCTAAATAAGTAATTTCTTAATTGCAATTCTTAACAATAACTAAAGTTAATATAAGGTATAAAGATAATTTTAACCCTTAACGTTTATAGTTTTTGTCGTTTTGGCCCTTATTCTTTTTTGGGATAAATTTAGCCCTTAACCTTTATCTTTTTTACAAATAGCTTATTTTTTAACTAGCTTGATGACTGGACCGTTAAAAATTTAACAATGATATATATATATATATAGAATATAATTTTAAATGACATGGAATGTAACCTATTAAATACATATATATATATATATATATGGAATATAATTTTATTTTAATATAAGATATAAAACAATTAAAATTCAAATAAAATATTAAAAATTAATTAATTCTAAAATAAAAATTATAAAACATTCTTAACCCTAACTACGATAAAATCAAAATCTTATTCGAATTGTGTTTATATTTTTTATTATATTTTAAAATTAAAAATAAATAACATATTTTTTAAAATTTCTACATAATTATTGTGACACAATTGTCTCATGAAAACTTTTTTCCCGTGAATTTGATTTATATGTAATATTTAAAATTAAATGTGATGGATTTTGTATTATTTAAATTATTGTCTAGAATTTGACATTTAAAATATTTGTTATATAATAAAAAATGAAATATTATATTAGTTTATGATATTTTATTATATAATATTATTCCCGTTATTTTTTATTTGTTCATACATCTCAAATAAAAAATAATTACAATACACTATGATTACAAATTCTAAAATAAAAATATAAATACAATTCGAATAAAATTTTGATTTTATCGTAGTTAGGGTTAAGAATGTTTAATAATATTTTATTTTAGAATTAATTAATTTTAAATATTTTATTTGAATTTTAATTGTTTTATATTTTATATTAGAATAAAATTATATTCCATATATATATATATATTTGATAAGTTATGTTCCATGTCATTTAAAATTATATTTCATATATATATCATCGTTAAATTTTTAACGGTCCAGTCATCAAGTTAGTTAAAAAATAAGATATTTGTCAAAAAGATATAGGTTAAGGGTTAAATTTATCCCAAAAAAAGAATAAGGACTAAAACGACAAAAACTATAAACGGGGTTAAAATTATCTTTATGCCTTAATATAAAATAGTAAATTAAAATTGACAACCGACCATAATTACATAATACTTGCGATCACTAATATTATATTATTGCAAATAAAAATAAATCTATTTTTAAAAAATAGAAAATAAATAAAACCAACAAACCAACTTAAACAGCGGGCTTTGTAAATTTTCCTCTTTTTGCTTTATTAAAATAAAGGATAAATTACACTATTGGTCACTAAGTTATGGGTATATTTATAATTGGTCATATAATTATTAAAAATTATATTTAGATCATTCATTATAGGTAAGGTTATATTTAGGTCACTTAATTATTAAAGGTTATATTTTTGATAACTCAATTATGTGTAAGTTTACGATTAAGTTATATTTTATATATTTTTTAAAATATATCAATTTGGTCATTTTTTTCTTTCAAATCATTTGTATTCTCTCATTAACATTAGAATACTTTGTTTGAAATCATTAATTAATCTAATACACAAATTGATAAGTTTTTTTTTTAAATATAAAGGGTGACTTAAATATAATTTTACCTATAATTGAGTGATCCAAATATAACTTTTATTAATTAGATGACCTAAATAATTTATTTAATAATTGAATAATCAAATTTTATCTATTATTAAATGACTTTCATTGTAGTTTACCCTAATATAAACTAAATATATTAATTATTTTCTTGTTAAAAAAACAATAAAAAACTACCAAATAAAATTGATTGAGTCACCACCACCGCTCACTATTTACAGAGGAATAGAAATTTCCAGTTTTCCACCAGGGTATGGTAATTTCCTTATTTTTTTTTTGGTTTAAAATCAACATTTGAATTCTGAGAATATACCATGATTTATCATAATTCATATCGTAAAAATTCTAATATTTTTTTATTAATTATTAATCCATAGAGGCAGAGGTAGTAGGGAGAGGACAAGAGGAAAGAAGACTCCCCCTTGCGCCTGCAATTGTAAAGGCCCCTTTTTTGCCATAAATTCTTTCTTTTTTGTTAAGCATTATCATTATACGTTACATTTTCAGCCAATCGAATGCAATTTATGTTCCCCAAGCTTCTTCTTGTTTTGGGTGTTTTTGTATAATCTTCAATCTTTTTTATGTGTGTTTTTAGTCTGGCATTTTGCATGTTGGGGTGGTTGGCTGAATTCTAAGCGTTGGTGATGGCGGCTAAGAAGGCGTACGAGTCTTTTTCCAAGAGCTTAATAGAGGACGTCCACAAATGGGGTTGCATGAAGCAGACCGGGGTGAGTTTGAGGTACATGATGGAGTTCGGGTCCGATCCTTCGGACAGGAACTTGTTGCTTTCCGGTCAGTTCCTCCACAAGGAGCTCCCTATTAGAATTGCTCGCAGAGCTATTGAGCTTGGTACCCTCCCTTATGGCCTTTCTGAGAAGCCTGCTGTTTTGAAGGTTTCTTTCTTCTTTTCTCTTTTGAAATTTCATGTCTTGGATGAACCCCAATGCTTCATTCTTGGTTTGATTTTACATTTTGACAAAAAAGGGTCTTTGAATTTCAATCTCAACTTCAACTTCAACTTGACTTGCCTTTAAAATTCATTAGTCTCGGATGAACCCCAATCCTTGCTTTGATGCTGCTATCTGCTAACTTTTTCTGGTACCTTTGAATCTAATGGAATCAAAGAAATTGTTTGCATTTTCATCAAGTTTTTACATCTTCTGTCAGCATTTTGGTACTTGCATTCCTTGTTCTGTGAGGTAAGAGTTCGTTTTGATTTGCAAGATAGGGAGAGATTAACTTGTTTGGTTTGATTTCTGATTGCTTAGGTCCGAGACTGGTACATTGATTCCTTCCGTGACATGAGAAATTTCCCTGAGATCAAGGATATAAATGATGAGAAGGAATTTACACAAATGATCAAGGCTATCAAGGTGAGACACAACAATGTTGTCCCTACGATGGCTTTGGGGGTTCAGCAGTTGAAAAAAGGAATGGATCCAAAGATTGTTTATGAGGATCTCGACGAGATTCATCAGTTTCTAGATCGGTTTTACATGTCAAGAATCGGAATGCGTATGCTTATTGGTTAGTTTCAACTTCATTACTTTTGGTGTGATAAATCTATTGTTTTCTTATTCTTATCTGTATCTTGGAGCTGGTTTTAAGCACTGTTTGCATGTTTAAATTTGGGTGAAACCAGGGCAGCATGTTGAGTTGCATAAGCCGAATCCTCCTCCGCACGTTGTTGGCTATATACATACAAAAATGTCTCCGGTGGAGGTGGCACAAAATGCTAGTGAAAGTGCACGTGCTATTTGTTTGCGAGAATATGGGAGTGCACCCGAAATCATTATCTATGGCGATCCCAATTTTACATTTCCGTACGTTGATTTTATCTACATTCTAATCATAGATTCTCCCGAGCCGTTGTTTGTCGTTCGTTTAGTCATAAATATGGTAACCGATGATTTTTTTCTGTCACGTGTATGTCTGTTTTTATTGCATAACAGGTATGTCCCAACACACTTGCAGCTTATGGTGTTCGAGTTGGTCAAAAACTCCCTGCGTGCTGTCCAAGAGCGCTTTATGGATTCAGATAAAGTCGCGCCGCCTGTTCGAATAATAGTTGCTGAGGGAATTGAGGATGTGACTATAAAGGTAGTTTCTCATGCTTAATGAAATATGTGATTTCCGTCATTGTCGAGCATCATCAGTCAGTCTTAACTGGCAATGCAGATCTCAGATGAGGGGGGTGGGATACCAAGAAAAGGTCTTCCCAAAATTTTCACATACCTTTATAGCACTGCAAAAAACCCCTTGGATGAGTACCCAGATCTCGGAACAGATGATAGAATAACAATGGCTGGATTCGGTTATGGAATACCTATAAGCCGCTTGTATGCGCAGTATTTTGGAGGGGATCTTCAAGTTATCTCTATGGAAGGATATGGTGAGTGTAATCTTCTATGATTTTATCGTTTAATCACTTAAAATTGCCTGCGCCATTTAAGTACAGCTCTGAGGTATTAGCCGTTGAACTGGTATGCTTGACAGCATAAGGTATTATACTTATATACCAATAGTACTTTAGTAATGATGATATAAATGATCAGATAAGAGTTTGCATTCTTAATGGTGTCACCGGTAACGGCGTGTTGATATAAAGTAGAATGCAACTATGAAAGGATTGTTCGAATATAAAACCAGATAACTAAATCTCAAACTGGCGTATCCTGTGTTATGATTGACAGGGACTGATGCATATCTTCATTTGTCTCGTTTGGGGGACTCAAAAGAACCATTGCCATAACTCTCTCTACTCGGTCTGCTCCACAGGAAGGAGGACGAGGGAAATATAACATTGAACGGGGGAAGGAAAAGTTTATAGTTTCCTGTCAAAAAAAAAAAAAAAAACTTTCAAATAAATTTTGTAAACTCATAGCTCTTTCACCTCCTTCATAGTTTTCTCATTTCCAGCTGGTTGAACATTGTTTTCTATCTTGAAACAGGAAACCAAACAGTTGTTTCTAGGCCAAACTCTTAATTCAGCTTGTAACTTGGTATTCTATGATGCCATCCAGCTTCTAACTTGAAACTAATGACTTGAGAAGAAAGAAAAAGCAAGGGTTTTCACCATTGCCATGGGACATTGATCACAGGCTGAATAATTTTTACTATAACTCAAAGGAAAAACATAATTTGATGGTAAAATCAATAAAAGGATTGGTCTTTCCATTTTTTTTCCAACATGAAAAGTGCCTTACTGAATATTCTAGCCAGATGTGCCTAATCTGAAAGGATTAAAACAATAGAAGAGTAGGGGGGGGGGGGGGGGATACAGTTCAATGCTTCCTTTCCTCTATTTCCCCCACCAGAAAAGTGTTGAATCCTTTTTTCAGTCAGTTTTTCTGGTAAATAACTGGCTTGTACAAGATCCAAAATTCTTGTTTCCATTAGGATTATGATTGCTCCTTCAATCAAACCAAGTATGACAATTACGAATCGGCGATCCTCCATCGCAGCTGGCTCGTCGAACACTACAACTTAATGCTGCTCTTATGAATGAACCTGTATTGCATAGTCAAGCACAAGGATGATAAACTAACTATAATCTGGTAATAGAACAGCAGAAGGTGTAAATTTAAAGATATACCTGATGTAACTTTTCTTCCTTAAAGCTTACGGTTCTAAGCTTCAATTCGCCTCTGTGGGTTGTCATTTCTTCCAATATCTCAGCATCAGAAAAGCTGTCTTCAGACCCTTCACTGTGATAACAAAATGATTCCCTTTCCTGTTTAAACATTACTAAGTATGTGAACAAACTGCATAAAATCATTTAACCCGAAGGAATATCTATGACTCGGAACAACACCAATGCAAATATTGTTTTGGTTGTAAAACAGCAAATTGAGAGGAAGGACTGAACAAGATGTACCTTGAATGATAAACTTAAGTTTCTACGTGGTGTGCCAGCAATTTCTTCGTACTCAGCAGCATCGAGTTCTCGAAGATATTCATGTGAGAAAAACTTTGGAAGTATGTATTGTCTAATGCTGATGAGGAGGAAGAATGGCAGTGGAAACAATATTCCGGCTATAGGTATCCATGTCACCCCAAAACATACCAGAAAATATACCAATTGAAAGAGTGTAAACATCAAAATGGACTTGAAAGGTACAGACTCCACGAATGACGCATGAACACCTTCGAGGACTCTGTTCAAAGATTTAAGATGCAAAACCACACCAACCATCAGATTCGGTTTCTTATAAGTGTTATACTACTGCTTCTATCAATACATCTTTGTACAAATCATCAAATATCTTCATAAAAAGCTTGTTTTGTATTTTAATTTTACTTTTAAGGTACATTGACTTACTTGTAACGTCTGCCAGGGGTGATGAACAGTAGCAACATCCTTTCCCAGAACTGGTTCCCCGGGAGGCTGTCAATGGCCATGTAGGCAAAGTATCCCCATAGAACCGAGGTAGGTATCATTTTTACTACAGGCAGAGAGCATAACGAAAGTCCAACAAGGAATGACTGCAACAAGTTGCTCATTCTTTGCTCATTAACTCTAACCGGCAAATAAGCATCAATATGCTTCTCGGGATCAAAATTTTCCTTTGCTGCCTCCCTATCGTCACGTTTCATTACAGCATCTTTCAAGTTCTTCAACTCTTTATCTACTGAAGTAGGCTGCAATCCAAATTATGCTCTAGTAAGTCTTGCCGCTGATCAAATATGCTTGTGATGAGAGCATGCATAGGTATGAAGTAGTATTACAAGCATACAGTACTTACAGCAGAAGATGCATCCATTTCTATGAACACAGCTTGCATCCTTCCATAGATTTCTGAGTTGCTTGCTAGTTGTGATATGCCCTCCTTGGCACTTTTTACCATTTTTTTCCTAATCAACTGCAATTGATGGATTGCATAATCTAAGAAGCTAGATTGATGGGAATTATACAGGAATTGGAGTAATAATTTCTAATTGTACAATGTCTAACCTGTCTTTTGAGAACTGCAAGGCTCTTGGTGTGCATGGGAGATTGTGGAAGGACCCCATTTGAAGGAGGGAGTCCTAGCAATCCACATATCAGTGTCTGAAACCAAAATTGATAAGAAGCATTTAAGCTTGATATTAGTAAGAAATATTACATATATATTTGAGAATATAACTTGTAAAAAAGAGGGAAAGGACTATGGAGAGAGAATAGGTCGGAAGAATTAAGTACCATAACTCCTAGCAATAAGATATCATAATGGTAAGCAGAGGGATTTTTAAGGTTAAACTCCTTTTGTTGTGCCAACTGTGAAGCAACACTGTGATCAAAGAAGTATAGACCTGCTATCATTACTGCTGGTATAAAGGCAGCAAAGATGTACATTATTGGTACTTTTCCCATATCCTGTAACAAGAGACATGATTTAAGTATAAAATGTTTGAAAAAACAGGTATGCACCAAACAAACATTTTAGATCCTCAACAAATGCTTCCTCGATTGTAAGTTCCAACTTAAGGTTACCATTTTTAGAGTCGGTTCAATTATACGATATTGACAACATACGAACTCCGGAAAGGGAAGAAACAAAGTATTTTTTCATACCTTTATCACTGTCCAATGATGTAATGATTCGGGTTCCCAAAGAAGTGGACAGAAAAGTCTCCTGGGAACTCCAGCAGTAACTTGCTGAGGTATTGTGTAAGACAGTGCTGTCCAATATAGGATCATAAGGGGAACCCCATAATCTGCGAGGAAACCTCGAAGCCAACCTGAAAGCAGAGCCATTAAAAACAAAGTTCAAAGAAGAAGAAAAAAGTTCAACAAATAATATCCATTGAAACTAACAAATCAGTAAATCCCAGTTAATGAGTCGGTATACCTGTTCCATAACGCCACAAGCTGGCTTTACGTGTCTTTAACGAAGTGAATAAAACCCCGAATGAGAAAATGACAGCAAGCAACCCATTCGTATATAACCAGTGGAACTGATATTTCTCCAACTTAGGATCTTCACCTTTGGGAACATTAAATTCACTAATCACTCCCTATTATCCAAACATTACAACTGTCAAGGTTAAATCATAGGATTCTGCCATCATAAACACCATAATTTTCTTGTTGCACAAAGTCATTTGAATACCTTAACAGCCTCTTGAAGGAAAAGGACAGTTATTAACATGCCAAAAAGCTCTCCTGCAATTCTTGTAAATCTGGTGATTATGGTACATGCATTGAATATAGCAAGAAGAATGAGTAGCATAGCTGTCCATACACAAACCCTGGGAAAGATAACAAAATAAACGAAATTAAACAATAAGAACATTTCAACTGAATCAAGAATCTTGAAGAATGTTAAATAATGATCTTATAATTACAACAAGGAAAGAAAAGGAGAGGGAATGATATTCATTACCATGCAGTCCAAGCCAAAAAGAGTTCTTGGCCCAACTCTGGCCTTCCTTTGCTGAAATTGTACAAATAAGTGTACATAATAATTGTTGGCTCCGCAACACCTACTATCAATAAAGGCTGCCCACCTAAAATGGAGTGAATGATTCCACAAATAGCCGTAGAAGCCAATGTTTCCACCGTGCTGAGGGCACCATCTGAAACAAGAAAAACAAAAACAATATTAAGGTTTATTCATGAAAAGCCATAAACTAGAAAAATAGGATAAATGAGTTTTTGGCACTAACATCCACCAACAATAATCTTTGGCATAAGATGATTTGCTTTGAAATAACCTCATTCTAGATCATTCTAGCTTTTGAACATTCTCATAAACATATGCAGTACCTGTATCTCGACTCAGTTGCTCTCCAAAGGCAATAACAGGAAGAGCAGAAGCAAAGAAGATATAGAAAGTTGGAGCAAATATCCTGGTAGGAATGATAGGTCAAAGATGAATCAAACTTGAAAATATCTTCGTAAGTGGAACATAAAGTAGTGCCAAAAACATCAAAACGAAGAACATACCGAAAACCTGAGCAAAATCCATTTACCCAATCTTGCTTGTAGCACTTGCTTCTTCCCTTGATGTCTTTGATTATACCCTTGAATGGACTTCTCATGTTTCCCATAACTGATTCAAGAGGGCAAAACATGATAGGTCAAAGATAAATCAAACTTGAAAATATCTTCGTAAGTGAAAAAAAAAAGCTTTTACATAAATCTTATATTCTACAATGACAGCAACACATTTGTCCAAAACATAAGCAAAACAGAGTAAAGTGTAAAATGCCTACTAGGAAGTTGGTAAAACACATGATAGCACACTAAAGAGGACATGTATGCATGTATGTTTGTGGATTTTGTGAAGCCCAATAACAGTCATGATACAAGTGCATGATAAAAGTGAGAATCAACTAACAAAAAATTTATGGAATACATGTGATTTGTAATTTACAAGTAACAATATCATTGAATAAGGCAGAACCATCCAAAAGCAAGCTAATATAAAAACAATTTGATCTGACCATGCTGGCACAGTTATTAGACATCTCATAAAACAATAAATATGAACAACAATTCAGATTAGTGGTTATGGCAGGCTGAATAAACAAATAAAAACTAAAAAATCCCAGAATGTCAAAAAGAAAAATGAACAATTTAAAGAACCCAGAATGCTACCTAAAGAATATCATGTAAACTACAAAACATAATATTTTACTCACATTATTCATTTTCCAAATGGTAAAAAGAAAGAGCAAGGAAATCAAGATTCAACCATGAAAAAGTCGTTCAATAGAGAAGCAAGGAAGAAACCCAAAATTTCTACATTGGGAAAATCTCCGAGGAAAAACAATGAAGAAGTATCTCACACTTAAAAGGTTTCATTGTTGTGGTTCTATATTTCAAAGCCAATGCTCGTAAAAACTTGTTTAAATCCAACATAGAAAAAGAAGAGCATGTATCATAACTGGACATGACAATGAAAACAAAACGGTGACGGACCTAGAAACTCCGCGCCGGAGACGGTTTCCAACTGAGATTTTACTTCTTCAACTTTTTTTCCCAGTCCCGTGCCTCTTTTGGAAAGAAAAATGAGTGCAAAGAATGAAAATATTCGAATAAAAATATTTAGATTTTAATTATTTAAATATTTGAATTTTATTGTTTAAATATTTTTATATTTTTTGTTCGAATAATTAAAATCTAAATGTTTTTATTCGAATATCCAAATATTTTTATTCAAATATTTAAAATATAAATATTTTTATTCGAATATTTTTTAATCAAAATATTTGAATATTTATTATTTTTCAACTAATATTTTTATTTATATATTTAATATTATTCAAATATTTTAATTCGAATAATATTAAATAAAAATATTTAAATATTTAATATTCAAATATTTAATATTTATATTTTAAATATTTAATTATTTTGATTTATTTATTAAATGTTTTATTGTTTTAATTTAAATATTTAATGTTTTAATTTAAATATTAATTTACTTGAAATTTTGTTATTCTAAGCTTTTACTAAAACTTGATCACTTAATAATACATGTAAATACACTATGACACAAAAAGTAACTTGGCCTAGTGATTCACTTGTTGGTTAGAAGTTTGCTATGCTGGAGGTTGTGAGTTTAAATTCCATTACATGTAAAAGTAAAAAACTTTGCATTTTATTTCTTCCACTAATCATTCACCAATCAGGTGGTGACGAGAGGAATATATAAAATAATAAATAAAAATAAATTAATAAATAAAATTAATCATCCAATCCGGTGGTGACATGTGTCATTAAAATAGGTAGGGTTTCAAAGTTGGGTATCTGATTGACGAGTTCTTTAGTTGGGTGGTCAAAATAGGTATCCCCAAATAGTTGGGTGGTCACTGGTGTAGTTTAGCCAAAACATAAATACTTAAATATATAATTAATGATTAGTGTTTATTTAGGGTTTAATGTTTAGAGATTTATGTTTTAAGGTTTAAGAGTATAATTAATGAAAACTAACGTTAAATATATAATTAATTACATTCTATTTAAAATCTAAACCAAGTTAATGATATTAATCTTTAAAATTCTTATTGGACAACCCATATAAAACAGGTGTCCAAATTTTTTTTAATAGATTTTTAATTTTTAATTAAAATAAGTGTTTAATATTTTATATTAACTCGTTTTATGTCAATTTATTGAAATAATTAATAACCCAATTATAGCTTAATACATATTTTTATTTTTATTTCAAAAAATAAATTAAAAAATATCTTAAATATCTCAAAATTATAATAATTTCAGATCTTCAAGACCTCAAAAAATCCTAATTTGACGTTATTGTTGTTATAGATAGTTTTGATGAACTTCATTGCCATCATCATTAGAGATTCTATCTATTTTTTTCAATCACTCATTTTCTAAAATCGGTGAACGATAAACACGAAAGATTTTAACCGTTCGATGCTCGATTGGTATGTCTCTCGACGATTGTCGACAATAATAATTTAAAAAAATATGCAAGGACTCGGACAACTGTGGTGGTGAAATTCGATGAGACTAACTGTGTCGATAACAACACCAATTTTAAGATTTTAAGATTTTGAATTTTTAAGGATTTGAGTTTTTTTAAAAAAAAATTTGAGAAGTTTTGATCTTTAAAAATATTTTATTTTTTCTTTTTCGAAAAAATAAATTTATTAAAATAAATACACATACCAATTTTTGATTAGATGATAAAGTTATTTTTAACGGTATTACGTTAAAATAATAATAAAATGACACCTTAAATATGTATTTTAATAAAAAATACTTTAAGTACCTATTTCATTCCTAAAATATTTTAGCCATCTATTATACAAAAGATATTAATAAATTTTTATCACAAAACTAAAAAAAAAAAACTTTTTATCACAAAAAATTTAAAAATTCTAAAAAGAATAGTTAAACTTATAAATTATTATAAATAATCATTAAATTTTATAAAATTTTAATAAATGTAAGTATTTTTTTCAAAAGTATACAAATCAACATAACATATCACACCTCCATAATTACGTAGAATTTATATTACAAACTACATTTTTTCATTAATAATACGTCAAATATTTGTTTTTACTACATTATCTAATTGAATCCGTAGAATAATCTTAATAATAAAAGGTAATATAATCTATTTCGATAATTTGGATTCAAGCAATATGCATATATGATAATATAATGAGAAATTAAATAAATATTACTTTATAATCATATTAATAAGAAATTATATCATGAAAAATTTCTGACACCTCATTTATGAACCAATCAATTAATTACATCCATTTAATTATTTCTCTTTTTTACCAAGTGAAACGTCACTTACTAAGAATTATTTTTAATTTTATTTTCAATAAATATTAGTAAAAATTTATTTGGTAAAAAATAAAATTAAAAAAATAATTAAATAATTATGTTTATTAATTATCTTATAAATAACACGAAGAAAATAACTTATAATATAATATTTTTATATTAACATATTTAAGAAAATTATACTCCTTATCCATCTAAATTTCAAAAGCAAAAGCAAATAATACGTAAAGAAATGATACACAAGAATTTAAGATCTATCCGCGTAAGTGAGTCCCTTTTGGCGGCGGGGGAGAAAACTTTTAATTATAAAAAGGGTAAACCGTAAAAATAGTCACTAAACTTTTAAGTTATATTTATTTTGGTTTTCATATTTTTAAAATATGGTATATGATTATTTAAAATTTAGGTTAATTTTATTATGGTTATCGTACTTTTAAAATATATGATAAATTCATCTATTTTTTGTTTCGTATTTGGTAAGATCGTTTAACTTTTAATTTATATTTGATATGGTCATTACTATTATGATCCGTTAAAATTTGATGTTAAATTCTATTTTTCTTAATAAAAATGAATAAATTACAATAATCATCACTCAATTTTTTTAACTCTTTTTTGTCATTAAAGTTTAATTTTTTCTAATTTAATAACTTAACTTTTAAATTATTCATATTTTGACAACTCTCAAATGACATGATTATATAAATTAAAAAATTCGGTTAATCCTCAAAAATTTAGAAAATATGTTTTTTTTTTTATTTTTTTATTAAATTTATCATATCATCATATTTCATACATTAATAATCAAAGTAAAAAAATTATAACTCGAATAAAAATATTTCAATTATCTAATTTAATTGATATAACATACAATCGAAAATTGAATAATTTAAAAATAACGATTAACTAAAATAAATTTTTAAAAATTAATCAAATCTTATTTTGATACAATTTTTAAAATAAAATCATTTCGATTCTGTTACCGTTCAAACTTTAAATAAAATTAATTAAATAATCTTATTTATTATATATAATATTTTCTAAATTTATGTTTTAGTCATTGATCTCTAAAATATAAAAAGATTATTCCTTTGAGACTCATACTATTACAAGAAAAATCTCCCAAAATAGAAAGCAAGTATATTAAAATAATAATCTAATAGTTAGACTGGTCATAATTTCAAAGGCAAACTAGTTACTACACATGTTTTTAGACACCTACAGAAAGAATGCACTAGACTTTAAGATCTAACCGCGTAAGTGATTTGCTTTTAGTTGATACACACTATAATCTATCTTGTGTGTAATTTATTCTAATATAATTATATATTTTCAAAAAAAATATTTATAATAAACAATTAATTAATTTAATAGATATAGTGTTAAATTTATTAAATAAGATTAAATATTTGAATTTTAATATTATAAATAATTAATTAAAATAAAATAAAATTAATAATAAATATTTTAAAACTTGATTTAAATTAATATAAAAAATATAGGAGTATATTTTTAAAATTCATAAACTAAAAATTAGTACTATTAAAATCAAAATTACAGAAACATATGTCTATGATTTAGGAACTTTTGTCATTTGCTACGAAACTGACAAATATTCACTAAATCCAACTGGTTCCAGATGCACATGTTTTGCAGCCCAATATAATTCTATTTTATTAAATTTTATATTATATTTATTAAATTAAAAATTATTATATTTTTAAAATAAATATTTAAATTTAAATTTATATAAAATAAAATAAATATTAATATCAGTTTAACAATCTTTAAACTTTACATCACTTATTCTATTGTTTATTAAACAAAAATGATCAAATATGTTATAAATGTTTTGTTCACAAAATACAAACATTTAATAACATAATTATAAAAAATGCAAGATTATTATCCGAAAAGTTGCGTTATTAGTTGGTTTATTTTATAAATTCATAAGATTATGATGTTTGGTTGTTGGAATGTAAGATTATTTAAATATATATTATATTAAATTATCCTTGTAATATTTTATTAATAATAACTTTCAATTTTCAATATTAATTTTTTGGGCATTATATTTATAACAATCCAGATTAGACAGTCTGAGAGTCAGGTTTGAACCGAGATATAAACCCTGTGTTTGGGCCGAGATTTTGAGCTATAGAAGTCGTTTTGAGCTACTAAGGCCGTTGGGTTTGGCTTTGGAGTGAGTTAGAGGGTTATTGGGGTAATTTTAGGTTTGAAAATTAAGAATAGTGAAG
Organism: Abelmoschus esculentus; assembly: GCA_035048815.1. Lineage (NCBI taxonomy): Eukaryota > Viridiplantae > Streptophyta > Magnoliopsida > Malvales > Malvaceae > Abelmoschus > Abelmoschus esculentus. Next base: position 4,757,973 of record JAUCBN010000012.1, read on the forward strand.
AAAATAATTAATTTTTTCAAAAGAAGAAGGTGAGTGAGGTAATTTATGTGCTTGTTTTCTTTTCCTCACATTTATTTTTTTTCCTTTCAAAACTTGAAGAGAAAAACCGAAGATTTTAAGTTTTAGAGAAAGAATTCCGTTCAAAAATTTAAAAAAAAAGTTTGTACGGTATAAAAAATCTTTATTTTAAGGTAAGATTGAGTTTAAATGGCGGGAGAAGTATAGTAGAGATAGAGACGGAACTAGTATTCAATGTTGAAAGGGTAAAACTCTATTAAACTTTTAAAATTTAAAAATTGATACAAATAAAAACTCGTATTTAATTAACATTTAAACTAAAAAATATAATTTTACAAAAAAGAATTTCAAATTCAATGTCTTAATTCGTTTAGTTTCTATTTATCACTCCTCAATGTTGTAATAATTCTTGTAAACCACGTTGTTGTAAGAAAAGTCGAAGAGAAGGCGAAGCTCGAAGAAAGGGTTAAAGGTTTGGGATAGTCGGACAAACTGTCAGATTAAGAGAAGTACACTTTTAATTTTTTATGTAACTCATAATAATAATAATTTAAAAGCATTAAATTTACTAAATAAAATTAAATATTTACGTTCGAGTGTTATAAGTAACAAATTAAATTAAAAATTAATTTTATAAAAAGAATTTTAAAACTCAATTTAAATTAATAAAAGACGTAGGAATATATTTTTAAAATTCGTAAACTAAAAATTAGTACTATTAAAATCAAAATTAAAGAAACCTATGGCATTGCAATGATTTAGGCACTTCTGTCATTTGCTACGGAACTGACAAATATTCACTAAATCCAACTGGTTCCAAAGGGCACATGTTTGCAACCCACTATAGTTCTATTTATTAAATTTTATATTATTTTTATTAAATTAAAAACCATTATATTTTAGAATAAATATTAAAATTTAAATTTATATAAAAATAAAATAAATATTATTAACCATTTAATAATCTTAAACTTTACATCACTTATTCTATTGTTTATTAAACAAAAATGATCAAATATGTTATAACAGCCATTTAAACAATTCTGAAAATCCACTTTTGGATCTCGAAGTTTGAGAATGGGTCATCCAAAAATTAGGGCATGGAAAGTTTAGGAATTGAGGTGAAAATTGAGATTTTAATTAAAAAGGAAATTAGAGATTCCAAAAATTATAGTTTTGGAAAATTTGGAGAAAAGTTAAAAACAAAAAGGGCCGTTAAATTTAAAGTAAAATTTAAAAATAATTTAAAAAATAATTTGAAGAATAAAAAGCAATTTGAAAAGTTAAAAAACAATTTAGAAAAACGATGGGAGTTGCCATTGATTACTTTGATAGATCGAACACGATAAAACTAGAGATTTAAAACTAAAAAAATTCGAGAATCGATTACGGTTAAAAACTGATTAATATTTACAAACTACTCAAAATTAGTACCTTACAAATATTAACCGCTTATTTAATATTAAAATTTTAATTAAGTTCTATCAAATTTAGTTCAAGTATATTACAAATCGATTAGAGTTCGGTTTAAGTTGGTTTAGAGTTTTAGATCGGTCAATATCATATTTATTAAATTTATTTAAATTAATATCATATTTGTTTCTTTTCATGCTAGTTCACATCAAATAAATCGATTTCAAGTCGGATTATTTATTGAATCTTTGAATCTGTTCAGATTTAAACTGATATATATCTAATTGGGTATGTTTGGATCTTAGATTATATAATCAAATATGTATCAAATTCGAAAGAAAAAAAAACTTGTATACCTTAATTGCGTTTCCTTCTGTATCTTATTTTTAAAAATTTAAAATTAATTTTTAAATTTTAACTCTAATTTTCATATTTTATACCTTAAATTTATATCCTAAAAATACATTCTATCTTCAATTTCTCAAACCTTATCTATAATATTAATCTTAAACCTTAAATCTTAAATTTTTAATTCATTATTTTAAAATAAAAATATTAAGATAACACAATAAAAAATAGTCTATTTCACCTTTTATCTGTATACAACAAAATTGGGGTGGTTCTACAAAGAGCCACTTAAATAAAGCCTAAAAAAAACCCTTGCTAAAGGGTAATGGGGAACCGGCCAACAGCCGGTTCCAATGTAAAATCAGTTTTTTTTTTAAATAATGGTTATTAAATTTATTTTTATATATTCGAATAAAAAATATACGAATAAAAATATTTATACAATAAATATTCGAATAAAAATATTTATAAAATAAATATTCAAATAAAAATATTCATATAATAAATATTCGTATAAAAATATTTGTATAATAAATATTCGAATAAATATATATTCGAATAAAAATATTCATATAATAAATATTTGAATAAAAATACTCGAATAAAAATATTTGAATAAAAATATACGAATAAAAATATTCGTATAATAAATATTCAAATAAAAGTATTTATGTAATAAATATTAGAATAAAAATATGCGTATAATAAATATTTGAATAAAAATATTTGTATAATAAATATTCGAATAAAAATATTCATATAAAAATATTCAAATAAAAATATTCGTATAATAAATATTCCAATAAAAAATTTTGAATAAAAATATTCGAATAAAGATATTCGTATAATAAATATTCAAATAAAAATATTCGAATAAAAAATATTCAAATAAAAAATATACAAATAAATATTGTACACAATTCCTTACAAAGTATACACAATGACCTACAAAAATCGTAAAGAAAAAGGTATGTACACAATTCCTTACAACTTCTCACCATGAGCTAAAGGAGCCATCCAAAGGTAAGGATTTGTGTACATACACAATTTACTACGATTTCCGTAAGCCGTTGTGTATACTTTATAAGGAATTGTGTACAAACATAAATCCTTACCATTTAGGTGGCATATTGTGTATTCTTGTAGGAAATTATGTATGTACACAAATTCTTACCCTTGAAAGCCTCCTCGAGCTCATGATTTTGAAGTGGTAAGGATTTGTGTACATACCTTTTTTCTTACGGTTTTCGTAAGCCGTTGTGTATACTTTGTAAGGATTTGTGTACAAACACAAATCCTTACTTTTTTCGTGCCATATTGTGTATTCTTGTAGGAAATTGTGTATGTACACAAATCCTTAGCCTTGGAAAATTCCTTGAACTCATGGTTTTGAAGTGGTAAGGATTTGTGTACATACCTTTTCTCTTACGATTTTCGTAAGCCGTTGTGTATACTTTTGTAAGGATTTGTGTTTGTACACAAATCCTTACCGTTTTCGTACCATATTGTGTATTCTTGTAGGAAATTGTGTATATACACAAATCATTACCATTGGAAAATTCCTTGAACTCATGATTTTAAAGTGGTAAGGATTTGTGTACATACCTTTTTTCTTACGGTTTTCGTAAGCCGTTGTGTATACTTTGTAAGGATTTGTGTACAAACACAAATCCTTACCGTTTTCGTGCCATATTGTGTATTCTTGTAAGAAATTGGGTATATACACAAATCCTTACCCTTGGAAGCCTCCTTGAGCTCATGGTTTTGAAGTGTTAAGAATTTGTGTACATACCTTTTTTCTTACGGTTTTCGTAAGCCGTTGTGTATACTTTGTAAGGATTTGTGTACAAACACAAATCCTTACCGTTTTCGTGCCATATTGTGTATTCTTGTAAGAAATTGGGTATATACACAAATCCTTACCCTTGGAAGCCTCCTTGAGCTCATGGTTTTGAAGTGTTAAGAATTTGTGTACATACCTTTTTTTTTACGGTTTTCGTAAGCCGTTGTGTATACTTTGTAAGGAATTGTGTACAAACACAAATCCTTACCGTTTTCGTGCTATATTGTGTATTCTTGTAGGAAATTGTGTACAAACACAAATCCTTACTATTTTTGTGCTAATTTATGTATGTACCGTTTTTTTTAAAATTTTTATAAGAAATTATGTATATAATATGACCGGGTAAACCGGTTTAAAGTTTTTTTAAAATTTTTTTAATGAACTACCCACAAAATTGGAAATTGTAATAACTTTGAAAATGCTATTGCTATCCGTCGGTACTGGTGGAAATCCATTCTTAGACATCCGCAGGTATTGGTCTGTCCATGGCAGTGTCTCAGTTGCAGAGTATGACAGTTTGAACATCCTCTAGGGATTGAGAACCGTAAAATACCCCCCCCCCCCCCTGTGTGGTGGTTGGCCATGGCATTAGCCAACATAGATCTCGTCAGTATTAAATTCTTATTTATTGTGGTTAGGTGCGGTGAGGCCATCACGCATGGCATCATCACCTACCACACCATTAGCTAAGCAATGTGACAACAGAGAGATGGTTAGGTTAAGTTAGGTTAGGTCAGGACACCCTGACAAGTAGCCATAGGTCTCATTTGCATAAAGATGAAAACATAGAAAAGTTGAAGCACATGGGAGATGATTTTGGATTTTTCGGTTTGGTATTTTTTAAAAAAACTATATAATAAAAATATAAATTATTTTATTTCGATAATTAAGAGAACAATTTTTATTCTTAGAGGTTACAGGTTTAAACACCAATAATATAATATGGTGATTGAACGATTAATATTTAATAAAAAAATAATATAAAAGATATATTACAATAATTATTATAACTGATTTAAAAAAATTGCGATAAAAATATTTTTAAGAAAATGCTGGTTAGGCAAGTTTAGGTCACCACGATTAGTAATCACACATGTTTCATTTCGATAGAGAATAAATAAGGAAAAAGAAGTTGAAGCTGATTTAAGCTTTTTAGCTTAATAATATTTTTGAAAAATACGATAAAAAATATATTTTTTAAAATTTTAGTGGTCAGATCAAGCCACCACCATTAGTAATCATACGTTTTATTTAGACAAGGATAAAATGATAAAAAGATGTTAAGCACATGAAAGTTGATTTAGTTTTTTTTATATTATTTTAAAAAGTACGATATAAAATTATTTTAAATATTTTAAATAATATTTTTAAATTATTTAGTTTAAATATGAATGTTTGATATTATTGTTAAAAAGTACTTTTAAGTAGATAAAATATTTATTTTAAATATTTTTGAAAAATATAAAAAATTAATGATATAAACTAAAACAAATGAATAACTTTATATAAAAATACTTTTAAAAAGTAAAAACTAAAAATTTTAACTATTAAAAGTATTTTTTTAAAAACTTAACTGAAAAATACTTTTAACCCAAACATATTTTATTTTTTTTTATTTTACACCCTCAAATTGTAATGGTACTTTTACAATATTCATATTTAAAATATCTTTTTTATTTTATTATATTTTAATATTTTTATTTTATAAAGAACACCTTGATATGTAAGTTTGTTATATACAGGGTTTAGAATTTATGCGTAGAGTTTAATTTTTTATAGTTTAGATCATCGATTTAGGAATAAAATTTAATTTAAAGTTTAAAAATTTAAATTTAAAATTAAAAAAATATTTTTTTTGCATTAGTATAACAAAATATAAGATACAATTTTCAAATAATCACTAAAATATATCTTAATATTTTTTTTTTCAATTTTACAATGTCATGATGAGAAATATTTTTTTTTTATTTTATCATCAAACAATTAACATATTATAGTATCATGTGATTTTATATATTTAGAGATTAAGTCATAAATCAAAATTACATAAGATAAAATATAATTAAATATAAAATAAAACGAATACAACTCAAAAGAATTTAAGAGTGAGATTCAAATCTATACCTTTTCAATTATATTATTTAAGTATCAATTTTTTTTTAAGGGACCACGACCCCACATCCTAGGGTGATTCGTCCCTACACACATCAAATTAATAATTTTATGATATCACATATTAAATGATGTCACGTGATGTTATTATGTGATGTCACATGATATTATTTTCTATTAAATACAACTTATTTAAACATTATTAATTTAAGTATAATATTTAATAATACAAAATATCACATTTGTGTGGTGTTCCGTGTGAAATAAAAATTTTAGTTTTCATAATATTTTGTGGTGATAGGGTTGGTTGATTCAAGGGTTTATTTTCACGGTTTGTATTTGGAAAAGATTTTTTTAGTTTTTTATTTATTTATGTCTTACGATAAAAATTAAATTTAATGTTAAGATTTATAGTTATGGATTAAAGTTTATTGAATTAAAGATAGAGTGTAGTTTTAGATTTTAAAATTTTCGTAAATTTATTATTATTATTATTATTATTATTATTATTATTATATCCCATTCAACCTCATCTACTAAACTATACCCTTGTCTAATATCGCTTTTTATAAACAACGATTTTAGTAATCGCTTTGCATAAGAAGCGATTTATGGGTGAGTTGACATGCCTTTACACATCAACCTATATAAAATTTGTGGAAAATAAATCGTTTTGTACACAAAGCAATTTTCACGAGAATATGAATCGGCACAACCTAGACATTGGAAATCGCTTTGTGTACAAAGCGATTTATCTTTAATAATGTTGAAAAAATAGTATGGTACATGGACATTTGAGCTTAAATTTGAGAGGGTTCTATTACTCAAATTAATTGGGACTAAATATATTATTACTCTACAACAGATTAACTTTGTATATTTACATGCTCAAAACGTTCAATGGGTGAATGAGAAATTATTACTCAATGTTACACCCATGATGTTGGAAAAATAAGATAAAAAGTAGAATATTCTAAACTTGTTGGGAACATAGATTTGGAAAGTTTTATATGTAAAAGCTCTTCATGTTATTATTGAAAATAAGTTAAAAGGCTTGGGCTAGGCACCTTGAGTGTGCCTAGCTAATAAGCTAAGCACTTTGGGTTAACATTGGTTGACTTTTATAAAAGTCAAAGATGAGCCTTGGTTTTTTTACTTTTTCTACTTTTTGACTTAGTTTTTTCGACGGATATTACAGAATTAAACCACCTTTTATGGAGTTGCAAACCCTTCAGCTGGTTGTAACCTCCAATTTATTTGGATTAATTCTTTGTTAAATACCATTTTGAATTTTAGAAGTTGTAACTCTTTAGGAATTTGTTAATTACAGATTAATTCTGTAATTAAACATGTCCCTTGCCTGAACACTATAAAAGGAGACCCCTTGCTCCTATCTCCATACACTGAAAACAAAACATCCTCTAGCCAAAATTTTGATAGTGTTCTGGTTCTGTGAAGTTCGTCGTTGCAGTTAAAGTTGCGTTGCTCTTTTTGCTGCAGTCTACCGTTGTATCCTGTGAGACAGACGTTCCATAGAAACTCCAACTCCGGAAGGGGACGAATCTGTTTTAAGGACACTGTGATAGCACAGGCCTCGGTCTAAGTTTTTTCAGAAACGTTTATTCGTTTTTCTTTACTTCTGTGATCTTTTTATTTTTATTTTATATGGTTTATTTCTATTACATAATTGTGTGTTTAACATCTTATTAACTTGTTTTGCTTGTTTTGTAATACAAATAGAAATCGCTTTATGCACAAAACGACTATTGTGAGAATCAAAGAAATCGATTTGTATACAAAGTGAGTACTATGAAGAAATCGCATTTTGTATAAAACGATTTCCGTGTAAAACCGCTTTGAAGGAGACACGACCTCCTTATAAATAGTCGACCCTACTTCATTCCAAATCACCCCAAAAATCACTTCCTATAGATTTTCTTCTATATTTATCTCTTTTAAATTATTTTTTAGTTATTTTTATCAAAGTTATTTGATAAAATGGTTGGTTTATGCAGAATCAATGCAAAACATTGTTTCGGCTATTGGTGTAGAAACGATGAGGTAATTTTTTTTTATAATTTTTTATTTATATTATTTATTATTTATTTTATTTTTAATTGTTTTAGTTTTATTTATAAATAAAATTTTTTGAAGGGTTACGAAAGAGTTTTGAATTGTTATTGTCATCGTATCAAGAAACCGTCAATGAAGAAATAGTTTCGTATTTGATTGAAGTTGGCTTCAGTTACGTCAACTATATAATAGGCGAAAGTAAATTGCATTCTCAACTGATTAATGCTTTCCTCGAAAGGTAGAGGCCAGAGACACACATTTTATCTTTCGTATGATGAAGCTACTATCACCTTATAAGATGTTTCGATCTTCACAACCGTCCCAGGCATGTGTTTCTACATCAGATGAAGCCACGGTCGCAATTCATTGTATGACGCCTCCCATTGATCATATAATTTTTGAATGACACGATACCTTGCATACCATGCTCTATGATAATCGATCGTGTATTCGTATTGTGAGCTGATTGAAGCCATACAAGTCTTAACTGTTATACGTGGATTCGTTTTGACCAAGGGAAGGAAGGCCTCACAAAGCACGTGCACATCCAAGTTTCAATGATCCTGATTAAGACTACCCATGGTGCATGTGTAAGGTTCTTTATATTTGGTGATCTACCAAAAGTTGTTTAGTTTCTTTAGACAAGAAACACGAACCCTCCATTTACATCCTTACTTCTTATGTATCCATTCAACAATGTACTTGTCAGTTACATTTTTGTACAAACCGAACATAACTAAGTGATAGATCCAATGGATCTTACGGATCCGGGTCTAAAATATGTCCAAAACGGATCTTTTAAAAAATGATTATTTGATCTATTTTTTAACAAAATAAAACTATCATTAATTAATTCCACATCACAATTTCGATGAAGAAAAGAATAATTTTAATTAACTAGTATCAAGATAAAAAAAAAATAATAAATTAAAATCTTAAAAAATTCAACAATTACACAAATATCTTTTGAGTAAGACAAATATTAAGAAATGTATGTCATAAAATATTTAATTGTCGCAAATTGAGTATCGCACTTTTACTTTTTAAAGTATTAATATTCATCACTATTTAAATCATAAATATCTTAAAACAAACAAGAAACTACCAACTAAAGAGAATTTTTTTTATGAAAATAATATTTGTGAAATTTAAATATTAATATTAAGATTATGTAATATAATAACTTTCTTATATAACTTGTCAATGATATTTATCATTTCTACATCATTATCACAATCTTTATTATAGTAATATAAATATGTATTCTTTCAAAAAGTTTTTTTTATCATAAATAAATAAAAATTATTTTATAGAATAATATAAAATATAAAACTTATTATTATATATTTATATGTATTTTAAACTATTTTTTAATAAATAATTAAACGAATTCGGATCTAAATTCAGGTCTTAAATATCAAATTTAGATTCAGATCCATATTTTAATTATAAGATTTAGATCCACTTTATATTTATTAGATTTAAAATTTTAAGATCCAGATCCTATAAAACGAATCTAGATCTGCCATCCCTACCTTTCCCCTCCACCTACCACATCTCACTTCCACCACTCTTCTTCTCCACCAACCCCCCACCGCACTACCCCAATCGCCAACCTAACCTTCAGGCTTCATCCTTTATAAAATCCACTCTAACACCAATCCTCCATAGCCCCAAACCACCATGGACCTCCTACTCCTAGAGAAAGTTCTCATCTCCCTCTTCTTCACCATCATCTTCGCTATCTTAGTCGCCAAACTCCGTGGCAAGCGCTACAAACTCCCCCCAGGCCCTCTCCCCGTTCCCATCTTCGGAAACTGGCTCCAAGTCGGCGATGATTTGAACCACCGCAACCTCACCGACTTAGCCAAGAAGTTCGGGGACATCTTCTTGCTCCGCATGGGACAACGCAACCTCGTGGTCGTCTCTTCCCCGGAGCTGGCCAAAGAAGTCCTGCACACCCAGGGAGTCGAGTTCGGTTCCAGGACGAGGAATGTGGTGTTCGACATCTTTACGGGCAAAGGACAGGATATGGTTTTCACGGTCTACGGTGAGCACTGGCGCAAGATGAGGAGGATCATGACCGTCCCTTTCTTCACCAATAAGGTCGTCCAGCAGTATCGACACGGATGGGAGGCCGAGGCCGCCAGTGTCGTCGAGGATGTAAGAAAGAACCCGGAGGCGGCGACAAATGGGATTGTTTTGAGGAGAAGACTGCAGCTCATGATGTACAATAACATGTACAGGATCATGTTCGACAGGCGGTTCGAAAGCGAGGATGATCCTTTGTTTGTTAAGCTCAAGGCTTTGAATGGGGAGAGGAGTAGATTGGCACAGAGTTTTGAGTACAACTATGGTGATTTTATACCCATTTTGAGGCCTTTTTTGAGAGGGTATTTGAAGCTGTGCAAGGAAGTGAAGGAGATGAGATTGCAGCTTTTCAAGGACTATTTCCTTGAGGAAAGGAAGTAAGTTTTGTTTTTTTAATTCCTATCGAGTCGAGTTGGATCGAATTTTGCTCTTATATTTTAGTTGATTATCAAAACCAGAACTGAAGTATACGAGGAATGTAAATCACTGCAGGAAAGTTGCAAGCACACAGAGAAGTGACAATAATGCTCTGAAATGTGCCGTAGATCACATTCTTGATGCTCAGCAGAAGGGAGAGATCAATGAAGACAATGTTCTTTACATTGTTGAGAACATTAATGTTGCTGGTAAGAATCCTAATTTCTTCTTTGGATTATGTACGGATAGATTTGAAATTTGGGTTGCTTTTAGATTTGGAAATTAGGCTAAATTTGAATCATTTGGTAAAAGTTTAAAATCTTGAATACCAACTAATTGTTCAATCGGAATGAGATTTAGGAAATCTGAATTAGGAGGATTTTCCCATCGAAAGTGTCTGTAAAATCTAATTCTGGTTAGTTGACCTATGGATCGAATTTGGTTTTTTAAACACAAAAGTCAAAATCTTGGACTTATTACCAATTACCTACCCACCTAAGCTTTTAGGTACACATTTGTCAATCCTTGTTTTTCCTATGGCAATTTGGTTCAACTCTCTGCATTCTCATTGTGTTGCAGCTATTGAAACAACCTTATGGTCAATTGAATGGGGCATTGCTGAGCTTGTGAACCATCCCGAGATCCAGCAGAAGGTCCGCAACGAGATCGATACTGTGCTAGGTCCTGGCGTGCAGGTTACCGAACCCGACATGCATAAGCTTCCATATCTGCAGGCTGTTATCAAGGAGACTCTCAGGCTCCGAATGGCCATCCCTCTGTTGGTGCCACACATGAACCTCCACGATGCTAAGCTAGCAGGGTACGACATCCCCGCGGAGAGCAAGATCCTTGTCAATGCATGGTGGTTAGCCAACAACCCGGCACAATGGAAGAACCCTGAAGAGTTCAGGCCTGAGAGGTTCTTCGAGGAGGACTCGAAGGTGGAGGCCAATGGGAATGATTTCAGGTATCTTCCTTTCGGTGTTGGGAGGAGGAGCTGTCCGGGGATTATTCTTGCACTACCAATCCTGGGGATCACGTTGGGACGTTTGGTGCAGAACTTCGAGCTATCGCCTCCTAAGGGACAGTCGAAGCTCGATACCTCGGAGAAAGGAGGACAGTTCAGCTTGCATATTCTGAAGCATTCAACTATTGTGGCAAAGCCTCCGGTGTATTGATTAACGAGATCTTCTTGAAAAATCTGGGATTTGATGAACTTATTTATTACTTTGTTGGGCATAAATTCGTAAGATGTATGCATGCTTGCCTTGTTTGACATAAAATCAATATTCTAGTTAAGTTTTTTTTTTTTTCTAATATATTTTATTAATATCATATTTTTTATGTCTTTACTTTAAATCGATAGGTTTAAGGTTTAAAGTTAGCATTTAAAAAATTAAAAATATAATATAATTTTAGGGATAGAGATAATTTAAAATTAATTTTCAATATTTTTTTAGTAGGAACATTGGAGAGGACTTATTAAGGTACAAAGGGGTGTGTAACAATATAACGATATCAATTGGTATAGATAGGGGTGTGTAACAAGTTGAGCAGTTCATGGGCTCTTTGAACTTGACTCGTTTAAAATTCGATAAACTTAACGGGTTGAATCAAGCAAAGTTTAACTCAATAAGTTCGCGAACAACTTGTTAATTTTTTTAAAATACGATTTTGATAATTATTTTAAAATTATTTCATTCAAAAAATAAATCTAAATAATAATTATTATTTTGTGAATTGTTATTTTAATATGTTAGGTTGATATATTTATAGATTGTAACTTTCGGATTTAGACTTTAAAACTGTTTCATATACTCTTTTGATTTTTTTTATTAAATTTATTAACTTATGTTAATATTATGTCCCATATAGTATTACTAAATTTTATTTTTAGCTAAAAATAAGGTAAGTTTTTTAGTGAGTTTGACGAGCAAGTCAAGATTAACGAGTTTAACGAGCAACGACCGAGTTGAGCAACAAAATATTTTAACAGCTTAACGAGTAACAAATTTTTTTAACTAGCACGAGTCGAGCAGTACCTAACTCGCGATCGACTCACTCGATAAACACCCCTATATATAATATCCAATAGATTAAAGGTATCAAGGTAAAAAATATCCTAACATTCGTCTGAATAATCATTTTAATAAATAAATATTTTTTAAAAAAACTAATATTATAAATTTACTCGTAAAAAAACATCTAATGCAACTTATTTGATAGAGCTAGGAATTTCAAACGGAAAATAAAAGAGAGAATCAATGCATAGAGCCTATTGGGCGAGACTATGTGCTGCGTTTAATAATAATTAATTACAAGGGAATAAATGCGAAATAAATATTACTTCTCTCTTAATGACAATAAAGTTAAAATTCAAAATTTTACCACAATAACACTACGTAGTAATTGCCTTTACAACCGAAAATTTAAACGAAACATTAAAGTAACAAGTAATTAATATGTACGTTAGAAGAAAAACATTACTAAAATATCATTAAAAAGTAACAACGGTTAATGAAAAAAGAAATATTATTATTTTTAAACGATTTAGATTGTAAGAATTTATTTTCACGATAAGTATAATAATTAAAGAGTTAAAATTTAAGAATAAATATTATTTTATAACTATATAAGATTATTTAAAATATATTAGAATTTATGGAGTGATTCTAATAATAAAAATAATATATTTTATTTGGTCACCGAGGTTCGAAACGTACATGTGTAGCGATCCCTCTTTTTGAAAAAGGTTTAAATATTAGATATAAATGGAAGTAGGGGTCACTAAAAAAAATTTAAGAATTAGGTTAAAAAATGGATCCTTTTTAAATTTAGGGTTTAAAGTTTAGAAATTAAGGCTTGAAAATCCTAAAAAGAGGAAACCGAGAATTTTAAAATTAGGGATTAAAAATTATTGGGAATGTTCAAAAAATTTTGGAGTCGCCACCGGTCATTTTTGGTAGACCGGACACCGTAAAACCAGATATTCAGAGTGGTTGGGTTCGAGAGTCGGTTACGGTTTTAAAACAGGTTTAGTGTTTAAAAACTGCCCAAAAATTGGTACCTTTAAAATAAATTACCGCTTAATTAATTTTGAATTAAAGTGGCGTTTAAATTATTTTTTGTGTTTAAAGATTCGAACCAATTTTATTTTTACCGGGTCTCTATTCGAAGGCAACGCATACACCGCGACCATTGCATTGGAACGCGGGCCCGTTACGACCGAACAAAGATGTTTTAAAATTAAATTAATTAATTAAGGAAGTGTGGAAGTGGTAACTTAGTAAAAAAAACAACGAAACAATAATATGCGCAAAATAATAAATCATGACATAAAAAAAATAAGATACTTAAATTAAAAGAAACAATGATGTGATTAAAACAAAACGCATAAATATAAACAAAACCTATGTAAATAAATAAGGCATGATACAATAAGAGTAACATAAACTAAATGATTGCAAAGAGAAATATAAAATAAAATTTACAAGGATTCGAGATACATATATGACAAAACAAGTATTCATGAATATCATGATAAAAGCTAATGAAGCAAATAACCTAATATAATATAACAAAAGACACAAGAATAATTATGCAAAAAAAAAAAACACAAAATACATGTCACATGTAAGTAATAAAGTAAACATAAACAAATAAATAGGCATGTTAACATATAAGGCTAATGCAACAAAGAAATTAATAACTAAACATGAATGTATACAAAAAGGAAATTAAATGATACATGTACAACAAAATGAAAATAAACATAAACAAAAAAGTAGCAAAAATATATACATATTGTAATGAGATAAATAAACAAATAGACAATGATATGAAATACATAAATAATAAAAATATAAAATAAGATGATAAAATAAAATCAAAATAATTGTGAAATAAATAAATAAATATAAAAAAAAAAACTGTAAATGGCCAAATTAAACATAAAAAAGGTCAAAGGGACTAGGAGAGTAAATTGACCAAGGGGAAGGGTTAAAAAAAATAAAAACAAAACGCGGAGGGACCTTTTAAAATAAAACCAATTTTAAAATAATAAAAATCATCTGAATAATGACCAAATTGAAATGCGAAACAAAGGTCGAAGGACCTGAGGGATGAATTCGAGGGGACGGAGGGATTTAAATGAGGTAAATAACCCATCTCCTTTTAAAAGGGAGTATAAAACATAAATTTTTCTTTTTTCCTTCATTTTTGCTAAGAAACCAATTTCAGAACTTCAAACAATCCTCTGTAATTCTGGGCATTTGATGAACACATTCAAAGTGTTCATCTTACTTCTCCAGAAACCACCACAAAACGCCGCGAAGCGAAACTCTCAAAAAGCTCTTCCCCCTCTCTTTTAGAAAACCAAAACAACGAAACCTTCTCTTTTTCGATTTTAAAAACAAAAGCAAAAACAAAAATCCTCCCCCTTTACTCGAAACGACGCGACCAGCGACTTATCTTCTCCTCGCGTTGGGCTCACGAATGAAGGTCCGAAGACCTTCTGATCATTGCCGGCGAAGGGAGAAATCCAAGAGGGAGACCGGCGTCTTAAAGGAGAAAATAAAGGTAAAAAAAAGAGTCCACTAAATCCCTTTTTTTCACTCGATGCATGCTAAAAGAAAACGAGAAAACTACCTCTGAAATCTTTTCTTTTTTGTTGTATTGATAGTCTAGAGAGTTTACATGGTTCTCTTAGTCGGCTTTTAAAGCCAGATATTACATGAAATATTCGAAAAGAAATATTATTCTTATTATTCTTGATTTGTCTCTGTTGGAATCGTTCACTGTGTACTGACTTTGGCCGGATTGTTCTGCATTTCTGACGCGTTTGTTGCTATTATCCTCTGTGCATTATTGTGGTTCTTGTTGTTTTTCTGAATTTTCGCTGCATCTTTGTACGAATCTGACATGTTTTTTATCTGTTTGCATGAGTCACGGACTGAGGCTCATCGGAGAATCGTCGACGGCGGCCGGAAATGAACAGGCGATTCCTGGAGAGACGAACAGTCGTCTGGAAATCCGAAAGGTCTCCTGCGTGCTCAACACGCGCGCGTGGGATGCGAGGAGTCGCTGCGGGTGGGACGCGTGTGATCGTCCAGAAGGTTCCTCGGTTTGATCTGAACCGTTGGATCAAGGGCCAGATCCAACGGTCCAGATCTGGCTGCGCAAATAAGAAAAGATGGGATTAGGGTTCCTTCAGTATCCGGCTCGGGCTCAAAACGGGCTTAAGTTAAATTAATGTGGGCTTGTATTTCAATATGTTTGGGCTTAGTATTATCCGGATCTTGGGCTAATTGTTTTAGCATATGGACTTGTTTATTATTTCTGGGTCATAGATGTAATGGGTTAAAATATGGGCTATGTAATTATTGTTGGACTGAAATAAACATTGGGTTTTAATTTGAGTTTTATAAATATAATATACATAATAACCGGTCATAATAAAATAAATAATAATAATAAAAATGATAACAATAAAAATAAAGATAATTAAAAATAAAAATAAAAATAATAGTAATAAAAATAACGACAATTAAAAATAATAATATAAATGATAAAAATAAAATAAAATGATAGAAAATAAAATAGTAAGAGATATAAAAGAATAAAAATAATAATAATGATAATAAGGATAAAAAATAATAATAATAATGAAAATAATAAAATAATAATAATATTAATAATAAAAATAATAACAATAACAATGATAAATGATAAAATAATAGTAGTAATACTAATAATAATAAAAAGATAAGAATAGTAAAAAAGACTAAAAAATAAGCTATATATATGTGCGTTATTTACAGAATAACAAGTTAATAAAATTGAAATAACAAGGTTTGACAAATATTATACATTTTGCATTCTTGATTATCAAATACAAGCCCGTTATTCGAACTAAAACCGAAATTAAAGTACAAATTTAGACCGGATAAAATTAGTGATTACAACATGATATGTGTGCGTTGTTAAAAAACTAAAAAATTAAATAAATACTATCTTATAATCATATTAATTTATTAAAAAATAAAATAAAAAATATATAAATAATGATATATATTATTCAGGTAATCCGAATTTTAAATTATATTTAACTATCCAATTACATGAAAGGAAGAAGTTCTTTATTGTAATTAGAAAGGAAGAAGCGTTGTAGAATTCTTGAGAGAAGAAAAAAGAGAATTTGGGTGTTTAGTGTTTGTGTACTTTCAATTAAAAGAGAGTTCTTTATTATTTTATTTATATTCATTATAGACACGTAAATTATGTATATGTAAGATAAAAATTAAAAAATTCTACAATGAACATCGCATATCGTTGAATATCGTTGAATACAATTAAGTTAATTAGTAAAGATTTAATATATAATTAATAATTATTTAAAATATATTTTTAATTAAAATTTATATATATTATTTTTTAATTTTTATTTTAAATAATAAGATCCAATTATGTATTATCCCCAAACCCTACATTTAACCCCAAATCTTTTGATCTTTATTATGGGGATAATTGTGATTGTCCGGTCTTAAAACTTACTAAAGACTATGATTCAGAGTTTGTCATGGCTAGGGGTGATAATGAGCCATGCCGGTTCGCGAGCTATTCGGGTTTGACTCGGTCAGAACTCGGCTCGAGTGAGCTTGACTCGGGCTTAGGTTCAGCTCGGGATTTAAATGAGCCGAGCTTGACAAGCTTTGAGCCCGAGCCTGACGAATTTTATATTTATAAGTATATTATGTGACAATACTTCTTGATATTTTCATATATCAATTTATATATATCATAAAAATGTAGAGACTCATCTTGAACTTAAAAAATAAATTCTTTAATTATTAAAATTTTTGAGTTATTCGAGTTATTTGAATTTTCATTTTATAACTCAAACTTTATTTGAAATTTTTTCGAGTCGAGTTTATAAAATTTTGAGTTGAGTCAAACCGAATCGAGTATTTTAACCTCTATTAAATCGAATTATTTGATTTTTCAAGTCGAGTCGAGTTTTGTTCACCCCTAATTAATTTATAGAGATTCTATTGATTTTATTAGGGAAATTGAATGACATCTTTATTCATACAAACAAAACATTTAAGGCCTTTTTATCATTCATTTTGTGAGACTATTTAAATTCTACAATAAGACATACATAGAAGATCTTCTTTATTCATACTATTATGACATTCTGGAGGATAAAATGACTTGTAAATGAGCATGGAATTCAATGAGACACTCTCCCTTGAACAAATGAATTTTTACATCTATCCTAGTGTTGTCCATATTCATCCTACATATTCAATAAAACTATTTAGCTACCAAAGAAGATGGAAGAACACAAACTTTAATGTATTGTCATCATTGTCATGTTTCTTTGTTAGACTTTTTTATTTTTATTTTGTTTTTTTATATATAATCTCTAGCATTTCATTTGTAAGAGAATAACTTTAATTCTAATACACTTTTGTGTGAGAGTTTTATTTCTTTGTTCTTTATTTAATTTATCCGATTATAATGAAATTTTCCTTGTGGCGTCATTCCTTATTTTCATATACCAAGGTTTCTAGTTTTCTAATTAGAGGGTCAAGGTCTTTTGTTTATGAACATTATAAAAAACGGATCTTCACTTTTATATAGTGTTGGTTTCTTCCCCATTCCTTTAAACATCTAATAGAATTCGGATCGATATTTTCTATAGTGTCGGTTCTTTCATGATTACTTATCATCAATACTTTTTCCCATTTACACATATACTTTCATCATCATTATCCATTCATCTTATTGCATTCTCATCAAATCACTAAATTAGCTTCCGCAATCATATCAACTACATCATCAAGAATCCATTTGAATTCATTTAATCACATTATGACTTACTACGTTCACAATCGAGAAACTAATGAATTCCGGAAACTCACGTAACCGAGATCATATCACATAACTGCCCAAAATATATTTTCATCAGTATATGTACTTAAAGTATTATTTTTTCAAAATAGGTATCTAAAGTATTTTTAATCAATGTTACGTGTCAATTTTTAAGAACTTCGATAAATAAAAACCAGGATAAATTATATAAATCAACATTGAACTTTACTCTCAAACCTATTTTGGCCACTAAAGTTTAAAAATTTCAATTTACTCACTAAAATTTAAATGTTGAATGTTTTTTTTTATCAATGAAGTTTACTCTCAAATCTATTTTTATCCTTGAATTAAAAAAAAAATTAATTTACTTACTGAAGTTTATACTAAGGAGCGTACTCTATCCGATGAAACAGGAGAGAAATCAAAGAGAGAAAAATAATAAAAAAAATCACGAGCATGGATTTTGAGACACTTTCTGAAGAAATAGATATCAAATTTGGACTTAAGGTAACGAGACGAAGTGACTGGTGAAATTTAAAACCAAATAACGAAGGTGAATTATGGAGTGACAAAAAAAATTCAACGGCTAAATTTTGGTGACAAAAAACTCTCAATGTTTATACTTTAATGAGTGAATTGAACTTCTTTAATCTTCATTAGCCAAAATATTTTTAAAAGTAAAAATTCAATGATGATTTATGTAAATTTACCTATATATATATAATTTAGTCATTTATTTTGACAAAAAAAATATATAGATACATATTTTGAAAAAAATATAATTTAATTATTAATTTGATAAAAAATACTTTAAATATCTAGATGAAAAAAAAAATATATTTTATGTACTTATGTATTTGTTATATAAGAATAAAATATAGTCTCACTCGATTATGAAAACATGGAGTTAAAAGGTATTGAATCAACCAACATAATTTTGTTTTTTCATCTCAATTTTCTTCATTTCCTAATTAAAAACGTAGTGTTTACCAGGCCAATGTCTGCATACTGGCGTTCTTGATGCACGAATAGAAAAAAAATGCAAACAATATTCCATCCCACTATTTTTTATTTGCAACTGGACATGTTTCCTCAGTTGTCGTATAAAAATACGTATAGCAGTAGCAGCCATCGATTAATAAAATACAAAGCTTGAGTTTGTCTTTATTGGATGGCTAGGTTCAAAGAAATTGCAGACGCACCCTTTGTTTTGCATATATATTTGCATCAGAATCCCAAGGAAAGAGCGTGAGGCCATGGCAGAAGCAAAGGTTCTTCGCATGAACGAAGCAGATCATGAAATTAGCTATGCCAGTAATTCAGTCATTCAGGTCTGTTCTTCATTATTATTCTATCAGTTCTATTTCTTCAGGCTAACATCTTCTTTGTGCTTTCAGAACGCAGTGATATTGAAGGTAATGCCAATCATTGAAGAATCCGTCACAGATATGTTCAGAAAAACTGTTCCAACTTGCGTGAAGGTGGCAGACTTGGGTTGCTCTTCAGGTCCTAACACCTTCATGACTATATCTCAAGTTATCGATGCCATCCATGGGATTTGTACGCAACAACAGTCGAAATTACCCGAATTCGAAGTGATTCTAAATGATCTCCCGGAGAATGACTTCAACTCTGTGTTTAAGTCGGTTCCTGGTTTCATTGAGAGGCTGGAGAAAGAGAAAGGAGATATAGTGCAGGAAAGGTGTTATATAGGTGGAGTTGCAGGTTCTTTCTATCACAGGCTTTTCCCAACCAAAAGCCTACACTTCGTGCATTCTTCCTATGCGCTGCATTGGCTCTCGATGGTCAGTCATTTTACGAAAACAAAAGCTTACAATTATTTTTGATTAGAGGTGTAAACTCAGTTGAACATCTGGCAAACAGTTTAAATTTGAGTACGAGTCAAGTCGATCAATGTCTAACTTGACTCGATAAGTTTACGACCGGCTCATTATTTTTTTTTTTTATAATATGTTAGTTTGGTACATTCGTAGATTGTTACTAGAGTTTAGATTTTATAATTGGTTCATAGATTATTTTTTATCATTTTTTGTTTAAAATTGTTATTATGTTTATAATAAGTTTTACATAGTATTATTAGATTTTATACATTAAAGAAAATATGATAAAAATTCTGACGAACTTAATCAGCCACGAGTTAATCAAGCGATAAGTTTTCTTAACAAGTATAAATCGATCAAAAATTTATCGACCTTATAGAGTATCGAGTTGAGCACGAGTCCAATAGTTTCCTAGCACTCCTAGTTTTGATGTTATGATCATTCTTGTGATTAGGTCCCAGTTGGAGTGGAGAACAACAAGGGGAACATCTGCATGGCAGGATCCAGTCCACCCAATGTTGTCAAGGCTTATTCCCAGCAATTTCGGAAAGACTTCACAAATTTCCTAAGCAAACGCTCTAAAGAAATACTACCACAAGGCCGTATGGTGTTAACCTTTACAGCTAGGAAAAACCCAAATCCCTCCAACGAAGACTATGGTTTGGAGCTTGTTGCTATATCCCTACTTGACTTGGTGGCACAGGTTTGCTTCCTTACAGATTACTGCATTTAGATCCCAAAGAATATCCTAATAAACCAAGTTTGGTAAGAATTGTAGGGCATTGTAAACGAGGCAGATGTGGATTCCTTCAACCTTCCTTTATATGCACCTTGCAAAGAAGAAGTGTCTGAGATTGTTGAGAGTGAAGGATCGTTTGAAATTAAGGAGCTACAAGTTTTCGACGTCGACGTCGGTTGTTTGAACAAAGATGAGCATCTTCGTAATGAAGAATCGAGTTCCAACATTGATATGCCTCTGGGGAAAACCTATGCAAATACTATGAGAGCCGTTTTGGAGTCCATGATCTGCAGTCATTTTGGAGATGCTATAATTGATGAGTTGTTCATAAGGTTTGCAGAAAATGCAGCCAACCTTCCAATGAATACAATGCATCAAAACAAGGTTAACATTGTGGCTTCAATGGAAAAGAAGTAGTTAACAAGGGAAGTAGATAGGACATGAAGTACAGCTAAGTGAGGACTCATTACACAATGTATAAACAAAGGTTTCCTAATTAAGGCTTCTTAGGTTTATGTTTATGTTTATGTTTGAACGTGTGGATTAGTTTCCGGGAATCAGCGGATGATAGACTGGATTATAGACTAAACCGACATCGAGTAATATTGATTGTTCGTGTTAGTTTAGGGTTCGGATCTCGTATGTCACTTTTATGAATGATGCAATATAAAGAGAATGATGTTATAGTATGATCAATTTTAGCTTTTTACCTTGAGATGGTAAAGATTAATTCGAATATTCGACGAAAATCTAATAATTCAGACCGTTGCGACACAAATATTATAATTAATAAACACATCCTTTTGTTTTTTTTACATCAATTAATTTTATAAAAAATTGATAAAAATAAGACACATTGATGATGATATTCCTGTGTTATAAATAAATAAAAGAGAACAAAACTAACACTAATAATCGAACCAACATACGCATCTATATATAAAAAGTGAATATGATAAATCAAAACTATTTAACATATATCAAAATATATAACATAAGATAAACACATGAAGAATAAATTAATAAAAACACCTAATACAATATGTGTACATGACTCAAACATTATATATATATATATATAAATGATTTCATGCATGTGGACTCGCGTACATATTTCATGCATACTTTTAAAAAACAGTCTCTCACTGGTGGTCCTGCAACCATTTTCCTCCACAAAACACTCTCACTGGCCTAGAGAAGAAAAAAAAACATGACCTTTTAAAAACAAAACCAAACCCTTCATTTTTTAGAAATTGAAACCCCCTTTTTAGTTTGTGAATCAGAAAACCTTTTCCCTCTTTATGAGAAGTTTTGTTGTTGAAGGTAGGTGTGTGCATTCGGTTCGGTTAATTCGGTTAACCGACCGAACCGAAATTATTTCAGTTAATTCAGTCGGTTAATTTTTAGTAAACTTGGTTAACGTTTTTTTTTGATAATTCAGTTATCGGTTAATTTGGTTCAAAATCGATTAAATAACCAAAATTATATATATTAAATATTATATATATTTTTAGTCATTTAACTTTTAAAATATTATAAAATGTTTATTAAATTTTTTATATTATAAAATAGCCACCAAATTTTATATTAAATTAATATAAAATAAAAGTTTAGTGACTAAAAAATTATTTTAGTTTAATTTAGTTACCTATTATGTAATTTAACCAAAATGATATTTTAATTAAAAATCTTAAAATTTGAATTCTTAAACCCTAACCCTATTTTTTTATGTCCTAAACCCTATATCTTAAAAAACATATTTTATCTCTAATTCCTTAAATCTTAACCTCAAGCCCTAATCTTAAACCCTAAACTTACTAATTTAAAGTGAATATACGATTAAAAAGCAAAGATTTGTGCCCAATAAATATACATGCATACATACAAATAATTAATGAGAGCATTAAACTAGCCTGCCGGCCTCACAGCTCAGTCTTAACAAGGACTTTGTTAATCCCACCCACAATGTACTTTTGTCCCTTCCCATCGTCATCATATCATCTGCTCCCAATCGCTCCTTTCACCTCACCAAACTGATTAACCACCATTACCAAACCTAAAACCCTTCACTTCTCAAAACATGGACCACTTTAAACCGTGTTGTGTTTGGTTCCTACTACTAATCACACTAGCATGCCTTATGGGACCATCATGGTCCCAAACCGAGGCCGACATACTACTCAAGTTCAAGACCTCGTTAACCAATTACGGCTCTCAGCTAGACGATTGGGACCCCTCGAGTCCAGGTCCATGCTCGGGCGACACTTCGAGCTGGACCGGCATACGCTGCAGCAATGGTTCCGTCTTCGGGATGAGGCTCGAAAACATGGGTCTAAAAGGTGTGATCGATATAGACACACTAGTGGGATTGACACTTTTGCGTACCCTAAGCTTTATGAACAACAGCTTCGTCGGTCCATTCCCGGACGTGAAGAAGCTTGTTTATTTGAGGGTCTTGTATTTGGCCAACAATAGTTTCTCGGGTACCATACGTGACGACGGTTTCGCCGGCATGAACGCACTGCAAAGGGTTTTCCTCGGATGGAATAACTTCTCCGGTCTGATGCTGAAATCATTGGCGGCGTTGCCGAGATTGTTGCAGTTGGACCTTGAGTGGAATCATTTTGAAGGGCGGATACCAGATTTTGAACAGGATAATCTGAGTTTTGTTAATCTAGCTCATAACAACCTCTATGGTCCGATACCCTATAGATTGAGCAACATGAACCCAAGCTTCTTCGAAGGTATGAAATATATAATTATTATGTGATTTTCATGAATTATTTTTCTTTAACTTTTAGAATTAAATGCGTCTATCTACCATTACATTTGTGTATAGGGGTGATAATAAGTCTGACCGGCTCGCGAGTTATTCAGGCTCGATTCGGTCAAAACTCAGCTTTTGTGAGTTCGATTCGGGCTTGAGGAGCAAAAATCTGTTGCCTTTTTTTAATGTCTCTTCTAGAAAATTTTTAAAAAATTGAATTTAAACCCTAACTTTTATTTTCTATATCTTAAATCCTACACCCTAAAAAATACACTATATCCTTATTTCTCTAAACTCTAATCATAATTCCTAACCTCGAACCCTAAACCCTCTAATTTAAAACAGATGCACTAATAGAGACATAAAAAAGAGGTAGACGATTTATACCTTAAATCAAGAGATTTAGCTAATAGTAGTAGTCATTAAATCCCTCAATTATTTGTAAATATTTTTGACATTATTGAATTAATTTTTTTAATTAATTGTGTTCTGAGATTTTAGAATAATTAGATTTTGTTATTATTTTATACTCGGAGAGATTACTCCAATGGTTTGGTTTATCCCATCAATTATTATCTTATCGAATCATAACCGTCCATTTCATCGTTATCTTTTAAATCATTTTTTTTCGATTAATGGATCTCCACTCATTTTTCATGTCATTTAAAAATATATCTCCAAAAAGTTAGATTAATAATATGGATGATTAGTGGTGAAATAAATAATTTTCAATGGTTAGGGTTCACGGATGACGTAGAGAACTGGATCCGTGATATAATCTCTAAAACTAGTATTTGAGTATTTGTTTAATAAAAAGTAGATGATATTTTTTAAAAAATTGTGTTTACATCACTTTGTTGATAAAATATATTATCAAATGATTTTTCATGGAACAGGTAACAACCTCTGCGGCAAGCCACTCCCGGGTTGCAAATCCTCAAGAAAGAAGCGAACCATCATAATAATCATCGTCGTTTCCAGCTCGTTGGTTATTTTAGTTCTCATCGCAGCTGTTTCTTACATCCTCAAAGATCCAGCCATGGCATCACGATTCAAAAAACCAGAAAAGAAGAAACCAGGCAAGGCCAGCAACGTGACTGTGGGGAAGGTCAGTGAAGACAAATCCGCCAATTACTACAAAAAACTAGGCGACAATGCAAAGCTTCATTTCTTGAGGAACGAGAGGGAGCGGTTTGAGTTGCAAGACTTGCTTAGGGCCTCGGCCGAGGTGCTTGGAAGCGGGAGCTTCGGGTCGTCTTACAAAGCCGTCATTTCGAATGGTCAAGCCATGGTGGTGAAGAGGTTCAAGCACATGAATAATGTAGGCAAAGAGGAATTCCGTGAGCATATGGCTAGGCTTGGAAGGTTATCCCACCCTAACGTGCTTTCCCTTGTGGCATTCTATTATAGAAAGGAAGAGAAGCTGTTGGTCTCGGATTTTGCTCCCAATGGAAGCCTGGCGAGTCATCTTCATTGTACGTTCTCACCCTTGTCCACAAGTTTAAACTATACTCCTCCTCCTCCTCCTATTATTATTATTATTATTATTATTATTATTATTAATCTTAATTAACCTCAAGTTCGCATAATTTTATCAGCTAGGCGTGCTCCAGGACAGCCAGGGCTTGATTGGCCAACAAGACTAAAGATTATCAAGGGAGTAGCAAAGGGTTTAGCCTACCTTTACAATGAACTCTCCAACCTCACACTCCCCCATGGACATCTCAAATCCTCCAATGTTCTCTTAGACCATACATGTGAGCCCCTTCTATCCGACTACGGCCTAATACCCGTCGTCAACAAAGAACATGCTCAACAATTCATGGTGGCATACAAGTCCCCTGAGTTCTCCCAATACGACCGAACGACACGTAAGACCGACGTATGGAGCCTTGGAATACTCATCCTAGAACTGCTAACAGGTAAGTTCCCGGCAAACTACTTGAGACAAGGTAAAGGTGGCAATGCAGATTTGGCAACATGGGTGAACTCGGTTGTTCGAGAAGAATGGACCGGCGAGGTATTCGACAAGGACATGAAAGGAACGAGGAATGGGGAAGGCGAGATGCTTAATTTGTTGAAGATCGGAATGTGTTGCTGTGAATGGAACATAGAGAGGAGATGGGAATTGAAAGAGGCTTTGCAGAAGATTGAAGAGTTGAAGGAGAGGGATAGTGATATTGAAGACTATTCATCGTACGGCAGTGAAGGGGAGTTGTACACGTCTAGAGCAGCCACCGAGGATGAATTTTCCTTCTCCATTCAGGGTTGAAACTTGAAGAAATCAAAATCCATACCCCCTCAAACCCTGCTTTTGAAATATAAATTAGTAGGTTTTATTTAAAGTGTGATTTGGTGGTCAATGTTTCCAAGAATTTGCAGACACAACATGCATGTGATAATGTTTTGTTTATTAAATTTACCATATCGAGTGTGTTATCCGAAGAATTAAAACTACATTTAATAATCTCTTTTCTATTTTCTATGATAATAGCTTGACTAGACAGAAAACAAATTTGCATTTTAATGGAAACTGTATGCATTATATTGAGAGAGTAACCTCGGTTTCGATAATGCGAAACCTATGAAGTTGGCATCCATGAACCGAGTACAAATCACCGCAGAGACGAATTCACGAGTAAGCAGACAGAATTAGTAAAGAGACAGGCACCGGTAACGAAGGCTAAGGTATGTAGCGACATTTTTAAAATTCGAAATTAAAATTAAGAGTCTCGGGATTTTTAGAAATAATTAAAGTGAAACAAAAGGTTTAAAGATTTCGAAATTGGAGGTGTAATTTGAAAATTAGGGATTTTAATTTAAAAGAAGGGAAATTGGAAATTAAAAATTTAAAAACTTGAAAAAATGAAAAAATGAAAAAATAAGATTTAAAAAATCTAAAATAATTAAAATGATATTTTAATTTAGAAAAACATTAAAAAGAATTAAAATTGGAAAGTTAGGTTTAAAATTTGGAAACGATTTAAAAAAGATTTAGAAAACAATTTAGAAAATTAGAAGACAAATTAAAAAATTAAAAATAAATGGAGAATTGAAAAACGAATGGAGTCATGGGTCACTTAAGTAAATTGGACACCGTAAAATCAGATATTTGAATAAAATTAAGTTTGAGAGTCGGTTATAATTAAAAACAGTGTTAATGTTTTAAAATTGCCTAAAATTGGTACCTTTAAAAATTATCGCTTAATTGATTTTAAAACTTTTTAAATTAAATTGACATTAAATTAAAATTTATTTATGAATTCGAACATATTTTAAAACTCACTTTATCCAAAAATAAACACACAATCCGCCACCATTACGTTTGTGACACGCGTCGTATAGTATCAAAAATAAATAATAGAAAATTAAATATAGTAAAGGAGAAGTGAGGGTCGATCTCACAGGGACTAGAAACTTCCTGATTATGGTCTGTTTGATTGGTGATTCAAGAAAGTTGACCAAATAATGTTTGAGTAAAAAGGGAGTTGTTGAATAAAGTAAAACTAAGTAATGAAAGAGAATAAAATAAGAAAGTGATTTAATTATAATAAAAACTAGCCTTAGGCTTTCGCTTTAACTCTATCATAACGGATCATCGGAAAAGATTTTTCATTTCGGGATTTTAAGTCGGTACTTAGCTTTCAAGGTTTAATCCTTTAAGAAAATCTTTCAAACCGAGTACCCAAATGCTATCTTTGATATTGGTTTTATGGATTAATCCATCAACTCTATGTTTGTAGATAAAAATATTTAATTCTCAAAACCGACTTGGATTATGTTATTTTAATAATAACTGATCCAATCTTAATTTTCTTCTTAGCAATCAATTTGTTAATGTGTTCACAGGAAGTCAAATTGCTTCAATAGCCTAAATATATTATATAGAATATATATTATACAAAAATATATTGTATATGTATAATGTATTAAAGTATATTTTATATATTAAAGTATATTATACAAAAATATATTGTATATGTATAAAGTATTAAAGTATATTATACATACATACTAAAACTTAACTATATTTTTATTTATATTAATCCCTAAAAATTTAGATTTTCACTAAATTTTACCATTATTAATTTATCATTTTTGCAATTTAGTTTAATATTTTAGATATGACCAATTAGATGATCTTTTTATTCATTCTAGTCCTACAACTTTATTTTAATTCTAAATTTACTATTATTTATTTTTATCATTTAGTTCAGTATTTTTAATAAGATGATATTTTATTTTATTCATATTTTCTTTAATTTTAAACTTAAATTTATTCCTTAATTTTTATTTTTTGTAATTTAATATAATGTTTAATCTTTCTAGTCCCTAAAACTTTATATTTAGTTGAAATTAAACTCATTCTTTTTTTTTGGTAATTTAGTCTAATATTTATTATTTTAATCTTATATTTTATTAATTATAATACCTAAAACTTTATTTTTATTCAAAATTGACCCCTATTTATTTTGTTTTATAATTTAGTCTAGTGTTTTTAATGTCATGATATTTTTATTTATCTTCGAAATTTGAATTTATTAATTTTTTATTTTTATAATTTAGTCCAATTTTTAAGATATGAATCATTTGATGATATTTTTGTTTAGTCTAGTGCATAATATTTATTTTTAATGTGATTCGTGCTAGTGAAAGACGTTAGATGTTAAATAATTAATTCGAAATGAATGATCAACCCAAAGTTTATCGACTATTTGTACCAAACTCAAACTTAATATGAATTCATAACCCGAACTAACTCAACCTGAAATAAAACCAACTTGAAATGAACCCGGCTTGAAATGAACCCAACTAGAAATCTGCCCGACCTGAAATGAATTTGCTAATTATCTGATTTTGACCCTAACCGTTTGAACCCGACCTGAAACTGACTCGCACTCGACCCGAATCGTGTCAAAACATCAAATTAACCTGAAATGACTATATCCGATTTTACCCAGCCTGAAACTCATCCAATTAATTATTTTTATGTCACTAATTGTAATGTTGTTATAATTGAAGTTTGGGTTTAAATTTGCTATATGGGATGTTTATTTAGCAGTTGAGTTATTATATGTTGTTTATCTATTTTATACATATAACAATAATAATAATAAAACAATTAAAAATAGCAAATAAATGATAATAAGAAACCTAAATAAAAGTACTACAATATAGAAGCAAAAGTGTATACAATACTTTTTTCAAAGCATAATATATAATATAGTAGTATTTTGTATTTACATAAAAATATATTGTTTGGATTTATATAAGAATAAGAGTAAATTATATCATAATAATATTTTTCATGGTTTTCGAATGAATAACAACAACCCAACTATCGAGAATAAAAAAATGAAAATGAAAGTCGATTTTCCCCTGAATAAAATTAATGATTACAAGGTCCATCTGACCTAGAAGATGGAAAAACAGTAAACTCAAGGCACTGCAATCCGATAGCCGGATACTTTTCAAGTTGTGCACATCCATTTAGAGAGAGTTCTCGACTGAAACAAAACTCATTTTTGAAGAAATTCACCAGAAATACAACTTTAGAGTTTAAACAATACTTAGGACAAAAGAAATGGAAGCAGCTGGTTTGAGATGCTCCATTAATCTACTCCTAGGACCATACTTCTATTCCCACATCATTGCTCCAAAAAATTTGAGTTGAATGCCACAAGTAAAGAATCTTGAATAACTTAAGAACTAACTGAGCTACGAGGAAGACTAAACTCCAGTCATATTAAAACTTCTGAATTCAAACGAACGGTACCTTTTGATGTCAATAAGGTCAGTCTATGAACAACCCAACAAATAGGACAGGGCAAGGTGTAGATCAGCAAAATCTGTATCACAACGTTCCACTACTTTCACCGGCAGATATCGGAGGGCCTTCAGATTTCACCAAGTGTGTATCTCGGCTACTGATATCAAGTCCCTGCAATCGGCCAAGAGGATCTTGTTGCATCATATCAGCGAAGGTGTGTGAGCTGGAGGCAGCTACCACAGACTGATTAGGTGTCAACATGTTGGATTGCATGGGATAAAATGGTGGCATCTGCATATTTTGGGATTCAACTTGCCGTGGCTGGGGAGGAAAGAAAGAAGGTTGGGAAAATGGCATATTGTGTATTCCCAAATTAAAGTTATCTGTGGGTGTCGACATTTCTCCGGTAGCCATCTTGAGCCTCTCTACTTCCTTCTTCAGGGCTTCATTTAAAGCTGTAGCCAAAAACAAATGATGAGAAAAACTATATGTGACTACAACTTCCTACAGATATTTTATCGGTGAAATAAAATAGCGGGCACATGATACAAACATGACTGAATATCTCCATGCCATATGGTGACTACTAATAGTGCCCTAAGATTGAGCTCTAAAATAAAATACAAGAACAAAACTTAGAATGCAAATCCCTGGGTTTAACCGGTTTAATGCAAGTGTGTTATGCTTCTCATTATTAACTATACAAGGTAAAAGAAAACTGCTCAACTTGTACAGCATACAAACATATCCATAGACAAGCTAAGTATAATCTTTTAAAGTACATATTGGAGAGAATTCGGTAATTAAAATAGTCTGGACAAAACATACTATCCCGTAGTTGAGCCTGCTGTTCCATAGCTTGTAGCCGAAGCTTAAGCTCAGTGTTCTCGGTAGTCAAGCCTGTTGTATCTCTCTAGAATAAACACAAAAATAAGGCTGTTAAACATTTCAGAATTATCAGTAAAGAAGGATAAAAGCAATATAACGAGGAACATATCCAAAAATAATGGCAATTTCAGAAAATCAAATGCTTTTAACAAAGTGGTACAAGCATACTTAAACATGAACACAATAAAAGAACGAGACAAGAAGAATTAAAGCCCGATTGCAAAAAGGTTTTGATATATTAGAAAGTAGAACAGCCAAATGTCGATCGTTTAATATTTAGACCTGAACCTGATATTCTCAGGAGGAGGAATGCAAATGGTCACCACAAACAAGCTCCAAAATTATGCAGTGAGAAAGGAATTGTTTGGCAAAAACCTGGAAAAGGGTTAGTTGTGCAGAAAGAGTGGTAGCTTCTGTTTGAAGTGTTTGGACTTTTCTCTCCAGTTCAGATATATATCGAGCTTTTCTCTCTTTAGAGCGAGCGGCTGACTGCCGATTTGCAATGATCCTACACAAATTATGAACATTCTTAGAATAAACTTGGATGCAAACCCAAATCTCACCAAAAAATATGAGATTATGCTTATTCATTCCAACTATGTTGAGGGGTGGTGAGTGGTGAGACTAAAAACTCTAACCCAGCTACCTCACCAAATGCTGGTGCATTTAAAGCAAGATAAACCTTTTCAATAATATATAAATAGACGGACTCGAGATTATAGGTTCTCAAACACTACAAATTATGTGCAAAAAAAGTTTCTAACATTCCAAAGAAAGCTTGTAATCATATGACCTTACAAACCCATTATTGCACGTTCAGAATTTTGGAAAGAACAGCTAATTTCCCAAAAATTCAAACTTATATGAAACCACAACAAAAGTTGAAATGCAAGAAACGAAGATATATTCCAATTATGACTAACAAAATTCATAACCGTCCATTAGCCATTTCGTCGATGGATTAAGTGATATTCCCCAAGCCAGTATATTCATTTATGCCAATTGTAATGTAATCTTAATAGTGCATTAAGTATAGCGAGACATGACAAATAATTTTAATAGTCAGGATACGGAATGACAAGAATATTATTAGAACTTACCATCAAGTTTTACGGGGAATAAGATAAAACTAAGAGGAAAAAGAATAGAGGAAAAAAACATTTAAGGCAAAGAATGAGAAGATCAATTAGTTTATGGTCAAGAATAAGGCTATCAGATCGATCAATCAGTGCTGAATTTTGTTGTGAACCAAATTTTCAGTGACATTCCCCTTCATATGCTGAAATTCCTAAGGACAAGCCAAAAAAGTATTTAGCAATTTGAGAATAATGGAAATTCAGATAATCAGATATACTTAACTAATACGAATGTTCCACTCAGTACTTACGGTTACTTCAAAATTCCAGAAAGCATTTATGTTATCTCCTAATTATGGTACAAAACAAGAGACCTCGAGATTTCGGAAAGATAATTATAATGCATTTTCCTCGTAAAGGAAACAAGAAGCCAAAAAGATAATTCATAGAAGACCAGCATAAACAGAATATAACTTATAATGCACATGAATTTTTCATAAAAAGAAAATAATTTCAAGAACTTCTCTGAAACCAAATTTCTAAAAACAACAAATCTCCATCCTTCAAGGATGAAAACAGTCAATGTAAACACTACATTATTAACAAAAACATTGTCAAAAATACAACAATAATGTCCATAAAACAAGTGTATGAGCTAAGAAATATGCAGGATTCATAAAAGAACACCTAAAATTAGTTAAAACTCATAATTGACATAAACTATTAGTCACATAAGATTGCATATTTTTCATGAATTCTGTAACTCTCAGCTTCTTTCAAATTCCACCCTCCCAAAAGAATATATATTTTCATGTTCCAACTTCTTCATTTTACTTCTAAACTGCCCAAAACAAAGAGAAGATAAACAGAAAGTCAACTTCACCACTGTGATGAAAAAGAAAGAAAAAGAACATTTAAACAAAAACAGTCATAATTCCCACAAAAATTTAAATATATATGACCAACCAAAAAGAAAACAAATAAAAAATCACCAACTTTGTAAACCAGAAATACAATATCTTTCCATAAAGATATTAATTTCTTCTAATAACTTTCCCTAATAATCTACAGAAAACAAACAAAAACACAAACTTTACAAGCTTACAGTTGCCTCTACAATTGCATTACCCAAAAACAAGTTCACTGAAAAGAAGAAGAAAAAAAACTCCAAAAATGGACGAAACAAATAAGCCCAAACCTTTTGGCTCTCTTTGGGTCAACAGTCCACAATTCAGCAAGCTTGTCAGGAGCCATAGCTTTCTTAGCTTCAATCGACTCCATTAGCGAACACCCATCTACTGAATTACTATACCTATGCCTTCCCTTTCCCCCTTCATTACTCTTCTCTCCCATACCCGACCCGTCACACATTTCTTCGCCCTTGGGGTTATGACCCAATACGGCACTGGAAGACCCAGCAGCGCCCCCTCCATCGTCGGCTCCCTTAGATGATCCTCCCAGCTTCTCAATGTCCATGTAGCTACAAAACAAGTCGTCTTCGGATCCAATTCCTTCGAAGGGGTCGGAGACGAGATCCAGGTCATCGGGGATCCGGAATTGAACTTCTGACTGGGCTCGCCGGTGGTAAGAACCTCGGAAAGTGGTTGGGTTGGGGAATTTAGGCGGCGTTTGGGTGGTGGAGGATGCATTGGGGGGTAGTGGTGGATCAGGGTTTGGCTTGATACTTGGCGGATCCGGCATTTTTACTATTTCGTTTAAGATTCAGATCTCAGAACTCAACAGCACAGAGAGAGAGAGAGAGAGGACTGTTGGAAATATTTTTCTCTTCCTCTTTAACTTTCTTCTTCGACTCTTTCCTAAGAAAATAAAAGGTACGCTAACGACGCCGTTTTCACAGCACTTTAAAACAATAGCAGTATTTGCATAGCTTTACAATGGCTTAGATGAAAAACTAAGAACTTAAATTATGAGTTTTGTTTGTTTTAGCTTTAAAATTATTTCTTATTAAAATAAGCTATTAAATTATTATGTTTTATTATTTTAAGTCTTCAAATTATTTTTTTAATTAAAACAAATATATAAATTATATCATTTTTAATACGTTGGTTTTGAATAGGCAAAAAGCTTTTATTTGATCCGAAAAACCTATGAACTCATGAATATTATTAGCGATGAAACTAAAATTTAAGACTAAAAAAATAAAATATAAATATTTAAAAGTAGGTTAAAATAAATTACTTTTTAAAATAATTTATATAAAAAATACGAGTTACGTTGGACAGATTATCAATAAAGACATAAATGTTTAAGTGGGGATTTCAGTTAGATCACACTTACACACTATGTGATTAAACTATTAAAATCATGGATCATATGTTTTGAGAGTGCCGATATATATTACAAATATGATTTTTGTTAATAAAAATCTGGGTCTACAAATTTAACATAGTTGCTAGTCTAAACTCCTAGAGTGGATACAACTGAATGAAAAAAGAGAAACTATAAAATTTTGAGTTATTCAAGTTAGATACGTCGTATTTTACGATTTAAATTTTATTTAAATTTTTTTTAATTTGAGTAGAATTTATAAAATTCGAATAGAATATAATTTTTGATTTTTTTTATACAAATTTAAATTTTACTATTTATTATATTATAATACAATTGAATTTTAATGTAAATAATTTTTTGTAATTCTATAAAATATACATGCATATTTTTTCATACGTAGCATATATTATTTCTTATTTTTTATATTGGTATATATATCAAGTAAATTTAAGAGAGTTAATTCAAACTCAAAAATCAATCTATTGATTACTAAAAAATTTAAATTAATTATAATTTTATTTTATAACTCAAATTTTATTTAAATTTTTAAAATTAAAATAAAGGTTTTTTTTAACTAAAATTGATTTAAAATTTGAATTTAAGTTTTTAAAGATAAAAATCATTTAAAATCACTCATTGAATTTTATTTTTTTTAATCTTAAATGTTTCTATTAATATGCGGAAGATTAACGAGACTAATATGCGGAAGATCAACGAGACATAGGGATAAGTAAAAAACTTGAATTAACGGGTTTTAATTCGATTTAATAAAATAAAATTATTTTAAAAAAAATATTTTGGTTCGAGTCAAATAAAATATGTGTGAATTTTAAATATAAGTTAAAATCAAGTTTAAAATTAAAAAATTTAACTTAACTTGACCTAAATATTTAAATGATATTTTTTTATTATTTGTGTGTGAAACTTTGAATTATGAACCGTTAATTATAATTTTTTTATATTTGAACTTTATTTTCGTTAGAATTATTCTTTTATTTATTTTATTTTTAAATAATAAATAATAAAAATTATTTTAAATCAAATCTAATCAAGATCTAATTTTGATACCTAAAGTTGAGAGGCCTACATCTGTGAGTCAATTTCAACCGATCAGTTACGGCAACATCATCATTTTTAATTTACCAAACTATAAATATTATAATAATAGTCATGAAATTAATAAAAAATCAATATTTACTTTGAAATTAGTACATAAAACGTTACTTAAAATTAAAAAAGTATTAAATTATATTTCAAATGTTTCAGTTTTAGAATAAAATTATTTTAAAATATGTTATAAAAAAAATATTAAAGTAAAATCATTTTAAATATAACATCATATTTAAAATGAAACATAAAAACTACAAGTCACTTTTACATTTATGAAATTCTTTTTAGAATTGCTAGTAGTATTCCACAAATTAAAAAATAGTTAGAACTAACATAAAATCATTTTTTAATAATTTGGAAAATATTATACTATTTTTATTTTAAAATTTTATGATAAATGAAAAATAAATTAATTTAATACGTGTTTTGATGCCTTTTTTAGTTGAATTTTTTTAAAAAAAAACAATTGAGTTTTGTTAGGCTCAGATGCCCAATCGATTTAGTTACTAAGTTGCGGAAAAGATGTAATTTGCGTGAAATTTTGTGGAAGCAAAAAATAGAGAAAATTTTACATAAAAATTTAAAATTGTTCATGTTTTTAAGTTTTAGATACGGATCATAATATTTTAAGTTTTAGATTATCTAAAAATTTAATTTTTTATTGATATTAATCACGTTATATTTAACAATTTAATACTTGTTTTATTCAAAAATTTTAAAAATCAATTTTTTTATAAACGTGAATCTTATTATATTTAGTAATTTATTGTTTATTATATTCGAAATTCTAAAATTTTCATAAATACGATATTCAAATTCTAAAAATTAGTTTAATCAAATTATATTTTAGGAGAATTCGATATATTAATATCCAATCCGAATATCTGATATTTGAATATGTGAATATCGACTTTGTCTGGATCAAATATATATTATTTTATTATCGATCTAAAAACTCGAATATTTAAAAAAAAAAATTCAATTCGATATTCGACAATAAACACTTTACCTAAAACACCATTAAACTTAATATTTTAAATATATTCTCTTTTAAATTTTAAAAATATCATACAACTTTATAAATATAAATCGAAACCAGATAAAATGATTACATTGAAAAAGTTGATAGCTATTATGATGTTGTAACTTTTTAAATATAAAAAAAAATATTTTATGATCTCGAGTTATCATGTTATATATAATTTTATTTAATAAAATTTATTTAGTAATGATATATAAAAAATTTAAAGATTCATCTCATAAAAAAATCGATAAAAAATCATTTTTAAAATAAAATAAAAATATTATTTAATAAATTCATAAATAATGTGATGTATTAGATTTATTTAATATTTTTTTTATCGAGAAGATACGACTATTTCTCCTTGCCCACATGATGTCCATGTGCTTTGGTTTTCTCTTTCACTTTATAAGGGAGAAACGTGGGTATAATTTAAACAAAGAAATAAATTATTATTTATATAACATATCAAAATAAAAGTTAATAATTAATTAGAGAAAAATAAAAAAAAATAAATTAAAATTTAAATATATAATTTAATCTTAATAAATTTTAAACTCGTAACTTAAAAAAGATGTCAATTAAAATTTTTAATCGCTTACTTTAAAGATTATTAAAATTTTGTTTTATCTATTTTCTTCGCTTAGATACTAAAATTATTAATAACATACACAAATATTCATTATATATTTATATTAATATTATATCTTAAAATGAAATTTAAAAGTAGTTTTCAAGTAAATAGCTTTAAAAAAAATTAAATCACCTACTTTTGAATATGGAATAAGAGTATGGGATATTTTTTAAAAAAATATGAAGGTTTTAATAGAGATTTTTAATAAATTTGAGAGGTTAAATAAATTTTTAATAATTTTAAGTGATTTAATGTGAAATTTTAAAATTTTAAGAAAAATTAAGTAAAAGTATTTAAAATATAATATAAATTTTTAAAAAATGGGGAGAATTAAGTTAATTTTTTTATAAAAATAATAATAAAATTCAAATTTCCTAAACTTTTAAATTTTATATATGTACTCTTATTTTTTAAAAATTTTTATGAATTAATCCTTAAATTTTTATAATATTTAAGATTCATGTTCGATTTTAAAAAAAATTACGTGCTCACACTTAAATCGTTAAAACTATTTATTTTTTATATTTTTAAATTATGAGTTCAAATTCTATTAAGATTTTTTTTCTTTTCCTTTCTTCTTTCTAGAATTAAAATGTATATAGATTTCACTTGATATGACTACCTGCCTGTATATAAATATCTGTCTCCTGTCAAACTTTTATATCATATAATTCATTTTTACACCACGTCTTGAAGTTTTACATACCAAAAGAGGAAGGAGTTGGGTTGAAGTTTTGGCAGACCAAGGGGATAAGAAATAATGGATGGGTTGTTCGGGTTGCTTTCGGTTTTGGTTCACTTTCGATAACCGTTTAATATATTTGTAATTTTCCTGATTTTTACGTAAAAATAGATTGTTTAGTTCTTTCATCTATAGAAGTACATAAATGTAATTTTATGTGTGTTTTAATTTATCAAAATTTTATGTAAGAGGTTAAATTATTAAAAAATTATATTAAAAATATAAAAAAATACACGAGCCTTCTGGTCTAAGTGGGTTCAAGCACTAGCGATCTCAATAGAGTGATTGAACGATCAATGTTACCAATTTCGGTCCCGGTCACATCGAGTCCTAAATTTTAAGAATCAATTGGTTGATTCTTAAAAAGATTTGAGTATTTAGAGGAAAAAAAAATCAACCACCAATAATAATACCGGATATTTGGTATTGTATCCAGAAAATCAAGATCCAATCCCGGTTATGATTAGGATCTAAATTTTAGATCTAGTCTCGGTTCCACTAGAACTAATACCAGATAAAAATTTATCATATTTTATCGAGTCCGGGGCCGAGATCAAGTAATCAATTTTTTTAACCACTCCTAATATCCAACACCCTAATTTTATCCTGCTCCGGAAAAAATTTAAAAAAACATAGAAAAGCATAAAGAATTGACAAGAGATGAGCCACCTCCCAAGTCTTGACTTGAATCAAAACACAGAGACAGAGTCTGTTAGAGCTCCAATCGAGACATCAATTTTGTCTCCGAAAGGGATCTGTGGTAGTTGTTGTCGGAACCCTAACATCTTCATCGGAGAAAATCAACAAAACATGCATGCACACAAGGAAACACGTTCAGAGTATTTTTCCAACACACTATGAGTTCCATGAGGTTGGGGATCCAACGTAAAGTCGAGAGATAAGCAGCGACAGATTTAGAAAATATATGAGGAGACACATATAAAGTTTTTAAATTTTAAAATAAACATAAATTATAAATATAAAAAAATAAAAATTAATTCATAAAATTTTAAAAAATAAATAAATTTTGAAAAATTTATGATAGACATAGATCCATCTTTCATTAAACATATATCCTTCCGTGGATATAAATATAACAGATAGACAAAGACAATGAGAGAAAAACGAACAGAAAAAAATATTTTTTACTGTATCCTTAATGATCTTAATCTATAAAAATTATAAATTTTAATATTTTTATGTGCTATTTTTTTACTAAATGAATTTTTATTCATATTTTTATATTATTTTTTAAGAAAACAATTTTCTAGAATTGATTATTTGAGTAAATTAATAGAATAGAAATAAAAAATGAAAAAATTTAATTGTTTTGAATAATGATCGATAAAAAATGATATTTTTTACCCTAACACTAAACAATTATATTCTAAATCATAATGTTAAATTATGGAGTAAATCTTAATTTTTCAATTATTTACTTTAGAAAATACATTTTACCTTATCCTCGATATTCTAAACTCTAATTTTAAACTTGATTTTAAATTATAATTTTGGATGATAAAATAATTTTTTTAATGATAAAATATAAATAAAAACACCAAACAAACAACTTTTACTCATCATTGATATAATCGGTGAGTCCATGTCATTGATATAATTTGAATTTACCCTAAAATTTTAAGATTTTTATAATTTGTATCCACTCTTAAAAAATATTTTAACATGTACTCATTTTCAAAAATTATTCTAAATTTGTCATCGGATATAATAATAAATTTTATGATATATTTTTCTAAATTCACTACAATACTTTTCTCTCCCATTAAAACAAATTATGTCTTCATCTCATCCCAATCCCATCATCTGATCTAGAAATCCCTCCCTTATCCCCCTTTGTTTTCTCTCTAATTGTTTGATTGCCCAGTCTCCTTGCACTGTCATTTTCTCTGTAGCTCTCAGTAATATTACAAGGACAACACATCCATCACACACTATCTTATTCACTTGGTATCTGGAATCTCTTTCCACAAATAAATATCCAAGTATGGGTGAGATTATATAGACACAGAGATTAATTCAGAAATTCATGTTTATCAACAAGGATGCAAACCAAAAATATCTATGCAGGTAAGATTAAAAATAAAATATTTTTTAATTTTATGTTTAAAATTTTAGAATTTAAGACTGTCATTAGAGTTATAATTTAAATTTGGGATAAAGATAGTTTTCACCTTTAACGTTTATAATTTTAGTTATTTAACCCCTATTTCTTTTGGGATAAATTTAGCCCTTGACCTTTATCTTTTTAACAAATAACTCATTTTTTAACTACCATGATAACTGAATCGTTAAATATTTAATAATGATGACATGTCATATATATGTAATAATATATTTTAAATAACTTAACATCTAGTATATCAAATACATAAATGCGGGATATAGTTTTATTCTAATCTAAAAATATAAAACAATTAAAATTTAAATAAAATATTAAAAATTATTTTTATTTATTAAAATTTAATTAAATCTAAAACAAAAGGCTACTAAATATTTTCAACCTTAACTATAGTAAAATCAAAATTTTATCTAAAAAGGCATGAACATAATCTGAGAAGAAAGTGTTTTGTATAGTTTGTTACCAATGAATCAAAGATAAAATTTTTTGATAATAATCAATTGGATTTTTATTATTTTAATTTAGAATTTAGGTATTTTAATTTTAATCTAAATTGAAATTTTAGAGTTTTATAAAGATATTTTAGTTTAGTTAGGGTTGAGAATATTTAGTAAATTTTAGTTTTGTATTTAATTATTTTTTAATATTTTATTTAAATTTAAATTTTTTTATATTTTATACTGGAATAAAATTATATTCTATATATATTTAATAGGTTAGATTATATGTCATTTAAAATATATTATCACATATATATATATGATATGTTACCATTATTAAATTTTTAATGGTTCAGTTATCATAGTAGTTAAAAAATAAGTTATTTATTAAAAAAACATAGATCAAGGGCTAAATTTATCCCAAAACAAAACGACAAAAATTATAAACGTTAAGGGTAAAAACTATCTTTATGCCTTTAAATTTTAGAAATATTTTTCTTAATCATGTTTTTTTTAATGTTTTACTCTAAAAAAATAAAAAATACAACTTACAATAAATTTTCATCCAAATTTTATAATATAAAAAATTAAGATTAAAATTTAAAAATAATTTTTTAAAATTTTTAAATAAGAATATAAAAAATATAATTAAAA
Source organism: Abelmoschus esculentus (assembly GCA_035048815.1). Classification (NCBI taxonomy): domain Eukaryota; kingdom Viridiplantae; phylum Streptophyta; class Magnoliopsida; order Malvales; family Malvaceae; genus Abelmoschus; species Abelmoschus esculentus. The sequence continues at coordinate 4,798,277 of JAUCBN010000012.1, forward strand.
GATAAAATTTATACTTAATAATAGACGGTATTTAAACATTAAAAAAATAAAAGAGTTGAGCTGTAATCATCTCCCAGATAGTTCCTTCCCTATTGCTTTCCCGGTCCCATTTATATTCAATGCTCTCATCTCTATTAGCAAAGAATTTCCATCCATTTTCTTCTACAAATTAGTGATCAGTAAAAAGCTTAGAAACCCCATAGTTTTATCTTCAATTCCTTTGTTTTCTGGCTTCATTACTTTCAACTTTTTTACTGGTTTACATGGAATCTTTGTGGTTTGGGAAGCCATAACCCCTTTTTTGCAACCTTTGTTGTACCTTCAAAGCATTCCTTTTTTTCCTTTAATCAACCAGAGAAGATGCCTTTTAATGGCGTCTTTATCTTAGTTGGAAGTTCCTGACAGACACATAACCCTAACTCTAGAGACACGTATCTCTCTCCGTTTTGGTGATGTTGCAAGGGAAAGTAGCAATGGTGGTGACCACTCTTTATCATCGACCGCACCGGCACCTCCTCGATACGCAATCGGAATCACCGGCGAACGGAAACAGAACGCGCCCTGCTTTCACCAATGAAGCCAATTTCGACACCAACATGGTCATCATCCTGGCAGCTCTGCTTTGTGCTTTGATATGTGCTCTAGGACTAAACTCCATCATGCGTTGCGCGTTGCGTTGTGGCAGAAGATTTGGTTTGGATTCCTCCGATGAGACACCGGATCATTTAGCCGTGACAAGAGGACTGAAGAAGAGTGCTTTGCGGAGGATTCCGGTGGCAGTGTATAGTCCCAGGGTGAACATGAAGGCGACGGATTGTCCCATTTGTCTTGGGGAATTCATGGATGGTGAAAAAGTCAGGGTGTTGCCAAAATGTAACCATGGTTTTCACGTGAGGTGTATAGATACATGGTTGATGTCACACTCGTCTTGTCCAACTTGCAGGCGGTCATTGTTGGATCAGGGAACTAGCAGTGATGCTGCGGCGGTGACCGGAGACGGGAGCCGGCGACACGGGAATTCATCAGGAGTACAACAACAAACTGGTGTTCTAGTTGCTGCAGATGAGGTTGGTTGATCCTGGTCTTAAGATAGTTTCTTCGCCGGGTGATAAAATGAGAGCTTAAGTTAGAATAGCTTTTTTAATGTTGTCTTAACAATCTTTAAGTTAGTTCGGTTTATCTATATTGTCACATCCCTAGAGTTTCACTCGTCTGAAATCCAGATTGCCGGCCTGTGATAAATGCATAGAGAATCAAATATTGGTAATGAATTGCAAATGGAAGTATTAGTTCATGTCTAAACTGTATCTGATTGTGATGACTCTATGGGGTAACATAACAGATGAATCTGCAAATGAAACAGAGGAAGATTAGTATCATAATGGGTCTATCAGATTAGGTCATTCAACAAAGTAACATATGTTGCTGCTAATGTTACTTGTACTCGGGTGTAAATGTCAGATACGAATATATTTGCTAGTTTTTTATATGTGTGAAGGCTTCTTAAAAGTTTATATTTAATATAGTAACTTGGTTGCAACTGAAAAAAAGGAAACCCTTATTCATTGTAAGAAAGGAAAGCTACTTTTGGTTACTTGAGCTTTGTTGATAATCAAAGCAGGAGAGGTGTTTTTGGATGATTCGTCTCTTCTAATTTAAACGAAAAATCGTGATCAGGAGAGGCTTCTTAAAAATCGTGCTTGTTTAAAAGAGAAAAGATTTGAAGAAGATATAAACAATATCGGTTTCATGATTTTAAATTTATATATATATATTAAAATATAACATGGCTTAGGGATGATAAATGAGTATAATTTTATGGATTTTGTATCGCATCCATCTTAACTGGGGTGAAAATGAGCGTGTGTGTCACAACCTCTTTTTCAATTGATTCAACGATTTTTTTCTTTAAAAATAAAAACAACGGAGTCGTCACCGATCTTTTTTGAAGGTGTGATTGAATCACCTAAAAATGAGTTATTTTAATAAAATCATTTTTATTTTATTAAAACAACATTTTTGGTATGCGAAAAACACAAAAACGGGTCCGGGAGTCGATTACATGTAGGGAAGGGTTAACACCCACGACACTAAAAAATTGGTACCTAGACGATTATAAAATATTTTAATGTCGGAATTTGCAAGTTCGTATAAAATTTAAGTTATTGTCCATTTATGAATATAATTTCATTTTAACAGTCCCACCTCTAAAAGAGTAAACTTTAATCACGGCCAACATTTCTGGTGCTAACTCGTTACTTCCCTTTGGTAGGAGAAATTATTCTATGGACCGGTTCCACCACGTCATCCATGGTCCTTAAGAATAAAAAACAAATCCACGTCATTATTTTTTACACATCATCTGCGCACTTATAAATTTAATTTCCAAATCATCTCTCTAAATAAAATGTATTAAAATTAAAAAAATGATAACGTGAATTTGTTTTTTATTCTAAACCCTAAACCCTAACCCTAAATCCTAAACCCCAAATCTTAAACCTTAAACCCTAACCCTAAACCCTAAACCATAACCCTAAACCCTAATTAAAAAACAAATCCACATCATCATTTTTTTTAATTTTAATATATTTTATTAGAGAGATGATTTGGAAATTAAAATTATGAGTGTACAGATGATGTGTAAAAAATGATGACGTGGATTTACTTTTTATTCTTAAGGACCATGGATGACGTGGTGGAACCGGTCCATAGAATAATTTCTCCTTTGGTAGGACACCGCATTAATTAAGTTTCACTTTTTTAATCAATCAAACAAATAAATTTAGTGTGTTGAAACTTTTATTATTCTAAGTTAATTATTATCAATATAAGAAATTATCTAAATAAATTTTACCTATAAAGATTAATAATTAAGTATATCTTATTAAATGTAAAGAAAATTTATTTATCATATATACAAGGCTCTAACTAAGATAATTAAGAATCTATCTCTAAGGGTTTTATTTAAACTAATATAACAAAGACATACAACATGTTTAACAATTAAAATTAAGAATGGTAAGATGGTTAGAATAAGAATAAATGATAGTGAAAAAAATTAATAGTTAAATTAAAAGTAAACAAAAATATGTCAAATTTAAAAGATATTTATAAAGAGTTTTATGAAATAAAATAAGTATGGATTAAAGTAACCCACTTTATTAAAAATGGGTATGAAGCCTAAAACATCATTTATTAACCTTTATTAAAAAAAATAGATCAAAAATACTTTTTTTTAAAAAATCACCTGTGTTCATCAATTATTCATAAAAAAAAAATAAGAACAAGCTTTTTTATAACTAAAAAAGAAAAAAATTACAATTACTCTGATTACAATTGTATTTATAATAAAATAAATAAATAAAAAAACAAAAGATCAAGAACAAAATACCTAAAAATCAAGCCTTTTTCTTGTATTTCATAAAAATTTCAATACAAAGTGATAGTAGTAGGAGAAATGATGAATTACAAGAGAGAATATGAATAATGAATGTGAATTGTGTTGTGTTGTGTTGTGGTGTGATGTGGTGGTTTATATAGTGGAATAGGGTTGTTTATATAGTGATTTTTTCTACCAAAATTATATAGAATAATTAGAATTAATTCACCTAAATTGGTGAAATATCACCTAATATCAATGATTTAATTCTAATCCATATTCTCTTCCAATTTGACCAAATGAATTCCTCTTTTACAGCCTTCATTTGCATTATTTTCTTCTGAAACGAATCTGATGAATCAGGGCAACAATTTTTTTTCATCTTTCCTTTTGTATTTTTTAAATTGTGCTTGAATCGAATCTACAAAAATAATGTAGTTATAATTTTTCTTTTTTTAACCAAAAATTAGTGACAACATTATGGATTTAAAAAGTCATATCCATCATGGTAGTGAGTATGTGAAGAGTTTAAGACTTTACCTGCACCATATACATCTTCTCCATGTCCACCCGCCATATGAATTTTGAATCATTTATATTTATAAACTTTGATTATGCTTTGTATTATGGTGTTTTATGTACTAAAATATTAAGTTTGATTACATATACATCTTCTCGGGTCAAATTCGGTTTTGATTATATTCAATTTTAGTTTAGTACAGGTCGGATATGATATGATTCAATTTTTATTTGGGTCTATAGTGATTCGGGTCAGGTATCAGGTCGGATTGAGACATACCGGTTTGGTTGAATTTTGGGTGGATGATTTCAGACCAGTTGATTTCGTGTCGGTAAATTTTGGATCGGATCAAGATCGATTTTAGTCATATTTTCAGAATGGATCAATTTTTTAAACCCATATATGACGCTTTATAAAGCTAATATATTTGACTTTTTGGTGAGTTATGCAATGACTCACATCAAATCTTTCACTATTTCTTTCAATATATTTTTTAAATTTTTGCTTGTCTTCGGCTCGGGTTACTTTTAGTTCGGAAGATTTTGATTCGAGTCCACCACCCATGACAGTTCAACTAAAAATCGTGTCAGTTTCAGTTTGATTCGATTCATTTCATGTTTTAGATTAAGTTTGAATATCATTTTTAGATCGATATCAAATTTCGAATCGAAAAAAATCGATTTGGGACTTAAGTTAGTCTGTAACCTTTATATACCCCATTCCCCTTCCATACCCATTTGAAATTTTGATATTCCCCGTCTCCCCACCACCCATGTCAGGTACCAAGTGTGTACATCCTGAACTATATCTCCACATTCACTACCTAACTAGATGTACATCACCCGACCCATATTCGTCCATACCCACTTCACAATTAGTAAATAACATCGAATTATATAAAAATTAATTATATACTTGTGTAAAGAAAAGTACAACTTTATATATTTTATAGATTAATAAGTGCATAGATATAATATATTTACATATATGAATTTAACTATGATTAACTAACTATAACTAATTTAATTAAAACATATTTACGTTGGTATAAATTTTATTGAAATAATCTAACTAACATCGTTAGACAATTATAAAGAATAATTATACCTTAAGATTTGGTTAAATTATATGAATGTCTTTTAAAATCTTAAGGTTTACATAATAGGTTATAAACCCATTCATAAATTTATAATGATCCAAAATTCATATGATAAGTAGTTAGTGAGCAGACGCAAAGCGAGACAAATGGATGCAGGCAGATAAGATATGGGTAAATCTCAAATTCATCTTTTACTCACGATTCACGATAGGTATAAAAATTTATTTTAAACTTATTACCCACCAAACTATTATCCATGCCCACTCTAATTAAAATGAGTCTAATACGAAATCCACACAACTATCAACATTTATCATCCCTCTAAATGATCTACACCTTGTGCATGTAGAATGGAATCCCTTAAACCTCAGTTTTGGGACTGGGCCTCCATTGCCAATCCCAAGCAAGAAACCTCATTGGTGAACCCATATGACTTGACTCAACATTCCAGAAGAATTGAAGAAACTCCCTGTCTGTAACGATGAGGACATTTTCACGAGCAAGGTTCATAAAATTAGACCACTGGCCTCGTCCTTTTTTCTTGAGATTGTCGCCACCATTTGTGGAAGCTGGCCATTGGCCTTTATTTTCCATATTTTTTCCCGCACCAACACAGTAACACTTAGCACCATCTGTTGCAATTATGACAACTTCATACAAGCGACCAAAGGGCAACTCTCAGGCGCTGTTTGATACTATTAGCAGCTACTCTAGGGTTAGAATCATTATTAATTTTCTAGGTCAATGTTATTGAGTCTAATTACTGACAGGATGGATCCATTATTTCGTATAAAGATAAACATTATTAAAAAGATATATTAAAAATGTAAGGGAGTAAAATTACGAGAATTTAAGATTATAAAATTAAATTATAAATAAAAAATTTAAAAATATATATAATATAAAAAAATTTGAAATTTTTAGGGGTACGATCACACCCAACACCCTTAGTCTATCCAGGATTATTATTAATTTCTATAATTATTTTTTTGGGTTTTCCAAATATTCATCAAAACGAGTTTAGTAATTGATTCTTGTTAGCCTATATAAGGAAAATATTATTAATTTTTAGGGTTTATATAGATAATGGCCCAATTGTTTGGTGTTATCACATAACCTTCAAAAATTAATAATATTCATAAAATTTAATTATTAAATAAATGGAGCTTAAATTAGGTTTAAACTTAAAATTGACTAGAGAATAATTTGACATGCATGATACATTTTTTTAATACAAGTCAATATTTTTTAAAGTAACTGAATATTTTAAGAAAAATCGTATTTGTATAAAATATATTTTCTTATAAAAAGATATTCTCACTTGAGATGAGATTCATCCAAAGAGTTTGAATTAAATTGAAATTATAATTTGAAATGCCAAAATGTCGTGTGAAATGAACGAGATACTGATATCGGGTGTTTGGGTGTTAATCTTTACCCACGTATAATCGACTTTCGATCTCAAATTTTAAAATTTGAATATCTAATTTATTTTTATGATGTCTGACCTATCAAAGTTAGGAGTGTTTAAAAATATTCGATCTGGTCGATCCGATCCAAAAATTCAGATATTTGATCCGATTTTTATTTTTAGATCGAATATTTGATCCGATTTTAAGTTTTTTGGATCGGATACGGATCGCAATATTTCAAGTTTTGGATTATCCGAAAATACAAAAATTAAAATTTTTATTAATATTAATCTCGTTCCATTTAACAATTTAATGCTTGCTATATTTAAAAATTTTAAAAATTAAAATTTTATAATTGTGAATCTTATTGTATTTAGTAATTTATTGTTTATTATATTCAAAATTTTAATTTTTTTATAAATAAAACCTTTAAATTCGAAAAATTAGTATAATCAAATTATATTTTTGCCGACTATCCGATATCCGAACATGCAGATATCTGCTTTTTTCCGGATCGAATACAGATTACTATATCATTGATCCGAAAACCCGAATATCCAAAAAAATCAGATCGATTTCGATCCGATATCCGACAATAAACACCCCTAACCAAAGTAACCGATGGCGAATCCAAAATATTTTAAAATCTAATAGAGGTTATAAATTGAATTTTTCTTAAATTAATATAAGTTTTAAAATTTACAATATTCGATATTAATTAATAAAAAAACCCACTTTTAATCAAAAAAAAATCCTATTTTTTTATACCCAGTGTAAAAAATGATAAAATCCTAATTTTCTAAAAAAATCCTAATTTCTAAATATATCAAGCTATTTTTTTATACCGGTTTAAAAATCGTCAGGCTAATTTCAAAATTAATAATTAAAAATATAAAATCCTAATTTTCCAAAAAAATCCAAATTCCAATATTAATTAATGAATTAGTATAAGAATCTATCATCATGTTCTTTCTAGATTCGAAGATAACAATCAATCCAATCTCTTGGATGCTTGTTTCCTTTGCACGAAGTCTATTGGGGGCAACCAAGACATCTTCATTTACAGGTTAGTGTTTATATCGAGGGGGAAAAGTGAATAATTTTTAGAAATATATCATGAATCTTTTATTAGTTTGGTACCAAATATTGTATTTTTGAAAAAGAGGGTTTCTTTATATTTGAAAAAGATTGGATTTTGGGGTTTGAAATTGGTATTGATCGGTGGTTTTTGGTTGCATTAGGGATTTTTGTAGAGAAGAGTGTAGACAAGAACAACTAGACATTGATGAAACTAAGGATAAAATCCCTTATATTAAGAAGAGGGAAAGATCAGCAAAGTAGGGAGAAGTGAGGGAGGATCTACGGCCATCTGGTAAATTGGGAACGTCGTTGACTGTATTGCCTCAAGATCTTCCCTCTCCCCCCTCTATTGAAAATACTCTTCATTTATAACTGCAGAGCCTAAGAATTTCCTCAATGAACCGACTCAAAGATTTTAACTTTAGGGAGTAGTTGTGATTCTCTTCTCTGCAAACTTTCCCATTAAACTACTTCCCAAAACTTGTATCTCTTTGTTTGCGGGATTGTAGAAACCTTGAATGCATCTCTATTGACAAGGAATTGCAGAATGAACTCACTTCACTTCACTTAAATTCTTGTAAATCAAAGGTTGTCCCAAGTTGAGGTTCCCTGAAGACGGATTTCAAGCTCCATACTTGAAATCACTAGGTATATACAACTGTGCAAGTGTCTAGTCATTGCAGTGGATTCTTAACCTCGAATCCCTTCAAAATTTGTTTATAGACAAATGTCCAGCAATGGAATATTTTTCCTATGGATGACCTGCCATCTAGCTTAATTACACTTTCCATTTCTTCTTGTGACAATATCACTCCCCACAAAGGGTGGAAATTACATAAACTTCATTCACTTGGCCTTTTCAAATCGTAGGTGGATGCAAAGAATTGGAGTCATTTTTAAATCATTTTTACTTTAAATAGGTCTCAAAACATAAATTTTAAAAAAATAATTTGAAATTATATTCGGTCTAAACCCTAGACCCAAAACTGGGATGTTACAGTTTTTATACTTATTTTTATTTACTCACTATATTTATGTTTACCCTATCTTTTACCTTACAATACAAAATAAATAATGTTGAGGCTAGAGAAATCAAAGATCCAAATAACTGTCAAGTGAAAAGCTGAAGTATGTATTTTATAGCATTACTAGTAGTGAGAGAGCAATAAGGACGAGGTACTATATTGAGAATATTGTTTATACCATTGATACTTGAAATAGTTATGCCTATACATTTTGACTAATATCCAAGTTTATGTTATCTTGAACTTGGATTTGAATTTTCTATTGATATTCCTTTAGTTATAATAAAGTTTATTGAAGTTCGATTCTTGTTATCCCTATGTGTGATTTTGAGAGTTGTTGATAATGAAGAATGACTATTTATGAGTTGAATTTATGATGCAATTATTTAGGTTGGAATATATATAGAAATCATGTTGAGTATATTGTTGTTGTTCTTATATGTGTTTATGATATTGTTGAAGTTGAAGCATGCTCTTAAGAGTTTGAATATTTTGTTGCTAGTTAGGTTGCAATGTATCTAGTAAGTTGTATATAATATGTGGATAACGTGTATTTAGGACTGAAATTGAGATACAAACATGTAATGAACCTAATTAAAGATTGAAAACACTATTTTCAATTAATCCTGAATTTTTAAAAAATTACATTTTGGTCCATGAAGTATGTCTGTATGTTTTAGGACTCGTTCCTTATTTGTTTCTACTGTAATTGAATATAATTTATGCATGTATATGTAGGATCAAAATAAAGCATTTAGTTAAGATAAAAAAAAATATTCATTTAATTTTTTAGGGATGTTTATCGGGGCGTGTCTTCGGATTAGCCTCGATATTCCCCGTGTAGCTCGTTTGAGTCGGATGGTGTTTAGACCGGGTCGAGGGGATTACATTTGTTGGTATCAGAGCTTAGGTTTATGAAATTTTTTGGGATGTTTTGTTTGATTAATATGTTATAATGTTTATTTGAATTTTAATTGTTTTATATCTTATATTAGAATAAAATTATATTTCACATGTATGTATTTGGTAGTTTAGATACCATGTTATTTAAAATATATTATCATATATTATCATCATTAATTTCTTAACGGACTAGTCATTATCTTAGTTAAAAAATAAGATATTTGTCAAAAAAAAATATAAGTTAAGGGCTAAATTTATCTCAAAAAAGAACGAGGGTTAAAATGATAACAATTCTGAACGTTAAGAGTTAAAATTATCTTTATATCATAAATCATTCTTACATGAACTACTATTATCTTACTAGTATACTAACATAATTATTTTCCAAATAATAATTATAAAATGTCTAATAAATATAACCAAAATATTCAACCACTAACATTTGACATGGAGAAAAAAAAAGTTTTTTACTATCAAACATCCATTATTTCATTAAAGCACAACAAAATACTATAAAATAAGAAAACAACATAAATATAAATTTACAATATATTAATCATCTAAAAATATTAATTGTATATAAATTTAAGAGTTTTAAATGATTTTATTTGGATTCATATATAGATTAAACTCTGATCGGGTATAGATTTGGATCGAATTTAGATTAGATCATGGTAATATCCATATCCGATACAGCTTGTATTAGGACTTAATTTTTTTTTTCGGATTTATATTTAGACTTTTTTTATTAGAATTTTTTCTTCAGATCAAATCAAATTTAGATCAGATTTAGATTATATTTTTATCTCTACATACCACAATGTTTGTTCAAAAATTAAAGAACAAAATTAAAATATCAAGATAAAGGCAATTAGAAATTAAAATAATGAAGAAAAAATTATCTTCGATTCAATGTAAGATCATTTTTTTTGGTAGTATCTTACATATTTGAACAAAGAACGTCTCAGTTGATTAGAGTGTCGTGACAATAACATGTTAAAAATAAAATAACGAAAAGTAATAACAAGAAGAATGTAAAAGAGAAAGAAGATATGCATTATTCTCTATATATACTTGTGTATAATATCTTTATTAAATCATCTATTTATAGGAGTAGGAAGTATATAATACACTAAAACTTTAATTATTAGAGAATATTTTTAATAATAAAATAAATTAAAATTCTTTGATAAAATTATTATTATAATAGACATTCACATAAATAAATATTTATAACATTTTTAATTTAAAAAAAACATTAAAACAATTGAATATGTGAAAAAGTTAAAAATATTTTTTAAAATCAAATATACCTTAATATTTCTATAAAAAATATTAATGATTAATCTCGAGATACAATATCAAGTAAAATAAAAATGACATTTTTATCATTACATCACAAGTTTAACTGATAATGATATTAAAGTTTTGAAACATGAAAATATCTTTAATTTATATAAAAAGAAATGACAAACACTAGCTTAACATATGTTTCAGTACATTGAATTGATCAGCTACTTTTTTTTTCAATTCTATTAATTTGTCACAGTATCAACATATAGATTAAAATTTTTAAGCTTTACATGTTTTTCTGATCGTTATACGATTAAAACGAATAATTTAGATTAATATTTTTTTTCTCAAAGTGATAATCTTCATATGACTGATTGTAATCTAAATTATCCGTTTTAATCATCTAATAATCCAAAAAACATGTAAAACTTAAAAGTTTTACATTATATAATTTTATCCTACCTCTTATATGTATCCTTTAATCATAACTATTTTTTTAGATTCAGCCCTTAGGCCCTTACCTAACATGTGCCACATTATGACACTACCTAATTTGCAGTATTCACCAATCACCACTGTACCACTTGTTATACAATATAAATACTTAATATTTTCAGTATATTAATGTTATATATTAATTTCAAATTTTTTGATAAATACATAAATATTATATATATATATATATATTTGAATTTAAATTTTTTAAGATTCATATTATTATTTTTCGACTGAAATTACTGGTTTAGTTTAAATCTTTTTTTTTCTCTTGAAACGTAAATTAAATATTTATTTTATAATTTTTTATTTGCAAAATATATACAATGAAATTATAAAGCATCCTAGATTTGTCGGTGAAAATGGGTCCCCACTCCATCCATACATAATACATTGCTTGTTTCCTCTGCCTATTACCGACACAATAGTACCACCTTATTATTATTATTTAGTTAATTAAGATAACATATATTCAAAGGAAAAAAAATATTTTTACCCCATTCATTAACTACAATGTTAAGGGTTCGTTTCTTTTCGATAAAAATAAAATATATTTTATGATTATATATTTATAATTTAGTGAGATATTCACGATAAAAAAATTTAATTATTATTATTGATAGTGAATATATCGACTCAAATAAAAAATTATTACATGAGAATAAGAAAACAGTGTTGTTATGAAGCACTTTAGTCAGCAAAAAGATGTGGATTGCAGCTTTTTCTCTTGTTATAGAAATAAAACAACATGGAAGCTAGCTGGAAAATGACAATTCATATACAAAGGACGACCAAAGACAAAGTACCATATGATTTAATTTATTCTACAGCAACAAAGTACATGTAAATTTCCTTGAAATTTTTATGAACAAACCCATGGAAAAATGCAGAAATAAATGCCAACAACAAGAGCATTAAAGTTCAAACTCAAGCCCCACACACAGGATGGCTAATGAGTGATGACCCACACCAGTTAAGAAGTTTCAGGGGATCAAAATAGCACCATGACTCACATCTTCATTCAAGGTATACTTTCGAAATAAATTGGTTTAGGGTTTAAAGTTGAGGGTTAACGTTAGTCAGGGACGGAACTATGTATAGAGTGATTTTTAGTATAATTATATTTTTATCTTTTTTTTAGTTTAAATGTTAATTAAATAAGGTTTTTGTCCCTCCCAGTTCTGAAATTTAAAGGTTTAATAGACTTTTATCTCTCTTAACATTGAATCCTAACTTCGTCCATGATTTTAGTGTTTAGTGTCTCAGGAATATGATTTTGTGTAGATTTAGATTTTAAGGTTTAGAATTTATATTTTTTAATATTGGGTATAGGGAAAAAATAACATAAAATTTTGGTTAGAGCAAAACAAAGCCAGTAAAAATCATCTGCCTCTTTATGGTGCCTCCTCCATGCCTCTTTGAAATTTTTAAAAAATTTGAATTTTTAACCCTAATCTTTATTTTCTATATTCTAAATCCTACACCCTAAAAAATATACTCTATCCCTAATTCCCTAAACCCTGACCATAACTCTTAACCTTAAACCTTACACCCTCTATAACAGAAACTTGAAAGAATGCATGAAAAAAAAGTAGATGATTTCCACCCTCGTTAGCTCTTTACTTTCATACTTGGGACCCACTAATCTTCCTTTATTTCTATATAAATGCACCAAACTGTACTACGGTACTCTTCATACATGTACACACACAAAGTTACAAGTGACGATATCCTAGCATTTATAGAGTCTCAAATCATTCTAAATTCTCCCCATTTGTGTTTCTCACTCTCTACATGGCTCTCTTTCTCTCACTTGTGCTCATCCTTTTGTTTCCTTCATCCAATGCTGACTGGCCACCATCTCCTGGTTACTGGCCTAGCTCTAAATTCAGGCCTATCAGCTACCACAAAGGCTTTAAAAACCTTTGGGGTCCTGCCCATCAATCTGTTCACCACAATGCCTTAACCATCTGGCTTGACAAAACTTCAGGTACATCTTATATCATTCATATGGTGAGTTATATATATTCAATCTGAGTTTTGTATATCGTTTTTGGTTGATAAACAGGAAGTGGATTCAAGTCTGTTCGGCCTTTCCGATCCGGTTACTTCGAAGCCTCGATTAAGGTCCAACCTGGTTACAGTGCAGGTGTTATAACAGCTTTCTATGTAAGGAAATGCCATCTTTCTTGATGAAATGTTTGTAGTTCAATAATCATAATGATTAATGGTGTTGATTACACCAATGGCAGCTATCCAACAATGAAGCACACCCAGGGTTCCATGATGAAGTAGACATAGAGTTCCTTGGAACCACTTTTGGGAAGCCTTATACTTTACAGACCAATGTTTATATCAGAGGGAGTGGTGATGGAAAGATCATTGGAAGGGAAATGAAATTTCACCTCTGGTTTGATCCAACAGAAGACTTTCACCAATATGCCATTCTTTGGAGTCCTAATGAGATCATGTAAGCATAAAAAATTTTGGTTATAGAAATTCTACACTGCTGCTACATTTATTGATTTATGTGGCATTTATATCAGATTCCTAGTGGATGATGTGCCCATAAGGAGGTATCCAAGGAAAACTGCTGCTACATTTCCTCTAAGGCCAATGTGGGTGTATGGTTCAATATGGGATGCCTCATCTTGGGCAACTGAAGATGGGAAATACAAAGCTGATTACAGATACCAACCATTTGTTGCAAAGTACACCAACTTCAAAGCGAGCGGTTGCACCGCCTATGCTCCGGCGTGGTGCCATCCTGTTTCTGCCTCCCCTTCCCGGTCCGGCGGGTTAACAAGACAGCAACGTAGAGCAATGAAATGGGTACAAAGATACCACATGGTGTATAACTATTGCAGGGACCCCAAGAGGAATCATGCCTTAACCCCAGAGTGTGGGAGCTAGTGAAATTTAAATATAACACGAGTTTTACTCCAAATTTTACTTTCCTTTCCTTTGCATCAAAGAAATTCACCATCTGTCCACCTATTTTCTTTGTATGGATCCTAGTTGTTAACAAATTTCATCTTTTTTGAATATGAAAGTTTCTCAGTGTGAAACAATGAGTCCATCTTCCTCGTGAAGCATACATGATCATAATTGATATTGGCGCAAATCCCAAGAATCACTCAAATGAGTGATGGGGTATATTATAAATTTCCAGAAAAGGAATGTTACCACAACTAATAATGCAGGCACATGAGAAAAGGAAGTGAAAACCTGTGAATCAATAGTGAAAGTTAAGGACAAACCCCACCTAAACCTCAATTTCACTTTCAACTTTTTTACATTTAAAGGTACGATGTACATATTATCTGGATTTTTTTATTTATAAATTGAAGAATATTAAATATTTAAGTATGTTCGATCTTATGTCTTTATATATATTATACCATCACAATATCAATAAAACTATACTCAATGGCTTTTTTCTTTTTTAACTGGACTTTTTTATGTTGCCCTCTCGGTTTCTATGATTTTGCCCAACTAATATAAACCGAGTCACGTCGCACACTTCACTCTAGTGGATGAATCTTTCGATAAAAATTTCTATACACACAATATCTTAAATTAAAGACATACTTAATCAGTACAAAAAATCTTAATCGTTCTGTTTTGATGTCTTATTGATCTCTTTCGTTAGAATATCCTATAATTTATTTCATGTAGGTTAAAAAATATTTGTTTAAGGTAAAAAACTTACCTGTGAGGTTGGACATAAATCTACTAAGAAGTTTGCATTTGACATCCTCCTCCTAACTGGTATAGTAAAAGAGATTGGTGCCTTATATGACCTGTCTTTTGTCATAAAAACGAATAATATTCAACAACAAGAATCGAATAGTGAGAACACTAACCAGTTAAATTCTCAAGAAAGAGAGGTGGATCACATGAATCACTTAAATACCAAGTATTTCTTAGACAAAACTTTTCTGGAAATGCATTATCACAATATCATATTTCTTTGCAGCAACCAAGTAATCGAGATAACCTTTATCGAAGCACTGATACCAATTATTGGGGAAACTAGGTTATTTTCAACACGAACGTAGCTTCAAATCTGAGTTAAAGTATTAAGATTGAAACTACCAAAATTTGCACAGTAAATAAACTCGTCAAACTATTGAATATTGTAATTCAATAAAAACCTCAATATTAAACAATCAAATAAATAATGGAGATAACACAAAAATTATATGATTCTACAAAATGTCTACTCCTCGGATACCACCACTGGATAATAACTTCACTATTACTAAAATGCTACAAACAAATGAAATTCCTAAAAATTCCTAATACAACCAATAAGAGAAGAAAGAATCAAATGAAAGAGATAGATTTTAGAATGATTTAAAATAAAAAAAAAAAATTCATGCCTATTTACAGTTAAGTTTCAGGGACCATTCTTATAAATAACCTAAAAATTCAAGACCAACCCGTAATTAACCCATGAGAAAATTAATGAAAATTATTTTTTTTTCAATTTCTAAATCTATTTCATTTACTCCATCGTTAATAGCCTAAGGTTTCGAGCCATCTTTAACCATTATCTCTTGGACCGAATAGTGAACACCAAGCCCGCACAACAGCATTATGAAACTATATAAAAACTCCACCAATTAGCAGCCACTCTCTTGGATATAATCCTCCTGTAATGGTTTGGACGTGAAGTTTAATTCAGTTGGTTTATGTTGCTTGACCCAATAGCCTAAAAGCGAAAATTTGAGCACCAAATACCAAGATGTTCCATACGATGACATTTTTTTTCATACCATAAAATATATATAAAAAGACTAAATAGATGGTAGCATGACCGGTTAACATCTAGCTAGTGTCACCGGCCTTGATCATATTTTAATGACAATGATGCCAAGTTGTCGGCAGCTCAAACACAGTAATTTTCTTTGTAAATGATTCATTTAATATGGGCATCGTCCTTTGTTTGGAGTTTAGTGTCTTACTTTTTAACCTTTCCCCACCAATTTTACCAAAGAGAATCTACTCCACAGATTCCGTGGGGTCCAAATATCCTTGCTAGTTTTGGGGCACTATTTGTTGTTGAAAACGACGTGGACAATATGAACCAGTAACTGTGGACCATAACCTAACACTTTTTTTCTTATGTCTTTAAAGATTAATTGGTACCCTAACATGGGATCAACTCAAAAGAAGCATCGGATCAAAAATCTTGACTTTAGGCTATATTCTATAACATGCATCTAACTATATATTTTTATATACAATGTATTTTGAGATATGACCGTGATTAAGAATTTTTATAAATTGTTTTATAATTATACACTTTAGAGTCATATTGAGCTTATAACTCACTTCTTTATAGTCTTTTTTTAGATACTTGACTTTGGGTAATTTAGTATTCAGAGAAATATTTCGTTAGTTATATTTCTTTTATCATAGCTACGAATTTGATGTTTAACATTCTATATCTATTATTTAACTTAGGAAGTTTGATGTAATTTGAAAATTGGATTATTTGGGATTTGAGGACTTTTTTAATGGCATGTATGAAATATTTCAAAATCTTGACTTAATGGATATAACGTGATGGTAACGAAATAAGAATCAATGAACTTCCTTTTGAGAGAGGGTGTAGTTTTAAGTGGCAACGTCATTATGAACACGTGAGATGTTTTGGGTTTGAATAGAAAAGTAAGACTTAAAAGAACCATTTCCCTGTTAATAGTGCTTTGTAGTTGGGGTGGGTACCAAGTCATGACACCAGTAATTGCATATTTTAATTTTAACTTATTATAAGGATATTTTATGTGATATTATACAAATGCACAATTGTATTAATGCATGAATTCAAAATATAAAAAATAAAAAAACTCAAAAATTATATAAAAAATATAATTTAACACTGATTAACCCCGAAAGATATGGACTAAACTTTATTACAGTAAAAATTATATTATGAGTAAATTTTGTCACGTTATTTATGGGACCAATCACTAAAAATTATACATATCATCATTTTTTTATGTCATATATTTTCTAATGTGGATCTTCACTCATGTTTATTGTTAATTTATTTTAAAAAAAAATTCAAGTGAAACTCATATTTTAAATAACATATGACATAAAAATATAGGATATACATGATTTTTAATGATTGATCCTATAAACACGTGGTAAGACTTACCTATAATATAATTTCTCATATTATAATAAAACACCACAGTTACTGTTTAATAATTACCTTAAACAATATATTAAACCTACCTTATGAGTTATAATTTAATATACTTTTTATTTTTTATAAATATAATTTTTTTTTATAAAATTTAAAACTTAAATTCCAACTTTAGTACCTTAAAATCAAAACCTTACGCCTTACATTTTGACCATAATTTTTAAATTCTACGCTTTACACACTAAATTCTTAGACCTTAATCTAAAACCCTAAACCTTAAAGTTTATATAAAATCGTGCATCAAAGTATTTTCATTTTTATCATCTTCTTGTTTTTTTAGTTAAATATCTTACTAAAAGCGTCATCAAAGACATTTAAAAAGTAAACATATATAACTGAATTCGAACACGTTGAATTAGTGAACCTTTTCAATGAAGACGATGAGTCGAAACAAACCCAGATTCGTGTTGAGCTATAATTTGCAGACGAATCTTTTACTCTTTCTAAAACTTATATGGGAATACAGACATGCACGTTTAATGTTTTGAAGCAAGTGGATGAAATCCCATCGTTTTCAACACACATTTGCTAAAATAATTCCAACTTATTTGCTTCTTTTTATCTAAAAAGTTGAAATAGTTGGTTCCACCTGTTGGATGGGGGTTATGGGGTCCCCATCCTTGGAAATTCAAATCGGCTGTGATTGGACTATCATGAGCACCGGACATATGGCCATGGCGGCTTAGCAGAAGTTGGTGAGACACTAACTTCATGATGTTTGATGTTTGATTGTTGGGGGTGATTCATATACAGAAGTGAAGGGATGTTAGTGGAGATTTTCGTGTGCTTTCTACCTGATTGTTTGGATCATAATTGATGTTATTTTTAAAAAGTGTGTTTGGACCAAAGAAAACGTAAAATAAATAATTTTTCAGAATAAAATATTTTTCAATTTGGTTTGGAAAGTATTTTTCAAAGCTTAAAATTTTATCTTCTAGAATTTTCAACAACATTTTCAAATAAAATGACTCATTTATCTTTATTTATATTATCAATTCTTTTATATTTTTAAAATGATATACTTACAAGTATTTTTGATAGAAATATTTAACACTCTTATTTTAAACCAAACAATTTTAATATACTTTTTAAAATTACTGTCTCACCGTACTTTCAAAAAGTAATATCAAACTGATCTATATATAATGGATTCATTAAGATGCCATAGATGAGATTTTCTAATGAGTACGGATACAGATAAGACTAGGAACAGAGTTAAAAATCAAGATCATACAAAATAATAACGATCCTCAAGGTATTTTACCCATTTTACATTTAAAAAAAGAGTGACATTTTACAATTAACTATTAAAATGAAAGGGACAAAGTTAAAATGAATTAAAATGGTTCTAAATAGGAAAAACCCTATTATTTTGTTTACTAAAAAAATAGGTAAAATACCTTAAGGTTGCTTAGTTATAGGTTCAATAACAAATATGTCACTCTTTTTTAAAAGTATAACAATTCATTCATTTAATTATAGGTTTAAGAATAAACATGTTATTTTTTTTAAAGTAATAATTCAGTCACTAAATTATAAGTTTAAGAATAAATATAATATTCTCAACCCCCGGATGTCACATTGGTTGGATAGCAGTACAAAGTCACGTGACCCATGGGGACCACGAAAAAGCAAGAGTAAACGTGGTGGTGACTGACTGCCCGTATGCAGGTGGCTTACCCTCGGGTAACAATAACAAAAAACGTAAAAATCAAGAAATTATTATATGATAATTGATAATCAATTAAAATAATGGGATTTTTTTTGTCAAGAACCCTGGCTGGCTGGCCCTTGTAAGATATTTAATTTAATTTTTAGGATTTTGAACTGTCCAAGAATGTTGTGCCACGTCAGTGCCACATGGATACTGTTGCTGAACGAGAACGAATACTAGGATAAGTGACAAATTGAAATTTAAAATTGTATGCATTAAATTGAAACAAAATTTAAGAAAGATATTTAGTTAGTTTTTGAATGGATTATATAATTCCACACACATAATAAAATGAAAGATTTATAATTCTAAAATAAAAATATTTATTTATATTAAAATTTGCATTAATAATATATCAAATATTTTTTGTTTAAAATTATTATTTTTATGTATGTAAGAGGGTTCATTATCGGATCTCGAATCAAATTAGATCCGATTCAATTCGATTTCTTCAGATATTCGAGTTTTCGGATCGGTGGTATAGTAATTTATATCTAATCTGATTTTTTTTAATATTCAGCTTTTTAGATAATCGAATCGAAGTTTTGAATATCTGATTATTTAAAAATATTTTTAAATTTAATTATTTTTCTAAATTTAAAGATTATTTACGAAAATTTTGAAAGTTTGAATATAAATAACAATAAATTATTAAATATAAAATAATTCACATCTATAAAAATATTTAATTATTTTAATTTTTAGATATAACAAATATTAAATTATTAAAAAATAATATTAAGAAAAATTAAATTTTCAGATAATCCAAAACTTAAAATATAACGATTCATATTAGATTAAAAAATTTAAAATTAGATCAAATATCTAATCTAGAAATAACAACCATATCAGATATCTAAATTATTAGATTAGAACAATAAATTTTCAAATCGAATCAATTAGATTAGATATTTTTAAATATTCCTAATATTAAGTCATACAATTGATTATGGTAACTATTCAAAAAAAATTGATATTGGTAAGAATTATTTTGTGGTTGTTAATAATAATTAAATAAAATTAATAATTTGAGCGAAATAAAATTTTAACACCGGTTTTTAGACCATTTAAAGAATGAGTTCATATAAATGTCAAACACCGTTAAACATTATTAATATTAAACACTGTTAAATATTATTAGCTTAATTAATAAAAATTAAAAATCTTAAGGACTCAAACTATAATTAATATTTATATGTTAATTATATCACTCTTTCATTAATTGTATTTCAAGTTTATAAAATTTTAATTTTATTAATTAATTTAATAGTATTTAACGTTATTCGACGCCATCGTAAAAATTTTCCGATTCAAAATTGAATTTAAGTAATAATACATAAAAGTTAAAACAACAATCTAAAATAAATTCAACCCAATCATTTTGGTAACTTTAGGGGTAGTTTTAGGAAATGGTGGTCTTAAAAAATGATTTTATTTTTTTTTTTATAAAAGTTATAAAAATTTCAAAACATACATTTTGATATATATTAAAGTATATACATTAAATTTTTTTAATAAAAAAACGATATAATTATTTTTAGTCTTTTATTAAGCTTTTAATTTTAAAAAATTTCTAACTTCTGGCTTTAAAGCATAGTGGAATTTTATTTTCAAAATTTGAGTTTTATTTAAAATAGTTTTCTCAAATTGACATGGTTTGATCATAGAAATAAACTTAATATATTTATGAACAAAAATCTTCTGTATTTTTTTTGTTTCATTTTATGTCTTTTTTAAATTTTTTTTAAAAAAATTAATTTTAAACCCTAAATTCTTATTTTCTATATCATAAATCTTAAATTCTACACCCTAAAAATACACTCTACCCCTAATTCCCTAAACCTAACTAAAACCCCTAACCTAAAACCCTAAACCCTTTAATTTAAAGTGGGCATAAATGGAGGCATAAAGAAAGGACAAACGATTTTCATCTTGTATTTATATATTTAAATTTAATATTTTATTATGTTTTAAGATTATTAAAATTTTATTTAGATTATTTTAGATCCATCCGTCATATATATAAAATTAAATTTTAAAAAATATTTTTTACACAAAATTGTAATTATATTTAATTAAATTTAAAGGAAAGCAGAATTACTATACTTTCATACTTTGTAAACAAACAACCACTACAAGTGAAGCACAAGCGAAGAAAGCCAAACCACTCTCTCTCTCTCTCTCTCTCTCTCTCTCTCTCTCTCTCTCTTCTGTTCTGCTTCGCTTTCTGTTTCTCTCTGCCTTTTATGTTTTATTATCTGTCTCCATGACACCACTCCTCAACACAGCACTGCAAACACAACAACTCATTCAAATTTAAAGCAAAACCAAATCAAAGGAATCCAAAGCACAAATCTTCACTGTTTTTTTCTTTTCAATCTTTGAAGAACAAAGATATGGGTATTCTGCATGACGACGTGGTGATTATAAGGCAGGCGGAGAAAGAAGGAGAACCCAGTGTTATCACGGTTAACTGCCCTGATAAAACTGGTTTAGGCTGCGATTTATGCCGAATCTTGCTCTTTTTCGGTCTTAACATTGTTAGGGGAGGTAGTCCCAGTTTTTATTCCCTTTTTTTAATCCCAGATTGCATGTATTTGTATATGTAATCTTTAATTCTTGAAGTTTTTGTTTAACTTGAATTGAAGTTTTTATTTGAAACAAAAAAAAAAATGGTTTCAGTTATCTTTAGTTAAAGGGAACAAATGATGAGCATTTGATGAGAAGTGTATGCAAAGTTTGATACTTTGACTTAATTTTGGTTTATGGTTCTTATTCTTTGAAAAAAGGTTAATTAATTTAATTTTTGGGGTTTGTGTTGTGAAGATGTATCTACGGATGGGAAATGGTGTTATATAGTGTTTTGGGTGGTTTGTAAGCCAACAACAAGGTGGGAATTGTTGAAGAAAAGACTTGTTGGGGCTTGCCCTTCTTGCTCTTCAGCTTCTGGGATTTCTTATTACCGTTCTGAGTTGCAGTCTCCAATCCCCTCTGATGTCTTTCTCCTCAAGCTTTGTTGTTATGATAGAAAAGGCCTTTTGCATGGTGAATTTCTCTTCTTTCTTGCTCATTTTTTCACGATTTCTTCCACTTGTTTTACACTTTGAAGTTTCAACTCCCATTTTGTTGTTTCTTTTACCATTCAATGGAGATATCTCCAGTTATGACATTTCTTCATGACAGGGTCATTTTCCTGAATACTTTGAGACTAAAATGTGGTTTGAAATGTATTAGTGATCAATTTTTGATGTTTTTTCTTGGCAGATGTGACAGAAGTTCTGTGTAACCTTGAACTCAATATAAAGAAAGTGAAGGTATCAACAATTCCAGATGGCACAGTGATGGACCTATTCTTTATTACAGATACCAGGTTTTGTTCATTTCATATGGTCTCTTCAAATCAAATTCCTTGACTTGCTGATCTCTAGAAACTAGCTGTATGCATGTATTCGGTGTTTGTTCTCCATTCAGTATATGTATTTTGTTCATTAGGCACGGATCAGTTACTATACTTTGAAATAACTACAAATGTATCTTGAATCAAAACAGCATGTACATCTAAGTTGAATTATGTAGACAAGAATATATGTCCACCTTGAGTTTGAACAACCCTTTGTTAATATTATGATTTTCTTTTCCAGGGAACTATTGCATAAGATAAATAGGCAGGAGGAGACCTATAAAGCATTGGAAGATGTTATGCAGGATGCTTTAATTAGCTTTAACCTTGAAAAGGTTGGACCTGAAATTACTGCATGTTCTCAAGCATCTCCATTTCTCCCACCTGCAATAACTGAAGATATTTTCGACATAGAGACGTCTAATGATCTCCCAAGTGTTTCACTTACTTCCAACAATGTCTGTGTCACGATGGACAACTCACTCAGTCCTGCTCACACGCTTGTTCAGATTATTTGTCAAGATCATAAAGGTCTTCTGTACGACATAATGAGAACTCTGAAGGATTACAACATTCAGGTATATAGAATAATTACCATGTAATAAATCCTTCTTTTACTGAAATTTTGAAAATATGAGGTGCTACAGTTGATCATGTACATTCCTCTCTTTTTTTTTTTTTTTTTTTTTTTTTTTTATCTATGAGGATTTATGTTAAGATCACTCTAGGTTGAATTATTTACAGTATTGTTATGCTTGTTTGGATTTTGTACAGTTTAATGGTTTTTTCCTTTGGTCATTTTTATATCACCGTACTTTAGTTGTGTGTTGCTATGTACCTTGTAGGGGTATTCATGGTTAACCATAATACTACAACTGTTAACCCGTAGGTTTTGTTCTTAGTGCAATTTGATGATAATGTCTAAAGATAATGTGTTTATCTCATTATGATTAACCAAAATACTATAACGGTTAAACATTAGCACCCCTAGTATCCTTTCACTATGAATTGGTAAAACCACTCTTGCTATGCTTCTATTCAATATTATGATGTGTTTCTGTCAATTGTAAGTAGCATGAATCCTATCCAAATTGCGAAAAATCTGTTTTATTTGTTTAATATTCAATTGGTAAGGGAAGCATTCTTAGCCGGAAACTAGTTCCACCATGTTAATTCCTCAGTTTCATAATGTGTGACTAGATATCATATGGACGCTTCTATATAAAACAAGGAAAGAAGTGTGAGATTGACTTGTTTATAATGCAAGCTGATGGGAAGAAGATAGTTGATCCTAGCAAGCAAAGCGCATTGTCCTCACGTCTGAAGATGGAACTGCTCCAACCACTCAGAGTGGCTGTAGTGAGCCGGGGTCCTGATACTGAGCTTCTAGTTGCAAACCCTGTTGAGTTATCGAGCAAGGGTCGGCCTCTTGTTTTTTACGACATTACTCTTGCCCTAAAGATGCTTAACACTTGCATATTCTCGGTACTTTCTCAGCTCTCTGCTGTATAAGCTTCTGTAGGAGTTTTATTTAACTTTCTGTATTTTTTTTCCCATGTAAATAATTGCCTGTTTTTGATGCTTAAAACTAGCTTTGTTTCATCGACATTTTGAACGTGACACTGCACTAGAGTTGATACCATGTGGCTGTATGTTTTCCACATCTTTTCTGCAATAATATGGACGTGTTCTTTTCTCGATTACTCCTCTTGCTGTCCTTGTCTATCCAAACATAAATCCAACGCATTACTTTTGTTATATCTGGAGTCAATTAATGTTTCTCTGTTTTTCTTTTACAAGTTGCACATGTAACCTGTTTGAGTTTGCATATTTTTCAGGCAGAGATTGGGAGACACATGATCGGAGGCAGAGAGTGGGAAGTTTACAGAGTTCTTCTAGATGAAGGGGATAGCTTATCCACTCCAAGACGAAAGGTCGAGGAAGAAGTTTGGAAGCGGTTGATGGGTTGGGAATAACTGTGATCCCAACTTTATCCCCTTCCTGTATAGCCATTGCTAGTGCTGTTGTACAGTATACTTTGCTCCGCCGCCATATGCAGTCAATGTAAATTATGGATCAGGTCAGTAAAAACTCCGCATCTTCCACTTCCGGCTTCTAAGGCTAACCTTGTGTTATAGGAACCTGCTGGTAGCAAGTAGCTAAAAACAAACAGTAAGCTCTAATGGCTATATATAATTTAAAGTTAAAAAGTTGTACCATAGAGGCAGATATTATGCATATCTTGGTGTGTAAAGTATCTTTGATTGTGGACCCTTTGTGTGGGTCAGTTTAGCTAAATGAAAGCAATCCACTGAAAGAACACCACATTACAGTTATGCATTAATGGTGCCGAAATAGTCTTCGTGCTAATCTTTATATCAGACATTCATATCCGAGTCATCGATAGTAACTACTATTGTACCCTTATGGCTTCTGTCCAAACCTGCTCTTTATTGATATTCTCTCTTCTTTGTCTTCCAAATTGAATTGTTTCTATCAGTCTTTTGTCATCTTTCTTGCATACTGGGCACCAAAGTAGCTAAAACCCCTAGTTAAAATCACATATACCACATACAGAAATAAACCCTGGTTGCTAAGAATCCAACAAATCATGGATGTGTCTTTAAAACTGTACACGAATTTATAATGTCACATCGGAAACAGCTACGATTTGGTCCTTAAACTTGTCTGCTTCGATCACTTTCATATAGTAGAGATTGTCATGTTGCCTGTGAAGAAATTTCCACCATATTTTTTTATAGAAGCAGGGGACAGAAATTTCCAACTTTTCTGATGTTCAACTCTAGTTTGTAGTTATCCATTCAAAAAGAAAAGAAAAAACATGTTTAACTGTAGTTGAAAGATGTACTAATTGATATAATATCTTAACTCAGGTTATTGATTTTTGACAGAACCAAGCATATAGTAAGCAACTTGAAAGCTGATTTTCAACTGTTTTTTGTACAGACAAACAAAACAATCCAATTTAATGAACCAATTTGGCTTCATTATTACAGCTTCCAAAACATAGTCTAAGATTGTGGATTAATTCAGCAACCCATTAACTAAACAAGTTGTTTTCTTGGGGGTTGTTAGGGAGGTGTACTCCCTAGTCCGAAGATTTTTTTATTTTTATTTTCTTATTTATTATATTATTTTTTTTGATTTATTTACTTATTCTTTTCGTTTTTAAACATTTATGTTTTATTTTTAACTTTAAATTCTGAGTTTGTTTCTTATTGGGATAATATCGATTCATGAATAATATGTCTATGGGTCACATTTACTGAATCCGGTTCATATGGAATTTTTTAATGGTAAACTTTTTCCTCAAATGAAACTAATTTTAAAAATTATATTTTAATTTAAAATAAAAATATAGTAATTAATATATATCTTATAATAATAAAATACTAAAATATTATAATAAAAATATTGAATATTTACATAAAAATTTATGAAATAAAATAATATTAAAAGAATGCTTAAATAATCTGAATAAAAAAAACTATAAGGGAGTAAGTTTAAGAGCTTAATGTGTCTCTAAAATGTATAAAAAATCATAGTCGTAAAAACATGCATAAAAAACCGTAATCATAAAAACATAATATTATTTTTCTTATTTTTTTAAGAAAAAATATATCAAACAAAAAAATATCATATCACAAGCATAATGCAATGCACCTAACTACAACCGCTAAGAGAATAAAAAAATTCCTCAGAACTCTTTACTATAACACCAAGCTAAAGTGGAATTCAACCCGAAAGATGAAACTATTGAATTTTCTCAGTATAAATCTCAACCCATGCTCACACATTATAATATTTAAAACTCAATTTTCATTAACATAATTTCATAACTTCGATAATCCATGAACATATTTCATATATCTATAAGTCATGATTCATAATTTCATAAATCATAGTTCTTTAAATTTGATGTTTCATAAATCAATATTTCATAAATCATAATTAAAACATATTTTCAAAATATATACATTATCAATCGTACAAGTCATAATATAAATCAAAATCAACCGAGTATAAAAACATAAAAAAAATATTTATTTATAGCACTGAAAGAAAATATACTTTAGCCCAAAAATCTGAAAGATATAGTAATCTGTGTGAGAAGTTACTGGACTTTTTATTTGCTCACTTATTTTCCTTACTAAAATTAGAACAGTTTTGTGATTTTGGTGGTTCATGGATAAATTTGAAAATAAAATCTTTAATAATAAATATTAAAAAAATTAATTTAAAGAATATAAAATAAATTAAATTAATTATAAATTATTTTTATTACACTCAATAATTATCAAATAAAAAATATCAAAAATTTTTATTAAATACCGAACTTACACAAAATAATTTCTACAAGTATTTTCGCGTAAACATTATATAATAAAAATAATTTAAAAAATATAGAATGATAGTACCAGAATCTTTATCGTTAAAACTTTGCCTTAAACTTAGTTATTTTTTTTAACAATACTTTTTCTCTCTCTATATATCAATAGTAAATTTCATAAACTATAATCTTTTTAAATAAACAAATCATTATTTTCTTTAAATATCAAATTATAATTATAAATTAATATTTTAAAATAAATTATAAGAAACTAACATAAAAAGAGATGATATAATGATAAATTGAGATTCGAAGAACAAGAACAATAAAAATATTATTTATAGGTTGTATATGAATTTTTTATTTTCAATTTAAAAGAAAAAATATTATTATAATCTTAATTATGATTCTATAATAGATTAATACATGGACTAATTAGATACCAATAAATTTATAATTAATTATGAAAGTTGTCAATTTTTTAACGATACTTTTAAAATTTATTTAATAATAATATAATAATAATATAATTAAATTTAAAAAATTATAGTGAAAGGGCCCACTTTAATTTTAAGATTTTTAAAAACTATTATTATACTTTAATCATTATTAATTCTTTTAATATAAAAAATTACTAGTATTGTCTCGTTTATTTTTTTAATATAATTTAAAGATTAAAAATTTTAAATGGTTTTAACAATAATAATTATTTTAATTTAATTAATTGGGCTTACCGCTCTGGGTCCTGGGCGGTCACCCCTACTGCCCAGGTCTAAAGACGACTCTGATTAAATTCTCTAATCTCTCTATCTTTTTCTATTTTTTTACTTTTTTTTTTATTATTGTAGGATATTGACATGACCATAGTCAGAGTCACATTATAGTTGTGGGGAGCAATTGCCCACCCAACTTCGAAATTTTTTTATTTTTTATTTAAATTATTTTAAAAATTATTTTTTATGAATTTGTTTCCTTTCTTCTAAATGTATATTTTATCCTCCTTCAACCCTAAATCTTAGCTCTGTACCCAGAGATGACCTTGCAATAATTCTACAACCATCATGTTTTGTTTTTTTCACCTACAACAAAATCATCATCACAATAATACTTCAAACTCATCAAAGGAGGCCTTAAACTCGTGGCTACTCTTTCTCTTTCTCCATACGAACATGGTGCAGTTCCATGAAAGATCTTTATTATGGGCCATTGGAAGCTTTTGAGAATGGGCAATGATTGCTAGGCTTTTCCCGGGAGAACTGGCAATGGGGTTAAAAACGATTGGCATGTGATGTCCATAAAATATAGAGTAAGCCAGTGCTTACAGAAGAAGAAAGTTAAGTCATCAAGCTGTTGAAAATGGCAGCAAATCTTTCTCTCACAACCCATAGTTATGGGGGGTTGAGAAGGATAATACGTGAGAACTTGGCAGATGAGAAAAATGATCGGAGATGTGTTAGGATGTGTTTAGAGTTATGAATCTAACAGAAAAAAAAATTAAGCAAACAAGAGTGTAGTGACTAAATTTTGATAACGAAGAAGTGTAATTACATCTCTTTTTTTAAAAAATATTAATATTTTTATTTAAAAAATACAGATTTTGAAATAAAATTTAAGTAATAATTGTTAATCAGTTTAAATTAATCAGATAATAAAAAAATCATAGAAAAATTAAATTCGGGAATCGATTATGAGTGAAAAAAGATTCACATCTTTCCACTAAAAAATTGATACATAAAGGTTTGTATTGTATTTTAAAAGAAAAATAAAAAAAATTAATTTATTTAATATTTAATCCCTAATGCATGTATGCATGTCAATGTTTATAAAACCTCACAACTTACCATAAAAAAAAATTAACATTTAAAGACTCAAAATGACACTCCCAATAAGATACCAAAACTCGAAAAATTAACATTTAATTTTTTAATGACCAACATCATTTTCCACTGTTACTCTCTTTAGACCATCATTTGTGACATATGTGATATTAAAATAGTCCATTTTTACCACCACTCTTTCTTTTTAATTTGGTTCTTCTAAAAATAAACGATCAAGGTTGAATGACCTAAATGAGTGAAACTTAAAAGTTTAGTGATAAAATTGAAAATTTTGAGTAAACCAGAATAAGTTTAAAGTTGAATGACTAAACCTGTTGTTTACCCAAAACTTAAATCAAAACAGAGCTACGAGAAAACCGAGTCCAGAGCCATATTTTCACACAACTTCTGTGTTGTATTCCAACCCAATCACCCAAGTTTAGTTTGGTTTTCATCGGGAAACAACGAGGCATGCCGAAGAAAGGCGGAGCTTCCTTGCAAAAGGACGCTCCATGGAGGGTCTCAGCTGCAAAACCCATCCCCAAAATCCACCACTCCCCTGTCCTGCGTTTTTGTCAAACCCCTCGTTCCAATTACGCCCTCGCCATCATGAAGGTTACCCCCTCTCCCAGCCTTTTACTCATAATATTTTTGTATTTCCCTTGTTTGTCTTCTCTAATTTGGTGTTTCTTTTGCAGCACCCAGATCCTATAGGAAGTGGGTTAGCGACAGAGGCCATTGTGGAATCCGCAGGACCAGAATGCATTGTTCCTGGTCAGATTATGCCTATCAGATTGCTTGGCCTTAAGGTATTTACTCCTTAACTAGTCATCTTTTAGGGTTTTGGAGATTTAGAAGTGTCTTAGAAGTTGGGACGAGTAAAACTAAAATTGAATTTTTCGAATACACTCGATAGAAAAAATTGGTCTTTTAATTCCACTTGAAATTTCATAAATTTAATTTTGTTCGAAAAAAAATTGAAATAAAATTTAAATCATAAAATAAAAACTTAAATAAATTAATTTTTTAATAAATTATACATAATTTTTAAGTTCGAATTGAGTTTCTTATTTTTATAAAAGCTAATACATATATTTTTTTATAATATTGGCAGCGAAGAGAATTAAAATAATAAATTCTGACAGACTTGAAATCAACGTACAACAACACAATTTCTAAACATGATAAATGCAGTAGAGTGATCAGTCGGTTCACCAAAACCAACCTACTCTGTTTTCTTCAACATAAAAGTTTTGTTCTTTCATATCCTAAAAGCCCTAAAGCTCATCGCCTTTCACCCATTGAAAAGCTAAGAAAGCGTATCTTTACCGTCGTCTACCGTATGCTGCTTCGCCTCGGCCATATGAGGCGTTTCTCTGATCGCCCGGTTGTCCTAGCACCTTAGACGCATGTAGGTTTGCTTTTTAAAAATAAGGAAGAAGTATATATATATAGAAACTTAAAAACTAGACTTGACTCAAATTTTATAAACTCAAATCAAATCAAAAATCTTTTATATGAAGTTTGAGTTATAAAATATAACGCATCAATTCATTCGATTCGATCGAACACTCACCTCTATTTAGAAGTGTTTTTGAGGACCTTGGATGTTGTATCTAATCTTAGCAAAGATATTTGTATTTATAGACCAATTCCAAATTATTAAATGTTTGTCAAGCTTGTAAAAAATGAGTGTAGTATTACACAAAATTTATGAAGTACAAAATCATTTTGGGATAGACCCTGTGCAGTTGTTTTTATTGCACCTGTTCAAAATCACCCCTATCTGTATCATGTTTGAATATTCAAAAAAAATTGTATGTCATGTTTGGAACCTTTGTTGCATGATCCTTTATCCTCATTCTAATTAAATTTGGGCTATAAAGCAACTAAACCACCTTTTCTCTCTAGAAATATATTTTCTTTTCCTCATGGAACCCTTTGATTAGATTTTTATTTCAAACTTTGAAGTTCATTCTTTTGGAAGGATATAACAACTCAGTTCTAATGTTTTTTTGAGTAGTCGTTAATGTAACTTGATGTAATACTCTGGCGTACCATGCATTTTCGAAAAAGGCATTGTGTCTTTCTTTTCTTATGTTTTGGGTGTAAGCTCAACTAGTATTCACATATTATAACCCTTTTCTCTTTTTTCACATTCACAGGTCTGGCCGATTGAAGTTGACATGAAATTTCTGGAACCAGTTGGTAAAGAACTAAAGTTGCTTGGAAAGGTAAATTCCATAGTTTTAGATGCTCTCCTCTCACAAGCAGACACAGAGGTCCACTTATTGCCTCAGACCTTTTTGTATAAGGACCTTTTAACTTTATTAACTTTTGTTTCTATGTAAATGTATCATATTCATTTGAATTAATCAACATGATTAAGAGAAGCTTTGAATCAATGAGATCGGTTAGGAGGAAATGTGATTTCTCTAGTTTATCATGTCGTAGCATTTTAAGGCTGTTCAATCTCCTAAATTGAACTTTTGCTGGAAAACGAAGTAAAAGTTTTCTTCAAAGAACAATTATCCGAAAAACATCTCCGAAGAACAAAGGAGAAGGTGCTTGTGATGAATATGACCGGAAAAAAAAAACAATTTGAAGTTGTGCTTGAAACAAAGTGAACTCTTCTATTAAGTCTCATATACGAAGGAGTGCAAACTCCAAAGTCATTTTCTGAAAGAGTGGGTCTGTGATCCTTTTCTGTCGGAAGAAACCGACATAACTTTATTGTATACATGCCTTAAATAGTTTTTGCTAGTCTGTCAGTTACTAAGGTACTAAGAAGTTTTTGCTTTAGGAATTCTCCTTGTACATGTATCTTGCTGGTAAAAAGTATTTGAATCTGATAACGAATCATGATTTGTAATGCAGTTCATGGATGATGCTGTCAACCTCATGAATAAGTCATTCATAGACCGCTAACTGTGAAAGAAGAGGAAGAAGCAAATAGGGGTTTCAGAGCATTCTGCATTGTTGCAACTAAGAGCTGCATCATGTGGACCATCAGAGTTTCAATAGGGTACTTATACTATTCTTTTATCACACCCTTCCCCATAGAGGTTGAACGTAGAGGATCATGAGAGATACATAGTTTGTTTTGTCGTATTTATATATTTGTTATGTTAGACAACAGATACCGCGACATATGTCTGAGTTTCCTCCATCAATTTGAATAATTGCGGTCTTATGGAGCTTTAAGTTTTTACCTGTTTCTATTGATTAGTGTAATCTATATTGTGCTTGTAGTTTTATGCCGAGTAAGTTATAAAACCCCTCGGATAAGTTCCATTGCAGATTTATGTTTTGGATGGTGCCACTGCAGGTTGGACACCGTCCTATAGGACGGCTAAAATGCCGTCACCAATGTTCAATCTAAATTATGGTGTGTATTACCATTTGGAAGTACTGAACTATTTCTTGTTTAAGCAATATCCATCCCAATATTCTTTGCTTCATTTAGTCATCTCCAATAAACGCTTCATCACTAAGATTATGCAGCTAAGCAAGATGGGGCATTATAGGTGTGTTTATCGAGCGATTTGATAACAAGTTGGTCAGTGTTCGACTTGTACTCATTAGAAAATTGTATTGCCCGACTCATTGCTTGTTAAGCTAGTTAAGTTTGACTTGTAGCTTGTTAAGCTAGTTAAACACAATGTATTGTTTGTTAAGCTCACTAAAGATTATTTTATTTTTAACTAAAAGTAAAATTTAATAATATTATATGGGGCTTAATATTAACCTAAATTAACATATTTAATCAAAAAAATATCAAAGAGTTTATAAAACACTTTCAAAGTCTAAATTCCAAACTAACAAGCCTCAAATTCACCAACAAACTAACATATCAAAACTAAAGTAACAATATACAAATATTTTTTTTTAAAAAAAATAATAAGATACTCGTGAACTTATTGAGTTGAGTTAGACTTTGTTCAACTCAACTTGTTAAGGTCTCAAGTCGAATTCGAGTTTGAGTCAAATCAACCCGAACTAAATGTTTATCAATTTTTAACCGAATCGAGATTGAACAGCTCAAAATGCTCAACTCATTAAGCACCTATAGGGCATTAACCATTAGGAAAGCACCATATCTTTATTTTATTTGTCAGGCACAAAAGATAACCAAGTGAAACTTGGTTGCATTTGATGACAAATATTGAGATTCGACTTATGGACTCGTAGAACGTCATCGTTTAGAGGTGGCTGCAGAACCAACTGATATAAATTTTGTTTTTCATTGGATAAATATACCTAGAGAATAAGGGAAAGATATAGTTGAAGATTTAGATTTTATATTCTATTTAGCTTACCTATTACCTAATAATATCCGTATCCTTTATCTGTTCTCTTTACTGGTCGTATTACGTTTACTGGTATAAAATATTACACTTCTCAACTACAGTAGCTATCTGCTAAGACCAAAGCTAAATTTAGTAGGCTTTTTGTTGAAGCATTGAACGACATCTGCGTAAACTGACAGAAATGATGATGCTCTTCATCCATCTAAAGTAAGCAAAAAGCAATTAATGAAAAATATCCTATTGGACTGACCTAATTGAAGACCTTATTAGAATGAAATCTTGTAAGCCAATTGTGGAGTTCCCACAAAGTTAGTGTTCTCCAGCTATGGTGCCATGTAAGAGTTTCTGGTCACCCTTTCTTTTGGTCTTTTAAGCATACTTTTTGCCACCTCAGTTCCTCATATAAGACTACTCCCCATAGTCATCTGTCATCTGCAACACAACAATGGCTAACGAGACAAACGCGATTACCATGCAAGGAGAAAGTATGCGTAAAGGGCCTTGGCATGGGGATGAAGATGAGAGATTAATAACCTTTGTGAAGCTTTTGGGAAGCCGGAGATGGGATTACGTAGCTAGAGTTTCCGGCCTGAAGAGAAGTGGCAAGAGTTGCAGGTTGAGGTGGGTGAACTATCTGCGTCCTAATCTAAAGCACAGCCGTATCAGTGCTGAAGAAGAGATGATCCTCCTCAAACTTCATGAGAAATGGGGCAACAAGTGAGATTCTTTCATCTTCGTAGGTTATTTTTTTTATCAGTTTGTGCTATCGATTTTCTTTCCTTAAACATGCTTCCCGCAGATGGTCGATGATTGCACGAAGGTTGCCAGGACGAACCGATAATGAGATAAAAAACTATTGGAGAACTCATTTGAGAAAGAAATCAGTAACTCAACAGCAAGGTAACACTTCAATTTCCCTTTAGCTGATTGATATACATCACTGGTATTACTCTGCAATTACATCCAACAGCTCCATTTTTTCAACAGAAAATTTTCGATTTGGAGAAGATGATCACGGGAAGCAAATCTTTTTGTTCCAAGGAGATGATAGCAATTCCTATTTCAAAACTTACAATGGTGAAAGCTACAATCCTTGTGTGGAAACTTCAGATACTACAAACATTTCTTATGCTGCTGCAGTGTCGGATTTCGATCTTAAAGTTACAAGTACTTCTCCATATGAAACCAGATTATCGGATTGGATATCGGAGTTCCAAAGTGATCAAAGTGAAATTAAATCTGATGAAGAGTATAATACCACACATTCATGCTGCTGTTATCCAGCATGTTTTACTGAGGACAATGATTTATGGGGATGTTCGGACTCCCTTTGGAACATGGAATAACATGTCACTCTTCTCATGTGAATATGGATTATGGAAAAGTTAACACTGTGAAGCAGAAAGTACAGTTTGCTTCCATTAATGCATTCATTATCTGTAAACGTGCTTGTTTATATATATATATATATATATATATATATATTATTTAATATTGGATTGATCTTAATTAAGCCGAAACAAAATGATATTATGAGGTGAGCAATACAGCTTTCATTGACCACAAAGTTGATCAAATGTGATAAATTAAACAAACAGAGATAATCTTATCATTTCAGCAACTTGTTTAACCTGTAGGGTACATGAACTAAATCATGGCCTTAAATTAGTAGAAAACAAAGCGAAATCAGATCAATTATCCCTAATTCCTTTTACTAAAAAAACTAGGACCTAGAATATGGAATAATGGAACTACATCATCTTTTGTCTAAAACTCTTTCGATTTGAAAGTTATGTCCTTTCTAGTGTTTCTATTCATGACCCAACGCTAAAAATCTAAAATTTAAGTCAAATCTTAATTTCTAAATTTTAAATTTAGTATTTTAGATTATGATATAAATAAAGATAGTAAAAATAAACAGAGTTTCTATTCACATATTTGTATTAAAGTCATAATTATTGGATATAAAGTTGAGAAGTGGATATTAGTGGCAAATGAGTGGCCTAGAACTAAGTAAAAATAGCAGAATGCATGCATCATATCATATCCCTAAATGTAACAAATGGATAATAAAAAAAGGGTTTGGATTTGGTGTGTTGAGGCAGAAGATGATGATGAAAGAAGTTTTTTTTAGTGCCAAATTGTTCTGGGTCTCATTCTATCTGTTGAGAATCTTGTCTGCATGCCTTCTGAAGGCAAATGATGAGGCCACTCTTACTTGGATAAGTATAGGGGAATAAATAACTAAAGCTTATTATTTGTTCTTGATTCTAATAAAATAAAATAGATAACAATGGCCAATATATTGTTTTCATACCCTTAAAAAAAAACTACATAAAAGAGGGGAAGGGATTTAGATTTTTTTTTTCTTTTTAATGTGATTTAAACTCGCACCGTAAAAAAATTAATTGAGAGTTTTAATATATGTTAAGATGGAGTTAAAATCAAACATTAAAAAAGACATGTTTATTACGCCTTTAAACTTAAAAGATGAAAAGTGATAAAAAAATTTATTTTACTATTTTTAAATTAAAAAGATAACTCAAATGCAATTATACTGAAAATTGAGAGAGTGGGTATCAAACCCTTTCATGACAGATACAAAAATATTATTTAAGGTACGCACAAGTCACAATACTTTGAAAGGTGAGAATTATAAAAATCTCAAAATTTTAGGACAAGTACTAGTCATTAGAATTAAAAAAAATTAAGGGTTAACTCATAAAAATTAAAAAATTTAAAATTAAATATATAAATTAAAAAAAAAATCAGGGTGAATACAGATTCATCCAACCTTATAGGTAAATATGCCATTGGCCCCTTCCATGTATAACATGATTTCGTCCCTAACCACATATTCTAAAAATTGTTGATTGTTTTCCTACACTTATGTCAATTACATTTAATTAGATGACTGGATTTTGCTTTATTTTAAATATTGACATCCGCACGAACCATCTAACCTCAATGGTTAAAAGGACGATTGTTATTCTTGGGGTCACAGGTTTGAGTATCAATAATGACAACACAATGATTATGCAGTCAATGTCCAATAACTGAGAATATACTCTAGAATAGATACTATTATAAAAACACTATAGTTGAATCAAAAAATATTAACATCTAATATTTACGGTATTGGAGCTACATCAAATATTTTAATCTAAAATTAAGATATAAAAATCTTATTTAATTAATATTTAAATTAAAATTAATTTAAAATATTATTATATCGACCTAAATATTAAAAAAATAATCTATAAGTGTTGAATGTATATTCATATTTGCTACTCTTATTTAAATCATAATAATATATTTTAACTTCATAAAAGAAATGATTCTTCCCAATTGGTGGAGACAAATTCTGGGTTATCATGTGTGGATATTCTCAAAATAAAATACCTTATCATGTGTGGAATATTATACAAGACTTTCAGGTATTGTGGTGAATATTATATGGGAAAATGTGGAATAGTTTTAAAACGGTGTGTTTTAAATGGGATAGTAGGGAAAAGAACAAAGGGCAGGCAGCAGATACATATGGTAAGTTAAATTATGAATTTTGATAATCAAATCATTTTTATAAAAATATGTGCTTAAAGTTTCATTCTATTAGTGTTTTTAGGTAACACCATTTAAAAAAAAATTAACTTATAAGTGCCCAAACTAAACATTTTTTGAGATAAGTACCTAATATTTTTTCTTATGAAATAAGTACCTAAAGTTTTATTTCGTTAGTGTTTTAAGTTAATATTATTTTTGTCAAGAGAAAAACAATTTTTTGAGATAGGTACCTAATGTTATAAGTTCCCAAACTAAACATCTTTTTAGTTGTTACTTTAATTTATTTTATATTGAATTATAATATTTGTTGAGATTTGTTTGTGCTATAAATTTAAAAATATTTGTTTGATAAAAATTATTTTTTCATTTAAAATTATTTGTTTGAGTTGTTACTTTAAAAAATAATTGAATTTGGACTTTTGGATTTTAGATATTTTATTGGATTGGATTTGGATTTATGTTAATGGACTTGAATTCGAACTTAGATTTTTTAAAGTCTGATTATAAATTGGATTAGGCTTGGACTTTGTAAAGTCTGATTCAAATCTGATTCATTGTCATCCCTAACCGTACCAGTAAAGGTGATGGCGTATCGGTACGAGTATGTATAATTTTTTAAGTCAAGACTTTATAAAATTTGATCCAAATCAGATTCATTGTCATCCCTAACCGTACCAGTACGGGTGATGGTGTATTAATACGAGTATACATAATTTTTTAAGTCAAATATCATATCGATCTTACACAGTACATATCGGTTCAAAAAATGGTCTCTAAAATTTGAATTTTAAGCCTCTATACGGTCCCTAATTATACTGGTACGATAGGTCAATATTTAGGATGACTTTGGGCCAATCTTGTGTACAAATACTGGGACCGGTATTGGACCAACCAATTTAACGTCCACAACAGGCGTACCGATGTAGTGTACCACCGTATCGCTACTAGTCAACGCTCTAGAACCTTTGACCCTTGACTCAACTAGATGTGTCGGTACAACTCCCTAACGTTTCGGTACGAACACCACAAAATAACTAATTCGACTCGTTAAGATTTCGATTCGAGTTTGAGCTTGAGTAATTTTAAACGAGACTAAAAAATCTGAGTTCGGTTCGACTCGTTAAGAACTTAAGTCGAGTTCGAGCTTTATTCGAGTTTAATCATGTCAAGTATTGACTGATTTTTAATCATGTTAGACCTGTCATATCTCATTTAAAGCCTAATGAAAAAATAATACACAAGCTGTATAAATTCAAGCTTGTTAATTTTAGGATTTAATGTGTTAATTTAAGGTTTAAGATTTATATTTAGGGTTTAGATTTAAAGGTTTTAAGTTTAGAAATTTAGATTTTAAATTATTAAAAAATAAAAATAATAATATTTTTCGAGTCGGGTATCATATAGCTCGGCTTGGCTTGGCTCGGCTCATGAGCTTTTCGAGCTATGTAACTCATGAGCTTTTCGAGTCTGGTATCGTATAACTCAGCTTGGCTCTTCAAAAACTCAAACCGAGTTCGAGCTCGAACCGAATCCAATTGGATTGAGTTTGACCAAACTTTGATCTAGTCGGGTTCAAATAGTTCGAAGCCTCATAACGCAACCTTAGATGACGAAGATGAAGAGTTGGTGGGTTTTTTTTTTTTTTTTTCCTTTCCTTATGTGATATTCTCAACAATATCTACTCAATTAATCAAATGAAAGGACAATCCGAATAAAATATCAAGAAGAACAAACTATAACCTTAATCAAGACAAAAGGCAAACAAATTTACACAAGTTAATTTAAGTGGAAAGGATACAATAAACTATGGCCACTCCATTGCAAAGAACAGCAGTAGAGACAATCCAAAGAAATCATATGCATGAGTTGTTCACAATCTGTCAAGCTGGAAGCTTAAAGCCGCCAAACATGGCTGCCTGACCTGTCTAGTCATAATGTAAGCCACCCCATCATGTCAAAAGGAGCCAACTTAAGAGCAACAACAACCACCCTGAGAAGTCTGGTACTCTGGCTTCTGCTTTAACATGTTTCTCTTTCCTACCGAAGACCCTTCTTCCAAAAGACTGGGAACTTCCATTATCTGTAAGAGAAATCCGTAGCTGGTCAGAATTGAGACGACACTGCTTATTTGTTCATGGTACCACCTTTATCCTATTGCACGATTAATGCTTTTTGGACGAACTCGCACACAAATAGTATATATTATGTTGTATATATTACTGGAGAGTTAAGGAACAAAATTGGTGTTATAGAAAAGTTTACCTTCAATGCAAGCTCCTCGAAGCATTGCTCAACATTTTCTCTGGTTTTAGCGCTGCATTCATGAAACATAGATCCAAGCACTTTTGCAAGCGCAATGCCTTCTTCTCTACTTACAGCCCTTTCAGAATCCTGAAATGTAAGCAAACCAGATGTAATGAAGCTGACCATAAATTAAAGTAAAAATGAATGAAAAAGGAGGATAAAAAGTGCAATATCAGCTCTGGGTGAATACTAGCAATTAAGTAGGGTATTTTCTTATTAGCTGACTCTGCAACTAATTAAGGTAACACGAAATGTGAATCAGCTTATAGCATTAATCGGTGCCAATGACCCCTTTATGACAGATAAACTTTATATTCACAACTTCGATCCATGCGGTTCCCTAGAACATGAAAAAGCCAAGGAGCTTTTTCCCAATAGATTATAAAGTTTATGATCAACTTATTTATCTTCCAGAAAAACAATAGACTTACTCTATCAACTTTATTTCCAACAAGCATCTTGACACAGTCCTGATTGGTAGAGTAAAGCTCCACTTCTTTGGCCCAAACATCCGACAAATTTGTGAACGTTTCTCTCCGAGTTACATCGTAGACTACAACCAAAGCCAAGAAATAAGTCAAACAAATATAGCAATTTAATCATGCATGCAACCCCTTGAACAGAACCAACAAGAATCACAGTAGATTTTCGGGGGAAGGAATAATTATTTTAGGATCCTATCAACCATTGCAAAATGATGTGCCAACTGCAAAAGTGGGAAATGCTTGTTCCATTAAAAAAATCATGAAACTGCATAATATTAGAGCTCCTTCAAGCCACTAAGTTTTTTCTTGGCCAGTCTAAGAGGAAAGCTTCATCAACCTAACCTTATTATCAATCACATTATGATGGTGAAACCATTTTGCAGTGATATCAGATTTCCTAAATTTGAGAGTTGAAACCAATGATAGCTTCCATAGATCAAAATCAAGATAGTAGAGTAACACCTACATACATACACAGGCAAGATGAACTTACCAAGAATGATCCCTTGAGCACCCCTATAGTAAGAGCTTGTTAAGGTTCTGAACTTTTCCTGTCCAGCTATAAGAAGCATATCGGTTTCACAAACGATGATAGATTCTAATGTACTTTTATAAGAAAAGGAAAAACACAAAAAACAGAGTACAGCTAATAAAAGTTTAGAGAAGCAACATCAAGCTAACCAGGTCAAGAAAGCAAATAACAGGAAAGCTAAAACCCAGAAACTCATTTCAACTGATTCATAAATATCATCAATTGTATAGTTCTTTTCACCAATCACCACAAATGAATTACACATAATTCCTCAAAATTGGATGATGTTGCAGAGTGCAGTATAGGTACCATGAGAAACATAGCAGATGAAAATACATTAACAAATGTACTAATGAATACCAAGTCTGTAAAAATGAGCTCTCTTCCATGAAAGGAAAAAAATAGTATAAATTTCATACCAGTATCCCAAATAGTAAGCTTTAATCTCTTCCCACTAACAGTCAACAACTTGATCTTGAAATCCACACCTAAATCATAGATTTTGGAGAAAACTCAAATCATATTTTCACCATAACAAACTAATCAAAGATCCAGGATTGAAAAAAATGTTAAGTAAAAAAAAAAGATAAAGAAAGAGGAAATTGAACCAATGGTGGGAGCTAGATCTTCAGCAGAAGCTGAAATGAAGCTAACAAGCAAGCTACTCTTGCCGACACCAGAGTCTCCGATCAATAGGATCTTGAATGAAAGATCATAGCTTCCACTACTTTGCCCTGAAGATGATCTCATTTCAATTTCCTATAAAAAAACAAAAAACCCAAACTTTTTTTTTAAAAAAAATCTGTCACTTTGTTTTCCACTTGCTTTTCAAAATCTCTGTTTCATCCAATGATGATCTATCTCAAACCTAGGGTGAATGTCTTCTTCCTCTCGAAAGTAGAGTGAAAGAGAAAGTTGATACATAAAGGGGAAAAATAAATCTAATAAAAGAGGAAAACAAAGGAAAAGGAAAGAGCGAATGAATGCTTTGTTTGAGCGAGAAACGGCTAACTGTGGAATAAGGTCCACCATGCGAATACGGATTATGGTACGATATCAATTAAAAATATTATAAAATAGAAAATTTTAAAAAATAAATTTTAATGATAATATTATTAAAAATAATAAATATTAATATTTAAATTTTTTATTATTTTTCTGGTTTCAAAGAATAGCACTGATTAATTTAGATCAACCTGCCTCGCATACTTAATTTTGGTGGGTGAGTCTTCCAACTAAAATTTTCTGCGTACATAACGTCTCAATCCTGCGACTTGGTTTAAACGTAACTAGTTACTTACTACTTGAACCAACCACCGTTGATTTAAAAATATTAACTAAAATAATTAACTTCAAATATTATTTAAAAATAAAAAATATATATTTTAAAAATTTAACATTTTTAACTGATATATTTTATTAGACTCGCCTAACAAGTAATCACTCTAACATTATTCTTTCTATTCCTCCTTTAAAGGGGTGTTATATTATATTACAAGTATATAAAGTATATCGACTTTTTTATCTAAGTATTTAATATATTTTTTAATTAAAATAAAACAATTTTTAATAAAAATAATTTAATTTTTTTAAAATAAATATTTATTTTATTTAGATTCTTAAAAGTTTGACAT
The DNA here is from genome assembly GCA_035048815.1 of Abelmoschus esculentus. Lineage (NCBI taxonomy): Eukaryota > Viridiplantae > Streptophyta > Magnoliopsida > Malvales > Malvaceae > Abelmoschus > Abelmoschus esculentus. The sequence continues at coordinate 4,839,817 of JAUCBN010000012.1, forward strand.
ATAATATTAATTAAAAATAAATTTAATACTTATTTTGGAAAAAAATATAAATTTTAAGTATATGCTTCAATAAAAAAATAATTTAAATACTTAAAAATGATATAATTTAAATATTTACTTTAAAATTTTATTCTATATATTCAAATAAAAGATAATATACTTTATACATTTATTTATGATACTACTATTTTATTTATTTTTCTTATTTCATTTTTTATTAATATAGCCACGTAACATGCAGGGATAAGGGAGAGTGTCTTGCACGCTCCAACCGTCTGGTGGAGAGGTGTTTTCTTGGGCCAGAGAAAGATCTAAGCCTTCATTACTCTAGAAAATGTCAAAAGTTTTAAAAATACGCAAATAAATATTTATTTAAAATATAAATATATTTTTATTAAATAAAGAGATTTTATAATTTTATAGTAGGATCGGTTGTCATATTTTGTCTATTGTCTCGGTCATCAATGTGTTGCCGTAGCGAGTGTTTATCTGTATTTTATGAGTTTTGTCACATTTTTCTTCATAATATTATCGTTTTGTTGGGATTAAAATGTGCATATCTAAATGAGTTTTATAGAGAATCCGTTTTAATTTTAACCGAGTAAAAAGTTGAAAATATAAGATTAAATTGTATAATTAGGTTCAACAACCCATAATTAGTTATTTGAACTCCTAAAATTTGATTTAATAATTTTTTGTTCTTGTTTTATTGGGATTAAAATGTGCATGTCTAAATAGATTTTATAAAGAACCACTTTGAATTTAAACTGAGTAAAAAGATCCATTATGCTATCTGACATTACTTGTATGGTTGTTTCTTGTCTAAGAGAAAAAACCATTACCCGTACCTGTTTTATACCAAATAATCGATAAAAACATGAATTAAGTGTTGAGATGCTGAAATATGAAAAACAAGCAGAATTATTCATTATTATCATTAAATCTGTCTATTATCAACAATAATTGAGTGGATAATTGATATAAATAATAGAATTTTTATGCACTTATCATGAACAATGGCATTAAACTCTGATCCATTAAAATTCGACTTTAAAAAATATTTTTTTTCAGATTAAAAAATTAAAGTCGAGAGCATGAGACTCTAACTTTAAATAGTAAAAAAAATTAAAATAACAGTAAAGTCGATGACAACGGGCTTTTACTTTAAACAATGTTTTAATTTTCTAATCCGATCACTGTTTATAATCAAATTCTAATAAAAATGTACGTACAATATTTATTAATCCATTTACGATGCTTTAATCACTGATACGTACAATATTTATAAAATAAAAAAGTGTACCATATTTGAAGAAAAAAATAAATGCCATATTTGAGTAAATTCTCTAAATGGAATTAAATTTATTGATCCATTTACACTTAATTTTCAAATCCAGTGTTTTTAACGACGTTAGTTGATTAGAGGAAAAGGAAAATGGAAATATATTAAGTTTTAGATTACTTTCCTTTTAAATTAAAATGAGATTTATTGTAGAATTTCCCCTTACCAAAAATGCTAGTATTTACTAGAAATAAACAATATTATTATGTATATAACAAGGATTAAATATTAATCTAATCCATATTTTGCTTTGTAACATCATTTGATTTCATTTCCCAGGAAGCAGGAACAGAAAGATAAAGAATGGAACATGATTTTTCCCTTGTTCGTATTTTGTGGGTAGATAATTCTGGACAGCATAGATGTCGGGTAAGGTTTCTTTGTCTTAGCGTAGATCAGATATTCTTAGTGTCGTTCATCCTTTGCCAGTTGCCACTATCTGAGAAATAAGGGAACTCAAAAACTTTACTCAAGGATAATCTACATCTCCCTATTTTTACTTAACATTTCAGGTTGTTCCCAAGAAACGCTTCGACAATGTTGTGAAGAAAAATGGTGTTGGTTTGACTTTTGCTAGTATGGCAATGAGATCAGCTATCGATTGTCCGGCTGAAGAGACCAATCTAACTGCAACGGGTGAGATCAGACTGATGCCTGACCTATCGACTCGGAGGGACATTCCATGGTATTGTTTCTGTGAGGAATAAGATCTGGCTTACCACAATGTGAAATATTTCATAATGCCTTAAGATAATGTTCTGAATAGGAAAAAACAAGAGGAGATGGTTTTGGCCGACATGCAAGTTAGACCTGGTGAAGCATGGGAATATTGCCCTAGAGAGGCACTACGAAGGGTTTCAAAAGTTCTGAAAGATGAGTTCAACTTGGTACGTCAGGTGGTTTGTCATAAGTACAATAACTGAGTATTCATTCTTAACTAGTGCATTCAATATATGCAGACAATGAATGCTGGATTTGAAAGTGAATTTTATCTCTTGAAAAAGCTAGAAAGGTGAGTGACAGATGCAGATTTATTCATTTCTGTTGTGTTAGTATCCTTTGGCTTTGCACAAATATAATGAAATTTTGATCTGAAAAACTTGCAGAGATGGGAAAGAGGAGTGGGTACCAATTGACTCAACATCTTATTGCTCCTCTTCTGGATTTGATGCTATCTCCACTTTATTTCAAGAATTCGTTGCAGCTCTAAACACCTTGAATGTTACTGTTGAGCAGGTATGGATAAGAAGTCACATATTCTTGATATATAGGCTTTCCTCTTTCCCTTCCTATCTTGTGTATGCTGCTTCATTTTGCTTTAGGCAGTGCAGATTTGATTTTACCCGATTCCATTAGCTTACTTTAGCTTTTACAATTTACAGTTCCACGCTGAAGCTGGACAAGGTCAATATGAAATGGCTTTGGGACACACTGCTTGCACAAATGCTGCTGATAATTTGATCTTCACTCGTGAAACTGTCAGAGCTATTGCAAATAAACATGGTCTGCTGGCAACTTTTGTCCCAAAGTAAGCGGCAGCATCTTCTCATTTTGATTGGTGCTTGCTTCGGTCCGGTTTTAACCTTACAAACTTTGAATACCTAACCTTTTTATTTGTCTGCCAAGGTATGCATTGGATGACGTAGGTTCTGGATCCCATGTGCATCTCAGTTTATGGCAGAATGGAAAAAATGTATTTCTAGCTTCTGATGGATCTTCTCCACATGGAATGTCTAAAGTTGGAGAGGAGTTCATGGCTGGGGTTTTAGACCATCTTCCTTCAATTTTAGCAATAATAGCACCACTTCCAAATAGGTTCATCAGTCTCTACTTCTCCCATATTACATACATATATATATATGTTCTATATCTACTTTAATTTGTTTTTCCACCTTATTTGGGTTTAGTTATGATCGCATACAACCTAATACATGGAGCGGGGCATATAAGTGCTGGGGAAAAGAAAACAGAGAAGCACCTATAAGAACTGCGTGTCCCCCTGGGATCCCTAATGGACTTGTGAGCAACTTTGAGATCAAATCTTTCGATGGATGTGCAAATCCACACTTGGGTTTGGCTGCTATCATTGCTGCCGGAATCGATGGTCTGCGGCGCCATCTATGTCTGCCTCAACCTATTGGTAAGATTTCAATTTTGTGAAAATGTTACTTCTTTCGAACTCCACAAGCTATTGCCTATTAGGCACTTTGCACTGCAAGGATTGAGATTTTTGTGAATACAACAGATGTAAATCCTGCTACACTCGAAGGAGATCTACCAAGGCTCCCCATGTCGCTCTCTGAATCTTTAGAAGCACTTCAGAAAGACAATGTATTGAAGGAGTTTCTTGGTGAAAAGCTTTTTGTAGCAATAACCGGAGTTCGAAAGGTAATTTTCGACCACGTCCGTTGTCTGGATCGTTTTATTTGATCTGAGAAAATTTTACAACCCTTACTTCATGCATGGCATTGCAGGCAGAAATTGAGTACTATTCCAAGAACGAAGAAGCATACAAACAACTTATACACCGTTATTAAGCTGATGGTTCAACATGCAGTTGCAGAGGATGGAGTAAGGGATGTGATTCTTCCGTTTAACTTTTAAGAGGCAATGCAGTTATGCCAATGTAGCCGAAATAAATGAATAAATTATGCTGGTTCGACAGAAGTATGAATGAGTCCAAAAGTTCAATGACAATAAAGTGACCCTTAGGTCCAATTCAAGAGTTTAATGACCTTGACTTTAGAAGCTTTTCAAGAATCCCTAATCACAATTCTTTGGTCATTGAGTTTTGTAGGAGATAACGATTGATCTTTCATAACTTGAGCTAGACAAATCGAGAAAAATGGTTATAAGTACGATAAATGATTCAAAATTGATATTCAAGTTTAATAAAGCTTATAGATGACATTTATTTCATGGATTTAAACTTAAAACACGGATTTCAACTATATTATTCAGACATAAACTTAAAATCAAATTCTAGGTTTCTATGGAATTTAAAATTAGTTTAGGAAACTCATCAATCAAAATGTTTTAATTTGATGATCGGAAATTAAAGAAACATCAAAAATAGAATTGAGATGCTTGGTAAAACTTGAGGAAAAAGATGTTAGATTTAACTATTAAAATTGGTCAAATTAGTGAATTGATAAAATTTTAAGAGTACGAGTTTAAATGGTTGTAAAACTAAACATGGATTTAATTGATTTGTTTCCAAAAGTTCTAGGGCTTATAACACATTTAAGCTTTTTTATATTCGTAAATAGATATAATATTTACGAGAGAAAAACAAAGAGTAAATTGATAGGTTTTTTAATATATAGGGTTTTTTGGTAACAGAATAGGAACAAAAATGATGAATTTTCAGAGAGAAACGATTATTATGCAATCCTGTTAAAGCCAGTGCAGCATCCCAAGGTTTTCAACCAAGAAATAGAGAGGTCCAACTAGCATAATTTATTCATTTATTTCGGCACTGGGATCATAGAGTTTGCAATAAAAAGGAAGAGTGGCAACATCCCTTACTCCATCCTCTGCAACTGCATGTTGAACCATCAGCTTAATAACGGTGTATAAGTTGCTTGTATGCGTCTTTGTTCTTGGAATAGTACTCAATTTCTGCCTGCATGCCATGCATGAATTCAGGGTTGTAAAATTTTCTCAGATCAGATAAAATGATCAAGACGACGGACGTGGTCGAAAATTACCTTTCGAACTCCGGTTATTGCAACAAAAAGCTTTTCACCAAGAAACTCCTTCAATACATTGTCTTTCTGAAGCGCTTCTAAAGATTCAGAGAGCGACGCGGGGAGTCTTGGTAGTTTTCCTTCAAGTGTAGCAGGATTTACATCTGTTGTATTCACAAAAATCACAATCCTTGTAGTGCAAAGAGCTTAATAGGTAGTGGACTTTGAAAGAAGTACCATTTTCAAGAAATGAAATCTTACCAATAGGTTGAGGCAGACATAGATGGCGTCGCAGACCATCGATTCCAGCAGCAGTGATAGCAGCCAAACCCAAGTGTGGATTTGCACATCCATCGAAAGATTTGATCTCAAAGTTGCTCACAAACCCATTAGGGATCCCAGGGGGACAAGCAGTTCTTATAGGTGCTTCTCTGTTTTCTTTTCCCCAGCACTTATATGCCCCGCTCCATGTATTAGGTTGTATGCGATCATAACTAAAGCAGAATAAGGTGGAAAAATAAATTAAAGTAGATATAGAACACATATATTCACTGCAATAATCTTATCACAAGCAACTAATACACATATTCATATATATGTGTGTGTGTGTGTGTAATATGGGAGAAGTAGAAACTGATGAACCTATTTGGAAGTGGTGCTATTATTGCTAAAATTGAAGGAAGATGGTCTAAAACCCCTGCCATGAACTCCTCTCCAACTTTAGACATTCCATGTGGAGAAGATCCATCAGATGCTAGAAATACATTTTCTCCATTCTGCCATAAGCTGAGATGCACATGGGATCCAGAACCTATGTCATCCAAAGCATACCTTGGAAGACAAATAAAAAGCTAGGTATTAAAATTTTGTAAGGGTAAAACCGGAGCATGAGAACAACAAAGCAAGCACCAATCAAAATGAGAAGACGTTGCAACTTACTTTGGGACAAAAGTTGCCAACAGACCATGTTTATTGGCAATAGCTCTGACAGTTTCACGAGTGAAGATCAAATTATCAGCAGCATATGTGCAAGCAGTGTGCCCCAAAGCCATTTCATATTGACCTTTTCCAGCTTCAGCATGGAACTGTAAATTGTAAAAGCTAAAGTAAGCTAATGGAATCAGGTAAAATCAAATCTGCACTGCCTAAAGCAAAATGAAGCAGCATACACAAGATAGGAAGGGAATGAGGAAAGACTATTTATCAAGAATATGTGGCTTCTTATCTATACCTGCTCAACAGTAACATTTAAGGTGTTTAGAGCTGCAACGAATTCTTGAAATAAAGTGGAGATAGCATCAAATCCAGAAGAGGAGCAATAAGGTTTTGAGTCAATTGGTACCCACTCCTCTTTCCCATCCCTGCAAGTTTTTGACATCACAATTTCATTATATTTGTGCAAAGCCAAAGGATACTAACACAACAGAAATGAATAAATCTGCATCTATCACTTACCTTTCTAGCTTTTTCAAGAGATAAAATTCATTTTCAAATCCAGCATTCATTGTCTGCATATATTGAATGCATTAGTTAAGAATGAATACTCAACTATTGTAAATATGACAGACCACACCACGTACCAAGTTGAACTCATCTTTCAGAACTTTTGAAACCCTTCGTAGTGCCTCTCTAGGGCAATATTCCCATGCTTCACCAGGTCTAAGATGCATGTCCGCCAAAACCACCTCCTCTTGTTTTTTCCTATTCAGAACATTACCTTAAAGGCATTATGAAATATTTCACATTGTGGTAAGCCAGATCTTATTCCTCACAGAAACAATACCATGGAATTTCCCTCCGAGTCGATAGGTCAGGCATCAGTCTGATCTCACCCGTCCCAGTTAGATTAGTCTCATCAGCCGGACCATCGACAGCTGAACTCATTGCCATACAAGCAAAAGTCAAACCAACACCATTTTTCTTCACAACATTGTCGAAGCGTTTCTTGGGAACAACCTGAAATGTTAAGTAAGATTAGGGAGATGTAGATTATCCTTTAGTAAAGTTTTTGAGTTCCCTTATTTCTCAGATAGTGGCAAAGGATGAACTACACTAAGAATATCTGATCTATACTAAGACAAAGAAACCTTACCCGACATCTATGCTGTCCAGAAGCATCTACCCACAAAATACGAACAATGGAAACATCATGTTCTGTTATATTTGTCCCTAACATGCAGTTGGGAGATTCTCTAGGCTTTAAATCTAAAAGTTCTATGCTTATATTAATCTTGTAAAACTGTATAGCATTCTGAGCAAAGATGTCCTTGGATGCTTCGATAGCTTCAGTGATTGAGAGATCATGATCAGTGCATGAATCACGTAGAATAGAAAATACAACCTCACGTGCATGTTTGACACCTGAGAAAAAGGAGCAATAAAATTTATGTTTGAACATGCCAATCCTGTGACCGATTCAAGCAGCACGACTTCTATGAGCACATGAATAGGAGAATAAACATTAGAGAAAATTATTTCTAGAATGGCGTAGCTATGTTTTTAAGAATATCAAATGGATGTTTCTGATAGTAATTCATTGTTTTCTAATCAGAACTTTTAATGAATACCAAGAATTTCAATTGGAAAGTATGTAACACTTGCACTTGTTCCAGGTGCAATACAAACTTTTATCCGTAGCAGTACATACAGACAGCAATTATTTAACTAAAAGAGAGAATGGCACTCATCATGATATATGAAATTCAAGGCATGTTACAAATGATCAGATAAGGACATGAAAATCTTAAAAATAAAATGCAATACAATCAGAAGCATCATTCTCCAGCTAATAGATCAAAACATCAACAGACCTAAGTAGTATGATTCAGGAGTTGCATATGCATCAGTGCTGAACATAACCTGCAAAAATTTTGTGTAAGATCAAGCATTAATAAAAGCAAACTTGGTTTACTTATAAACAGAAAGAGTCAACCATGTCCTCTGTCAAAAGAAACTGGAGGACAAATTCCAGGGTAGAATTTCAGTTAAATAGAGTGCGTGGGAGGAAGGGAATGAAAGAAATTGCCACAAATTATACAACAAAGACCATGAATTTTCTTTCTACACATCAACAACATACACTTCAGCAGAGAGGAAAAGATCTTATCAAAAGTAGAGTAAATTCTCTGTACTGCTAAAAACATATGCAAGGAAAAGGTTACTAAATTATTGCCTTCTTAATAAAGGTTGGGTGGATTTTGTGGAAAAAGGAATTACTTATGTCCTCACTAGATGAACCCATATAAAGATCTTAAACAAGTAATGTGTTTATCAAAAAACAAATGTTCATTTTCTTGAAAACTTCTGAACACCGAGTACAGGTTCTCAATATTTCCTTTGGGCGACTATTCTCACCTTCTTTAGGGGAGCTAACTCCAAAAGTTCTTTGACTGAGGATATCATCCCATGAACACTAAGTCTTGGAATTGCCAACCCAAAGTCAAGGTAAACCTGAAAGTACAAACCGTTACATGGAAAGGAACATGGCAAATTGAACATGAATGAAAGTGGTTCACTAGAGTGTAGAATTTTCACCTGGGGATAAATAGAGGCTAGATATGAAGCTTCCTTTGAAAATGGGTAGGATGCATGTAAAAGAACAATACGACAGCTAGAAAATCTTTTATCCTCTAGAAGGGTTCGAAGATGAAGAGGATTGGATAGTCGTAGATCCAAATCTTTGTCTCCGAAACTAGTTGTAGGAGAAATGGAACAACATGAGAAATGAGGGTAAACAAGAGATCAACTGATGAATATTTCACAAATTTAAAAGATTCTCTTACCCTGTATGTATCTGCATTGGCAAATCAAACTGTTGAGCAACCTCCAAAGCATGAGTGAAAATATGGTCAACTAAGCTTTTGTTTGTAATTCGTATAGGTTTCCTACCTGAAATAGGAAATTGTTATATCCTCAGATAAATGCGAAAAAAATCCTATTCACAAGCTATATTATACTTACATTTTAAAACTTCAGAAAGACCACTCTCAGCATCATCTTTGGAGACATATGGATTGATTTCCAAACCACTGCGGTATGCAGCTATGCTTTTCAACCCGACAATATCATTTGCAACTGTAACAGTGAGTTAAGAAATCCAGCTAAGCAATGAGTTGTTAATACCGAATCAATAGAACAAATGGCATTGGATGAACAAAATGTGATAAAAGGATATGACTTCAAGCTTTTCAAAAACGTTTCGGTGAAAGAATCCAATGTCCAGGTAGATCCATCTTGCATCTCCTGTAAACATACATGACACCAATGATATGAAGAAAAGAATATGTAAAAGAACGAAGTTGCCATCAAATTACATGCTGACAATATAAATTTGGAAGGAAAAAAAGGATTCAGAAGGCATCTTACTCCATTAAGAATCTCCTCGGCCAGGGATTCAATTCTGAGTATCCTACCAACAAATGGAACAAAATTTTTATGCCATTGAATGTCATGTTTATTGTCAAGCTTCAATCCATCATCAATAAGAAGAGCAGAGATTCCTGCAGCTTTAAAGCACTTGGAGCTAATGGTTTGCAATCCAGACATTCTGCGATATTGTTCGACAGCATCCAATGATGATTCGGTGCCATAGAGTTGTGCTATCGACCTCAAATTCCTCTGTCAAACAACAAACAGTCTCATAACAAAAGGATAGAACTAAGAACCATAGTATGCTTATAATATGTAGAACCATGCACTTATTAAAAAAACTGCATTTTTACATTTAAATCAAGGGTTAGTCTAAACAGATATTCATTTTCAACTTTCAACCGGCAGATTCAAAGACCCCAGAAAAAGTCAACTTTTTTCAGATCTAACTATGAATCAAATCTGATATTGATGATCAGGAACAAAAAAGCAAACAAGGTATTAAAGAAATAGACAAATAGTAAAATGAAATTTAAATTGGAACGTCGTTTCAAACTATCTTAATACATAACACTGAAAGAAGCAGAAAAAAGCTTTCTACCATAGTTTTATAGCATTAAGTCAAAGAGTAACCATTGGAACAGAGAATAAAACTGACTGATTTGTAACATAATAAAAGAAGAAGGTGTGCCATTACCTTGAAAGAGAGTGAGTGATGAGCAAAGGATAAGGCGTCACCAGTTGCTCCGGACAGTGAATTGATTAAAGCAGAAGATGAATCTAAAGGAAGGATGTTGTGTGCATGATGTCACGGGGTCAGAGTTTTGACGCAGGGACAACCACCCCGTGCGGCACCTCAGGCCTCTCGCACACCCGAGGTTCAGCCTTAACCATCTCGATGCTTACTGGTTTCGCCCTCCCATGGGCTCATCAGGGAAGCGGGGACAGCTCTCGACCAGTGTGGTGCGCGATCAACACGCCCATCCGAAGATAGGACGGCTGCTCGGTACGTACTACACCCTTAATGCTATCCCGCTCCCAAGAGTTAAGCACAACCAGAAAGCATCTCACCCGGTCCCGCGTTGCTACGATACACGGACCGTGACAATCTCCCCCACCTGATTCATGCACGCCCTCGTGCATGGGGAGGAAACTCTTTCCCTTCTGGAAAGTAGCCAGGAACTAGTGTGCAATTCTCCCAAACTCACCCACTAGCTGGGGCCGCCCTCCACTGTTGGGCCAAGGTCTGCTCGCAACCACCTCATGGCCACTCGCCACTTCAACAAGGTGTCCCATTGTAGTCGACCTGCAACCACCTCATGGTCACTCGCCACTTAGACAAGGTGTCCCATTACTGTCTACTTACAACCACCTCATGGCCTCTCGCCACTTAGACAAGGTGTCCCATTGCAGCACGACCATCTGGAGAACTTTCGCTGCGGCTTCCTGCCTACCCGTCCTCGTCTCAATATCTTTCTAGAGGACCCACTTGCGAACACCCTCTTCTCATTAGGGTGCGAGCTTCACTTGCTCGTCCACACGACTCGCTCCGCAGCACATGGGGCGCTTGGCAAACTCGACAGCTAGCACACAGCCACGCTCTGATACCATCTGTCACGGGGTCAGAGTTTTGACGCAGGGACAACCACCCCGTGCGGCACCTCAGGCCTCTCGCACACCCGAGGTTCAGCCTTAACCATCTCGATGCTTACTGGTTTCGCCCTCCCATGGGCTCATCAGGGAAGCGGGGACAGCTCCCGACCAGTGTGGTGCGCGATCAACACGCCCATCCGAAGATAGGACGGCTGCTCGGTACGTACTACACCCTTAATGCTATCCCGCTCCCAAGAGTTAAACACAACCAGAAAGCATCTCACCCGGTCCCGCGTTGCTACGATACACGGACCGTGACAATGAGCATCCACCACCTGTGTTTTCTCTATGGCTGCTCTCAACTCTGCAAACTCCATCCCTTTCTCTGTCTTTACCTTTCTCTTCCCCGGGAAATGAAATCAAATGACGTTATGACACAAGAAAGTTTATTTCTAAAATACTCCTAGTTTAGTGAGCCATTGACAATCAACGCTTTTAAACGTTGAAAATCCCCCCCCCCCTACTTTTTTCTAAAAAATCTTAATACTATTGTTTTTTTCTTGATCTAAGAGTAGTTTATTGATGAAAAATAAATATTTTAAAATAATATTTAAACGATATTTATTAATACATGATAATATTGTTTTTTTAATATAATACTTTTGTGAAAGTTAGAATATAGGTCTGGTAATCATTTAGCTAGATAGGCGATGTAAGGAGATAGGAATAGGTATGAATTTAGTACGTAATAGGTGATTGTAAGTGTTAAAAATAGTATTCGTTGTGGAACAATAGACAGATGATGGATTTAAAATTTTAAAATAAATCAAGAATATAGAGAATGTAGGGATATATTTAAGAAAGTATTTTTAAACGGGTATGTTATAATAATCTTGACCCAAATGTTATATTGGGCCTATAACACCTTCTAACTGATATCACGTTGAGTTTTCGGTTCAAAACCCGTATTTTAAAAAAATTATTTTTAAAGCCCAAATGGCAAGTACAAAATCAAACCCATAAAAATCTAATAGATTTATTGTTTAGGACTTTAGGATTAAAAATCTAATAGATTTCTATTTCACCTAGGTGTGCTCTAAAAGTGGACTTGTAGAATGCGTTTGATTCTGTTAGTTGAGATTTTTATCTTGAATTTGTTAGAGGCAATGGGGCTGCCTGAGAAATTTCGGGGTGGATTAGAGTTTGTTTCACTGGAAGTAGATTTTCAATCTCTTTTAATGGGAGTTTAGTAGGTTTTTTCAAGGGGCAAAGGGAAGTTAGGCAAGGGAACCCACTTTCCCTTATCTCTTTTTGATTGTGATGAATGCATTATCTAATTTGTTGGATAAAGCAACTGAAATGGGGATTTTTCAGTATCATCCTAAGTGCAAACAGGTAAACCTTATTCACCTTTGTTTTGCTGATGACCTGTTAATATTTTGCAAAGGAAATCTGCATTCTTTAATTGGTATACAAAGTGTTTTGGAGAAGTTTTATGAGATGGTTGGGTTGAAGTTAAATGTGTCAAAATTCGAACTCTTTGTGTCTGAAGTCTCTTTGGAGGAGCAAGGTAGGATGAGGGATGATATTGGGTTTAAGATTGGATCTCTCCCTGTGCGGTACTTAAGAGTTCCTCTAGTAACGAGAAGATTGCGTGAGAAAGATTGTCTGGTGCTAATTGAGAAGATCAAAGCTAAGCTGAGGCATTGATCAAAATTAAATTTGAGTTATGCAGGAAGAATGCAGTTGATTCGAGCTGTGCTATGTAGTTTAACTAACTACTGGTGTAGGCAGTTAGTACTTCCTAAAGGAGTCATTGAAAAGATTGAACGATTGTGTTTGCGATTCTTTTGGAGGGGTCAGGATAGTACTGGATAGGGTGCAAGAGTTAGTTGGAAGCATGTTTGTGGTCCCAAGAATGAGGGGGGACTAGGGCTCAAGGATGTGAAGACTTGGAACCAGGCATGTCTAGTCCTATTGTTGAAGAAATTGTTGGCTAGTGAGGGCTCTTTGTGGGTGGCTTAGATGCATAAGTATGTTATTAAAGAGGAAAACATCTGGAGTTTGGATTTGAAGCAAAGTCATAGTTGGTATCTAAGGAAAATTCTGCGGTAGAGGGACACGTTGCAAAGCCTGTTGAGGAGGGGGCATAACAAATGGACCATGGGTGCAATATGGAATATGATTCGTGAATCACGAGACAGAGTTCAGTGGCATAATTTGGTATGGTTTAGCCTTCATGTCCCAAAGCATGCTTTTATTCTTTAGATGGGAATGCTTAATCGGTTGCCAACGAAGGATGGGCTTCGGAGAATGGGGCTTCAGATTGAGGAATGTTGCGTGCTATGTGAAAGTGCACATGAAACCAGGGATCATCTCTTTGCAGGTTGTAGTTATTCGTGGGCTATATGGTCTACTGTGTTGGATTTGTATGGACTGTGCAGGGGTATATTTGATTGGGATGTGGAGGTGCAGTGGCTGAGTGCAAAATTGAAAGGGAAATCCTTGCTGGTTTATGTTTTGAAGGTTGCATGGAGTGCCTATGTGTACTTCATTTGGGAGGAGAGGAATAGAAGATTATTTAGACATTCTTTTAGGCCTGCTGATAGTATTCTGGATTGTGTAAAAGAGGTTGTTTGTATTCAATCTCGAAATAGAATTATAAACTTTGATGATGTAAATAGGAACATATGTACATCTTGGGGAATTCTTTAGGGATGGATGCCTAAGTGTACTATAGGAGTTATTCTTTTGTCTTGAATAATAAATTACACTTATCCAAAAAAAAATCAAACCCATAAAAGGTCTATTTAAATCAAATTCATTTTAAATATTTAATCTAAGTATATCAACGACTAAAGCTCCAAAATAGTTACAAACAATCTAAAACATTCAACCCAATTTAAATAGAAGATACAACACATATAAGTTCTACAAGTACATAGCCCAAATACATCAAATGTTTGTACTCTAACACTAAATCAATGCTGAAATCTCAACCACGATGGTGCTCCTTTGGTTCCAACTTCACCTAACATACGCACGAAAACACATTTCGAAGCTCATTGGGTACACCACTACTCGACTAATATCGCACATATCATGAACAATGCAATACATGTAATATCATGAGCGTTGAGATGGCGCTACCATAATCACCTAAACACGTGACATAAATGAATGTATACTATCGCACACAACATATACATATCAACCAAAACCATAAAATAGTAAGGCTTGCGTCCACACAACATCGAGATCCTCCACTACAAGTAAGGTCTGTGTTCATACAATATCGGGATCCTACACTCCGAGTAGGGCCCGTGTTCACACAGCATCAGATCTCATACTCTAGGATGAGACTCGCGTCCACATAACATCGGGATCCTTTAATTCCATGCTCAAAAATTTCCATCGAGCATCTTCAAATGAGACTCGTGTCTACACAGCATCTGGATCCTCCATTTAAAAAAAAATTCAATACATCATCCGAAATGTTATATCAGGTAGTCTTCTTTGTGTTACAATACTATTTAAGGTAAGCGAATTCTCATCACATAAGGGTTTATTCTAAACTAAAAAATACAGCAAGATTATAACTATCACACAACATAAAAAAATAGGAAAGCTAGATCGAGTCAAGAAATATAGTACCTTTCCGAGGATTCAAATGGCGGGAATTAGGGAACAACGAGAAAATGAGAGAAATTTTGGAACGTTTTGGGGTACATTGGGAGTGTATTGAGTTGGAACTTGGAAAAAAAAGAAAAGAAAATTCATTCTCGTTGAATGTAAATTTGATCTTTGTTTTTTTGAAAATAAGAATTTTAAGTTTTTTAGATTAAAATTAAAAATAAAATAAAAATATAATAATATTTTAAGGATTATTTAAGTAATTTATCATTTTTTATTATGTCAGATAATCTTTTCAGTAATATTTAACGACACTTAACATTAGAGTTACCAAAATTTTACACCAAAAAACGATGATGATCTTATTGGTCGTTTTTCAAAATCGGTGACTAAAACTGTATTAGGGGTAAACGAAAATGACTAGTACAGTAGTTTACCCTTATTATAACTATCGAAAAGAATAATATAAAAAATACAAAGTAATCTAAATCTTTAAATTTTAAACACTGAATTAATTTTTTAAATTTTATTTTTTAAATAATCTAAATCTTAAAATTAAAAGGTTTGTATAAACTAAATTTTATAAAAGCTTGTGTTCAAAATATTTTATTAATTGAGTTATATTTTAATACACAAACCGTATAAAAAATTTACACAATCTTTTATATTAAAGTTATACAATTTAAAACTTAATCTCTAGTTCTATCACTTTAAAACTTAAACTTTAAACCCTGAACTTAAAATTCTAACTATAAACCTTAAAAATTATATCTTACAACCTAAATTTCTAACCTTAAATTATACCTTATTCTTTAAACCCTAAAATTAATAACTTTCTTTAAAAAAATAATAAAATTAATAACTTGATTAAACTAAATTTACCTAAACTTGTAAATCAAATATTACCCGATTAATAGACAAATATATGTATTATTTGAATTCATCTTATATATGGATACTAATTAGTTTCCATACCTCTCAAGAAAATTTAGTCACTTTAAGCTTTTCAAAGATATATTTAATTATTTTGAATAATTTATTTCTTAAATACCATATCAAAAGACAAATCTTTCCTAAAATAAAAAAGAAATATCTCCATTAAATAATATAATTAATTGAAGAGATCTTAGATTATATATGCTTGCCGTAAGCTTCAGGCCTTTATAGAGAGAGAGCAGCCAACTCTTAGGGCTAAATTGATAATCTCAACATAAAAATTGAAGAAATTTTAGCGATGATGAAGGCGCAGCTAATCTTTGGCTTTTTGATGCTGCCCATCTTCTTCTTCTCTGGTAAATCCCTTTAGTTTTCCATTATTTCTTTTTTCTGCTGATCATTCTTCGGAATTTTCTACGATGGTTTTTTCTATTTAATATTAATTTAATTATATGATCCAATGTCCAAATTAACGCAGGTGCTAAATCAGCAACGTTTACTTTGAATAACAACTGTCCTTCATCAGTTTGGCCTGGAATTCTCACAAGTTCAGGTCCTGCATTATCCACCACCGGCATCGAGTTACCCTCAAAAGCGTCATCCGTCCTAGACGTTCCGCCCACATGGTCCGGCCGTATCTGGGGTAGAACCCAATGCGCAAACGTAAACGGCAAGTTCCAATGCCAAACAGGCGACTGCGCCTCTGGTCAGGTCAATTGCAACGGTGCTGGTGGCATCCCACCAGTAACCCTGGCGGAATTCACCCTCGCAGCAAACAACGGACAAGATTTCTTCGACATTAGCCTCGTAGATGGCTTTAACGTGCCGCTTTCGATCGCCCCGCAATTAGGTTCCGGTGGTTGCACTCCGGTCAGTTGCACCGCCAACTTGAATACGGTCTGTCCTCCTGAATTACAGGTTAAAGGCTCCGATGGTGTTGTCGTCGCCTGCAACAATGCGTGTTTGGCGTTCAACCAGCCTCAGTATTGCTGCACCGACTCTTTCGGCACCGCACAAACTTGCCCTCCGACTAATTATTCGAATCTTTTCAAAAGCCAATGCCCTCAGGCTTACAGCTATGCTTATGACGGTACCACTGCTCTGTCTTCGTGTACCGGTGGAGCTAATTACCTTATCACCTTATCACCTTTTGTCCTTGAACAGTGATTTCCTTCGTCAAATTCATATTTGATTATGTATTTTTTCTGTTAATGTTAATTTCTTTTATTGTTGGTTGATAATCTAGGAAATCTTCCGGTAATATTGCTCTATATTGCACCAATACAAATACGAGAATAAATATAAAAATAGAGACAGACGAAAAACGATAATTTCTAAAATTATAAGATACGAAGACGACTAGAAGACGTATATAAAATATTTAAAATTATAATTATATATAAAAATTTATAAATAAAATACAATAAAATATATAAGTAAATTACAGTATTAAAGTATCAAAATTCATAATTCAATCATCTACCACCATACTAAAAATAACAGAATATATAAAAAATTTACGACATCCATAAATGTCATAAAAATAAAAAATTTATTTTTTTCTTTATGATAAAGTTTAAATCAGAGACCCTAAAACATTTATAAAATATAAATTTAATAGTTTATAATTTTTTAACACATCAAGTCACACCTAAATCTAATAACTAAATAAACTCTAAATCACATTAAGTAAAATGTCTATAAGCATAAATATCTCGTTGTCGTCGCCGGACTCTTGCATTGGTTTTACCTTTTTTTTTCAATCGTCAATTAAGAAACAAATAAAATAATTTTATTTAACTTTAATAATGGAATCAGTAATATATTAGGTTTTGTCTGAGAATATATTTTTAATTTTTTAATAAAAAATAAGGTAGTAAACAATTCATATTTATGGGTTTTTACCTCTTTAATTAAACTTATTTTTTATTTTTAATTTTTAATAAAACGTCGTTAAAGATTTATTTTGGTGTAGTATTCGTGTCGGATACTTGAAACAGGTTTCTTTTGACGTCCCGTGCTTCGTAGATGTTACTCGTGCAGAGAGTAATACATTCATTTACCTCTAATTAATTAGGAGCAAATAAATTTTTTAAGCAATAAATGAGGTTAATGAGAAGAAGATTATTTGTATCAGTTTTAATTTATATTGTTATATACCATTAATTATGTGTATTGTTATGTATCATTAATTATTTTAATTATTTTTAAAATTGTAGAAATTAAAAATATTATTATCTATTTTTTAAAATAAATTTATATTAATTTTTAAATTTTTTAAATAAAATTATTAATGACATCTGAATTTTAATAAATTATTTAATTTAATAACCAAACTTCAATTGCTTTAACGTTAGGATTAAATTTTTAATTTTACGATCACTGACATATAAATGACCATTAAAAGGTTGATGACAAATTTAATATATGTTGTATAATAAAACATTTAGTCATTCATGTTTTTTTACATTTAAATGAAATTTTCTTAATATAAAAATAATAAATTTTATCTTTATTACATAAATATTATTTTAATAATTTAACTTAAAAATCAAAATTTTAAACCATAAATCCTTAATTATATATATATATTAAGTTTCTACGTGTATTTAGAGGATCAAAATTGTAGCACCACAAATTTTGAGTAACAGAAAAACTTGTATTGGGATTCTCAATTTAAAACCTTAATTTAAGTCAAATTGAGATTTTTATTAAGGGTATATTCGGAATTTAGGTATAACCTAACCTTAATTGGAGTAAGACTCTTATCTTGGAAAGATTATTAAATGAAATATATTCACCACGTCATATATAATTCAAGTAATTAGGATGTTGATTTTTAAATAACTATCTAATAATTACCCACACATTAAGTTTATGTAAAAAAAAATAATAATTCATTTAAAAAAATTAAAATTAACGGTCCTAATTACTTAGAACCATAAATGACGTGATAAACACGATTTTCCTAATAATTTTTCCTTATCTCCTATTTGGGTATTCAGCCGTTCAGCCTCTCCGTCTCAGCTTCTCCTTGTTTTGACGTGTGCTGCTGGTAACAACTGAAGGAGTTTCCGTTTCTCTTCCTTCCCTTCAGCGCAATCAACCTTTCTCCTCATCTTGTTTATTCGTCGATCGAGTGAGGTCTTGTCGTGTGGTCAGGTCGCCGTTTGGTGGCTACTTTTCACCTCGCCGTCGGTTAGGGTAAGTCTTGTGTGTTTGGTTGGTGGTTTCGGATGCAGGGGTGTCGTGTGGTGTGGGTTAGAACTTGGTTCGATGACAAGAAGATTTTGTGGAAGAGTCGATCGGTTTGTTGATTGTCGGAGTGTTGGTCGGAACCTCTGGTGGTCGTCGGGTTGTAAGGGTTTAGGACTATGTGTCTGTTTCAGTCAAGAAGGAGCCGAGTATGAGCATGGGAACGTTTGTGTCGTGGTCGGAGTTTGAAAGATTATCAGTGGTTACTCTTAGTTCCGGTGGTTGCTGCGTTCGTCGCTGTTTGAGCCGCCGCCGGTAGTTGAGGGAGTGGAACCCTAGTTCTTGGTTAGGGGAAGAAGGACTCATGGGTTGGGTTTTGTTATTGTTGTGGGCTACCAAATAATGGGCTCAGTAGTCTAACATTTACCATTAGTATATCATCAACATAAGATCATTCTTGATGTTTGACATGCAATTATTTGTCAGACCTGTAATCACGAAAATAAACATTTTTTTTTGAATTTACGAACTATTTTTTATTGATTGTCTCCAAAATTCACTTCATTGAACTTGGATCAACTTTACTAATTATAAAAAAATATAATCCCAAAGAATTTATCATTCTTTGTCTCTATTCTCATATTCTTATGAATAAATTTATACACAAAAAATTAATATCTATTATTATGTTTTACATAGTCAATAAAAATATAATCCACTTATTTTTATTCACTTCGACAATGAAAACATTACTTTTATGAGACGCCATTATATTTTTATGTAGTTGTAAAAATTTTATTTTCCTTCGTAACTCATATGTTCTTTTGTATTTAGTTGATAGAACGACTTCTCTATACGTTCGTTATATCAATTTTTATGATAAAGTTATCTCACAACATTTATCTCATTTGGAAGTATATAGTTTAAAGATTTATTCCTTATGTTATGACAATTGAAGTATTTCCTCATAAAATTTAACTTCTTAAGATATATCGTCTAATTTGCGATTGAAATCATTTTTTACTTTTATTATGTTTGCCTCAACAATATTTGAAGACGGTGACAATATTTATCACATCCTCTCTAAAAATAGAAGGATCTTCCTTTATTCAAGTTTATCATTGTCAAAAATCATCTTTGTTACCATACTTTGTTACCATATTTTAAAATTCTTTTTAATAAATTTCACTAAATTTTTTTACTGTGTCACATAGTTACCGTTTAAAATATTATAAATTTTGTTAAAAGTTAAGAATTTAGTCAAAGACTAAAAACCATAAAAAATTTAAATTTTGTTAAACGATAAGAATTTAATAAACTAAAACCCTAAAAAAATTCACACGATTTTAATAGAAAGAACAATAATATCTTTTTTAACGATCAATTAAGTCATTGTCATTGATTCACTATAATTTGGAATCAATCGTCAAAAATTTAGTAATTAAGAATTTTTTAGCACCAAAATCTTTAATTTGTGGTACAACAAACCTCGTAATTTTTAAGCCAATTTTAAACACTGTGCGTTCTATAACATGTATCAGAATAGACTTTTAGAATTTTGAAAAAAAAAAATTTTTATGCTTTGATTCGAAATCTTAATCAAATCGATGTTATAAAATTAGTAACCAATGTAATTTTTATTAACAAATTCTGTTAAAATAGATTTATTTACTTTGTTTGAAAAGCAGATAAAGTAAACTCTTTATAACGGTAAAAATTAAATTCTCAAAAATAAATTTATTTATTATATCTCAAATTTTAGACTTAACACAAAATAAATTCACCGATTTATAATAAATCTAATTTATTTACTTTAAAATAAATTTTAGATTCTTATAAATCTAACGATTTATTTTCCTTAACAATTTAGAATCAACACATGATTCTAAAATCAAAATAAATTTAGTAAATTTTTTCTTTTATTATATCTTCCATTAAACATCAATGAAATCAATACCACTTAATTTTGTTTAACAAATAGATTAAAAAAATAATCCTTTAATTTTAATTTCATTTATTTTTGTTTGGAAGATCAAGTAAACACAATAAAACGATAAAAAATAATTCTCAAAACGAATTATTTACAATATTTGTATTTTCAAAACAATTAAGACTTTCTTTATATTAACATTTTCTCAAGAAAAAATATTAATTAAAATAATAGTCGAAAATGTTTTCAGACAATTATTAGTATTTCACAAGAATTGAATGCCATATATAAAACTATAAGTTCAAGATTATTTTGGAAATAAATAAAATTACCTTAAACTTAATAATATCAAAAATATTACTATCATATTAATATCATAATTAATGGTATTAGAATTATCATAATTTGAGGTAAGCAAGATCGGATATCCAACCAATTTAATTAGAATTGATATCGGTCTCAGTAACCACTGATTCTTAAAAATTAGAATCAGTCTCAGTTACACTGAATTTTAAATTCTAAGAATTGATCCCATTACTAGTGAAAACTGAAATTAATATCGAGTATCAATCAATTAATTTATTAAAAAAAATCTAAGCAATAAAAAAATCATTATAATTTAGAATATAAGAATTTACCTAATCTAAAATCATTGAAATTTGGACAATGAAAATACGATATGAACATATATCCTTTACTTATTCTCGTGAAGGGTGTCCATCATCCGCCTTAAAATTGTCTTGAATAATCATTCCATCGCTTTTATTTAATTCTCATTATAAAATTTTCTAATTCTATTTTTCTTGGATTAGACTCAAAAAAAATCTGTTTAAAATTATAAAAAAATGTTAATCTAAAAATAAAAATAATAATAATATAAATATTATTATTTAAACGATTAGTATAAAATAAGAACGATACGATATTTTTAAATTAAATTGATTTAACTGGTTGAGGTCTCCATGAACGCATTTTCTTTAATATAGATTTTCGTCCACTCCGATGGTGCTTGAATCCGTTAGTCATTTGTCTCCCAAAATATAACAACAGTTGCACTGTCGTGGAGATCACGAACTTACTTTTGTCTTCACCTATTATCGAAAATAACTTTTGAAAAACCAACAGAGTAAAACAAGAGAATTTTTTTTGTTTTCGTTGTGTTAAAATCAAAAGAATGACGCGTTATTTGTAAGAGTTTCATTAAAAATTTGACCTAAGGAAACATTTAATATTGAGAATCAATTTTTTCTTTTTGAAATGGTTTTTAAAATTATTATCTAAATTAAAAGTAACTTTTAATATTTAACTCTAAAATAGAATTTAACAAATAATATCTCTTATTTAAGAAGAAAATATTTTAAATTTACGTTAAAATATTTGCAGGTCCATAAAAAATTAGATCGATTTGAGTATTTATATTACCATCATCGTACAGATCTATACATTTATAAACCAATAAATAATTCAATATTTTCAAAACAACGTTTAGATTAATTTTTCTTTTAAAAATCTATAATTATCAATTTTTCCGACGGAAGATAAGGATGCTTCATGTTTTTGTTTTTTTTCTGGCCTATATCGTTTAAATCGTGTCCAACAGTCCACAGAATTCTTGTGTCTAACACAACCTCATCTTTTCGCAGAATAAACCAATACGCTTATGTATGCTCTTGCATCAGCATCTCAATAATATCAATCTGTATTAAACTTCACATTTCCCTATATATAACAGATATCAACCCCCTTGTTTTACATATTCAGTTTCGTTTTCCTTTCACTCATATTTCCATGGGTTCCTTGTCCGAACAGACACATTTTGTGTTGTTCCCTTTCATGGCTCAAGGCCACTTGCTCCCCATGGTGGATATTGGTCGACTATTGGCACAACGTGGGGTGATGGTTACTATCGTTACCACTCCTCGTAATGCAGGCAGAGTCCAGAAATCGATCTCTCGAGCCATCGAATCGGGGTATTCTATCCGTATAGTGCAGCTCCGGTTTCCTGGCAATGAAGTTGGATTTCCAGACGGGTTAGAGAATGTAGACATGGTGTATACACAGGAGGACTTCCGCAAATTCTTCATTGCAGCAAGTAAAATGGAAGGAGACGTGGAGAAGTTATTCGAAAAGCTAACGCCACACCCCATTTGTATTATTTCAGATATGTGCCTCTATTACACCCACAAGATTGCTACCAGGTTTAAGGTTCCAAGGATATCGTTTAATGGATTTTGTTGCTTCTGTCCCCTTTGTTTGCACAAACTACATTCCTCCAAGATACTGGAGACCATAGACTCAGATTCGGAATACTTCACGGTGCCAGGCTTCACTGAAAAGTTTGAGTTTACTAAACCCCAGTTACCGCTTCTGGGTGATGAATCCTGGAAACAAATAATCCAACAAATCGTAGAAGCTGATCAAGCTTCATATGGGATTGTCATAAATACTTTCGAGGAGCTGGAATCGGCTTTCATCAAGGAGTACAGGATGGTAAGGAAAGCTTGGTGCGTAGGTCCAGTTTCTCTTAGTCACAGAGACGAGTTGGATATGACTGAAAGAGGTAACAAGGCTTCAATCAACGGACAACAGTGTTTGAAGTGGCTTGATTCTCACAAAACCAACTCTGTTCTCTATGCTTGCCTGGGAAGCATCAGCACTGTCAAGTGTCCAGAGCTGATAGAGTTGGGTTTGGGGTTAGAGGCATCGAACAAGCCCTTCATTTGGGTCCTGAGAGAAAACAACACGACATCGAACCAAGTGGAGGAGTGGATGAAAAAGGATGGATTCGAGGAAAGAACAAAAGGAAGAGGGCTTGTAATCAAGGGATGGGCTCCCCAAATACTCATTTTATCACATCCAGCAGTAGGAGGCTTTCTGACTCATTGTGGATGGAATTCGACAATCGAAGGTATTTCGGCTGGTGTCCCATTGATAACATTGCCTCTGTTAGCAGACCAGTTTAGTAACGAGAAGCTTGTGGTGCAAGTGCTTAAAGTCGGGGTCAGCCTTGGAATCAACAAACCAACCAGCATTGGTGATGAGAAATCTGGGTTTTTGTTGAAGAAAGAACAAGTTCAAAACGCGATATACCAGTTAATGGATGATGGAAATGAAGGAATGGAGAGAAGGAAAAGAGTTAAGGAATTTGGGGAGAAAGCAAAGAAAGCTGTTGAAGTGGGTGGATCTTCTTACCTTGATATGACTCTGTTAATCCAAGAAGCCATTCAACAATCTCAAAAAATATGTTCAAATTAAAGCCATGATTGGTGTACAAAACAAATAATATAATTGACTTAAGTTTCCATTTTTCTTTCAATTACACTTTGAAATGGCTTACAATCTTAGGATACAAAATCTAAGCATTTTTATAACTCTAAATGTATTAATATAAAATAATCAAATAATATTTATTTAATATAATAAAAAAAATAATTAAATAGCGCAAATCCTAAAAAATAAAAAAATTAAACATTTTACATTTAAAGCCAGACAACAAAGAAAAAAATGACGCATAAAAAAGAATGCAAAGAGAATTGTGTGAATGCTCTGTATATTTCTCAAAATTGAAGTGTCTAAATAAGGACAAATTATATCATAGGTAAGTCTTATCACGTGTCTATAAAATCGACTATTAAAATTCATTTATATCATTATTTTTTGGTATAAAGATAATTACAGTATAAATAAAATGATTGTTTGATAAATTTGTGGTATAATAATTGATTGGAAAAGATTTAACCCATAATTGATATTTTTTACATAAATTCTTGATCCTTGCTCTAATAATAATGGGAACAAGATAAAAATCGACTTTGACAAATGCTACCAAAAGAATGAGTATAGCATATATCGGCTATCATGACACCTATTAGATGCTTTGATTCAGATCATATAAGATGACATTACAACGCTAATTGATCTTTACAGTGAAATTGATTTAATCCATGCTTTAAGAGGATTCAGAGAATTCTGATGATAGTATTAGGAGTGTTGTGTAGAAATTTCTCCTCACGCTGTGTATTTTTACTTTTATTTGTTTAGCTATATTTAATAGTCTTCTTTTTAATACTGAAAGCATGCGACGCCACATGATGTTAGATGATAAATGTAATCTACATGATCGTGGTATTGAAGATGTTATTTATGTCCACGATCATTTTAAAGCCAGATTTATTTGGTCACAATCAATCAAACTAAACCATTTAAGTAATTTCTTATCTACGACACATTAAGGATGAATTTCTATTAATGTGCGGGGAGGATTTTTACTATTTAGACGAACTAATAGCTTGCATAATTTGTCATTGTTTGTTCGAAGCTTCAAAAGAGATAAAATAATTTTTTTTTTGTCTTGGTTTTTTGAAAAATAAGAACTTGGTTGTGAGTAATAAACTCTATCTTAAATGGTAAAAAAAGACGAGACAATATGCTTGTAAGTATTCTTCAAACCCCACCTTTATCCTTACCGTGATGGTTATAACTGAATAAAGATAAGGCAATATTTAATGTTGATGGACTGGTAGATCATTGGGATACTGATGCTGCAGTAGAGGAGTTAATAGTTCAAAAAATAGTTGATTAGTTGTTTGACTTCTCCTAGAGGATTGATAAGTCTTTAGCGATTAACGTAAAGTTTTGAGCTATGATTGATGATCTATGACATGCTTAGAGAATTATTTATTGGCGTACAGTTCTGAAGTCAAATTGCTTTGAGGCCATTATGAGTGTGCAAACCAATAAAACTAATCAATCCCGAAATGTTTTACTTTTTATTTTTTTAAAAAATGATTCGATGAGATTGAAATATGATAATTTGACATGTTGGTCGATTTGCTAACATAGTAGGTGATGTTCTTGCTACTGTCTCGAGTGGTCAATCGTCAGATGTCTTGTTAATGGAAGTTGTTCTAGTTTAGGTGCATGGAATTGTTCAACATGAGGCTCAACAAACAATAACAACCAGTGGTGTTGATTCAAGTACTCTTTGTATAGATCATTGCATTGTGGGCATGGTTCCTTCGTTGATTTTATTTTTTCTCTTGAATAATTTATATCGGAAAATACTTTATTTCTTTGTTTAAATTATCATATACACTCTTCTTCCTCATTTAAATTTAGAGAATTTTTTAATGAGACATATAATAATTATCTCATCTATTTGTTAATAAAAAATCTCGTGCGCAAGAATATAGCTTCCTTTTATCTTGAAATAAAAATAAATTAATTAAAATATTTATAATTAATTATGAGTAGACTAATTAAAAATTAATCTAAACATTAAATACTAATTAAAATATATTATTTCTTCTTTATACGTAAAATCCAGTTTCATAATTGGAGTAGGAATAGAAACTCAATTTAAATTATATTTTCTGTTACACGTGGATTTTTTTTATTGGATACTCACTACATTTCTGGCTTGCCGAACAAGGAACTCTCCATCTATATAAACTACATACGGGTGGTTATAAAAAAAAAAAAAAAAAAAAAAAAAAACTACGAAAGCAAAATTCAGTATAGATCGCTCAAACAAAGGAAGGATGAAGATTGTTGAACAAAACATTGCACTTAATCAACCAGGTTCCGTCAAGATTATTCTTGAAGAACAGGACGATCTATGGCTCGCATACAATATCATCGCCCAAGGCGATACAATCGTCACCGATACCACCAGGAAAGTTTCTCACAACAGGTGTTCCGAGAAATCTTCGAGCAGGAAGGATTTATCTCGAGTCAGGATTAAACTCGAGATCAAAATCACTCAAGTCGATTATGAGAAAGATTCATCCGTGTTACGAGTTCGTGGGAGTAGTTTTGCGGCTAATGAGTTGATGGCTCCCGGATCGTTTCACACTTTGGAAATCGAAAAGAATAAAGTGTTTGAGCTCACAAAAAAGTATGGAACTCCGACGTGATCAATACTCTGCACGAGAGCGAAAACGCATCGGTGGCCGATCTAGCGGTGATGGTGTTGCAACAAGGGTCGGCTCAGGTGTTTTTGGTTGGACATAGAACAACCCTTTGTGCTAAGATAGATGCCAACAAAGCCGGGACGAACAAGTTCTATGAAAAGGTATTCCAAGCTTTTGTAAAGCACGTTGATTTCGATAACGGAGTTCGTTGCGTCGTCATAGCAAGCCCCGGTTCTATAAAAGAAGAGTTCCGCGCGTATCTGTTCGAGGAGTCACGGAGGTTGAAGATGAAAACCATCAATGACAATAAATCACGAGTTGTGACGGTGAATATAAGGAACAAGGATGGTTTAAAAGAGATACTGAATGATGATGAAGTGATGGGATTGGTTAAACACACGAAAGCTGCGGTGGAAATCAAGGCTTTTAAGGAGTTTTTTGATTTATTATCGACTGATTCGGATCGAGTCTGTTACGGTTCAAAGAGTGTTGAGATTGCTACTGATCTGCTGGCAATCCAGACCCTTTTGATTATAGATGATTTGCTTAAGAGTAGAGAGATTACATTGAGACACAAATATATGGAGTTGGTGAAATCTGTGAAGACAGCAGGAGGAAAAGCTTTTGTTTACTCACCCATGCATGTTTCAGGAGAACAATTGGCCCAGTGTAGTGGAATTGCAGCCATTCTAAGATACCCCTTGCCTGATCTTGAGGACAATTACTAAATTTCCTATTTTTATTATTTTTTCTTTTATGTTTTTTTTTCTTCTTTTAGGATTAAAGTTAATTGTCATTTGACGCTGAGTTAGTGGTAACTTTTTTAGCATCTTGCGTTGTTAATGGTTATATTTATTTTCAAGTTGATTCCGTCGTAGTAAAGTCTGATAGTTTATAGGCGATTTAGCTATTAAATAATTTGGTATCAACAATTTTATGTTCTACGTTCCTTTAACACATAACCGTTTTTCTCCAATATCCATAGAGGGTCAAATTTGTTCATATACCTCGTAAAAGCAAATATAATTACCGATAGGATGTCTAAGTTATACTCTCAAAATAGTTACGATACATGTTTATTTTCTTTTTTTTTCTGATAAATTTTTAACATTATTACATGACAATATTGATGCTAGTGTTATATTATGAATTAATTGTTCAATAAAACTTTACCCCTTGTTATAAAAAACAAAAGAAAATTATATCACGTTTAAGTCACGTGATTTACAATATGGACCGCCACGTAAGCCCGACAAATATAATTTTTTCTTTTTGATTTTCAATTTCCAATAATTTTCCCGCTCATTTCTACAGTGAGTCAGTTCCTCTCTCTTTCATTTGACAAAACAAAATCGCTAGAAACTAAAGTTTCTCCCCACCGATTTAATCTTCAATCTTCTTCCCCAAATACCCTTCCACTGCTCTCTGAGAGTTTCAGATCTCAACAATGAACCAATATCACATCTACGAAGTCATCGGCCGGGGCAAACACTCGGTAAGAAAGCCTCCCTTTCTATCTGATTCCGGCGAAACTTTCCCCGCCGATTAAGTCAATTCAGCTACATTTTCGTTTTTCTAAATATTTAAGCTCTCAATGTGTTTTTGATAGTCTGTGTATAAAGGAAGGAAGAAGAAGACGATTGAGTATTTCGCAATCAAAAGCGTCGATAAATCTCAGCGGGGCAAAGTTCTTCAAGAAGTATGCTTCTTTTTAGTTTAATTCTCCCTTCAGTTTATGTACTTTTCAAAGTTTTGAATTCCAGTTCTTCTAGTTTTAGTTTTAGGAATTTTGGTCTCTATATGCTTGTTTTAAAAATTGTCCAATAGATGACGATGTTATCGGTTACATTTTAAAAGTTTATTTGGATAATTGAGCTCATATTTATATAATCCTAGCTTATTTTTACTTGACACGAATGTTTAATTTTTTTTTCGAATCTTTTATAATTGATGTTTGATTGCAAATTAAGCTGTTATTTCTGCAACTAAAAGCTTCCATAAAGCACCGAGAAGCAAAGTTCTTCAAGGAGTAATATTTTTATGTTCATTTTGATATGCTTTGGATAATTAAGCTGATATTTATGTAATTTTCGCTTATTTTACTCAACATGATTTTACTAGAAGTTTATTTTTTTTGGTACTATTTTATATTTGATGGTTAATTAGAAATGAAGCTGCAATTTTAGCTTCAGGCTTTTACTATATTTTTTTTCAGGTTAGGATACTTCATTCCTTAAATGATCCAAATATTCTAAAGTTCCACTCATGGTATGCTCTCTATATTTTGATAATGGATTAACTACCTAAATTTTCGGCATTTTTGAAAATTTCTTGATTTTGTTACTTTGTGTATCAAGGTACGAAACTTCTGCACACCTGTGGCTAGTTTTGGAATACTGTACGGGTGGAGATCTCATGACCTTACTACAGCAGGTACTTTAAAGTTTAAGAACGGCAAGAACTATATGTTTTTTTTTTTCATTTACAAGTTTGATTTGAGGATCTTGAAAGCCATTATGCTAGTGTGAAAAGTGAGAACATGTTTTCAGCGCATTATAAACTCTTTGATGGATTTCAGGATGGTAAACTGCCGGAAGATTCAATTCATTTTTTGGCATATGATATTGTCAGAGCTTTGCAGTAAGGATTCTCCATTTTTTTTAGTTTTATTGTAGTTAGTGTATTGTATGCAGCATGATTCTGTTCTTCTTTTGGTGTCTTTCATGAGTTATTAATGGAAATGTTTTGTTATTAGATATTTACATTCGAAAGGAATCATTTACTGTGATTTAAAACCATCAAACATCCTTTTGGACGAGAATGGCCATACGAAGGTATCCATCCCCTATTACTATTGTAATGTTGAGTTGCTATTACCTACTTCCTATGCCATTTTCAAATTTTGATATACGTTTGACGCAGTTATGTGACTTTGCACTTGCAAGAAAGTTGAGTGACATATCTAAAACACCTTCTTCCATGGTAGGTTCTTGTAACCCTTTTAACATTCTGTGTATACATGAATTACATTAGAAATCTTATCAATTTATTTTTCCATTTTCTATGTTGTTCATTGTTGTGCTTTCTACCTATGCACCTTTTTAGCTGCCACAAGCGAAGCGAGGAACACCTTGTTATATGGCTCCTGAATTGTTTGAGGATGGAGGTGTCCATTCTTTTGCATCTGATTTTTGGGCCCTAGGTTGTGTACTATACGAGTGTTATACAGGGAGGCCTCCTTTTGTAGGAAGAGAATTCACTCAACTTGTAAAATCCATTATCTCAGATCCAACCCCTCCCCTCCCGGGAAGTCCAAGCCCTTCTTTTGTCAATATTGTTAATTCTCTGCTGATCAAAGATCCAGCTGAGAGAATAAAGTGTTCTGAGCTTTGTATACATGCCTTTTGGAGGAAAAAATTTTCTCTATTACCTTTACCTCCTCAGCCTGCTTTTGAAAATATGATTGAGTTATATGCTAAACCATGTCTCTCAGAGCGTACTAATGACAGATCTCAAAGCAAGACCCCTCCTAAATATAGGGAAAAAGATTCAAAAGGGGCTTCAAGAAAAGATGAGAGTTCACATGTTGGTTTAAGAAGCCATGAGACGGCAGTTAAGGGTACACCAATTGGCCGTAAGACTCAAACAAAGGCATCTGGAAGAGCAATGGAGGAGAAGCATAAAGATCAGTCCAGTGCTATTAAGCGTGTGAACCTCTTGAGGTTATCTAGAATAGCCAAAACAAACTTACAGAAGGAGAATGAAAAGGAAAATTACCGCAGGCCCCTTCCAAATAGCTGTGAGAATGAATCTGAAGTTAAAATCGAGAATACTGATATGGAACTTGATTTTGGTGAGAACACTGAAGAAGATGTGCCTGATGAAACAGATGGATCAGATGTCCCTACTTGTACAACTGAAGGAAAAATTTCAAGTCAGACTCAGCAACAACTCAACGCGGAAGAAAGGGAAGAAGGGGATAATAACATGGACCAAATGGATAACCAAGCCGTGAATAATTTGTCTGCCTCAGATGAATCAAAAGCGTATGAGCAGGAAACATCTTCCAATCATGTTGAAGTGGCTGCGACACCTCCAAGTGTCAGTTCCCAACACAGAAACCAAAGAATTAAGGAAAGTCCAGCATCTGCTCTTGAGTCTGAGTGTTCAAAATCATCCAATAATATTTTCCAAGTTCTTTGGCATCCTTCTGATCTCTCTGTAAGACCTGTAATGCCAAGTAGAAAAGCTGATAAATTGTCAGAGGTAATTCCTTCACTACCATTTGAGGCATTGCAGCCTCCTGAGTTTGTAAAGATTTCAAAGGAACAATTGGATGCACTCAACAATAAGATCACTGCAATATTTGGTGGAAATGCTGGAATCAGCGAGAAACAAAATGTGATTAGATACCTTGAGATGCTTAGCAATAATGCAGATGCAGCCAATATCTTGACTAATGGTCCAATAATGCTCATGCTTGTCAAAATGCTCAAGCAGTCTAAGAATTCAGCTTTGCGTGTTCAACTTGCTTCAGTGATTGGTTTGTTGATTCGCCATTCTACTTTTATTGAAGATGACCTTGCAAATTCTGGAATTTTAGGTGCACTCGCTGATGGCCTTAGAGATAGGCAGGAAAAAGTGAGAAGATTTTCTATGGCTGCTTTAGGTGAATTGCTTTTCTATATTTCCACTCAAAATGAGCACTCAAGAGACAACAATCCAACTGAATTTCCATCAAAGGACAACAAGCCAGTATGTGGCTGGCAGGTTCGTTTTCATGAACCATCAGTTTAAAGTTTTCATGTGCCATTACTTTAAAATTATATATTGTATACCAGATTAGTAGTCTTGATTTTTTACGATGTTGATTTTATATGTGATAAGTGAAATCTTTGAATTCCTATGACGCTGCTTCTAATATTTCCTTGTTTCGGAAGTCATAAACTACCAAAATATAATGTTAATAGAAAGTTGTTAAGCTTCCTGCCGACGCCTTAAGAGAACTGTTGCCTATGTGATACTCTTATGCCGTTTTTTCCCTTTACCTGGCTCCCTGCCAATTTTCAGTTATTTTTAATTATTTGTAAGGAGTTTCTTCCATTCTTGTCAGGTTCCAAATTCATTGATTTCCTTGGTGTCATCGGTTTTACGTAAAGGAGAGGATGATATGACTCAACTTTATGCACTAAGGACAATTGAAAACATTTGCAGTCAAGGAGGATATTGGGCTGCTCGTTTCACCACCCAGGATGTGATCAGTAACCTGTGTTATATTTATCGTGCTTCAGGGAAGCAGGAGAGCATGAGGCTAACCGCAGGATCTTGTTTGGTTCGTCTTGCTCGTTTCAGTCCCCAAAGCATTCAATCAGTTATAGATAAACTTTCACTCAAGGATATTGCATCTACTCTTGCCAAAGGCAGTCTGCGCGAACAGCAAATCAGTTTAAATCTTCTAAATTTGGCTATGCTTGGAAGCCATCTTTTCTTGCATATAGGACGGTACCTTCTACCTTTGGTGGAAGAAAAGAATCTGGTGCCTGGTCTTGTATCTCTTATCGAGCAGGGAAGTGAAGTTTTTCGGGGCAAAGCACTTGTTTTTGTTGCTCTTCTTTGTAAGAATGGTAAGAGGTGGTTACCACAATTCTTTTGCAATGCAAGGTTACTCCCCACAGTAGACAAATTGGCAAAAGAGAAGGATAACTTTATACAGCAGTGTCTGGATGCATTTCTTCATGTTGTGGCATCTACCATTCCCACCTTACTGGATGCTATAACTGGAGATATTCAGCAAATGATAGGTGGAAGGCGACAGATCTCTGCCCTTACTAGTCGTTCTGCTCCAAAGAATAATATTCATTTGTTTCCTGTTGTTCTTCATCTTCTTGGAAGCATGCCGTTCAGAAACAGAGTGGTGACAAATCAGATCTTGCAGCAGTTGGCCAATCTTATCAAAGTTGTGGAGACACCATTTCAAGTAAGTAGTACCTGAGCCATTGTTTATGGTTATTAAGGACTATGAACTTTTTCCAGCACATCTTCATTACTATTTACAAACTCAATATATATCTTCAACGAGCAACTATAAAGTATATATAAACTGTTGGGCCTTTGATCTGACTGTCCAAATATGTTGAGACTTCGAATGACATGTTACTTTCCAAGTGTATATGTAGTTTGTACCTTGTCTTGGCCTACATTGAAAGAGAATCAGAAAAAAGGGTGATAAATTAGGAAACTGTCTGTTACAAGTAGTAATCATTGCCCACACAACCACCGTCCAAATTGTGTAGAAATTTCTTAGGCCTCTGAAAAGTATGTAATCTGTATATTATAACAGAAGTTTCTATCAAGTTAATTCAGATGTAATAGTTCTGTTAGCTTTCTTTGTCCATTTCTGCAATTTCTTAGCCCAAGAATCAATATTGAAGTGGGGAGAGTAGCTTCTTCGCTTTTATATAAATAAGATAAATAATCATCAGCATTATTCCACATATGTGAAACTCTGAATATACTATGATCTTATATCTAAGTTCAGATTAGATGCTTAACATGGTATCAAAGTCTCCATATCTGTGTATTCTTGTCATATTCCTTTTGAATGTCACCGGTAGGTCACTTTATCTTTGGTTTACACATGATAGTACCAGTTACATCTGTCCGTAGAGTTCATATGGTCTTATTAATTGAATTACCGGCATTGACTACCCTTTTCATGGTTCAGGGAAGAGATGACTTCCAAATAACATTGTTACGAGTTCTGGAGTCTATACCTGAAGAGTCTCCAGTAATCCTTGAAAGCCCCAACATTTTTATCCGAGGAATACTCCCAAGCCTGGCAGTTCTATATAAGGGAAATATTGATGGTAATGCCAGATTTTTGTGCCTCAAAATTATGTTCGATGTGATGGTCATCTTCTTGAATGAACCTTCATTAAACAATCAACGATCAGAGGATCTGAAATTGATATCTAACTCTCATTTTCTTCCTCTCTACCCCTCCTTGATTGAAGATGAAGATCCCATTCCCATGTATGCACAAAAGCTTCTGGTGATGCTAATTGAGTTTGGTTATATTAAAATATCTGATATTTTAGATCTCAAAATGGTCTCAAAGTGTTTTGAATTTTTGCTGGGCGATCTGACAAATGCAAATGTAAACAATGTGAAACTGTGCCTAGCTTTGGCTTCTGCTCCAGAAATGGACTCTAAGTTACTTTCACAGCTGAAAGTGGTTCGAAAGATCGGAAACCTTTTGGAGTTTGTATATGCGAAGGAGATGGAAGATTTTATAGAACCAACTCTTGGTTTGTGTAGGGCTTTTCTTCTATGCTCTGTAGGCGGTAGAAAAGCTTTCGTTTATACAAAAGAACCCACACTTTTAGGTGATGTTAATTCAGAGCCAAGTGCTCAAATTGATCTGCAGCACTGCATACGGGATATAATGGATTTTGGCGGCAATGTTAGAGTCTTGCTGGAGTTAAGCGCATCTCATGAAGCGAGCATTGCTGATATAGCCTCCGAGTGTATCATATTTTTGCTCAAGGCAGCTCCAAGGGAAGCCACAACTGGATTCCTAACTAATCTTCCAAAAGCAGGTTCTATACTCGATTCGTGGCGCAAGGGCACCTCTTACTTGATCTTGCAGCGGATACTACATGCTGTCGGGTATTCCTGTAGGCAGTACCTGTCACATGCCATGATACTATCAATATCAAAACCCGAAATTACATGCATTGAGCGCATTGTTTCCGAGCTGAAAAGCTACGGTACAGCTGAATTAGCTAATGTTGCTGCCCTTGTACTCTCGGAGTTGCAGCGTCTACCGCGTTGCATTTGAGCTTCTTGAGGTTACCCAACTTCGTTTTCTGCTTGCTTTCTTTTATACATTGACAGATTACGAGATTTACTTTTCTCAAATGTCACAGGGCAGTGTGGAATAACAGATTTGTGGAATTTTTAACAATGGTGGTCAAATGTTCCATGTTTGAGGTGAGTTCTATTTTTCTTCACTTATGTTTGGCCTAGTATAATCCATGCATACATTGTATCATCCTTGAATATATATTCAATTTTAATTTCCCTTCCCCCCACTTGAGAAATTAATTGAAAGAAACTGCTCTAGAAAATCTTGTTTTGGTGATGCAAAGGTTGATACAAGGGGGTTTGACCTTGGTTCACCAGTTTATGTGCCTGACCTGATTTGTGTCAATTTCGGGCCTAAAATGAGTATATTCATGTTGAATACATATTTATATATAATATTTTACTTCTGGAGTTGTATACATTGCCTTTGAGTTTATATACTTGTAATATTTATCCTAGTTTTAAAAAGCGTGTTTAGACATATCAAGGTAATAAATGAAGAAAGACACTAAGAAAAATATTTCTGCACCGGAGGTATAGGAAGGCGTCGGGAGATGTACACTTTTTAAAAGACATTGAACGCAATATTTTTTTACACAATAAAAAAGAATAGGAGAAAAATTAAATTTTGGATCGAAAGTATCTTAAAAATAAGAATATAGAAGAACATAAACAAAATTTTATTTTAGTCAACCCAATAAAACCCTATTATTTTTCGGGTTTTAACCCATTACATGAAATAATGCGTTTAGGCAAAATAATTCTATAAACACGTGTATCAAGGTGCAAATCCGTTATAGACAAGTTGATGAGGTTGATTGAATTAGCAAATTATTTAAAAACTAAACAAAATAATAAATACGGATTAGGCTCAAATCTTTTAGGGTTTTTATTTGACCCAAACTATCAAAAATCTCAATAAATTCTAAATTTTAAAATTTCCTTGAAATATAGTATAATTAAATTGCTTTTAAAATTTTAATTAATTAGTGTTTTATTAATATTAATTGTAAAAATAAATTTTATTTTATTTATTGTTTTATTTATTTTATAATCAAATTATTAAATAAATATACTTATAAGCTATATATATTTTATAATAAATAATATGATTTTTTTATTTTATATTTATATTTATTTTTAATTGGTGTAAATAATATTTATACTCTTTGATATAAAGTGTGTATTATCTACGAAAAGTGAGTGTCTCCACCCAGCGTCTCATCTCCAGAGACTCTTAGTGCCTCTTAATTTTAAGTTATGTAAGGTGTATATAAATTGGTTCAGCCAGAGAATAACTTGAACACGTTATTACGAAAAAAAAATATTTTATTTTGAGAGAGGGGCCACCGATATTAATTTATGTGAGATTAGATCACTTAAAAATATGATTATTTTAATAGAATTTATTTTGATCATTTTATTAAAACGAATTTTGACCTGTGAAAACGAAAAAACAAATTCAATAGTCAATTACGTGTGGAAAAAGTTGAACACTCCCGTAACGCCCTAAATTGCTACCTAGTTAATTACACAGTGTCTTAACGATGAAATTTGGGAATTCATAATTAATTTAAAAAAATATGACCCCGAAAAATATTATTTAAAATAATTAGGGTAACGAAAAAATTACATCCCTTTTAATTCGAGACATAAATTTTATTTTGAATGTTATAATTTTGAATTAAAAAGATATTTTCTTATTAAGGATTAACAAAAGGTTACGCTTTTTTTAGTTCGAGTTAAGTTTACTCATGAGAATCATTAATAAAAATTTACGAACATAATGAAAATAATAAATACATTATAAATAGATAAATAGTATTAATAGTAATAACAACAATAATAATATAATAATATAAACATAGTATTATATTATGACCTTAATAATAATATAATAATAATAATAATAATAATATAAATCCCTTTCTTCAAAATTTAACAAGCCTATTTACACATGAAAAACTGGAATAACTTCATTAAAATCCAAAGTGATTGATTCGTGTTCTCAGCACTTTGGAGTTGTCTTGGAAGTGATTCCATCCAAGGAGGCATGCCTCATATTACATGTTCACAAGGTAGACGACTGAATACGGGCCTCCATGCTTACTTCTGCAGACAAAGGTTGGACTCCAGGCAGATTCAATGGTTCTCAATCGGAAAATAGTACATGGATGACTGTAACGGGTACTGGATTCGGTCTGATATGCTATAAGTTGAATGGTTTCCTCGGAGTGGGTGCTCGGTTCACCATTGATTGCACCCTTTGTTTGAGATGGAAAACTTCTACCGACATCACAATAGCAGACAAAATGTATGAACTCAGACTCGGTTATATGATATGTTTGCTATTATATCTTGTTATTTGAAAGCTCGTAATTGCATTGCTTGGACTACCAAGCTAAGTAATGAGATGTTGCTTGCTTGGATGCAAGGTACGCATTGCATTCATGGTATTTGTGCTTGTGATTGTATACACATGTTACTTGATAATTTTTGTCGATAATTCAAGTTATTCGATATATATATGCACTTGAATGCTTGCTATTTGGGCTTCCATATTGTTAGCATGTTTGATTTAATCTTTGCTGTTTGAATTTGCTTCTTACTTGGCATGCAAGACTGTAAAATTTACTACTTAAAACCCTTGTTTCTTGACCAAGAGACAAAATTAAGCAAAATTACTACTTATAAGTTCAATTGTTAAATTGAACATTTGGTAGCTTAAAAAGCTTGTGAGACCAAGTTTAATACTTGGTTAACAAGTTACTTATAAATTGAACTATATTATTTTAAATTGTTAAGATATATTTGTTTACTACTTGATTTGAGTTATTATGTCTATATTACTCAATATCTTATGCTTAAATTATATGATCTTTGAGAATGATCAATATTGTTATATGAATATATTTGTTTGGTATCTCGATGCTAGATAATTTCAGTGATTGTTATGTTTGGTTAAAAGTTTTGTGTGCTCGAAATATATTTGCTTGTTAATTGGTTCTATTGGTTCTCAGAATTTGTGTAGTTAATTCGTAAGGCTTGAAATGACACATGATTTGTGTTCACCTTACACCCAAAATCAAAACCACTCAAAATACCAAATTAAACCCTAACCAAATTATGTGACACAAATTACTTTCAAAATTATATTATGAGTCATTCTCGTTACGTCATTCATGAGATCAACCAATCAAATGCCTCCATTTCATTAAGATATTTATTTCAATTTTTATCAAGTAAATCTTTAGTAATATTCATCGTAAAATAAATTTAAAACAACTTATGAAAAATTAATGAAATGAATGTATTTTATTAACATATTTTTAATTAAAAATATTTTTATTTGATATTTAATGGGAATGTCATGACACATTTTAATTGATAAAGAGAATTTTTTAGGACAATAAAGGTAAATTTAAAAATTAAGGTGTAAAATATATTTAAAAAAAAATTCAAAACAAAACACGATAAAAAATAAAGAGAGACGAATTTCAAACTCAATGAGTCGTTGGGATGAATTAGAACGGCAATAATCTCAGGGAGACAGCCCTTCAACGCTGAAAAAGTAAGGGGACTTAACGAGGACTATGAGCGGTTATGGCTCCTAAAATTAAAAAAAAATAATTTATCCCTTAAAATTAAAAAAATAATTTAGTTCCTAAATATTTTTAAAAAATCATAATAAACATTAAAATTTTAAATATATTTTAAATTAAATCATGTCTCATGTTTTTTAATGTTGTTATTAAATCTGTTAAAATTATTAAAAATTTTAATTAAACCCTTACGATTTACAAAGATTATAATTTAAACTTTCAAATTTTAAGTTAACATCTCTTATTTTAAGTTTCGTCATTTATTACAATCTTCTAAAGAACTGTCGCAGAAAATGAAATGTGTGGTAAAATTAGAGGGAGAAAAACCGAAGGAGACTGAAACATGTCAAAATAATTTACTTGATGTATGTCATTTTGCTGAATTCCAACAAGAAACACGTTTGTTGAAAGATAAGTTCGACCGTAAGAAAAACACCCTGAGCAGCCGCTTAGACACCGATCAACTTAGAGATTCTCAATTTAATTATTTAAATTTTATAATTTATTAAATAAATAAATAATTTTTTTAATAAATATATATAACAATAAAAATAAAGTGTTTGATATATTGAATTAAATGTTTTAGCAAATTAGATGAATAACAAAATTCAATATTAATTTTTAATACTAAAAAAATAATTTTTAAGCCTTAACCATAAGTTCTAAATTATAAATTCTAAAATCTACGCCAATACCGTAAACTTTAATTTTAAATCATAATTAATTCAAAATTTAATTTTTTTTATTGTTGGTGTTTAAAAAGACACTAAAAATAGATATAAATTTTTTATTCGTAATAAAAATATATTTTTAATATATAAGAGACTAATTTTAATTTTTATTCAGACCCTGAAAATATTTGAGAGATCAAAAAATATAAACACCATTTACTCGCAGTTTCTCCATTTCTACCCGGGAAATAAGTCCGTGCATGTTAGCAGTTGATTCATGTGTAGGCATTCGCAAGTAAATTCAGTCTCTCTTCTGTTTTATTGTTGTGATTCATGTTAGGACTACAGGTGATAATGAGCCTAGCTGGCTCGCGAGTTACTCGGATTCGGTTCGGTCAAAACTCAGTTCGAGTGAACTCGATTCGGGTTCAAGTTCGGCTCGAGATTTAAACAAGCCGAGCCAAACTTACCCAAGCTCGACTCGAAAAGCTCATGTGGAATAATTATATATAAACATACATATTTATATATACACTAAAAATAATTTGTTTAATAAAAAAATAATAAAATAATTAAAAGTAAATCCACTAAAAATAAATTAAATAAAATAAATTGAATATTATCAACTAAAACAAATTTACAAAACTACAAATAATAAATAAAAAATAAACTATAAATAAATAAATAATAAAAATAATATAAAAAATTGTTCATTTCGAGCCGAACCTGACGAGCTTCGAGCCCGAGCCGAACCCAGTGACATTATTTTTGAGCCGAGCTTGAGTATAAAATTCCGAACTCGACAAGTCTCGAGCCAAACTTAAATATGCCAATTTTCGAACCGAGCCTGATTCGGGCTCGTTATCGCCCCTAGTTAGAACAAGTGTAATTTTTTGCCTCCTGTAATATGAAAGTGTTGATGCACTGGGTTCATTGGTGTTGCATCTTTGAACAAGTAAATTTATTTAAAAGAAGAAAAAAAATGTTACGCCTCTAATAATAATATATGGTAAAAGCCATGGTTTTTATATCCCTACAGTTACAAATCCAATCAGAATCAGTACTAAGCCCCATACATATGGTTCATTTTCAATGTGATTAAAAATCCCGAGTATACTCCCAATTCCTCATTCTGACATTGGGAGGTTCACATGACTCATTGCCACCTCTTTTTTACCCTGGAACATATGCATCACACAAAGACAACTTAATATTGAAAGAAAAGTAAAACTCACCAAGCAAAATCCCAAGATTTCGGTTTGAAATGAGCCCAGGAGTTCGCATAATCATCGCTTTCGTTTTTTTAGTCGAGTGGGACTCTCCGTTGGCTGCCTCGCTCCACGCTTTGATGGGGTCATGTTCTGAAATAAGGATCATGATAATTAGAAGGCCAGCTCGTATAGTGAAGGCTCGTGCAAGTATTTTCAGTAGCAGATAAGGTAAAACATGGGTAGAACCTTGGCAAATTTCTTTTCCTTGCGGGCTTGCCGCTCCCTCTCGTCATATTCTTGGTTTTCCTTCTCAACCAATCGGATGAGAGTATCACATCTCCGAGCCAGCTCTTGTGTTGTCCGTGACTTCACAAACCAATCAAATCGAAACAAGGGTGACGTACGAAATGCAGCCTTCAATTCCTCCCAATTCCCATAACCAAGCTTGTGAACCATGCAGATCTGTTTAAATGTGATGCAAAGGTAAATATCAGAAAGCAAGATCCAGGTGGATCCAGATATCCCGTGTGGTAAAAAGAAAGCTTAGAGACGCACCATGAACCGATCACATTCTTCATTGTACAACTTTCCTTTGTTCTGACCATACTGGATCTTCATTTCCAGCCATGGATTCTTGTACCGATCCAATTTCTTGCTAATTGCTTTCATGATTTCATCTTTTCTTGTAATTCTGGCCTCACCTCGTTCAATATTCTTGATTATCCTATCATAATCTATATAAAATATTCATCAATTAATGTATGGCATGAAAAAAACTCGTCCAGAAACAGCTATTAGAACTAGCTGAACAACACTGTTTCACAACCAATGGAACATATGTTTTCACATGCATGCATATACATGAATCATAGATGATATATCTCCTTGAAGAACAAATTAAAAGTTGTGCCACTCAAAGCCTACCAAACAAGGCATTGAAATCACTTACCATTTAACTCCTTATAGCGTTCCTTAAAAGCTTTAGCATATCTTTCAACTTCCTCCTCTGTTTTCCCTTCCATTTCTGAAGCAATACCCTTTATATCATTTCGTCCATACTTCTCACAAGCTCTAGTGAAAGCATTGAAATCTTTTCTACTCCATGAAGAAAATCCCTAACACGCCAAAAGGAGTCAGTTTGAGTAAAGCCAGGCAATAAAAGAAACATACCACACGACATTCCACTCACCTCTTCTAATAGCCTCTCCTTTTCTTCCAACTCCTCGGCAGTTAATGGATCTCCCCCTTCTAAATAAATCAGACTTAGTCAAAACAGCATAGACAGTATTGTGAACCATTAAGGAACAGATTACATGGCAAAAATAAAATACCTTCAGGTTCATCCACATCAATTGAGTCCTTTACCTGATTCTTCTGATGTGTTTGCTGAATTTAATAGAGAAAACCAGTCAGGAAATAACACACAACGACTATCTGAGTCAATAATGAAAATAAAAAATGCTATTGGCTCATTACATAATGCATACCATGAGATAGCGTACTTCTTTCTCATATAACTCGCTCAACCTCTGAGTGTTAAAAAATTGGAAATCATGCCTGCAAAATGGAAAAATGTTATTAGCAAAATATCTAACAATGCAAATTATTCAGCAAGCATTAGTTTAAGAAAGGGCATACAGTTGAGGCATGCGAGGAATTCGTGGCTCCTTTGGTTTTGCTGGAGCAGATTGGCGCATGGTTTGTTTAAAGTACTCAGATTCTGAGTAACTGGTAAAAGAAAAAGCAGAAGTACAAGTCACATAGAGTAAAAGATATCATGCAAGTATAATGATGAAGCAATCACTTACTTCCGCTTCCGCTCTCTTCTTGGTGGTTCAATCCAGTTGTCACTAACAATTTTCTTGAAGTCCAACTTGTTCTCATCCTTTATATAGAAAACAAAAGCACCAACAATTAGCAAAGGCACATCTAAAACACTAGACCTAGAAAAGACCAAACAGAAAGATTACGGAGAAACAAGACGGGTGAGTTTACCTTATCATCATCAAAATCATACAATTCAGCATCTACAGGAACAGAACAATGTCAGTGGCTATAGGACAGTAAACTTCGAAACAAACAAAAACAATAGTAAAAGGGCATACTATCGTCCATCTTAAATTTAATTGCATCCTCTGTAAATTTCTTCATCTTGGCATCAAGTTCAGCGGTGGCTGCTTCTCCTTTGGCAATGATTCTATCAATGTCTTCATCTGTAATTGTGCTATCCTTGGAACTAAAGACCATTTCAGCCCCAAACCTCACCATTTGAAGCAACTCATCTTTGTTAACAGCTGCAAGAAAAAAGAAAATGCTGAAATGATAGAGACATACTCAAACAGAACTATGCATCATTCAGAACAATTGCACCACATAGAAACTTCTTACTCTTCTGCTCCGCTAGTCGTCCTTGTTGGATAACTAGAGCATCTAAGGCAAGTTTTTTATAAGCCCTCTCAATCACCTTTTCCTCAATCGTATACTGTTCCATAATACACAAACAAATGAGTCTATCCTTGGGATTTGTTAACTTCTAAACTTGCATACAAGGACACATTTCAAATGTTAAACCTCTGTGCAAAAGCGGAACACTTGAACTTCCTTCTTTTGACCAATCCTATGAGCACGATCTTGTGCTTGCAAATCAACTTGTGGGTTCCTGCAAGGTTCCCCTAGTATCACAGATCCACAACACAATAATAAAAGTAGGTAGATGCTTACCAGTCACTATCATAAAGGATGACTACATCTGCCGTAGCAAGATTAATCCCAAGGCCTCCAGCTCTAGTTGATAACAAAAAAACAAATTTCTCACTTCCAGGCTTATTAAAGGCTTCAATGGAGGCATCACGATCTTCTCCACCTGTATTGCCATCAATTCGGCAATACTGGTACCCACGAAACATCAAATAATCTTCAAGAATATCCAGCAGCCGTGTCATCTGAATACAATAATTTCCCGCAGAAAAATCACAAATAAAAGAGTTAGAAAATAGCTGAAGATATGTAATAATGTAAATGCGGTTGACAACCCTCAAGATTACCTGTGAAAATATCAGAACTCTAGAATCACGTTCCTTCAGCTTTGGAAGCAACTTGTCCAAGAGAACCATTTTACCTGGAAATATATCAGTAAGGTCAGTTTTTTTCAACACCAATCAATTCCATATCTCACAGGAAGTGAACTTACCAGCATTAGTTATAAGATGGTCCCCTGTAGTATATGGTGGTCCAGGTTCAGCACCTTGGAAAAGATATGGGTGATTACAGCATTTACGTAGCTGCATTGCAATGTTCAGAAGTCGCTTGCGCTCTCCACCAGCATTGACAACTTCAAGATCTTTTTGCAGCAAAGCCCTGTAGTACTGTTTCTGCATCTGGGACATTCCTACTTTCAAGATAGTTTCCTTTTTGGGAGGCAAACCTTTCTCGACATCTGATTTCAATCTCCGAAGTAGAAATGGACGAAGAACCTAAGGATGCAGAGGGGAAAATGTTATTTATTAGTGAAACTGCAAACCCAACCCATAGGCCTGGTGCAAATAAGGATAATTCTTTTAACTTGCCTTATGAAGTTGTTGAACGACTTCCTGCTGATCATTTTCACCAGAAATCTGAAACCACTCATCAAAAGTTTCAGCTGAACTAAAAATCTCCGGTAATAAAAAGTTAAGAAGAGACCAAAGCTCATGGAGATTATTCTGCAGGAAAAAGATACCAAGATTATTATAAATATGGATCAATGAAGTATTGAAATGAATCACATATGAGTAACCAACAGCACAAGAAATGCTGTCAATATTGATTATGCTAAAAGAACTACAAATGAGGTAGAAAACAGGTATATGCACGTATGAGTTTTCAATTAATCTTCAGGTGGAAATTAAAAGGGGATACATGCTTGACAAACTTTTCAACCTAAATGCAAATCAAGAACATTAATGGAATATGCATTTATAGTGCAACTACGATGTCAGGAATGGAGCAAGAGTAAGTTCTTCCATGTAGAAGAACATTTGAATCCATACCTGAAGTGGAGTACCAGTAATAAGTAGACGGTAATTAGTATTGTAGAGTCTCATTGTTTTTGAAAGGAGTGAATTCTCATTCTTGATTCGATGGGCTTCATCAATGATTATATATCGCCAACTAAAACGACGCAAAGCAGACTTCTCCTTGATGGCCATTTCAAAACTTGTGACACAGACATCGAACTTCCCAGCAACCAATAACTCCTCCCGAATGTAACTCTATAGAAATCAGAAGGACATAAGGACCACAACAGAGAGAAAAAAAATAAGAACATAATAATCAGTAAAGCGTGTATCAAGTAACTTACTCTTTCCTCAGGATTCCCAAGAAATTTTACAGCTCGCAATACAGGGCAAAATCGACGAATTTCATTCATCCAATTACCAAGGGTTGATTTTGGTGCAACAACCATATGAGGGCCAGTAATTCGGCGGTATTCATGAAGATAACCCATTAAGGAGATAGTTTGCAAAGTTTTTCCCAGTCCCTGTAGTCAAACATTTAGTAAAAAAGACATCAACTAATGAAATACCCCTGCTTATTTTATCTTATAAAAACAAGTCTTGAAAATGAACTTATA
This sequence comes from Abelmoschus esculentus, assembly GCA_035048815.1. Lineage (NCBI taxonomy): Eukaryota > Viridiplantae > Streptophyta > Magnoliopsida > Malvales > Malvaceae > Abelmoschus > Abelmoschus esculentus. Next base: position 4,884,377 of record JAUCBN010000012.1, read on the forward strand.
CAATAAACAATCTCTAAAGCCACAGCTATATCACATACCATTTCATCAGCAAGAATTCCATTTATACCATTCTCATACAGTCGTATAAGCCAATTTAAACCGGCAAGTTGGTAGTCCCTCATCTTTCCCTGAATACCTAGAAAGAGAGAGGAAGAAAAAATAAGACGAGTAAAAAGAGAAAATAAGAACACTTGAACTGAGTTCTCCAACTGATGGGTATATGGGAGAGAGAACTTACAAGAAGGCTGAGTCACCAGTCTAGTGTTTCCAGACAAACCATCTTCTTCCTCTTTGAGGTACTCTTCATCTTCTTCCTCTTCAGTTACTTTTGATGCATGACGGCCTCTAAATTAAGCAAGAAGAAGATAACATTATTACAGAAGGTCTAAAGTTGAAACAACCATGTAAAAAACACTTTACAATACAATGAAAATCATCAAATCAAATAAAAAAACAATATTCATCACTCACAACTAGGCAACTAGCAATAGCATGATAACAACACAAACAAGACAAATATTCAATGTCAAAATATGGACAAAATTAAATTGTACCTTCCTTTCACCTTCTTTTGAGATGAAGATTGGTCACCTTTAGCAAAATGAGCAAACAACTCCGTTTGCTGTAAGAGATACTTCAAACGACCCTTCCCCCTATTATTCTAACATGATCCAAGCATTAGTGAACCATCAATTACACTTAAAATTTACAGAATGTGAACTTCCCCATAGAAAACACACCATATCAGCATCAATGGCAGCATTTTGAGCGTCCAATATTTCCTGAATCTTCTGTTTCTTCAGCCTCTGCATTTCTTTTAACCTCTCCTTTTCACGCTTACTAACTTCTCGATCATCCCCATCAGGTTCATCCTACTCGAAAAAAGGAAAATCAAAATCATTTAATCTAAACATAAACATTAAAGTTTTAAATTAAGCTTCACGGCAACCGATTAGAAAAACCATATAAGCAAAATTCATTCTAGAGTGTAGAACCTAAAAGCTCAAAACTAAAAATTTTCAATCATAACGAAACCCTAACCGAAAATAACAACCAAAACGGATAAATTTTGAAAAATAGTTAAAAGGGACTTGTTAAGCGGCGGCAAATAGTGAACTTGCCTCGTCAGCCTCTTCGGCTGTTCCATCGGGGGCGGATTCATCCTCTTCGTCGGAAGCGGCGTCGGAGCGAGCAACCGCTTCGAGCTCCTCTTCATCTTCCTCTTCGTTGATCGTATCGTTGATTCGCTCATCGTCGGAAGTATTGGAGCCATTGGATAGTGCATCATCGGATGACGCCGGCTTCGACGACTTGGCCATCCCTTTGTCAGGTCGAGGGTTTCTTCTTTCTCTTTTGTCTTCTATTTTTCGTAGGTCGAGTGTATATGTTTTTGTGATGATTTGAACGCATACCTCATTCACACTTTTCTTTACAGAATCAACTCAAGACATCGATTAAAAATATAAAACGAGTATTAGATGACTAAGAATGTTTCCATAAATTTAATTACCATAAATAAACTATAAATTATTCCAATGTTTTTTATTTATCCAGGAGGTCCAATAAAAATTTATATGTACGAGTTGTTTATTATCCCATATGGAAAGTAAAGCGCTTTCAATTACTATTTATAAACGCCCATAATTAAACAAACATAAAATATGTTAACTATAAATTAGACGATATTAAAGTAAAAGTTATATTATAAATAATTTTGACATGACAGTCGGGCGAGAATAATTTTTTTTTTAACGCGGTTTCATCCCTTTATTTTATTTTTTATGCTTTTAATTATTTTTTATTGGAATTTTCCTTTAAAAAATGATTGAGTTAAATTGTTTTTAATGGACCAATTTGTCTAAGTTTTCAATTGATAGGGACTCAAGAGGTCTTTTAAGTTTAATATTTTTCAGACGACCGTTTCCACACCATCAACCTAAGAAACGCAGCGTTCAGAAGTTGATTCATTTTTATGTCGTGAAAACTATTGCGAAATTTCCCAAATCTTTCTTCTGATTCAGTTCCTTTTGATTTCTTCGACTCATTCAAATCTGTACTTTTCTGGTCATTGGATCCAAATTACAGCTCCGCTGGCAGTAACGGTTAAGTTACTTTGCAAATTCCTCAAAATTTTCATGGACTTTCTCCCGCTGTCTCCCCTTAATTTTCTTAAAAATTCTCGGTTTGTTTTAGTTTTATGAAAAAAAATCTAATCCTTTTATTGTGTTTTGCAATATTTTGGGTTTTCAAATTCTGGGTTTCAATGTTTTCACTTTAAAAGCAGTTATCCTGGGTTATAACGTTTAGGGTTTTTTAGGGTTTAAAGTTTGTGGATTTCGTCAATGGGTGCTTTAGCAAGCAATCGTAAACGCGGCGGAGATGAATATTTCAATTCCAATTTCAACCACAAAAAGAAATCACCGTTTTCAAATTCCCTGGATTTTCAGTTTTTTAAAAAACCTAGATTTTCTTTGATAAATCAAAGCCCAGAAAAAGCAATTTTACCTTCCAACAGCACCGTCTCGAGAATCTCTCGTTACCCAGAAGCTAAGGTACCTTTCACTAGAGCAGTCCACGCCCCCGTCAGACATCTAAAATTTGGGTTACCAGCTTCAAAACTCAAACAGGATTCGACTAAAAGCGCTATGGGGAATTTCTTGAGTAGTAGGTTCAGTAACGTTAAACGGCAAGTTTGGGATACGTTGAGCCATTTAAGAAAAGAAATAGAAGTGATTTTTGTGGAGGATGATGAGAAGAAAGAAAAAGGGGTGGTTACAGATGACCTTATTGTTGAGGAATTGGAGGTTATCGAGAAAGGGAAGAATAATGTGGAAGAAGAGAGGCATTTTCAGCCATCGTCGTGGTGGTCTGCTGTTACGGAGTTAAATAATGGGAGTTTGAGAGTGGAGAGTTCCTTGGATATGTCTTCATTAAGGGAGATTTCCAATGTGCAAGATTTAGAAGCTTATAAGAAGTTGCTGGAGAGTGTAGAGAGGAGAAGCTCCAAGTTGAAAGAATTGGATTTTCAAATTGAGTTGAATGAGAAGCGTAAAGCTGGACTTCAGGCATTGCGACCCGTAAAGAAACCGGAGGAGGAGCTAGTAGAGGTAAGATATTTTTTCTTGCTTTGTTTTAATTGCTCTGCATTGTCTTGGTAGTGTATTTTGAACAACCTTATTGCTTCTAGAAATGGAAAAATGGCATTTTTATTTGTTAAGAATGTTGGCATTAATGATTTGTTGTTATCGTTCAATCATTTATCTAATTCCAGCCGTTACCTCCCGAGCCTTTTATTCCTCTTACGGAGGGGGAGACGGATTTGGTGTCTAATGCTTTTTCTGCGAAAACCTGGTATGTAGTAATTCTTGTGTTAGTATTTGATTATTTGGTAAGATGTCAGTTGTACTTTAAAATCGTTGTTTATGCTTGCTTTTGTAGGAGAAAGATATTAGTCTCTCACCAAAATTCAAGCATTGATATTAGAGGAGAAGTTTTGCAATGTCTGAAACCAGGCATATGGTTGAATGACGAGGTTGTTTTTGTTTTCTTCATCCCTATATCTTGTGTTGTATATCTTCATAGTGTAGCCTCTGGAAGGATTTCTTAATTTGCCCACAATTGGAATTATATGCGCTTGTAATCTGGTTTTAACAGGCATATTTTTTCTTTTACAGGTCATTAATTTATATCTTGAATTACTGAAAGAAAGGGAAAACAGGGAGCCGAAGAAGTTTCTGAAATGCCATTTCTTCAACACCTTCTTCTATAAAAAGGTATTGTCTTGGTTGTACATTCAATGTTCCCATACGTTGCTTTGCTCTGTAAGTCCTTGTAGCTACCATTTTTAACTACTTTTGCCCCTTCTGAATTATGATGCCCAGTTAGTGAATCCGGAGAGTGGATATAACTATAAAGCTGTCAAAAGATGGACTTCACAAAGGAAGTTAGGGTACTGCTTAGTGGACTGTGATAAAGTATTTATCTTTTCACTGATTCAATCTTTTTTTTTTTGCACGATTCGTTGTATATCTCATAAAATCAATTCTTCCATTTTTCTCAGATATTTGTCCCCATACACAAAGACATACATTGGTGCTTGGCAGTTATCAATAAGAAAGATCAGAAATTCCAATATCTGGATTCGCTAAAAGGAAAAGATCCTAACGTGCTGAGAGCATTGGTACGATCTTCCAGGTTTTCTCTTTATGTTGTATTATTTTGATGCGTTTAATTAATTAATCCAAAGTGCATTATATAATTCAAATGTTAAGAGGATTTAGAGTTTACGTTCATGTTAGCTGCTAAACTCACTTTCCCTATTCGCAATAATAGTTGTTTTGGCTTGAAGCCCGGCCTTCCTACCCTTACCTCATGAAAAAAATCATCTTAAACCAAGTTTCAAACTTGTTTAATATTTTAGTTGTAATGTGCTAGGCAACATACTTTGTTGAAGAAGTGAAGGACAAAAGTGGAAAGAACATTGATATAAGTTCTTGGGAACGAGAATATGTTGAAGACCTTCCCGCACAGGAGAATGGGTGTGTATTCTAATATTTATTGCTGTGACGTTTTAAGTTTTAGTGCTTGGAATAGTTTTTCTTCATAAGCTTATTGGATAAACAATTAACTTGTACTTTTAAGTATTTGATCATGCGGTAGCTGTATAGGTATCCAACTCTTTTTATACCAACCATTGATCGCAATTGGTTCTAAATATTTGGTGAACTGTATTTATTACCTCGTACGGCTAGTTTCATGGCGCCATATGCTTTTTATCTGTTGGAATTTAAATTGTTTCCCCTAAATAATTTTCTTTATGTACAGGTTTGATTGTGGCATGTTTATGTTAAAATATATCGACTTTTATAGCAGGGGTTTAAGTCTTTGTTTTGACCAGGTAAGTCCCTGGAAAATGATTTATTATCCTTGACATTCATTGTTTTATAGTTTCTTTTTCTGTGATTAAACTCTAGGCGATAATTATTGGGCTGTATGTCTTGCAAAATATATATGACTAAAGGCAGTAGATATTGATGTTCTCATATGGACATACATTGGTTTGAAACACAAGGTCTTGTTATATGCTTTTGAGCCGAGTTGCGATTTTCCTTGATTTTGCAGGAAGACATGCCATATTTTCGTTTAAGAACTGCCAAAGAAATTCTGAACCTGAGAGCTGATTGATCGAAAGTGTCGAGTGCAACACACACTGTACAAGGGTATGTCTTCTTTTCTAATCTACTTTGGAAGGCATTTACTGGGAACTTAAGAGGTGTACAAAAAGTTTCCTTCTGATCCAATTTTTCGATATAGTTACTAAGACGGTATGTATATTTTCATCCAAATGGCAAAAGCAGATATATAAATCGAAGCCATGGGATTGTAAGGGCAGCAGAAGTTTCCGAACAAGGTCTGCCTGTGACCGGAAGTAATAGGTGTTTTTTCTTTATATCTTTTCCAAAGTAAGAATCTCTTCTTGCTTCTAACATCTTCATTTTCTTTGGTTTTGTTGTGGCTTCGAACATGCTTTCTGCCTTTCCGTGGGTGGATCGGATCAGTTCATATCAAAGATCATGCACCTCAAAATTTAGATCAGGTCAGTAGGGATTCAAATCATAGAATTCGATATAATTGTAAAAGAAGTTTTGCATGATTTTGTCATTAAGCTTCATGACTTGTAATAGACCATTTGCCAAATATGTCTAACACGAACTTTCAGAATAGCTGACATTTCTAAACATTTAAACTGAATATTTAATATTTGAATCTCTTACACTATCGTTTTTTATTTTTATTAAATATTTAAATATTTTGTTTCTCGAGTTTGAATATTTTTTTATTAAATATTCAATGATCAAGTATTGTTTTTATTTTTCTCGAGTTTGAAGTTAGATTTGAACCCTTTATATTATATTTACTCTATTGAATTATTTTAGTGGGTTTATTTTAAATACATTAGGTTACAAAATTATTACATGAATTGAGGCTTGTCCTAAAGGTTGGGTGCTTGTTATCTATCATTTTAACCCGGATTCTTCAAATCCTCACAACCTCAAAGTTTTCATTTTTTTTCTTTCTTCCTCACCAACTAGGGGTGGTATGTGTCACCACTTGATTAAAAAGAAAAATATATTAAATAATAAAAAAAATAAATTAATAAATAAAATTAAACATCAAATTCGGTGATGATTAGATAGTTAAAAAATTAACGATAATGATATGTCATATATGTAAAATGATATTTAAGATTTGAGAATACTTAATAGCCTTTTATTTTAGATTTAATTAAATTTTAATATTTTTTTTGAATTTTAATTGTTTTATATTTTATATTAGAATAAAATTATATTTTACATGTATATATTTATCATTATCGTAAAAAATTTAACGATAATGACATGTTATATATATCTAAAATGAGTCTAGATGGTATGTTATTTAAAATATATTATCACATATATGATATGTCAATATAGTTAAAAATTTAACAGTTTAATCATTATGTTAATTAAAAAATAAGTTATTTGTCAAAGAGACTTAGGTTAAGGGTTAAATTTATCCTAAAAAAATGAGGGTCCAAATGATAAAAATTAGGCTTAAGGTCTAATAAGCCCTTAAACTTTTAAAAAAATCAATTAAGTCCTTAAAATTTTTTTATACTTAATTAAGCCTTTAAACTCTAAAAAAATCAATTCAACCCTTAAACTTTTTAACACCCAATTAAACCCTCAAACTCAAAAAAAATCAATTTGATCATTTTACCAACTTTAACCGTTAACTTAACACATGTTGCAACAAAATAACACTATTTTTTTGTTTCAAGGAATTTTTAAAATTATATAAAAATCATGAAAAAATATTTTTAAAATATAAAAATTTAATTTCAAAATTTAATTTAAAATGATAAATAATATTTTTTTAAAAAATTGAAAATTAAAAAATAAAAAAAATAAAATATTAGTTTACAATTATAAAAAATATTTTTATATTTTTAAATAATTTGAAATTTTCAATATTTTTATAAAGTTTTTAGATTTTTTTTAATATATTTTTAAAATTTTAAAATTTCTTAAAAATGATAAATGATATTATTTTGTCGCGACAAGTGCTAAAAAAAATTAAAAAAACGTTGAAGTTAACGGTTATAGTTGATTAAAGGGCCAAATTGATTTTTTTTCTTGAGTTTAAGGGTTTAATTAGATGCAAAAAAAATTAAGGGCTTAATTGATTTTTTACAACAGTTTAAGGGCTAAATTAATTTTTTTAGTGAGTTTGAGGGCTTTATTGGGTGCAAATTTTTTTTAAGGGCTTAATTGATTTTTTTACAAAAGTTTAAGGGCCTATTGAACCCTTAAGCCTAAAAATTATAAACATTAAGAGTTAAAATTATCTTTATGTCTTAAATTTATATTTTTGTAAATATTATATTTGATCATTTAATAAAGTATATAAAATTTTATTCTTCTATACAAAAGTCTATGATTTATTTTTATATAATTTGACACTAGTGGTAGCTTAATATAAGCATGTATGGGCGAGTACAGACGGGTACGATTTGGGTGGTGAATATCCAGTTCAGCCACATGGACAAGTGTGAATTTAAAAGTTGTACCCGTAGTAGGTGATGAATAAGTGATAGATATAAAATTTTTAGATGAATATAGGTATAGGAGAGAGGGTATCTACACCCACTTTACCTGTTTGTCATCCCTATCTGACACACTGAATTTTATTTTTAATTAAACATATAGAAAATAATAAAATCGGATTAAAGATAATCTATCTTTGAACAATAAAGTAAAAATCCCGGCATATCCACTTCGCTTACGTTGTAGCTTTTGCTATATTTTTTTGAAAATAAAAATATGTACTACATTTTTAAAATAAAAAGTCAACAATAAAATTCAAAATTTTTGGTTTAGAGAATCATTTGCTGAAAAATATAAAAATTAAAATAAACGTTTTTTATTATCGATAAAAAAATATAATCGTGTGCCTCGTTAAAGAACCTTTATAAACTTAAATGGAGGAAAAAAAAATCCGTATATTTTATTTATATAAAAAAATAGACAAATTCTAAAACACATAACATTACATAGAAACATGTTTTATATCAAAATAGAGATTTTCCGTAATAAATTTTGATAGATCACTAAAATATTACTCATTATTAAAATCTCTAGAAACAACAAAGCCAAACGATCCAATAAATTCCGTGTGCCTCATTTGCTGAAAAATATAAAAGTCCAAAAAATATGTTTGATTGCAAGATTAAAAACTGATTTATAAAAAAATAAAAATAAAACTTAAAAATTTGAAAATATATAAATGATTCTTTTTATTGAAAAATGTTATAGAAAAATAAGATAAAACCAAGATTTTAAATTTTAACTTTAATTAGTATTAGAACGAATAAAATTATATATATTTTTTAATTTTCTTTTATTTTAATTATAATATTTTTTCTAATAATTATATTTTAATTTAATTATGTGTTAATTATGTGTTAATTTTAATTTTGAAAAAAAGATATCAATCACATTTTCATTATATTAATTTTTCAAAAAAATCGTTGATGTTAACAAAATGTGTTTTTATTTTTTAAAACTTAAATTAATAATTATTTTATGAAAATAAAAATAAAAACAAAAATTAATTTTTAAACCCAATTGGGCTTTAAAATTTTGAGAAACGGGAATATTTAAGTAAATAAGAGTTTGACTTTTGAGAAAATAGAAATAAGATGATTTTTTTTAAATAGAAATAATTTGATAGGATAACACTTGAGTGGAGGAAATTATAGAGACGGTGAAATCTATATACTTAATCTTTATAGCAAAAATCTCTTACTTTTTTTATGTGACTTCTTTTATGTTTTTTTTAAAAAAAATTTAAAATATTGAATTTTAAACTCTAACCCTTATTTTTATATCCTTTAAAAATTTTAAATATATCAAAAAATACATCTTACCCCTAATTTTTTAAACCCTAACCAAGATCCCAAACCCTAAACCCTATAATTTAAAATGGAGACAAAAATAGAGGCATAGAGAGATAGTAGACGATTTACACACAATCTTATAGCTTGCTTGGAGGTAGATTTGGAACAGTCCTTTTGAGCTATGAGTGTTTGGTTTGATTGTTTTTTTGGTTGCTTTTTCGATTTTTTTAGTTATTTTAGATTGGTGTGATACAAACATCTGATGTTGATAAATAAAATTTTTATTATTTTTATATACGAGATTTTAAATATTCGATATATTTAAGTGATATTAAATTACTTATCATTTAAGTAGATATTTTTTTTCTTTAATGGCAAACATAGTAAGGGATATCGTGCTGGATAGGCAGGTCATTAGTCTAGTGGTTGAAAATTGGGAGCAAGATAATTCCCTCATTAAGCAACTGGCTGTAAGCCGGTCGCCATCTCAATATTCTGCCCTAACCCACGGGGAACTTGTCTTACGGTAAGAAAATATGAAAACTTCCAAGAAAACGGGTAAAAGAGGGACCAAGCTATCAACTTTTGTGAATACACTTCCGGTAGGTACTGCGAAGCAAAAGTATTTTAATTTAATATTGTTTCATATATCCAATACACAAGGACAGAGCTATTAAGAGATGGAGAGGGACAATCTGCTCCACCCTCGAAGAATTTTTTTTTAATTTTTGTCCTCCTATTTAAATTCTTTTATTTTTTTTTATGAATTTGTCCCCCTACTTTTAATCATTTATGTTTTGTCTCCCTCAACTCCAAATCCTGACTCAATTATAATGGCACAGCCACATGTAAATTAGATGGTCAATCGACCCAACTTAATTTATTGTGTTATGAGATTTTTGAAGAGTTAGATGAAGTTTTCAAGAAGTTAGTATACGTTTTTCTCATAGAAATATTAGAATTGATCCAACTTAATTTGTTTGGGTATGAAATCAATAATATTTATATTGTAGTGATATAAAAATTCTCGCACTTCATACTTTACTCGACTCTATTATGTGAAAATCATGACTTTGTCATTGTTCAATAACAAATATATAAATATATGCGATAATATGTTCACATAATTTTATTTCTGAATTTTTGTTTTTATATTTTTTGAAAATATAAATTTATTTTGTGTTGTACCTTTAACATACTCATACTTTATAATTTTAAAAATATTATTTTCTTTTTATTTATACTCGTAATTATATTCGTATCGAGCAACGTAGATAGACCGTCTCTATAAGGGTATTCATAATTAACATAACTGTTAACCGTAACCGTTAATTAGTATAACCGTCACATTTTATAGGTTAATTAACTAAATCATTAAAATTAAACGATTTCAATTATTCATAAGAAAAAATAAAAACAATGTTTTTATAACTAAAAAATTGAAAAATTAGAATTAATCTGATTATAATTATATTTACAATAAAAAATAAATTTAATATCATATAACCGAGGTAAAATTAATTTAATATCGTAGTTCTATTATCTTATAAGCTACTTTTCACATATTTTTTTTTATCAAAACATAACTAATAAAATATATGAATATAGGCCAGACGAGTTCTTTCTAAATCTAAACTCAACCCCTAAAAATAATATATCATATTAAATTGAGTAAAAAATAATTAAGTAAAAATATTTTACCGTCCCTAACTATGTCCACAATTATTTTGGTTTAAATACAGCTTCTTTCAAATTACCAATTTATCCATGTGCGAATTGTATTTATTAAATATTGATTGTAATAATTCAAAATGTATTACTTGTAAGGGAAGTTGTAATTTTATCTTTAAAATATAAAACATTATCGGTTATGATAATATTTATAAATTTTAAATTATCAAAATTAAAGTATATATTGCTATGATGAAATGATTTTATTTTATTTTTTAATAAATTTTATATTATTTTTTATATAAAATCTTCAAAAACAATTTTTCATAATATATATTTTGTAGAAATATCCATACATTTTTATCAGTATTAATGAATTATTCCATTACTATTACAAATATGTTAACTAGATCTTAAATTAATATATAGCTGACCACCATTATTGTAATATATAGAACGAGCTGAGTTCAAACGTATTTGAGTGTATAATGTGGGTAATGCTTGAAACTTACATTCATTTTGTATTTATAGGCAGTATGAAGCAGTTCAATCAATTTAAATCTCGTTTAAATTTTAAATGTGTAACAATTATATTTAATATTAGATTTAATTAATGTTCGAGATTTGATTAGATATTATCAATTATTAAATTTAAATTTTGAATTTTAAATCAGATTTTATCTGATTCTTGAACGAATTTGCCTTTGCGTCCAACCTATAAATAAAAGTTTTTTCTCTCATATTTTAATTATCACTTAGAAAAGTATTCTGTTTTTTTTTTCTTTTTGAAAATTGAGAACTTTCTTCATAGAGTTTTCTTCTTTTGTCTACTATAACGTTTGGAGCGACCGTGTTAACTTTTCGAATACAATCACTTAAAGTCCCGAGTACACACATTGGGGACACGATTTATTTATTTTTCTTGTTTGTTTATTATTTTCTGTCAGAATTGATGCTATATTTTGCAGTTTACTTAACCAACACATAATACCTTCAATCTAAGTGTGAAGAAGAGTTTATATAATTAAACTTATCTTTTCAAATTATTTATCAAAGAAATATATAAAAAAAAATTAGAATCTCAAAACACTTTTTCAGTAGCTTGTAAATTCACTTGATCAAAACCAAGCTTTTTATGATATATATCTCAAGGATTGAGATGCAATTTGAGGTTAGAAAGCAAAATACAAATAATTAAAGAGGATAAATTCATAAATAAATTAAGTTTTTAAAAAAATAAATAAAAGGATAAAGGTGAATAAAAATCTTCGCCTGTATATCCATGGACAAAGTGTAGGGGGGAAAGCTTTGGTCCAAACCCTCAACTTGTTTGATTTTTTTTCCGCCAACTTGGTCTCCAAGTTTTCTATAAATACCAATAGGGTTTCCAGCAAAATAGCTACAAGTTAGTCATCATCTTCATTGCTGTAACCGAGTCAATTAACCCAAAGCCATGGCCATGAACACCCGTGTGTTTGTTTGTGTCTTGCTTGCTGCAATGGCATTTGCAGCTCCAATGGCTGAAGCTCAACTCAGTGGACTCATTGGCAATCTCCTTGGCTTGATTAGGATCCAAGGAACTCTATTTTGCTCTGTCGATGGAAACATGGGTGTAAACGGCACTGCAACCCCAGTTTTCCATAGTAAGTTTCTAATTTTCTATTGTCAAATTTTCCACACGGTAAAATTATGGTTTTGGTTCCTAAGAGGATCCTAGAGACGGAGGTATTACAACCTTGGGAGGGCTCCATCAACTTTTATACCTTTTAACACATGTATATAAATTAAACAATACATTAATTATGAATTTTTCCACACTTTTAAATATTTATATTTTGTTTTTCTTTTCGATTTTAACTCATGATATACATATAATAAATTTGCTATAAATTTGTTTCAGATGCATTGGTGCAACTTCAGTGCGGCGGAAGCGTGATCTCAAGTTCAACAACAAATGAAAGCGGCATATTTTCCATCTTATTGGATCCATTGCAGATTCTTATCCCTGCACTGCTCAACAACTGCAACTTAGCCGTCAAGACTCCGCTCTCCAACTGCAATGCCTCGCTCCCGTCGGTAGGGGGATTGTTCTCGTCCTTACAACTCGTCGGAAGCACTGTTATCGGACTTTTGAATGTCACCAACATCATTCCTACTGGATTCGGGTTTTTACGAGCATAATTTGAACATGAAACCGAGAACGAGAGCATCCACTAAACTAGTGATAAATAAGGTGGTCGTCTCAAATGTTAATGACTGCCATTAGGGTCTCTCTTTATCGTATGATTATGTCGGATTAAAGTCCTCAATTATAGGCACATATGTAAAATGTATGATCCTATGATAAAATATAACATAAAATTAAGTGATCAATTATGTTAGGCGTGTCATAGTATTAACATAAAATAAACCCTCTGAAAAATCTCTATCAATTAATTCAGGTATATTTTCGCATTCAGTTTATTAATTTTATTGTTTTTGATGATTTAACATGTATAGATCTTGAGTTTATATTCGTAATGGATATATCTATAATTCTAATAAATTATTAATGGTACATAATTGTGTTATGATATAGTAGGGTAGCTGTGTAAACCACCGGTTATCAAGAAAATAAGAATGCGTGGTTATAATGATATTTGTAAGGATGAGTTTATAACGGGAGTCGAATACCGTTAAATATTACTAACGTTGAACATCATTAAATATTATTAAATTAATTAATAAAGATTAAAAATTTTAAGTACTCAGTTATATAAAGCTCCTGTATAATTTTATTGTGTTGTAATATGATATATGCATTTTGTATGTTGTGGATGATCAAATATATTAGCATGTTCAATGGGATTCATGTACTCATTCCTACCCTTATTTATGTCATTCATTTATACATTATAATATATTGTATTGTGAAAAGTATGAGTCCCTAGACATATTTTACCCAAGAAATAGAATAAGAAAATATATGAGAAAAACTATTTCACTAAGAATTAGATTTATCATGATCTACTAAATTGATATATATATATATATATTAAATATAAAGGGTTGAAATTACTGAACTAGGACTAGAATATAATCTGAAATGATTTGTATCAAGTTGAACAAGCTAATGGTGATTACAAGTAGTATTTGTTCTAGAATATAATCCGCACCATTTGACATTGATCGCTCAATCACTTTGCTAGCATCGTTGGTGCTTGAACCGCACCATTTGACATTGATCGCTCAATCACTTTGCTAGCATCGCTGGTGCTTGAACCCATGACTTCTAGGAACATCAAACATTCCTTTAACCACTTGGGCTAGAAGGTTCGTGCCAAATTAATTTTATTTTAATAATCAAATATAAGTAAAATAATAGTTTGAGACTATTTAAATAATTTATCTTTTTATTTTATTAGATCAATCTTTTATTAAAATTTAACGATAATAAAATCTCAATGATAAAAAATTTATTTATAAAAATATAAATAACTTTATCAATTACATTTAAAAGTTAATGATCAAGACTATATTCGATGAAAACAGCAGTAGTTTACTAAAAAACCAAAATAAAAGAGACGTGTGTCGATAAAAGAGAAATAGGGTGTACAAAGTTAAATCTGGGTAATTTTGAAGCGGCTAAAATATGTAATTTTAAATAATTTTTTATTAATGGAGTATGAATTTATAATTTATACAAATTTTTATATAAATGATAAAAATCTCTGTTATAGTATAAAAAATTGAGTAATTATATAAATTATTATATAAGATAAAATTTACACAAATTCTTTTTTAATTGATATAAATTTATATAATTATATATTTTATTTAATTAATATAAAAATTATTACCTAATTATATATAAATCTCATTATCTTTTAAAAGATTATATTGACCAAATTTTAATTGCATTTTAGGTTTTATATAGACTTTCCACCCTGTCAACGCAAATTGTCCTTTATACCGCTGCTCTTCTTATTACCTCTGCCGATTAGGGGAGTAAAACTCGGACTTGAAAAATTGAATAATTCGATTCGAGGTAAAAGTATCTAATTCATTTTGATTTGATTTAAAATTTTATAGACTTAATTTCACTCTAAAAAATTTTAAATAAAGTTTGAATTGTAAAATGAATATTCGAATAACTCGAAAAACTCAAAATTTTTAGAAATTAAAGGATTTATTTTTAAGTTTGAGTCTATATATTGATATATAAAGATATAAAGAAATATTACTATATATGAAAGAATATATAGATAGATATATCTTATATGATTAGAGAAAATTGTTTAAATTTGGATCAAGTTGTACTACAACATGATATATAATTACAATTAAATATTTATAGGAACACGAAAACTCGATTCGATTTTACTCGAACCGAAAAAAATTCAAATAAAATTTAAATCGTAAAATATGACTTGTCAACTCGAATAACTCAAAATTTTTTACTCGACTCGATAAATATTCACCCCTCCGGTGCCAAGCCCCCATCTCTCCTTAAATCTCCAGTTTTTTATTCATATTTTCTCTCACAAATTTATATTTTTTTCCCCTCAACCAAACAACCCCCAATCCCTTCTCTTATCTCCCAAAGAAAAGAATGTAACAATGGTGGGACTGAGTGTAGTTCTGGAGAACCAAAACAATGGTAATATGATCGGTAACAAATCTCCACAACTCATTAGCAAAATAACCATGTTTTCTTCTTCTCAGCTAAACCACCCATCATCGCTTTCTTCCTTCCTTGAACATTGTTTTCTTTGCAAACAAAAGCTTTTACCAGGAAAAGATATCTACATGTACAAGTAAGTTTTTCCCCGTAAAACTCAAGTTTTTTTTTTCTGGTTTTTATATGACAGATATGGGTTGTATTTGGTAGAGGAGATAGGGGGTTTTGCAGCGTGGAGTGCAGGTGCAGGCAAATTTTCATGGATGAAGAAGAAAATTTGAATAAAGGAAAATGCTGTTTGGCTTCCAGGAAAATGAAACCTTCAACTTCTTCCAACCAATAGAGCAACCAAGCAGGAAAATGAAAAAAATAGAGTGATTATAAATTAAGTTTTAAAAGTTTAATAGCTAAAATTAAAAGTCTAAAAAATTCAATGGCTATTATCGTAATTTTTATGTAAAATACGTTGCTAGTAAATAATCGTAAAAATGCATTTCTTCTCGGCTTATGGTCCCATAAAGAAAATACTTATCGTTATTAAGAATCGTTATTTTTTAAAAAATATATTTCTTTTAAATATATATACATTTTTTTAGTTTCGTTTAATTGATGTTTGAAATTAGAGGATTCGAATAGTATATTTTAGACTCGGTTAAATGAATTAATATATACAAAATGGGATTTAGGATATTTTTGTCGTAAAAAAAATTACGTTATATATTATTTTCGATTCATAAGTAGAAATCTTCTATCTCTTTATTATGTCTTTTTTCATGCTTTCTATTTAAAAAAATTTAAAAATTAAATTCTAAATCCTAGTCTTTATTTCTTATATTCTAAAATTTGCACCCTACACCTTAAAAGATACACTTTAACCCTAATTCCTTAACCTTAATCACAATCCTTAACCTTAAACACTAAACTTTTAAACCTTAAACTCACTAATTTAAAGTGAATGCACCAATAGAGACATAATTAAAAGGTAGACGATTTACGCCTGTTATTCATAGAATTAACCAATTAAATATATATACTTCATTAATTTTTCACCTAACTTTTTTTACTAAATACAATTTTACTTGATAAAAATTATTTTTAAATTTAATTTTTAATTAATATTAATAAAAATTTATTTAATAAAAAATAATAAAATAATAAAATATAAAATAAATATATTTAATTAATTAATTTCATTCGCAACGTAACAAAAACGATGATATAATTTCTTAACAAAACAAAAGTGGGATTTAGGGTATTTTTTTCTTCATAAAATGGCATTTAAACTACCCAAGAGTTTGACTTACTTTAGTTTTAAATCTAATTTTAATTACAATAATTAATGGGTCCCCATTGTTTTGTTGGGGACACATCTATGCTTTTAATACTGGAGACAGGCATATGTTCCCAACGACACGTAACCATATTAACAAGTTAATAGCTTTAAATATTCATTTAATGGTTATTAATTAATATAATTGATATAAAAGTTTAGTATAGATAACAACATAATTAATTGTATTTATTTTGGAAGGAATGTAACCTAATTAATCGTGTAAATGTGAGATATTTATTAAATAAAATATTTATATTATACTATATTATATTAAATAAATTCTGATATTTATTATAAAAATATTATTATTTTTATTTAATAAAGAAACAGTGCTAATACTAATTGTAACTATTAAATGAAACGAGTATAGTTTAGGGATTCTTCTTTGGTCACTACTTTTTCTGAATCTTGACTCGATCTATTTCATCGTTTTTGTTAGTAAAATCTTTAAAATGAAGGATCTGTTGAGGCTCGAACTGGATGACCAATTGTAGAAAAAAAATTGCTTGATTTGCAACGGCATTGATAATGCTACCATCTTTAAAGAAAAATTGACCTAGCTGAAATGTAATGAAGAGGCAAGGTTTGTCAATCTATCTTCAATATTGACGACGATATGAAGTAATATTTGATTTAGCCTCAACACTATTGGAGAGATAAGATCGATAAATCTGACGATTTTAGTATTGGATTTGATTGTAGCATTTGAAGAGAATATGAGTTCTGGCATTTGATTCTGTTGCAACGTTGAAAAAGAGGTAGTGATCTTGGTTTAGTTGCACTTTTCTCAAATGCATAGGGATAAATAGATTTGACTTGCCATTACCTATATCCGTTTGTTTCGGGTTAGTTGTATCATTTCTCTAGGTACAATCAGTTGGCATCAAGGATTTAATCTCTTGACCATTTGTGAAAATGAATTTTAATGGATATATGAATGGTCATTATCAATGCATTTTTCTCAAATGCATAAGGATTAATGGATTTGACTTGCATTTACCGGTAGTCGTTTGCTATGAGCTAGTTTTATCGTTTTTTTGGGTACAATTAATTGGTATCAAAGATTTAATTCCTTGATCATTCGCGAGAATAGATTTAAATGAACATTTGAATGATCCTTATCAATGTATTTTTCTCAAATGCACAGAAATTAACAGATTCAACTTGCCTTTACCGATAGTCATTTGTTTTGGGCTAGTAGTACCATTTTTGGGTACAATCAGTTAGTACCTTGATCATTCATGAAAATCGATTGTGACGAACATGCCAGGTTTCGTCAAATTCTTACGTCTTGCTACCTTCAGCCTCTATCCTCCAACGGTCATGTCGGCATTAGCTTCAGATTCACAATGTTTATACATGAACATGTCAAGCTTAATCAATTTCTTTCATCTTGGTACCTTGAGCATATATATCCTCTAATGGGGCATGTCAACATTAGCTTTAGATTCACAATGTTTATACAAGAACATGTCAGGCTTAATCAACTTCTTTCATCTTGGTACCTTAAACATATATATCCTTCAGTGGGGAATGCCTACATCAGCTTTAGATTCACTTGTATCTTCGGCTTAGTCAACTCTTTTTTTTTCTGAAATAAATTATTTATTAAGATATTTTAAAAAGAAAACTTCATACGTAAAACTAGTAACGTGATATAATTTACAGAAAAATATAATTTTGATCAATATAACTCTGAAGAAGTAACATGATGTGGCATGATCAAAAGAGAGTTGATCTGTACTACACTGATGAAGTGGCAACATCTCGAGAACATTGATCCGCTCTATACTAACGAAGTGACAAGATCTCATAAAAATTGACTTACACTACACATATAAAGTGGCATGATCTTTGTGAAAATTGATCTTGTACTACGCTTGACAAAGTAACAAGATCTTCATGAAAATTGATTTGCACTACACTTGACTAACTGACAAGATCTTCGTGAAAGTTGATCTGCACTACACTTGACAAAGTGACAAGATACTCGTAAAAATTTGATTTGTGCTATCCTGATAAACCAACTGGATTTGTATAAAATTTGATCTGCACTATTCTGATGAATTGACTCATTTTGGAGAGAATTTTATTTGAGCAAACTACAGATTTGTTGTGTCATTAACCTGTCATAGATTCAGGAGAATGAAGTTGTTTTTTGAATATTTCTTATTGCATTCGTGGTTATTGTGATGACGAAGTTACATTTATCTTTTTCATTGTTTGTTGGTGGAGAAAAATCTTTAACACTCTTTTAAACAGATTTAAAATGTTATGATTAACCTGCACCAAATAATCTTAATTTTAATATGTCTGATGCTTGTATGTCTGATTCTAACATAAAATGTACAATACATATGACAATAATTTTATTTCAATCAGATTGTCTGTTGAAACTCTGTTTTCATAGTGGTGTCTCTCCTGTAAAATTATCTGACCCTCATTTTGTTATGTTGATTATAAACGAAACGAACTAAACTATTCTTATTTTTGGTTTTTTCTATCAAATTTCTTCTCTGTTAGAACGTAATGATTTTAAATAATTTATTAGAATCATTTAAAATTCAAATCCACGTAATTGTTAATGGAATTTGTTAAAAGCTTGTAAATTAGATTTCAGATCCAAACCCTCTTCTGCTATGCTTTCTTAAACCGAAATCAAATACCGCACATCCAATTCGCCGGACTCAATTCTCTCGCTCTCCGACCACCACTCTCCACCGCCGACACCACCTCACCTAAACACTAGATCTCATATTTGAAAAGGTACGTTCTTTGATCAAATTCGATCCCATCAATTAATCCCTGCTTAGATCCTCACATTTGAGAGAAAAACATGAACTCCAATTACGGAAAAGGGTCATCTGGTTCGCTAAAAAGCTTTGATTTTGATCTTGGCCTCGGATCGGGCCGACCCAAGTCTCTCAATGATCAAAAGAACAAAACCACTCCTTCATATTCATCTTATTCATCAACAACATCTGCACAATCGAAGCCCGGATGGCAACCCAACAAGCCGTCGTGGACCCATCAACCCGCCCCGAATCAGGCCAACCAGCCTGGGTTATCTGGTCCCACTTCCATGGTGGGAGACATTTTTGGGAAGAGTTGGAGCTCTTCGGGAGGTAATAGCTCTGGGTTTGGAATCGTTAACAAAAACCCTAATTTGTTTGGAGATTTGGTTGGCTCTGCTTTGGGTCAGGGGAAGAGTAATAGTAATTCGAATGTTCCTCTGAAAAATTCGAATCCGACTTCAAATTCTTCAAGTAAAAGCACATATTCGATGGGGAATTTGGCTGATTCATTGCCCAAGAGTACTGGGAATTGGGGAGCTTCTAGTGGATATAATAATAACAGTGGCATCGGTAGGAGTAATGTTAATGTCAATATTAATAATACTAAGAGTCAGAATCTTGGTGGAGGTCCAATGAAGAGTATGGCCGGAGGAGCAGGTGGAATTGGAGATAAAAGTGGGATTGGTTCGAAGGACCCTTTCGGTTCTTTGGTTGATTTTTCATCAAAACCATCAGGTAGCCTTAATTCAGGAGGTAATAAAGGAAATAAGGCCAAGGTGGCAGATGATGCATTTGGGGATTTTCAGAATGCTTCAAAACCGAGCACAACTGCGGCTCCATCTAGTGGTTTCAGTTCGAGTAATCAAGATTTTATGGGGTCGAATGTTTCTTCTGGGTTGAATTTGGATGATTTCGGGATGCCTGCAAAAAATATTGGATCTCAAACTCAACTGCCCATTAAGAGCTCGGGCGGTGATCCTCTTGACATGTTTTTTTCATCATCTTCAGCTTCAGCTGGTTTGGCTGCTCAAGCATTTGGTGGAGGTGGAGAGCAGCAATTTTCAGGAGTTGACGATTGGGGGTTGGACTCTGAGTTTGGAGGAGCAGGAGGAGGAAACGATGTCGGCTCAACAACAGAGCTTGAAGGGCTTCCTCCTCCCCCTGCTGGTGTCACAGCGTCTTCTGCCAAGAGCAAGGGTATCGACAACCAGAAGCAAGGCCAGTATGCTGATGCCATTAAGTGGCTGTCGTGGGCAGTGGTTTTGCTTGAAAAGACTAAAGATAAGGTTGCCACCATGGAGGTTTTATCATGTAGGGCTTCATGCTATAAAGAGGTTGGAGAGTACAAGAAGGCTGTAGCTGATTGTTCAAAGGTAGTACACTTCAAATTGTTAGATATTATAGTTATTAGTGTGAATATTTATATTAAAATTTTATCGCACATAGTTTGCAAACGAATTTGTGAATTTACTTAATTCTATGCAAATCTCCTCCCAAATTGTTAGTGTGACTTGGAGTTGAGATTTTATATGATGTTGACTCCAGAGCAAGCATTTATATGTTATTAGGATTAGGCTCCTTTTCATGGATACCAACGTAATTAGTATGGTACACTGTTTTGCACACCGCAAGGTCCTTTGATTTTGTATTCATCAAGATGTCATTGGTTGTATTTGTATCGATCACATTACTTGAAATCAATATATATATTGATGATCCACTAGTTTTACCAATGAAGTTATGTTATCTATTTTTCTATCCAGGTGCTAGAGCACGATGAGACCAATGTGTCCGTCCTTGTACAACGTGCACTCTTGTATGAAAGCATGGAGAAATACAAACTTGGGGCTGAAGATTTAAGAACTGTTCTGAAGATTGATCCTGGTAATAGAATCGCAAGAAGTACGGTTCATCGGTTGGCTAAAATGGCAGACTAGAAGGTTCGATCATCCCTTTGTTTTGTATTATCATTCTTGATTTAGGTTGATACCTTTTTCGCCTCATACTAAGAACAGAATTAGAGGGAATTAATAACTCTCCCCCTCCTAGATACACGGTCTTTCAATATGTCTCAATGTGGAAGGTTTCTATGCATGGTGTGATTGGTTATTACTTCTTGTTTTGCTATTGGTTTGGAAACGTCTCTCGTCTTCGATACCTAAATATCTTCGGCGTATGCTGTCAGAACAATATATTTTGTCATTCAATACTTGTTTGCTCTGGTATAACTGATGTGGTCTTGTACTGGATGGTGTCGTGTTCTTCGTTTTTGGTTCTTTAATGGAAGATGTTAGACAACATACTGAAATCGAACCCGAGATCCATTAGTTAAGAAGATTTAGAGAATTTTACCTCATGGATGGTCATTTGCTTAAAAGCTGGTTATATCTAGAATCAGCAAACACCTATGGGAATTGGGAAGGCCCTTTTAATAGTTAGCTTGGGAAAGCAAGTATATTGGATTTTGTTTTCCTCCTTTAATTAAGTGGTGGCATGTGTCATTTCTTATTGAAAAAATTAAAAAAAATGTATGAATAACAAGGAGTAAATGTGTAATTATTCCATTTTATTTTTAACGATCACTTCACCAGTTCGTTAATTTTTAATAGTCGGTAGCTATTTTGATACCATTTTAATAGTTGACTGATATATTTGACATTTTTTAAAATATTATTATTTCGATACTAATTTTATAGTATAATGACTATCCGTGTAATTCACCTTTTTCATTATTTTCACAGTCCATATTCATCGTATTGAAGTATTCGCAGTCAACAGTTTGATATCTTGCTTCAAAACTTATGCCCACATTAATCTAGAGCTTAAACAACACCCTCTTTGATTCAATAAACAGGTAGGCTAGCTGACAACATGATGTCCGGTTTATTTATGGTCGTCGTCAGAAAAGATTAGTTTTTTGTTGTTGTTGTTGAATTATCCTTGGTGATTGGAGTTAGTAGTTTTTTGTTGTTGTTGTTGTTGAATTATCCTTGGTGATTGGAGTTAGGACGGGTATTTTATCTGGTACGATCAGATTTGATCGGGATAGATTTTTTAGATTTTTTATTAAAAAATCAAATCGGGTTAGGATCAAATTCAGTTATAAGATACAAAAGATTAAATTTGTTCTTAAATTAAATATTTATTTTTTAAGAATATTTATAATAATAATTCTCTGTCTGTATATTTTTTTATAATTAAGATGTTGGTGATCGGTGGTAGCAACCATCTCAGATGATGGTTAGGACTCGTTTGTGAGCCCAGCCTCAATGGGTAGGCTTCCAAAAATTGACGGGCAGATCCAACCTAAGTAGGGCAGGACCCACTCGCCTTGAATTGGTGCGTTCGATGTACCAGGCGTTGGCACGACCCGCCGTCTCTATTCGATCATTGACGAGTCATCCTCCACCCTGACAGGACGGGTTATGACTATTCAGAGGCAGCTCATCAGCATTTATAACCGCAACTTCACTCCGCATTCTCAAAGATCCGCCGATGTGGGATATGATGTTCTCGCGTGCGAGATCAGACTTAAAGAAGCATATCCCTTAATCATAGGTTCTAAAATCTAAACCTAGTATTGCATTTTATTTTTTTTATTAAAAAAACAAAAATATCTCCCAATTAACACAATCTCCAAAATTAAAGATTCTCAAAGGATGTGTATTGACGCAGCGTGGAAAACGAGGCTCCATGGCTTTGCACCAGATTACTACGTGAGGGGATGTAAAGAGGGGTGATAACAAATTCGAGTCCAGGTCAAGTTCGACTCGAAAATAGTATTATTAAATTCGATTCAGATTTAAAGTTTATGAGTTTGGTTCGGGTTCGTCAGGATCGACTCCATGTAATGCATGTCACTTTCTAAATAAAAACAATATTCTCACGATTATTATTATTATTATAGCATTTTTATTATACTATTATTTTTTATTTAAATTTATTTACATATTTAATATCTTTATTGGTGCACATTATTTAATGTAGTTATATTCATAGATTTATTATTCAAACTCTAAATTAAACAAAATCACAGTACAGTCTTAATATTCTTTAAACAAAATCTCAATTTTACTTTCAAAATGATATTAATAAAAGATTATAAATGATACTAAAAAATAATAAATCCATCGACTACTCTTGTACTATCAGTAATTTTTAATATAAATATCGGGATATAAACTCATACGGAACGAAGATGGATGTGCATCATTTAAACATATGATTTGTGTATAAAAAATTTCTCAATCATTGTGTTAAAAAGTTTAATACATGAAACAAACAGCAGGTTAGAGATACATATTTTTATCAACATTATTATTATTATTATTATTATCCTTTTCTGAGTCCAGTAGGCAATAATTTCTGGGCAAAGCAATATATTCTGATCTGTATCTGTCTAGGATGAACCTTTCACTTCATTAGCAGATGATAGGAACCTGGTACACCTGGTTCGGATCTTGTCATTTCCATGGTGGTATTTTGAAATGATATGTTTGGTTCATGTTGGCTATGAGGTCTTGGACTACTTTTTGACATGAAATGAACACCCAACAACCCATGTTCATGGGTGGGGACAAATAAGTCGGTCTACATCCATACATCATTCATATCAAGATGCCAGTCATTTTGAAGATATAAAAGAAGGCGTAACATACTAATTATAATCGTGTTTTTTATTTTAAATTAATGGATTTAAAGTTTAGGATTTAAAATTAAGAATTAATTATAGTGAAAGAATTGAGAGTATGATGCATTTTTTAAGATATAGGTTTTAGTGTTTAAGATTTAGAATTTAGTTTTTTAAAATTTTTTGACAAGAGACATAAAAAGAGACACGATTAAGAGGTAAAAAAATTTTAGTTGGTTTCACCGACTGAATCTGTAGTGTTTTTTCCCTTGTTGAAAGCAATGTCATGTCTGAAATCTACATGATGTTCTTCATGATAGACAAGGTAAATATACATGCTGTTCTTCATGATCCCAGCTAAGGAGATCAGTTTATGGATTAAGAGGTAAAAAATTTCTAGTTGGTTTCACCGACTGAATCTGTAGTGTTTTTTCCCTTGTTGAAAGCAATGTCATGTCTGAAATCTACATGATGTTCTTCATGATAGACAAGGTAAATATACATGCTGTTCTTCATGATCCCAGCTAAGGAGATCAGTTTATGGATTAAGAGGTCTATTTAGGTTTCTCACATGATATTTGCATTATTGAATATAATATTTTTAATTTAAAACTTTAGAAATTATATCTATGTAACCTCTTAGACTGATCTACACGATAAATCTAATCTTGAGAGATCATAATTTTTTATTAAATTAAAGGTCTAAAAGCTAAAAATATCTACTATAAACATAATACCAAGTATTTTATAATAAAGTGATCGCAAAATAAATTATAGTAATAAATCAACATCACCGTAAATAATAAAGTATAAAGTAACAAAATATAGACTCGTGTTATCCGGTATATAATCTGAAAGATATAAATATTACATTAAAATAAAAGTACGAAACGTGTAAATCCTTCGATTATCAAGTCTGGAAAGCATATCTATAAGTATTTGAAAGGAGAAGATTTGGGGTATAAACTAGAAAGATCAATGTGTTCCAATAGCGTAAATAAAAAATTTATAAAACTCAAACATGGCATTAATATGTTAGAAATCAAGTTATGAATGCAAACAAGGTTATCATACAACATATTTATGCTTCGATCAAACTTCAAGATACAGTTCCTCAGAACGATATCGTGTGTGTTGGCATTAACCCGAGCGATAAACTAAGCCGAAGCATGATCAAGAGAATTGTGAGAACCTATAATCAGATAAAAGCTCATATTAGTCCTTTATTCCATAAAAATATCCTTAAATTAAGCATGTTGAAAAGTTGACTCAAGTTTAGAAGTTAGATTTGGAGATCGTCGGGTATGAATTTTTTGAAACATACTTTAAAAATAAACTTAGAACGTCGAAAAATATAAAACGAGAGTTTTCAAAAATTTTGATTTTTCTGGTCAAAGTCAATATCGACGCCAGTAGTCAAAGTCAACGCTGATCTTAAAAGTCAATGTTGATGTTACTAATCAGAGTCAACACTGACATTAGTAGTCAAAGTCAAAACTAACTTCATACTGACATTATCGGTTAGATTTTTGTTAGCGAATCAATAATTGAGTCGGATTTAGATAAGACAAATTAAGATTAACCGAATTAGATTTTTGTCAATGATTTAGATTTGACTTAAATGACTAATTTGGTTAGTTGACTCGAATAAATTGATTCAATCAACAATTTAAATCTTATGAAGACAAGTAAAAAATTAATATATATTCAATCATGACTATTAAACTCACAACTTAAAAAAATATTAATTAAAAACTTTTAACTACTTACTTTATAAATCATTGATGGCCGTAAGTGTAAGGTAATATTAAATTTGAATTATACTTTAAATATAATCATCAATAAATTATTTATAATACAATAATTTAAATTAAAAATCGAACGTACTATTTTATTAAATATAATCATCATTTATACTTGCTTGTATTTTAAGAAGATTTTATATGTAAGAAAATGAATAGTTGGGGAAATCTTAGCTATCATTTGGTGTACAAATTTCCATATCCTTGACTTCTGAAATTGCTTCTCCAAAACCCCAAGGGAGTGGTTGCTATTTTCACATGCTTCTCTTTTTTAAGAGTTTTATATTTTTTTAATCGTTGAACGGATAAAATAGATTATTATAATTATTTTTATTTTTTAATAAAAATTTCAATTATTTATTTTATTTATACAATAATTTAAAAAAATATAAAATTTTTAAAAAAATATAAAATTTTTAAAAAAATTATATAATTAATTTTATTTCATATATAAGAAATTATATTATAGGTAAGTCCCATAAAATCAACCACTACAAATCATTTATATCATCATTTTTTCAATGTCATATATTTTCAAAGTAAATCTTCACTTGAAAAAAACTATTTTTAAAATAAATTAACAATATATATAAGTGAAGATCCACTTTAGAAAGTATATGACATAAAAAAATGACGATATAGGTGAATTTTAGTGGTTGATCTTACAGATGAAGTGATGAGACTTACTCATGATATAATTTTTTTCTATATACAGGGAGAAAGTTGTGTAAGTAGAGAGATAATAGCCCCTAATTAATTTTTTTTTGAAATTTAATTTATTTATAAATTTATTTTATTTTAATTTTTTATATTTTATCTATACAGACATCCCCTTCCTGCATGTTCCCACGTTTGTTTTGTCTTCTCCCAATGACTGGATAGACTCTCCTCCTTATCCTTCCGCCAATCACCCGAAACAAATGCTGAAAGTAATGAGGATCATAAAGAGACTCTCAAAAATTTGGATGCTCTTCTAGGCCAGAAAGAACTCAGCTTTAGAAACGAGACGAAAAATAAAATATAAATATTTAAAAGTAAGATAAATTTAATTTATAAAAGTTTTATAAATTTTTATTAATTAATGTTTATTTTATTGACATTGTTAAAATTTTGTATTTTACTTTTAAATACTTAAAATATGTAAAATATAAATATTATAGTAGAATAAAAATAAAATATAAATATTAAAAGTAAAATAAATTTAGTTAATAAAAAAATATATAATTGGTATAACTTTATAATAAGTATATCTTCTTTTATATATAACAGTTCGTTATTCTCGTTATTTTAAAAACTCTCATAATGAGTTATGCGAATTTTAAGAAAATTCACAATCGCGACTCCCTCAACCACCGCGATAGTAACCATTATGTTTACAACCACGATAAATATGACGTTACCGAAAACACTTTTTAAATCCCTGATTACTATAACACAAGGTTGATGCTAATGAAAATATATTTAATGAATGGTAATACTTAGACTGACAAATTGGAAAATGATAAAAATATTTAATTTTTTAATATTTAATAAAAATAATTTTTACTTTTTATATTTAAATTTTATTAATTTATAATTTTTAATACATTTTATTTTCAGTAATATTTTGAATATTTGACATTTTTATTTATATTTTTTTTTATTTTCAGTAATATTTGCCCCTAATTATAAATTAATTATTTGATATAAAAATTAATATTTTATTAAAAATATTTTAATAAAAATATTATAAATTAATATTTTATTTTCAGTAATATTTGAGAATAAAAAATTATTTATTTATTTTAATAAAAATATAGTATATTATTATTAAAAATAATTAAATGTAAAATAAATTATTGATACACATGTCATAAATTAAATGTTGTTTAAAAATTACAACATAAAGAAAGAAAAATAAAGAAAGAAAAATTAATAATAATTATTTGTTTTAAAATAAAGTGAAAAAATAATTCTAGTTTCACCTTAAATTTTAATTATATTTCAAGCTAAAAATATTTTTTAAATTAAAATAATATATTTAAATATAAATAGTTATTTCCAAATATTTCAAAGTTTATATTCTACCTTATATTATATAGTAAATTTTTGTTATGGTTTAATATTATTTTATATATATAAATAAATAAATAAATACCAAAAGAATTAAAAAATTAAATTAATTTGAGTATTGTTTAAATTTAATTTTGAGGTGATAATACTACGATTAAATTATATGGATATATAATAGGTTCTCAACCTAGCTTGGTTTAGCTCAGAGGTTAAATGTTCAACCTGTAATACAAGTGGTTAAGAATTTAACCTGGCTAGAAGAGAGATGACTAAGGGTGTTTAAAACTTTGATTATACGAATTAATCGATCAAACTAAATTATTTTATTAATTAATTAATTAATTTTAAGTTTGATTGATTAACGATTAATAATATTTTTAAAATGCAATTATCGATTAATTCGATTTAAAATATATTAATTAATCGTTAATTATAAATTTTATATTATATATTTTTAGTTATTAAAATTTTAAAAATTATAAAATGATCATTAAACTTTATAAAATGAGAACAAAATGATTATTAAATTTATTAAATTATTAAAAACAATCATTAAAATTTTTAATGTGAGATGAATTAATGATTATTATATAATAATTTTATAAGTTTAATAGTTATTTTATAATTTTTAAAAGTTTAATGGCTAATAAGATGATTTTAATATAGTTTAGTAACTATTTGTCTAATTTATTTAAAATTTTTAAAAATTTTTGGTTAACTTATTTAATTCACCGAATTAATTGAATTTTTTGGATTTGATTAAAATGATTAATAAAAAAATTACGATTAATAAAAAAATAAATTTAATCTGGTCGATTAATAAAATTCACCGTCTAAACACTCTAAAAATAACATAAAAAATAAATACAAAATTATCAAATCAAGAGTTCTATTAGTTTTTTTTAACAAAAAACTAAAATAAAAATTATCTAACTGAATAATGATTTTAACGAAAAAATTAATTAAATAATTACAAATAATAATAATAATTTAGTGAACACTAACATACATTTTTCAGAACTTTTTATACATATTAATTAGTTTTTTTCCCTTAAAAAGGAAAAATCCGATCCTCTTTTTGTTTATACCAAATGAAAGCTGTCAGCATTGTCAGAGTTATTTTAATAGGAAGACCCTAAACCATACATCAAGGGTTTTTTTTTAATTTTGATATTTTTTCTTCTAAAATATTAAAATTTATTCTATTTATCCGTTGTGTCTGGTGGTGTGGTCTGTTCTGTCCAGTGAGTGAGTTCAGGCTAGCATCGACGCCATGATTAAATATGGGACCCATCTCTACTGTCATACCACATGCGCGGTGCCACCGTAC
The DNA here is from genome assembly GCA_035048815.1 of Abelmoschus esculentus. Lineage (NCBI taxonomy): Eukaryota > Viridiplantae > Streptophyta > Magnoliopsida > Malvales > Malvaceae > Abelmoschus > Abelmoschus esculentus. The sequence continues at coordinate 4,913,591 of JAUCBN010000012.1, forward strand.
AAACACCGGTGGCACCTTATCTCCATTCTACCCTCTTACGTGTCACTCGGGGTCTTTATGTCCTTTACAAGGATTGCAACGAGTCGAGTTGGGTTTTTGATCATTCCGATCTGAAATTTAAGTTTTCTAATCTGACTCCGATTAGATCTGATTTTAGTTTTTTTTATTTTCGATTGAATTTGATATTATAAAAATCATAATCTGATCTGATTTTATCCTAATACTTAAAAAATAATAAACACGACCCAAAAAAATTAATAAAAATATTAAATATTATATATATAAATATAAAAAATATATATAAAATATACCGGGTCAGATTAGGTCGAAAAATTATCACCCTAAACCCGATTTCGATTCAACCCGACTTTATTTTTTAATCATCCGACCTGATCGTAACCGATTTTTTAAATAAAAAACAATTCCTGATCAGATTAAATCAAGTCGAAACTTAACAAAAACAAATCAAATTACTATCCCACAAAACCCACCTCCCTTAAGCTGCAACTTATGTATGTTCAAAAAAAGCAAACAAACTTATCTCATGTCTAAAAATATAAAAACCATCCAATCATTTCCCACTTCATCCTATCTTTTCTGAATTAGTTTTAGTAAATATTGTGAATAGTTTTAATGTTTAAGAAATAGAATAGGTTAAAATATATTTTGGTATCCACAATAAATATTATAATATAAGAAAATCATAATAAAAATTATAATAGTTTTAGTAAATACTGGCACAACCCACCTCTCTTAAGCTGCAACTTATCTCATGTATGTTAAAAGAAAACTTATCTCATGTTTAGAAATATAAAAATTCGTCGACTGCGGATAATAATTTAAATAAAGACGTTACAATTTTTTTAATTTTATTTTAAATCAATAAAAAATATTAAAATATTATAAATTATGAAAAATCATCATCCGTATATAATATTTTTATTCAAATCTAATTTTTCTCTACATTATAATTTTTATCGTAGATCCTAAAATATAATTCAACATACCTTATTTTTCAAAAATTCATTTAAAATTACATTATTTCCCAAAAAAACATTTTTTTGTCTCATTATTTTTTTTAATTATTGATATTTAATTATTTTAGATTGAATTTAATATTATATAATCCTTGTTATTATGAGTTCTCTCACTATTGTTGTTTTCCTTTTTAGAATGTAAACAGCTATAGCCGTTTAAAAACAGATTTGTCGGCGGGAGACGTTATTTAACCATGTTATTAGTGTCCATTAATGCTAATTTATTACCATTATTCCCTTGGTTACAGTACTCATTCGCTGTCATGTTTGTTTGTTTTTTACTTAAAACAGTTTAGTGTCCGAATAAAAGAAAAATACTAATTTTGTTTTGTTTTTATATATGATTAATGCTCATAATAATTCACATGCTTACAGAAAACTGCCCTGTTTATGCGGTGCTTCTTTTCTTCTTCCTTCCATTTTTATTATTTTTTTGTTTCTTTGTCAAGTGTTTGAACCATATCAACTTTTCTTCTTCTTCACTACTCTGTCTCCCTGCACAGTTTTTGCCGACTCAGTTGACATATGAAAGATGTCAGTAAGTATGTTTCTTTTATCTGGATTTGACGAATTAAATGTTGTTGAAGCTTTGATTTTATGGATTTGGTAAAATCATTTCTGGGATTTTTTTTTGCTAACTAGATTTGCTTATCACTTTGTTCTAATGATAGTAAAGCTTCCATTTTTTTTCATTTTCCCCTTTCTTACCACATCTATGATGGTTTCATTGGATTCTTAAAGTTTTCAACTTGTCCATCTTCCTTGGTTTCATTGGAATTTAAAACGGCTCAATAGTTTTTGCAGTCTATGTATTTGTTTTAATGCCTGCTTAATTTCCTGGTAAATCCCCTTTGATTTGGACAATCACCCATCGTTATTAATTCATCATATTTGCATAATATGTCCAAAGTTTGTATTTTTCTTTGTTTAGACAAACTGGTTAGTGGTTTTTCTGTTTTTGGCCTTACAGCATTACAAGACATATATGCTTCTTCTGCTACATTTGTGTTCTTTTTTAGATGTTTGTGCATAGTTTTGATATTGTCTACCACTTATCAATTTGATATGTTCTTGAGCATTTTTAAGGTACTAAGGGTTTGATTCTTGTCTTGTTTCTTTAATTGCATATTACTCTTTTCTTTTCATATCATATATGTCCATTAGTGTCTAAATATCAATTGTTCGCTCTGTTTCGATTTAACATTGCGACTCAGGTGGCACTGCTGTTGCTGCTGGCATTATGCAATGCAATCAGAGTTAATGGACAATGTGATCTTAAGCCAACATTGGACTCGAGACCACATAGTGTATCTATCTTGGAATTCGGTGCTGTTGGCGATGGCAAAACCTTGAATACCATTGCCTTTCAGAATGCCATTTTCTACCTCAAGTCTTTTGCTGACAAGGGTGGTGCTCAACTTTACGTGCCACCCGGAAGATGGCTAACGGGAAGTTTCAATCTTACGAGCCACCTCACTCTCTTCTTGGAAAAGGGTGCAGTCATTCTCGGATCTCAGGTATTTGTTTTCCTCTTGTTTTTAAGCATGTTTCTTCAATGCAAACGAACTTATTACTAGGAGCCATTTTTGGACTTGATTTTGTTTCGTACTTTGTTTTTTTAGGATCCATCTCACTGGGACATTGTTGAACCTTTACCTTCGTATGGTCAAGGAACCGAACTTCCTGGTAAAAGATACCGAAGTTTGATAAATGGTTACATGTTGCATGATGTTGTAATAACCGGTAAGGTTGTCTCTCCACTCTGTTCATTAAAGATCTTGATTGAATCTCTGATAAACTAACACTTGCTTGTTGCATTAGGTGACAACGGAACCATAGATGGGCAGGGCTTGATTTGGTGGGAACGGTTCACTTCTCATTCTTTAAACTATAGCCGTCCTAACCTCGTGGAATTTGTGTCTTCCGAATACGTACTCGTTTCAAACATTACTTTTCTTAATGCCCCTGCATTCAACATTCATACAGTCTATTGCAGGTTTGTTTGAATACTTTTCTGTTTGCTTTTAAAATTTTATTTGATCCGTCGACCATTCCGGAAAGTTAAAGTATACGAACTTGGATGTTATGCAGCAATGTGCACATTCATGACATATTGGTCTATGCTCCACCAGGATCACCATATACTGTTGGCATAGTCCCAGGTTCGTGACAACTAACATACTAACATCTATTTTGTTCATATGCTTTTTTCACACCATCTCTCTTGAAAACAATCGTAACTAAAAGAGTCGCTCTTTATCATTTTTCAATCGAAACTTTGGTGAAAAATTAATTGTTTTAACTGTTACTTTGTGCCTGAAAATTAGTACTTAGTGAGTTCTTTGTTGAGCAACAAGCATATATTTATGAGTCGTTTCTAACATTCTGCGTTCAGATTCTTCGGATAATGTTTGCATCGAGGACTGCAGCATTAGTATGGGACACGATGCGATTGCTCTTAAGAGTGGCTGGGATGAGTATGGTATTGCTTATGGCAGGCCTACAACAAATATCCTTATCAGAAGTGTCCAACTTCAATCATCTTCAGGCTCTTCTCTTGCCTTTGGCAGCGAAATGTCTGGTGGCATTTCTGACGTCCAAGTGCAGCAGCTCCACCTCCACGACTCGTTAACTGGTATCGAGTTTAGAACAAAAAAGGGTAGGGGTGGTTATATTAAACAGATTATCATATCAGATGTCAACATGCGAAATGTTGAAACAGCTTTTAGTGCCGTCGGTAATTGCGGATCCCATCCGGATGAGAAGTTCGATCCCGATGCTCTTCCAGTATTGGAGAAAATCACCTTGCAGAATATCGTTGGCACAAACATCAACATGGCTGGAAATTTTATGGGAATCCAAGAATCTCCATTTTCTTCCATATGTCTATCCAACATCTCCTTATCAATCAATTCTACCTCGTCCGATTCTTGGCGATGTTCATACGTTTCAGGCTTTTCGGAGTCCGTCCTGCCCAAACCATGCCCCGAACTAGAAAACTTCGACACATCATCCTCATGCTTTTCCCTCCTGAAGCCTAATGGTAGAGCTGCCATATTATGAGAAAAACACATACATTTCGGATATTCTTTCAAATAAAACACATGCCTAGCTTATCTGTTTCTTGTTGGATTCATCTTGTCATGTTGCAAGCCTGCGGATTGTTTGTACAGCTCCATTTCTTTATTCTTGTGTAAGAAATTTTTTTGGTCGTGCTGGTACAAAAGCAAAAAACAAGAGGAAAAAGTGTACTGTTTAGTGTTCATGTGTATTGATGTTTATAGTATTGTTCCAGTAAAACTCTGGTTGTAAAATCTTTATTATCATTTGGTAGATAAAGATGCTGAAAAGGGTTCATTTTATTTGAATAAATTGTTTTTCTTGTATAGAAATATTTTATATTTTTAATATATTTGAACAATCATAATATTCAGAAGAATGAGGAGTTTTGGATCTTTTATTGCAGTGGCCTTGGATTCCTTGGCTTACAGCAGCAGACAATGACAAATGATCCTAATCATAAGAGAGTTGTTGGTCTAAAACGCTTATTCTTAGAGGTTAGAATTTTGAAATTAAGCGATCTGATTGTAATTTTTAATAATTAAATAATTTAATCATAATTTTATTAATAATTGAGTGATCAATTAGACTTTTATTAATAGTTGAATGACTTTTAATGTTGTTTATTGTTTAATTTTTTGACAAAGCGTACTTCTATAAAGGAAGGTGAAGACTCTAAGAGAAAGGATGCTCGTGTTAGGTCTTAAACTTGAAACTTAAAAATAAAGATGAAATAATTTGATTTGGTGACATAAAAAGCTTATTCCTTGTATATTATATTTTTTGCATTTTGGTGACATAATTTGATTTGTCATTCATTTGATTTAATCTTTAATTTTTACCTAATTAATTAATTAATTTGAGGATCAAATTAAAGATGGAATAAAGTGAAATAATAATTTAGTGATTATCTTGGTATCTTATCTTGTTTGTATTATGCCGGATTTTTTTACATCAATATTTAACGATACTTAACGTCAGAGTGACCAAAAATTTACACAAAAAAATATAAGTGATCTTATTAGTCGTTTTTCAAAATCTACGACTAAAATTATATTAGAGATAAACAAAGATGATTAGTGTCGCAATTAACCCTTTATTTAATTGGGTAAGACCATGAGACAGTAAAAATAGCCCCTTGAACAATTTTTTCTAATTTTATTTTTAAACATATTTATGATTTACTTATTTCATCCCATTAAATTAATCGTTATCAGTAATCTGCATTTTATTTGATTTAATTGACAACCAAAGTGTTCCATCCTGCATGCAGAAATATTCCAACAAAAGGAAAACCTAAGTGATTTCAATGGATAAAGATTGTGGTAAAGGAAGAGAAAGTGAGAGGTTTGAGTAGAAAGCAAGCAACACAAAAGGGAAACAAGAAAAACTCACTTTGATTTCTTTCTGATGTGAAGCAAGAATCTATGCCAAAATTTGCAAGAGCAACATGAAAAAGAAGGAATTTCTTATTCCAGATCAAAGAGAAACCGATGAGCAACTTCCATCAAAATCCATCTTCTGTTACACCTTTTCAATACTCTTCAAATATACATTTCTAAGCAAAGTGAGAGCACCTCAAGAATCACATCTTTCATGGCCAAATCAAGCCACTTGTCTCCTTGCCTTGCCTTTATATAACTCTCTCTTCGTCCCTTTCAGTGGTCCGAAACTTTAAACTTCAAGGGTTCCATTTTTTTCATAATATAAGTCTCTCTTCTTCATTGCTGAGGCCTGTTCATGGAAAACAGGATTTGCATGTTCATTGTTTATTCAACAATGGCTGCCAGTTTGTTCAGTCGCAGCGGTAAGCTCATCATCTCTGCTACATTAGTTTATATAATCAGCTTTAAAATGTTGTAACATGGTTGGCAATGTTAATCTCATTGGTTTTGGTATTGTTAGATGCAAGAAAATCAATGGGTGTAGTCAAAGATCTAAGACATGGAACATGTTCTGTGACAGAACATACAAAGAAATTGCAGGTAATGAATAAGCTCATAAATTTAGTGATGGAACATCCCATTGGTGCATCCAATGCTCAAACATTTGGTGGCAGCTCACCCTTTTCTTTGCCACCTTTTGATGCTCTCCCCAATCCTCCTAATTCTCCTACCCCTTCATTCCCTCTTACTCCTCCGAGCACCTATGGGTCCATTCCTGGCACACCTGAATTCTCAGCCACCCCTAGCATCCCAAGCCCATTGGGATCCATATTCAGCCCTCCGTTTTACGAGCCTAGCCCACCAGCACTTGTCGTGAGTCCACCGATCTTTTTTCCATCTCCGGTTGGGTTTAATCCAAGTCCACCGGTGTTTCTACCACCAATAGTGTACCCTCCACCAACGGTTCCGCCACCTCCGAATGTGGCTCCAGCCACAGCCTTATGGTGTGTGGCTAAGCCGTCAGTGCCTGATCCGATTATCCAAGAAGCTATGAACTATGCATGCGGGTCTGGAGCCGATTGTTATTCGATTCAACCTAGTGGGTCATGCTTTCACCCGGACACATTGTATGCACATGCTTCCTATGCTTTTAATAGTTACTGGCAAAGATCCAAATATGCTGGTGGTACATGTGAATTTGGAGGTACTGCCATACTTGTCACAATGGATCCAAGTGAGTTTTCTAATTCACTTTTCGATAAATTACACCGCAAATTATTGTATTACGAGTAAATATATAATTAGATTATCATTTTTAAAAAATAATAATTTAATCATTTTATTTATTGAACTTAACATGTCATGCCATCTTGTCATTAGAGAAATTGAAATTATATCATGAATCATTCCCGTCACGTCATCTATGAGATCAACTAATTAAATGTATTTATTTAATTATTTTTTACCTCATCTTTTTTATCAAGTTAATCTTTACTTGGTAGAATCTGTTTTTAAACTTAATTTATAGTAAATACTAATGAACATTCATTTAGTAAAAAAATAGATAAAAAATAATTAAATAGATACATTTGATTGATTGATCTCATTGATGACGTGGCGAGAATGACCCATGATATAATTTCTCCGTTAAGAACACAACAAAAGTTAGTTTATTTTGTTAAATTTGAGTGATCAGATTATTATAATCAATTAATTAGGTGACTTAATTGTAATTAAAAGGCTGAGGTCTTTTACAAGCTTAACAACAAAGTGACCTTATTGTTACAATAGATAATCATGGATTTGATTATAACTTTTTGAAATATGGTGATCAATTGTAAACTTGATCATAATACAATGACCATTGGATAAAGCAAATAAAATAGGAATATAATGTATAATTTTATTATTTTTATAAGTTTCTCAACAACAGTAATAGCTTTATTTAAATTTAAGTTCAAAAATAGATCAACGTTATTAAAATAATTTTTTGTTTTTTAAGCAATAACATGGATCATGAGATGATTGGGTCCAAAACATGAATAATAAAATATAAAAATAAATTTAAGTATCTTATTTTATAAAGTATGTATATTTTATTAAAGGATTAAAAATATAAATATATATTGTCTTGTATTCATCTTAAAACATAAAGTATTAAAAATTAATAAATTATTTTTTTTATAAAACTTTAAAATTCATAAAATGATCAATGTTTTTTTAGTGATTTTAAAGTATATATTATATTTAATCTTGTAATTATTAATAAAATTTAACATGCTTTAAAAAAAATACAAAATATTAATCATTAAACTTTGTTATAGGGGAAGTAATGAAAAATATGAAAGGTTTCCTAAATGTTATGATTTATAAAAATTCTTGAAATTATAATTTAAAAAAATTATAAAATTTTTTATATATTTGTATTTTACTTTTGGAAAAATATCGTACTAATTTATGTTTTTTTTGAACAGGCTACGATGGTTGCCGTTTTGAGTATCATTGATGGATGAAGATATAATCATCATCTTGGGGATGGATTTTTTTTTCTCAGTTTTAAAATTTATTTTTTTAATAAAAACGTAAATTTCACATCATGTTACCATGACACAAACATAAATTTTGTAAGTAAAAAAAACTTGATGTATATTTTCTTAGTTAATTCTAAAAGAAATACATGTTATAGATTCTCTTAGACAATTCCATTTGGATTTAGGATTTTTTTTTATGATAATTGTACATTACCTTTAATTTAAAGCTTCTTATCTACGAAGGCTTCAAGTATGTCGTTAATTTAAAAGTTGATTTTATTATAGTAGAGTCTGATAGTTTACAGGCGATTCAATTTTAAAAAAAAATTAGCATCAATAAACTTATGTTCTGCACTCCTTCAACACATAGCCGTCTTTTTCCTATCAATGGAGGGTTAAGTTTGTTCGTATATCTCGTGAAGCAAATATAATTACCGATAGGATGTCTAAGTTATTCTCTCAAGATAATTATGATACGTGTTTATTTTCTTGTTTCTCCTGATGAAGTATTAACATTATTACAAGATGATATTGATACCAGTGTTATGACTATGAATTAATTGATCAATAAAACTATCCCTTATTATAAAAAAAGCTCTTGTCCATAAATGGCATATAAAAAATTATATTTGATAGGATGATTAATTAATTTATTTGATTAAGAACGAGTAAATTGATAATTAAAAATTTATTAGAATAAAAAAACGATGTAAAATTTTAAGAAATAAAAATTTATAATAATTCAAACTTTTAATAAATTTTATATTTACTATCTTAACATCATATTTTCAACAATTCATTGAGAATTCTTTCCTTTTGCCAAGCGTACGAGGAAGTAGTAAATAAGTTTAACACTTATAATAAATATTAAAAATTGGCCTTGGCAAGTACCCTTCCGATCATGATCAGGGAAACATGTAATATTATACAAATAGGAATGAACCGAAAGGAGGTGTTAGAAGGAGCAATCGCACTTATAAAATTTTTAAATTTTAATATAATTTATGTTTTTCTAATATTTTTATTCTCTACCAATGATTTAAATTTACTTTTCTAAAATTTTATAATTTTACATTCTTAAATTTCAAATACAATTTTATAATGATCATATTTTTAACATAAAATCATATATTTTTCTTTATATACTCTCTTTGTCTTATATATAGTGTCCAATATTGACATTTTAAAAGTCAAAATTTTAAAATTTTGATCATAGTTATTTTAAATATTTTAATTTATTAGATTTTATAACATATATTTTTAAACTACTTGATTAAAGATTTTTAAAACATATTTTTATATTTTTATCAATAATAGATTTAAAGTTATAATGAGTCAAAGTTTAAAAAAATTGACCAACAAAAAGTTAATAATAGACTAAAAAATTGGGACGGAGGAAGTATAATTTATAAGTCGAATCTTGTCATGGTGGATCAAATCATATATACTTCATTTTACGTTAATTTAATATTTTGACTCGGTTTAGGTTGGGTGCAGTTTATTTTCAAGTTGGATTCATTTAAAGTCGGGTTCCATTTGGGTCGTGTTCAGTTCAGGTCAAGTCAAAATAGTTTGTGTTTAAATGATTTAATTAACGTGTAAATTTTCATTCGGATAAATTTCCAGTCAGGTTTATTTTAGGCCGAGTTTATTTCAGGTTGATTTAATTTTAGGTTAGGTTCATTTCAGGTCGGATAATTTCAAGCCAATTCTATTTTATTTCAGGTTAATTTGGGTTTTAAATTTGTATTAAGTTTGAGTTTGAAACTATTAGTCGATAGACTATGGGTTGGGCAATTTTGAGTGAATTATTTAACACTTTTCACGAACACGAATCACATTAAAAATAAATATTTCATATTAGAATAAACAAAAATATCATCATATGACATGATTAATATCTAAAATATTGGAGTAAATTAAAAAATTAAAAATTAATACAGGTTAACTTTAATAATAAAATAAAATTTTAGGAACTAACATGAACAAAAATATCACTATATTAAAAATACTGGACTAAACTGCAAAACAAAAAGAATATGGATCATTTTGGAATAAAAATATTCTAAAGACTATAATGAAAAAAAATATTAAATTAAAATTAAAAACATTAGACTAAATTATAAAATAATAAATAGTGGCTAATTTGTAATAAAAATGAAGTTTTAGGGATTATAATAAACAAAAATTTTATTATATCAAAAATATTGGATTAGATTTAAAAAATTGAAGTAAATAATGGTCAATTTTAATTTCTAAACCCAACCTCAACCCCTAAATCTTATAATCACTAATAAATAAAGTGCAAACCGAATTTAAGAACTGATATGAACAAAAATATCATATGAAAAAAATTAGATTAAATTTTACAAAACAAGAATATGGATCAATCTGGAATTAAAACATTTTAGAGACTATAATGAAAAAATATTAAATTAAAATTAAAAATATTGGACTAAATTAAAAAAATGAATAGGGTTTATTTGTATTAAAAATAAAATTTTAGGAACTATAATAAACAAAAATATCATTATACGAAAAATATTAGACTAGATAAAAAATTAAATAAATAATAGTCAATTTAAATCTCTAAACCCAACCTCAACCCCTAAACCTTAGTGATATAAATAAAGTGTAAACTGAATTTAAGTATGTTAATTCATATTAACTTTGAATGAGTTAATACTAAGCACATTACTAAGTTTTGATTATTTAATAAAATTTTTAAATTCATCAAATCATTAAATATAAATTTTCTTAAATATATATCATGTAAATATCAAACCAGGTTAATATCAGTTCAAGTCAACAATGGATCAGATTCAAAATAAATCTGATTAATTAATAGGTCGGATTTAAAATAGGACAGGTAAAATTAAATCTCAGATCGATTCAGTCAAGTAATATCGATTATCTTTCATGCCAATATCGGCTTTGAGTTTATTCAGTCGGGTGCAAGTCGAGTTTAGGGTCTACAATAACATGTTTAATTCGGGTTTAAATTGTTTTTATCGAATGTTAGTCGAGTTCAGTTACTATAATAATAGTTCTAACTCAGATTTGAATCAGTGATAACTGATTATAAATTAAATTTAAATAACCATATCATCGAATCAAACTAAATTTTAACTTGAATAAGTGTCAATCGAGTTTTTTTAAACGTGAATTGAATTTTAGGACCGGTTTCACAAGCAAGAGTCCCATAACATTGCTAGATGTGATCTGTGATTAAAAAGAAAAAGAAATAAGTGGTACAACTTGTGGTTTCAGCTGATATTAATTGACTCCTGCATGTGTTTTGGTTCTTTGGGTGGGACCAATTTATTATATAATAATACTTAAGGATGTGATTGTGACCCATGCCTTCAATTTAATATTATTATTTTATTTTTCTTTTGGTTTTAAAGTCTAGTCCTAATTAATTCAGATCGCTCCGTATCACATTTAATTTTAGTGGATGAGTTTCCCAGCAAAAATTTTCTGCGTACACAACATCTCGAATCTGAAACTTGCTTAAAAATAACAAGCTGTTTATCACTTAGATCAACTTCAATCGGTAATATTGTTTTTTTAACGATGAATTGATGACCCTAGTGGGTGGTGGTGGGATGCTTGCTGGCTTGTAAATTCAACAACTCCATTAGCACCGACATTGCTTATTAGGATCCTAACTTGCTTTTTTAATATTTTCCCTATGTATTTTCTAATTTTATTTATATTTCTAATAAATAATTTTTTAATTATTAATATTTGATTAATTAATTAATTTAAAATAAATTTTATAAAAACTCAAATACTAGAATATTTTTATTAATAATGTTAAAATTTTAACTCACATCGTACTTTAAAAACTTTAGTATTTTCTTTAGATAAATCAATTGATTCTTGGTCGGATGAAATATATTTAATTAAAATCGTGTAAATGCCACTCTATGCATTTCCTTTTTTATACCCATATATCATGCATGCGGTTCTGTGAGATCTACCTATCCAGTTCCGAATGTTAGTAAATTATTTTATTTAAATATTGATATTTAATTAATTAATTAATTAGAATAAAATTTTGTATAGGTTTTCCGCGTTTATAACGTCAAGATTAAACACACCAACTTTATTTAAGACTTTTTGTTTTTTTTCTCATTAGACCAAATGATTATCAATCATGGTAGTAATTTTTAATTAGTTTTATTTTGAATTAAATGTTTTTTATTCAGAAATCTGAAAATAATTTTGTTAGTTTAAAGTTTGAAATATTTTTTTTATAATAATCACTCAATTTTTATTAAAATTATAGGATACATCACTATTACAATGTATCTATGAAGAAAAATAATAAATTAATCTACATAAATCTCTTACAACCCAAAAATTATAACACCCTAAATTCAGTGTCATATTAAACCATAAACTCAAACCATAAATGAAAAAAATCCAACAAACTTCAATCAAAATCCTTAATGGGAACTAAGGTAGTAGATTTTTTTAAAGTGTCAATTCTACTCCTCTTGACTAAAATCGATTGTTTGATCCACTAAATTTTTTTTCAAAAAACGATCAATAAAGTCACTTATGTTTTTTGGTATAAATTTCTGGTTACTCAACCGTTTGTTATCACTAAATTTTAAAGTTTGAGTTATCTGCCGGTAAAAAAAAAAACTGTAAAGACCACTTATATTTGTCCCAGGTAATTTTTTGGCTCATAATTTTAAAATTAAATGTCATGATCAATAATGAAAATATTTATCAGTTTCGCTCTTGAATTTTTAAAAATTCATTTTCAAACCTTTAACTCTGCTATTTACGGTAATAAATATACAAAATAATACAAACAATAATATAAAAAGAAAGTTTAAACTCATGTTTGATTTAAATATTAGATTTAATTTAAATATTCAAATGAATTTAAATATTCAATTTAGATATTATATTTAATTTAAATATTTTTAAATATTTAAATTAGTTTCAATATTTGATTCAAATATTAGATTTAAATATTTTACCGAAATGAAACATAAGTGTATTAATTTAGTAAACCCTAAATAAAACTATAAAATCATTATTCTATGGAATCACACAAATATTTAAAAAACGATGTATAATTATCTAATTTCATAATTTGCATAATTAAAAAGACTTATTCAATGCATACATAACATTTTAGATTTTAGATGTTAAAAATTTGGTTTAAGGTTTAGTAGTTTAATTTGAATGGTTTAGAATATAAAAACTACTGTTAGAATGTAGAATTTATTTTAAGTTTAAAGATTAAATTTTAATTTATAAAAAATTATTAAATCTTTGTAGCCTGTAATTTTTTTAGATGTTGATCAATAACTAACATAGTATTTGTTGTTGACTATAACATTTTTTTTATTTTTTAAAGTTTTGTCCTAATTATTCTGAATTGACTTCCGCCATACAAATAATTTTAGCGGGCCAATTTTTCTAAGAATTTTTTATATTAATTTAAAAATTAAAATTTATTTAAATAATATGAAATTATTTTTAATTTTAAAAAATATTTTTTTAAAAAATATCATTTTCTTTTATTAAATCTGTGAAACACGAATCTAGGGGTTTTCAAAATTTTGGTTAACCGAATTAACCGACCGAATCAAAAAAAAAATTAGTTAATCGGTCAATTAATTTTAGATTAGATCAATTAACGGTTAATGATTTCTTAAACTTTGATTATCGTTTAATTTGGTTCAAAATCGGTTAATTAACCGAATTAACTAAAATTTGAATATATTTTATATTTTATATATTTATTTTTGGATATTAAATTTTTAAAATTATAAAATGATCATTAAACTTTATAAAATTAACATAAAATAATAATTATTTTTTAAAAATTATAAAAATAATCTTTAAATTTTTTAATGTTTATCAATAATTTATAACCTACAATTAATTAATATAATAATTCGATAAGTTTGATAGTGTTTTTTATAATTTTTAAAAGTTTAGTAGCTAAAAAATAATTTTAACATAGTTTAGTGACTATTTGTTTAATTTATCTAATTTGTTTTTGAAAAGTTTGATTAATTGAATTAACTGATCAGATTAACTTAACTTTTTCGATTCAGATTAAAATTTTCAAAATTTTTTATTTAATTAACAATTAATATAAAAAAATCGATTAATAAAAATTTAAAAGTTTTATTCAATCGATTAACCAAACCGATCGTTTGAACACCACTACACGAATCAATCAAAGGCTAAATATTTTTTTTTTCTCTCCCGAATTTTATTATTTTCAAACACGACAGCCGACACCGTAACCTTTTTTTTTATTTCGAGGAAAAAACCCATTTTTTTTCCCGATATAGATCCTCTAAATAACAATATTGGAACGCAACTCCCCCGCCTCTGTATATCTTCGTAGTTCATACTCATACTACCTCTTAAACTAGCAAACCCAAGACGAAAAAGCAACAGAAATAAAAGGAGAAAAGATTCGTTTAGATCTAAATTCTCTTCACTCCTTGTCTCCTTTCTCTTACTTTGTTTTGTATTCTTCATCGAGGGAGATAACCCAGTATCTTTTTCTTAGATCTCATCTAGACTTGCTCAGTTCGTTTTATTGATTGAAACCCAGTAAGCTTTGTTCCTTCTAACTTTTTCTTCTTTTTTGAATATCTATGGGTTTTCACTGAATATTTCAAGTTCCTGTTATGGAGATCTGATTTATGGGTTTTGCTTGTTTTTGTGGTAGTTTTAATGGGTCAATCTCCATTTCTTATATTTTACTACAAGAATGTTAATATGATTGCTCCCTTTGGAATCGAAGTTTGATTCTTGATGGTTTGCTTTTGATGCTCTTTTTTTAATGCTAAGAATTTTGGATTTGAGTTGAGTTTTTGACGCAGATCTGTTGATTCGTTTCATTAGAGTTACTGAGTAGCTGTCGTTTTCATGATTCTCATTGTTTCAAGTCTGTGAAAAAAACATTGATTTCTTGCTTTTAGTGTTTTTTCATGGAACGATCATTTTCATTGCTTGGCTGTCAATCCACTGGTTACAAGTGCCAGCAGTTGGCATAATTTGGCATTATCGTTTCCTTTTTTCTTTTCTTAGATGTTCTTTTTAATTATGCAATATGAGTTTTTATCATAGAAGTTTTACTATTAACATGGATCTGAATTGTTAAACAAGTTTAATGTCTGCTTTTGAAATTTATTGTTGAACCTTCTGCAATACCCTGTTTTGAGCCAATGGTTTCGTCTTGGTGCTCTTTCCCAGAGCAATTAAACACACTTATTAGTCTTATTATTGTTATATTTACCATTTTGAGCTGGTCAGATTTGAAGATAGTATAGCTTGAGGCCCTGTACTAGGCTTCTTAATGAGTTATTAAGTGGTTTCACTTGCTAATTTTTTCTAGCGTTTTTAATTTTCTTGTTCAATGATCTAATTGAGCTTGCTTTGTTCTTTGGTGGCTGGTGTTGTTACTCGTTTGCATCATGTTGATGATTTGAAGTAATAGTAATATGATCTTTTAAACTTGAATTTCAGTGTTTGATTCTGAAAGTGTCATGTGTCAAGTAACTTAATAAGCTTACCTAATTGTTTCTTTAATTGTCTGTTTACAGGTTTGATAAGTTATCTTCGGGGGGTTCCGTTTTGAGAAGTTGAAGTAGTTTGTGTTGTTCATTCCACTGAATAGACTCTGATGCTAGCAACAAAACAGATTTACTTTGAATAGAAAATTTTACCAGAGATAGACTTGGATAAGGAGATCTGTGTTGTGACAATATCAAGCACAACTGAAAACAGTTGTGAAGAATCATATTACTAAAAAAGGATGAGGGGAAGATCTGATGGTGGCCAAAAGAAGCGATTAATCGCCTCTCTCTGTGTTGTGGCGATCTTTCTTTGTTTTCTGTATGTATATTATGGATCGTCAAGCCATGGTGCTGCAGCTCTAGAATACGGCAGCAGGTCTTTGAGAAAACTGGGATCATCTTATTTGGGTGGAGATGATGACACTGATAGCAATCAATATGAATCTTCAATAAAATTTGGACAGGACATAGGAGGAGATGTTGTGCCAAAAACTTTCCCTGTAAGTTTTTAATTATGGTATCCATTTCTTTTCACTTTACCATTTGGCTTGCAATTCCTGTCTTTTTGTCCTTTTCTTTGCTTCTAATCGTCCTGTTAGTACTTTAAAATTGGCTTGCAATTCCCCTACACTTCTTCCTTCGGTTAGTTGCCTTGCCTTATAATATATCTACCTATAACTTTGAAGGTTTGTGACGATCGTCATTCGGAATTAATTCCCTGCTTAGACAGGCATTTGATATACCAAATGAGATTAAAACTGGACTTATCTGTGATGGAGCATTACGAACGTCACTGCCCTCCTCCTGAAAGGAGATACAATTGCTTGATTCCTCCTCCTCCAGGATATAAGGTAAAGCTGAGAGCCTGAGAATCAGATTCTTGTTGCTGTATATTGTTATACCGATGGTAGTAATCATATTTTACCATATATTGACAGTCTTGTAATTCATGTGATTCTAGATCCCAATTAAGTGGCCTCAAAGCAGAGATGAAGTATGGAAGGCAAATATTCCCCATACACACCTTGCACATGAGAAGTCTGACCAGAACTGGATGGTTGTAAAAGGTGAAAAGATTGTATTTCCAGGCGGAGGAACCCATTTTCACTATGGAGCTGACAAGTATATTGCTTCGATTGCAAATGTAAGATCACCAATGCCTACTGATTTTCCTTTAAAGAAATATTTTGATACATGAGAAATAATCTTAAACATCTACTAAAGAGTGGTCATATGGAGTTTTCTTCATCTTGTTTTCGCTCCTTTTACTGTTTGGATAGAGTTCTTGGGATATTTGAACCTATCAAACCTATTAGAAGCAGTATCACTTATGTGATTTTTGAATTGGCAGATGCTCAACTTTTCGCACAACAATTTAAATAATGAGGGAAGAATACGAACAGTTCTTGACGTTGGTTGTGGTGTCGCAAGTTTTGGAGCTTATCTTCTTTCTTCTGATATTATAGCAATGTCATTAGCCCCCAATGATGTGCATCAGAACCAAATCCAGTTTGCCCTGGAAAGAGGAATTCCTGCATACCTTGGTGTTCTAGGGACCAAAAGACTCCCTTACCCAAGCAGATCATTTGAACTTGCTCACTGTTCTCGCTGTAGGATTGATTGGCTTCAAAGGGATGGGATTCTTCTTCTTGAGCTAGACCGGTTACTTAGACCAGGGGGCTATTTCGCCTATTCATCTCCTGAAGCTTATGCACAAGATGAAGAGGATCTCCGCATATGGAGAGAGATGAGTGCCCTTGTGGAACGTATGTGTTGGAAAATAGCTGCAAAGAGAAACCAAACTGTCATTTGGCAAAAATCTCTAACAAATGATTGTTATATGGAAAGAGAACCTGGTACAAAACCCCCTCTCTGCCGCTCTGATGATGATCCGGATGCAGTTTGGGGTGTGCGAATGGAAGCTTGTATCACTCCTTATTCTGACCGTGAGTATATTTATTTTTCAACACTGCTAATGTTAAAATCTTGTCCCCTCCTTTTGTTGATATTAAATAATGTGTAGTCTTTTGCTTCCATTTTGTGATTTCCCTGCTTGAGTTATATTATATCTAGTGCATTCACTCTGCTCCTTTACTCCTTTTTAATTTTTAAAAGTTAGAGAATATATAATTGTTGCACTAGTATATATTTTTTGATTGATAATCACAGAGATTCTTTTAGTTGATTGCTTTGAAATCTTGGACCTTTAATTTTTTTGGTAACTAAAACTTCTCTTTGATTCTATCAGATGACCAAAAGGCCAAGGGGAGTGGATTGGCTCCTTGGCCAGCCAGATTGACATCTCCTCCTCCCAGACTTGCCGATTTTGGTTATTCAAGTGACATGTTTGAAAAAGACACGGTAATTAAGGCAGCGTCATTTCATTTGTGAAAATAATTCTTGTGCATGAATTGTGGTTAATGCAGCAATGCCATAGATGTAGACACTAATATAGCCTTTGCAATTCTGCAGGAAACTTGGCGTCATCGGGTTGAGAACTATTGGGATCTCTTGAGTCCAAAAATTCAGGCTGACACTTTGAGAAATTTGATGGACATGAAAGCGAACATCGGATCATTTGCAGCTGCTCTTAGAAGTAAGAATGTTTGGGTGATGAATGTCGTCCCAGAGGATGGACCAAACACCCTTAAACTGATATATGACAGAGGCCTGATCGGCACTACTCATAACTGGTATGCACAAATTAACATAGAAATCTGCATAACTAAATGTGAGTTTTCTTTTGTTAAAAGGTCATATTCTTGCACTTTTCTTTCTCTATTTGCATTTTTCATCTCCCATTCCATTTTTGCATACTATACGACAATTATTCTCTTTAGCATGGGGTAGGGACAGCAAGAAACAGTCATCAGTGGAAAGAAAATACAAGATGTCTGATGAAAGGGAAACTTAAACATATCCTCGAACCTCATGATTTTGTATTTGATTTGTTTGGTCATCTTGGCAGGTGTGAAGCCTTTTCCACATATCCTCGAACCTATGATTTACTCCATGCTTGGACCGTCTTTTCTGATATCGCGAGGAAAGGCTGCAGCGGTGAAGATTTGTTACTTGAGATGGATCGCATTCTCCGTCCTGATGGTTTTGTAATCATCCGAGACAAACAACCGGTGATAGATTTCGTAAAGAAGCATTTATCAGCTTTGCATTGGGAAGCAGTAGCAACAGCTGATGCTGATTCGGATAATGATAGGGATGTCGTGTTCATCGTCCGCAAGAAATTGTGGCTGACAAGTGAAAGCCTCAGGGATTCTGAATAGAGTTATTTCAACCCTTATAGCACCCCCCTTTTCTCCTTATTTCTTGTTCAGCTCCAAAGAGATTAAGGTCAGTGGCTCTTAAAATGCAGTCAACAGTTTCATTTTGTAGCATTAAACGATGGTTCACAGTATTATTCTTTTACCTCTGTTTTTGTTGGTTATAAATTTACTTGACAAGCCATAAACTGATCATTGTGATCTATAGGTTGTTATTCAATTTTTTCTCTCTATTTTTGTGCACGAAACCTCTAACCCAAATGATTAAAAGAACGATTGTTGTTTTTAAAGGTCTCAGGTTTGAGCACTAGCGATGCCAACAGAGTAATTGGATGATAAATGTCAAATGGTAGAAGATTATATTCTAGAACAACTACTGTAATCACTATTAGTTTGTTCAAAAAAGTTATTTCAGCTAGTGGCCAATAATAACCTAACAAACACACATACAAATATTCTCAAAATTACAGGGTATGAGTATGATAAAGATACTGATAAATATAAAATAAAATTATATAATAATAATAAAGGAACGATATAAATAAAATGTTAATAAAAATTAAAGTAAAAATTTATCTTATTTTCTTAATAATGTACTCTTAATTAAATAAAGAAATAAATATACATTCATAAATAATATGATTTTTTTTCATTGAAAATGAAGTAACAAAAGAATAAATTTATGGATTCTCTTGCAAAGATACATTTATAATTAAATAAAACAGAAAAATATTTTATTGGTTCCCACAAAATGCCTAACAGATGATTAATAAAAAGAACAAAAATATTTTTCCTCTTAAATATCTTCTTTTATGTCTTATATTTACTAAAAAAATAAATTATAAACTTTAATTTTAATTTTTACATCATAAAATCTATACTCTAAAATATAGACTCTACCCTTAATTCTTTGAACTCTGACCATAACCACTAACCTTAAACTCTAAATCATAAATCATTTATTTTAAAATGAGGGTATCAATGAAGACATAGTAAAGAGATAGACGATTTGCATCCTAATAAATAAGAAAAAAACTAAAAATCTCGCGTGTTTTTGCTTACACATTCAACTTGTTTCCATCTTTTTCATTTGACATTTTCGTTCCGAGTTTTTCATTAATTACTCTGCTTTCATTAATAACATACCAAAATTCATGTTAAAACATCGAAAATGTATCTAAAGGTCACATGTTGCCTTCAGAATGTTTTTTGTCACTTTTAATCTTTACCCCGTTAATATAAAATATTTTTATTATGTAACTTAGTCATGTTCGTCTCGTATCCGTCTCGTATCCACATCGAAAACGTTTCTAATATTTAAAACGACATAAAATTATTGTACCTGTGCTTCTCAGATAATAACCATGTAAACATAATTTATAATACTGAAGTGCATATTCATTGTGGATTTTAATTTTTAAGTTTTTTTTTAGTGAATCTTTTTCTTTTCTGTTCTCTTTTTCTTATAATGTCTTTTTTTTTATTGTTCTTCTAGTTTTAGAGTTTAGCATTGACTAATCTATATCGACCTACATCGTACACCAAGCTTTGATGGGTGAGTCTCATAACGTCTCGAACCTGAAACTTGCTTAAGCGAAACCAAACTACTTACCACTTAGACCAACCCTTATCTGTTATAATGTCTTTTTTTTTCATTGGTAGATTTTATCATTTTGAATATGATATAAAAATACATCAAGGTTAATAAATATGATTAAACGTATTTAGATGCACATTTTATTATTGTTAAAGATTTTAACATCTTCAATAATTGTTAGTCTAGAAAATTTTTTAGTATTATGTAAAAATATTTGATCCTTTTATTTGTTGATTTGAACCGAAAATTAAAATATGTAATCAAAATTTATTTTCGTATGGGATATTCAAAATATTTTTTTATTTTATTTTAGATTGAATATTATAACTATTTTTATTTTTGGATTGGATATTAGAATTATTTTTTATTTTTAGATTGAATATCGATCATAATACTTTATGTTTCAGTTATCTGGAATATTCAAAAATTTAAAATTCTATTGACATGAATCTTATTTTATTTAGCAATTTAATATTACTCATTATATTTAAAAATTCAAAATTTAATAGATATAAATTTTATTATATTAAAAAATCTATAAATTTTATAGATACAACTGCCAAATTAAAAAACAATATTTAAATAAAATAATATATTTATTATTTAAATATTTAAATATAATAAAAATATTCAATTTTTTTAGAATTACATTAATTGATAGATGATATTGAATTTATTTATTTTATTAAATTTCAAGATTTAAACTTACATAATAGGAGTATCATCGATTATTTAGTCAATTAATAGACTTTTTATGTTAGATTATATTAACTAATGTATAAAAGTTTTAGCGAAATTAACCGAAAGTTATTTATAGATTTGTACAAGTATTATGATATATATTCACATGATTATATGTAATATTTAATATTTATTGATATATGCTAAATTATAAAAATTATTATTTTTAATATTCAATAAAAAAATATTTGAATGATATATATATATTATTTTTTATCTATAAAATTATTTTAATATAATTTGTTAAACGGTTGTGATAATTAAAAGGATTAATCAATAAAATTTTAATATATTCGATTCAAATTTACCAAAAATTATTTTAAAATGATAATTGATTCCAAATTTAATACATAAAAGCAATGAGAAGAATCCCGACGAATTACCACGAAAGAGTGACTGGTCGAGGGAGATCAAGAACAAATGTTATGAGAGTCATAAATCTTATGTTTGACTAATTTAAAAAATTATAAATAATAAAAAATAATTATTAATTTACTTAAAATTATAATTAATTTGCTTAAATATATTTTATTTATTATAAATAATATTTATCTGCGTGAATTCTATCATTATCATTAAAAAATTAAAGTTTAATATATTACATATTTCTTATACTTATAAATAGATGAATTTATAAATAATATTTATCTTGTTTGCTGACCGGTAAGTTAAATAAGTTAATGTTCGAAACCCTAATATTAACTTGATGATTTGTTTTTTCCTACTTGAGTCGCGTTATTTTTGAGTTATCTGGATTCTGCCTCTGTTATAACTCTGTTATATTTCATTTCCTTTTTGTTTTTGAATGCTCTGTTATTTGCGGCCTCTCTCCGATGCTATTGGCATGAAATTGGTTTACGCCTATATTGAGGTCGGTGCCGCGGCATCATTCCTTAATTATTGCTTATTAGGTTTAGGGTTTATTACTAAAGTAATTTTTTATTCATTTTGGATAACATAAAGAGGCTGATTGGAAATTTTCTTAACTTGAAAAACTGAAGAATTAATAGTATAAAAATATCAGATTGTGTTATACATGGGGAAGAATTAGTCTCTTTACGTATAGTGTTAATTTATTTTTTGTGTTGGAAATTGTATTTTTTTATAATTAAATTGAAAAATAGATGAATTTGGAAAGTGTAATAATTTCTGATGTTGCTATTGTTACTTTCTGATGTTATACCCATTAGCTACTAATTAGTCTCGTCGTGCTATTGTTACTTTCTGTTCTGGAAATTCTATTTTTTCAATTAATTTGAGAACAATATGAGACTACAGAAACCCTTAACTATTGCTAATTAGTATCATGCAATGACCTCTGATGTTGCTATTGCCATTTTCTGTTTTGGAAAGTGTATTTTTTAGTTAATTTGAGACCAAGATGAGATTAGAGAAGTGCTGGTTCTGTTCCTCAACTTTGTATCCGGGGCATGGAATTCAATTTGTTCGCAATGACTCCAAGGTAGGAGTTTTTCTCTTTGTTTTAGCTTTATATTCAAAGCTTATTGCTTTGCCTCTATTTAGTCCTTATCCATATTGGCTTATAATGCTACACTTGTGATTTGATGGTATGGAATGAGAGATTGTTTAGTTTGTTGATACTGGGAGAGGTTATCTTTCTGTCTTTCTCACTCTGGTTTAGGTGCTCTTGCAGCAGTCTGTGTGTGTGTGTGCAGCCTAAACTATTAGGTCTGCGTACACTTGTGGTGTTATATGCAGTTTTTCAGAAAACTTTATCTTTGACAATCTCATGATAGATTCAGGCATCAACTAATTATATTACTACGTTCCCTAGTCCAAGTCATTCTTGCTGTTTGGGCTGCTTTTAATTACTGCTTGTTCGAACTTCTGCAGATTTTCCGTTTCTGTAGATCCAAATGCCACAAGAACTTCAAGATGAAAAGGAATCCCCGCAAAGTAAAATGGACCAAGGCCTATAGGCATTTGCATGGAAAGGACATGTCACAGGTGATAGGCCTAAGGCATCACATTTGTACCCTTTTAGCAATAGTACACTTCTTAGACAAAAATGCTGAATGGTATCTGTTTCTTTTCTTTTTCACCAGGACTCAACATTCGAGTTTGAGAGGAAACGTAATAGGCCGGAGAGATATGATAGAAACATAGCAGAGCATACCCTTAAAGCCATTAAAAAGATTGATAAAATCAGATCAGACAGGGCATCTGACCATATCAAATCAAGGTTAGTTTGCACTTCTGTTTCCCATTAGAAGATATTATACCATGCACTCTAAATAACCCATCCGCTTTGAATCTTTTCCCAGACTTGAGAAGGGGAAAGTCCAAAGGCAGAAAGAAGCAAGGAAGCATTTGGAGCAGGGCATTCACTTGGTTAAAGCTCCACTCGCTCTTGCCCAAGACTCGTCTCTTTGTCTTCCAAAAATCAAGGTTGACGTGTCCCAAGCACAAGTACAGACAGGGGAGAATCAGCACATGGAAGAGTGATTCCGGTTCTGCTCTGTATAATGGCTCAGAACTTTGAATAGAATAGTTAGATTTTATTGTTTCCGATAACCAATTATGTACAGCGCGAAATATAAGTGATCATTTCGGTAATTAACCCTAATTATAATTTTAAACTAGTTAACTATAAATGTAATTGAATTAAAATTAGCTTATACAATTAAAATAATTAATTGAAAATGAATTAATTTTAATTCATGAGATAATTCTAAATTAAAATATTTAATTAGAATATATTAATCTAATTTACTTTAAAAAATAGTTTACAAGACACATTAAATTTTAATTTTAAGAATTTTTAAATTATTTGTAACTAAAATTTATAAATATCATGCTCGAAATTTATAATTCTCCCCCAACAATATCGTTTTTAAGATTCAAACTTGTATTTTTTATTAAAAATAAAACACATCTTCTCATTTCATTCAAGATTTATTGTTAATATCTAATATTTTTTTTTGATAAATCTTAATTTTAATCTTACTTGGAATGAAGAAAACTCATAGTGGGTATAGAACATATGACCTAAGAGAAATAACAGAACACATATGAACAACTTGATCAATCAATTAAATGTGTTTGTTCCAAAATATTATTAACTAAGCATAAATATTACAAACTTTGATATATGAATATCACTTATCATATAAAATTTATTGATCATAATTTTTTAAATAATTTTTTATGAAATCTTAAGTCATGCCTCAATCATGAAAACACATTAAATTTGCATTCTACCTAAATATCACATATTTTGTGTTTTATGCAAGTATATATAGTTCTTCATCAATTATCGCAATTCAAAAGATTATAGATATAAAACAAACATTAATTTTATTCACCAATACTCTTTATATCAATTTTTATATTTTTAATTTAATTTTTTAAAAATATTTGAGATTTTGGCGGGAAATTAATTTTAAAAACTGAACAATTGGAGGTATAAAAATATCAATACATGGTGAAGAATTAGTTTCTTTACGTAATGACGTTGATATTGCTATTTTATTTTTTGTGTTAGAAATTGTATTTAAACCCCTAACTTTGGATCTTATAATGAAAAATGTGGCAGAGGAACAAGTTCTTGAAAGAACATTTAAAATAAAACACAATAGAAGATTAAGTATTATGTGAACAAATACAGAACAGAAAGAATATTTTTTAGAAAGAGAAGAAGTTTACCTGAGGTTGAAGCAAATATCTTTGGCTATAACAAAAATTTTAAAGTTGGAAACAAATGGTAACTTATAAAGTTGTATAACGAATAGGGTGAGTAGCAAGGGATGAGCATTTTATCGGTCTGATCGGGTTCGATCCGAATTAGTTTGATCAGGTTGGATTTTTGATGAAAAAATCGTGTTTGAGTCAAATCGAGTTTAGGGTATAAAATATTCGATCCGACTTGATCCGAGACTAAATATATTTTTTTTATAATTTTAGGGATATCATTCAAGATTAAATTACAAGGCATGTTACAAAAATATACAAGCGGATTGTTGCGGGTTCGAGAACCAACAATGAAATTGAACCCAAGTTTAGAATATTAGAAAGAACTGAAAAGAGAGATATGCTGGCGAATGGGATGAAGAATGAACAAGAACCACACGAGGAGCTGACATGAAAGATTCGTCTAAGACGTTGTACTCGAAAAAACTGAATAACTCAACTCGAGTCGAGACGAAAATGCTTGATTCTTTTTTTTTTAATTTAAAATTTTATAAACCCAACTCGACTTAAAAAATTTAAAAAAAAATCGAGTTGTAAAATAAAAATTCAAATAACTCGAATAACTCAAAATTTTTAGTAATTAAAAAATTTATTTTTAAATTCGAGACGAGTCTCTCAATTTTTTATGAGATATATATATTGATATATGAAAAATATGAAGAAACATTGTCATAAATGAAAATCATTTAAATTAGAATTAAATTTACTATAACGAGATAAATAATTAAAATCAAATTTTTATAAGAACTCAAAAACTCAACTCAACTCGAATTGGAAAAAAAAATTCAAATAAAGTTTGAGCTGTAAAACTATTACTCGTAAACTCGAATAACTTAAAATTTTTTAATTCAACTCGACTCGAATAATTATCCCTATTAAAAACTGTATTATCCTTATCCACCTGTAACCAAATAACACGTGAGCCTCTATTAGCCCGTATTAAAGGGGGGACATGATGTAATGGGACTTATGCTTCACATGAATGAATTTCCACTTCCTACTTCTTGTAAATTTATATTTTTATGAAATTTGCAATCCTTTATTCTTGTAATCCGAAAGAAACCTTAACATTTTCTCGAGAAAAAAATGCTTGCCTTGAGGATAGAAACATGCATGGTGACTAAACAAGCTAATTTCTTGTCGGATTTATGATTGTATTTTCAGAAGCCAAAAAACTTATTCGATCACATCGAAGCTTCATCTTTTGATCAATGAATCGAGACAAAACGTAAGCTTTTAGCAAAATTTAGGTTTGCAAATTCATATTCTCAAAATAAATTTATGGTTTTAAAATTAAATTTCCAAATTCTAGGATTTTTTAATCTATGATATTTAATTTAAGGGAAAATTAAGGGTGTTACACAGAGACAATGGTGAACGGCAACCGGAGAGGGATTTTGGATGGATCTAGTGGTCAAATTGATATTATCTAAAGTTTAAGGTTAAATATTAGTATTTTATGTAAAGTTTAGTGTCAAAAGTATTTTGTCTAAAATTCAAGGGTTAATTAAAAATTAAATATTTTTATTAACGTGTCACGTCATCAAATTAACGAGGCTTAACGACTCATGGACCAAAATTTATGGAAATCAAGAAAGATTATTCATAACCAGAAGATATACAAAAAATATTGTGTTGCAAAAGGTTATCAATCCATAAGCAGGAAAAAAAGTACACATGAATATGTGTGTACTCATGGCTTCAATTATAAAGCAATCGGGACTCACTGAGTGTGAAGTCCACTGCTTGGGTGATACCTCATCATCTTGATGCAAGAACCGAGTTGTTGGGGGTGAGTGGAAGCTTGTTTTCCATGGGGGTCAATGGGAGATGATTTGTTATCTGCAGATCTTTTGTTGGGCTCAAGCATGCCAGATAACCATTGCTGCATAGTGGAAGCTTGCTATCAGTGGCTGCCCCGGTTGGATCCTGCACACGCCATTTGTACAAGTTTTTTAAGTACATTTGAAGTTCAAAGATATGCATGGAAATGAGTTTCAATAATAAATTACAAACCTTTAATGTTGTGATGATATTTCCAGGATTTTCCTTGGATGCTTCCCATTTTACATTGACTTCAATCTGGGCATCTTTGCAATCTGTAAAGCCAGGTGGTGAGTTTTCCTTGTCCAAAGTTTTCACTTGGGACCAATGAGGATCAATGGTTTCAGATCCAAGTGTTTGAGTTCTGATTTCTTGAGAAAGCTGTCTTTGGTTCCCACAAAGTGTAAAGATGTTCTGGATTCTAGATAATCTTGAAGAGTCAGAATCCTGCTGTTTAGGTGAAGAATCAGATTTCAGAGGAGACAATTCGGACATTACTTCATTAAAATCATCAACTACTATCTCACTTGAGCACACCCTCTTTTCCTCTATTACCAACTTTTCCACTTCTTCCTCTTCAATTTCTTCTTCCTCGTATACAGTGCTCAGACCTGTTTTCAAACTGATCTGCAGTGCAAAACCATCAGGATTTGCAGCCTGATGATGATTCAAAAATCCTTGAATGGAGCTATTTTCATGCATAACTGGTTCTGGATCACCTATGTCAAGGTCCATTGACTTAACCATCCCTGGGATCTCATCACCAGAAATCCCAATCAGCCTTTTGGCAAAGCTGCTGCTTCCACCATCCAACTCCTTTGTTTCATTCTCCTCACCATTCCTTTCATCCCTCAAACGGCATAACTCAAACTCGATTTCCTGCAACCGCCTTCTTAGCATCTCGACTTCCTCTTGCTGTTGCAGTATCCTTTCTTCCATTCTTCTCCTCTTCATTTCAACAAACTCTTCAGCACTTCGCCTGCATTTGTCTAGTCTCTTTTCCAGCTCAAGTTTTAATCCCTGTGTCCGCTCGTTTACCTTTGCATTAATTTCTTCTTCAGTTGCCCCTGAAGAACCCTTCCGTTCAATGAGTGCTCTTAGTGCTGCCGCCTCTTCTTCTCTCTTCAACAGCTCATTATGTGCCTCATTTCTCTGCTTTTCTCTGAGCTTGTTCTCCATCTGTAGCTTATGTATAAACTGATCCATTGCTGCTAGCCTGGATGCTACAATAACAGCAGATGATGAATCTTCATTTTTGTCCTTGTTCGGTGTATGTGGACCGCGGACAATGCATTTCGCTTTCGCTCCATATTCAAGAGTGCAAATTGTCTTGTGTATCTCCTTAGGATCTGGACTTGCACAAAGTATCATTAAGATCTTTGATTTATCATCCTCAAAAGAGTCCTGGAGAATAAAGAAAAAGCTTACAATGATGTTCATGAGGCAAACTTCAAAAATTACTTTTGTGATCATCACCATGAATGAAGAAAAGGACTGCTTCTAGTTTACCTGGAGCAACATTGTTAACTTGCTATCTCTGAAGGGTACATGAGAATCTCCATTTGCAATGGATTCAACAACTCTCTTCAGTGCTATGTTACCCTGGTTTATCTTTCCTGTCTGCAATTTTTCAGTTCATTTATCAGGGAAACTGCATTGCAAGGAATGATCATATACAACATGAACAACAGATTTTTACCTGCATTTTTGCCTCGAATCCAACTTGACCAGCTTGATCGATGTTTTCGGATCCTGCCATGTCTACAAGCATCAGCCTTCCTCCAACAGTTGGAACATCAAGGATTATCTATGAGAATTGAAACAATTGTCAACTTTTTATCTCATATGGTAACAAGAACTGAGACAAGTGGGTTTGGGATTTAAAGAAGTCATACTATGCAGTGACTTCTAGAACTCCTTTCACTGCAGAGAGTGCTTTTCACAATTCTTCTCTTCTCCAATTTCTGAATCTCTTTTGAAATCTTTCCAGCTTCATTTCCAGATATGAAAGCTGCATTCTTAACTTTCTTTCCCATTACTTCCAGTTTCACCTACAAACACATAAAACATGCCAAAAGTTGCATTCTTAAACTACTAAATATGCATTGAAAAAGGTGAACCAAATCCCAATAACCACAACAATTCATATACAAAAAATGCAGTCATCAATCAAGATGCAAAAATTGCAGTCTTCAAACAATATAAAAGTAGAGATTTCAAAGCTTTAAACATGAAACTTGCCTTAGATCCATTGCCACCTTTAGGCCATCCAAATCCAAACCCACCACCAACACCTCCATTAGTTGGCAAAAGATCATAAATTTCCTCATTATAGATCTCCAGAACTGTAACTTGGACAAAAGTCCCAACTCCATCGTCCCCATGATCTCCCAATATACCTTTCAGTGACCTATAAACTATCCCAGGCTGCTTTGAACAACCAAACATAGTATAACTCTTCCCTGAACCAGTTGGTCCATACATCATAATCGTACACTTGTCTCCCATTTTCACCCCACTGATTCTCGACTCAATGAATTTCTTATAAAAAGCATCAAGACCTTCTTCCTCCGAAGAAGAAACCCCATCCAGGGAAAAGTCCCGGTACCCAATATCGGCCCGGACCCGGAGAGTGTTGGTATCAGGGTTGATGTGGAGAAACGAGATGGGGATTTTGTGTTTCTGGCTGTCACCACCGCCGTCTGGGTAGTTTCTTATTCGACCGATGACTTCAACCGGGTGTTCCCCCGGTGGGTTTTCCTTGGCTATGAAGTTTAAACGGTGCTTGGATTGAGGTGTTCTCGTGTGGGTTTGGCTTAGTTTCGAAGATGAAGATGGGGTTGGAGCCATCTTTTCTATGGCTTCTTTGTTTTACGAATCTCGTTTTCTTGGCTGATGAAGAAGAAGGAACAAAGAAAGCAGACGATTGAGAAACGAAAATGGAGGGTTTTAGGGGATTTTTACTTTTTAAAAAAAGTTTTATTTATTTTAAAATAACGAAAGTAGCCGTTACAAACCAACGTCTATTTTATTAAGACGGACGGTGGGATCTTTACAGTCTCGTGACCACTGGATTTGGCTGCGCCCATCTGACCGTTGATTTAAGTTGGGTTAAATTAGGTTCAAGGTCTGTGTATTATGTGTTTTTAACAGTTTAGTCCTTTTTCTACTTCGATTATTTTTAATATTTAGTTTTCGAAATAGAATATTAGTTTCCACTAGCTTTGTCAAATTTTAAACCTGTATGATATTATATATTAAAATTATTATTTTACCATTTGAATTTTTAAAGTTAAAAAATAATTATTAAATTTTTTAAAATTCACATATTTGTCCTTAATTTTTAAAATTTTATAAATAATCTTTTAAATTTTAAATATTTATGAATTATACCCACCTAAAATTTTAAAATTTTATATACGCTCACCTTTAAATATTTTTTTGAATCCGTCGTTGGTTACCGGTACATACTACTAGTGCTAGATTTTGGTAAGTCTAATGACCCTTCTATAACAGTATGATAAGTTTAAACAACAATTTTATAACATCTAGAAATTCAAATGACAATTTCATAATTTAATAAAAAATTAATGATCATTTTATAATTTTTTTAAAATTTAATGATCGAAAAGATCATTCTTATGTATACTAGTGATCAATTTTGGCCAATATCATTTATGTATTTTTCCATGTCAAATAATTAATGGAAAATAAGTTTATCCTAAGGATTTTTATTGTGGAGGGACTAAATTACTAACAATACAGAATACAAGAACCTTCTATACAATTTCCCTCTTAATTTAAAACATTTTA
Source organism: Abelmoschus esculentus (assembly GCA_035048815.1). Lineage (NCBI taxonomy): Eukaryota > Viridiplantae > Streptophyta > Magnoliopsida > Malvales > Malvaceae > Abelmoschus > Abelmoschus esculentus. Next base: position 4,944,136 of record JAUCBN010000012.1, read on the forward strand.
TTCAAAGGTTCATAAAAAATAACAAAAACAAAGACTTTGAAGTAATTCAATCTTATTGTATTCAAGCATTTTTACAGTTTGGTTTTATTACCTTAATATGTAGTATACATAATTAATTATAATTAATGTGTGATATTTTTAATGGGAAATCTAAACTTCATTAATTTATTAGGATTACGTTCAGATTTAATAATAAAATTAAATTAATATCATTAACGATAAGTATCATTTATCGTTATTAAAATAATTTATAAAAATTAAAAATTTAAAAAATTTAATATATATTTACAAATTATTTAAAATAATATACATTATATTTTTATTTTTTTAATAATTAGACCAAATGTCAATCTTAATCAATTTAAAAAATTAAATCTTAAACCCTAAATTATACATTAGGTAACAGATCTAATATAATGTATTTTGTTGTTCATCAGAACTGGTTTCTTCTTCGTTGCTTAGAGGTGACAAACAGATCAATCGGTTTGAGTTTAGTTCAGTTTATTTCGGTTTAGATCATTTTGATTAGTGTAATTGGTTTAAATTCAGTTTGGATTGGTTCGGGTTTGGTTCAAATTTTTAATTTTAGTTCGGGTCTATATTGATTTCGGTTTGGATATCGGGTCGAATCGATTGATTTTTTGGTTCGATTGAGTCTCAGTTTAGTTATTATCAATTCAGTTATTTCAGGTCTATTGATTTTATATTAGGTTAATATCGGGTTAGTAAAATATCGATCAGTTCCTATCGGGTTTTTAGATCGAGTTATGTTTTTACACACTATATATCACTTTGTATAGTGTGTATATTTAATTTTTGATGAATTGCACGATAATTCATCTTTTCTTTTATTTTAATATATTCTCTTATTTCAAGTTATCTTCGGTTCGGATCCATTCGGTTTGATTAAAAATCAATTAAAATCTATTGGGTTTGATTATAAATCGATTCGGGTCTATTTTTTTCGGTTTAACTAAAATTTAGACCGGTTCAAGTTTCGGATCAAATTCATGTCATCACATTTGAGTTAATTTCGGATCTCAATTCGAGTAAATAGATTCGAGTTTCGGATCAAGTTTGTCAGGTCTAGTGTTGCTGCATTTCGTTTTTGATTTTAATATTCTCTCACATACGACGAAATACCAATCCAATCCAATAAATCATTAGACTTTGGTTCAAAACAGTCTTTATGCTTCAGACATCGAACTTCTGGTCACTGGCCTTCAAAAATGGCACATTGTTCACACTCGCAGATGTTACTTGGAAACATCTAGAAATCAAAGTACAATCTTAAAAAGATTCTTTTCAGAAATTTTGGGGCCATTAGTTTCAGAAATAGGATGCAAACAACAATACGTGTTCCTCGAAACAAAATTCCAAGCCATCAGCATGTGTGGTTCCTAATGCATTCACCAGGCTCCAATGGAAAAACCAAAGGTTCTACTAGGGCTTCAACACCCAACCGTAAAGATCATACCTTTGCATATCACACAAGTTGTAAAGCAAGCTTATCTGACGAGGGTGTTTTAATGGCTGTGTCATTATCTGCAAATGTGTTCAGGGGAGGTTTAGGAAGTTCCTTCAATGGAGGTGAAGACCACACCAAGTTGGTCAAGTCAGTTCCGAACGTCAGAAAGGCTGTTAGAGCACAGCCTGTGATGAAGAATGTGAATGACATGGCAAAATGTGATAGTGTTAATGTAATTGGATCCACCTTCTATCTTTTAATATCAGGTGATATATGAATTCTGCAAATCCATAATGGCTGGCATTAAACAGAAACAAGGATTGATTCGAAAATGGAGAAAGGTTAGGATTCCTAGCATGATGATGACCAGCCATTGATCATCTGGGTTCCCCTCCCCCCCTGAGAATCAGAAATCTGTAAAACCAACATATATTTTCTCTATATGTACTTCTAATCCCTTAAATTTAAAGTAGACATGCAAATTAAAGTATTCAATGTGTTGAAACATCAATACTGTCCGTGGCATATAAACCTTATTGTCTATGGTATTACACAACAAAAAACTCATACGAAAAGTAAGTAACAAATTACGGTACCTTCCTGCCACAATTTAGCAACAGAGTACGCGATTGAGCAAGAAATCCACTTAGAGTTCAAACGTTGTATCGACCTTTAGCTGATCTTTCCCTACGAGAGTCATCCTGCAACATGCATCAGTCAGTAATGGTGAGAGAATATGCACCCAAATTCACGAGTATGCGAAGAAGTTTACATGGAAACTATATGTAATTTTATCATTGACATCGATGATCTCCTTCCACTTCCTTCCGATGCCCATCTGTATCACACGTATCAATTAACATTATACAAACACATGCAATTAGCTGAATTTCAAAGGGATAAAATCAATCATCAAAGGTAAGCAATAAATGAGTGGCTACGGATTCGGAGTGCTTCGAGAAATTATGTAGCGCAACAAAATGCCATTGCAATATGGACTTGTGACAGCATACTTTACAAATGAGAAAGCAATAAGCTCACACACAAAGAAAATGAAGTTTAGAGGACATCACCAGCAAAAGATGATGAAAGTGTGACTAACCAACTACAAAATGGGTCCATTCCCATCAAAGCATAACTTGTCGAATTCTATATAAATGGATGAATCATGGATTAAGGGGCACCTAATTGTTACATCAAGATAAATAGTCGTGTTGCACATTATAATTGAATATATGTGATGCAACAGAAGCAATCGGATAGCTTTAACCCTTTTCTCAACTCATGGAAACAAAAAACTTCTTGCAGAGTAATCACCAAAGAAAGTTACAAGTAGAAATTAGAAATGTTCAATCATGAGCACAAGGATTCAATCAATAAAACTTATATAGTGAAAATGATATGAAGATAGCTTGCCACAGAATCCGACTTGTGGTTCAGAAAACAAAGAGGTTCAGATTCAAAGCATCAACAGTTATTAAGATAAAAACCTGAGCAGCCTCATTCGTTGCTGTCTTGGTCCACAACGCAAGTTTGTCCTGCCTTTGGCGTACACTAGCAACCACACCGCAAATCTCATCCACATCATCAAATTGCTCCCCAATCAATGCCATCAACTGACCATGAAATGTGATCAGTTGGTCAAATAGGATAACATACCACCTATACTGAACATTATACAAATTTTGTATCGATAAGGGTAACAAATACTACTAGACACAAGATACCTACAGTTTCAAGCCACATGCTCTCAAGGTTAGACTTTCTGTTGCAAGGGACAGACCACTTTCCTCCATTAGCACACTCGGGATCTTCCCATTTAGGCTCAACCCCAGCCTTAAACAAGTGGAATTCAGCATTTCCAGGCAACTTGCTAGGCTTGAATATCTGATCATACAAACTGAAACATAACAAAATGTATGTTGAGCCTTAATTTTCAAAGAAAACAATAATAAGTAATAATTAAAATAGTGGAAAACATGAAGTTCCATCGAAGCTTAAGACTAAAAAAGATCAATAAACTGAATCAACAGGAAAGAGGATATGCTAACAATTCAGATTAGATTTTATATAATGAAAACAATCTAACAAAATTAACTTATTAAACCCCACCATCTCTCTCATTTAATAAACCAGCCGTCATATAGAAATTAAAGACCAAGAAAAGCACATCAGCATCTACATAACAATGAAAACCCAAATGGAGAATATGTTTTCTTTTTCCTAAACCAGCAGATCTTTATAAAATACATAAAAAATGAGAGGTGGGTTTTTGATGAAACAAAAAAAGGTACCACCAAAATTCTTCAACGGTGTCAAAGGTGTAAACTTTGCGTAAAGTGGTACCCCAAGCGGCGCCTTGTTTAGGCTTGGATTGGTTATCAAACCAAAACGTCCACTTTCTTTCAAGCTTATGTGTCTGCTTCTCAGCCCCTGTTACTGGTGTTTCTGCCACCGCAGCTGTAGGGACATTAACTTCCTCCGCCGCCTCAGTTGCCATAAGCTTTATATTTGTTGTTCTTTCCCCTTCAGACTCTTCGAAGAGGGAAGGGAAAGGGAGAGAGATTCAATATAATCTTTTTTAATTTTGGGTTTTCAATTATTAATGGACTTTTAGGATTAAACAAGTTGGTTTTTTCTCTCAATGAGCTTCTGTTTCGATTGTATTTCTTCTAAAAAGCCCAGTTTTAGCCTTATGAGTATTCTTAAATCTGCTTAACTTTCTGATAGATGTTTAAAATATATATTTTTTTAAAATAAATGTATAATATTTTTTATTAAAATAATATATATTTTTATGAGATAGATGTCTAAGATAAATTTGGGAAATGAATTTTTTCCTGAACTTAAACGCCAAATACTAAACATAAACCTTAAATCCTAACCTTAAATCTTAAACTCTAAACCTTAAACTCCAAATCTATAAATAAGAAAAAATTAATTAAGAGAATATTTTAAAGAACAAAGAGAAATATAACACAAAAAATCTTTGATAATATATATTTAAATCAAAAGTATTAAAATAGATGATTTAGATAATACTTATGTATGAATATGATATAAAAAATATATAATATATATTAATTTAATTAGTTAGAGACCATATCTTAAACGATGAAATGAGTTTATATAATAATTTCTCCTTATTCAAGTCGTAAAAGCAACCAAATTCTGTAATTTGTTTTTGTTGCTGTCAAAACTCAAAACTTCCATTTGTACAGAAGGGAATTCAATGACTAACTAACAAAACGTTACAAATCTAGCTGTTTCATTTCCTAATTCCATTTCTTCCGACACTATATCATTCTCCTAAACAGCATTAGCGACGACAAAGAAGAAACTCGACGACGATATTCTCTTAGTAATCAAGGTTGGCATTATGACCGGTTCGGCGCCATTCCATCTGCTGGAAATCAATATGATTTCGGCACAGGATTTGAAGCCAGTTTCTGGACGTAAAATGAAAACCTACGCAGTCGCTTGGGTGCATTCGCGACGAAAACTTTCCACCAGAATCGACGCCATAGGCCACACCAATCCCACATGGAACGACAAGTTTGTTTTCCGTGTCGACGACGAGTTTCTTCACTGTGATACATCGGCTATCACGATCGAAATCTACGCCGTGCATTGGTTCCGTGACATCCTAGTCGGGACCGTCCGAGTCATTGTCGGAAACCTTATCCCACCAGTTTCTCAATGGCGCCACCGACAAGAAGTCGAACTAGGGATGCGGTTCGTCGCACTTCAAGTCTGGCGACCGTCGGGTCGACCCCAAGGGATTTTAAACGTTGGGGTCGCGTTGCTGGATAGTACAATGATGAGCATGCCGTTGTATTTGCAAGTGGGGTCGTCGGCGGTCGGGTACCGACATTTAATGGGTGAAGAAGATCCATTTCAAAACTCCATTGTTAATCCTGTTTCAAGCACTACCAAAAGCAGTAACTTTCAGCATTTACTTAACGGGTTACTCAAGCCCGAACTTCGACGAACCAAGAGTGATTCGAGTTCCATTTTAGAATCAGAAACCGGAAAATCTAACAACAAGATTACTTCAAGAGAAAGTTCAATGGTAAATTACACGTCTGATAAAATTCCCAACAAGGAAAAGTCTAGTTCGATTATATCCGGCACTGAAAAAAACAACCACAAGATTAATTCAAGAGGGCGTTCAATGGTAAACTACGTGACCGATGAAAATACTAAGAAAGAAAAACCAAATTCCGAAACCTTGGAAAAAACCAGTAATGGTGCGAAACTAGGGTTGAAAACACCACCCGGTAAGTCATCAACCGGGATGAGATCCACCCGGCTGGATAACGGGGCTCCTAAAACTCTTGGTGGGTCGATAATATGGACGGATTCAGAACTGGGTCCGTCGCCATCAGAAGTGGCTGTGGCTATGAACCTGCAACATAACAAAATGGAGGAGACGGAGAGTTCATTGGCGGACGGGTGGAGTTTAGACGAAAGCATCGAAGGGCTTCAGTCGAAACTGGAAAGGTGGAGAACCGAACTGCCTCCATTGTACGACATAGGGGAGCTTTCAAGTTACATGTCGAGTGGGGTTCCGACAACATCGACGTCGAAAAACACAAGAACTGGTCGAAGAAATCCCCGCTGTAAGTCGTTTACATGTTTCGGAAACATTTTTGGATGTGGCGTTACGATAACTTGTACGCCTGGGGCATCTGGATCTAGAAAAAAGAGAATTTAGTACCCCTACCTGGTTTTAACTTGTAAGTAAAAAGAAAAGGGAAACAACTTATTTAACAACTTAAAAATGGCGTTTGAAGATTGATCAATCGAAGAAGATGAGACCATTTCCCCTTTCTGTCTTTTATTTGTGCTGAATCTATTTACATCCATTTTATGCTTGGGAGGAAAAAATTGCTATCAGTTTGTTTCTCCAATTTTATGAACCGTAATGAACTTATTTCTTATTTTAGATCCTAAGTTCCCATTTCTATTTTAAACACACGCATAAACATACAATACAGTGATTATAATAAATAATTTAATTAATGAATTATATTAATTAATTATATAAAAATATTTGATAAAATATATTGATAATTGTTTATTATTTGAATAAAAAAACTTATATGGACATGATTATACTTATTATTTATTTGAATAATTTATTTATTAACAATATTTTCTATTAATATTAATTAAATTACAATAATTATTTTTTTAATATCATGCATATACGAAAGGTGTATATGATATTTTTTATTTATAAAATTATTTTTTAATATCATTTTCATAACTAATTTTGATGTAAATATAATTTTTATTAAATTATCCTTTGTACATAATTTTATTAATTATTAAATATATATTAATTTTTATGAAATTATCTTCTTAATTTATAAATCGTTCACAATTTATGTTATTTAGAGAAATTTTTATAATTGGTAAGAACAAAAGTCTTTAAATTTCTTTTATTCAACCATTTCAGACCTTTGCTTATCAATACCAAGGTATCCGTCTCGATACGATAGGTCTTGTAATTAGATCTTAATCCAACATGTTTGGAGGCGACCAGTGAACTGCGGGACTAGACATTCTTTTTTCTCTGATCAAGAGACTGGACTTTTTCTGATGAAACAAAACGAAAATAATTGATTAGCATAATCCAATTACGCTACCTAATTAGGTTCTAACATAATTATAAGGATTAATTATCAGAATTTTTGGTCCCTAAGATATTTATTGTCCCTAAACTTTAATTGGATCTGGTACAATAAAAAAATAAATATAATCCTTTAATTATTATTTTAATTTTGTTTCATCTTTAATTTAACCTTTAAAATTTTAAAATTTTATCTTTTCATCGTCTTAAAAAAAATCTATTTCTCTAAAACTTTTCTGACCCTACCCCAAACTACAACATCATCATCATCATCTCAGATCAATGAGTGAAATATGTGGATTAGCTTTATATGAATACAATATATCGTATGTTTCATTGTTTTAACATATATTAGAATTTGAACAAAATAAAAGATAAACTAGACAGATAGTCACCATACTATGAGTTTAGTACCGATCTGACCAAAATGCTTTAAAAAGCGTCAAATACACCGGTGAACTATTAATTTGGTATTAAAATGGTCATCGACCGTTAAAGACCAAACGGATTGATGACGTGGTCGTTAAAATTAAAATGAAATAATTACACAATCACTCCCTGTTATTCATACATTTTTATAATTTAATCCTAATTTTATTATAATAAAATAATATAATTATTTAATTATATTTATATATATTTAATTTATTAATTTATTTTTACAGCGGAATTTATTGTTTGAGAATATGGTGAAAATATAAAGATTTAAAATCTTAAGGGTCAAATTAAAGATAAAATATAAGTAACAGAATAATTTAGGGTCTATTTAAGTAGTTTATCATTTTCTTATTATGACAGATCAACTTCCTGTTAAAGTTTATCGACAACAAACGTCTCGGTGACCATAAATTTACAGCCCGAAAACGTATGTGACTATATTGCTCGATTTTCAAAATCGGTGACTAAATTTATACTGGAGGCAAACAAACGTGACCTCCGCTGTAATTAACCTTATTTTATTTTATTAATTAAATAAAATTACTAAAACCTAAAAATTAATTTAAAAATAAAAAACTAAACCTTAAACCCTAAAATCAAAATAAAAATAAAAAATCTAAATCACTAAACATTAAATTACAAACTCTAAAATATAATGTTAAAATCCTAGATCCAAAACCTAAAACCAAAATCTTAAAAATACTAAATCATAAACACTAAATCCAAACCATAAAATCCTAAACCCTAAAATAACCAAAACCCTAAACCTAAAATCTTAAACTAATTTTGAGTTTTAAGTTTAGGGTTTATGCTTTTAGAGTTTCATATTTTCTATTTTAGGGTTTGAGTTATATATTTAGATTTTAGGATTTAGGATTTTATTGTTTTAAGGTCTAGAGTTTATGATTTAGTGTTTTGGATTTTAGGGTTTAAGGTTTAATATTTTTCGGCCTTTGATTTTAGGGTTTTAAGTTTTTGATTTAATATTTTTTATTTTTTAAATTAAAAATAATTTAAATAAATAATTTTAAAAAATGAAAATAATATATATATTTTAAATAATTTGAAATTATATATTTAGTCCTTAGAATTTTAATTTTTATTAATTAATTTAATAGTGTTCAACGATGTTCATCGTTAGTGGTGCTCAACAATGTTCGACGCACGTGGTAGACTCATCTATAAAATTAATTCTTTACTAAACAAAACAAAACAAAAAACATAAGAAAAAAATACAATGTAATTACTTGGTGAAACATATCCAATAGTTACTTTTAATTCAAGGGAAATTCAATAAAAAATAATTTCCTAAAATACCATCTTTTTTAATCATCTTTAAAGTTATTATTTAAAATATAATATTTTAAGAAATAAAATAATTGATACAATATTTTAAAAAACTAAAAAAAATCACTATTTATGTAAAATTTCTATATTTAGCCCTAAAGTTACCTATAAAATTGAATTAATTAATTGAGAATGTAAATAATAAAAGGTTAAATTTGGTAAGTTAAATACAATTCCATAAAAAAATAATTTCCTAAAATACCTACAAAATTGAATTGAATTAAATTAAATTAAGAATAAATTACTGTGTTAGTCGTTTTCGTTTACTCTCAGTACACTTTTAGTCATATATTTTGAAAAACAATCAGTAAGGTCACTATCGTTTTTAAGGTGTAAAGTTTTAGTCACTTAACCGTTAAATACCGACAAAAATATGATCTGGCACAGTAAAAAATGATAAATTACTTAAATAATCCTTAAACTATTATTATACTTTTGTTTCATCTTTAATTTGACTCAAAAATTTAAACTTTATATTTTTACCATCTTCCCAAAATAACCATAACCTTAACTCTTATCTCAAACCCTAAAATCCTCACCCAAACCTTTAATTTCTTGATATTGTTTATGATTGTTTAGATACTCAGGTCCAACGATACACTTCGTTGACAAACAGTACGATACGGGTCGGATACTTGCACGAAAAGTTGTCTGTGTTCTCGCAAATGACACCGTTGAGGAGTTAGCCGATGGGGTTTTGCGAGAGATGAGGTGTATTTATATCGGTTTTTTTCATTATATTTTTCACTTAAACATAAGATGATGATCAAAACAAGTTACGGTTATTATGAAGCTCAGGTTACTATCAGATAATCAAGAGAGATGGCAACTTTACAATTATGAGTTTGGAGAGAAGATGCTGTTCCTCTCATTCGGAGCAAAGAAAACCCAGAAAAATACTACTAACAAAACTAAACTGCACTGGCAAAATGCTACATGAATGAGCAAATATGTGCCCGTGACTGAGTTTAGTGTAATTACTTTTATAAATAAATTAATAAATTGTTAAATTTACAGACTGGTAGCAAAATTATACATTATGGTATGGCTTTAGAAGTTTTCTGACTCCAAACATGAAAACAGGCTAATGAATATTTTGTCTCGACAGCTGCGTTTTCAATATAGATACACTGAATGCAAAAGAAATAGATAGTTAGATGCGAGCTCAATGCTAGAAAATACGAAATGAATGTTTTGCTCTTTGCAAAGAAACAGGGATTTCATGTGGCTTTCCTTTCTCTAACCAAAACCAGATCCCATCATGTTCATCCTCTGCATGTTTTAAATAGTTAAATCAACTAAATTAGTTCAAGCGGAATGATTTAATTTTGTAAAGCACAGGTATAAACTTAGAAGTGCAGAAGTATATATTTGATGAAAGAAACATACCATCTTCACCTCCTAAGCATCCAACTATTCTTTTGTCCTAGTAGAACTTGACGACAGTAGGAGCTTCTAACAAGCGGTTTGGGGCAGGGATTTTGAGGTTTGGAATAAGGGTTAAAAGTTAAAGTTTTTTTTGAAAAATAGTAAAAATATAAAATTTTAAAATTTTAAGAGTCAAATTAGAGATAAAACAAAAATATAATAATAGTTTAAGCACTATTTAAATAATTTATTATTTTTTATTGTGCTAGATTATCTTTTTATTAATATTTAACGACACTTAACGACGTTGGAGTGACCAAAATCTTGCACCCAAAAATAATAGTGATCTTATTGATCGTTTTTCAAAATCGATGATAAAAATATATTGGGATAAACGAAAGTGATTATCACAATTGTTTACCCTTAAATTAATGGTATAAAGATAATTTAACCATTAACGTTTACAGTTTTTGTCGTTTTGACCCTTATTCTTATTTTGGGATAAATTTAGCCCTTAACCTATATCTTTTTGACAAATATCTTATTTTTTAACTAGCTTGATGACTGTACCGTTAAAAATTTAATGATGATACATATATATATATATGGAATATAATTTTAAGTGACATGGCATGTAACCTATCAAATGCATATATATGGAATATAGTTTTATTCCAATATAAAATATAAAATAATTAAGATTCAAATAAAATACTAAAAATTAATTAATTCTAAATATAAGATTATTAAACATTCTTAACTCTAACTACGATAAAATCAAAATCTTATACGAATTATGTTTATATTTTTAAGATGAGATTTTGATTCTATCGTAGTTAGAGTGTTTAATAATTTTTTTTATTTTAAAATTGATTAATTTTTAATATTTTATTTAAATTTTAATTATTTTATATCGAAATAAAATTATATTTCATATATATATATATATATATATATTTGATAGGTTACATTCCATGTCATTTAAAATTATATTCATATATATATCATCGTTAAATTTTTAATGGTCCAGTGATCAAACTAGTTAAAAAATAATATATTTATCAAAAAGATATAGACTAAGGGTTAAATTTATTCCAAAAAAATAAGGGTCAAAACGACAAAAACTATAAACGATAAGGGTTAAAATTATCTTTAAGCCTAAATTAATTGAGAATAAAAATAATAGGTATAAAGATAATTTTCACCCTTAACGTTTATAATTTTTGTCATTTTGACCCTTATTCTTTTTTTTTTGATAAATTTAGCCCTTAACCTACGTCTTTTTAACAAATAACTCATTTTTTAACTATCATTATAATTGAACCGTTAAAAATTTAATAGTAGTAACTTGTCATATATATGTGATAATATATTTTAAATAACATGGAATCTAACCTATTAAACATATACATATATAGAATATAATTTTATTCTAACCTAAAAATATAAAACAATTCAAATTCAAATTCAAATTCAAATTCAAATAAAATATTAAAAATTAATTTTTTATTCATTAAAAATTAATTAAATCTAAAATAAAAGGCTACTAAATATTTTCGACCTTAGTTATAGTAATCAAAATTTTATCTAAAAAAGTATGAACATAATCTGAAAAGAAAGGGTTTTGTAGAGTTTGTTACCGGTGGATCAAAGATAAATGATTTTGATAATAATCAATTGGATTATTATTATTTTAGTTTAGAATTTAAGTATTATAGTTTTAATCTAAATCGGATTTATAGGGTTTTATAAAGATATTTTAGTTTAGTTAGGGTTGAGAATATTTATTATTTTTTTAGATTTAATTAATTTTTAATATTTTATTTAAATTATAATTATTTTATATTTTATACTGGAATAAAATTATATTATATATATATGTTTAATAAGTTAGATTCTATGTCATTTAGAATATATTAGTATCACATATATATGATAAATTATCATTATTAAATTTTTAACGATTCAATTATCATGTTAGTTAAAAAATAAGTTATTTGTTAAAAAAACATAGGTTAAGGGCTAAATTTATAAAAAAAAAAATAAGAGCTAAAATAACAAAAATTATAAACGTTAATGGTAAAAATTATCTTTATGACAAAATAATAAAAGGTTAAATTTGGTAAGTTAAATACTATTCCATAAAAAATAATTTCCTAAAATTATAAAACCAGACTGTTCTTATTGCGTATTCACAGAGAATTCTGTTCCAACCCAAAATGATTTCTACAGTGCCTAAGCTTGTTGGTCCGCCGGCGATACATTCCATAAATCCACCCTCCACCGCCTTTTCCGACGTAGAAACTCTCGCCATCCAAGCCGGAGAATGCAAAGTCACCGGAGAACCAGCACGAGGATTAACTGAAAATTTATCTGTTACTTTTCTTTCATCTGGTAATCCGTGTTTGGACTTTTTCTTTCACGTGGTTCCTGATACACCGCCTCATGAGTTGATCGAACGGCTGGAATTGGCTTGGTCTAATGATTCTTTAACTGCTCTAAAACTGATCTGTAATCTCAGGGGTGTAAGAGGCACGGGGAAAACGGATAAAGAAGGGTTTTATACGGCCGCGCTTTGGCTTTTCAGTAAGCATCCCAAAACCCTTGCCTTTAATCTTAAAGCGATTTCTGAATTCGGGTATTTTAAGGATTTTCCGGAGATACTTTATCGGATCCTGGAAGGACCCGAAGCAAGAAAGATCCAGAAAAATGAATGGAGAGAACGGAAAAGAGGGAATAAGTCTTCTAAGAAAATCAAAAACCAGGGAAAATTCAAGCGAGATAGTGATGAAAAAGTGGAGGTTTCTGAAAAAGAAATTGAGGGTTGTTTAGAGAATGTGGAGGAAATGAGTAGAGGAATTGATAAGGATAAAGCTAGGGCTTTGAGGAAAGAGAGGGAGCGAGCGAAAGCAAAAAGGGCTTTAGATAAATACAATTCTGATTCAAATTATAGGCTTTTGTTTGATTGCGTTGCTGAACTTTTTGCTGATTATTTGAAATCTGATATTAAGAATTTGAGTGATGGGAAATTGTTTGATATCAGTTTAGCTGCAAAATGGTGTCCTTCTATTGATTCGTCTTATGATAAGGCTACTTTGATATACGAAGCAATTGCTCGGAGAGTTTTCCCTAGGGAGAGCGAGAAAGAGTACGATGGGTTGGACGAAGCGCATTATGCATACAGGGTTCGGGATAGATTGAGGAAACAAGTGCTTGTTCCCTTGCATAATGCACTTGATTTGCCGGAGGTATACATGAGTGCAAATAAATGGAACACACTTCGTTACAATAGGGTGGCATCTGTTGCAATGAAGAACTACAAGGCGTTGTTCATGGCGCATGATAAGGAGAGGTTTGAGGAGTACCTTGGGCAAGTGAAGTCCGGGAAGGCGAAGATCGCTGCTGGAGCGCTGCTTCCCCATGAAATAATTGGGTCATTGAATGACAAGGATGGAGAGGAAGTGGCTGAGCTACAATGGAAGAGAATGGTGGACGATGTTGCTATGAAGGGAAAGCTAACCAACTGCATTGCAGTTTCTGATGTTTCCGGGAGTATGTCGGGGATACCAATGGAGGTTTCGGTGGCACTTGGATTGTTGGTGTCTGAGCTCAGTGAGGAGCCGTGGAAGGGAAAACTGATTACTTTTTCTGATAATCCAGAGCTTCATTTGATTAAAGGAGACACTCTTAAAGCCAAGACTGAGTTTGTGAGGAACATGGAGTGGGGTGGTAGCACAGATTTTCAGAAAGTGTTTGATCAGATATTAGCAGTTGCAGTGGAGGGAAAGCTCAGTGAAGAACAACTAATAAAGAGGGTATTTGTTTTCAGTGATATGGAGTTTAATGATGCCAATGGGATTTATTCTAAACAATGGTCTCAATTTTATGCTCAACGTGACAATTATGATGAAATAGATTGGGAGAAGTATCGAAAGGAGTTGGAGAAGAATATGCCCAACTATTGGAAAACTGATTATGAAGTTATACAGCAGAAGTTCCATGATAATGGGTACAAAAGGGTGCCAGAGATCGTTTTTTGGAACCTGCGGAACTCATCTTCGACTCCAGTGGTTGGTACCCAGGATGGAGTAGCCCTGGTGAGTGGTTTTTCGAAGAATTTACTGACATTGTTCTTGGAGGAAGGTGGAATTGTGAACCCTCAACAGGTAATGGAATTAGCCATTGCTGGGAAAGAGTACCAGAAACTTGCAATCCATAATTGATATGTAACAAGTTGTTCTCAGTTTTGATTATGGATCATAAATGGATGCTTCTTGAATAATTACTTGGCACTTCCTGTACTGGTAAGGGAGCAGGTTTTGAATAATTACTTGTTCTTTGTTTGAAAGACTGCTGATCCAGTTCAATTTCATCTTCAATAAATAAATATCTTCTATATGTTGCTCTCATTTTTCATTTTGTCATGTTTGACCGTCATGATTATTCTGCTGGTTTTGTTGTCATGGTTGATGATATTAAGTTCCACTTCCATGGATCTTGATCAGTCTGATTATGTTAAAGACTCCCATGAGAGACTTGTTGATGAATTGAATACCCTTGTCATCCTTTGTTACTAAGGAATTATGTTAAATTCTTCCTGGTGAGACTCTTTGAAGTCTACATGATTTTCCTGTTTTATATTTCACCTTTCAGGCCATCTAAGATGTTCTGTAGATTAAACGAATCTGTTTTATGTCTTGTGTGAATTCATTATCAGTCAAGGGCTGATATTTTCTCAATGAGGAAGATGAACAAGTTATGATCATCCAAAAATTGAATTAATATTAGCTTTTGTAGGTGTATGTTAGATCAATAATCCATGAGTGTCATTGGGTGAGCAAGATTCGACTCGAAAAAACTGAATAATTCTAGACGAAAATATTTGATTTGTCTTGGCTCGACTTTAAATGCTATACATTCAGCTTAAAAAAATTTCAAATAAAGTTCGAGATTAATATTTGATTTGTGTTTGTACACAAATCCTTACAAAGTATACACAACGGCCTACGAAAACCGTAAGAAAAAAGTTATGTACACAAAAGGAGGCATCCAATGGTAGGATTTGTGTACATACACAATTTCCTACAAGAATACACAATATGGCACCAAAACGGTAAGAATTTGTGTTTGTACACAATTCCTTACAAAGTATACACAACGGCTTACGAAAACTGTAAAAAAAAAGTATGTACACAAATCCTTACGACTTCAAAACCAAGAGCTAAAGGAGGCATCCAAGGGTAAGGATTTGTGTACATACACAATTTCTTACAAGAATACACAATATGACACCAAAATAGTAAGGATTTGTGTTTGTACACAATTCCTTACAAAGTATACACAACGGCTTACGAAAACCGTAAGAAAAAAGGTATGTACAAAAATCCTTACG
Source organism: Abelmoschus esculentus (assembly GCA_035048815.1). Classification (NCBI taxonomy): domain Eukaryota; kingdom Viridiplantae; phylum Streptophyta; class Magnoliopsida; order Malvales; family Malvaceae; genus Abelmoschus; species Abelmoschus esculentus. The sequence goes on from JAUCBN010000012.1 coordinate 4,959,787, forward strand.
ACTTCAAAACCAAGAGCTAAAGGAGGCATCCAAGGGTAAGGATTTGTGTACATACACAATTTCCTACAAGAATACACAATATGGCACCAAAATGGTACGAATTTGTGTTTGTACACAATTCCTTACAAAGTATACATAACGGCTTACGAAAAACGTAAGAACAAAGGTATGTACACAAATCCTTATGGCTTCTAACCATGAGTTAAAGGAGACCATCTAAAGGTAAGGGTTTGTGTACATACACAAATAGCTATGAGTATACATAAATTACCACCAAAATGGTAGGATTTGTGTATGTGCACAATTCTTTATAAAGTATACACAATGGCTTACGAAAAACGTAAGAAAAAATGTACGTACACAAATCCTTACGATTTCGAAATCATAAGCTAAAGGAGGCCATCTAAGGGTAAGGATTTGTGTACATACCTTTTTTTTATAGTTTTCTTAAGCATTTGTGTATATTTTGTAGAGATTGTATACATACATAAATCCTTACATCTCTTATACCAATTTTATGTATTCTTGTAGTAAATTGTGTATGTATACAAATCCTTACCTTTGGATGGCTCCTTTAGCTCATGGTGAGAAGTTGTAAGGAATTGTGTACATACCTTTTTTCTTACGGTTTTTATAAATTATTGTGTATACTTTGTAAGGAATTGTGTACAATATTTATTCGTATATTTTTTATTTGAATATTTTTTATTCAAATATTTTTATTTGAATATTTATTATACGAATATTTTTATTCAAATATTTTTATTTGAGTATTTTTATCGAATATTTTTATTTGAATAGTTATTATACGAATATTTTTATTTGTATATTTTTTATTTAAATATTTTTATTCGTATACTTTTTATTCGAATATTTTTATTCGAATATTTATTATACAATTTTTTTTGTTCAAATATTTATTATATAAATATTTTTATTCAAATATATTTTATTCGAATATTTTTATTCAAAATTTTTTATTCTAATATTTATTATAAGAATATTTTTATTTGTATAATTTTTATTCGAATATTTTTATTCCAATATTTATTATATGAATTTTTTTATTCGAATATTTATTATATAGATATTTTTATTCAAATATTTTATTTGAATATTTTTATTTCAATATTAATTATACGAATATTTTTATTCGAATATTTATTATACGAATATTTTTATTCAAATATTTTTATTTAAATATTTTTATTCAAATATTTATTATACGAATATTTTTATTCTAATATTTATTATAAGAATACTTTTATTTGAATATTTATTATACGAATATTTTTATTCGTATATTTTTTATTCGAATATTTTTATTCTAGTATTTTTATTCAAATATTTATTATATGGATATTTTTATTTGAATATCTTTTTATACGAATATTTTTATTCTTATATATTTTATTCGAATCTTTTTATTTAAATATTTTATTCGAATATTTATTATTTGAATATTTATTATACGAATATTTTTATTTGAATATTTGTTATATGAATATTTATTATATGAATATTTTTATTCGAATATTTATTATAAAAATATTTTTATTCCAATATTTATTATAAAAATATTTTTATTCAAATATCTATTATACGAATATTTTTGTTCGAATATTTATTTTATGAATATTTTTATTTAAATATTTATTATATAAATATTTTTATTCGTATATTTTTTATTTAAATATATAGAAATAAATTGGGTAACCATTATTTATTAAAAAAATGAGGGTTTACATTGAAAACGGTTAATAACCGGTTACCAATTACCCCTTATTAGTGGGGCTTCATTTAGGCGTTTTTTAAGGCGCTGTTTTTAGCCTTGCCCTAAACTATCTATAAAAACAAGAATCTTGAATTATATTCAATATTAAAGACTCATATTTACAATAAGAAAATAATAATGTAAAAATTAAGTGAAATCGTAGTATTTTTTTTTAAAATTCATTATTGTGAATTCAGAACTCAAAAATTAAACTCTTATACCACTAGATGTAATTTCCTAAAATTGATTTAGAAAAAATATAAAATTTAAAAAGTATAATAAAAAATTATATCCCTCAAATAACAGATTTTAGATTTAAATATTTTATAAAATATAATTATAATTAAATAATAATAAATATTATTGTAAAAAATTACATTTATTTGTAAAATTTATAAAACATTTTGATAATTAAATTAAATATTTATAATAAAAGCCATAATTTCACGTTGAAACATAAATTATACAACAGGGAGGTAAAAGAGAGGAAAAATTTTTTTTTTTGGATAAGTAAATTTATTATTCAAGAAACAGAAAAAACTGCTACAACAAACTAAAAAGCTTAATGGGATACCATCTCCTTAAAGAATTTCCCAAGCAGTTAATATATTGTTCTGTACATTTTTTAGCTTAAAATCTTTATACTTTAAACGAAAACAAACAATAGATTTTATATATTCAAATAAAGCAAAACAATCTCTATGTGCATCACGAAAAATTCTTCGATTCCTTTCCTCCCATATAGAATAAATGAAAGCCTACCATGCCACTTTTAATATAAGTGCTGCAGAGGATCTTCCTTTTAGACTAGCCATTATCCAACAGATCTTTGCATTCCAATCCAGAGCGTCCCTATGAACATCACTGCTTAGAAGAATAATCTTCCACACATCCCTTGAATAACAGCAATCAAAAAAAATATGATCCTTTGTCTCCTTCGAACTACGACAAAGCAAACAGATGCTATCATTTTCAAGTCTCATACGCATCAACATTCCTTTGGTAGGAAGCCTATCAAGTAAGGTCATCCATGTGATCACTGCATGTTTAGATATGTGCATAGAAAACCATGTAACTTTATGCCATGAAACTCTCTTCCTTGTTACCCTTATGTTATTCCAAATTTCTCTCACACCAAATAACTTATCAGCAATCAACACAGATGAAACTAGTTCCCTCATTTTTAAAAGTTTTTTAAATGTCCAGCTATAATGGTTTTTAATGTCCATTCGCCAAAAATCTGCACCCTTAATAACATATGCCTTGATCCAAGCAATCCAAAGAGACTCTCTCCTAGATAGAAGCTTCTGAATCAAACGAATCATACAAGCCTGATTCCACTCCCACAAATCCTTCAAGCCAAGATCTCTTTCATTTTTTGGTAGACATATTTGCTTCCAACTCACTCTTGCACCAGTAGCTGCAATATTCTTTCCCTTCCATAGGAACCTACAACACAAGGATTCAATTTCATTGACAACCCTTTAGGCAGAATTACCTCCATGCACCAGAAATTAGTCATACTAAAGAGAACAACTCTAATAAGCTGCAATTTTCCAGCATAACTGAGGTGTTTTCCTGACCATTGATCTATTATGTTTTTAATCCTTTCAATAAGCAAAATACAATCGTTCTTGTTTAATTTTCGAGTGACCAAAGGTAAGCCTAAATATCTCACAGCCAACACGCCTAATTTAAATCTAGTTGCTGCTTGGATCTCTTCTTGTTTTTGAATTGTCACTCCCGAAAAAAAAATCTCAGTTTTTTCTACATTCAACCTTAACCTTGATATTTCATAAAATTTCTCCAAGACACACTGAATGCCTATGATTGAATCCAGATTTTCCTTGCAAAAAATTAAGAAATCATCAGCAAAACATAAATGAGTTAGATGAACCTTTTTACATTTAGGGTGACCCATTCTAACAGCAGCATCCAACATATGCTAGAAAACATTCATTGTCATGACAAACAGGTATGGCGAAAGAGGATTTTCTTGTCGAACCCCACGTTGCCCATCAAAATAACCCACCAAACTACCATTAAGAGAAACTGAAAACTTAAAACCAGTAAAGCATGCTTGGATCTAATCTCTGAACTTCGAAGGTAGACCCAAAGCCTCTAAAATACTCACAAGAAAGCTCCAACTTAATGAATCAAAAGCCTAGATCTACCTTCAAAGCACGCTTAGGAGACAAAACCTTCCTATTATACCCCTTAACAATTTCTTGAGTCAATAAGACATTATCTGAAATGCCCCTACCTTGCATAAAAACAATCTGATTCATTGTAATCATTTCTGAAAAGGCTCTTGACAAACGAGAAACCAAAATCTTAATAATTGTCTTATAAATGACTATATAACAAGAAATAGACCTAAACTCTTTAGCTAAAGAAGTATTTGATTCCTTAGGAACAAGAGCAATTGTGATAGCATTGAGGGAAAACATTACTAAACATTGTATTACAGAAACTAATATTTAAATTTGTAACTTTTAAGGAAGATATTCGTATAAAAAATTAAATATTAATATTTGAATTTATACGACTTCGGATTCCATAAGCACGAAACTCGGGGGATATCTCGAAGCGAAACATTGCTGGGAGAGAAAAGTCAAAATGTCTGCAACTCAGAGCCAGCACGTGCTTCGCCTGGTCCTCTCCTGCCGCAGCATCAAGGCTCACGTCACTCAGCCGGGGACCTCCTATATCGTCGCTATGGCCTCCTCCACTGAACAAGAATTCCTCATCCAATACCGATCCAAGCTTGATCAATTCCCCCGCTCCCGCCGATTCTGGGACGCCAAAGTCGCATCCAGAGTCGGAGAGAAACTCGGATTACGCTTGAAGGAAATCGGCATCCAAAACATCGCCATCGATGTCGATGAAGAGATATCTAGACCTATGGACCGCCGTAGATTGATTTTACCGGTCTTTGATTCGTTACGCCGCGTTGGTGTCGAGATCGACGGTGCCGAGAGATTGAATGAAATCGGGCCTAATCAGGGTTAGTCTTTTCATTGCTCAATAATGTTTGCCCTATTTTCTGTAGTGAAAGATTTTTTGGGTGCTTTTATTTGCAGAGTTTAGGCTTCTGAATAAAATTTAGCGTGATTCAAATTTGTTGCTTGCAAAACCCTAACTTCGATAGCTTCTTTTCCATAAGATTGGCATATCGCTTGTAACAATTATTCAAACGCACTGAACTGTTGTAAGCTTTAACATTTATATATTTATTATTGAACTAAATCTGCAAGTAAAGCTTGTAGAATTCATCTTTGAGGAGATATGAATATACTATTTAGCTATATGCTTGGGTTCATCTTGCTCTGTATTTTAGTTTTGAATTAAATATCCGAGTAAAAGTTAGATTTCATCTTTGAATTGAGATATATGAAAATTCTATTAAGCTGAATGTTCTGGTGAATTTACTCCATTCTTTATTTTAGTTAAATCTTTAAATGTCTGAGAAGAGCTTGTAGAATTCATCTTTGAATAGATATATATGAGCATACTGTTGAGCTAAATGCTGGGGTGAAACTTTGCTTAAAGTGTTATCCTTGAACTACATGTGTTAGTTAAGCTCACATAATCCTTCTTTGAATAGGATATATGAACATACTGTCGACCAAAATGTTTGGGTGAAACTTGCTTAATTATTTATCGTTGAACTAAATGTCGGTGTTAAAATTTGCAGAATTCATAGTGAACCATGCTTCCTAAGTTACTATTGAACTAAATGTTCAAGTAAAGCTTGTAGAATTCATTTCTGAACAGAGGTATGTAAATTTGCTAGATATATGACATGTTAATAAAATGGTTATGACCCATTGGAACTCAAATGTTGATTCTAGTTTCCAGCCCTTCTACAGATAGAGAAGCATTTAAGTTTTTGCTAGATTTTCACATATCCACATCTGCAATGTGGGTGAAAAAGAAAATTGCTTTTTAAAAGAAAAAAGAGATGTTACCCAATGATGAAGAAGTTACTTGATTAGTTGAGTAGTTTTGAAATAAATAAATGGGGAGAAGATAAAGAAGACATAATTATCTATTCTTGCATACTTTTATTACTATTTCGTATATTATGGGACATTCCTATCACATTATCCATGGGACCAACCAATAAAAAGCCCTTATTTAATTGTTTTTTCCACTCATCATTTTTTCAAGTGAATCTTCACTAACATTTATTGTAAATTAAGTTTAAAACAATTTTTACTAAGTGAAGATTCATTTGATAAAAATGATGAGGTGGAAAAAATAATTAAATGGATATTTTTTTTATTAATTGATCTCATGGATGACGTGGTGGAAATATCCCATAATATAGTTTCTCTAATTGTAGTGTTGATCATATGGTATGTTACTATGTTTAGCCACTAAGCAGTTATTTTGCTTTTAGTGTTGATCATATAGTGTAAAAGATTTTAAGTCTGGCTGGTTAATGCCGAGTAGGATTGAAATCTTCGAAGATCCAGGAACCAATTCTTTCTTGCAGGTGGTACTATAACGTGGCTTAACTCAAAAATAGGTGTTTGAATTATTTTTTTTTAAAATAGATGTCTAATATATTTTTGGATTGGATCATTCTGTTAGTGTTTTGAAGTGACACTGTTAAAAAAATTGTTTAATTAAAAAATAAGTGCTCAAACTATATACGTGTTCTGAGATAGGTGCTTACTAATGGGTTTATTTAACTAAAATAGGTTTTTAAAGTTTTATTCTGATAGTGTTTTATAATAATACTGTTAAAAGGAATCATCAATCAATCTTAATTTAACATGTTTCTATTTAAATTTTTATAAATAAATTGAAAAAAATATAATTTTGAAATTTTTTAAAAAAATCTTAAATTTCTAAAATAAGTCTTAAATCACTAAAATAATTTAAAAAATCATAATTTAACATGTGTCATCAATAGCCGGTCGGATTTCGTTATCGCCTGAAATCACTATCCGATTTTTTTCAATCAGCCGTTTTTAGAAACGGACAATATTAGGCATATGGAAAGTTTTAGTGTTAATTTTTGTTATTTTGAGCTTATTTTTTTAATAAACCTAATCCTCAATTTATATTTTCTGTGAAAACTAAATTATTATAATATCAATAATGTGAAAACTAAATTATTCTTATTCTAAAATATTATTATAATATTAATAATTAAAAAATAATTTTCAAAGAGAGACCGAAGTTAAAAAGAAGAGAGATTTAAATAAATCGGGGCTAACATTTTTTAAACTAAAAAAAAGTTATTTATCTGATTTCTATTTTTAGTTGTTAAAATTTATAAATGATCATTGAACTATTTAAAAATAATTATGGTTTTTTTAAATTTTATATAATAAATAATAAATATTAATTTGTCATAAAATAAACACTAAAACCGTTAATTATTATTATGTGAATAACGCGATAATTACGTAAATTTATATAATGGTACATCAATCCTCCAATTGAGTCCTAATTTGAAAATTGTTTAAGTTAGCACTCATTGTTTTACATATTCTTTTAATTTGATGTTATTCTTAATTAAAAATAATTTAATATTTTTTAAATGTATCATCATTTGATTAAAAGAAAAGAAAATTATTAAATTTTATATTATTTAAAATTAGACCAAACCAAGTGAATGCGTAAATAATAAGATTAAATTTATTAGTTTTTTATAATAACTACTAAATTCATTGAAGATATTATAATTATAACGTATTCGAAAAGGATAATAACGAGATTTATCTACTAAAAGTTATTACAACTAAAAAAAAAGTGAATACTTTCATAGAGATAAGCATACCATCAAATTCCATAAGCTTTTATGAATCTCATTGTCTCTATTAAATCGAGATATATAATAGACTTAGTATTAAAAAGTGCATCAGAGACGCTGTGAGGTGTTGATAAAATACATGCAGGGACTGAGATCAGATGACTCGTAAGATGTATATGTTTTCAGACGCTTTTTGTCTAAGACATGAGACTACGGGTTTTATCACTTAGATGTGTTTAAAAAATATGAAAAAAAAAAAAGTAATCTAGTTGAAGAATAAGAACAAAAGATAATTTTTTTTAGATTTATTTTAATTTTCTCTATGCGGTAGAAGTAAACCTTGAAAGTTGGACCCGTCAAAATCAGTTAATGATAAACTCGTTCTTTTTAATCTGCCCCAAATGTCTTAACAAAGGTGAAAAAACCATGATTCACAATGATGAAATAGTATTTTTTTTAAAATAAATTAGGATTATTTTTATCTTTTCATTAATATTTTTTTATTTTATTATTAATTTTATTAATTTTGTTACTCAAATATTTATTCTAGATCAAGAAATTAATATTAGTATTAATATTAATATCAATTAGAATAATAAAATGAGATTTTTAATATATATATATTTTTAAATAAAATGTTATAATTATATATTCTAATAATATAATTTATTAATATTTTAATATATTTATTTTTAATAATTTTATAATTTATGTATAATTTAATTATTTTAATCTTTTTAGCATCTATAATATAATTATCATACTTTTAAGTATAAAATATATTATAGAATTTATTTACAAATTTTTAAGATAAAAGTGCATCTTACCTACGAAAGGCAAGTGTCTTCGCCTAGCACTTCATACCTTGACTCCAAGGATCTTTTGCACCTCAGAACGCCTAGCATCTTTTAAACCAAGTTAACGGGTGAAAAAGAATAGTGAGAGACCCAAACTATTAACCAGAATATTCTATTGTTTAGGACTAATTACATAGGTAATCAACAACCAACCGAGGATCTAATTTTGTGGCCACTGAAAAATCATAATAAAAAACCAGGATCGTTAAAATCTCAATGCAAACAACAACCGTGTTGGTGTATTGAAATCATGCCGAAAGAAATATAAATATATCATGAGAACAGAAAAATCACAATGATATATATTTTTATTAAAATATAAAAACAAAAAAAATAAAAAATAATAGATATGATGGTCAATAATTAATATTAAAATTAATTATTAATCACTAACAAATAATAAACTGAGTTAAAAAATTCACTCTCTAAAATTAATGAAATGCTCATTTATTGCTTTTTGATAATAAAATTAATGAACGATGTTATATTGTAATACTAAAAAGATTTTAATTGAAAATTTAGTTTTTTCCCTAGAACATGAAAATCATATTTATAAATATATACCCGTGACTACAGAGGATTTGAGAGAACTTTTGAAGTGATTTGATCTGTAAATTCTTTTTGTAAATTTATTTTTAAAATATTATTTAATTTACTATTTATATTATGAATATATTAAATAAAGTTATTTAAAGAAAATTAGTTGCATGGATTTTTATGCAAATATTACAATTTTATTTTTGTAAAAAATATATATTATCCTAACAATTTGATAAAAATTTATTTTCTGGTCATCTTATATTCCCAACTAAATAGAATAAGCTTACGCTCTTAAAGGAACTTGATGTGTTCATGTAACGCTATAATCACCGTACCTGGTTCACAGGCAAACCAAACCAAACACGAACAGTAGACACCAAGGGATATTCCATTGAGATGGAGAGAACTGGGAACCAACTCTATTGCTTTAAAACTACAAGTCACAGGCATTACAAATCAATCTGTATTGATCAGTCAATTTGTTTTCATGTCAGGAATAACAGATGAGGTACTGGTTGAAGATGAGGGCTGCTTGACAACTGCTCACAGGAGTCTTCACTCAAAACACAAATTTAAGTGCACTACAGATTCATGGTTTGTTACCTCTCAGTCTCCTGTCCAGTGTATTAATTCACTGCGGTTGACTAATAACTTCGACACTTGTTCCTCGGATTCGGTATCGTTAACAACACCCCGGCATCTTGGAAAACCACAGTAGCATGCCAAACGCTCATCAATGGAGAAGAACCTACAAGACGAACAGAGGTCAGGGTTGAAGATAATTGATGAATAAATGGAGGCAGAGGAGTAGAGGAGAACCTATAATCATATGTAAGCTCCTCCCATCGTTTAATATCTCGCTTTGCAAATATGATAATGTGCTCATCGCCGTGAACACTAATCACTCTTGAATAGCAATTCGGCTGCACAAAGGGAAAAGGATAAAAATTCTAATATCTTTTATATGAGTTTTGTTCGATAGAAACGGATACCGTTACAATGCCACATAAGCGTTCTAGGACACAAGTATTTCTGGCAGGTTAAGAAACTATATTTCCCTCCGAACAATCTCAAATTTATCCCATGTCCAAGATGCAAAGAACAACAAAAATCTTGTGGATTGATGAAGGTTAGGAAATTACATTTCTTAATTTCTAGCAGATGAAATTTAGGGATTTAACAATAATTAGATGCATATATATTAGCTAATGATTTTATGTAATCCTTCTTAGATTTGGAACTTTTTTATACTATAGATATGTGCCATTCTTATCAATAAAAAAAGGATAGAACAATTCTCCAACTAAAAATCTCTATTTCCTACATGGTATCCGAGCTGGAAAGTCTGAAAAATTCCAACAAGATGCTTGATACTGTTCTTTTTAATGGTTCTACCTTAGCCAATGTAAAAGATATGGAAAAGTTATAGTTAAAACTATTTGGTTCTATCTTAGCCATCCGTTGTAAAAGATAATACTTTTTAAGGGATTCTACATCAAAGATCCAAGTTGGGACAGTGTACCTATCAGCTTGAGGGGAGTATAGATTCATGTGATCATTGTCTAATAGTGACATATTTCAGCTAGGAAAGTACGGAAAAACTTAGTTATGCCTACATCTTTCACAACATAATTTAATTCATGAACTGCTTCAATTTCTAGTCATGATATTCCAACTAATGCATCAACTATCTCAAACGTACCATAAGTTGAATGCAACAAATACTCCCAGAGCATGAATAGCAAGAGGAAAGCTAGAGACGTCTCAAGAGAGATGCAGAAACCAACAACAATAGTTGCAAAGAGATGCAGAAACCAGCAACAAAAAGCTGCATTTTATCAACCATGGCTGTGCAAGAACATTGTTTTGTCCTTTTCGTTCAAGTCAATGACTTCCAGGAAAGGGCTAAGAAACAGCACATGAAATGAGTTGCTGTCAAAGAGATTTTTTCCAGCAAAAGAGATATTGCTGAACATTTTAGCATTTGAATGCAACATCTCAGACCTCCATCTCAGAGGTCATCAATGGAGCAAATTTGCTCCCAAAAAAGGCATCACATCCAAGATCCAAGCTGGTGTTCTACTATGTTTACTTATTAGCTTGAGGGGGAGTGTAGATTAATGAATGTTAGGAATTACATTTCCTAATTTCTAACAGCTGAAATTTAGGGATTTATCAATAATTAGATGCATATATTAGCTACTGATTTTATGTAATTCTTCCTATAGGCACTTTGGTATAATACTATAAATGTGCTAATCTTATCAATAAAAATCAAGATATAGGGAATAGTTTTCTCTACCTCAAAAATCTCTGTTATTCTACAAACCTTCATTACCATCCCATATAAGTACACCATTTAGTGGACTCCTAATACCCATGTAAAGGTAAAAACGGAACGAACACAAAATTGTATGGCAAGAATTCTAATACAAACATCTTATGTAGCCACATGATTAGAAACAGAATGGCACAACACATGCCAAATTCCGAAAAACAAGGGTGAAAAGCACTTACCTCACATGAGTGATTGATAAGATGTGCTATGCTTCCTGCTCTAGTGGCATCAATCACTCTTTCATTATCAATTCGAAACAAATAAGTCCCAGCACCCTGAGAGATAAAAGTTCTTAACAATTTTCAAACTTTGACAATGAACACTCTACGATTGCCCATACAACTATAATCCAGACATGCCAAGTTGCCAATATATGAGATAATAGAGAACTTACCACTAATGAGTTGTAAATGAAATGTTCCCTCCTATCAGCTATAGAAGGTCTAACAAGTTCACCGGTATATTCAATCACCTACAGATAACAAAAGATGTATTTCATGTACTCAAGAAAAAACATCCAGAGAATACTACAATAAATAATAACAAATTGGCGTACCATGTCTCCTGCCGTATGTGGATGCTTTGCAAAGATCCCAAACCCATGAATTCCCGATTTCCCTAGAACCAAATGCACTTCAAATTATCAAAGAAAAACTAGGAAAAAAACAAATGCAAAACAACATAAAGGAACAAGTGATTAATTTAAACATCCAGATGATTCTTTAAAGGGGAAAACTACTAGCACAGATTGTAGTGATTATGTGATTAAGCAGAATAAAACACTACGCTAGTAAACATATACTCAAAGGCATTGGATGATCCTTCAAAGGTGGCACACAAAAGGTTTGGGGTTTGAATAGTATCTACAATCACTTATTTTACTCACAAGTTGCACAAAAATAAGATGTTAGTAGATTTCAATTCAATGGAACAACCTCTATCCCCAACACTACCATTTTACTTCTTTTCCTTACAGAGAACATCTTACATGGAATTAAAAAATTGTCCAACCTGGACAACATCTTAGCACAAATGAAGTAATTCCATATCTGAACCTGCAATAGGTCCCATGAAAAAAGGCCCAAGAAGAAATCCTTGAATCCAATCTTGTATTGACAGCAATTTTCTTGCTTTAACCTCACAGATCATAATTCTAGGATATGAAGAATGTTGACTACCATTTTCCTATTACTACACATCACATAATAACAAAGTTCTACGCCCAACGCCTCACACACGCACACACAAAAATGGAAAAAAATAGTAATCACTTACCAAATGCCAGTCTTTTTCGAATGGTCTGCCTCATGTAATCATACTTCTCAGCCACAGAGAGAATGTTGTTAGGAGCATCAAGCTGGGGGGCTTTAAGCTTGTTAAAACTAAAAGAGAACTTGATACCATTGACTCTATTGTTAGGCACTGTGGTGCCTGACATTGCATGTTGACAGAAGCCACCAACCAAGTAGGGCTGGTTCTCTACAAACGAGCGCTTTAGGGATGCAGCAGCAAGGGCTTCAGGTTCTTTTCGACCTCTTCTTCCAAAATGGCTATAAGGCTCTGCACCAAACAAAAAATTGGCTTATAGTATCCAGCTTTGATCTAACAGTTTCAACAAACTAGACAGCTGAAAATATTAACAATTCACTGAAGCCAAAAATTGCTTCTCAAGATACGATATATAGGATAACCTTTTATGGAATGCTATTTTTCATTTTTCTTAGTCATTTGAGAGAGGATAGCAAACTTCATAGGAGTAAATCTCCTATATGCAAGGAATTATTCCATTATGAGTAGGATTGAACATTGATAGGATTGTGAATATGCTGAAAACATCTCGCTCATGCATGAACCAGAAGATAAAATAAACACAATTTACTCCCTAACTCACTTAAATCTTATCTATATAAGCAATCTAAAAAGTGCTAGTTAGCTGGCTAGCTTAGCCGATAATACCCCTTCACCTTTTGTAGAACTAAGACACAATGCCAAGTGCCTTTAGAAAAGGGGAAAGTTATATACCCACTCCTAGAGCTATCATATAAATGAGCCATGAGCCAAATTTAGATGTACACAATTTGAAATAATATAATTATAAGTATAAAAAATCAATGATTAAAATTGATTGAGGAAGAAATAATCCACCCACACTTTAAAAATTCCTAACACATTGAAAGCAAGAGACATTGAAGGAATCAAATTTTAAGGTAACGAGAATATCAAATGTACAACTAATGAAGATAATGCAAGAAGCATTAGCATACCGGTCCGAGCACAACCAGATGGATTCAGAGGTGGAGTGTAATCAGAACAATGACGCACTATTCTGCCAACACGTTCATCGGATGCTTCTACTCGATCATTAGATGGTTGCCTATGCTTCTTGCAAAAGGAAAGTAGACGAATACATTGATCTTCATCATCTTCATCTACAGAGAGGAGAAATAGTCTGTCCTCATCCTCAAGCTAAGAAACAATAAAAACAAGGCAAATTGGAAGCATGTGATCCATGTTATCCATCAGTTACAAACTGAATGATTACAATTACTCAAAACAATGCGAAAATATAACTGCAAAGAATTCCCTAAACTAATTTCATAATAGGCTGATACTACCTCAACACAGAGACCTGCAGCACGTGCACAAAGTGGATGATATGCTACCCGGCATGTAGGGTTTGAACACTGAATAATAAACATTGTAAGAAACAAATATAAGCATTGAATGTGGGAGGAAAGTTATGCATAGTAAAATAACAAATAAAAAATGATTATTTTGACATACTATTAAGGTTAAAGCAAACATCATGCAGAACCAAAATGTCTATTGATGTAGGAATTCTAGATTCTGCATTTTCTTGGACTTAACTGTGGGTGTTGGGAATTGGACTCAACCATACGCGATATCTGAGTGTCTTACCTGACCATCTTAAACTAAAAGATCAACGGACATACTCTGGAGGGCCCAAAATAAAGATGGTGCACAAGGACTTGCTAAACATTCACCGACTGTGATGTATTTCAGACATGTAGATCTGCTTATCCAATGCGACTAATACAAATTAAGCCCATTTTTCATGTTTGGAATTTCATGGTTGTTTCCAGGGAACAAATTGGAAAGGACACATTCATTCAGCAGGAACATATAAATTTTAATTGTATAGTGTTCATAGACTTAAAAAGTCAAAATTAGCGAGTACTAACTATTTCCATTTTAAGCCAAAATAATACAAACAATTTTTACAAAGAACCCAAATAACCAAATAGGAAGCAAAGTACTTATTTCAAACTTGAGTCCTAAAAGATACTGTTGTGGAGGGACTCTTTGCAGAAGTTCGATAAGGATCTCAGAAGAAAGTGGTTTTGAGACTCTTAAAAGTAGGAGTTGCTTCTGTTAGGACTTTATTTATTATTTCTTTAATTTTTGTAATCATTATTTTCAAGGAATGATTAATTAAATGAGGTAAGCAGAATTTATATAGAAGAACTAAAAGGTCTAGGTCTCTCTTTAATGAGTCCTATGGTTTCAATTTCTCTTTGACGAGCTGAACAATAAGTCACAAACACACAATCCAAAACTTCGTCAGAAATTCCATTAGACATCAATATCATGTAGGCTGTAGCTTACTTGAATACAAGCTCTGAAGTGGATGGATAAGTTTCAATGAGAAACTACAGCAGAGAAACATTAAACAAGAGTGTGTTGCTACTGTAAGCTTACTTGAATACAAGCTCCATAAGATACACCACAGATGCTACATAGCAGCTTCCACCGGTCCTGTAATATGGAACAAAATGATCAGAAAGAAAGAAAATTTACAATGTTTAAAAGTCCGATTTGCATGGAAATGCACTAAACAAGTCATGTGAACAAAAATATAGACAAAATTACAGTAAGAGGTACCTTGCTGATTCTACTTAGCCCATCAATGGGTTCCATTCTCTTGACATCAGATAGACATGTTTCTGGAAAATAAATGTTTAGTTCGTGCATTATGTATAAAATGTAAGACGAGAAGAAAATGCAAATTACAAGGTCACATACCAGGTATCCATATGGCACAAGCCAGATGAGCCCAACGGCCGTCAGTCGTAGGCTTCATTGCACCCCCTAAAAGAAAATTTCACAGATTCAGTGATGCATAACTCATGGCTCTGAACAAGAATTTAAGTAAGTCAAAATACCTATAACAGGGCAAAGACAGCATGGTGGAAGGGACTCGGGTGCCCCAGGGCGGCATAAGTTGCACAACCATAGTATACCATCAACAGGCTCAAGTTCGCCATAGCATCTAGCATGGACCTGGATAATCATTAATTATGATAGTGCAACTAGAATTTTCAAAAGACAAATGTGCACCCACATGCATAAATCATGTATATTAATACAGTGTTGCCAAGGCATGCGCTTGCACCTTGCATCTTAGCAATTGACAACAAAAGCACCTCAGGTCCTTTAGGGGCATCATCAATTTGATCAGGGCAACATTTTGTAAGGCCATAATCATAAGAAAAGCCCGCCTAATTGAAGTTAACTTCAATTTCTTTGATCTTTCACTTTTTTTCATTTGACATACTTTTTATTAGTAAGAAAGGAATAGTATTAAATTATCTACTTCTAAAACAATGAATATTCAACAACAGACATGGACCATAAGGAAAACATATATATTGACCGGTAAAAATATTTCATATTTTGTAGATAAAGTAAATCACTCTTTTAGAGTTTATTATATAGCTTAAGCTTTATACATTTGTATATATATACAGAGGGAGAAAAAAATCGCATATGTCCAAAAATATTTTACTTTATCGCTCAAGTTGGCAATTTCTTTGCCTTGTGCCTGAGGCAATATAAGGGTTCCAGTGCCTAAACTGTGCCCTTGAAAACACTGGATTATTAAAGAATAAGCAATCAATTTTGACTGACAACCGATAGCATTGAATTTTATAGATGAAAACTTGATGAATATCCAGTTCTCAGATCAATGATAACGTAAATGGCATGTTATTGATATGAAACATGTAAAACAACATTTACCATCATTCTGCATTTGTCACACTGGAGAAACAGATTGTTCTCGTACTCCTAAAAGCAAAGCAACCTCAGTCAGGTAACAAAGTCAAGCATCAATACCATAAAAGGAAAATGGGACTCAACCATTGAACAAGGGTAAAGGGCAAAAACAGAAACTTAGAAAAGCACAATCCAACTAGGCTCAGCATCTAAGAGAGAGAGAGAGAGAGAGAGAGAGAGAGAAACAAAACAAAAATAACGATGTTAAAAAGTGATTAGATAATAAATAAATAAACATGACCGAAACAAATAAGAGTGACCAAGTAAATTGAGTCTGCAACTTTGTGTTACCATGTATTCTATACAGAGTACTTTGACAGCAATTGGCCCCTATATATGCCAAAAAGAATCCCAGGAATAATTTCAAGTTTTTAACAATAAATGATTATTCATGGTCGGCCCTATTAGGTGTCCCATCTTATGTCTAGGGACTCTTATTCTGATCATAAGATTAGAATTTGATAAAATGTGTTTTGTTTCACTCATTCATATTTAAATATTTAAGAAAAAAGCTATACGAGCTTATATTGAAAGCTAATATCCATTTTTTATGGTTTTGATGGAAGATGCCATGATCCACATTCACAACATTGTCCAAGAACACTGAGTCAAAGCATCCAATCTAAAACCGAACCAATGATGGATAGAATAAAACAATTAATATAATTTTAAACAATATAAATAGAAAGAAGATAGTGCCACTGTAGCAGACCATATTGAATTGCTGTTTACCTCATCCATGTGGCAGACACTACACTTATCTAGGTCTTTCCAGTCAACGCGAACAGGTCTATAACCAGCAGGCAGGTCTCGAAATCTTCCAGAAGCTAACTTGGATGCAGAGAACTTTGAAGAAAGTCTGGATTTTGACAACCCCTGTCAGTATGATACGAACTCATTATAACCTACAAATAACAGAATCATGCAAGTACAGATCTCAACACTTGCAGTCATATAACCAACAAAGAAAAGAACGAGAATAAGGAATACCATAAGGTGTCCTATTAACACCAAAGCGACTACAAAATCTGTTTGAAGGTACATGCAGATTGGAAAGTTAAAACATAAATTCTGCCTTGAATAAACATAACACATAGAGACCCTGGCTCGGTTATTAGTTAAACAATTGCAAGTCATCCCATCAAGATAATAAATTCTTCCTTGGACCACTCAGACTCTCATTTAGGTAGCAAGGCAGAATAGAAGTAATAATTATCATATGCAAGATTTTGGCCTTGTATCAGCAAGTCTAGCGAAATGGGACTAATACTCCAGTTTTTAAAAAATCACAGTTAGGCCCTGTGCTTGGTTCAGCCGAGGGAGGGAGAAGGGAAGGAAAACATATTTAAGGAATGCTTG